>CM056738.1:36240789-38682265 GCA_029844215.1 Przewalskia tangutica
GGGAACAAGTCCAAGAAGTTAGAGGATCTTGCTCCACAATCTTCTCCAACAAACCTTATCGCTTGCCCACTTTTCTCTCAACCTCTACAACGATTCAATGAGCTTTTCAAGGAAGATAATCTACTATAAATAGAGAGGTTGCATCAGTGAATCAATATCCAGAAAAAATTAGAAAAAAATATCAAGGGAGTTCTCCGATATATTCGTCAGAAAAAACTGGATCACAAGTGTTGTCTGAGCGTGTCGACAACATTCTGTCCAACATTATAATTGCTGCTCAGATTCTAGATTTATTTTTTTATTGAAGCAATTGTAATGATATGTTGTCTATGTCTAGTTATGTTGATTTTTCAGACAAAAGTTATTTGTGACTTCAACTTTGTAATTCATTTTGTATTATCTTGTAATATTATAAAAGAAGAAATTTATTCAATTGTATATAAATATATACAATACATTCGATCATTGACCGTTATAGGTTAGATAATCAATATAACTTATGTAAATATTAAACCTTTGTGTTCTTTATATTTCCGCTGCATTTACTCTTAAAGTTTTTCTATTTTAACGAAGTGTTGCCACTTGTGTCAGACGATATTATCGCTGACATTCGCAAACTGTATTAGCATTCAATTTTATTTTACATTCAGTTTGTCTCTTAATGTTCCATAGTATACCCCCGGGACCTAGCAAGTGGTATCAGAGCCGACACTTAAAACAATAAGTGCTTGATCCTGTTATTTACAACTATGGATCCGGCTAATCCAACAATTGGTAGGCTTCCTATTTTAGATGGTTCAAACTATGCCTATTGGAAGATTCGCCTACGTTCTCATATCAAATCAATTGATGTTAGGGCATGTAGATCTATCACCAATGGATATGTTGTTCCAATGCTATCACCGGATGAGGAAGATGACATACTTGTTAAACCTGAATCCGAATGGACTGCGGAAAAAACCAACAATGCAAGCTTCAACAAAAAAAGTCTTAAATACCATTTTTGGATGGGTTGATCTTTACATGTTCAAACTCATACAAAACTGTTTCACTGCCAAATACACATGAGATACTTTACAAACTCATTGTGAAGGTAGCTCTAGTGTTCTTCGAAAGAAGCTTCGTAAGCTCATGAGTAAATATGAACATTTAAGGATGGAGGAAATAGAGGACATTAAAACCTATTTTGAAGAGTTGATTAACATCTCTAATGAATATCAAGTGGTTGGTGCCCCTTTGACCAACACTCAACTTGTGGAAAAGCACTCTGTTCTCTTCCTGAAAAGTTCAATATAAAGATTTGTGTGATTGAAGAAGCTCATAATCTTGCTACAATTGACCTTCATACCTTAATGAGTATTCTCAAAACCTATGATATGAATATTTAGAATCAAAGTACATTGTATTAGAGTAAAGATGTAGCACTTCAAATCAAATTCTTGGAGGGTCAAATCGAAAAAGAGGATGAGAATTTTGAAGAAATTGGTGATGGGACAAATGTACTCGAAAATTTAATTCGATGGTAAGGAAGTTCAACAATGACAGAAACAAGTTCAAATCCAAAGAACACCAAAACCAAGACTTCAATCAAAAGTCCACTAAATCCTTTCCTATAATTCAAAGATGAAAACAACTAAAGAGAACCAACGCAGATCGTACCAAATTTGATCCCAAACAACTTGAAATCATGCAATGTCATGCATGCTCGGGATGGGGTCATTATGCTAATAAATGCGCAAATACCTTGAGAAAATTTGGTAAAAGTCTGTGGGTTTCCCTTAGTGAAGACGAAAAAGAAGATGAAGAAGATCAAGAGATAGAGTCACAAGCAATGCTGGCTACTGCTTTCAAACAGTCCTTATCAGACGAGGAAAATGTCATCGACAATGTTATCCCAAATGTCACAATATTTGCGTCAACATCAGCGACAACATCTACATTTCCAGCAACATCCGAGAGGTATGAATACTTTAACTATCTTGATGTTAATTGCTTTAGTGATTTTGTTTCTAGTAGTGAGACTAACTTTGAAAATGAAGTTGACTCCAAAGACCACATGATTAAGGAATTACAAAAACTTTGTAAAGACGTAATTATAGAATCCAAGAAACTTGACTCTAAGTTAAAATCTCTAACTCTTGAGAATGCAGATTTAAAAGGCACGATAACCCATTTAGAGGTTGTACTTACCAAAAAGGACATTGAATTTGGTAAGATAAGTGCAAAGTTGGATTTAGCTGAAGCAACCTTCCGTAAGCTCAACTCAGGGACTTCTAAACTGAATTAGATACTCAGCTTTAGTAAACTTACACATGCATGTATTGGGTATAAAAACTCTATTAAAATAATATGCCCTAGTTTATTTGATAAAAATGAGAAAATATGCTATGTAAAGGAAAAAAGATTAAATAATAGGTTCTCATATATGTCAAAGGATATGAAGTTTGTGTACCCTCACTGTAACTCCCTGATCATTTAAAATCATAATGTTTCAAACTTCAGAACTCTGTGAACAAAATGTTATCTAAAAGGCTGTCCAACATCTCAAACAACATTCGAAGCAAAATTTCTGAGCCTAAAATTAAAAATTGTTTTAAAAGAGTTTGGGTTCCCAAAATGGATGTAACTTGTAATATTGCGATAACTGCTTTAAGGACTAACATTGCAGGGTTTTGGTACTTTGATAGTGGATGTTCACGCCATATGACATGTACAAAGGAGTTTCTAAAGAACTACGAGTCATTCCACGGAGGTAACGTAACTTATGGAGGTGGCAGTAAAAACAAGATAATTGGAAAAAAGATCTTAAATGTTCCTTGGTTTTCCTGCCTTAAAGAAGATCTTACATGTTGAAGGGTTAATGGCTAACTTGGTCAGTATAAGTTAACTATGTGACGAGAATCTTGAGGTAAAGTTTAATAAGAATGCTTGTGAAGTTACAAATAAAGCTAACATGTGTGTGATGACAGGTACAATAACAGGTGACAATTACTATATTGTTGGAAGACAAGAAATATGCAATAATGTTAGGACAAATGACACAACATTGTGGCATCAAAAGTTGGGACATGTAAACTACGGTAACTTAGAAAGATTGATCTCTTATGAGGCGGTAAGAGGCATTCCTAAATTGAGTCCTAAAGATAAAACATCGGTCTGTGAAGATTGTCTAAAAGGTAAGCAAACACGTATTTTTCATAATGTTGTCCAGAATGACGGACAACATTCAGGTACGTCTCACTATTTTCTATTAATGCACATGGATCTTATGGGTCCAGTTGAAGTAGAAATTTTAGGAGGCATGAGGTGTTCCTATGTGATTGTAGATGATTTTTCTCGATATTCATGGATATATTTTTTGAAAGAAAAATTTCAAACTTTTGACATGTTTAAAGTATTGCATTCTAGGATAAGAAATTTGTTTTATTCTCCTATTTTTCAGATTAGGTCCGATCATGAAAAATAATTTGAAAATAACTTGTTCTCAAAATTTTATGAGAAAAAGGATAGTTTTCATGAATTTTCTGCTCCCAAAACTCCTTAACGGAATGGTGTAGCAGAAAGGAAGAATAGAACACTACAAGAAATAACGAGAGTTATGCTTAGTTCTAAAAAAATGTCAAAACGTTTTTGGGTTGAAGCCTTGAATACTGCAAGTCACATCACAAATAGAGTCTATCTTAGGTCTGAATCAAAAATGACACCCTATGAGCTAATAAATGAAAAGAAACTGTAACGTCTCGTAATTTTGGGCGATAATCTGAGTACCTAAATGAAGGAAATGGATTTGAGTGTGGAGAATTTATGTTGTACTTATGTATGCTAATAAGGAAATTAGTATATAAAATGATGTGATCCCGAAATAATTTTTGACGTGAAAAGTGTGACGTCAGAAAGTGGGAATAAATTTGGTGCGTGCAGAAAAGGTTATGGACTAGCGTCACATTAAAAAATTATGACGTTTGAGTATAAGAGGATTTTATAAATCATCAAGGTTTAAGTGAATTGGGGTCAAGAATTATTCATGGGGATAATTGGTTAAATGTGATTATAGTGGAAGACAAGGTAGTCCATTATAATAGCTATTGGATAAGTCTCAATATGGACACATGTCCACATGGAAGAGCATCACATATGACTAAGGATAAATATTAGATGTGCATCATTTTTTTAATGAAAAATCATTTCAAGTAATGGGTGGTGGACCTCACGGTCCACTAAAATAATTTTGCTGGGAATCTTTTTAGTAGTTTGGTTACGACGAATAACAAATATATGGGTAAAAATCTTCTATTATAGAGGGGCATCAAGGTTCCGTTTATAAAGAGGATATAGATGTATATCTCTTTTCATTTTTTGGGATAAACCACTTGAGAGAGGGAGTACTTTTTTTTTATTTAGATCAAACTTCCTAATTTGATGAGAATATTTCCCTCTGAAGAAATCATGGAAAAATATTGGTTTCACGCTTGTACAACAACGTTGTTCTTTAATTAAGAAGAAAAATATGACTTCTTTCAAGAATTTCTTCTCTTCCATTTGGAAGTAAGAAGCTAGAATTGTTCTTAACAAGTTCAGGTATGTGAAGGAAAATTATTTCTTCCTTTTGGCATGTTTCATGTTATGAAATATAACCGTGGTATTGTTCCATAATTTATTCTACTCCTAGAAGTTAAGAATAATCATGTTATTGATTCCTATCCTGAAAGCATATCTAAATTGTTTCTAAGTCCTTAATGAGGCATATGAAAAAAATGATAATGATATTCACAGTGATTATACAGTGATGACTGTGATTATACAGTGATGATGTGATTTGGGGTACCTGTCGGGTGAGATCCGGGCGCCCGTCGCGGCCCTCCGGTTTGGGTCGTGACAAACTTGATATCAAAGCATATCTGTCCTAGGGAGTCTACGAGCCGTGTCTAGTAGTGTCTTGTGTATGGGTATGTTGTGCACCATACTTATACGCAGGAGGCTGCCTGGTATTTAGGGATGGTTTCTATTCTCTCATCTTGTAAATCGTGCAGTAGATCTGAGTTTTAAGAATTCGAGTTTAACTCGTTCCTTATACCATTTCGGTAACGTCGATTTTCAAAAAGACTTCAGTTAGTTTATACTCGTAGCTAGTAAATGAGTGATTTCTATTAAAACGGTTGATACATCAGAAGGGCAGTAATATGTTAAAAGGTTTCGAGATTATGAGAAGTTGTCTCACGCATATACGGAAGAGATGATGCAAGCCTGGGAAGCGAAACATTTGTTTTGGGAAAGAGTAAAATAAAGGAGGTACTACACACCGGAACATATGAGTTGGTAAGAATTCACTTTGTATACCTTATTGTGTTTGCAATTATAGCAATGCTTTCTTCCGGTAGGATTATGATTAACAGGGAGATTGAAGTTGGATCGAGTGTAATTACGAGTAGTATGCTTTTTATTGGGACATATATGTCAGAGGATATGAGTAAGTTATTTTCCCAAGCATCGACGAATCCATTAGCACCAGAGGAGTTAAGGGAATATCATCTCCCACCAGCTCCATCTGATTAGGATGTAAGGAGACCATTACAGGTATTGAACCAATTGATTGCCTCTCAGGAACGACTTCAGCCTAGAGCGTCGGATAGAGATAGGCCCTTGAGGGGTAAGGGATTTTTTTAGCTAAAGATCATCAACATTTAAAGGATTCGAGGATGCCAATGTCTCAGGATCAAAGTTGCAAAGGTCGAGTGAGACTACTCCGACCATCTTGTAGTCTGTATGGTCGAGCGCATGCTGGAGTATGCCACAACGGTATAGGGGTTTGCTTTAGTATGGCAGCCATGGCCACAACATTCTGAAATGTTGATCGGTGTATTTTATATACACTTTTTGAGTCATTTTTAGTTAGTATTTTACTCATTTCATTTATGTTTAGTATAGTATTAGGGTCGTTTTCCTTTCTTTTGTGTCACAGCGGTCAGAAATGGAGAAATGACGAAAAGGAGATGAAATGAGCATAAAAGAGATGGAATTGCACACTAAAAGGGCCAAGAAATGAAATCTAAGAAGTTAGGAATTATAGAAAATCGAGGCAAGTCCGGACGAAAAAACGACGCAAACGAATTCGCGAGAAAAAAATGTCACAGGCGCGCATGACAGCAAACATGGCGCCCAAAATGCTGAAAGTCCCGAGCGTTGCTGATCTTGGTATTGGCTGATCAATCGCATGGCCTGCGCGCGATTGTGAAGTGCTGGGCCGAATTTGACATGTTTCAGAATCCTAAAGGGATAACTTTTCCTTCCTAAAGGGATAACTTTTCCTACCTAATAACTTTTCCTACCTTAAAACCTTTACCAAAAAGGATTCTACCTAAACTTTTCCTTTTCCTACAAATTCTTAACCCTTCACCTAAAGGATTCTTTGGCTATAAATACTCTACACCATTAGAAGAATTCTTCATTCTCCAACCAATTCTCCATTCCACCATTCACCATTCTACATCCATCCATCCACCATTCCACCTTGTAAATATTCCACAACACAACCTCGATGCTTGGCGAGTCTCGTTCTTAGTTTAGTTAAGTTTCTTTTCTTTTCTTTTCTTTATTTCGCTTTGATGTTAAATATTGAATTAGTTCTTAGCGTGACAATGGCTAGGAACTAATTCTCTTATAGGCTTTTTCTATGTTGAATTTCTTGAACCTTATGTTATAAATTAATGCTTATGGTTATTTTTCTTATTGTGAGATCTATCCAATAATTGGGTGAACTCTTGGTAATTAATTGACAACTAATTATCACTATATGATTTCTAATCAGATTCTGAAAAGGGGGGATTGTGAATATGCTGTAAGTTGGGTAGACGGTCTTGAATTGGGGATGAAAATACCTCAATTAGATTTGTAGCGTTGATGAGGCTTAACAACCCTAATTTTGCGCATTGTGCGTGACGGTCAACTAGGTTTTTGTTCTTAATCCTCCTATAGCGTTACCCTTATCGTGAAAGTTAGGTAAGGAACAATCGGGTTGAGTGTTTATATAACCTAACGGGAGTATAAAAGCGATTTCGTAAACTGCTTTCTCCAAAAGAAGAATACCATAAGTTAATGCATTAGTAAGTAGCATAAGCGGAGTAAGGATACATGAAGCCCTATTCTCATCACATCCAAGTAATTCTTGATAGCTTTTATTATTCTTAGTTATAAATAACAAATCCAAATATTAATTAGCCAAATAGATACTAGAAAATAGATAACTGGTACTTGAACCCTAATCCTAGAGGACGATATTCGGTCTTATCTAAGACTATACTACTTGATATGATAACGTGCACTTGCGTTTAAAGTGTGTGCATATTACGCGCATCAAGTTTTTGGCGCCGTTGCCGGGGATTAGGCAATAGTTCAATATCAAATTATCTATTTTCAATTTCTAATTTGGTTTTAATTTTTTATTTTTACGTTTTCTTTTTAAAAAAAAAAAAAAAAATCGAGTGCCGTGATTCGTTGTTGGTTTTGATTTATCTCGGGGATCCTTAAGACATGGATTTCATCACAATATGATCGAGCTCCAACCATAGAGGAAGAGAGGAGGAATTACGAGAAACTCTACTCGATCTCACGAGGTCCCAAACTTCGGTTCATGGGCGAAATGAGGTTGGGTATAAAGAAGTTGGAAACGCAAATAGCGAACTCGCGATCATATTCAACGTGAACAGAAATTGAGGAGCACTGAATCACACCCAACTATTGAGGAATGCAGAGCGGTTGGTGTAGAGAAGGAGAAGAGTGCAGATCAATTATTCACCTTCTTGGATTCCTTGGAAAATCTTTTTCTTGTACCTATTGCAGAAGAAACACCACCAGCTGTCAAAGTTGACTCCCAAACAGAAGTCAAAACCATCAGGCACCCACAGAGTTGAAAGATGTAGGAATCTCACCGATCCTACATTAGAGAGAACCTAAAAGACAAGCATGTCTTGTATACTTGGGGGATAATCGTATATTTGAGGCCCTTGTTTGAAGCAATTGTTGTAGTTGAAGTGAGACCTGCAACAATAACTCTGCGGATTGCAAGCGATTCGCGAAGGATCCAATGGGCACTCGGAAAGGTTAATTGCGTCGGCTAAAAGACGTTAAAGACAACTTGTTGGGAGGCAACCCAATATTTTTAATTATGTTATTTTAATTTACATCTTTATTTTATTTTATTTTGTCTTGAAACAGTCTCACGGTCTTGGGTTCTTGTTTTGTGTTGTTGGATGGCAGTGGGTGAAAGTGAAAACCGAGGAAAAAAAGCAACAAACGAAAAAAAGGAAAAAGATCGTCGCGCCCGGCGCAGGCTGAACTGGCGCGAACTCCAGAGGGTCACAGTACTAGCAGCGCCAGCTGAATCTGTGGCAGCGGCGGAACTTAGAGCCATATTTCCGCAAATTCGAATTTTCATCCTAGACCTCCGTTATGACCGCTGTGTTGTGTCAGTAAGTTGTCATTTTTCTTTTATTTTCTTTGAGTCTTGCACACATTGGGGACAATGTGTGATTTAAGTTTGGGGGTGTGTTTTATTTGTGTCTTGTTATGTTTCAGTTAAGTTTTTTTTTATTTTATTTTTTTTTGTTTATTTTTGAGTCACAATTTTTTTTTTCTTTTTGAGTCATAATTGCCTGTCAAAGATCATGTATGCTGTAGTTGCTAGAAACACCTAGTGAAGGAAGGTGGAATAATGTAATGGAATTAGAAGCAACGATCTAAACACCTAGGTTAGATATGCCAAAACTCACAAAATCTGTCTATTTGGAGTTTCTTGCTTAAATTGTGCATGCTAAATAATGAAAACCTATGTGTTATGATTGCTTGCTATTTGAGGCGAAACAGTTAGGATATGCATGTTAGGGAGATGACTCAGGCATTTCTTTGATAGCCAATTCTTACCATTCTTTTCTATCCCGGACTTTAAAATTATCCCTAGTCATTCCATTGAGCCTAAAATTGAATCTTCTTCTTTGACACCCTATATTCCCACAAATTGTGCCATAAGTAAAAATGTGAAAAAATGGAATAAATTGTGTTAAAAAAGAGACAAAAGAGTGAATGAACTTGTTGCACCCCAATTAAAAGTAATAAGAAATAGGCAAAGCCTAAGTTTGGGGTGCTTGTCATTATTATATACTTCACTCTCCCAAAACAAAAGAGGAAAAGATAGAATCGAAGTGAAGGAAAGAACAAAAGAAAGGAAATCTTGAAAAGCTAAAGAGCTTATGGTACAAAAAAAAAATGAGCCTAAATGCCTATTTTTACCAACCCCTACCTAAAGCCTACATTACAACCCTTAAAGTCCTGAAGATCTCTTTTATGCATATCCAGAATTAGTGGAGAATAGTAAGTAAGCATGCCATAGGAATTCTTGAATTTATATGCATGATTTAGCATATTGACTTCCATTAAAGCATGATAAATATGAGTTTGCGAAATATCTAGCTCAATGTGTTTAGTGTGCTGAAAAATTTCATGTTACATGTTCCTGCATATTATTCTGCTAACCTTCATGTTTTTCTAGATAACACTAAATGCAGCAAAAGTGATCAATGTCAGTGAGTCTTTTATTTTTCGTTTTTTGAGTCTTTTATTTCTTTCTTTCTATCTTTGCTCGAGGGCGAGCAAAGGTTAAGTTTGGGGGTATTTGATCGGTGTATTTTATATACACTTTTTGAGTCATTTTTAGTTAGTATTTTACTCATTTCATTTATGTTTAGTATAGTATTAGGGTCGTTTTCCTTTCTTTTGTGTCACAGCGGTCAGAAATGGAGAAATGACGAAAAGGAGATGAAATGAGCATAAAAGAGATGGAATTGCACACTAAAAGGGCCAAGAAATGAAATCTAAGAAGTTCCGGGAATTATAGAGAAAATCAGACGAAGTCCGGACGAGAAAAGACGACGAAACGGAAATTCGCCAGAAAAATGTCACGGCGCCCTTGGCAGCCCATGGCGCCCAAAATGCCGAAAGTCGAGAGTTGTTGATCTTCGGTAGCGCATGGCTGTCTGCGAACATGGCGCCGACGAGAATTGTGAATCTTTGGGCGGGTGACATGTTTCAGAATCCTAAAGGGATAACTTTTCCTTCCTAAAGGGATAACTTTTCCTACCTAATAACTTTTCCTACCTTAAAACCTTTACCAAAAAGGATTCTACCTAAACTTTTCCTTTTCCTACAAATTCTTAACCCTTCACCTAAAGGATTCTTTGGCTATAAATACTCTACACCATTAGAAGAATTCTTCATTCTCCAACCAATTCTCCATTCCACCATTCACCATTCTACATCCATCCACCCACCAATCCATCTTGTAAATATTCCACAACACAACCCTTGGATGCTTGGCAGAGTCGTTCTTAGTTTAGTTAAGTTTCTTTTCTTTTTCTTTTCTTTATTTCGCTTTGATGTTAAATATTGAATTAGTTCTTAGCGTGACAATGGCTAGAACTAATTCTCTTATAGCTTTTTCTATGTTGAATTTCTTGAACCTTATGTTATAAATTAATGCATGCTTATGGTTATTTTTCTTATTGTGAGATCTATCCAATAATTTGAACTCTTGGTAATTAATTGACAACTAATTATCACTATATGATTTCTAATCAGATTCTGAAAAGGGGGGATTGTGAATATGCTGTAAGTTGGGTAGACGGTCTTGAATTGGGGATGAAAATACCTCAATTAGATTTGTAGCGTTGATGAGAGGCTTAACAACCCTAATTTTGCGCATTGTGCGTGACGGTCAACTAGGTTTTTGTTCTTAATCCTCCTATAGCGTTACCCTTATCAGCGAAAGTTAGGTAAGGAACAATACTGGGGTTGAGTGTTTATATAACCCTAACGGGAGTATAAAACGATTTCGTAAACCTGCTTTCTCCAAAAGAAGAATACCATAAGTTAATGCATTAGTAAGTAGCATAAGCGGAGAGTAAGGATACATAGAAGCCCTATTCTCATCACATCTGAAGTAATTCTTGATAGCTTTTATTATTCTTAGTTATAAATAACAAATCCAAATATTAATTAGCCAAATAGATACTAGAAAATAGATAACTGGTACTTGAACCCTAATCCTAGAGGACGATATTCGGTCTTATCTAAGACTATACTACTTGATATGATAACGTGCACTTGCGTTTAAAGTGTGTGCATATTACGCGCATCAAATGTCCCAAGTGGATGCACTAAGGTAAAGATAAGATGAGTATACATGATACAAATAAAAAACAAAAGACATCATTGGAAGATTCAGTAGGTTATGAAAATCTACACGTTTTAAGGTGACTCTAGCTGATTAGAATTCTAGAGAGAACTGCAACATGACCCTATGATTGTGGCTTTGATTACAAAAGAAGTACAATGTACAAAAGACTATCAGATGTGGAATAAGTCAAGGACAAAATTCTTTCAACAGAAGTGCAAAAAATTCAATGGCTAATATGTGGAGATATGAATACAAAAGTATTCCACAACTTGATAAAAGCAAGGGAAAATGTGAATATGATATTCAATATAAAGGACTAAAAGGGTGACACTCTAAATGATATGTCAGGGATTACACAAGCTTTTGTGGAATTCTCCGTCAACTTGCTGGGAACAAAGAGCTTCGGAAGGGATCATGCAACCAGTAATATCGTGAGACAAGGAGCAGTGGTCAGTGCAGAGAACAATGATAAAATGGAAGATTATGGAAGAGAGATAAACTCTCGTCCTTGCGTAAAGGGTGATACTGCGTATTATTGAGAATTACATGTATCAATGTTAGTAAGCTAAGGCATGCTATAGATATTGGACTAGTAAGGTCTTCGGCTTCATTGTGCAGCATGTTACAATTTTACATAACCTCTCAATAATAATAGTTTGTTGGGAGGTAATTGAGGACGAGAACTATGGAACAATCGAGGAATGGCTGCAACAAATATGAAAATAATAGATAAACATGAATGGAATGGTATGATCGAGTATCAAGGCAAAAATGTTTTTTTTCTTTCGTTCAGTGACAAATAGAATGAGGGATTACGATAAGAATGATAAAGGTGAATGAAATTATGGTTATGCAGGTTTCACAAGGATTACTCCACAACAACGTAACAATCAACAGTAGAGAAAGGACAATAAGAACCTTTTGGCCAAAGATGTCAAACCTCTGATGTTCAGGAAAATAGTAGGAGAAATACTTTGAGATAAGAGAACCCCATGGCAACTTGGAATGGAAATGTAAAGGTAAGATAAATGGATACTCGGTCGATGAAAGACCTAATAATGATAAGACAAGAAAGCTTGACAAGTCAGTGGATCATGTAACACCTGAATTGGATCTAAACATATGAAGCATCGGTTCCACAACATATGCATTCATACCTTTCAGGAAGTATGTAAACGAAAGTAACAGTGGGTAGAGCTCGAGATTAGCACTTAAACAGGTGGAAAGAGGCCAAAGACACACATAGATACAAGGTAGACATTAAAATATATATGTCAAGAGATAATGACATTATAATACAGATAAAATGTCAGGAAAATGCAGATATCTATGAGCATTTTTGAACTAACCAAAAGTTCTACGAGATAGGTAAAGTAATGAGTTTACAACTTAACGAGATCAAGGAATTTTTTTCCTAAAACGCCATTGACAGAAAAAGTTAGCCATAAGGCAAGTAGAAGAATTCGATCAGAGTATAATGACCAGGTTTGGAGATAGTAGGTCAACGTTATGTAATGCAATTCTTTAGAGTCTTCTACGTACTGAATAAAGGAATAAGATAACAATTCATCTCATAAGGGGTAGTAACGCCAAGGATTGGAATCAGGAGCAATGTTTGAGATTACGTATGTGTACCAGAATATTTTGGAATTATGAAGAGTACGACAAGTAAGAAAATGATTGAACAAATGTCAAAAGAAATGAAGTTTTTATAATTACGAGTAGTGAGAATGTACGGAAAAAAAATATTCTTTCAGACCATGAATGAGAGTTAACTGTGATGATACCCACACTTTCGCACGATTGAGATACTACAAATATAAGAGTTTCCAACACACCAGTTAGTAAACAAAGCTAAGTTGACAATAGGATCATTCACCCACAAGCAGCTTGACTAATGTGAGGACTAAGATGAGAAGTTGACATAAGGGAACACATCAGTTAATTAAGTGGGAGCCCGGCTAAAGGATTCGGATAGTGATAGCCCTACGACTCAGA
This sequence comes from Przewalskia tangutica, assembly GCA_029844215.1. Classification (NCBI taxonomy): domain Eukaryota; kingdom Viridiplantae; phylum Streptophyta; class Magnoliopsida; order Solanales; family Solanaceae; genus Przewalskia; species Przewalskia tangutica. The sequence goes on from CM056738.1 coordinate 36,254,012, forward strand.
ATACGACAGGGTCATCCCTCATACGAGAATAAAAAGCAATGTCATGATGAAGATTCCATTTTTAGAGAAGATTGTGAAAGATATTTAACAAAAAAAAGGGAACTGCAACCTTCGAGTATAATGGGAGAAGGACCCTCAGATGGAAGTAGGATTATGAGACAAGACTACGACGGAGGTCCATTGTTCACGATATTCTATTCATGCAGGATCAACTAAAATGTATCATAATCTCAAGAGTATGTATTGGTGGAACGACATGAAGAGGAGCGTGGCGGAGTTCGTGGCTCAATGTCGCAACTGTCAGCAGGTAAAAATAGAACATCAGAAATCTAGTGACTTGGCTCAGAACATTGAGATTCCTATGTGGAAATGGAAAATGATTAATATAGACTTCATTACGGGATTACCTCGTTCTTTCCGTAAGTTTGATTCTATTTGGGTAATTGTTGACAGACTGACCAAATCAACTCATTTCTTACCAGTGAAAGTTACCTACACAACCGAGGATTAAGTGAAGTTATATATTAATGAGATTGTTCGACTTCATAGGATGCCAGTTTCTATTATATCTGACCGAGGTGCTCAGTTTACAGCTAACTTCTGGAAATCATTCCAGAAGGGGTTAGGCACCCGAGTTAATTTAAGTACGACTTTCCATCCCCAGACAAACGGTCAAGCCGAACGAACGATTCAGACGCTAGAGTACATGTTACGAGCTTGTATGTTGGACTTCAAGGTAAGTTGAGATGATCACTAGGCCCTTATTGAGTTCGTGTGCAATAACAATTATCACACCATTATTAAAATGGCTCCATATGAGGCTTTATACAGACGAAAATGTAGATCTCCTATTGGATGATTCGAGGTGGGTGAATCAGAGTTATTTAGACCTGACTTAGTGCATCAAGCCATAGAGAAGGTAAAGCTTATCCAGAAACGGTTGTTAACGACTTAAAGTCATCAGAAATCATATTCAGATGTACGACGACGAGACTTAGAATTACAGGTAGATGATTGAGTATTCTTGAAGATTTCACCTATGAAGGGAGTAATGAAATTTGGAAAGAAAGGAAAGCTCAGTCCAAGGTTTATTGGACCATATCGCATAATTCGATGTATTGCTCAAGTAGTTTATGAATTGGACTTACCCTCAAAGTTGGTGTTTGTTCATCCGATTTTTCATATTTCCATGTTTATAGCATGTGTTGGAGATCCTTTACGTATTGTTCCGATTGAGAATGTGCAGGTTACAGAGAACCTGTCATATGAAGATTCATGTTTGAGGACTAAGGAAATAACTTCTGTGAAAGTGTTGTGGCGAAATAAGAATGTGGAAGAGATGACGTGGGAAATAGAAGAGGAGATGAAGCAATCATTATATTATAAATGTTTGATGACTATGAGAGTTCCGATGTAGCAATGTATGTTATATGTCACCCAAACATTGGAGGATAAATGTTTCTAAGGGGGGAATGCTGTAACTTCTCGTAATTTTGGGCGATAATTTGAGTACCCAAATGAAGGAACTGGATTCGAGTGTTGGGAATTTATGTTGTACTTATGTATGTTAATAAGAAAATTAGTATATAAAATAATGTGATCCCGAAATAATTTTTGATGTGACAAGTGTGACGTCAGAAAATGAGAATAAATTTGGTGCGTGCACAAAAGGTTATGGACTAGCGTCACATTACAAAATTATGACGTTTGAGTATAAGAGGATTTTATAAATCATCAAGGTTTAAGTGAATTGGGATCAAGAATTATTCATGGGCGTCATTTTTTTTTGATGAAAAATCATTGCAAGTAATGGGTGGTGGATCTCACGGTCCACTAAAATAATTTTTCTGGGAATCTTTTTAGTAGTTTGGTTACAAAGAATAACAAATAGATGGGTAAATATCTTCTACTATAGAGGGGCAGTAAGGTTCCGTTTATAAAGAGGATATAGATGTATATCTCTTTTCATTTTTTTTGGGATAAATCACTTGAGAGGGGGAGTATTTTTTTTTTATTTAGATCAAACTTCCTAATTTGACGAGAATATTTCCCTCTGAAGAAATCAAGGAAAAATATTGGTTTCACGCTTGTGAAGCAACGTTGTTATTTAATTAAGAAGAAAAATATGACTTATTTCAAGAATTTCTTCTCTTCCATTTGGATGTAAGTAGTTAGAATTGTTCTTAACAAGTTCAGGTATGTGAAAGAAAATTATTTCTTCCTTTTTGCATGTTTCATGTTATGAAATATAACCGTGGTATTGTTTCATAATTTATTCTACTCCTAGAAGTTAATAATAATCATGTTATTGATTCCTATCCTGAAAGCATGTCTAAATTGTTTCTAAGTCCTTAATGAGACATATGAAAAAGATGATAATGATATTCACAGTTTCGTCAAGGTACAAAGGTAATATGTCACCCGTTGAGGTTAAAATATGGTGTTATCATTCATGCATTTGCATTGCATCCATATATTACGTGACTACTTGTGCTTATGCACCCTACTATATAGTAAATATTGTATATATGTAGGGGATATGGGAAAAGTGAAGACATTATATACGCACACCACCTGCATCTGGTATAGATTATCACAAAAGAGCCCGAAGAGGCCAACATGAATCGATGCCCATGAGTGACCGATATAATCAGATACCCACAGAGGCGGTTATGGACAGGAAAATCCCTTGTGTGGCCAATATATATATGTATATCGCATTTGCATCATGCATGACATTTAGAAAGATTATACCCACAGAGGTTGATAATGAAATGATGCCCCCATAGGCTGTTATGGTAAGAAAGATTGCCCGATGAGGCCGAGGTATGTGCATACTGCATCATGCATAACATTTAGACATATTCATTAGGGTCCTCAGAGGCAATTACTGTGGGTCAGTTGTTCCTGTTTCAGATTATGACACATCTCTGTCATGTTATTCGTTGTGCCTAACATACTCAGTACATCAATCGTACTGACATCCCTTTTGTTGGGGGACGCTGTGTTTCATGCCCGCAAGTTCACTTAAAAAGAATGATGGTTCACGCTGGTAGGTTGCTGGTTCAGCTGATGTCGGAGCACTCTATTTATTCCAGAGTTGCAGTCTAGTCTTGGTATGATATTTTGATGTCATATACTCTTTAGAGGCTTGTAGATAGGTGTCCTGTGGATAGTGGTTTTGTATGGCCTTATCGATTTTGACGTGTTCATGTATATATGTATAAGTCGGTTTTCTAGTTAAGAGCTTTCATAATCCTTTTTTGGCTTAGTCCGTGCTTATTGTGATTATACAGTGATGATGTGATTTGGGGTACCTGACGGGTGAGATCCGAGCGCCCGTCACGACCCTCCGATTTGTGTCGTGACAAACTTGGTATCAAAGTATGTCTGTCCTAGGGAGTATACAAGTCGTGTCTAGTAGAGTCTTGTGTATGGGTATGTTTTGCACCATACTTATCGCAGGAGGCTACCTGACATTTAGGGATGGTTTCTATTCTCTCATCTTGTAAATCGTGCAGTAGATCTGAGTTTTACGAATTCGAGTTTAACTCGTTCCTTATACCATTCGGTAACGTTGATTTTCAAAAAGACTTCGGTTAGTTTATACTCGTAGCCAGGAAATAAGCGATTTCTATTAAAACGGTTGATATGCCAGACGGGCTGTAGTATGTTAAAAGGTTTCGAGATTATGAGAAGTTGTCTCACGCATATATGGAAGAGATGATGCAAGTCTGGGAAGCGAAACATTTGTTTTGGGAAAGAGTAAAATAAAGGAGGTACTACACACCGGAACACAGGAGTTGGTAAGAATTCACTTTGTAGACCTTATTGTGTTTGCAATTATAGCAATGCTTTCTTCCGGTAGGATTATGATTAGTAGGGAGATTGAAGTTGGATCGGGTGTAATTACGAGTAGTATGCTTTCTATTGGGACATATCCGTCAGAGGATATGAGTAAGTTGTTTTCCCAAGCATCGATGAATCCATTAGCACCAGAAGAGTTAAGGGAATATCATCTCCCACCGGCTCCATCTGATTAGGATGTAAGAAGACCAGTGTAGGTATTGAACCAATTGATTGCCTCTCAGGAACGACTTCAGCCTAGAGTGTCGGATAGAGATAGGCCCTTGAGGGGTAAGGGATCTTATTAGCTAAAGATCATCAATATTTAAAGGATCCGAGAATGCCAATGTCTCAGGATCAAAGTTGCAAAGGTCGAGTGAGACTACCCCGACCATCTTGTAGTCTGTATGGTCGAGCGCATGCTGGAGTATGCCACAACGGTACAGGGGGTTACTTTAGTAAGGCAGTCATGGCCACAACATTCTGAAGTGTCCTAAGTGGATGCGCTAAGGTAAGGTTAAGATGAGTATATGTGATACAAATGAAAAACAAAAGACATCCTTGGAAGATTTAGTATGTTATGAAAATCTACACGTTTTAAGGTGACTCTAGCTGATTAGAATTCTAGAGGGAACTACAACATGACCCTATGAATGTGGCTTTGATTACAAAAGAAGTACAATGTGCAAAATACTATCAGATGTGGAATGAGTCAAGGACAAAATTCTTTCAACAGAAATGCAAAAAATTCAATGGCTAATATGTGGAGATATGAATATAAAAGTATTCCACAGCTTAATAAAAGCAAGGAAAAATGTGAATAGGATATTCAATATAAAGGACTAAAAGGGTGACACTCTAAATGATATATCGGGGATTACACAAGCTTTTGTGAAATTCTATGTCAACTTGTTGGGAACAAGAGCTTCGGAAAGGATCATGCAACCAGTAATATAGTGAGACAAGGAGCAGTGGTCAGTGATAAACAGAGAACAATGCTAGAAGGGAAGATTATGGAAGAGAGATAAACCATCGTCCTTGCGTAAAGGGCGATACTGCGTATTATTGAGAATTACATGTATCAATGTTAGTAAGCTAAGGTATGCTATAAATATTGGACTAGTAATGTCTTCGGCTTTATTGTGCAGCATGTTACAATTTTACATAACCTCTGAATAACAATAGTTTGTTGGGAGGTAATTGAGGACGAGAACTATGGAACAATCGAGGAATGGCTGTAACAAATATGAAAACAATGGATAATCATGAATCGAATGGTATGATCGAGTATCAAGGCATAAATGTTTTTTTTTCTTTCGTTCAATGACAAGTAGAAGGAAGGATTACGACAAGAATGATAAAGGTGAATGGAATTATAGTTATGCTGGTTTCACAATAATTACTTCACAACAGCATAACGATCAACAGTACATAAAGGACAATAAGAACCTTTCGGCCAAAGATGTCGAACCTCTAATGTTCAGGAAAATAGTAGGAGAAATACTTTGAGATAAGAGAACCCCATGGCAACTTGGAATGGAAATGTAAAGGTAAGATGAATGGACACTCGGTCGATGAAAGACCTAATAATGATAAGACAAGAAAGATTGACAAGTCAGTGGATCATGTAACACCTGAATTGGATCTAAACATATGAAGCATCTGTTCCACAATATATGCAGTCATACCTTTCAGGAAGTATGTAAATGGAAGTAACAGTGAGTAAAGCTCGAGATTAGAACTTAAACAGGTGGAAAGAGGCTGATGACACCTATAGATACAAGGTAGACATTAAAATATATATGTCAAGAGATAATGACATTATAATACAGATAAAATGTAAGGCAAATGCTGATGTCTATGAGCATTTTTGAACTGACCAAAAGTTTTACGAGATAGGTAAAGTAATGGGTTTACAACTTAAAGAGATCAAGGAATTTTTTTTCGAAAACGCCATTGACAGAAAGAGTTAGCCATAAGGTAAATGGAAGAATTCGATCGGAGTATAATGACCAGGTTTGGAGATAGTAGGTCAACGTTATGTAATGCAATTCTTCAGAGTCTTCTACGTACTGAATAAACGAATAAGTTAACAATTCATCTCGTAAGGGGTAGTAACACCAAGGATTGGAATCAGGAGCAATGTTTGAGATTACGTATGTATACCAGAATATTTTGGAATTATGAAGAGTACGACAAGTAAGAAAATGATTGAACAAGTGTCAAAAGAAATGAAGTTTTTATAATTACGATTAGTGAGAATGTACGAAAAAAATATATTATTTCATACCATGAATGAGAGTTAACTGCGATGATACCCGCCCTTTTGCAGGATTGAGATACTACAAATATAAGAGTTTCCATCACACCAGTTAGTAAACAAAGCTAAGTTGACAGTAGGATCATTCACCCACAAGAAGCTTGACTAATGTGAGGACTAAGAAGAGAAGTTGACATAAGGGAACACATCAGTTAGTTAAGTGGGAGTCCGACTAAAGGATTCGGATAGTGATAGCCCTACGACTCAGAATACGACAAGGTTATCCCTCATACGAGAAGAAAAAGCAATGCCATGATGAAGATTCCATTTTTAGAGAAGATTGTGAAAGATATTTAACAAAAAAAAAAAGAACTGCAACCTTCGAGTATAATGGAGAAGGACCCTCAGATGTAAGCAGGATTACGAGACAAGACTACGATGGAGGTCCATTGTTCACGATATTCTATTCATCCAGGATCAATTAAAATGTTTCATGATCTCTAGAGTATGTATTGGTGGAACGACATGAATAGGAGCGTGGTAGAGTTCGTGGCTCAATGTCCCAACTGTCAGCAGGTAAAAATAGAACATCAGAAGCCTGGTGTCTTGGCTCAGAACATTGAGATTCTGACGTGGAAATGGGAAATGATTAATATGGACTTCATTACGGGATTACCTCGTTCTTTCCGTAAGTTTGATTCTATTTGGGTAATTGTTGACAGACTGATCAAATAAACTCATTTCTCACCAGTGAAAGTTACCTACACAGCCGAGGATTAAGTGAAGTTATATATTAAGGAGATTGTTCGACTTTATGGGGTTCCAGTTTCTATTATATCTGACCGAGGTGCTCAGTTTACAGCTAACTTCTGAAAATCATTTCAGAAGGGGTTAGGCACCTGAGTTAATTTAAGTACGGCTTTCCATCCCTAGACAGACGGTCAGGCCGAGCGAACGATTTAGACGTTCGAGGACTTGTTACGAGCTTGTGTGTTGGACTTCAAAGGAAGTTGGGATGATCACTTGCCCATTATTGAGTTCGCGTACAATAACAATTACCACACCAGTATTAAAATGGCTCCGTATGAGACTTTATACGGACGGAAATGTAGATCTCCTATTGGATGGTTCGAGGTGGGCGAATCAGAGTTATTTAGACCTGACTTAGTGCATCAAGCCATATAGAAGGTAAAGCTTATCCAGGAACGGTTGTTAACGGCTCAAAGTCGTCAGAAATCATATTCAGATGTACGACGACGAGACTTAGAATTCCAGGTAGATGATTGGGTATTCTTGAAGATTTCACCTATGAAGGGAGGAATGAGATTTGGAAAGAAAGGAAAGCTCAGTCCAAGGTATATTGGATCATATTGCATAATTCGACGTATTGATCAAGTAGCTTATGAATTGGACTTACTCTCAGAGTTGGAGTTTGTTCATCCGGTTTTTCATATTTCCATGTTGATAGCATGTGTTGGAGATCCTTTCCGTATTGTTCCGATTGAGAATGTGCAGGTTACAGAGAACCTGTCATATGAAGATTCATGTTTGAGAACTAAGGAAATAGCTTCTGTGAAAGTGTTGTGGCGAAATAAGAATGTGGAAGAAATGATGTGGGAAATAGAAGAGGAGATGAAATAATCATTATATTATAAATATTTGATGACTATGAGAGTTCCGATGTAGCAATGTATGTTATATGCCACCCAAAAATTCGAGGACAAATGTTTCTAAGGGGGGGAAACTGTAACGTCTCATAATTTTGGGCGATAATTTGAATACCTAAATGATGGGAGTGGATTCGAGTGTTGGGAATTTATATTAGACCCCAGGTTTCGCTGTTTCCGTTTTATAGGTCACGCCTTAACCTCGTTGTACTTATGTATGATAATAAAGAAATTAGTATATAAAATGATATGATCCCGAAATAATTTTTGACGTGACAAGTGTGACGTCAGAAAGTGGGAATAAATTTGGTGCGTGCATAAAAGGTTATGGACTAGCATCACATTATAAAATTATGACGTTTGAGTATAAGAGAATTTTATAAATCATCAAGATTTAAGTGAATTGAGATCAAAAATTATTTATGGGGATAATTGGTTACATGTGATTATAGTGAGAGACAAGGTAATCCATTATATTAGCTATTAGATAAGTCTCAATATGGACATATGTCCACATGGAAGAGCATCACATATGACTAAGGATAAACATTAGATGGGCGTCATTTTTTTTGATGAAAAATCATTGCAAGTAATGGGTGGTGGACCTCACGGTCCACTAAAATAATTTTGCTGGGAATCTTTTTAGTAGTTTGGTTACAAAGAATAACAAATAGATGGGTAAAAATCTTCGATTATAGCGGGGCAGCAAGGTTCCGTTTATAAAGAGGATATAAATGTATATCTCTTTTCATTTTTTTTTTGGGATAAATCACTTGAGAGAGGGAGTACTTTTTTTTATTTAGATCAATCTTCCTAATTTGACGAGAATATTTCCCTCTGAAGAAATCATGGAAAAATATTGGTTTCACGCTTGTGAAGCAACGTTGTTATTTAATTAAGAAGAAAAATATGACTTCTTTCAAGAATATCTTCTCTTCCATTTGGATAAGAAGCTAGAATTGTTCTTAACAAGTTCAGGTATGTTAAGGAAAAGTATTTATTCCTTTTGGCATGTTTCATGTTATGAAATATAATTGTGGTATTGTTCCATAATTTATTCTACTCCTAGAAGTTAAGAATAATCATGTTATTGATTCCTATGCTGAAAGCATGTCTAAATTGTTTCTAAGTCATTAATGAGGCATATGAAAAAAATGATAATGATATTCACAGTGTCGTCAAGGTACAAAGGTAATACGTCACTCGTTGAGGTTGAAATATGGTGTTATCATTCATGTATTTTCATTTGCATTACATCCATATATTACCGTGACCACTTGTGCTTACGCACCCTACTATATGGTAAATATTGTATAAATGTAGGGGATTATGGGGAAAGGAAAGATGTTATATACGCACACCACCTGCAGCTGATACAGATTATCACAAAAGAGGCCGAAGAGGCCAACATGAATCGATGCCCATTTGTGGCCGATATAACCAGATGCCCATAGGGGCGGTTATGGACAGGAAGAGCATTTGTGTGGAAAATATATATATGTGTACCGCATTTGCATCATGCATGACATTTAGAAAGATTATGCCCACAGAGGTCGATAATGAAATAATGCCCCCAGAGGCTGTTATGGTAAGAAAGATTGCCCGATGTGGCCGAGGTATGTACATACTGCATCATACATAACATTTAGACATATTCATTAGGGCCCTCAGAAACAATTACTATTGGTCAGTTGTTCATGTTTCAGATTGTGATACATCTATGTCATGTTATTCATTGTGTCTAACATACCCAGTACATCAGTCGTACTGACGTCCCTTTTGCTGGGGGACGCTGTGTTTCATGCCCGCATGTTTAGTTAAATAGAATGATGGTTCACGCTGGTAGGTTGTTGGTTCAGCTGATGTCGGAGCACTCTATTTATTCCAGAGTTGCAATCTAGTCTTGGTATGATATTTTGATGTCATATACTCTTTAGAGGCTTGTAGGTAGTTGTCCTGTGGATAGTGGTTTTGTATGGCCTTATCGACCTTGACGTGTTCATGTATATATGTATAAGTCAGTTTTCTAGTTAAGAGCTTTCATAATCTTTTTTTGGCTTAGTCCGTGCTTATTGTGATTATACAGTGATGATGTGATTTGGGGTACCCGGCGGGTGAGATCCGGGCGCCCGTCGCGGCCCTCCGGTTTGGGTCGTGAAAGAAACCTATCTTGCGTTACTTTTATGTTTTTGGGTGTATTTGTTACATTTTAAATTATAGAGATCATTTTGCAAAATTCGACTCTAAGAGTGTCAAAGGAATTTTTATTGACTATTCTCAAAATAGTCATGCTTATCGAGTGTACAATCTTATGATCAAAACTGTACTAGAGTCTGTAAATGTTGTTTTTGTTGACTCATCTGATTTTACAGGGAATACATCTGAAAATAACACTATAGTTTCAGTGGAAAATGTGCAAACTGATGAAGAACTAAATGTTGCCCAAATATTCCCACATCAGAAGCAACATCTGACCTAAACCAGAGATCACAAAATGTACTGATGAGGAGTCAAATGCTGAATTACGAGATCAAGTACAAAGGGATTCCTCATCAAGGATTAGAAAAAATCATCCTATATGTCAGGTGTAGGGGGAGTGCTTGAAAGAGTAAGAACAAGAGGGAAAGAATCACTTAATTACAGAGATATGGTAAGGTATGTGTGTATGTCTACCATATACCAAAAGGTTATTCATTCTTTTTTTGTATCTACTTTAGAACCTAAGAATGTTTCAGAAGCACTCAAGGATAATTGTTGGATTCAAGCAATGCAAGAAGAACTTGAACAGTTCTCTCGAAATGAAGTCTAGGATTTAGTTCCACGCCCATATAATACTAATGTAATTAGAACTAAATGGATTTTCAAAAATAAGTCAGATGAATCAGGAATTGTTATGAGAAACAAAACTCGCCTAGTTACTCAAGGATATACTCAGGTCGAAGGGATTGACTATGACGAATTCTTTGCTCATGTAGCTAGAATTGAATCAATTAGATTATTACTTGTCATTGCTTGCTGTCTAAAAAATACTCTTCATCAAATGGATGTTAAATGTGCGTTCTTAGATGGCTATCTTGATAAGGAAGTCTATGTTGAACAACCTAAAGGGTTTGAAGATTCTCACCATCCACAGTTTATATACAAGCTCAAAAAGGTCTTGTATGGATTGAAACAAGCTCCTCGTGCATGATATAGTCGTCTAACTCACTTTCTTCTTGAATTTAGTTTTAAACGTGGTGAAACTGATTGTACTTTATTCATCAAACATCACAGTGTAGATATTGTTATTGCTCAAATCAATGTATATGACATAGTTTTTGGTTCGACCTCACAGTCCTACCTTAAAACATTTGTTGAAGCAATGTCATCAACGTTTGAGATGAGCATGATTGGGGAACTAACTTTTTTCTTAGGCTTGCAGATAAAAAAAGTGAAGATGAAATCTTCATCTCCCAAAGTAAATATGCCAAGAATCTAGTTAAGAGATTTGGATTGTAAAATGCTAAACAAATGAGAACTCCAATGGGATCGTCGCAGAAGATATGCAAAGATGATGTTGGCGAAAATATCTGTCACGCCCCGAACCCCGGGCCCGTGACTGGTGCCCTACCTGGGCACCCTTCTACCTTAACAATACAAGTAATCTGCGGAAATTAAATAACACCTCATTTTTTTTTCTTTTAAAACAACCAAATGCGTGCAAGGGCAAAGCCGACAAGTGCCGTAAATACATAAACAAAAGACACTACACCGCATACGAGTCTAATCCCACATATGAATACAGACCTCTGGAGTTAAATCGAAATATGGCGACAAGGCCCCATTGTACCCAAAAGCTGTACAAAGCACATCTTGAAGGATATATACCAAAAGATAAACTCACGGACAGAGGAGCTATCCAAAACCACGGCGGATTCTACACTGCCGATCACCAACAATGGACCTAAACTCTGCGGCGTGAACGCAGCCCGAAGGAGGTCGATGCGAAAAATGTACCAAGTATGTGAGCAGTAAATGCGTAATGAAATCATAACGATCTAAACAAAGCGGGAGACATGTATGATAGCCAACCTACGATTACCAAAACATAGCGATCATATCAAGTCGTGGGCGCAGCCTCAAAGTCACTACTCAAATATAACTATGGGTCTCACGCCCATAATATCAATCATGCGTGGAATCCTTCCTCGCCATCCATGATGTAATAACACCAATAAGGATACATGAACACCCGGTCCACTGTGTCCTAAATACCACGTGGTCATGCCGGAATCCCACATCGTAAAGCATGACCATAGGGTAACACAAACAAATCGGGACATATATGATAATCAAATTACAACACATTGTGCCTTACTAACAATGAGTAAGCGATGGTATCCTTACAATATAAACTAGGAAGCTCATGATCAAAAGCAGACCATCCGCGCGGTATCATTTAAGCCGCCCTACTCGCGGGACTATTTCACGCGTAGGCGCGTGGACCCGCGTGAGGTATTCCTCGCATAGGACTATTTCACCGCGTAAGCCCTTACGGACTCGCGTGAGGTATTCTCGCGTAATTTGGACCCGCCTGCATGGGACTATTTCACCCGCATAAGCCCTACGGACTCGCATGAGGTATTCCTCGCATCGTGGGTAGCAAATCCACGGAATTATGCAAATGCCACCAACCCGGGGAATGACCCCGAAACGACTGATATAACAATAGCACACAACCGGCTATTTCTAGCACACATAGGCAAATCCTTAATTACAAGCCAAAGTCCTTACCAAGGCACACTTAGAATAATTCTCTTTTAACAAGTCAAAGTACTTATCAAGGCACACTTAGACAAATTCTCAATTTATCAAGCCAAAGTACTAATCAAGGCATACATAGAATAATTCTCTTTTAACAAGTCAAAGTACTTATCAAGGCACACTTAGACAAATTCTCAATTTATCAAGCCAAAGTACTAATCAAGGCATACATAGAATAATTCTCTTTTAACAAGTCAAAGTACTTATCAAGGCACACTTAGACAAATTCTCAATTTATCAAGCCAAAGTACTAATCAAGGCATACATAGAATAATTCTCTTTTAACAAGTCAAAGTACTTATCAAGGCACACTTAGACAAATTCTCAATTTATCAAGCCAAAGTACTAATCAAGGCATACATAGAATAATTCTCTTTTAACAAGTCAAAGTACTTATCAAGGCACACTTAGACAAATTCTCAATTTATCAAGCCAAAGTACTAATCAAGGCATACATAGAATAATTCTCTTTTAACAAGTCAAAGTACTTATCAAGGCACACTTAGACAAATTCTCAATTTATCAAGCCAAAGTACTACATACGTACATTCTTTTATAAAAGACTCCTTTCTATGTAAAGCCCCAAGATACTAACACCCGTAGTATCAAGGCGTGTCTATTTTTCAAAGTAAGTTACTACTCCTTTAGAAAACTCATTTCAAAGCTTGAAATCAAGTAACTCCAAATTTTCACAATCTAGGCAACTTATGCCGATTAATCAAAATAGACAACTTTCTAAACCTTCCATAAATCCGTTATAACCAACTTCCCATAAAGCCGTTATAACCCTTTATGGTTTTAGACTTATCCATTCCTTCAATAACCAAGAGACTTTTGCTATTAAAACCAAGTATCACATACTTACAAATCAAGTTCTTAACTTTCAAAATACTTCAAGTCTCTTAATAGTTAGAAAACAAGTTTTCTTCTACTTTTTAAACCTCAAGTAACTTCACCCTTAACACAAGTTACTTCTCTTAAATCATGCCATTTCTCCTCTTTTAAAATCAAATAAGTAAATCACTCCTTTGACTCCCCTAAAGTCATTATGATGACCTTTAGGTTTTAGAACTAAGGCACTAGCCAAAAGATTTGGAAACCACTTCTTTTTTAAGACTACAAGTACTTTAAGTAAAATACCTTCACTTTTAAGAATCCAAACTTCATCAAGAGAATGGATTCTACAACTTGCAATCTAAACATCAAAGTACAATCAAGGAAGTACATAGAACAAATTCTATTTTAGGCAATCCAAATACAACCAAGGAATGGATCATTTAAGGAGTAAAACTTACTTTCTTTATTCTAAGGAATCATGCTAGAAGAGGAGATAGTTCACATACCTTTTCGGCTAAATCCTCAAGCTAAGCCGAATACGCCGTACGTAGAAGTGTCAACCTAAAATGGTCACAACAAGACTATCAACTTCTAGTCTCTATGTAGAATAATACTAAGTATTTAGTCTCTAATTCTACGGAAAATCGGGCAGCACTTCCTTTGTTTCTACTCACTTTGCCACCTTTTTTAAGGCCGAATACAATAACCAACAAGCCACATTTAAGGCTCCAACAACAACCAACCAAAGGGGATTACACGCCTTACAATACGTGTAATATTCCGCCACACAATTCATACCAAATAGTATAATACTACACTAGCCATTCTCGGCCAACATATAACCAATAACACTACGTCTTTTCCAATCCTTTTCCAATTTCAAGTTCTTAAGTCGACATGTTACTTAGTCATAAACAACTTCAACAACTAAAATTTCCTTCTTTATTCAACATGCGACGACTTAAACTAATAATCAACTTGAATTACAATCTTAAAGCTAAACATGCTAGTTTTCGGATTAGGGTTCCAATAGCCCATAAACATATCAAACTTCATACTATATAACACATGCTTGCTAAAATCCATAGCTACAACGATAAGTAAGTCTTAACTACTAAAACGACAAAATTTATACCTTTCCAAGCCCTTAAAATTTCCAAGATCCAAAGTCGCGCCTTAGCAATTCTTAGCTCCTTTCCTTAAGTTCCAATCCGCTCCAAGCATTCCTTAGAGGCCTATGAAGAACCCTTCTTCAAGTTCCAACTTCAAAGTTGAAGAACTCCCTTAGTTTCCGCCTTGCGACTAACGTGAAAACTCCGTTTTTCCGAAATCTTTCTATTGAGATATCCTTACAATACCATAAGGGACATTGGGTTAAAGTCTTGTGGACAAAGGATCAAAATCACAAAATTTTCTTGTTGGTACTCCTCCAAACCCGAGAGGTCTCACATGAAGAACAAGGGTTTCTCTAATATTTTCTAAGTGTTAATGAGATAGTCTTGCTACTAGTTAGTATATAACACATATTGGAGGGCTTAGACTTAAACAAATGTGAGGTTAGGATTAAAATCACATGGATCAAGCCTAAGTGGCAAGTTGACTAGTCAATTATGTCAAGCTTTGAAGACTTATCTTCCAAGAGGTTCAATGACCAAAATACCCCTCCTCTAATTCGACCAAGACCACTTATGGGGGTGCCACATGTCGCCCTCTCATTCGTCCATAAAATTCGGTAACCCTCGTGGGACCCACAAAACGTAAAATTCCTCGGGTGGGCCCCACGTGACCAAATCCGTAAAAATAAATTTCCATAATACTAATAAGTTCCTTACTCTTCAAATAATGCATTTTGAGAATCCAATTCTCAATAACGAACATTTTTCCTTTCCGACGTCCGGAAGATTTCCCGTCGGAAAAACAATTCTTCCTTTCGTACATATTTCCAAGTCTTGTGTTCCTTACGTACCTTCACTTACACATGTCCTGAACTTACGGGGTGTAACAATATCGACCCAACACTGTATCGATCTATGATAGGTAATCTTCTATATCTCACATCTAGTCATTCTAATATAAAGTTTAGTGTTTGTGTATGTGCTCGATTCCAAGCCTGTCCCAAAATCTCCCAGTTAAATGTCGTAAAACGTGTCATTAGATATGTTGCTGTCACATATGAGGTGGGAATTTGGTATTCCAAATACACTAATCCTAATTTAATAGGATACATTGACTCGGATTGGGCTGGTGATGTGGATGATAGAAAGAGTACAAGTGGAGGATGTTTTTATCTTGGCAATAATCTTGTTTCTTGGTATAGTCGTAAATAAAATTGTGTCTCACTTTCAACTGCTGAATCTGAATATGTAACAACTAGAAGTTGTTGCTCTCAATTAATATGGCTAAGACACGTGTTAAACGACTATAATTTTTTAAATAATATCTTAGTTTTGTACTGTGATAATTTGAGTGCTATAAATATTTCCAAAAATCCAGTTCAACACTCTCGTACAAAACATATTGATATCAGACATCACCTTTTAAGAGATTTGGTTGAAAAACAGCTAGTTCAAATTGAACATGTTGACACTCTTCATCAACTAGCTGATATTTTTACAAAGCTTTGGACCATGAGAGATTTTATAGTTTGAAGAAATTTCTTGATAGTTATAATCTCTAAAAAGGCATGTTTGGTGAATGTTGGCTGAAATGTCTCTAACATTTCGGGTGAAATTTACCTATGTAATATCATAATCCGATTATTGTTAATGTATGATGTATTAATTTTGGTCACATAAGCATGATCCTCAATAATGATATGATTCGATTGTGATATCGTTCTCTGCGATGCTATTATATATCGTAAAAAAAGAGTATCAAAATAAGGCAAAGCCTTTTACTAACTTTTGGCAACTGGGCAATATGGGCAAACCCTTGAAATGATACCGTTTCTATTCTATAGGAGTATCAAATGCTTAAACTGAAATTACGAGGATACTAAATAAGTATTCTTATTTTTTGACACAAAAAATAATTTTGTATGTGTTATATGATTAGATCAAGGACAATGGAAAAATGTTACATTGGTCCCGTGGTTAAACTCTTAAAAATACATATAAAATGTGTCTTAATTTGTTGCCAAAATAAAAAGTTCTTTCGGGATCATAATACTTGTGTTGTCCAAAATGTTGCCAACATTGCTGTTGACATTCTCAGATAATGATATTTGTTGGGATATTGTTCGTAACTGGCTTTCGAAAAATCAGTTTTATCTTCCCTATTTTTTATGCCATATTTTTTAAATTGGAATTCAAACCTTTAAATGATTAGATCAAATTCCAAATTTTGATGTCTATCTTTTTATTCCATAATTTTGGGTGCAAGCATTTGAATACAATTCAAACACCTAAAACCAATGAGTGTTTTTTTTCCAAGAGTATAAAATCTTCTTCATTGGTTCTTCTTTTTAGCTGTTGTCTTTTCCGTAATAAAAAAAAAAGATCACATCACTCTCGATTAAATCAACCAAAACCGATGGATTCATCACATCATTCTTCATCCAAAAACCCCTAAACCTTCAATACTCTCTTCTCCAATCTCACCCATGGATACATCACCAATGTCAACCCAATGTCCAGCAACACCACTGGCAACACACCAATGAGCACTAGTCCCCCACTATGCTCAGCAATCGTCCTTAGATTAGTACAAGAACCCTTAGAGATCAACTATCCTGGGGATGACAATAACCCTATCGATGTAGATTATACTCCAGATTTATCCACACTAGGCAATAGGACAAGTTCTTCCTCCTTCCCTACACGAAGGTCAAGCAGTGTGTTTGATAGAACTGTCCAACATAAACCTGTCACCAAGAAATCCAGGTGTGAGACCAAGGTTCCTGTCTACTCGAGTAGTGATTCAGAGGACATGGATTATGAGATGTATTCTGAAGAATTCCAAAGAGAACTTGAAGAATTTGCTGCTCCTGAAGAATTCCAAAGAGACCAAGGTTTCTCTTTGAAATTCTTCAGAAGACATCTCATAATCCATGTCCTCTGAATCACTACTCGAGCAGGCAGGAACCTTGGTCTCACACCTGGATTTCTTGGTGAAACACCATTGAAACAATTCCTTCCAAAGGGAAGTCCCAGATTTACAAGATCAAGTGTTGTCCCAGATGTTGCCCCAGATGTCACAACATCTCAGGCAATATTTCAGCCAACTTCTGAAGAGGCACATTCTCCTACCTTCCAACAGACCTCAGAAGAGACTTCAACATAATCCTCCTCCAACAAAACAGAATCAGACTCTGACCAAGAGGTATCTAATTTCTTAGAAAACTTCTATTCTAAAGCTAGCTCTGATAATTGGGACTGGTACAAAAATAAAATCATTAGGTCTGAAAAAATATTAGACATTGCCTCTTTCTCAGAATATGGCTGGGTAGAGTTCTTAAAGGAAAGACAACTCCTAGGATCTGTCACAAACAAATGACCTTATGTTGATAAAATAGTCAGGTTATTTTATGCTAATTTAGAATCTGTTTTAGAAGATACCAACTCAAAGAAATTTGGGAAATTATATCTCTGTAACAGAATGTATTCTTTCATACCTGCTGTTATAAATCAATGTATGAGATTAAATGATGAGGAGAATGATAGAGAAACAGACCCTGCAGTGGAAAATAGAGATGAAGTAATTAAATACCTCACATGAGGTATAATGCATAAGTGGATCTCTAGATGTACAGCTTCTAAACTGACAGCTCTGTTTGCCACTCTACACAAAATTGTTATACACAATTGACTTCCTTCGATGAATGAGTCAATTGTAACTATCGAACAAGACACCGTGCTGTACAAAATTGGTAAATGTTTGAGAATTGATCTGGGCAGAATAATCTTCCATCAAGTTATTAACTTGGCATAAAAAGAATCAACTTCAATCCTACCTTTTCCCTCTTTGATATATAAAGTCCTAACTACATAAGACTTTCAACCTAAGAAGGAGGACGTATTAGGAAAAAATCCAGAGATGTACACAGTAAATAAAATAGTTTTGAAAAACAAAGAAAGAGTCATTGAGCTACCCTGAAAACTGAAAAGAAGTAGTATCGATGTTGGAAGAAATATCAACAATATTTTTGTCAACACTAAAGCAGGACAATCTCCAATGACCAATGAATGGCTTGTGGATCAAATTACAAAAATCAATCACCAAATTTTTGAGGTTGATACTCTGAGGGAGGCCCTGGTTAAAGCATGAGACTATATCCTGCTACTATTTTCTTCACAAAAAGGGGGAGATAATGTTGTTGATGCTGCTAGTGAAGATGTTGATGTTGCTCGTGAAACTGAGGGAGACAGAGAAAATACTGATACAGATGGAGCTGAGGAAGAAGGATATAGACTGTTGTTGATGCTGCTAAAGTAGAAAACGGTTGGAAGCTACTAATGATACATGACATGCAAGGGAGATTTGTTGTTGTTAAAATGTGGAATGCTGGTTACTTCTTATTTTGAAAATTTGGGATGTAAAACAATGATCTGACAATTTTTTTGTTTTAGATGATGTAGTTAAATGGCTATGTTTTAGTATTTCTAATCCTACATAAATAGTATATATAAGTGATGCTTGTATATGTTGTGATTATATCTCATCACAGGTTAAGGGGGAGCATTAGTGTAATCATAGATGTTGGGACAACAACTATGACATTGATGTAAGTCACTTGAACAGAATAAATTAGGTTTTGTGAAGAAAGACAAAAAGGGGGAGAAAGTTAATGTTGGATTTGGTGTTGTGATATTTTTTCCAACATATCATTTTTAGTACTAAGTTAAAATCAGAAATGTTGGAATAAATGTCTTGACATTTGGAACAACATTCTGTAAAAAATAGTTTTGCCTTACTTCACGGAATT
Source organism: Przewalskia tangutica (assembly GCA_029844215.1). Lineage (NCBI taxonomy): Eukaryota > Viridiplantae > Streptophyta > Magnoliopsida > Solanales > Solanaceae > Przewalskia > Przewalskia tangutica. The sequence continues at coordinate 36,273,348 of CM056738.1, forward strand.
AAAACAAATCTTGTGGGATTTTCACCACGATGGTAAAGTGACTTGGCAAAAAGTTTTGGAGCTGATAAAAAATGTCGGAAGACCAAGTCAAAGTTGTTGCTAAGCTTGGGGAACAAGTCCAAGAAGTTAGAGGATCTTGCTCCACAATCTTCTCCAACAAACTTTATCGGCTGCCCACCTTTCCCAAAATCTCTAAAACTATTAAATGAGCTTTTCAAGAAAGACCCTCTACTATAAATAGAGAGGTTTCATCAGTGAATCAATATCCAGAAAAGTTAGAAAAAAATATCAAGAAAGCTTTCCGATATATTCGTCAGATAACTGGATCACAAGTGTTGCCTTAGCGTGTCGACAACATTCTGTCCAACATTATAATTGCTGCCCAGATTCTAGATTTGTTCTTTATTGAAGCAATTGTAATGAGATGTTGTCTATGTCTATTTAGGTAGATTTTTCAGGCAGAAGTCATATGCGACTTCAACTTTGTAATTCCTTTTGTATTATCTTGTAATATTGTAAATGAAGGAATTTATTCAATTGTATATAAATATATATAATACTTTCGGTCATTGACTATGTAAATATTATATCTTTGTGTTCTTTATATGAACGCTGCATTTACTCTTAAGGTTTTTCTGTTTTATCAAAGTGTTGCCACTTGTATCAGATGACATTATCGCTGACATTTGCAAACTGTATTAGCATTCAATTTTATTTTACTTTCAGTTTGTCTCTTACTGTTCCATAATACCCCCGGGATCTAACAAGAACTAATTCAAATTGGTTTTGATATAACAACACATTTTAAGTCAGATTTTGCAAAAAAAATGAATGTGTGTGTGTGTGTGTATATATATATATATATATATATATATATATATATTATTTCGTTAGATAATTATGTCACTATTTAATTCTTTTTTATTATAATTTCAGCTAACTTCTTTCCCACCTAAACAACCCCGAACCCTAAGGGATCATTTGGTTATAAGGATACAGATTATAATCTCGGAATAAAATTATTCCACGGTTCATAGAATTTTAAGTTCGAGATTAATAATCTCAAAATTGATTAAACTACAGTTGTGGTATTATTTTTATATTGCACATGTGAAAAAATAATCTCTAGATAATGTTGGAACTTGTATGGAATGAACTCATTGAAGAAGAAACAAGTGATTAAATCAATCTGTGGAATTTTGGCCGAAGGGCCGCAGCTCCTGGATTAGGGCCGCGGCTCCTGGGATTAGGTCCGCGGCTCCTGGGATTAAGGCCGCGGCGCCTCACATCCAGTAAGCCAAGGAAAATCATCGTTGACAGGGCCGCGGCGCAGGATTTTCAGTAGCTTACTGGAATTGACGAAGTGATTTAGGGTCGCGGCACAAGGACGAAGGGCCGCGGTGCCTGAGTGGTAGTAAGCCACTGTTTCTGGAAAATGAATTAGGGTCGCGGCGCTGAGGGCAAGAGTTGCGGCGCTTGGGCAACGGTAATATTTCCAAAATATCCAAAAGTTGTGTCTCTTCCCTAAAGTCACAACCTTTTAATTGGAAAGTTGCCATGGTCGAATTTTATGCTATATAAAACATGTTGATCACTTGTTTAACACACAATACATATTACATAACAATCAATCATTAAACATAATTAATGATCTAAGATTGTTGCTCTTGTTCTTCTTCTTCTTCTTCCTCAAAAGAGATTTTCTGGAAAACACTTAAAGTAAATTCGACAGGGATCAAGTTCTCGTGCAAGAACCTGAACCAGATAGTTGTATTCTCAAGATAGACGTCCGTGAAACTACAACACGAGTGAGGACGAATTTTTGTCTTATCTCATTGCATTACAGGCCTCTATCGACACAAGTTAGTGTGTGTTTTTCGTTTTTGCTGGTTTTCACTATTGTTAATTTCAATTACATTTGAATCATTATTATGTTATTGTGATTGTTTATTGAAATGTCTAGATTGGCACTAACAATCTAAGACAAATATTTCAGAAAATACATTTTCTGACATTATTGAGTTTGCAGAATTTTCAGAGAATACTTTTTCCTGATTTACAAAATGGATCAATCTGGATCATCAATGGTGAAAAACCATGTTGAGTAACCCGAGAAATTTAAGGGTTTTGATTTCAAACGATGGCAACAAAAGATGTTGTTTTATTTGACCACTCTCCATGTGACAAATGTATTGACTATTGAGGCTCCAACGGCATTGCCGGAAAGAGAAGATGAGAATGCTCCTACTGATGCAGAGAGGGTCGAAAGGCTGAAGGTCATTGAGACTTGGTGGAGCCAAGAGTTTCTTTGCAAGAACTACATTCTCAATGCCTTGGATGATACTCTCTATGATATATATATACTCCACGTTCGGATCAGCACGGGAGTTATGGCAGTCATTGGGGAACAAGTACACATCTGAGGTTGCTTGTTCGAAAAAGTTCATCATCGGAAAGTTCCTAAACTTCAAGATGAGCGATGCAAAGCTTGTTGTCAAGCAAGTGGAGGAACTCCAAGTCATTGTTCATGAACTGGAGGTTGAAGGTATGGGCCTCAACCAATATTTCCTTGTTGGTGCTATATTGAGAAGTTACCTCCTTCTTGGAAGGATTTTGAGGTTTATTTGAAGCATTTAACCGAGGATATGAGTTTTGAGCAACTGGTTCTGAAAATTCGTGTTGAAGAGGACAACCGGAATAATAAAAGGGCTGATGTTGTTTCATTGTAGCCTAATGCCAACATGGTAGAAGGCAATGCTTCCAAGACCAAGTTTCAGAAAGACAAGGGAAAATTTGTTGGTGTCAAGCCATCTTTTACGACCGGGAGGAATGCACTCGCCCCACAAAGGACCTATGCATTCAAGAAACCACAATCAGGACTCTGTTGGGTATGTGGAAAACCTGGGCATAAAGCAAAAGATTACTGCCTTCGCAAGAGTCAAGGTGGTGGTGTTGGAGGTTCGAGCAATGTCAACCAAACCAACCGGACTGAAACTAAGAACCAATTCATTGGGGTTGTGGCTGCTCAAGCAAATCTGGTTACAAATTCAACCGATTGGTGGATGGACACGGGTGCTACAAGGCATGTATGTTCAGAGAATGACATGTTTTCATCTTACCAAGCCATCAAGGATGGAGAACCACTGTTCGTGAGAAATGTCACTGCTGTGAAGGTAGAAGGGAAAGGGAAGGTGACTTTGAGGCTCACTTCCGGGAATGATCTTGTGCTCACAAATTGTTGCACGTGTCTGAAATTTGTACGAATTTAATTTCTGGGCCTGTTATTAGCAACAAAGGCTTTAAAATTGTAATAGAATATGACAAATTTGTATTCACCAAAGGTGGGGTGTATGTAGGAAAGAGTTACCTCAGTGAGGGGCTCTTCAAACTAAGTATTGTACCTACTCAGGTTGTTGCCATTATTAATGAAAAGGCAAGCACTACCACTGCTTCTATGTATATGGTTTATTCTCCTTCTTTATGACATTCACGATTAGGCCATGTTAATTATTGTTCCTTACAAAGAATGGTAAAGATAGGCATGTTGCCCAAATGTTCTATGAACAAAATGACTAAATGTGGGGTTTGCATAGAGTCAAAATATGCAAGTCATCCTCATAAATCTGTTGTGAAATCAAATGAAGTGCTTGGTTTAATTCAGAGTAATTTATGTGAATACCAAGCAACCCCATCTCGTGGAGTCAAGAATTATTACATATCGTTTATCGATGATTGCAGTAAATTTTGCTATGTATACGTAATAATACCAAAGATGAGGCTTTGAACATGTTTAAAACATACAAAGCAGAAGTGGAAAATCAACTTGACAAAAAAATTAAGATTCTAAGGTCAGATAGAGGTGGTGAATATCAATCGAATGAGTTCAAAGAATTTTGTTCTGCTCATGGTATCGTTCATCAAACCACTGCGCCATACACTCCAAAACAAAATGGAGTTGCCGAACGTAAGAATAGAACATTGAAGAATATGATAAATTCCATGTTGATTAGTTCTGAGGCACCCCTTAGTCTATGGTGTGAAGCGTTAATTACTGCAAATATGATATTGAACAAAATTCCTCAAAAGAAAAATGATCAATCTCCCTATGAATTGTGGAAAGAAATATTGCCTACTTTCAAAAGGATGAAAGTGTGGGGTTGCCTAGCGAAAGTTCAAGTTCCTTTACCTAAGAGAACTAAACTTGGAAAAAAACAGTAGATTGCATATATATTGGTCATGCCAATAATAGTGCAACATATAAGTTTTTGGTGTATCATTCAGATGTTGAAGGTATTCATAAAAACACAATTATGGAATCCGCGGAAGCAGAATTTTTAAGGATATTTCTCCTTACAAAGATAAGGATAAAAATGTTCCTAATACGAAGAAGAGGACACTGCCTCAAGATGAGTCAAACCTAGACACTCAAAATGATAAAAATCTTACTTCCTCTGTTCAAAAAGAAAATTCTGAACCAAGGAGAAGTAAACGTGGAAAAATCGCCAAAGATTTTGGACCAGACTTTATGACCTTTGCCGTTGAAGGAGAACCTCAAACATATATGATTGCTATGGAATCATCCGAAACACCTTATTGGAAGGAGGCCAAAATGAGGTAGAATTCATTGTACATAATAATACATGGAAATTGGTTGATCTTCCTCCAGAACAAAAACCAATAGGCCATAAATGGATATTTAACGGAAACTAAGGTCTGATGGTACTATAGAAAAATACAAAACACGTATAGTAGACAAAGAATTTAGACATAAGGAAGGTGTAGACTTCTTTGATACCTACTCACCAGTATCTAGAATTACGTCTATAAGGACGCTAATTGCTATAACAACGATTCACAATTTGGAAATTCACCAAATAGATGTGAAGACTGCATTCTTGAATGGTGAAATAGAGGAAGAAATATACATGAAATAACCCGAAGGGTTCATTGTTAAAGGTCAAGAGCAGAAAGTCTGTAAATTGGTTAAGTCGTTATATGGACTTAAACAAACGCCAAAGCAATGGCATGAGAAGTTTGATAATACATTATTATCAAATGATTTTCTAATAAATGAATATGACAAGTGTGTCTACATTAAGGAGTGTAATAATGCATATGTCGTTATATACTTGTATGTAGATGATATGCTGATTATGGGAATAAGTAAGGATGTAATTAATCAAACTAAGAAGACGTTGCATGCCGCTTTCGATATGAAAGATATGAGAATAACGGATGTCATTCTTGGTATTATAATTCAAATGAATTATGAGGGTTATATATTAACTCAATCCCATTATGTTGAGAATGTCCTTAGAAAATTTGGACACTATGATGATAGACCGGTTGTTACCTCATTTGATCCCGCTAGTCACCTTAAGAATATGAAGGTGATAGTGTGTCTCAATTGGAGTATACACAAGTTCTTGGAAGCTTGATGTACATAATGAATTGTACGAGACCAGATTTAGCATATATAGTGAGACGACTTAGTCGATACTCACATAATTCTGGAAATGATCATTGGGTTGCACTAATAAGGGCACTGTGATATCTAAAACATACAATGAACTATGGGTTGTATTATACAAAATATCCTCCAGTGTTAGAAGGATATTGTGATGCTAATTGGATTTCCAACAATTCAGAAAGTAAGTCCACAAGTGGTCATGTATTTACACTTGGTGGAGCGTCGGTATCTTGGAAATGATCAAAGCAAACGGTAAATACGCAATCAACTATGGAAGCAAAGTTTGTAGCCTTGGATAAAGCTGCTGAACAGGCAGAATGACTAAGAAACTTTCTAGAAGGTATTCCGTTGTGGGCAAAGACTGTGACAGCTATTTACATACATTGTGTTAGTATGACTGCCCTGACGAGGGCAAAGAATCAAATATACAATGGAAAGTCAAGACATATAAGGCGACGTCATAATACAATACGAAACTTGCTGAAGAATGGAATTATATCCATTGATTATGAAAAGTCAAAGGACAATATAGTGGATCATTTGAAAAAAGGCCTTACAAGAAAGCAAGTCGTATTTACATCGAGGGGAATGGGCTTAAAGCCAATATAATGAGTCGTTAACTGGCGGAAACCTAACCTATCATAATTGGAGATCCCATGGTTTATGTTCAATAGGAAAACTAGTTGGGGGAAGACTCAATGTTATACCCCGTGGTTCGGAGTGCGGACGCGGTCGAGGCCTCAGTGCGGCGAGCGAGCGCGGCGCGCAAGCGGGTGATTGTAGGCGCGCCGGGAAGATCGAGGGTCGCTGAAGTTTCAGCCGCGACGCCGGAAGCGAGCGCGGCCGGAAAAGTCCTGAAAGCGGCGGGAGTTTCAGTGCGCGCCGAGGCGAGATCTGCGAGTTGGTGGAAATTTACGCCTTTGTTTTGTTTTAAAGAGGTCGTGGGTGGGTGACAAGTGTCCCCATCTGAAATGTTGCATGCCTTATATTGACCAAGTCTTGAAGACTTGGTCATCTTTCATCTCTCTCTCTAAGCTAAAAATCTCCTTCTCTAGAAAATCAAGAGAAACTCCAAGCTTAAGGAAAATCTGAAAAGGGTGTTAAGAAGGAAAGTTATTTGCAAGCCTGTGGAGGTTATTGTGGTGGTATTCTTGAAAAGGAGGGTAGCAAAATTGTTGGAATAGTTTTGGCTAAAGCTCCAAAGGTAACATTTCTTCTCTTGTAGCTAGTTATTGGTGTTGCATGTGAAGAATAAGGAATTTGTAGTAGTAAATAATGCTCTTAGAATCATTGCATGTAAGAAAAATGGTTTGGATATGAAAGATTGGTTAAAGAGATATTATGAGCATGTTGTAGCCTACAAACTACTTTAGAATTGTTAAGTGTATTGTTTTACCTATTGGGGCAGATTTTTACACACCTAAGTTTGGTTGTGTAATCCCCTTTGAAATGTGGGATTGTTGGGCCTTAAATGTGGCGTTTGGATATTGAATTCGGCCTTGAAAAAGGTGGCAAAGTATGTAGAAACAAAGGAAATGCTGCCCAAATTTCCTTAGGAATTAGTAACTTGAACTTGGAATATTTCTACATTGAAATTAGGGGTTAATAAACGTATTATGGTCATTATAGGTTGACATATTACGTGCGGTATTTCAGACTTAGCAAGTGGATTAACCGAAGAGGTATGTGGAACTTTCCTATCTCTTGAGCATGAGTAGTTGTACCTATGTAGTACGGTAGACGTACAAGATTTGATATCTTTCACTTGTTTTAAAAGTATATGATACTTGTTTCATTTCAAAAGTATAAGTCCCTTGGATTTAGGGAAAATGTACTTGACAAAGGGATAACGTTAATATAATGACTTTATGGGAAGTTGGTTATATTAGTTTTCTTGAAAGATTCACAAAGAAAGGTTTACTCTAATTAAAACAAGTACGGGTAAAGGATTTGAAATTAAGAAAGGTGAATTGATTTTTAGGCATTGGTTGCTTAAGGTTTTAAAGGAAATGAAGTCACTTGTTTTAGAAGCCTATTATATTTCTAAAAGGAAATGTGACTTGTCTTGAAAGAAATCGTAACTTGATACTATGGTGATTAGTATCTTGGAATTTTTGTATAAAAAGAGTTATTTCTTAAAAAGTTAGAAGTACATGGTACTTGGGTTGAATTCCCGGATTTTCTATTAAATGACATGTTATTGCCTTAGGATACTAAAATGAGAGGATATATTAATAATGTTAATAAGAAGTTAGGGGATTTCTTAACTTGCTTAGGTTATGATAGGCCGGTAGTGCTTATGTTGTGATATGATAGGCCGGTAGTGCTTATGTATGATATGATAGGCCGATAGTGCTTATGTATGATATGATAGGCCGGTAGTGCTTATGTTATGTATGATAGCCGGATGAGCTATGTTATATATTTATATTATTACGGGGTAAACCCCGGGTTATTATTTATCCCATGGATTTGCTACCCATGATACGAGTGCGGCGCTTGCACTCATGCGGATCCGGACCACAGGATCCATGCGGGTGAAATAGTCTCATGCGAGTACGGCGATGGTACTCATGTGGGTCCACAGGATCCATGCGGGTGAAATAGTCCCATGCGGGTGAAATAGTCCCATGACGAGGCGGATGACCTCATGCGGGTCCACAGGACCCATGCGGGTGAAATAGTCCCAGGAGTAGGATTGTTTAATGACACTACGGGCGAGGTACCCTGTTTTGATCGTGAGCCTCCTATTTTTATGCTATAAGATTTATACTTGTTACTCTCATTGGTAGTAAGGCACAGTCTGAGAAATTGATTTTTATCTATGACTCGGCTTATTTTTGACTTATGATATTACTACGATATTTTCCGCTTTACATACCAGTACGTTGTGTCGCGACCCCCTTCGCCGGCTGCGTTAAATGCCAGTAAGGAAAGCAGTGGTAGACCCTCATTCCTAGGATCGTTTACTCAGGTGTCAGGAGTTCCATTTCTTCGGAGGCTCGACTTTTGGTATGGTTCTCCCTGGTGTTGTTGATGTTTTGTACATTTAGGGGCATGACGGGGCCCTGTCCCGTCATAGTGTTACTCCTTCTTAGAGGCCTGTAGTCTTGTCATAACTTGGTTTGTTTAAGGATGTAACTGTTCGGTTTTATGTACTTTTGGGGTAGCCATTTTGGGCTAGACTATTTATATCATTATGGTTGTTTATTGTGAGTTTATATTCCGTTGGTTTTCTCTGACGTTGTGTCACAAGGGTGTCCGGGTTAAGGCATCGGTCACGGATCCGGGGTCGGTTCGTGACAAAAGTGGTATCAGAGCAGTTAATCCTCGAAAAGGGTCTACAGGCCGTATCTAGTAGAGTCTTGATTATCGGTGTGTTGTGCACCACATCTATAATCAGGAGGCTGCAGGATATTTAGGATTGGTTTCCATTTCTTTCACTCTAAGATCGTGCAACAGAGCCGTGTTATAGGTTGAACTTCCCTCTGACGTGAATTTTATATGTATCAGTTATGCCTCCACGCAAGGCAACCGCGGCCCAGAAGGGCAAGGCAGCGGAAGGAACTACTAGTAGGACACCGAGGGTTACCCGGGCACAGGCCCAGCCTTTACCAGAGATAATGTTTCGGACGGCGAGTTCCTCAAAGTCGTCAACCCCAAAGAACCGGAGCGATGGCAGCCATCAAACTACGGTACTGAGCCTCGGTTATGCGGCTGGAAGCGAGAGGATATGGGCTCTGAGAGATGGCCCAATTATTGGCGTGATAGTGGCTAGGCGTGAGGGAGCGGGAGGCGCGGTTCGGTGTACGTAGTTCCTCGGATCGATAACGTGAAACTTCGGGACTTCTTGGCCGCGGCCGCCGCAGTTCTATGGGTCGAGGCCCGAGGATGATCCTCGAAATTTATCAAACGATTACATCGGATTATGAGGTGATCAAGGCCTCGGATCGATCGGTTGTATTGAGTTCGCATCGGTGCGTGATACCGCGATTGGTAGTTTGATTCATGGGAGCTATCCTGGGAAGCATGCGCTTCCAGTGTATGGGACGAGTTCTCGCGGCATTTCTTGGTCATTTCTTGCCTCGCGGATGAGGAACGCGGCAGATTACGACATTGAGACAGTGGGCGGACAATCGAGTACAACGTCGAGTTTGACTCGTTGGCTCGATATGTACTCCACTTTAGTAGCGATATGGAGGACGAGTGCACCGCCACGCCACAGGGCTCGATGACTATTTGGCGAGAGTTATGCAGGAGTAGCTCTTACGCGAGCATGGACATTGCCCGCATGCGAGCTATGCACTAGGGTGTGAACGCAGCGGTAAGCAGATTGATAGGTATCAGCGAGAGGGCGGGACAGCGGATCCTCTAGTAGTTCTCGAGGTAGACGGCCTCAGCGCAGACCGGGTTTGCATCACGGCCGGTTGAGCGCTCCTCCACCATCTTCCGTCGTCTGAGGTATTGAGGCGGGAGCGAGTCTCGTGGCTTGGGTTTCGGAGGACGGCGTTCGGCCGATGAGGCCACCTATGCCTCGGTGTGGCGATGTGGTGATTGCCATTATAGGTGTCGTGTTCCTCCGTGAGCTTGTTACTCTTGTGGCGGCAGGCCATTTGAAGAGAGAATGTCCGTCGAGCGGCGCGGAATGCCATGGTTCACCCGAGTTCGATTCTTTGGTCTTCGTCTTGATGGTTGGCGCCGGAGGCGGTGTTCACGGGACAGCGAGCCGCGCGAGGGTCGTGGCGAGGGTTCGATTCGGTCCTCGAACGCATTTATGCTATGTCCACCGCCAGACCGGAGGCGTCACGATGTCGCCGCAGTACATTGTTGGTTTCTTCTTTGTGATGTTTATGCTTTGATAGACCCAGGTTCTACCTTGTCCTATATATCTCCTCATATTGCTGGTAGAATAGGGATAGAACCCGAGTCCATAAAACCTTTTGAGGTAGCTACCCCAGTAGGTGATTCGGTGGTGGCCGAGCGAGTGTATAAGGCTAGCCCAGTGACTATATACAGTCGTCAGACTCTAGCCAACTTGATAGAGTTGGATATGACGGACTTTGATGTGATTATGGGTATGGATTATCTAGCGTCTTGCTATGCCAATGTGGACTGTAGAGAGAGGTTAGTTCGGTTCCAGTTTCCCGGTGAGCCGGTTATCGAGTGGAAGGGGAATACTGCATCGCCGAGGGGTAGGTTTATTTATTACCTCAAGGCTAGGAAGATGGTACGGAAGGGGTATATTTACCATTTGGTTCGGGTATTCGATCGAGTGAGATACCGACCTTCATCGGTCCGGTTGTTAGAGAGTTTCCAGACGTATTCCCAGACGAGCTTCCGGGTATCCCTCCTGAGAGGGAGATTGAGTTTTGCATCGATTTGGCGCTAGACACTCGACCGATATCTATTCCGCCATACAGGATGGCACCTGCCGAGTTTAAGGAATTGAAGGACCAGCTGAAAGATTTGCTGGAGAAAGGCTTTATCAGGCCAATTGTTTCTCCCTGGGGAGCGCCAGTGTTATTTGTAAAGAAGAAGGATGGGACGCTGCGTATGTGTGTTGATTACGAGCGGTGAACAAGGTAACTATCAAGAAGATATCCCTCCCGTGATTGATGATTTGTTTGACCGATTGCGAGTGCGAGATGCTTTTCCAAGATAGACTGCGGTGCAGTTACCATCAGTGCGAGTTAGAGGCGGATATCCCAAAATCGCATTCGGGACCGGTATGGGCACTATGAGTTCAGGTGATGTCTTTCGGATTGACCAACGCTCAATGTATTCATGAATTTGATGAATAGGGTGTTCAGCCATTCTTGGATATGTTCGTTATAGTGTTCATTGATGATATCTTCGTGTATTCGCGCAGGCGAGAGCATCTGATCATTTGAGGCGGTATTCGAGTCCTCGGGGCCGCAATTGTATGCCAAGTTCTCGAAACGCGAGTTTTGGTGGCCGATGGCTTTCTTAGGGCATGTTATCTGTAGATGGTATTCGGGTTGTCTGACTAAGATCGAGGCGATCAGACTTGGCCCGCACCACTACACCGGAGTGCGCGGCTTTGGGCCTGCAGTTATTATCGGAGGTTTGTGGAGAAGTTTGCTTCCATGTCGCCTTTGACTAGCCGACTCGTAAAACAATATATTTCGGTGGACAAATTCTTGTGAGAGAGTTTTGATTCATCAAGGAGAAGTTGACGACCGCCCTTCTTACTCTTTTTGAGGTTTGGACGGATATGTGGTTTATTGTGATGCGTCGGTGTCGGGCTTGGAGTGCGTCTTGATGCAAAGACGGCAAAGTTATAACTACGATCTCGACACTTAGGAAGCATGAGAAGAACTATCTCACACATGACTTAGAGTTGGCGGCGATGATTCATGCCTTCAAGATCCGGAGACACTATTTGTATGGAGTTCATGTGGATATTTACGCACCAAAGAGTCTCGAGATATCTTCACCCGAGAGAGTGAACTTACGGCAGACGGTGGTTGGAGCCGCTAAGGATTACGATGTTGATATTCTATACCACCGGGAAGGCAATGTAGTTGCAGATGCCGCCCAGTCGCGATCGATGGGTAGTCCATGCGATGTACCAGTGGGAAGAAGGATATGGTCCGAGAGTTACATCAGCTAGCGAGCCTTGGGGTTCGTTTGGTTGATTCTGATAGTAAGGGAGTTCGGGTTCGAGAGGTTGCCGAGTCTTCCATCGTCGAGGAGGTGAAGAGGCGACAGTATGAGGATCCAATTTTGATACGGTATCGAGATGCTGCTTTTCAGAAAGAGAAGAGTCTATTTGAGGTAGCTCCGGATGGGGTGCTAAGATTTGAGGGTCGGTTGTGTGTTCCCGATGTGACAGGACTTCGTCGGATTCAGAGGCACAGTGCTCGTTATTCTATTCACCCGGGGTCGACTAAGATGTATCATGACCTCAGATGCGTGTATTGGTGGGATGGTCTGAAGAGGGACGTGGCAGGTTTTGTTGCACAGTGTCCTAATTGTCAGCAGGTTAAGGTTGAGCACCAGAAGCCCGATGGGCTGTTGCAGGCTATTGATATTCCGACTTGGAAGTGGGAGGTGATAAATATGGATTTTATTACAAGGCTACCTACCACTCAGAGGAAGCATGATTCCATTTGGGTGATTGTCGACAGGCTGACGAAATCAACCCATTTTCTTCCGGTCAGAACGACGTTCTCAGCTGAGGATTATGCTAGAATATATATCAGAGAGATCGTGAGACTGCACGGAGTTCCTATATCGATTATTTCTGACAGAGGAGCCCAGTTTACGGCTAACTTCTGGAGGTCTTTCCAGAAGGGATTAGGGACACAGGTGAGTCTCGATCTGCTTCATCCTCGGGCCAAGCGAGCCGAGCGCACTATTCGACACGAGGATATGTGCGGGCTTGTGTTATTGATTTCGTGGTAATGGAGGATCATTTGCCTCTTGTGGAGTTTGCTTATAACAACAGCTACCATTCTAGTATCCAGATGACGCCTTATGAGGCCTTATATGAGAGGAAGTGCAGGTCACCGATAGGTTGGTTTGAGGTGGGAGAAGTTCAGCTAGTCGGGCCAGACTTGGTACAGCCGATGGATAAGGTGAAGCTTATCCGGAGCGGTTATTGTCACCGAGTCGGCGAAGTCGACGCGGATCATCGGCGTCGACACTTGAGTTTGAGGTAGATGATTGGGTCTTCAAGATATCACCCGTAGGCGTGTGATGAGATTTGGGAAGAAGGAAAACTTAGCCTAAGGTACATCGGGCCTTATCAGTTATCCGTAAGGTAGGCGAGGTTGCTATGAGTTAGATCTGCCGTCCGATTTGGAGCGGTACATCCGATTTTCCATATGTCTATGTTGCGGAAATGTATTGGAGATCCATCTAGAGTGCACCCGATTCATGATGTCCAGTGTGAGAGGAGTTATCGTATGAGAGAGTCCATACGATACTCGATCGTCGAGTTAGACGACTTCTGACAAAGGACGTGGCTTCCACAAGGTCTTATGGCGGAACGAGAACAGGAAGAGATGGCGTGGGAAGCGGAGGAGGACATGATGAAGAAATATCCTCACTTATTCCCTACACCTCCGGGTAACCCACTTTCCGCTTGTTAGTTTTGATTTAGCAATTGTGCTTAAGTATTGTTGTGGCGTGGGAGCATCTTTATTTGCAAAAGAGTAGTTAAGAGCGTCTACGCCGATTTGTGATTCGAGTAAGCCTAGAAGGAACATTCGGACGAATGTTTCTAAGGAGAATGTTATACCGTGGTTCGGTCCGGACATGATCGAGGGCCTCAGGCCATGGCTGAGCGAGCAGCGCGCCAAGTCGGGTGATTAGGGTGCGGCGCCGGAAGACGTGGCGGCGCCAAAGATCTGAGGTCGTTGAAGTTTCAGCACGGCCGGAAAAGTCCTAAGAAGCGGCGGGAGTTTCATTGCCGCGCGCCTAGGCGCGGATCTGCGAGTTAGTGGAAATTTCTCGCTTTGTTTTAAAAGAGGTCACGGGTGGGTGACAAGTGTCCCCATCCTAAATGTTGCATGCCTTATATTGACCAAGTCTTGAAGACTTGGTCATCTTTCATCTTTCATCTCTCTCTCTCTCTCTCTAAGCTAAAAAGCTCTCCCTTCTCTTTAGAAAATCAAGAGAAACTCCAAGCTTAAGGAAAATCTGAAAAGGGTGTTAAGAAGGAAAGTTATTTGCAAGCTTGTGGAGGTTATTGTGGTGGTATTCTTGAAAAGGAGGCTAGCAAAATTGTTGGAATAGTTTTGGCTAAAGCTCCAAAGGTAACATTTATTCTCTTGTAGCTAGTTATTGGTGTTGCATGTGAAGAATAAGGAATTTGTAGTAGTAAATAATGCTCTTAGAATCATTGCATGTAAGAAAAATGGTTTGGATATGAAAGATTGGTTAAAGAGATATTATGAGCATGTTGTAGCCTACAAACTACTTTAGAATTGTTAAGTGTATTGTTTTACCTATTGGGGCAGATTTTTACACACCTAAGTTTGGTTGTGTAATCCCCTTTGAAATGTGGGATTGTTGGGCCTTAAATGTGACGTTTGGATATTGAATTCGGCCTTGAAAAAGGTGGCAAAGTATGTAGAAACAAAGGAAATCGCCAATTTCCTTAGGAATTAGTAACTTGAACTTGGAATATTTCTACATTGAAATTAGGGGTTAATAAACGTATTATGGTCATTATAGGTTGACATATTACGTGCGGTATTTCAGACTTAGCAAGTGGATTAACCGAAGAGGTATGTGGAACTTTCCTATCTCTTGAGCATGAGTAGTTGTACCTATGTAGTACGGTAGACGTACAAGATTTGATATCTTTCACTTGTTTTAAAAGTATATGATACTTGTTTCATTTCAAAAGTATAAGTCCTCGATTTAGGAAAATGTATGACAAGGGATAACGCTAATATAATGACTTTATGGGAAGTTGGTTATATTAGTTTTCTTGAAAGATTCACAAAGAAAGGTTTACTCTAATTAAAACAAGTACGGGTAAAGGATTTGAAACTAAGAAAGGTGAATTGATTTTTAGGCATTGGTTGCCTAAGGTTTTAAAGGAAATGAAGTCACTTGTTTTAGAAGCCTATTATATTTCTAAAAGGAAATGTGACTTGTCTTGAAAGAAATCGTAACTTGATACTATGGTGATTAGTATCTTGGAATTTTTGTATAAAAAGAGTTATTTCTTAAAAGTTAGAAGTACATGGTACTTGGGTTGAATTCTGATTTTCTATTAAAAGACATGTTAGTGCCTTAGGATACTAAAATGAGAGGATATATTAATAATGTTAATAAGAAGTTAGGATTTCTTAACTTGCTTAGGTTATGATAGTAGGTAGTGCTTATGTTGTGATATGATAGCCAGGTAGTGCTTATGTATGATATGATAGTAGGTAGTGCTTATGTATGTATGATATGATAGTAGGTAGTGCTTATGTAATGTATGATAGCTGGATGAGCTATGTTATATATTTATATTATTACGGTAAACCCCGAGTTATTATTTATGCCATGGATTTGCTACCCATGATGCGAGTGCGCTGACTACTCACGCGGATCCGAACCACGTGATCCACGCGGGTGAAATAGTCTCACGCGAGTACGGCGATGGTACTCATGCGCGTCCACGTGATCCACGCGGTGAAATAGTCCCACGCGGGTGAAATAGTCCCACGACGGCGGATGACCTCACGCGGGTGAAATAGTCCCGAGTAGGATTGCTTAATGACACTACAGGCGAGGTACCTGCTTTGATCGCGAGCCTCCTATTTTTACGCTATAAGATTTATACTTGTTACTCATTGTTAGTAAGGCACGGTCAAGGAAATTAATTTTTATCTATGACTCAAACTTATTTTTGACTTATGATATTACTACAAGATTTTCGCTTTACATACTTGGTACGTTGTGTATCGACCCCGCCTGGGCTGCGCTCACGCCGCAGGTAAGGAAAGCGGTGGTAGATCCTCATTCCTAGGATCTTTTACTCAGTGTCGTGAGCTCCATTTCTTCGAGGCTCGACTTTTGGTATGGTTCTCCCTGGTGTTGTTGATGATTTGTACATTCAGGGGCATGACGGGGCCCTGTCCCGTCATAGTGTTACTCCTTCTTAGAGGCATGTAGTCTTGTCATAACTTGGTTTGTTTAAGGATGTAACTGTTCGGTTTTATGTACTTTTGGGGTAGCCATTTTGGGCTAGACTATTTATATCCTTATGGTTGTTTATTGTGAGTTTATATTCCGCTGGTTTTCTCTGATGTTGTGTCACAAGGGTGCCCGGGTTAAGACACCGGTCACGGATCCGGGGTCGGGTCGTGACACTCAAGGAGCATAAAACACACATATGCTCATTCCTATGGTGTACTAAGTGTGTTGATCCGTTGATGTTTTAAGGGATGAATATATTATTCTTAATAATACTCATAAGCCTTTATGGTGGAATAGTA
This sequence comes from Przewalskia tangutica, assembly GCA_029844215.1. NCBI lineage: Eukaryota > Viridiplantae > Streptophyta > Magnoliopsida > Solanales > Solanaceae > Przewalskia > Przewalskia tangutica. Next base: position 36,289,782 of record CM056738.1, read on the forward strand.
CAGACTATTCTTGTTTGGTATTACCTATGTGAGATTGATGTGGGGTCGCATCTGGGAGAACCGATATGACTACGTTCTCTAGAAATTCTCATGAAGTAAGAAGTTGTTCATGACCGAAAAGAACACAACCGTATGAATTGAAATATGTTGATATGATGTATGTGATACTTGTTATCTTGGTTTACTACAAAACATGAATAGTTCAAGACATACGTTCACTATTTCACAAGTAGCCCGATAGGTATTCCCTACGAACGGTTCAAGTCCAAAAGACACCATTTCCAATGCATGTCATATCGCGTTTGACAGAAATGACGATAAGTTCCTCTTTATCTTATTTTCTATCCACATGTGGGGTATTGTTAGATGTGTGAATAGAAAATGTGGGATATTGTTGGAACTTGTATGGAATAAAGAAGAAATAAGTGATTAAATTAACCTGTGATTTTGGTAGAAGAAGCGCGGCGCCACATCCAAAGTAGCGAGGAAAATCACAAAGCGGCATGGCTACAGATTTCGATAGCTTCCGGAATTGACAAAGTAATTTAGGTCACGGAGCGGGGCGAAGAGGCTGCGGTGCACAGTGGCAGTAAGCCATTGTTTCTGGAAAATGAATTAGGGTCGCAGCGCTGAGGGAAAGAGTCGCGGCGCTTGGGCAACGATAATATTTCCAAAATGTCCAAAAGTTGTGTCTCTTCCCTAAAGTCACAACCTTTTAATTGGAAAGCTGTCATGGTCGAATTCTATGCTATATAAAACATGTTGATCACTTGTTTAACACACAATACATATTACATACCAATCAATCATTAAACATAATTAATGATCTAAGATTGTTGCTCTTGTTCTTCTTCTTCCTCAAAAGAGATTTTCTGAAAAACACTTAAAAGTAAATTCGTCAGGGATCAAGTTCTCTTGCAAGAACCTGAATCAGATAGTTGTATCCTCAAGATAGACGTCTGTGAAACTACAACACGAGTGATGACGAATTTCTGTCTTAGATCACTGCATTGCAGACCTCTATCGACACAAGTTAGTGTGTGTTTTTCATTTTTTCTGGTTTTCACTATTGTTAATTTCAATTACATTTGAGTCATTATTATGTTATTGTGATTGTTTATTGAAAGGTCTAGATTGACACTAACAGATAAAACAACACAATAACATAGAATTTTGCCAATATCTTTTAATAAAGTTATGGTTAAAATTGAAAATGAAAATTTATTCAAGTTTATCTAGTTTAAATTAAATATATAAAAAGATAAGATTTGCACTAAGCACTATGCTTGTCCGAAAGGAAACACTACCACAAGGATGATATAGAGAATTAAGTGCGATATTTAAAATAAAATAATCGTTATACTATCCTCATTCACTTTTTTATAAAAAAAAATCCGTTTAGATGATATATTTTTGTATTTAATAATAATTTAATTTTAAATTTTAAATTTACTTAAAACAAAATAATCTATAAATAATTGGGACATGAGGAAGTACATATTTCGAGACTCAAAAACCCCATTGTCCTGTCTTATCCACTTGGTCAAATATCCTCCTCTCTGCAAACCCAAAAACCACAATGTTGAAACGGGATTTTTCTCAGCTTTGTCAACTGTTGAAACGGCATCGTTTTTGAGGTCTTCTTCTTCTTCTGTTAGGCTTGCTGGTAATGTGACATTTGCCGGGTCTTGGAAGGCAGTTACTACTACAGAGCCAAAGAAGAGGGAACCAAGAGGCATAATGAAGCCACGTCGAGTTTCCCCCGAAATGCAAGTCTTCCTCGGCGGCCTTCTCGAGATTCCTCGTACTCAAGTTCATTTGGGCCCACATCAAACAACAGAACCTTCAGGTATACCACCTTTTACATGTCTAAGTGTCTTAGTTTGAGTTCACTTGCAAACAGAGGCCAAAACAATATCCGGAGGAACTAGGAGTTAGAGAGATGTTTCTCTCACTAGGCGAAAATGCTCTCAACATTTTCCTCTAGTTGCTCCTCTACGTCCCCTTTTTCTATGATTTTCATCAACTGAATTATTATTCCATCCTACGGAGAAATTTGTGTGTTCATTTCATGGTTACTTTAATCGATTTGCTATAGAGTGAGTTATCTTCCTTATTGCCATGAGAAAGAATATAAAGATTTCAGCCAAAAGAAAGAAAGAGATTAGTTTGATTGTTCAAGATTTGAAATTGACGAGTGCATTTCCGGTGGTGGCAGCTTCCGGTGGTGGCAAGTTAGCTTCTTTGAACTTGGTGGAGAATTCGGGTCAGGTGTGTGTTTCCGGGGTGAAAGCAGGGAAGGAGGGTGGTTTTGGACTGCAAGAGGGTCATGATAGTGGTCATGGGTCAAGAAGGCAATTCATTGATTCTCCCAACTTTCCGGTGGCAGCCTCTGGAGGTGTTCCGGTTGGAACCCTCGACACTGGAAGGAGAACGGGTCTGGCGGGTGATCCCGGGTCAAAAGAGGGTATAGAGGGTGGTCCCGGGATGCAGGAGGGTCGTGATGGTGGTCATGGGCTGTGGATGGAACCCATAAGTCAACGTACTATGGTTTTTAAAGCCAAAGGGGCTTTTCCGGCAGGCACCATAGAAGCCGGGGAGGAAGATGGTTTTCCGGTTGGAACACTGGTCTCTGGAGTTAAAACGGGTCATGCGGGTGAACGCGGGTCGAATGCGGGTATGGAGGGTGGGCCTGGGTTGCAGGAGGGTGTTGTTGATGGTATTGGGTTGTGGAAGAAACCCATGGGTCACCGACCCTTGGTTTCTGAGTCCAATGGGTCTTTTCCGGCAGACACCTTGGATGCCGAGGTTGATGCGGGTCTCGTGGTAAGCCCCGGGTTGATAGCGGGTCAGGTGGGTGGGCATGGGTCATGGGGGAAGCCCATAGGCCACCAGTCTTTGGTTGTTGGGTCCGAGATTGCTTCTATCCCAATAAGCCTTGGAAATTCATTTGTTGCGGAAGCCGAAGGGGTTTTTACTCAAAAGAGATCTAGTAATTTGAAGCAATCAATGAATGCGGATGCTAATGGCACGCCTTATTCAATGGGTACTACATCTGTAGTGGCTCCTAATCCCATAGATCTTGGTAAGGCAAATGTTGCGGGCGGTTTTCTCTCCATACGATGCCTAATTACTCGACGATTCAATCGCATCGGGAATGTGGAGTCTTCTCATTTAAGGCCTAATTACTCGACGCATTCAATTGGCATCGGAATGTGGAGTCTTAATTTAAGGACTTGAAACTTGACTTGGTGACCGCTTTGACAATTCCGAGCCCAGGAACTCTAACACATTAATGGATAGTCATTAAATGATAATGCATTACTACAACAAAAGACTTCTAAGACACCTTTTCCCGATGATGCGCGTTTTGGACTTCATCTACTAAACCAATAACGCACCTATGGACCTCAACCTTCGCTTCATCCGGCAAGAATGCTCAAAGATAAGCCTATTCCAAGGAAAATGACTTATGCGGGGTGTTTGCGGAATCTCGTTGAAGCAAAGGGTATGAAATTGCAATTTATTGAACAAGAAGGAAATATTGTAGAACTTGACGCGAACGACGGTTCCATTTGTTGAAACACGGGCTATTGTCTTATCGATGCTTCACGCCCTTTCCGTGACGCGAGGCACCGAATTCAATTGTTAAGTTTGGAATGTGAAGTGTCGAATCATTCCCATGGACGTAGTGGACCGCCTTCGCTTCATGTCGGAGGATGATCGCGTTAAGGTGTTTCATGGTGGCCCCTATATGACATTCGACAAAACATTGATGTTAAAACTAGTCGACAAGGACGTGATACTTTCGGATGATCTTTTATGAAAATCCTGTTTGGGTGTTGCTACGTGACATCCCCTTATCGATTTAGGTGAAACGGTTTGAGTAAAATAGCATCGCGTGTTGGAATACCTCTATACACCGGATCGATTTACTAAAGAGAGGTCCAAATGAACTATGCGAGTATTGATTGAAGTTGATGTTAGCAAAGAGCGATCCACTAATTTAGAGTAAAGGTCAGAGTAATATCATGTATGTTCAAAAGTGGAATATGAGCATTATCCGATTGCTTTATTTGCCAAATATTTGGACAAAGCCATTTAAAGTGTAAGAAGTCGAAGAAACAAGGAAAGCCTATGGAAACTTTCCAACCTCAAAATTCGAATGCTTTGCCTCAGTATGGCGAAGATACGACTTTACCCTCTATACCGGGAAGGGTCGTTCTGACTTTGAATCTTGATCGAGCTTCGTGAGAAACAACTTGATGAACACCGTTTGGGGATGCAAGATGTTCCCACTGACAAAGATGGGAAATAGAGATTTTAATCAAGTCGGGACCTTTGCCGAGGCGGCGAAGTCTAAAACTCCTTTTGACCCAGGATCCTTTAGAAGTGCTTTGGGTGTAGAGAATTCGCCGAGTGTGCACATGCAAGCACCACTTTGTGCGGATAATGATGGATGGCAAGAGGTTACTTCAAGGAAGAATTTCATTAAGAACAAAGCCAAGCAGCAAGCTTGAGAAGTGAAAAAAGTATTTCAACCTTCCAAGATTGAGTTTTTTCGATTTAATCCCCTATTGTGACGTCACCTATGAGTGAACGCCCCATCCCTCCTCTCTTTCATTTCTTGTTTATGCTTACGTTGAGGATTGAGAACCCTCAACGACTGATTGTAGCTCCCAGCTTTTTCTTTTTAGTAATAATATTTGCATTTACCTGGAAAAAAAAAAGTGTCTTAGTTTGATCAGACACGAAATTTAATAAAGATGTGTATAAATATACTAAAATGTCACTTGAATCTTGTGTATAAAAGTTTGAATTATCAACTTACACTTAAATTGAGACGGGACGGAGGGAGTACTTTACAGTATAAGTTTCTTCTCGAATAAGATTAGGTATCGCTAAATTCTTGTCTATGCTTTATGAAATAGAACCCATGGAAGCAAATGATTGTGTATTTGTGTAGAGATACCAACTAGTTGGGTAAAAGTTTTGTTGTTGTCGCTACAGTTATATTAGGTTTTATCAGTGTTTGTTGGTAGACCTTTCAGTCTGGTTAAAGTCGTCAATATAGGAATAAGTCCTGATATTCAGAGAACCTTTATAACTTGAGAATCATTAACTTGCGTTAAAAGGTATTCATTTATCACTTGGTCCGGCTCTTCCCCGAATTCCGCGCATAGCGGGAGCTTAGTGCACCCCTTAAAAGGTATTCATTTATCAGTATTGGAGTGATAAGTTGATTTATCCTCATTGGAATGAAATGAGTCCAATTAGAGCGAAATTGATATAGTTGACTTCCACTAATCTTGGATTGTGTAGTTGATTGCATGATGATATTCTCCCCCTTTAAAAAGATTGTCTTAGGTTGACTTGACACAGAATTTAAGAAATAAAGGAAAATTTTTGAAATGTGTGGTCCAAAACAAGCCTTAAATATATGTGTAGCTGTAAATCATCACATAAAGTTAAATTGTTTCTAAGTAGGCGGTTGGACATGCGATATCATATCATGATTTTAAATCAACATTTGTTTATGCATTTTGCACAAAATTTAAACTTCATATCATGTTTTCAAATCCCAAATTATCCAAAAAGGCATGATTTGAGATTTCAAAATTTTTAAATGTAAAACTTGACCCATAAATTTATATTTTGTAAAAAAAGATCCATAAGTTGCTAGATATATTTACCAAATATGTTTCCAACTATTTATATCAAATATTAATCTGCAAGTTGGTAGGATATTTTAAACAATTACTTCACCACGTAAGAAGATTATATTAAAGAGTAATTACATTACTAAAAAAAAGGGGCAGCCCGGTGCACTAAGCTCCCGCTATGCGCGGGGTCCGGGGAAGAGCCGGACCAACTTATTGAACTAAAGTTTGATCGATGTTTTATTTTTTTAATAAAGCTTTCTAGTAGCTTATTAAATTTGTTATGAACTTTGACTTATTCATTTGGTAAGATTGTATAAGAATTGAAATTTTTTTGATGATTTTTACAACCTGTGGGGTTTTTATATCTATAAGAAAAAATACAACTTACTAAATTTAAATTGTCATCAACAAAACTTTAGGCCTTTCGAGGTGCCTACATAAGAGGGTTTTTCCCAAATGGTTTGTTGATTATCACATATAGTTCAGGGCAGTTTGGGTTGCAAGAAGAAAGGAAAAAAAGAAGAAGATTGGGTTCCAAAAGGAAAAAGGGTGATGTTTACATGAAGACCTACACTATTAGATGGAGAAAGATATGCTGTTGAGATGTAGAATTTTTCTTTAATATTTCTTCTTCTCCTTTGCTCTTTTCCGTCTTCCCCTTTTTTTCCTATATCTCTACTTCTATTCAGGTTCTTATTGCTGTAATCAATTTTTTTCTGTAATCTAGCTTGTCGATTGGGAGTAAAACTTTTTGATTCGTAACAGGGTCTTCATAAAATAAAGTTTTAATTAGGGGTTTAGGGTGTATTATTTTGTTAGTTCTGTGTTGTATGGTAGGAAGATTTGTGTTCATTATGCTCTTCACTTGTAACTACATATATAGTACTTCTGCTACGGCTTATATGTTAAAATGCCCACTCACATGACTTCTTTGACCTCTTTGAGTGTATGTTGGTCCTAATGAAATGAGTGTCTTCCAAAGTTATTAACTGGTCGGTTATTGCCTGAATATGTAATATTCATCTTCTCATTTCTCACTAAGTAAAATCACAGTAACTCCTTTTTTGCCTTAGTGTTTTTGGTATCGGCAATTCTGTCCCTTAATTCAGTAACATGTTCTAGGGCTTACTTTTTCCTAAAGGTAATGTTTTGCATCATGTAGATTTTGTTCTGTAGTTGTTGAGGATGAATTGAAGACTTTTTACTGTTTTTTGAGTTTCCAGTATGAGTTGGTAGCTCTTTTCTTGCTGGCCTAGAAACATAGTTTGCTTGAGACAAGACTATTGTTACGTGTTACGGTCTCTTTGTGTGTGTCCAGAAAATATGCATTTATGAAAAGATGGAAATGACCACTTAATTTGTAATCTATGGTATCGCCTTGGTTAATCTAGCTATTATCTAATTCCACTTCCCTTTTAAACCCAATCTTGGTGATGCTAACACAGTTGTTGAATAATCTATCTGCAAACCTTATGGAATTTGTTCTCATGCTTGGTTTGTCAAACTTTATTAGAACATGGTCAAGTTGATGATATATGATTTATTTTTTGTTGGAGGCCGACCAGGACTTTTGATTTTATAGGATCAGCCGATCAGGCACTAACTGTATCTTTGCTTTAGTTATCTCCTTTTTCTTGTGATCCTAGCTATCTTGCTTGTGGGAATAGTCTTCTATCTCTTCTGATGAAATATGTGTATTTGTTCGATTTTAATATTCTTGTAATAAAACTAATATAGATGAACTTACCATGAGATATTTATGATGTTTCATGGAAGTCTTCTTCATATGTATTTTTGTCATCTTTATTTTTGAATATATATTGACAGATATGTTGGAAATATGCTTTCAGTTTCTAATATTTATCACATGTGCTTGATGCAACACACATTGCTGATTTTTTGTGCTGTCTGATTGTACTCCTAGTTTCTGGTCAAATATCATCTGAAGTATTCACCAAAAGTTTGGAGCTTTGTTCTGACTAGAGATGTGAAGAAGTACTCAATATCTTTTACTCATGTCTCCTTCCTTGTAGTTAATTAGACAGTTTTAGTAAGTCGACCCTTTTTTCTCTTTGTTGATAAGAAAATATAATCTGATTGGGTTTAAGAAGAAAATGTAATTTGTGTTGCTTACTTATTCAAAATATAGCTATATATACGCATTCTGGTAGTATATAACTTACACTGTCCATATTTGGATTATCTTTGTAGGATCCTGAGGACAAGAAGGTCATAATCTGTGATGACAAGTTGAAGAAGATTTTTGGAGGAAGAGATCGGGTTGGATTCCTTGAGATCGCGGGTTTGATTAGTCCTCACTTTCTTAAATGATCCAAGTTAAGAAAGCTATCCCTTTTTTTTTGTAAATTAGGTTCTAGGTCTGGATATTAGGACTCAAAAATGCTGCTTTATTAGTTTAGCTCAGCTTGGCCGCGGCTTTGAAGATGCCTCAACATATGATGATACTTCTTTTTTGTTAAAATTGACTCGTAGTTTTGGTTTTTCAAATTTTCATATGGCTTCTTCTTGCAAGTTTACTACTGACTGCTGACGTGGTGTTGTAAGCCTGTAATGTTACAAATATTGTGCTTTTATGCAGCTAGCGATGTTATTTTTGCAGGGGAAGGAGAAATGGGGGAGGGAATTACAAGGTGGGAATCAAACTCTTATCAACAAGATGAAAGTTCAGGTAGTCAATCAACTAAGCTACTAAGATTTCAAAGGGCTTTATTTAGAAATCGTGACCCATTGACTTAGAGATGTAGTTAGGGAAACAGGGGTTTAAGTACATTATCCTGATTGAACTGACCCATTTATGCCCTCACTTCTAGCAATTTTTTTTTAATGGTATTTTAGAATATTTGTTTCATTAGAGTTATGAAATTGACGAAGTATCTTCTGTTACTTCTAAGTTATAAATAAAAATACTCCATAAGTTACTGGTTTGCAATATTTTATATGTTGAATGTTGTTTTGATGAATACTAAGTGTAATTGTTAAAAGAAGTTCGCCGGCAGCCTCTTGAATTTGCCCCTCAAGATCATCAGATTCCACCACTGGTTCTTCAACAAAATTGATCGGAGTGATCAACTTATATTCCTAATCCATCAATGGCTCAACAGAATTTACCCCTGAAGTCACCTCTGTATCCACCTTCTCTAGAGCAGAGTACTCCATGATAGATGTCAGATTGCTACTTTGACTAAAAGAACTTTTTTTTATGGCACAAATATCATAATCTCTACACTCAGACTTGCTGAATTTTCTAAGCTGACGTTTGGATATATAATTTGAAATTAAAATTTTGTTTAGACGTTTAATTTGAATTTCTTAAATTGTATATTTTCTAATAAACACAAAAACCTCACAAGTTGTGAAAATCATCAAAAGTTCTCAAATTGTTAATACAATGTTACCAAATGAGCAAATCATAGTTCATAATAAAATTAATACGCTATTAGAAGACCTTTAACCTCTATCGATCGAACTTTAGTTCAATCAAAAGCAGAATTGAACATGAGTTGTAAAAGTAAATTTATTTGGTAAGAATAAATTTGTTATAAATATCCTATCAACTTGCATTTTTTTTTATATTTAGTATTAATGGTTGGTAATATAGTTTGTAAATATATCTATCAATTCATGATTTTTTTTTTTACAAAATATAAACTTATGAGTCAAGTTTTATATTTTAAAAAATTGAAATCATGATTTGGAATCTCAAATCATGTTTTTTTGGAAAATTTGAGATTTGATATCATTATATGAAGTTGAAATTTTATGCAAATTTCATAAATAAACATTGATTTAAAATTAAAATATAAAATCATGATTTCATATCAGCGACAAACTCCTACTAAGTATAGTTTACTTATTCCTTCGTGAGCCACTTCCCATCGTTCTAATCATCAGGATAGCACTTAGTATTCTCGTAGCACAGAGGGCGAAGTCAGGATTCCGGGAGTCTATTTTAGGTTAGGGGGTGCGAAAAATGGAGGACTTTTGGTCTAGAGAGAGCGAAAAATGAAGGATTTTTTATCTCAACGAACGTGCATCACACGTTATTCTCTGTCAATCATAATAAGTGTTAAGTAATATTCTTTGAAATTATATATTATTTATTTTATGAGGTAAAAAATAGTATTTTATCACACACTTAATGCTTCCCATTAAAATATTGTTTTTGATATATATATCCTTTACGTTTTTATCTATGTGAAAATATATGTTAGGACTAAAATAATCCAATATTAGGAATTGTGCTAGTGACTAGATATTGTATTTATTTTCATTAAATGCTGAAAATCATTATTATATTATGAAATACGATTTTTTTATCAATTAAAATAACTGTTTTTCGCTAGTAGGCGATGCTTTGCTTTTCCATCAAAAAAGTTGTTCAAAACTGAAACATACCGCTTATGTCTATCATCAACAACCATTTGGCATTGTGTCTAGGCCATGTAATAAGTTTCACCGCCAAGAACTTATATGTATGAGTTGATTTTTAGTCTATGGAATAATAAGATATCAAAATCCTGAGCTAAAGCAAGACAACACGGTTGATAAATTCACGCAGGGACCTCCAACATATAATAAAGTTGAAAATAAAAATGATAATAATAGAAAGAAATAATACTGAAAGAGAATAATTCCTTAATTATTTTTATTAATGAAAATGTATATATACATGATATACAATCTCTAATTATGAAAATTAAATCTGAATTTTTCTAATACAAGACTACTAGCTTTTTCTAAGACACGATTACTACCATAATTCTACATGTACAAGAACTCTACTAATTATGATAAGGAATATACAAAATATACACAAGACATATACACGGTTTGACCGTGTATATCAGTAGTTTTTCACACCCCCGCAGTCATAGCGAGCGGTTGTCGTACGCTGAGACTGTCCCTAAAATCTTCAAACAGAACTAAGGGAAGACCCTTAGTAAATATGTCAACAATTTGGTACCGTGAAGGGACATGCAAGACACGAACTTGTCCACGAGCTACCTTTTCGCGAATAAAGTGAATATCCATCTCTATATGTTTAGTGCGCTAATGTTGGACCGGATTCCCAGAGAGACAAACCGCACTAACATTATCGCAGTAGACCAAGGTAGCTTTCTGAATAGGAAAGTGAAGCTCTAATAGGAGATTACACCGCTAACAAGACTCAGACACCACATTGGTTGCCCCTCGATACTCGACCTCTGCACTGGATCGCGATAAAGTAGCCTGACGTTTAGCCGACCAAGAGACTAAGTTATCACCAAGAAACATACAATAATCAGATGTCAAACATCTGGTATCTGGACATCCACCTCAATCATCATCTGTATAAGACACATGAGTAGATACATATGATGGATATAAGTGCAAATTATAATCAAGAGTGCCCTGAATGTAACGTACAATGCGTTTAAGAGCATGCATGTGCTTGTCCCTCGGCTCATGTATAAATAAACACACCTGTTGCACTGCTAAGTAATATCAGGCCTCGTGAAGGTAAAATATTGAAGAGCCCCTGCAAGACTGCGATAGTGGGAAGGATCCTCGTAAAGCGTGCTAGAATTAGTACTCAACTTCGGTTTGGTATCAACCGGAGTAGGAGAGGACTTACAGGATGACATGCCAGCCCGCTCAATAATCTCAGCCGCATACTTTTTCTGGAATAAAAATAGACCACTTGCATGACGAGTTACAGATATACCCAAAAAATAACTCAAGGGCCCCAAGTGTTTCATAGCAAATTCTGAACTGAGAAGAGACATGATAGACTTGCATAGTTTATCAGAAGAGGCAGTCAATATAATATCATCCACATATAACATAATGTATGCCAGAGAAGTACCACGTCGATAGATGAACATAGAATGATCAGATCTGTTGTGAGAAAACCCAATAGTAGACACATAATCTGCAAACCTTTTATACCAATCCCGAGGGGCATGTTTAAGCCCATACAAGGACTTCTTCAGCGAACATACGTGGTTAGGATGATCGGGGTCCCTGAAATCTAAGGTCTGATGCATGTATACTGTCTCCTTGAGATCACCATGTAAGAAAGTTAATCCTTTGCTAGGGAGTATGTTAAGGAGGTAAGTAGTCATTTGTAATGCATGATTCCAAAAAGAAGTTGGTAATGAAGCATGAGCTAGTAAAGTCCGACCAATATTATTAATGGTACGAATTTTTCTTTCGGCTTTTTCATTTTGTGAGGACGCATGAGGATAAGAAAAGCTAAAAGATATGTCATTAACATTACAAAATTAAAATGGCTCATTATAAAATTCTCTTCCATTATCAAATTCTCTTCCGAAATTACCCATTATCTAATTCTCTTCCATTAACTCCTAAGCGAGTATCGAACACTCAATAAAAAAAAAAAGAGAAAGAAAAAATTATCACTGTCAAAACGAGATTGGTCATCAGTTTTCCTCCTACAAGTCCTTCCAAAAAGATATTTTTGTAATGGATACATATTAAAGAGCCACACTTGACAAGTCTGACTTCCATCCTTAATACACCAATCTATATTATACGGATTTTTTAGTCTTTATATTTAATTTAAAATAAACATTTTTAATATAATCAGAAAAGGTATTATTTTTTATTTTAAAACTTACATGTATTTAGATAAATGAGTTTTTACATAATCAAGAAGTCATATTAACTAAGTCAGTATTATTTTTAAAGGCACATATTCTTACAATGGTTCATTAGCTGCTAATTTTAAACTAATACTCCAAATTTGAACACTCATTATGTTAACATAGAAAGATGCAAATATTAATTAGGATAATTTAGTGAACATATCTCTAAATTTCTAAGGGTGGATGATTATTTTAACGATTGTGACCAAACTAAAATATCTTATAATATTGACCGAAAGGAATATGTAACTCTATTTACTCCAAATAAATATATAAGTGATTTTAAGGATACGTGGATTGATTCGTACTATAAGATGACAATCATTTAATAATGAATAAGAATACAAAAGAAATAAGTAAGAAATTAGCCCGGACTGACTTTGAACTCGGATGAATTCTCTGATCTAGGTTGGTCCGGGTCTCAGTTAAACAACTTAGGTTAGAACCAAAAAATGAGAGCAAGATGAGCAAAAATGTTTATAAACTTAAGTGTAAAAGTACAAATCATGATAATTGGATGTCCTTCCAACATGAATAAGGATGTTAATGGGGTAGGTAAATGTGGGTACCGCCCCGTACCCACTCCAGTTGGGGCGGGTATGGGGATGGTTTGGTGGGTGGTGGGGCGGGTATGTGTATGCTACCCGCCATGGGTAGTGGGCGGGGGTGAATTCCATATATGATTCGCACTGTACCCACACCGCCCCGCTACCCACCCCGCCCCGCTACCCGCCCCGTACATGTTTGTGATGGATTCTTTAATTATGCTAATTTCTGGTATTCTTAATTAGACAAGGACTTGAAATCCTTATTCTTGTCAAGACTCCCTGATTTTTGTCAAGTCATCAACCTATTATTATTATTATTATTATTATTATTATTATTATTATTATCATTTAAAATAAAGTATACGGTACCCTTCAATTGTGATCATTTGAAAGGACTAGAAAATTTCTTGTCTTCTTCTATAAAAATTTCACGCTTTATTTTAACCTTTTAATATTCGTAATATTTTGGTAAAGTTTCAGTCTTTGATATTCGATACACCATAGTGAAAAAAATCGTTTTTCCATTTTCTTGGACCTTTTTTTTTCTTATATAATTTTTTTTTACTACCCGTGATGGGTACCCGCCGGGTAAGTGCGTACCTGACGGGATAAGTGGGGCTGGGGCATGCGGAGGAATTACTACCCATGATGGGTGGTGGGGCGGGGGTAGGGGTGGATTTTAGGGGGCGGGTACGGGTATGGGGTACCCTTCCCCCGCCCTCGCCCCATTGACATCCCTAAACATGAAAGTTGATCTCCTTTTATAGTAGTGAAAGTAGGACATTGATGCCTGTGAATGTCTCTACAATTAAGTTCCATAAATGTGAATTAAAACATCTTAATGAATAAAGAGTAACGACTGGTGCTATATCCGGAGCGGATACCCTTGGTACTTCATCCGGTGTCAACCGATTTAGTTGTATCAGAACTCATCTCAACTTCAGTCTCACCCCGGTGTCAAATCAAACCCGACTCGGAACTTAATCATCTACCTCAAATTTTACATTCCAACCTTTCCACGTGTCACACCGGATTTCATCGTATAGATAGTCCCCACACTTCTCGAACCGAAGTTTACCGAATTGAGTGGAATTGATTCCTTCATTATTTTCTCCTGGAAGTTTCTCTTTAAACTACTACGAAAGAAGCGGGAAAATTAAATGTTTCCTCTTTTTCATAACCTGACTCACGTCTCATCCTTCTGAAAATCCAGACACGTGTTACCTCCTGATTGAACTGCCTCGTCGACCCATACACCAAAGTATTTGCAATAATGACTGTGGCTTTATAAAACCCTTCTCTTCTTCACTATTTTATTCTTCAACAAAAAAATCTTTCAAATATCCTTCTCTTGTTCGTCTGCTCCACTGAATCATACTCAACATTTGATCTTCAACTATTTTCCTGTTTAAAAGAACCACCACAATTTCTCTTTCTTTCATCATTATGGCCAAAACTTCCACTCGTTCTTCTTCAAGGAATTCTTCACCGTAATCTTCACCTCCACCGACCACTACCAAAGCTGATAACTGGCGAAACTTCTGAAGCTCAAGTTGCTTTTGAGCCCGGAGCTTTTGACATGATACCATTCACTTTTTGCTTTGATAGTGAATTTGTCGTTCATGCTGTCATTTCCAAAAGTGACCGAGGTGAAATGGAAAAAAACTATCAGACTTCAATCAATTATTCTGTTGCGATATTTCTGTGCGCTAACGCAAGTGTACGTATCGCTCAAGTAATATAGTCTGTAAGACCGAGTTATCGTCCATAGAGACTGGTTTGTCAAGTACCGAATATCTAATCTATGGTATCTATTTGATAACCATTCTTTTGTTTGATATTTTAGACTAAGAATTATAACTAAGTAAAGTGCAGAAATTTAAACTAAAGATGATAGTACTTTGGGTTTAAAACATTTATGAAGAAAATAAGGCTTTCAATCTCCTCAACTATCCACTCTTTCACGTGTTAATACAATGCTAATGACTCTTCTTATTATTAAGATAGCAGGTTAACTAATCTGTTCTATATTCCGGTTAGGACATATAAAAACTCAACCTTGTGCAGAAACCTTCTATATTTCTATGATAGATTTTACCATACAGGAGGATTAAGAACAATAACCTTAAATAGTACACAAGTATCGGGGTACTTTCGTCCGCGATTTTAACATATGTCTAAACAACTACAGCATATTCAAATCTCCATTTTCAGATCTCGATTCGAAATCATATAAGTTATGATAATTAATGACCAGTCAATTATCAAATAATCAATACAATATTGAATAGATCTTAATATAACTGAAGAAGAAATCAATAACTATGCATTAACTGTATGAAAGAGATTCAAGCGATTCGACGGAAAACCCTAATAAAGAATTATCTCCTAGACATTATCATGCTAAGAACCAAATTAATATCCAAAATAAACTGAATTAAATAAAAGAGAAAAGAAAGAACTTAAACAAGAGTAGTCTCCAATCTTATAGATTTTGCCTCCTTTTTAGCCTCCAAAGTATTATGTCAATAATGTGAGAGTTTCAGGGTTTTATATCTGAGAAAAATTACGTTTCAGACCCTTTTACCGCCACGAAATTCGGTTACGAAAAATCTCGCGTCGCGCCGGTTCGCATTTGGGCGCCACGACGCCGAAACAACTGCAGCTCTCTGAACTTCCAGCGCCATGGCCCTACATTTTGGCGCCACGACACTTTATGCCTGTAGACCCCTCGCGGTTTATAGTTCATTTTTCTATCCGTACTTCGTCAGATTTCTTTTGTGCTTCCCGGGACTTCTTAGGTTTAATTTCTTTGGCATTTCTTGTGCAATTTCATCCTCCAAAGTAATATTTTCTCCTTTATGACCACTGTGACATAAAAGAAAGAAAAACAACCCTAACACTATACTAAACGCAAAAGAAAAGACGAAAATACTAACTAAAAATGACTCAAAAGTGTGTATAAAATACACTCAACACCTTCCGTTCTAGGCAAAGTTTGTAATGAATGCAGCTGGGAAGATCTCCAAAATCATCATCCCCAGCCCTAATGATGATATCACCACTCACGGGTTGGGATACACAAACATTTATACTTACCCATTCACTCTCAATCTCGACCCTCCGATAGATGATGTAATCCTAGAGATGTGCATAACTTACAATTTGTGTCTTGCAAAAGTAGGTATGTCCATCTAGAGGGTCAACGATTGCCTCTGATTTTTGGCCAAGGAGGCTAAATGAGATTTTATCTTGGATCATTTAATCCATTTATATGACCAAATTTTTTTATGCGGCGGGATTGTCCAATTATTCAAACGAGGAAAATTTACCATTCTTTCCAGCATTGATGAAGACCGAGACCGAAGTTGGTGGGACTGCTTCATAGCAGTTCTTACTGTTGAAATTATTCTGGAAAGATTCATACCTTTCCCAGAGACATGGAATTTGACCCGTAAGTACAAAACTCATCTTCTTATTTTTCGATAATGTCTTCGATCGCCTTTTTTTGTTTTAAAAATTTCCTCTATTTTTTATCTACTCCCTGGACTCCGACCACTATCACGACCCTTCACAAATGGGTCCAAAAAATCATAATTGTTTATCCGCACATAGAAAGGACGTGGAAAATAATCTCTAAAGACCGATGGAAAATACAAAATCACGGTTAGTATCTTTCGGATTCCTTTTTTCATTACTATCTCTTACACACATCCCTTCACCATCTCTTTTTTAATACTCAGGTCTGTCAAAAGGAACCTCTCTCCCGGGGTCAGCTTTGGTCGTTTTGGTCACTCCGATTCTTGACCCGGCAACATCCACTTACTTCATTGCGGAAGTAACAAAGAAAAAGACGTCCTCAAAACCCACAAGGTCTCTCTCAACTCCTTTAGAGAGGAAAACAACCTCGGAAGAAGGTGTTTTTCCAGAGTAAAGAAAATAGAAAATGCGGAAGAAGGTGGTTCATCCAGAGTTTGAGAAACTGCAACTGTAGAAGCCATTGTACTAACTTCTGCCACCGTGCCTTCTTCTGCCGAACAAATACCCCTCATCATTGAAGACGATGGCGAAACAACAGACGAAGACATTCTGTTGTAACAAAACCAAAGACTTCAACCCCTTTATTTTCACCTCATCCATTTGAAACAACACACATTCCCCCGAGCTTCGGACAAGATGATTTTGACCATATTTTCAATAAAGCTGGTGCCTCAAATCCAGTGCCACCAACGAACACTTCCAAATTTGTGCACTTTCCAATTTCTCAACAGCTCCCAAAATCATCTCGACCTCCAAAAAAGCATGGTACATCCCGATCCATGTTTGTGGACGTGCTCCCAGCCCGAGAGTGGATCGAAATAGGATGAGGACTACAACCCTCTCCTTTCCGAATATACCAACTTGTTATCTCGGCTAGTCGGGGTCGCGAGCTACCTGAGACCTTTAGTATCCGAGTCTAATAAGGACAAAATAAAAGAGGTCTCATGGAAATTCCTCATCAATGAAGGTATGCACACATCCAACCGGGTACGCTTTCTGAATTCTCTTAGTTAAATTTGTGTCTTTTCTTTTTTCTTTTTTTGATATGTTCTAACTCGAACACAAAATATTATTCTCCGCATGCATCCATTTTGGTCGGGAAGGTTTAATTTATTGCCTAAAAGAGAACAAATACTTGAAGGGTCAACTAGATTCCTAGGACAAAGAGATACGACATTTCAAAGAAATCATCCCGCGGAAGGACAAGAAAATATTTGGTGACTTGCCCATTTTTAGGGTAGAGTTGGACTGGGTAGGAGGAGACTACCTCCGGGTCATGAATGACCTTGAGATTATCAACGAGGAAAATAAGTCATTGGATAAAGAGAATGATGACCTCTACAATGATCTTTAGAGCCTCAAGAAGAGCTTGAAGAGCAGGAAAAAGTCACATCATCGAGCACTAAAGAAAGACTTCCTTATGGCTGAGTTAGAATGCCTTACCACTGAGCTCACTGCGATTGATGCTGAGAGAGTTGATGAGCAGGCTGCCTTCAAACAGAACTTCAACAAGAATTAAAGACATCTCAGGATAAAGTCCACCAGCAAGCTCAAACAATTGAAGAGCTGAGAACGGAGCTCGAGGCTTCTTCCCAAAGGAATGCTGAGATTTCTGCTTAACGAGACCAAGCCCTGGCAAATGGGACCAAGTGCATTCCGATCTAGAAGCTGAAATTTCCTGGACAATACTGAATACTGAGCATATAACTTGGAATGTCTGAAGGTATACCATAGAGTAAGCTTGGGATGCGCTTATAGACTTGGATGACAAAATTGTTGAGGCAAACGACCTCAATCTCAAAGCCTTCCGTAAGTCAAACGGTGATATCTCTAAGGAAGACCTTGAGTAATCCAACCTTGAATACGACTGATCTGCAGTCTTACAAGCCTTTGTTTATTTTGTACTTTCTTTTTTCTTGTATTTTTGTTCTAGCCGTTTTTTCCGGCCTTGTCTATGAATGAAAAATATAGCTAATTTTCATTTTGACTTGATTGAACTTTCCCTAAATTTTGTATTCGTTATTTCCTTCTCGTTTTTGACAACCTAACAAGAAAAATTTAATCCAATTCGGGAAAATCGCTTCTGACTTTGGATTTCAACTTAAAAACAAACCATCACTTAGTTTTCTTTGTTCCAACTGCTTTTGTTGATGACAGTCCCCAGTTAAGGACTTAACAATTTGTTTTAGCTCTTAAGCTTCATTAACTTTGGCAATAATCTGGAGAAACATAAAAATAACACAAAGTCAAAATTTCGAGACAAAATCTCGGAGGAAAATCTTGGAAGAAGACTACATTTATTCATGCTTTGTTTGGACAAACAACTGGGCAAGATTCAATCGATCTTTTGCCTTTACATGACTTATTTGTAAACACTAGCGCTATTTGGGAAAGATTCATTTGATATTTAATCCTTACCAAGTTTCTTACTAAAAATACAAAAAAGCTTTGAATTCCTTCACTTCCTATCCGAGCATCCGAGCGTATGACATTTCCCTATTGTTTATGTTTGAAGTATGATAACTCAAATACTATTTAAGTCTTACATTGCAGGGCAGTCCCCAGTGCTTACATCTGAAGCTATTTAAGAGTTTCTCTTTAGTAACGCGTTTTACATTGTTACCTCATTAAAAACCGTATTGGAAAAAAACCTTTTCGGGATAAAAACCGTGCTAAGGGAAAAAGAGTGCAACACGTGTTTTCAGACTTAATTCTAATTCTCCAATCATCGCCTTATAACTCTGACTTCTTCCTTGCAAAAGCTAGTAATTCCGAAACAAATAGAGTTAAAATAATTAACTGAACACATACCTTAGCAATAATACATCTTCAAATGACTGATGCTCCAATTGTTCAACAATATTTGTCCATCTTCGGCTGCTAATTGGTACAAGCATTTTCTGGTTATTCCTAACACTTTTGTAGGGTCTCTCTCAATTTGGACCCAACTTCCCTTCATTGGGGTTTTTAGTATTAAGTGTTACTTTTCATAGAACCAAGTCCCCGACTTGAAAGTGCCTCATATTTTTCTGCCGGTTGTAATATCTTCCAATCCTTTGCTTCTGAACTACTAGTTGTAGCAATGCTAGCTCGCGATGCTCCTCCGTTAAGTTGAGCTTGACTACCATAGCTTCATTGTTTGACTCTTCATTTGCGAAGATAAATCTTAAGATCGGTTCCCTAACTTTCACTGAATTAATAGCCTCTTCCACGTAGACCAAAGAAAATGGTGTTTCCCTGGTGCTAGTTTTCGGTGTCGTCATGTACGTCCATAATATCTCTGGTATAATTTCTCTCTACTTGCCTTTTGTCGTCTTCAGTATTTTCCTCAGTTCTGAATCATTGTTTTATTCGTTGCCTTCTCTTTCCCATTTGCAATTGGGTGGTATGGTGTTGACACTATTCTTTGGATTTTCAATCCATCAAGAAAATTTGCCACCTTTTTTTTCCAACGAACTGACGACCATTGTCGCAAGTATTTCCTTCGGTATTACAAACCGACATATGATGTGGTCCCAAATGAAATAGATAACTTCCTTTTCTTTAATATTCTTGAAAGCTTTTGGTTCAACCCACTTAGAAAAATAATCAGTCATAAACAAAATAAAACGTACCTCTTCAGGTGCCTATGTAAATGGTGCCACGATGTCCATTCTCCATTACATGAATGGCCACACTGACAAGATCAGATGCATTAGTTTTTCCAGTTGGTGAATCATAAGAGCATTCATTTGGCACTCGTCACATTTCCAAACAAATTTCTTGGTGTCCTCCTCCATTTGTGACCAGTAATACCCGGCTCTGATAAACTTTCGGACCAACAATTCCACTCCATAGTGATTGCCACAAGTCCTTTCATGAACTTCACACATCACATAGTACATTTCTCCGGGCGCTAAGAACCTCACTAAAGGTACATAGAAGGACCTTCGGTACAACTGGCCATCAAACATTCAATATCTTGCAGCCTTCGTACGAAGGGCCCATGACTCATTCAGATCACTAGGTAACTTCTCATCTAAGAGATAATCAATGTACTTGTTCCGTCAGTCCCAGGTCAAGCTCGTGGTGTTCACCTCACCATGGCCACCATTAATTGTTGAGTTCAAGAATTATGCCACTGTTCCGGATTTAAATTCCTCAGCTTCCACGAAAGATTCCAAGTTTGCCAAAGCATCCACTTTATTATTTTGCTCACGTGATACATGCTCCATGGTCCATTATTTGAATTGATGCAATAGTACTTGAAAATTTTCTAAATAGTTTTGCATATTTTCCTCTTTTACTTCGAACATGCCGTTTACTTGATTCACAACTAGGAGCGAGTTACACTTTGCCTCGATGAATTTTCTCCCAAACTCCTCATCAATTCTAAACCTACAATCATAGACTCATACTCGACTTCATTGTTAGTTAATTTCATAGTTCTTATTGATTGCATAATAACATCCCCACACGTGTCTTAAGCAACACCCCTAATCCAAACCCTTTTACATTTGAAGCTCCATCCGTATATAGGTCAAGACCCCAGAAGTTGTTTTTGGGGTTATTATAAGTTCCCTCTCCACTTCGAGGTTCATCCCGGGAGTGAAATCTGCTAAAACATGAGACTTTATAGATGTTCTAGGCTTATATTATATGTCATATCCACTAATTTCTATGACCCATTTGGCTAGTATACCTGATATTTCCAGTTTATGCATTATTTCTTTAACGGTTACGTTGTTGCTACGCAAATATAATGGCACTAGAAATATGGCCTCAATTTCTAGCAGTCGTTATTAGAGCTACTGCTAATTTTTCATAATAAGGGTATCTAGTTTTAGCGCTATCTAAAGTCCTACTTACATAATTAATAGGCAATTGTGTACCTTTCTCTTCTCGAACCAAAACAACACTTACAACTACTTCATATACTGCTAGATACAAGAATAGTTGTTCATATGCCTTTGGTTTATGCAACAATGACGAATTGGTACTTCTTCAAATCCCTCAACGCTTGTTGACATTCCGGAGTCCACTCAAAGTCATTCTTCTTTTTCAACAGTGAAAAGAACCTGTGACTTTTCTCCAAAGACTTAGATATGAATTTACTCATGGCGGCTAGCCTGCCGGTGAGTCTTTGACCTCATTCACATCTTCAAGCACCTCTGGTATTTCCTCGATAGCCTTGATTTTATCCATATTGATCTATATTCATCGGTTTAAAACCAAGAAACCCTAAAACTTGCCCGAGCCAACTCCAAAAATGCACTTCTCCGGATTTAACTTCATATTGTACTTTCAAAGTATGTCAAATATTTCTTGCAAATGCTTTAAATGATCCTCTATCTCCAGGGACTTGACTAACATATCATCAGTATAAAATTCCATCGTATTGCCTATTTGATTTTCAAACATGTGATTAACTAGACGTGTTAATATGTTGCTCCTGTTTTTTCAGACCAAAAGGCATTACATTATAGCAGTAAGTACCATATCTAGCTATAACAAAGTTCTCTTGATCCTCTGGATTCATCCTGATTTGGTTGTATCAGGAGTAATCGTCAAGAAAACTTAGTATCTCATGCCCTATCATAGCATCGATCATTCGATCGATGTGCGATAAGGGAAAAGAATCCTTTGGGCAAGCTTTATTTAAATCTTTGAAATCTATGCACATTCTTAGTTTGTTACCTTTTTTAGGCACAACAACTACATTTGCTAGCAATCCCGGTATTCTACTTCACGAATTGAACCTATATTTAATTTTTACCTCCTCATTGACAAACATGTGCTTGTATTCAGCCATAGACCTTCTTTTCTGTTTCTCTAGAGGGAAATTCGGTGTTACACCCCGTGATTCCAGGTCATGTATTGAGAACGTACGAAAGAAAATAAGAATTGAAATTGGAAAGATGAGTTGACAAAATGTATTGGACAGGTTTTTTTTAGTCAACTTTGGAATGGTATATCTCCTAGTACATTAGGAGTTTTTAGGTGTTTCAAAAGCCTAATATGAAGTTCGTTGAGTCTAGTTTCCAACGCAACAAACCGCTCGCCGATAGGACATCGGGGCGGAGAATTATGGACGTTAGAAGTTCAGTTGACGGAGGAGAAAGAAAGCCTCAGTCAGGCGCCACAGCGCCACGGCGCCGGCTGCAGGGCCGCGGCGCCAAAGGCCCTGAAATGTTCTGAAGTTGCATTGCCACGGCGCCGGCTTCAGGGCCGCGGCGCCAAGGCGGGATTTTTCGCGGAAAGAGGGTAAAAATCAGAAGATATTTTTGTAGGGGCCCTTTGGGAGGGCGACAAGTGTCCCCCCAACTTGTGGATCAAGATAAGGCTTATATATTGGCCAAGTCTTGCAAGACTTGTCCATTCTACACAATAAGATCATCTAAGCACTTGTTCTCTTCTCTCTCAAATTGATAAACCCTAAGTGTGATGAGATTTTTGGAAAGGCGACAAGAAGGAAATATGTTGGCAAGATTGTAGGGGGTTCGTAGAGGTGATTTTAACGTGAAGAGGAATTGCGGAAAGAGGGCTAAAGTGGGCGAGATTTGTTGGGCTGTTTTGGACTTTTCAAGGTAACAATCTTGTCTACTTAGTGATTAAAGTTTTCATATTGTTGTAGTGATGTATTTATACAAGCATGAAAATAAGTATTGGAGGTTTGTAAGTGTTAGGGATGTTGGAAGCCTAAATCCGAAAATGACCTTGTTAACCAATGAGATTGAAATACAATTTGGTCGATAGTTACAATCGTCGCATGTTAAGGAAGAAAGGAATTGTAGTTGTCATAATTGTTATAGGGTATATAACATGTTGGAATAACAACTTGGATTGAAAAAGGAATTGAAAGGGAATTGATAATTGTTGTGAAAATGGTAGCCGATTATGGCTTGGAAATATTGGATTGTTTAATATGAATTGTGGGGAAGAATTTTACACGTCCGGCTAGGCGTGTAATCCCCTTTGAATTGCTGAATTGTTGCGCCTTAAATGTGGCATGTTTGGTTATTGAATTCGGGCCTTGAAAAAGGTGGAAAAGTGCGTAGAAACGAAGGAAGTGATGTCTAATTTTCCGTAGAATAAGTGACTTTACACTTAGAATATTCTACGTTGAAGCTAGAAGCTAATAGACGTATTATGGTCATTATAGGTTGACATACTATGTACGGCATATTGGACTTAGCAAGTGGATTGAACCGAAGAGGTATGTGATTCTTACTATCCTCTTGAGCATGATTGTTGTGAAATATATAGTACGATAGACGTACGTGTGTTAAATGAATTTGGTTTCACTTTGATGTCCTTGACTTGAGTTCTAAATGTTAAAGAACCTTGAATTATTCTAAAAAAAAGTTATGAATCATTATTCGGAAGGAAATTGACACTTGGTCTTTAAAAGAATAAAATTCTCTTAATTTCAGAAATGAGTGTGGTTGTCTTTGGTTGGTTTAAAATATAAAGTGTTATAATGGCTTTATGGGAGGTTAGTTATAGCGACTTTATGAAGATAAAAGAACAACTTGATTTTGAAAGTTAAGAGACTTGGTCTTGAAAGATAAGAGACTTGATTTATAAATGACTTGATCTTGAAAGTTAAAGAGACTTGGTCTTGAAAGATAAGAGACTTGATTTATAAACGACTTGATTTTGGGAAAGGAGAAGTAACTTGATTTAAAAGTATAGGTTACTTGTTTTGAAAAGAGTAAGTTACTTGAGTTTAAAAGTGTAAGTAACTTGTTTAAATATTGAACTTGTCTTGATTGGGAAAGTATAAGTGACTTGATTTTAAAAGGTGTGAGTGCCTTGATCTTAAAAGAGTGAGTTACTTGGGTTTTAAAAGTATACTTGACGTTGTTTTAAAAGTGTAAGCCACTTGGTTTAAAAAGTATAAAGTACTTGATTTAAATATGAAGGTGTCTTGATACTACGGGTATTAGTATCGTGTGGTTTTTACGTAAAAAAAGGATCTTTTTAAGAGAATTAAAGTATGTAGTAATTTGGGGTTAAAACCCGAATTGTCGGCATAAAATGAAAGTCTAAGAGTATGTTAAACTTTCCTATGCTAGTTGTGATAGCCTTTGTTGTGCAAGTGTTGTATTTCTATGCTACCGCGTCTCTCAATGGAGGGTCGGTTATCTTATTGTTTACTTGGACATATCGACGCTGCTGGATGGTCCACGGGTATGCTTCCACTATGATTGTTATCGTGTTATTTACTTGGACATACTGACACGTTGGGTGGCCCACGGGTATGCTTCCATTGTTATTGTTATGCCATGGACTAGCTCTCCATGAGGTTGATGACACAGGTAAGATCTGGTAGCTAGCCCCCGTACTTGCCCCGACCGTTGTTGATGCAGGCGGGATCTGGTAGTTGGCTTTCGTACTTGCCCCGGTCAGTTTTACAGTATAGTTTGGTACGGTAGGATCTGGTATCTATCCCCCGTACTTTCCCCGGTCAGTTGCTGATGCAGGCTGGATCTGGTAGTTGGCTTTCGTACTTGCCCTGATCGGTTCTATAATATAGTTGGTACGGTAGGCTCTGGTAGATGGCTTTCGTACTTGCCCCGGTCAGTTTTATGATGCAGGCTGAATCTGGTGGTTAGCTTTCCTACTTGGCCCGTACGATTTTTATGACACAGGTGGGACCTGGTGTTCATGTGTACTTTTTGGTGTTATATTATATCATAGACTGTCGGTAGTGAGGAAGGAGTTCCACGGGCATGATTGATATTGCGAGCGTGAGACCCATGGTTATGTTGGAGTGATGACTTTGAGGCGTGAGTCACGACTTGACATATTTGTTTATATATTGTGTCTTGTAGTTTGGTTATCATACATGTCTCTGCTTTATATAGTATTATGATTTCATTCTGATATTTTGATTCACATACTTGGTACTGTTGTCTTGACCTCGCCGAGTGCGTTAAATCTGCAGGTACACCGGTTGTTGATCCTCGCTCTTGGGGTCACATTTCTGCGTTTTGGGAAGCTCCGTTTCTCCGGAGGCTTATCTTTTGGTATGATTCCCTGATATTGTAGGTTCTTGTACATTCAGGGGTATGGCGGGGCCCTGTCCCATCATAGTTGTTATAAAAACTCTTAGAGGTATGTAGTACTGTTGTGAGTTGGGCTTGTAAAAGATAACTGTTCGGGTTTTATATATATATATGCAGAAAGGTGACCTTATTGGTTAGCCTGTTTCTTCTTTTATATTGTTCCATGTCTATGAGTTTTATTCCGCTGATTTTCTCTGATGTATTATCACTAGGGTGCCCGGGGTAAGACACCAGTCGCGGGCCCGAGGTCGGGTCGTGACATCCGGATCCAAATTTATCTTGTGAACTATGCTCTCTAGTGGGATACCTGCCATATCTAAATGGAACCAGGAAAAATAGTCGACATTAGCTTTAAGAAATTCAATGTCACACCCCATCTTCGGGGTCTGGCTAGAACCTAAAACCCTAAGGCCCGAGCGAATGAACTATAGTACCTGGATGCAACGATATGAGAATGGGGCCAATAAGGCCTCTAAGTAGTAACAATAAGATGAAAAGTAACAGGATTTTACACATAGAAAATGTCTAATACGACATATGTACATAACTAAGTCCGACAAGGCCATCACAAGTATACCGACAACTGACAAGGGACGACAAGGCCACACAAAACATATGCATAACTAACTCTAGCCTGCAAGCTTCTAGGAGTACTATATGTGTAATCAAGTCGGGACATGGCCTTGACATACCTAATACAACTATATACATACACAATAACACCTACCAACTCTGTATAGAAACTCTGAATAAGTGGAGTGCACTCACAACAACTGAAAACAAATGTCCTACTGTGGAGTTAAGTGGGTCGATCTATCTGTACCTGCCGACATGAAATACAGTGGCCCAGAAGGGGTCATTAGTACGAAAGATGTACTAGATATGTAAGGCAGGTAAAACATATAAATAAGGAATGTAGTGTATTGATATCAACGGTGGCAAACTTTGGTAGTACCGCACAACCATTTATTGCTTGGAAAAGAATAATTAGTTGGGGGAAAGCATTAATGGCATATATTTAGGACTTTAACTCCTATCTAATACCTAAAGCTAGGAATAGAATGGGTAATATGATAATTGAATGTGTGTATTGATTAGCACATCCTAGGGCGTGGAAAAGCCTAGTGATAAAATTATTACCTATGATGAAAATTAGTTATAAACCTTTAATTGGCCCATCATCTAGTATAATCGGTATCCAATTCAAATCAAGTGTATCCCCAATTACAATAATCCACCAAGATAGAACACAACTTTAATTCTCTCCTTACTAGAATTACAAATTTGTAATTAGTTCATACTTGAATTGAAAAGTAGAGTTTAATCAAAACAAACATTATTTCTCAACACCTTTAAAATATAGACTAAGTATCGAGGTTTACATTTAAATTTTACCTTTTCTCATCGTATTTCCTATGGAATTCGACCCCAATCTTTGGTGGGTTCTATATATTCTTCGACCGCTTTACATCCTTCTTAGAGGTGTAATTTGGGCGTATCAATTTTTTGCACCATTGTCGGGTGTAGAGTGTGTATGGACTATCGAAAATTGAACCATTGGACAATGAGGGACCACTCCTATGTCATTCATGGATCAAATGTTATATAGACTCACGGGGCGGGAATTGTATTGCTTTCTTGATGGGTATTCGGGTTACAACCAAATTACCATCGCCCCTGAAGACCAATAAAAACCACTTTCACTTGTCCTTATGTTACCTTTGTGTTTAGAAGAATTCCCTTTGGGTTATGTAATGCTCCTGCCACTTATCAAAGGTGCATGATTTTCATTTTTCTGACATGGTTGAGGAATCCATTGAACTCTTCATGGATGACTTTTCCGTGGTTGGAGAATCTTTTGATGCTTGTCTAAAGAACTTGGCTCGGATTTTAAAACATTGTGAAGAGACCAAATTGGTTCTAAATTAGGGAAAATGCCATTTTATGGTCAAACAGGGAATCGTCCTTGGGTACAAATTTTCAGAAAAGGGTATAGAGGTTGATCAAGCCAAAGTTGAGATTAATTTCAAGCTTCCTCCACTTCTCTTCGTGAAAGGTGTCTGAAGTTTTCTAGGACATGCCGGGTTCTATAGAAGATTTATCAAAGACTTCTCTAAGGTGGAAAATCCTTTGTGCAAATTGTTGGAGAAAGAGACTAAGTTTGAGTTTGATGAAGCTTGTCTCAAGGCGTTTGAATGTTTGAAAGAGAAGCTCACTTCGACACCTATCATTGTTGATCCGGATTGGTCAAAACCATTTGAGCTTATCTGTGATGCTAGTGGTTTTTCCATTGGGGTTGTTCTTGGATAAAAGAGAGATAAAAAAATTCATCCCTTATATTATGCAAGTAAGACTCTTAATGGAGCGCAAATGAATTACACCGTCACCAAGCAAGAGTTGCTTGCCATTGTCTATGCTTTTGAGAAGTTCCAGACTTACTTGTTGGGAACTCATATGATTGTGAACATGGATCATTCAGCTCTTCGTTATCTCATTGCAATATATTATGCAAGTAAGACTCTTAATGGAGCGCAAATAAATTACACCGTCACCAAGCAAGAGTTGCTTGCCATTGTCTATGCTTTTGAGAAGTTTCAGGATTACTTGTTGGGAACTCATATGATTGTGAACATGGATCATTCAGCTCTTCGTTGTCTCATTGCTTAGAAAGATGCAAAGCCTAGGTTGATACATTGGATCTTACTTTTGCAAGAGTTCGATTTTGAAGTGAAAGATGGAAAGGGATGTGAAAACCAAGTGGAGGACTACTTGTCAAGTCTTGAAGATGGGAGGAAGCCAAGTGATGGGCTTGAAGTGAATGATTTGTTCACGAATGAGTATGTAATGGCGGGATCACATGATATGATTACATGGTAAGCTGATTTTGCAAACTATCATGCAAGTGATATTATGCCAAGTGATTTGACTATCAATAAAAAAACATTTTTGAGTGATGTCCGAAAGTTTTATTGGGATGAACACTATCTTTTCCGAATTTGTGCCGATAATATGAAAATGAGGTATATTCTCGAGGTTGACATGATACCCATACTTGGGGCTTGCCATTCATCCCCCGTTGGTGGTCACCATAGTAGGGCAAGAACCGCGGTGAAAGTGCTTCAAAGTGGTTACTATTAGCCAACCATTCATCAAGATGCATATGATTTTGTGAAAGAATGTCATCATTTTCAAAGGCATAGGGGCATATCAAGAAAGCATGAGCTAGCGTTGACACCCATCCTTAAAGTTGAGTTGTTTGATATTTAGGGATAGAATTTATAGGCCCATTTATGAGTTCATATGGGAATAAGTACATCCTTATTGCGGTTGACTACGTGTCAAAGTGGGTGGAGGATGTAGCGCTTTCTAACATTGAAGGAAAAAGTGTCACCATATTCTTGAAAAGGTACATCTTCACAAAGTTTGGTACTCCAAGGGCTATAATTAGTGATGGGGGTCCCCACTTTTGCAACCGATTATTCAAATTTCTTCTTGAGAAGTATGGTGTCAAACACAAAGTCGCCCTATCATCCCCAAACTAGTGGGAAAGTGGAAGTCTTAAATAGAAAAATCAAATACATCATATCCAAGATGGTAAATGTCATAAGAACTGATTGGTCAAGGAAATTGGATGATGCACTTTGGTCTTATCATACGGCTTTCAAGACACCTATTGACATGTCGTCATATAAGTTAGTTTTGGGGAAGGTTTCACACCCCGAACCCCGGGCCCGTGACTGGTGCCCTACCTGGGCATCCTTCTACCTTAACAACTAAGTACATTGCGGAAATTAATAACAGCTCATTTTTTTTTCTTTTAAAACCAACGTACGTGCAAGGCAAAGCCGACTAGGCTGCCATATATACATAAACAAAAGACACTACACCGTACATGAGTCCAATCCCACATATGAATACAGACCTCTAGGAGTTAAACTGAAAATATGACGGGACAAGGCCCCGCCGTACCCAAAACTGTACAAAGCCTGTACTGAAGGATATATACCAAAAAGATAAACTCCTGGACAGAGGGAGCTATCCAAAAACCCTGAGCAGGATTCTACACCTGCCGATCACCAAACAGCGTACCTAAACCTGCGGCATGAACGCAGCCCCCCGAAGGAGGTCAGTACGAAGAATGTACCAAGTATGTGAACAATGAGTACTGTAATGAAATCATAACAGTCTAAACAAAACAGGAGACATGTATGATAGCCAACCTACAGTACATAGCACATAAGCAGTCATATCAAGTCAGGGACGCAGGCCCTCAAAGTCACTACTCAAATATAACTATGGGTCTCACGCCCATAATATCAATCGTGCCCGTGGAATCCTTCCTCACTGGCGATCCAGATATAACATAACATCAATAGGCATACATGAACACCAAGTCCCACTGTGTTCTAAAGCAGACGGGCAGTAGGCAAACGAGCAGGTGGTATAACGTCTTGGGGTTTACCCTCATTTATACTCGACCACGAAGGAGGTGGTAAGCGGGGTATAACGTCTTGGGGCTTGCCTCATTTATACTCTTACCTGGAGAAGGTGGTATAACGTCTTGGGGCTTGCCTCATTTATACTCTTACCCTATCTCAACCGGCCACAAACAACACATAAAGCGGTGGTATAAGCGTCTTGGGGTTTACCTCACTTATACTCTTACCTGGAGAAGGTGGTATGCGTCTTGGGGTTTACCTCACTTATACTCTTACCCTATCTCGACCGACCATCCAACAAGACATAAGCACTACCATGTCTTCTATAAAAATCCGAATTTAACCCAGTACTACAAGTGCGGAAGCATACCCGTGGAATCCCACATCACCGCTGTGACGCGTCCAAGAACTTACAACAAGACAAATTCTTCAACCGCTGAGAGTCGCGGCAACTTAATAAAACATAATACTTGCACTCAAAGGCTATTACCAGCACATATAGGCAAGTTCTCAATTAACCAAGCCAAAGTACTTATCAAGGCACACATAGGATAATTCTCATTTAACAATCCAAAGTACTTATCCGGGCACAAATAGAATAAATTCTCATTTAACAAGCCAAAGTACTTATCCGGGCACAAATAGAATAAATTCTCATTTAACAAGTCAAAGTACTTATCAAGGCACACTTAGACAAATTCTCAATTTATCAAGCCAAAGTACTAATCAAGGCATACATAGAATAATTCTCTTTTAACAAGTCAAAGTACTTATCAAGGCACACTTAGACAAATTCTCAATTTATCAAGCCAAAGTACTAATCAAGGCATACATAGAATAATTCTCTTTTAACAAGTCAAAGTACTTATCAAGGCACACATAGACAAATTCTCAATGTATCAAGCCAAAGTACTAATCAAGGCATACATAGAATAATTCTCTTTTAACAAGTCAAAGTACTTATCAAGGCACACATAGACAAATTCTCAATTTATCAAGCCAAAGTACTAATCAAGGCATACATAGAATAATTCTCTTTTAACAAGTCAAAGTACTTATCAAGGCACACTTAGACAAATTCTCAATTTGTCAAGCCAAAGTACTAATCAAGGCATACATAGAATAATTCTCTTTTAACAAGTCAAAGTACTTATCAAGGCACACATAGACAAATTCTCAATTTATCAAGCCAAAGTACTAATCAAGGCATACATAGAATAATTCTCTTTTAACAAGTCAAAGTACTTATCAAGGCACACTTAGACAAATCCTCAATTTATCAAGCCGAAGTACTTAGCAAGGCATACATACATTCTTTTATAAAAGACTCCTTTCTATGTAAAGCCCCAAGAATACTAACACCGTAGTATCAAGGCGTGTCTATTTTTCAAGGTAAGTTACTACACTTCAGAAAACTCATTTCAAAGCTTGAAATCAAGTAACTCCAAATTTTCACAATCTAGGCAACTTATGCCGATTTAATCAAAATAGACAACTTTCTAAACCTTCCATAAAGCCGTTATAACCAACTTCCCATAAAGCCGTTATAACCCTTTATGGTTTTAGACGTATCCATTCCTTCGATAACCAAGAGACTTATACTATTAAAACCAAGTATCACATACTTACAAATCAAGTTCTTAACTTTCAAAAATACTTCAAGTCTCTTAATAGTTAGAAAACAAGTTTTCTTCTACTTTTTAAACCTCAAGTAACTTCACTCTTAACGCAAGTTACTTCTCTTAAATCATGTCATTTCTCCTCTTTTAAATCAAATAAGTAAATCACTCCTTTGACTTCTAAAGTCATTATAATGACCTTTAGGTTTTAGAACTAAGGCACTAGCCAAAGATTTGGAAATCACTTCCTTTTTAAGTTTCTATGTACTTTAAGAAAAATACCTTCACTTTTAAGAATCCAAACTTCCTGAAATGGATTATACTACTTACAATTTAAACATCAAAGTACACTCAGAAGTACATAGAACAAATTCTATTTTAGGCAATCCAAATACAAGCAAGAATGGATCATTCGAGTAGAACTTACTTTCTTTATTCTAAGGAATCATGCTGAAGAGGAGATAGTTCACATACCTTTTCGGCTAAATCCACAAGCTAAGGCGAATACACGTGCGTAGAAGTGTCAACCTATAATGGTCACAACAAGGCTATCAACTTCTAGTCTCTATGTAGAATAATACTAAGTATTTAGTCTCTAATTCTACGGAAAATCGACACTTCCTTTGTTTCTACTCACTTTGCCACCTTTTCAAGGCCGAATACAATAACCAACAAGCCACGTTTAAGGCTCAAACAACAACCAAACAAAGGGGATTACACGCCTACAATACGTGTAATATTCCGCCCACAATTCATACCAAAGTAGTTCCACAATTAAAGCCATTCTCGGACTTACAACCAACAACACTAAGTCTTTTCCAACCCTTTTCCAAATTCCAAGTTCTTAGGTCTAACATGTTATATAGTCTAAACAACTTCAACAACTACAATTTCCTTCCTTTTTACAACATGCGACGACTTTACTAATAATCGACTTGAATTGTAGTCTTAAGGCTAACATGCTAGTTTTCTGAGTAGGGTTCCAATAACAATATCCTTATCAAAATTCATACTATATATCTCATGCTTGCTAATAACCATAGCTCTGATCATAAGTAAGCCTTAACTAATAAAACGACAAAATTTATACCTTTCCAAGCCCTTAAAATTTCCAAGATCCAAAGTCGCGCCTTAGAAATTCTTAGCTCCTTTCCTTAAGTTCCAATCCGCTCCAAGCATTCCTTAGAGGCCTATGAAGAACCCTTCTTCAAGTTCCAACTTCAAAGTTGAAGAACTCCCTTTGTTTCCGCCTTGCGACTAACGTAAAAATACGTTTTTTCGAATTCTTTCTATTGAGATAACCTTACAATACCCTTGGGGACATTGGGTTAAAGTCTTGTGACTAATGGATCAAAACTACAAAATTTTCTCTTCCTAAAGTAGCCTTGGCCGAGAGCAACTATAGAAGAACAAGAGTTCTCTAATTTTTCTAAGTGTAAAGTGAGTTAGTCTTGCACTAGTATGATACATATAACACATTGGAGGGTCTAGATATCAACAAATGTGAGGCTAGGATGAATATCACAAGGATTGAGCCTATGTGGACAAGTTGACTTGGTCAAATATGTCAAGCTTGCAAGACTTATCATCTACATAGGTCAAATGACCATTCTACCCCTTGCATAAATTTCGACCAAGCCATGTGGGGTGCCACGTGTCGCCTCTCATTCGTCCATAAAATTCCGTAACCCTCGTGGGCCCCAAAAACGTAAAATTCCTCGGGTGGGCCCACGTGACCAAATCATAAAAATAAATTTCCATAAGGTTAAGAGTTCCATACTCTTCAAATAATGCCTTTTGAGAATCCAATTCTCAACAACGAACATTTTTCCTTTCCGACGTCCGGAAGACTTCCCGTCGGAAAAACAATCCTTCCTTTCGTACTAATTTCCAAGTCTTGTGTTCCTTGCGTACATTCACTTACACATGTCCTGAACTTACGGGGTGTAACAGAAGGCTTGTCATCTTTCGGTTGAGCTTAAGCATAAAACAATATGGGCCTTAAAGAAATTGAACCTTGAGTGGGGTGAAGCATCGAACTTGAGAGCGAAACAATTGAATGAGATGGAACTTTTTGTCTTACAAGGCCCGGATGAAGCACTTTTATGATAAGAAGATCTTGAAGAGTACTTTATCTCAGGGGATCAGGTGTTGTTGTTCAATTTAAGGCTGAGATTATTTCTCGGAAAGTTGACGTCTAAATGGTCGGGTCCGTTCAAGGTAACACAAGTGTTTCTCTATGGGGCGATTGAAATTGCTTTCCCAAGTGGGAATCGATTCAAGGTGAATAGACAGCGAGTGAATCATTACTTGGGGATGCCCAATGAAGTCAAGATAATTCAGGTGATCTACCTCAATGAACCGTGATGAATTGGTAACAATGTCGTGTCACGATGTAAAATTAGATGCTTTTTGGGAGGCAACCCAACTATTTTTATTTTTATTTTTCTTTTGTTGTTTTGATGTTTATCAAAGTGTATAGTATTGGAAATTGGAGATGCAAGGGAAGAATTGGTGAAAATTCAGACTCAAATTACAGGCAACGTGTGCAGTTTATCTGCAAACCGCAGAGATTGTCTATGGCAGCGTTTGCACACTGCAGACCAAGCCCAAAATTTCACACAAGCGGGCATAGTCTGCGATCCGTCCGCAGTTCACAATAATTGCCTGTGGTGGCATCTATGAACCGCAAGTGAAGTTTCAGTAAAAAGGGTTTGGCCCGACCCGACCCGTGACGCGTTTAAATGTAAATTATTGGTTCCCTCATTTAATTTACCCCTATTTTCATGCATATGAAATGGTTTTCACCTCCATTTAACTCCTAATCCCTTTGTAAATCTCCCCACTTTTCAAAATCTTCTAATTTCTTCCATTTTGATTCTTGTGTACAACACCGACTGTGCACACACTGATTTTTGGAAAAAAACAACAAATTCATCGCCTAGGGCACCGAATCAACCAAAAAGAGTCGACAATCAGGTATGTTGAGCTTTTATATTTCTCTTATCATGGTTACACTAATGGTACACCTCCCATTTACACTCTTGACTTTTGATTAGGAAATTTCCTTAGGGTTGGTTCTTGACATTGAAATTCTATGAGGCATATTATTAGGTTGGGTAGCTTTTGCTATCTTTTTTTCCATTTGGATTTTTTATGCTCCTAATGTTTTGGGGCATCCCGACAATTATATACCTACTAATCTGATGTCCACCCCGCCTCATATTGTGCCAGAATGGTATTTCCTACCGATCCATGCCATTCTTCGTAGTATACCTGACAAATCGGGAGGTGTAGCCATAATCACCAGTTTTTATATGTCTGTTGGCTTTACCCTGGCAAATTGTGAATTGTGTAGAGGGTGTGTGTATATGCTATTATTGAATTCATGTTAGTTGTGTGTGAATTGTGCCTAAATTGGAAGTAGGGGAAGTCTCGATTACCCTTATATGTCAAAAAATTCACTTGCAACCTTATGCTCACTACATGTTTGATATAATGTCGGAATGAACTTTTGAACTGAAATTATTGTTATTGTGACTCGTATGAAGTGTTTGAGGGTAGAGAACAAATTCGGAGAAGTCTTGAGTATCTTAAGTTCATTGATTATGCTAAAAACCTCAATTAGTTGATATTGACCATAAGAGTTTGAAGTGGGTATGCCTTGTATGTTTGAGTGTGTTTGTTATGACCCATACAAATTAAAGTTCTCAATGATGGATGGTGTGATAACTTTCTTAAGGGAAATTAGTCGTTGATGTGTGTGTGTGTGTTGGTTATTAGTAGTTCGTAGACATTATAACGAAAATAATGGATAAAAATGAGTCATGTGAAAAACTATTATTGACATGATCTGCATCATCAAATGTGAATCGCAAACCATTTATGCAAACCGCATGTGAACAACAGATCATAACAATGATTTTTGGTTCACTGACCATTCTTTATGACAATATTTGCGATACAACTTACAAATCGCAGGTCATGTCTGCAACATCACAGTTCATGCCTGCAAATCACAGGTCATGTCGCATATATTGTCAACTCCGCAAAAATATGATGTTTGATTTTCTTTTCAAATTTTCATTTTCTTATTTGCTTTCATAATTAAGAAAAATCATAAATATTTTCCTTCTTTGAATTGTAGAAATGACACCTACAAACAAATCCAAAGGCATTAAAGGACAACCTCACGAAAGAGGAAAGCATCGATTGATGATGTCCCCCAGTCTGAAGAGCGGACAACCACTGCACCCAGGGTTCCTAAATTGTCGGAAGTAGATACTAAGGTGGAAATTGTCTGGAAGAGAAAGGAAGAAAAACTTGCCATCCGATTTGCTGAGCCTGGTTCTAAATAACTATATATAACGGGCCTTGAGACAAAAAATGAAGGTAATATGACCCGGATAATACATGAAGAATAAATGATGACTTGGAATACGTTGAAGAGTGAGTGGCCCGATATTATTTGAAATTTGAAAGCATCAAGGAGGGATTGTTTAATAAAACCTCCAAGTAACTACATTCCGGTACTCGTGAGAAAATTTTATGCTGCTTATGGGGTGATCCTAAACAACAAAAAAGGCAGGCGACATGCCAAATCTTCTATAGATCCTCTCAGTTTTGTGACGATTTGAGGGTTGAGTGTTGATTCGGGCTAAAAGATCAACAACTTCTACTTTAGGGAGGAAGTAGAGGGTGAGGATGATTTCTCCCTAAATTACAAGGATTATGATGAAAGGATGAAGAACCCGGATGATCATAGAGTATGGGACACATTAGTAATTGCCAAAAAATACATGATTGGATTGATCCAGCGATTGACATACATAAGAACACTCTCACCAACGACACCAACATTGGGCTAGAAAAAATCCATTATGATTGTCGCTCTCATGATCGGATCGAAGATAAATGCGGGAGAGATTATTCGAGATGAGATTTGGGATCGGGTACAATAGAAGAACATCTCCATTCCATACCCGTGTTTGATCACTACCTTATGCATGAAGGAAGAAGTGCCTTAGATTGACAGGATTGATAGGTACACTATCCTAAACAGATGGTGGATTACACTCTGTTAGAGTATGGCAAGAAGAAGACATCGTACCACAATCTCAGGCTACTCTGATTATACTTGACACACGACTTTATGGCGTAGTTGATCAGCCTTCTGTATCAAGTGTTTTAGTCCCGACCTTTACTTTAGTCCTAGAGGTTCCAACCTAGACTACATAGATTATTCCATCCACATCTATTTTCGCTTCTTCTGCCCCAACTGCGGGGTCAGGCATTCCTGCTCATGGTATGAGATTATTAGAGTTATTGAGGCTAAGGTGACTAAATTGGTTGAGGAGTTTCCTGCATATGTAAAGGAAGCTATAGAGACAGTCTTATCATCTCATAAGGCAAACCTTGAGGTAGTGAGAAAAGAGTAGAAGAGTATCAGATCTTAGCTACAGTCTATTAAGCTCCGAGTGTATTGAGATATGTGGAGAGGAATATCTATCGGTTATCCGATTAGAGTTGTAGAGGATTATGACACGACTGAGTGTCTTGAATCCACCTGAGATAGTTTTGGCAGGGCCTATACTACTACCGGCAATAAAGTTATTCTCTACTCAGCTCAAAGTTAGCACTGAGCCTCGTGTTGACCACTCCCTTAAGCGAGATGATATGTTGGAGGAGTAGGAGGATAGATCAGAGAGGGGGAGTTATAGTGAGTCGGATAGCAATGTGGGTGATGATCCCTTAGAGAGTGCCCGCTCGATTGTAAGAGCAGCAGACATTCCACATAATTAGGTAGATATATTTGTGGCTATGTAGTGGTCTGTAGAGCAACTGAAGGAGCAGAGAGCACAGGGTACTAGCGGAGCTAGTTCATCTTCGGCTCTACCTATGCATGCTCCATTTCCACCACCAGTAGGTCCTGTGATCTCATTGGACACCAGTATTGAGCCTGCCCCAGCTTCAGAGATCGAGCCTACCAGCCAGACTATAGCCCTTGCTGATACAATTGATAGAGTTGATGGAGACACGACTTAGACATATGTTTGATACATCCTTAGGGATTCTTTCATCTTTATATATATATATATATATATATGCATTGTAGGGGTATCTGAGTTTGAGTGGTGATTTTGTTCTGAGTCTGAGTTATGATTTCGTTGGATATTTTGTAGCTCTTAGGTTTTCCTAGCTATGATTCTTTCTCGATGGCATTTATTTTTCGTGTTGAACCTGACATGTTTAGTTAGTTCATGATGTTTTGTGTCGTACTTTGCTTCATATCGTGTATTATTCAACAATATTTTAAGATTATGACTTATATAGTGTTAGTTTGATTAGTCTTTGGCATGTATAGTTTGTGTAGACCACTCCGAAATTTTTGGCTGATGTGCATATGTACTTAATGGATGCTGAATTGACATGCATGAATCATTTTGTGAAATTTTTCCTATTATAGTCATGATTGATAGATGTCTTGAGAATTTATTTTAGAAATGTGATGAAAGAAGTGATTTTATTCCGTATGCCGTGTGTGTGAGGTTGTTTTATTGAGTTTGTTTGCATTACTGTGATCTAGAACTTGTCTGATATGTTTTCCAAGGCGAAATCCTAGACTATTCTTGGTTTGAAAAAAGATGTTAGGCCTTCCTTGGACCGTCTAATATACTTAAATTTCCTACCCTTGTATATTTTTCTTAGTCAACCCCTTTAAGCCCTCTAACCTTTTATTTGGCAACCTCATTACAAGTCTTATCCTTTGATTGATCTATTTGTTGGCACCTGACCTCTCTAAGTGCTTTTAAAGTGCAAACATAAGCTAAAAGCATAAGTTTGGGGGTGGTAGTTGTTACACCCCGTATTTCCAAGACAATGAGATGCGAACGTACGAAGGAAATTGAGATTTGAATTTTGGAAAGAAAGAAGAATTACTTTTTCTTAAAGAAAAATCTCGGGAATTTGTGAAGAAAAACGTTTATAAATTGGAATATGGTTCTCAAATTTGGTATTTGAGACTTTTGGAATATATTTGATATATGGATTTTTAAGTTCATATTTGGTCACGTGGGGCCCACCAAAAAAATTTACGGTTTTGTGGGCCCCACAATATTTTGAGATATTTTGGGAGATGAAATAATTTGGACCAATGGGATGGTGACACATGTCACCCCACCACTTGTCTTGACTTTGACTTAGATATTTTGAGATATTAGGACAAGTGGACAAGTGGCCCACATGGGTCCCACTCCACTTGTCAAGACTTGGCTTGTCTTGAACAATTGGTTAGATATTATATAAACATAAGAGGGTGCAAAACTCACAACACTTAGAATTATTTCATCAACTTCCATCTCTCTTCCTCTCTTGTGAGCTCTCGGTTTTGGGCCATTGTTGGAGACCAAAAATTCCCAAATCTTTCAAGCTTAGTTTATTATACAAGATTAAGGTCCCTAACCAAGTGATTAGCAAGATTAAGCACCCTTAACCCCTAAATCTAGGTTGGGCTGAAAATAGGATGAAACCCTAGGGGTTTTCCATCGACTTTTTGGAAGCGAAACATGAAGAGAAGTTGCTCCTAAGGTTGTAGGGGTTACATATATATGATTGGATCTTGAAGAAGTGGAGCGAAATGAAAACTGCGGGCCAAGATATATGGACTGCCTAGGGACGGTTTTGAGGCATTTGGAAGGTAAATACTCTTCTTCCTCTTGAAGTAATTAGATATTACATGTTGTTATAGATAGTAGATGAGCATGTGCTAAATAAAATGAAGATTAAAAATGTTGGGACCAAAAATTGGAAGTTGGGCTGAGAATGGTAAAAATGTGGGGTTATCGGGTTTCATTGGTTATTGTCGTTATTAACGTCACATATTGCATGTTATAATGGTGTAATATTGTTGTTAATAAGTTGTTATAACTTATATGGAAGTATTGGAATTCGAATTGGATTAAAAGGAATTAAGGAAAAAGACATTGGATCGTTGTAGTTATTGTTGGACGAAAACTGCCCAAAACTGTTAGACGTTGTGATGTCGTTATTATGGACTGGTTTGGGGTGTATATGTGCTGGAAAATCAGCCCCTAACATGCATGGTTAATGTGGTAAAATGGCTAATGAAAGTCACATTGTACCCTTAATGTTGGTTAATAATGGATTGTTTTATGGACTGTTTTAATATAGATTGTGGGGCAGAATTTTACACGTCAAGTTAGGCGTGTAATCCCCTTTGGTTAATTGTTGGTTGTGCCTTAAATGTGGCGTGTTGATTGATGAATACGGGCCTTGGAAAAGGTGAAAAAGTACGTAGAAACAAAGGAAGTGCTGCCCAAATTTCCGTAGAATTAGAGGGAAATTATTTAGTATAAGTCTTACAATAGTAAGCTTGAAATTGATAGAAGTGCTATCGTTATTATAGGTTGAAGTACTACGTGTAGCATAGTCTACTTGGCTTGAGGAATAGCCTATAAGGTGGAAGTACATTGTAGCGTATTGCTACTTGTCGTGTCGGTTAGTCGTCACGAGGTATGTGAACTATCCTTCATTCTTTTGACTTGATTTATTTGGAAAGTATGTGAGATTTGATTTATTTGAAGTATGTGGAATTTTCCCTATCTTTCTTTAAGCATGAACCTTATAAAATGTATAGTACGGTGGACGTACATGTTTTAAATGAATTCGGTTTCATTATGGTGCAATTGACTTGATTTGAAATGTACAAGTTTATTGTAATTGAAAGTTAAGCTCACTTGATTTTAAAGGATGTGAGTGTTATACCCCGTGGTTCGGGCCTGGACATGATCGAAGTCTCAGCCTTGGCCGGAGAAGCGAGGCGCGCCAAGCGGGTAATTGTAGGGCAGCGGGAAGACGAGGCGCGGCGCGGAAGATCTAAGTCCGCGAGGAGTTGCGGCGCCATGCCGGAAGCGAACGCGCGCCGAGGCGGGAAATCTGGCGGAAAAACTTAGGAAAAGTCAGATTTTTCTTTTAAAAGACCTTGGGAGGGTGACAAGTGTCCCCCCCCATCTGATTTCTGAATGCATTATATTGACCAAGTCTTAAAGACTTGGTCATCTTTCATCTCTCTCTTAGAAAAGCTCCTCCTTCTCTCTTAAATTATTTCAAGCTCCTCTTTCTCTCTAAAACTCCAAGAGGTATTCTAGCCTTAGGAAAAATCTGAAAAAGTAAAAGGCAAGAAGGAAGCTTGTGGCTAGCTTGTGAAGGTTGTGGTGGTGGTGTTCTTGGAATAGAAGCTAGCAAATTATTGGATAAATTTGGCTAAAGCTCTAAGGTAATGATTCTTCCTCTATTATTAGTTTTTAGTGTTGCATGTTAAGAAGAAAGTACTTGTGGTAGTAAATAATGCTATTAGAGTCATTGCATGCAAGAAATGTGGGTTGGGTATGAAGGTTTTGGCTAAAGAGATATTATGAGCATGTTGTAGCCTACAAACTACTTTAAAATTGTTAAGTGTAATATTATAACTTATAGGGCAGAATTTTACACACCCAAGATTAGGTGTGTAATCCCTTTGTGTTGGTTTGGATGTTGGGCCTTAATGAGGCGTTTGAGTGTTGAAAATCGGCCTTTGAAAAGGTGGCAAAGTGAGTAGAAACAAAGGAAATGCTGCCCAATTTTCCTTAGGAATTGGTAACTTGAATTTGGAATTTCTACATTGAAATTAGAGGTTAATAAACGCACTATGGTTATTATAGGTTGACATATTACTTGCGGTAGTTGGACTTAGCAAGTGGATTGACCGAAGAGGTATGTAGAGCTTTCCTATCTCTTGAGCATGAATAGTTGTATCTATGTAGTACGGTATACGTACAAGATTTGATAATCTACACTTGTTTTAAAGTATATGATACTTGTTTCATTTCAAAAGTATAAGTCCCTTGGGTTGAGGGAAAATGTATTTGACAAAGGGATAACGCTAATATAAGGACTTTATGGGAAGTTGGTTATATTAGTTTTCTTGAAAGGTTCACAAAGAAAGGTTTACTCTAATTAAAACAAGTACGGGTAAAGGATTTGAAACTATGGAAGGTGGATTGATTTTTAGGCATTGGTTGCCTAAGGTTTTAAAGGAAATGAAGTCACTTGATTTAGAAGCCTATTATATTTCTAAAAGGAAATGTGACTTGTTTTGAAAAGAAATCGTAACTTGATACTAGGGTGAATAGTATCTTGGAATCTTTGTATAAAAAGAGTTTTTCTTAAAAAGTTAGAAGTACATGGTACTTGGGTTGAATTCCCGGATTTTCTATTAAAAGACATGTTAGTGCCTTAGGATACTAAAATGAGAGGATATATTAATAATGTTAATAAGAAATTAGGGGATTTCTTAACTTGTTTATGTTATGATAAGCCGGTAGTGCTTATGTATGATATGATAGGCCGATAGTGCTTATGTTGTGATATGATAGGCCGGTAGTGCTTATGTTGTGATATGATAGGCCGGTAGTGCTTATGTATGATATGATAGGCCGGTAGTGCTTATGTTATGCATGATAGCCGGATGAGCTATGTTATATATTTGTATTATTACGGGGTAAACCCCGGGTTATTATCTATGCCATGGATTTGCTACCCATGATGCGAGTGCGGCGCTTGCACTCATGCGGATCCGGACCACAGGATCCATGCGGGTGAAATAGTCTCATGCGAGTACGGCGATGGTACTCATGCGGATCCACAGGATCCATGCGGGTGAAATAGTCCCATGCGGGTGAAATAGTCCCATGACGAGGCGGATGACCTCATGCGGGTCCACAGGACCCATGCGGGTGAAATAGTCCCAGGAGTAGGATTGCTTAATGATACTACGGGCGAGGTACCCTGTTTTGATCGTGAGCCTCCTATTTTTATGCTCTAAGTTTTATACTTGTTACTCTCATTGTTAGTAAGGCACAGTGTAAGGAAATTGATTTTTATCTATGACTCCATCTTATTTTTTGACTTATGATATTACTACATTATTTTCCAGTTTTACATACTTGGTACGTTATGTACTGACCCCCTTCCGAGGCTGCGTTCATCTGCGGTAAGGTAAGCGGTGTGGATCCTCGTTCTTAGGATCACTATTCGGTGTCGAAGCTCGTTCCTCGGAAGCTTGTTTATTAGTGCGGACATTCCACGATGCTATAGGTATTTTGTACATTCGTGGTATGGCGGGCCCCGTCATACGATTGTTATCTTTAAGTGCAGTGGTCACATTTATGTTTTGGGCTCTACGAACGGTTGTACTACTATACATTGTTAAGTATGTTTTATGGAAAGCGACCTTATCGGTGGCGATGATGTTACCCTTTTTATAAGTTATGTGTTATGTATGTTTATTTCTTATTCTCTCGACATATACGGCGAGTACCGGTAGGGTACGATCGCGGCCGAGGTTGGAGTCGTGACAAAAGTGGTATCGAGCGATTAGTCCTCGGAAAGTGTCAGCCAGGCCGTGTCTAGTAAGTCTTGATTATCGATTGTGTCGTGCACCACATCTATAATCGGGAGGCTGCGGGATATTTAGGATTGGTTTCCATTCTTTCACTCTAAGATCGTGCAATAGAAAGTGAGTTATAGGTTGAACCTCTCGATGTTTTCCTTTATGTATCGATTATGCCTCCACGCAAGGCAACCGGCGGAAGAAGGGCAAGCGATGGAGGAACTACTAGTAGAGCAGGGTTACGAGCACGAGCCGATCACTTACCGGATGAGGTGTTTGACGGCGAGTTCTCTGGCGTCGCCAACCCTAGCGGTCGGCGGCGGCTGCCACGAGACGCGGTACGAGCCTCGATCCAGCGGCGAGAGGATATGGGCTACAAGAGATGGTCGATTACTAACGGGATCGTGGCGAACATGAGATAGGCTAGAGGCAATGATTCATTTGTACCGTAGTTAAACCAGGCTAGCTTGAGGCGAGGACTTTTGAGTTGCAGCCCACGAGTTTTATGGGTGAGGCACGAGGATGATCCTCGAGTTTATCAAGCGATTCTGGATCGGATCGTAGGTGATCGGGCTTGGAGACCGAGTCGGTGGTACTAGGTTCGCATCGGTGCGGGACAGCTGCGATTGACGCCGTATGATTCATAGGAAGCATCGGGGAGCATGCACTTCAGTATTTGGGGCGAGTTCTCGGGCGTTACTTGCCTATTTCTTGCCTCGCATGATGAGAGGGCTCGGGCGATAGATTTTTGACATCGAGGCGAGTAGGCGGATGGTTCGGGAGTACAATGTGGAGTTTGACTCATTGGCTCGGTATGTGCCCGCTTTGGTAGCAGACATGGAGGACCGGGTGCACCGGTATGTCACAGGACTCGATGATCACTTGGCCGAGAGTTGCAGGAGTAGCTCTTGTAGGGCATGGACATTGCCGCGTGCGAGCATATGCACTTGGGTGTGAGAGCGAGGCGACGGATCGGCAGTATCGCGAGAAGAGGGCGGGACAGCGGGGTCCTCTGGTAGTTTAGGGTAGACAACCCGTGACGACAGTTGCACCACAGCCGGTCAAGGATATTTGGAAAGTCTATGTGACTTGATTTATTTGTAAAGTCTATGTGACTTGATTTATTTGGAAAGTCTATGTGACTTGGTTTATTTGAAAAGTCTATGTGACTTGATTAATTTGGAAAGTATGTGAGATTTGATTTATTTGAAGTATGTGGAATTTTCCCTATCTTTCTTTAAGCATGAACCTTATAAAAGGTATAGTACGATGGACGTACATGTTTTAAATGAATTCGGTTTCATTATGGTGCAATTGACTTAATTTGAAATGTACAAGTTTATTGGAATTGAAAAGTTAAGCTCACTTGATTTTAAAGGATGTGAGTGATTTTATTGGAAAAGGATGATTTACTTGATGTTTGAAAGAAGTAGGTTGATTTAAAGAATAAGTTACTTGATTGATTTAAAGAGAATAAATGACTTGTTTTAAAGAAGAGTAGCTTGATTCAAAGGTATGATTTACTTGAGATTTGAAAGTAGAAGTTACTTGATTTTAAAACCTTGAATTGAATTTCTAAAGGTGTAGTAACTTGAGTTGAAAAGTAGATGTGTCTTGATACTACGAGTGTTAGTATTTTGGGGTTTATTACACAAAATGATTCTTTTTAAAAGAATAGATGTACGTAGTACTTTGGGGTCCAAGTTCCTAATATTGCATGAAACGATTCTTTTCATAAAGAATAGATGTACAAAGTACTTTGGATTCATTTCCCTAATGTTACATGACATGATAATGCCTTGGTTTTATTAAAAGGAAGGATGTGGTAGTGCTTTAGTTTTCTAAAATGAAAGTTGTTATAATGGCTTTATGGGAAGTTTGTTATAACAGTTTTGTGGAAAGTCAAGAGATGGTTTAAAATGTTATATGGAAATCAAGTGAGAATGTCCATGATT
The DNA here is from genome assembly GCA_029844215.1 of Przewalskia tangutica. NCBI lineage: Eukaryota > Viridiplantae > Streptophyta > Magnoliopsida > Solanales > Solanaceae > Przewalskia > Przewalskia tangutica. The sequence continues at coordinate 36,334,713 of CM056738.1, forward strand.
AAGTCCTTAATTTAGTACATGATATGTGGCACTTTGATTTTCAAAGATGTTTTAAAGTAATACGTGATGTCAAGTGTCTTGATTTGGACAAACCATGTCTTAGAGAGATACTTGGTATGATAAGTGTCTTGATTTTCTAAATGATGGTTTCAAAATGATACATGTATTGAATCCTACTTCCTAATGATACATGTAGTACTTGGGCTTTTCTAAAATGGAAATTTAATTTATAAAGTGAATGTACGGCGCACGTACATTTTTGTAATGGACTTTAATCCTTAGTGATGCAAGGTGTGATAGTGTCTTGGTGTTATAAAATGAAATACTTGTTAGTGTCTTGGTTTATCTAAAATGAAGGTTCATTTGAAAGATAATGTTGTTGAGAGTCAAAAGGTGATTTAAATTGCACGAGGTTGCCATGATAGTTTTATGTATAATTATTGAGACGGGTTGCACGATCTGCAACACTTGTATACATATATTGGGACGTGTTACACGATTCGCAACACTTATATATTTATTGGAACGGGTTGCGCGATCCGCAACACTTTTTATATATATATTGGAACGGGTTGCACGATCCGCAACACTAGCATATATGGGGACGGGTTGCACGATCCGCAACACTGATATATATACATTTATGAGTATATGGGTCGGTGTCCCATGATGTTGAACACGACTCTCGGTTAAAAGAAATGAAAGGTACGTACATAGTTACATTGGATTCTAATCCTACATGATACATGATATGTAGTTCCTTGGTTTCCAAAGTGATGCTAATTTATATTATATCATAGACTGCCGACAGTGATGTTGAAATTCCACGGGCATATTCCAGTGATGCTGACTGATAGTTTACCACAGACGTGCTGACAGTGATGTTGGAATTCCACGGGCATGTTTCTGTGAGGTTGACACGTCGACAGTGATGTTGGAATTCCACGGGCATGCTTCCTTGATACTGGTTATATATTATACTTGTTACATGCTAACAGTGATGTTGTATTTCACGAGCATGCTTCTGTGATATTATGTGCTGAGGGCAGGTGTCCCTGATTTTGACATGACTCTCATATTTGAAAGTGGTACAGTCATACAAGGTACAGTTGGCTCTGATTTTTATATGACACGGTAGGATCTGGTAATTAATTTTCAAACTTTCCCTTGTCATTCTTTTGTACAATTATGATTTGTTTACTGTACTTTATTTTCGTTCCATACTTAGTACTTGTTGTACTGACCCCCTTCGAGGGCCTGCGTTCATGTCCGCAGGCCTAGGTACTCAAATGTGGATCCGCGGGCTTAGGATCCTTGTTCAGCATTTTGGGATAGCTCCAATGTTCCGGAGCTTGTCATTATGGCTAGGGATATCCAGAGGTACGGCGGGGCCTTGTCCCGTCATAGTTGTCATCAAACTCTTAGAGGTCTGTATTCATATGTGGGCTAGACTGGCTAGAGTTGTATTTACATTGTTGTACAGTGTATATTCATTCAGGTGTGATATACATTATGGCAGCCTTGACGACCTTGCCTTTGTTGTTAAAAGAAAAAAAAAATGAGTGTTATTTATCTTCCGCGAGTTACTTATGTTGTATGGGTAGAATGGTGCCCAGGTAGGGCACCAGTCGCGGGATCGGGGTTCGGGGCATGACAGAGTGGTATCAGAGCAGTTAGTCTTCGGAATGTCTACAGACCGTGTCTAAGTAGAGTCGTGTGTGTGGGTGTGTTGTGCACCACACTTATACACAGGAGGATGCTGTACATTTAGGATTGGTTTCTCTTCTTCTCACTCTGAGATCAAGCGATAGAGCTGTGTTGTTAGGGTAGTCTCTCCCTAACGTATTATTGTGGTTGCAGCTATGAGAAAGACAACAGTGGCCCAGAAAGGATTATATGGATTGCGTATCCAGGTTGGTAAAATTATCGTATATATGGTATTATGATGATGTATATCTGTACGAGCGTATTTATTTGGAGCCATGTGTGTTGTATAAAGTAATTATGAATTACCATGAGGTGGTTAAACCTTAATAATTTCTTGGAAGGTGTGAAACAGTTTATTGAATCCACACCTAGGCTTAATATATGTACTATTTGAAATAGTCAGGAGGTAATGAACTGTCTAAGATTGTGAAAGACTCTTAGAAGATCAGGTTCAATTGATTTAAGGACATACCATGTTGTTAGATTAAGCTATGTTGTGCGCTTAAGTGATTTTGTGAATAATATTAGTATAGAGTAAGACAACAAGATTTTGAGATTTTGAGAAGCTACGTTACCCGTATGTGGGGACTGATAATGTAAGCTTGAGACATAGAATAATTGTGAACCTTAGAATATTGATAGCCGCTGAGACCTTAGATGTATAAGGCCTTCTCGGGTAGTAAGATTTAATTCAGACCAAGAATGAGAGTTATGTACGACAATGGGTCGGGTTGTGGGGCAATTACGGGTCAACCCGTAGCATGAAATGGAGTGGGGTCAGTTGGAGATGGTCCCGCTATGTGATAGAGTCACGAGGATGCAAGGCCCAAGTCTAGTTAATTGTTGTACGAGTACGTGGACGCGTTCCACCAGAACCGGGTCGCGAGAGCCGAAAATAACCTTAAATTGTTGAATGTAGTAACTCCAAGGATTGGGAAACAGAAGCAATATTTGAAGTTATGTATGTATACTAGAAAAAGTTTGGAAGTACGAGAAGAGTACGACAAGTAAGAAAAGGAGCGAACAAGTGTTAAAAGAATTGAAGTGATTATAGTTATGAGTAATGAAGATACGAAAAGATAATCCTTTTAGGCCATGAATGGGAGTTGATAGTGGTGATATACACTCTAGATTCGATCCCTCGTTTCTCTTTGAGTGATGTATAAGCATGTGTGATATATTGTGGCCATATGTGGCATAATTCGTTTCGTTGAGTGTAGTTTAAGGAGACTATACCAAGATTTGTTTAACATGAACCTAGTATGAACATTCGGGACGAATGTTTCTTAGGGGGAAGGATGTTACACCCAGTATTTCCAAGGCAATGAGATGAGAACGTACGAAGGAAATTGAGATTTGAATTTTGGAAAGAAAGAAGAATTACTTTTTCTTAAGGAAAAATCTCGGAAATTTGTGAAGAAAAACGTTTATAAATTGGAATATGGTTCTCAATTTTGGTATTTGAGACTTTTGGAATATATTGGATTTATGGATTTTTAAGTTCGGATTTGGTCACGTGGGACCCACAGGAAAATTTTACGATTTTGTAGGGCCCACAATATTTTGAGATATTTTGGCCAAATATCGATATTTTGGGAGATGGAATAATTTGGACCATTGGGAGGGTGACATGTGTCACCCCGCCACTTGTCTTGACTTTGACTTAGATATTTTGAGATTTTAGGACAAGTGGACAAGTGGCCCACATGGGTCCCACTCCACTTGTCAAGACTTGGCTTGTCTTGAACAATTGGCTAGATATTATATACACATAAGAGGATGCAAGACTCACAACACTTAGAATTATTTCATCAACTTCCATCTCTCTTCCTCTCTTGTGAGCTCTCGGTTTTGGGCCATTGTTGGAGACCGAAAATTCCCAAATCTTTCAAGCTTAGTTTATTATACAAGATTAAGGTCCCTAACCAAGTGATTAGTAAGATTAAGCACCCTTAACCCCTAAATCTAGGTTGGGCTGAAAATAGGATGAAACCCTAGGGGTTTTCCGTCGATGGTTTGGTAGCGAAATGTGAAGAGAAGTAGCTCCTAAGGTTGTAGGGGTTACATATATATGATTGGATCTTGAAGAAGTGGAGCGAAATGAAAACTGCGGGCCAAGATCTTACGGACTGCCTAGGGACGGTTTTGAGGCATTTGGAAGGTAAAAACTCTTCTTCCTCTTGAAGTAATTAGATATTACATGTTGTTATAGATAGTATATGAGCATGTGCTAAAAAGAATGAAGATTAAAAATGTTGGGACCAAAAATTGGAAGTTGGGCCGAGAATGGTAAAAATGTGGGGTTATCGGGTTTCATTGGTTATTGTCGTTATTAACGTCACCTATTGCATGTTATAATGGTGTAATATTGTTGTTAATAAGTTGTTATAACTTATATAGAAGTATTGGAATTCGAATTGGATTAAAAGGAATTAAGGAAAAGGACATTGGATCGTTGTAGTTATTGTTGGACGAAAACTGCCCAAAACTGTTAGACGTTGTGATGTCATTATTATGGACTGTTTTGGGGTGTATATGTGCTGTAAAATCAGCCCCTAACATGCATGGTTAATCTGGTAAAATGGATAATGAAAGTCCTAAGAAATAAGGGTGTTAAAGGCTTCACATTGTACCCTTAATGTTGGTTAATAATGGATTGTTTTATGGACTGATTTAATATAGATTGTGGGGCAGAATTTTACACGTCAAGTTAGGCGTGTAATTCCCTTTGGTTAACTGTTGGTTGTGCCTTAAATGTGGCGTGTTGATTGATGAATACGGGCCTTGAAAAAGGTGGAAAAGTACGTAGAAACAAAGGAAGTACTACCCAAATTTCCGTAGAATTAGAGGGCAATTATTTGGTATAAGTCTTACAATAGTAAGCTTGAAATTGATAGAAGTTCTATCGTTATTATAGGTTGAAGTACTATGTGTAGCATAGTCTACTTGGCTTGAGGAATAGCCAATAAGGTTGAAGTATATTGGAGTGTATTGCTACTTGTCGTGTTGGTTAGTCGTCACGAGGTATGTGAACTATCCTTCCTTCTTTTGACATGATTTATTTGGAAAGTCTATGTGACTTGATTTATTTGTAAAGTCTATGTGACTTAATTTATTTGGAAAGTCTATGTGACTTGGTTTATTTGAAAAGTCTATGTGACTTGATTAATTTGGAAAGTATGTGAGATTTGATTTATTTGAAGTATGTGGAATTTTCTCTATCTTTCTTTAAGCATGAACCTTATAAAATGTATAGTACGATGGACGTACATGTTTTAAATGAATTCGGTTTCATTATGGTGCAATTGACTTAATTTGAAATGTACAAGTTTATTGGAATTGAAAAGTTAAGCTCACTTAATTTTAAAGGATGTGAGTGATTTTATTGGAAAAGGATGATTTACTTGATGTTTGAAAGAAGTAGCTTGATTTAAAGAATAAGTTACTTGATTGATTTAAAGAGAATAAATGACTTGTTTTAAAGAAGAGTAACTTGATTTAAAGGTATGAGTTACTTGAGATTTGAAAGTAGAAGTTACTTGATTTTAAACCTTGAATTGAATTTCTAAAGGTGTAGTAACTTGAGTTGAAAAGTAGACGTGTCTTGATACTACGAGTGTTAGTATTTTGGGGTTTATTACACAAAATGATTCTTTTTAAAAGAATAGATGTACGTAGTACTTTGGGGTCCAAGTCCCTAATATTGCATGAAACGATTCTTTTCATAAAGAATAGATGTACAAAGTACTTTGGATTCATTTCCCTAATGTTACATGACATGATAATGCCTTGGTTGTATTAAAAGGAAGGATGTGGTAGTGCTTTAGTTTTCTAAAATGAAAGTTGTTATAATGACTTTATGGGAAGTTTGTTATAATAATTTTGTGGAAAGTCAAGAGATGGTTTAAAATGTTATATGGAAATCAAGTGAGAATGTCCATGATTAAGTCCTTAATATAGTATATGATATGTGGCACTTTGATTTTCAAAGATGTTTTACAGTAATACGTGATTTCTAGTGTCTTGATTTGCCAAACCATGTCTTAGAGAGATACTTGGTATGATAAGTGTCTTGATTTTCTAAATGATGGTTTCAAAATGATACATGTATTGGATCCTACTTCCTAGTGATACATGTAGTACTTGGGCTTTTCTAAAATGGAAATTTAGTTTATAAAGTGAATGTACGGCGCACGTACATTGTTGTAATGGACTTTAATCCTTAGTGATGCAAGGTGTGATAGTGCCTTGGTGTTATAAAATGAAATACTTGTTAGTGTCTTGGTTTATCTAAAATGAAGGTTCATTTGAAAGATAATGTTGTTGAGAGTCAAAATGTGATTTAAATTGCACGAGGTTGCCATGATAGTTATATGTATAATTATTGGGACGGGTTGCACGATCCGCAACACTTGTATACATATATTGGGACGTATTGCACGACCCGCAACACTTATATATTTTTTGGAACGGGTTGCACGATCCGCAACACTTTATATATATATATATTGGGACGGGTTGCATGATCCGCAACACTGATATATATACATTGATGAGTATATAGGCCGACGTCCCATGATGTTGAACTTGACTCTCGGTTAAATGAAAGGAAAGGTACGTACATAGTTACATTGGATTCTAATCCTACATGATACATGATATGTAGTTCCTTGGTTTCCAAAGTGATGTTGGTTTATATTATATCATGGACTGCCGACAGTGATGTTGGAATTCCACGGGCATATCGGTGATCTTGGTGATAGTATACCGCAGACGTCTTGCGGTGATGTTGGAATTCGAGGCATGCTTACGCGAGGTTGACCACGATCGTGATGTTGGAATTCCCACGAGCATGCTTCGCGATCTTTGGTTATATATTACACTTGTTACATGCTGACAGTGATGTTGTATTCCACGAGCATGCTTCTGTGATATTATGTGTTGGGCAGGTGTCCCTGATTTTGACATGACTCTCATATTTGAAAGTGGTACAGTAATACAAGGTACATTTGGCTCTAATTTTTATATGACACGGTAGGATCTGGTATTTGATTTTCATACTTGCCCCTGTCATTCTTTTGTACAATTATGATTTGTTTACTGTACTTTATTTTCGTTCCATACTTAGTACTTGTTGTACTGACCCCCTTCGGGGGGCTGCGTTCATGTCCGCAGGTCTAGGTACTCAGATGTGGATCCGCGGGCTTAGGATCCTTGTTCAGCATTTTGGGATAGCTCCAATGTTCCAGAGCTTGTCATTATGGCTAGGGATATCCAGAAGTACGGCGGGGACTTGTCCCATCATAGTTGTCATCAAACTCTTAGAGGTCTGTATTCATATGTGGGTTGGACTAGCTAGAGTTGTATTTACATTGTTGTACGGTGTAGACCCATTCAGGTGTGATATATATTATGGCAGCATTGACGGCCTTGCCTTTGTTGTTAAAAGAAAAAAATGAGTGTTATTTATCTTCTGCGAGTTACTTATGTTGTATGGGTAGAAGGGTGCCCAGGTAGGGCACCAGTCGTGGGCCCGAGGTTCGGATCGTGACAGTAGTTGTGGAAGTGTGATGTGGGAGTTGTTTGAAAGGTGAAAAGGTGAATACAAAAAGAGAGAAAAATAGTAATGAAAAGAGAAAACAAAATAAAATAGAGGAACCTTCCTTGGTATTGACATTTTAAAGAGAAAACAATAAAAAAGAGTATAAAAAAAGGAAGGTAGAATAAAATCTTTGAATAAGAGAGAAAGGCTAGAGGTTGTATCAAAAGGTGAAATGGGATGGTGAAAAAGTGATTAAAGGTAGTGTGCATGAACTCGTGCAAGTGTAGTGTAGGGAGGTCTTGAGTCACTATTTCCAAATTATATCTCTACCTTGATCCGAAGCCTACATTACATTCTGAAAAGTCCTAGTTGATTTCGAACTAAATGTGTATACATTAGTGGAGTATTACATGAAGGGCAAGCCTATGGTATTGCATTAGTGCATTTCAAACATCTTTGTTAGTGTGAGTGTGTTCTCTTCTTCTTCGTCTTTTGTCCCCTTTGTTTGTAAATATGTGTGTTTTGAGGTTTTTCTTTGGTCTTTGTGAGGGAATATATATTACAATGTTTAGTTGATAAGAACTTCTTGAACCGAGATATCTTGGCTACATCTTTCATGCTAATAGCTTTCTGTCATAATTTGAAGTTGTAGAGTTAGTCTTTGTATATTGAGTGTTGTACCATATTTGACAATGCAGAGTGAGGCACAAGAGTGGCATAGTACATGTTTGTGGCTAATTGCTATTACTATTGTAGTCATTCTACTTTGGATATCCTTGAACAAGTGTCTTAAGAGTTTGTGCTGTTTTAGTTGCTTGTGGATAAATAAGAGTCTAAGTTTGGGGGTGTTGATGTACCGTGAAATCATGGTACATTTGATGTATTTTATTTACACTTCTGTTTATCTTGAAGTATATTATATGTTATTTCTTACGTATATGTGTTGTTTTGTAGGACAAGGAGTACGAAGATGAAATACAAACAAAAAGGAGCGAAAAGGCCAACAACATGACATGTGAATCGCAGGTCATGTCGCAGGCATTATTTGCGGACCGCAGAAGGATCACAACCCATAGCAGGAACTTCAGGAATTTGAACAAGAGAAAAGCATGGTCTATGGCATGACCTACGAACCGCAGGTCGTGTCTGCAAACCGCAAACCAATCGCAGACCATGTCACTGAAGACCCAAAAATTGACATAACATGTGGTATAAGAACATGGCTTGAGGACCGCAAGTCATGTATGCGACGTGGATTGCGGTTCACATATGGTTACGCGAGGGCAAGTTTGTTAAATTTTGGAGCACGAATTTTGGATGCTTTGAATAGTTCCTATGGTTATGTGCCTCATGATTCCAGATTAGTTTGTATTTCCAATACTCAAAACATTCCACTTTTCTTGTTTTAGCTTTTGAAGAGGATTAAACAACATCTTTAGATTCAAATTCATCTTAGTTCTTAATTACTTTGTAAGTGACAATGTTTTCATATCAATTTAATTCTTTTGTTTTAATTATCATGAGTAGCTAAATACTTAGCTAAGGTTTTGGACCTCAAAGGGTGTGATTAATTATTTGGGTGTTTTAATGCTTGACTAGATTGAGCATCAATGTTATACTCCATTAATGCTTCTTTATGTATTGATATCAATGGTGGCCAACTTTTGTAGTGCTCCACAACCATTTATTTCTTGGAAAAGAATAATTGGTGGGAAAAAGCATTAATAACATATATTTAAGACTTTACCTCCTATATAATATCCTAAGCTAGCAATAGAATGGGTATTATGAGAATTGAATAAGTGTATTGATTAGCACATCCTAGGGCTTGAAAAAGCCTAGTGATGAAATTTATTACCTAGATTGAAAAACTAGGTATAAATCTTTAATTGGTCCATCATCTAGTATAATAGCTATTGATAAAAAGAAGGTCGTGAACTTACATTTCCAACATGAGACGCGAGGTGATTTTTTAGGAGTGCCAAAGATTGTCAACCATCCTATGGTGATATGCTTAATGTGGAGTGGAGTTGAAGACAATACTTGAAGATCTAAGAAGGAAACATTGTTTTTCGGCTTTTATGTAGGTCTTGACTGAGACCACATTTTAGCTTATTTTAATTCCTAGCTTAATTTACTAGATCTCCTTATAGGTTAATTACTATGCCGTGTAATAAGATAAAATGACCAAGTCGAGAACCATCTAGAAGGAGAAACTTCCAACGTTCCCCAAGGAGGTAATTCATGAACTAGATAGTTCATGCACTTATCTACATGGATGACAAAAAGGGTGGCCTAGGGAACATGAAGAGTTGGGTCTTTTCACTTCTCCAAAAACAGCCGAACCTCTCCCCCTTTCCCATTTAACCTAGATGCATTTTTATGTCTATCTTGTTACCTCTTCTATTAGGTTTAGAACTAGTATAAATAGGGAATGTAGTTGATGAAATGAGACATTGAAATTTGTGAATTTTTTTTTGAGTTTTCTCAAACTTTGCTAAGTTATTTTGGTTCTTGTGTGGTCCAAACCTTAGTCCTTTTGTGGTCCAACCCTCGGTTCTTTTGTCGTCCGACCCTTGGTCCTTTTGTGGTGCAACTCTTGGTCCTTTTGTGGTCCAAACCATAGGTGTAAGTCTAGTTACAACTTTTGTGCTCTAACTATACCCAAGCCAAAGTTCTATCTGATTACTTTGTCACAAACACATTAGAAGGTCATCTTGGCCTACATCACCTTACCTAAACCTGAACTTGTCTATCAACTTTGTGCCCAATCATTGTTCAAACTGCCTAATCCCTTTTACCCCATTACACTACAACACTTCCCCAACCTACACCAAAAAGTTCGTTAACCAACTCTTCCCAAAAACACCCAAAAACCCAACCAACTACTCCACCGTCTTCACCGGGTCCAACCTTTGTACCTTACTATCCCGACCAGTTTCCTCCATCTTACCACTATCCAACCACGGAAAGGAGTTTTCACAAAACATCATAAGGCATGAAAGGGAAGAGTATCGAGATTGTGAAGATTCCTTTGTTATTGAGGAACCCGAACTCAAGGATGTCATAGAGGAAGATGTTGATCTTGTGGAAGAGGGAGAAAGTTTAGTACTCCGACGTGTATTGAGTGTTCAACTTGAAGAAAAGGAGGAGACACAAAGAGAGCAACTATTTTACACTCGATGCAAAGTAAATGACATGGTATGTAATATGATCATTGATGGAGAAAGTTGTACTAATGCAGCCTTCGTGGAAATGGTGGACAAATTGAAGTTGCCTACTCGCATCCATCCTATACCATATGCTCTCCAATGGTTTAACAAAGACAAAAGGCTAAAGGTAATGAAACAATCTCTTGTTAATTTTTGGGTTGGTAAGTATAAAGATGAGATATGGTATGACAACGTACATATGGATGCTTGTCATATTTTATTAGATCGGCCATGTCAATTTAATAGGAAAGCGCAACATGATGGAGAAAAGAATGTCTATTCTTTTCAAAGGATGACAAGAAGGTCTGGTTGATACCAATGTAACCTAGTGAGGTGAAGAAAATGAAGATCCAAAATTCCAAGAACCACAAGGAAAGGTCTGAGGCCCTCTTTCTAAATGCATTGGAGATAGAAAAGGATTTTAAGAAATGGAGTCCTATATATGCATTGGTGTGCAAGGATAAGAAAAGTCTTGTGGGAGATGTGGTTGAAGATGCCGACTTAAAGGAGATCTTGGAGAAATTTGAAGATGTATTTTCGGATGATTTTGCACCCGGATTACCACCAATCATAGGTATTGAACATGTCATTGATTTTATTCCAGTAAGCTCACTACCTAATCATGCAGCCTATGGATGCAATCCAGAAGAGGCTAAGACGTTGCAAAGACAAGTGCGAGAATTACTAGACAAAGGCTTTGTCCGAGAGAGCCTTAGTCCTTGTGTAGTACCCGCCTTGTTGGTGCCAAAGAAAGATGGGACTTGGCCCATGTGTATTGATAGACGAGCAGTCAATAACATCACCATGAAGTAAAAGTTTCATATGCCTAGATTGTATGATCTTTTGGATGAATTGAGTGGGGCCATATTGTTCTCCAAGATAGATTTGAGGAGTGGCTACATCAAATGAGGATACGAGAGAGAGATGAATGGAATACGGCATTCAAGACCAAGTATGGTTTGTATGAATGACTTGTGATGCCATTTGGATTGTGTAATGCTCCAAGATCTTTCATGAGACTCATGCACTTTTCCGGAGGCACGTTATGTTGACCGTACTTGAACAAAAACTTATAGGATTTGAAGTGCTAAAAGAATTCTATGAACGATATCCCGAGTTCAAAGACGTAATGATAGAATGTAATAGTGGAGTTCATAGTTCTTATTCCATAGTAGAAGGTTTACTTTTCAAAGGAAACAAATTGTGTGTGCCCAAATGTTCTAGGAGGGAATTACTTGTACATAAAGTGCATTTGGGTGGACTAGCTGGACATTTTGGGATAGTGAAGACTTTGGAGATTCTACAAGAATACATTTTACTGGCCACTGATGGTTAAAGATGTAAATGGAGTGATAAGTAGATGTTTCACTTGTCAAAAGGCTAAAAGTTTCTTCCACAAAGGATTGTATACTCCTTTACCGATTTCGTAGCAACAGTGAGATGGTGTTAGCTTGGATTTCATCCTCGGCTTACCGAGAACACAACGGGGCAAAGACTCTATCATGGTAGTTATGGGTAGATTCTCGAAGATGGCTCACTTCATTACTTTTCATAAGACTGATGATGCAACACATATTGCAGACTTGTATTTGATGGAAGTGGTAAGATTGCATGGCGTTCCTAAGACTATTGTGTCTGATAGGGATGTGAAGTTCCTAAGTTATTTCTGGAAAACACTATAGAGACTTCTTGGTACCACGTTGCTATTTAGTACCCACCCCCCCACCCCATCATCCTCAAACAGATGGTCAAACAGAAGTGACTAGTAGAACTCTTGGCACGCTATTAAGAGAATTGGTGAACAAAACCACCAAGAATTGGGACATCAAGTTGGCACATGCAGAATTTGCTTATAATCGAAGTCAATCTCGTACAAGGGGTAAAGCTCCATTTGAAATTATTTATGGAACTAACCCATTTTTTCCTATTGATCTAGTTCTAATCCTAAAGAAAGAAATCCTAAGCTTCACGGCGAAAGATCGAATTGAGGCCTTCAAGAAGTTACATGATCAAATCCGAGCACAAATTCAGAAGGCCAATACCAAGTACAAAATGGAAGAGAACAAGTTAAGGACTCAACCACAATTTCAGTCCGGAGATTTAGTTTGGTTATACATAAGGAAGGAAGTGTCGCGCCCGTTTTATACCGCGGGGGTCTGAACGGTGTTGTAACGTTGCTCTTTTGGCGTCGCTCCCTGGATTGATGAAAATAGTTGATTTTAAAAAGTCACCGCCTAATTATTTAAGTGAATTAGGACAGTATAATGATCTCCATATGATGGTCTGTGAAATTAATGAGATTCTAGATCAGGGTTCTTTATTATCATAAAGGGAATGGGTTAGACATCCTTTAAGATCCGCTAACTTGCGGTTATCCGGTCAAACCTAGGTTAATTATTTATTGGCTTTAAAAAATATGTGTTTGAAAAATATGTATTTTAAGAAAAAGAATATTTTGAAAGTAGTGCGACGGACCTAAAATAAATAACCTAGCGGTTTCCGATTTTAGTCTGTCCTTTTTAATTATTAATTTTACATCTACTTATTCTAAACATTTTCAATAATTTACAATTATAATAAAATGCAATACATAATAAAATAAAATTAAATACAACAACGAAAATAGAACTCCAAAGGGAATCTTCTTAAATATATCTAACACTTAGTAAAAGTGTTAGTAGGAGAGTAAATAATTTTCAAATAGTGATAAGAATTAATTAATAAACTAAAAGTAAAACCCGTCTTTTGTACAGGGGAGACTTTGAAAATCAGATGGAGATTTCTTCATTGGCCAATGAAGATGTATATGTTCAAATCAATGAATTTTATCAAGTGTAGTATGTCAACGAAAATACAACAGTCTAAAAGCAACTACAGTACTGAACAAATTATAGCAACGGATTGTCTCAACAAAAGGGCAGTGTTTGGGTCAGAAATAGAGTAACAAATGGCCCAAACTTAGCATTCATTTTAACCCCAAAAATTCAATAATTATTTGGCCAGAATGCATCAAGATTTCATCCATCAAATTCACATAGAAAATGCTCCAGTAAGATCATCAAAGCAAACCAAAATTCAGCAGCCAGATGTGTTTAAAATATAGTAACATCTACTCAGGTAGCCAACGTTTTACCTCAAAACGTGGTAAATGAATATCAAAGGAACAACAATTTCACAAGGGGGTAACAAAAACACAGACATAAGAGCAGCAGCAATTTTCCCGAAAGTTACATGCTAAAGAAGGTAAGGAATAGAAATCTGAGAGCTTATGATTAAAAATCTGGTTTTAGACCCGGTTCATGACCCGGCCCAGTTTAGAAACAGGCAGAAAATAGCAATGAAACAACAGTAGCAAGTAGCATCAAACAACGCAACAAGATCAAGAATTTTTACCTTCCCAACGGTAACAAAATAGTCTTAAAGTGCAATAGTTCAAAATCAAACAAAATGTAGTGACTTTGACCAAAAATACCATGATGGTTATCTGAACATGTTCGCCGTAGCAGTAGCAGAGAACAATAATAAAGCAGTAACATAGATAAGGGCAAAATGAAATAATGATGTCATAGATAGAAGAAAAAGTAATGACAACCAGTGCTAGCAACGGGGGTCGTTAGGGAAGCTGAATACTTTGTCGGAGCTTCATTCTTTCTGACCAGATCTGTGTTTCACGATGATGACAACAGTGTGGTGGATGTTCACCAGGAATGTTGATTTGTGAGATGGTAGTTCGCTGGAGCTCCGGCGACGACAGAAGACGGGGGTGCGGGGGTCGCCGACGGTGGGTTGTCACAGTATAGGGACAGACGGTAGTGTTTAAGAGGAGTGTTGTACTGGTGAATGGGTGTCAAGGGAATGAAGGTATGTGTTTGGCTGAAGGGCGTAGGGTGAGGTTTGATGCTGGTGGGGGTTCACCGGAGCTCGGAGCTCCGGTGGGGATGGTCGATGAGAGAAAGAGGGTGAGGGGTGTTCGTCGGATGTTTTTTTTTGGAGACGAGGATATGATTCGCCTACTAGATCTACGGTTGCCTGAAGGGCTCTCTTGCCATGGTGGAATATTTGAAGATGGAAGAGATGAGGTGACTGAAGAATGAGAGTGAGAGAGAGAGTTTTTAAAAAAACTAAAAAGGGGGTGCTCAAAATGCTTGTGCGACTGAGGGTAAGAATAAGAGGAAGGGTAATGTTCACATGGCAGTGGCGAAGTTGGTGGAGTAGAAGAGCGTGGGGCCAAGGTCGCGGTCGATTCTCACTGTCGATATCTTGGTTGGCGCATCGCGCATGACTGCCAAGTGTGGTTTCTGCAGTGGCGTGGTTTGTAGGTATTGCGTCGGTCAGAGGTTTACCGATCTTGTATTGTTAAAATGTAGCGACTGCGGGTTCCCCCATCATAAAAAAAAAATAAGGGTAATGATTATTTTATAGATGATTTTAGGGTTTAGGTTTTTGTGGGAGAAAGATGAAAAGTGTGTTGATTTTTTATGGGTTGTAAGAGGAAATAAAATGGGTATTTGAATGAAATGGGTTTGGTTAAAATGAAAGAGTTTATTATTTAAAAGATAACGTAATTTAAAGAGATGCAAAATTATTAAAATAAAATGACAATATGATAAAAACATAATATTTAAGAAATGTTTAATGTCTAATAAAAAATGTGATGACATTTAATTACTTAAAGAGATGCAAAATTATTAAAATAACATGACGGTGTAATAATAATAAAAAATGATACTAAGAAAGACCTAATGCTTAATTTAAAAATGAAAGATGTGATGCCATTTTTGTGAAAAATAAAACATAGAATATTAGGTAAAAATATGATTATTATAAGAAAAATGCAAAAAATGATGATAAAAATGCGGTGTCCAAAAATACTTAAAATTGCAAGAAATAATCAAAAGATGGGTCAAAATTGGGTGTCAACAGGAAGGATTTCCCAACATGAGAAAGAACAAGCTAATGCCGATGGCGGATGGTCCTTTCAAGATATTGGCCAGATTCGGTAAAAATGTCTACAAGGTAGAACTTACGGATGAATATGAAAGTATTAGTTCAACGTTTAATGTTGGAGACTTATCACCATACATAGATGATGATAATGTGAGGGCAATTTCTGTTAAAAAAGGGGAGTATGATGAAAAGAAGGTCGTGAACTTAAGTTTCCAACATGAGTCGTGAGGTGATTTGCTAGGAGTGCCAAAGATTGTCAACCATCCTATGGTGACATGCTTAATGTGGAGTGGAGTGTGGAGTGGAGTTGAAGACAAGACTTGAAGATCCAAAAAAAAACACTTTTTCGGTTTTTATGTAGGTCTTAGCCGAGATCACCTTTTAGCTTGTATTAATTCCAAGCTTAATTACTAGATCTCCTTATAACTTAATTACTATGCCATGTAATAAGGTAAGATGACCAAGCTGAAAATCATCTAGAAAGAGAAGCTTCCAACATTCCCCAAGGAGGTAATTCATGAACTAGCTAATCCATGCACTTATCTTACATGGATGACATAAAAGGGTGGACTAGGGAACATGAAGAGTTGGGTTTTTTCCCTTTTCCCAAATCGGTCGAACCTCTCCCCCTTTCCCATTCGACCTAGATGCATTATTATGTATATCTTGTTTCCTCTTTTAGAAGATTTAGAACTAGTATAAATAGAGGATGTAGTTGATGAAAGGAGACATTGAAATTTATAAAATATATTTGAGTTTTCTCAAACTTTGCTTAAGTTATTCAACTTTTGTGTTGTTATCTTAGTTGGTCCTTTTGTGGTTCAACCCTATGTCCTTTTGTGGTCCAACCCTTGGTCCTTTTGTGGTCTAAACCCTAGGTGTAAGTCTAGTTAGAACTTTTGTGATCTAAATATACCCAAGCCAAGGTTATATCCGGTTACTTTATCACAAACACATTAGAAGGTCATCTCGGCCTACATCACCTTACCCGCATCCGAACTTGTCTATCAATTTTGTGTCAAATTATTGTCCAAATTGCCTAATCCCCTTCACCCCATTACACTACAATACTTCCCAACCTACACCAAAACGTTCGTTAATCGACTCCTCCTAAAAACACCCGAAAACCCAACCAACTACTCTACTATTCTCACCGGGTTCAACCTCCGTACCTTACTATCCCGACTAGTTTCTTCCACCTTACCACCATCCAACCATCAAATACCAACCACCAACATAACCTACAATGTTTCTAGTTCATTCTCTCCAAACTCCTTAGCCCTAAACCACGTAAGGGCACCCATACACCTCCCACAAACTTAAACTATTTGGAAACCATCCTATTCCACCAACCTCCATTTGATTCTCATATTTGTGTCCGTCCAACCCCAAACAAACTCTAACCAACCTAATCATACAATCCCCTTCTTATATACATCAGGTATCCAATTGAAATCGGTGTATCCACACCTAGAGGGAAACCCTAGTCCTCTCTTTACTTGAATTACAAATTTACAATTAGCTCATACTTTAATTGAAAGGTACATTTTAATCAAAACAAACATTATTTCTCAACACCTTTGAAATATAGACTAAGTATCGAGATTTACATTTGAGTTGTACTTTTTCTCATAGTATTCCTTGTGGAATTCAACCCCAACCTTTGTTGTGTTCTATAATTGCTTCAACCGTTTTACATCCTTCTCGGAGGTGTAATTTGGGCGTATTAGCATTCCAACAAGTTCTCTTTTAATTTAAAAGATGAACTGGAGCTCCAAGGATTTAACCCCTTAGTGAAAGCTTCAGCTTCCCATTCATCCGGTACCGATGGGATGAGTATCCATTCCTTTTGAAATATCATCACGAACTCTCGCAACAACTCTATGTCCTTCTGAGCGATCTTGTATATGTCTTATTTTCTTGCTTAGACCTTACTTGCTCCGACATGTGCCTTTATAAATGCATTTGCAAGCATTTCAAATGAGTTAATAGAGCATTCAGGTAATATAGAATACCATGTCATTGCCCCTTTGGACAATGTTTTGCCAAATTTCTTCAGCAGAACTAATTTTATCTCATCTGAATGGATGTCGTTGTCCTTCACCACACAAGTGTACGACGTCACATGCTCATGTGGTTATGTTGTACTTCGGGAGGTCTCTTCAGGATTGGAGGCTCTCCGGAAATTTGATTTATTCATGAATTGAAGGTGTCAACCTTCTTTTCATTAGTATCCATACATTTGTTCAGAGCATGGAGTAATTTCAAACTTTCGGAGACTCATTTGCCCTCGAACCATTTCCATCTCCTTCGACTGGTTATTCACCACAAACTTGATCTTCCTCACGGACAAGACGAGTTTCATCTGATGCGCTTGTTATACTACTCTTTTTCTATAACTGAGTCATTTCCTCCTGCTGTTTCTCTAGCACGGTAAATATTTGAGCCAAATCTGCCCCAGTTACCAGCACTTCATTATTCGTTTCGTCATCGTCATTTGGAGTCTTTTCACCGGATCTCCTAGATACTCGGGGCAAAATCAAAGGATAATTCGGATGCTCGCTAGCCTTTGGGTAAACGAATGGGGTGTTGTTGTTGTTGTTACCGTCATTGTCATCATTATTGATGTTGGTATTATTGTTGCCACTATTGTTATTGATGTTGCCACTATTGTCGTGATTGTTGTGGCCAATGTAGTTGTTATTGTTATTGTTAACACCAACTTGATTCATCTTGCTATTGTATTGTTTTTAACCTATTCACAAAATCTCAAAAGAAATAATTGAAGACGGAACAAATCACCACAATTATCCTTAGTCCCATGGTGGACGCTAAATTGTTTACTCCAAAGAAAGGTACAATTGAATTTGTAAATGATTTTAAGGATATGTGGATTGATTCGTACTATAAGATGATAATCAGTTACTAATTAATAAGCAAACCAAAGAAACAAGTAAGAAATTAGCTTGGACTGCCTTTGAACTCAGATGAATTCTCTGAGCTAGGTTGGTCCGGGTTTCATTTAAACAACTTCAGTTATAACCAGAAAATGAGAGCAATATGAGCTTATAAACTTAAGCGTAAAAGTACAAATCATGAGAATTTGATTTTCTTCCAATATGAAGGTTGAACTTCTTTTGTAGTAGTGAAAGTAGGGCATTGATGCCCGTGAATCTCTCTACAATTAAGTGCCATAAATGCGAATTAAAACATCTTAATTAATAAAGAGTAACGGGCTTAATTAATAAAGAGTAACGGCTGACGTCATAACCGGAGCGGACATACATTAGATGTCTCTGGTGCTTCACCCGGTGTCAACCGGCTCGGTTGTATCGGAACTCGTCTCAACTTTCGTCTCACCCCGATGTCAAATCGAACCCGACTCGGAACTTAACCATCTACCTCGAACTTCACATTCCAACCTTGTCACATGTTACACCAAATTTCACCGTATTCAAATTTTGAATTTGAATCGTAGAAATAAAATGGCCATCAGTTGGAGTTATTTTATTTAACCTATCCAGGTTAAGTGGGATACGAATGTGACACCGAGTGAATAAAAAACGTGGATGATATTTTTTCTCCTAAAAGTTGTTCCAACAAAGATATTTTCAACCAAATACAGAGCCATAATTGACAGGTCTTTCATATATAGTCAGTCTCATTAATCCCCAGCGTTTCTTCTAACCATCATCGTGATTGAACTTCATTGCAAATTGGATATCAAAAGATGAGCTGGTGGTGGTCTGGAGCTATTGGTGCTGCCAATGTATGTAATTCACTTCTCTCCAAATCCCGCTTCATCTCATTCGAGTTTTGAATCAAAATGAGGGATTTTATTTGTTGATTTGAGCATATCAAGAAAAAGATATTTGTTTCCTTATTTTGTTTTTAACATTAACTATTCATTCCTCAAATTCATTAAGACTATACATCAATTAATATGCACTTTATTTATTATTTGTAAGAAAATGTAAATACATTATGAAGGAATAAAAGTGAACTGGGGAAGTAGTAGCAAAATGAAAACCATTCATGTTGCTTGTATACTGGAAAAGAAGCTATATTTACCTACTACAACAATATCTCAAATTTATCTCGCCTAATCCATTAGACGAAGTCCCAATATTATTGGTTAAACAATTTTTTTTTTAATTTCTTGCTCGGCCCACATAATCATTCAAAGAGAAGTGTTCCTTATGAAAAGAAATTAATCTTGAGGTTCCAACCTGAAACCTTATGTCAATTACCTTTAACTCCAATCAAATCACATGTAGCATAAGAACTGGAGAAGGGGAAAAGGACAAAGACAAATCAAACACGTTGTAGGTTACATACCACAAACTAGTCTCTCATAAAGTATGTATTGTTTCTAAAGTCGTGCTATAATATGAAACAGAAATTTTGTGATTCTGCCTGAATACATCATTGGAAGGGATCTTTTAGGTAATAATCAGGGGATTCGTAAGTCTTCCCTTATTTGTCAAAACCAACTTTTGCACGCACAGGATGAAATGGACACTTAGGAGTAACTACTTATCCCACATTTTCAAGGACTATGAAATCTGCGGTAATGATTATTGTAACACTCCGAAAAACAATAAAAGTTAAATATAAAAATAATGTTGTCTTTGAGAATCAAACCCAAAATGCTAGAGACAATTTTGAACACTCTGAACCAGTTGAGCTAATATTTTGCATTTGTTTATGATATTCAAAAGTTAATATATGTACATAAATACAGAAATTCGGTGTCCTGGGCCCCACTAAATCTGCCCCTAGTTGTAGGTTACATACCACAAACTAACCCCTCAAATTTACCTGCTTCGGGTTGGGAAGCAGGTGTCGGATACACATGGGGGCCAGTCTACCGGGGCACAAACCAAGACTGGTACAGGTGGTGAAGTGTCGGTTTTTTATGGGGGCCAGTCTACCGGGGCACAAACCGAGGATGGTACAGGTGGAGAGGTATCAGATATTTAGGGGGGCCAGCCTATCGGGGTACAAATCGAGGCTGGTACAGGTCTGCATGCAACTCAGAACTCCAGCGAAATTGGAATACAATCGGTAGGCTGCAGGGGCACTTTACCGGCCGCATAGGTGGAAAGAGCGATTATTGTTAATGGGGATGGAGCTTCGAGAGACAAAACTGCGGGGACACAGGCCGACTCAAGCACTAGCGCACAGAATACTACTGCTTTGCAATCCGTTGTTATAGTGGACGACGGGTTCACCAAAGTTGGGAAAAATGGAAAAACAACCCCCAAACTTAAGAATATCATCTTACCTCTCTGCAAGGCTACGATTACTAGGGCCCAAAATCCCAAGCATAAGAAGAAGGGCAACCCCTCGAACACTGTTGATATCCCAAAGGGGCCTGACCCCCGAGGCTTATCGAGATGATTATCGCCTCCTGGAACATAAGGGGCCTGCACGACCCCTCTAAAAGGGATGAGATTTGTGATCTCGTCTAGAAGGATAACATTGATTTTTTTTGGTATCATCGAGTCAAAGCTCAATGCTTTAAAACTCGAGCGTTTTATGAACTACGCTAGATTACGTGGCTGGGCTTTTACTCATAACTTTGACGATCACCCGGCAGGTAGAATTTTCATCAGTTGGAACCCAGCCAAGGTTACACTCACCACGGCTGAATCTGGTCCCCAAGTTATTCATTGTTGCGTGAAATGCAGGATCTCCCATAAATCCTTCCATGCCTCGTTCATCTATGGTCTTCACTCAATTATTGCAAGACGCCTGTTGTGGCTCTCTTTGCGGAATTACGGTCAGAATTTGGGCCAGCCTTGGCTTCTCTTAGGCGACTTCAACACCGTCATGAAGAGTGATGAAAGATGCAATATGGCTCAGGTCACTAATTATGACATCAAGGATATTGCTGAATGTTGTAGTGACATCGGACTTACGGACCTCCCGTCGTCTGGTTTCCATTACACTTATTTCGTCAATAATAAAATGAGCAAACTTGACAGGGCATTGGTTAATTACATCTAGCTTAATGATGGCTGGTTGGGTCATGCGAAGTTCACCCTACCTGAAAAATGCTCGGACCACTCTCCCTGCGTTGTTTCTTTATTTGAGCAACATGGAACCCGTAATCGCCCCTTCAAGTTCTTCAACATGTGGACTGCGCACACAGATTTTGGCAATATTGTTTCGAACTACTGGTCCAGTAACTACTGGGGTTCTGCCCATTATATTCTCTGTCGGAAATAATCTGGTCTGAAATGGCCTCTTACTAGGCTCAATGACAAGAACTTTTCCCACATTTCTTCTCGTGTTAAAAGGGCCAAAGATGAGCTGGCTGTGGCTCAACCAGATGGTATGGCTCACCCTCGTGACAACGACAAACAGGATAGGATTGTTTCACTTAGGCATATTGTTATTCAACTAGGGGATGCTGAGAGGAGTTTCTTTAGGCAGCCAGCTAAATGTGAATACCTCAAGAATAGCGACCGATGCACAAAAGTTTTTCATTCTATGATTAAACGGAACAGAGCCAGGAATTTCATTGCAGTTATTACTAAGAACGACGGCTCCCTAACAACTTCCGTCGACCAGGTTGCTAATGAATTCGTCAGTTATTACAAGGGGCTGCTTGGTACTAGGGGTAATTGTATCCCTATTGACAGTGGGGTTGTTGTTGCGGGATACTGCCTCTCTCGTGAACAAGGGGATGCTCTTATTCGTCATATTACTGATACATAAATCAGAGGTGCTCTTTTCGGTATGGGGGATGACAAGGCCCCGGGGCCTGACGGCTTCACTGTGGCCTTCTATAAGAAGTCTTGGGACATTGTGGGGAAATATTTATGTGATGCGGTAAAAGAGTTCTTCTTTTCGGGACAGCTTCTCAAGAAGATTAATCATACTATTATCGCCCTCATCTCCAAATCCCCCTATTGCTCAACAGTGGGTGATTACAGGCCGATTTCATGCTGCAATATCATTTACAAGGTCATTACCAAGATCGTTGCCTCTAGGGTTGAGACTGTTCTGACTCACATTATTGATCATGCTCAATCAGCCTTCATCCGTGGTAGGAGCATGATTGAGAACATTCATCTTGCTCAAGAGCTCTTATGTAGTTATAATCGTAAGAGGATTTCGCCGCTATGCATGATGAAGGTTGACCTTAAGAAAGCTTTTGACTCGGTTGATTGGGACTTCTTGAAGGATGTCTTAACTCGACTCAATTTTCCGAAACGCTTCGTCAACCTCATCATGGAATGCATCACTACTACATCATACTCAGTTTCGGTCAATGGCAGTATCTATGGCCACTTCAAAGGCCAGAAAGGTCTTAGACATGGAGACTCTCTTTCACCTTCTCTCTTTGTCATTTGCCTCGAGTATTTTTCTAGACTGATTAAGATGTCCACTTTTGACAGGGAATTCAACTATCATCCGAAATGCAGAAGCTTAAAGATCACTCACTTAGCGTTTCCCGATGACTTGCTACTTCTCTCTATAGGTGATTCCCATTCAGTACGCATCATCAAAGATTGCTTAGACACCTTCGGTTACTTCTCGGGCCTAAACTCCATGCTCTTAAGTCTAATCTGTACACTGCTGGTATTCCGGAAGAAGAATTGATCAAGATCAAGGGGATTACTAATTTTTAGATCGGCACCTTCCCGTTTCGCTACTTAGGAATTTCCTTGGATGCTAGTACCCTTAAAGTCATCCATTATTGTTATACCCCGTAGTTCTGACCCTACGTATGAGGGCGTACGAAAGCATGTAAGACTTAAAATTTTCAAAGGATAGGTTGACGGATTATTCCGGACGGGTTTTTAGTCAACTTTAAGGCGGGTTATGACCCGGTACATTGAGAGTTCCTAAGTGGTTCAAAGTCCTAAGGCGTAGTTCGTTGAGTCTAGATTCCAACGCAACCAACCGTTCGTCGATAGGACGTCGGAGTAGAAAGATATGAGAGTTACAAGTTCGGCGCAATGACGTAAGTATGTTTCGGACAAAGGCGACAGGGCCGCGGCGCCGGATGCAGGTCGCGGCGCCGAAAGTGCTGAGAGGTCGCTGAAGTTGCAGCGCCGCGCCAGATGCAGCGCGCGCACAAAGTTCGGAGAGGTCGCAGAGTTTCACAGCCGCCGCGAGGCCGCGTCGCCAGCGGAAATCAGCGAAACACTTAGAAAAAGTCAGATTTTTCTTTTGGAAGGGCCTGGGTGGGGGACAAGTGTCCCCCCCATCTGATTTTTACATGCAATATATTGACCAAGTCTTAGAGACTTGGTCATTTGTCATCTCTCTCTTTGAAAAACCTCTTCCTTCTCTCTTAAAATATTCCAAAGCTCATCCTTCTCTCTAAAACTCCAAGAAGATTCTAGCCTAAGAAAATCTGAAAAATTAAGAACAAGAAAAGGAAGCTTGGGGCTAGCTTGTGGTGGTGTTCTTGGCTAGGAAGCTAGCAAAATCTTTGGAATAAGTTTGGCTAAAACTTTAAGGTAACATTTCTTCCTTTAGAGTTAGTTCTAGTGTTGCATGCTTAGAAGAAAGAACTTGTGGTAGTAAAATAATGCTCTTAGAGTCATCAGATGCTAGAAAATGTGGTTTGGATATGAAGAATGGGTTAAGAAGAGATTATGAGCATGTTGTAGCCTAAAAACTACCTTAGAATTGTTAAGTGAATTGTTGTAAACTTATGGGACAGAATTTTGGGTGTGTAATCCCCTTTGAATTGTTGGATTGATTGAGCCTTAAATGTGGTGTTTGGATGATAAATTCGGCCTTGAGAAAGGTGGCAAAATGAGTAGAAACAAAGGAAATGCTGCCCAAATTTCTATAGAATTTAGTGACTTTGAACTTGGATTGTTCTACATTAAGATTAGAGGTTAATAAACGTATCATGACTATTATAGGTTGAAATATTACTTGCGGTAGTTTGGACTTGGCAAGTGAATTGACCAAAGAGGTATGTGAAGCTTTCCTATCTCTTGAGCATGAATAGATGAAACTATGTAGTACGGTAGACGTACAAGATTTGGTATTCTTACTTGTTTGAGTATATAATGACTTGTTTCATTTTAAGAATGTATAAATCCCTTGGTTAGGAAAAAAGTATGATTTTACTAAAGTATAGAGTTAATATAACAACTTTATGGGAAGTTGGTTTATTAGCTTCATAAAAGGTTAATGAGAAGAGATTTACTCTAAAACTAAGATAAGTATATGGAGAGGCAAATTGATTTTAAGGTATCAATTGCCCAAGAGTTTTATGTATAAAGAGTCATTTTTAAAAGAGTTGAAGTATGTAGTACTTGGGTTAAATTCCCGGTTTTCTTTTATTAACGATATGATTAAGTGCCTTAAGTAAACTAAAATGAGAGGGTATATGAACAAGACTAATAAGAAGTTATAAGTTTTCTTAACTTATTTATGATTATGATATGATGACAGTTTGAGCTAGGGTAAGAGTATATCCGGCGGCAAGCCCTAAGATCGTTATACCACCTTCTCCGTGGTAAAGAGTATGTCTGGCGGCCACCAAGATCGCCATACCACCTTCTTCAAGTAAGAGTATATCCGAGGGCAAGCCCCAAGATCGTTATACCAACCGCCTGTAAGAGTATATCCGAGGAAAGTCCCAAGATCGTTATACCATCTGCTTCGGGGTAAGAGTATATCTGAGGGGTGAGTCCCCAAGATCGTTATATCACCTGTTCCGTGGATTTGCTACCCATGATGCGAGGAATACCTCATGCGAGTCCTTATGGGCTTATGCGGGTGAAATAGTCCCATGCGGCGGTCAAACCTATGCGAGGAATACCTCATGCGGGT
This sequence comes from Przewalskia tangutica, assembly GCA_029844215.1. Taxonomy (NCBI): domain Eukaryota; kingdom Viridiplantae; phylum Streptophyta; class Magnoliopsida; order Solanales; family Solanaceae; genus Przewalskia; species Przewalskia tangutica. The sequence continues at coordinate 36,359,934 of CM056738.1, forward strand.
CCACAGGACCTATGCAGGTGAAATAGTCCCAGGAGTAGGGGTGCTTATTGATACTACGGGCGAGGTACCCCGTTTTGATCCTAAGGCCCCTATTTTATGCAGTATTGTATATATATATACTTGTCACTCTCATTGTTAGTAAGGCACAGTAAAAGGTATTTTATTGACTTCCATGACTCCAGCTTACTTTCAGACTTATGATATCATTACTATAGTACTTTCCAGCTTTACATACTTGGTACATATTGTGTACTGACCCCCTTCCTCGGGGGCTGCGTTCATGTCGCAGGTAAGGTTAAGCAGATTGAGGATCCTCGTTCTTAGGATCACTACACCAGTGTTAGAAGCTTCATCCCTCCGGAAGCTTGTTTATTGGTACGGATATTCTCTGATGCTATAGGTATTTTGTACATTCAGGGGCATGGCGGGGCCCTGTCCCGCCACAGTTGTTATCTTTAGAGGTCTGTGGTCACCTATGTGTTTTGGGCTATAAGAACCAGTTGTATTACTATACTTTTGTTTAAGTATGTTTTATAGAAGGCAGCCTTATCGGCTGGCCAGTAATGTTTACCCTTTTCTCTAAGTAATGTGTTATGTATGTTCCGCTGCTATTCTCTGACATATACCGCGGTACCCCAGAGGGTACCGATGCGGCCGGTCGGGTCGTGACAAAAGTGGTATCGAGCGATTAGTCCTCGGAAAGTGTCCACGCACATGTCTAGTAGAGTCTTGATTATCGGTGTGTCGTGCACCACATCTATAATCGAGGAGTCAGGATATTTAGGATTAGTTTCCATTCTTTCACTCTAAGATCGTGCAATAGAGAGCCGTGTTATAGGTTGAACCTCCTCTCGATGTTTTCCTTTATGTATCGATTATGCATCCACGCAAGGCCGCGCCTGGCGGCAAGGCAAGCGGTGAGGTCCGCTAGTGGGACGCGGAGAGTCACGAGGCACGTGCCCGATCCTTACGAAGATGATGTTTAGGCGGCGAGTTCCACGTCGTCGCCGCCACCTCAGCAGATTTTGAGGCAGCGGAAGCGGCTACTGAGACCGCGATACCGGAGCCTCGATCCCACGATCGGGGCTGAGTGCAGAGATTACGGAACAGTTGATTCTTGCATCGGCATAGTGGCGGCGGCCGACAGGAGCAGGCGGCCAACCCTAGAGCCGACAGTTTACGAATTCGGGATTTCTTGGGTTGTCACCCACCCGAGTTCTATGGTTCGAGATTTGAGGAGGATCCGCAGGAGTTTGTCCGGCAGTTACAGCGGACCATGCAGGTGCTTAGGGCATCGTGGATGAGTGTTATACTAGCTTACCGTTACGCGATATCGCGTTGAACCGGTTTGAGTCGTGGGTATTGTCGAGGTGAGGATGCTCTTCCGGTGATTGGGAGGAGTTCACAGAGGCGTTCCTAGACCACTTCTTGCCTCCTGAGGTGAGGAGAGCCCGTGTAGATAGGTTCTTGACTCGAGACAGACGGGAGGACCATCGTGAGTACACCGAGTTCGACTCCTTGGCCGAATATGCGCACACCATAGTGGCGACAGCATGCATGGGTTCATCGATATGTGATGGGGTTAGACCGTCATATGATTATCGTGATGTTGGGGTGGCTCTTCACGAGATGGATATTGCGTGACGCAGCATACGCACGTGGATCGAGAGAGAGCAGATCGGCTAGATTGGGCCACCAAGAGGCCAAGACAGCAGCGAGTTCTCGTGGCGCTGAGGCGACGGCCTCAAGAATGAACTAGGTCCACATTCCACCAAGACAGTGCTCCTTCTCGCCTCCGGCGGGAGGTCCGATCGAGGTTATTCGAGCGAGTCGTGGCTCCGTGACTTGAGTTTTCGAGGAGGCGAGACCAGACCAATCGAGACCACCTACCTCCGGTGTGTTCGATGCAGAGGTCTCATCCGGCGAGTGCCGTATGGGTTCGAGCATGTTACTCTTGTGGCCAACAGGCCATCCCGAAGAAGGATTGTCCGTCCCCAGCGGCGGGAGCATCACGCAGTTCACCGACGGGTGCATTCTTTGGATCTTCGTCTTCGATGGTTAGACGCCCGAGGCGTGGTACATATGGGCCAGCCGCAGAGGTCGGTCGTGGTAGGGGTTCGATTAGCGGTCCTCGAACCGCATATATGCTATGTCGGTCAGACAGACCGAGACGTCGCGGATGTCGCCACAGTACATTATTGGTTTCTTCTTTGTGATGTATATGCTTTGATAGATCCAGTTCTACCTTGTCCTACATATCTCCTCATATTTCCGGTAGAATAGGATAGATCCCGAGTCCATAAGACCTTTGAGGTGGCTACGCCAATGAGTGATTCGATGGTAGCCGAAGCGGGTGTATAAGGCTTGCCCTGTGACTATAGATAGCCGTCAGACCCTAGCCGACTTGATAGAGTTGGATATGACAGACTTTGATGTGATTATGGGTATGGATTGGATAGCATCTTGCTATGCCAACGTGGACTGTAGAGAGAGATTAGTTCGGTTCCAGTTTCCTGGTGAGTCGGTTATCGAGTGGAAGGGGAATACTGCATCGCCGAGGGGTAAGTTTATTTCTTACCTCAAGGCAAGGAATATGGTGCGGAAGGGGTATATCTACCATCTGGTTCGGGTATTCGACATCGAGGTCGAGGTACGGACCTTGATCGATCCGGCCGTTAGAGAGTTTCAGACGTATTCCCGCACGAGCTTCCGTATCCTCCCGGAGGAGATTGAGTTTTGTATTGATTTGGCGCCAGACACTCGACCGATATCTATTCCGCCATACAGGATGACACCTGCCGAGTTGAAGGAATTGAAGGACCAGCTGAAAGATTTGCTGGAGAAGGGCTTTATTAGGCCAAGTGTTTCTCCCTGGGGAGCACCAGTGTTATTTGTAAATAAGAAGGATGGGGACGCGTATGTGTATTGATTACGTGCACTAAACAAGGTAACTATCAAGAACAAATATCCCTTCCCCAGGATTGACGATTTGTTTGACCAGTTGCAGGGTGCAAAGTGTTTTTCCAAGATAGACTGCTGCAGTTATCATCAAAGTGCGAGTTAGAGAGACAGATATCCCAAAGATCGCATTCAGACCCTATGGGCACTATGAGTTCGAGGTGATGTCTTTCGGATTGACCAACGCCCCAAAGAAGATTCATGGATTTGATGAATAGGGTGTTCGTGCCATTCTTGGATATGTTCGTTATAGTGTTTATTGATGATATCTTGGTGTATTCGCGCACGCAGCGAGCATACGATCATTTGAGGACGGTTTTAGGAGTCCTCCGAGACCAGAATTGTATGCCAAGTTCTCGAAGTCACGAGTTCGTTAGCTTCAGTGGCTTTCTTAGGGCATGTGATCTGGGCCGACAAGATTCTGTTGATACACTAAGATTGAGGCGATTAAGACTTGGCCTGCACTCCACTACACCGACTGAGTGCAGCCTTTGGGCCTTGCAGGATATTATCGGAGGTTTGTAGAGAAGTTTGCTTCTATTTCAGCACCTTTGACTAAACTGACTCAGAAGGCAGCTATGTTCCGGTGGACGGATACTTGTGAGGAAATTTTCCAGTTGCTAAAGGAGAAGTTGACAACCGCCCCAGTTCTTACTCTTCCAGAGGGCTTAGATGGATATGTGGTTTACTGTGACGCCGTCAGTGTCGGGCTTGGAGTGCGTCGACGCAAAGACGGCAGAGTTATAGCTTATGATCTCGGCGGCTTAGGAAGCATGAGAAGAACTATCCCACACATGACTTGGAGTCGCGCGATGATTCATGCCTTGAAGATCTGGAGATATTATTTATATGGAGTTCATGTGGACATTTACACCGACCACAAGAGTCTCCAGTACATCTTCAGCCAGATGGAGCTGAACTTGCGGCAGAGACGGTGGTTGGAGCTACTTAAGGATTACGATGTTGATATTCTGTACCACCCAGGGAAGGCCAATATAGTTGCAGATGCCCTTAGTCGCAGATCGATGGGTAGTCTGTCTGATGTTCAGCCAAAGAAGAAGGATATGGTCCGAGAGTTACATCAGCTAGCGAGCCTTGGGGTTCGTTTGGTTGATTCTGATAGTGACGGAATTCGGATTCGAGAGGTTGCCGAGTCTTCCATCGTCGAGGAGGTGAAGAGGCAACAGTATGAGGATCCGGTGTTGGTACGGCATCGACGCAGCCTCCGTAAGGAGAAGAGTCTATTCGGCGAGCACCGATGGGTGCTAAGTTTCGAGGTTGGTGTTCCCGATGTGGACAGACTTCGCCGCCAGATTTCGTGAGGCACACGCGCTCGTTATTCTATTCATCCCGGTCGACTAAGATGTATCATGACCTCGATGCGTGTATTGGTGGGATGGCCTAAAGAGGACGCGTTGCGGAGTTCGTGGCACGCGTCCCAATTGTCGCCAGTTAAGATTGAGCACGAAGCCCGGTGGTCATTGCGGCTATTGATATTCGACTTGGAAGTGGGAGGTGATAAATATGGATTTTATTACGGGCTACCTACCACTCGGAGGAAGCATGATTCCATTTGGGTGATTGTCGACAGTGACGAAATCACCATTTTCTTCCCATCGAACGACGTTCACCGGTGAGGACTATGCCGATTATATATTAGAGAGATTGTGAGATCGCACTGAGTCCCGGTGTCGATTATATCGGATATAGGAGCCCGCTTCGGCTAACTTCGAGGTCTTTTCGTGGGGATTAGGGACACAGTGAGTCTCGACGGCGTTTCACCTCGTGATCGACGGACAGCCGAGCGCACTATCCGCACACTCGAGGATATCTTTGCGGGCTTATGTTATTGATTTCGGTAGCCGGGAGGATCATTTGCCTCTTGTGGAGTTTGCTTACAACAATAACTACCATTCCAAAGATTCGGATGGCGCCATGAGGCCTTATACGGGAGAAGTGCAGGTCACCGATAGGCTGGTTCGAGGTGGGAGAAGTTCAGTTAGTCGGGCCAGACTTAGTTCAGCAGGCAGTGGATAAGGTGAAGCTTATCCAGGAGCGGTTGTTGGCAGCTCAGAGTCGGCAGAAGTCGTATGCAGATCATCGGCGCCGACACTTGGAATTTGAGATAGATGATTGGGTTTTTCTAAAGGTATCGCCCATGAAGGGCGTGATGAGATTTGGAAAGAAGGGGAAGCTTAGCCCAAGGTACATTGGGCCGTATCGGATTGTCCGTAGGGTAGGCAGGGTTGCCTATGAGTTAGATCTGCCGTCCGATTTGGAGGCGGTACATCCAGTCTTCCATGTGTCCATGTTGCGGAAATGTATTGGAGATCCTTCTAGAGTGCACCCGGTTCATGATGTCCAAGTGACAGAGGAGTTATCGTATGAGGAGAGTCCCATAGCGATACTCGATCGTCAGGTTAGACGACTTCGGACGAAAGACGTGGCTTCCGTCAAGGTCCTATGGCGGAACGAGAACAGGGAGGAAATGACGTGGGAAGCAGAGGATGACATGATGAAGAAGTACCCTCACCTATTTCCTATACCTCCAGGTAACCCACTTTCCTGCTTGTTAGTTTTGACTTGGCATTTACGCTTCAGTATGTTGTGACTCGTGGAGCTTCCTTATTTGCAAAATGATAGTTAAGAGGGTCTATGTCGATGTTGTGATTTGAGTAAGCCTAGAAGGAACATTCGGGACGAATGTTTCTAAGGAGGGGAGAATGTTATACCCCGTAGTTCTGACCCTACGATGAGGCGCATTTAAAGCATGTAAGACTTAAAATTTTCAAAGGATAGGTTGACGGATTATTCCGGACGGGTTTTTAGTCAACTTTAAGGCGGGTTATGACCTGGTACATTGAGAGTTCCTAAGTGGTTCAAAGGCCTAAGGCATAGTTCGTTGAGTCTAGATTCCAACGCAACCAACCGTTCGTCGATAGGACGTCGGAGTAGAAAGATATGAGAGTTACAAGTTCAGTGCGCAGTCGGACAAAAGTATGTTTCGGATAAAGGCGACAGGGCCGCGGCGCCGGATGCAGGGCCGCGGCGCCGAAAGTGCTGAGAGGTCGCTGAAGTTGCAGCGCCGCGGCGCCAGGACAGCAGGATCGCGACGCCGAAAGTTTAGAGAGGTCATGGAGTTTCAGCATGGCGCCGGTTGCACGCGCCAAGGCGGAAATCAAAGCGAAAAACTTAGAAAAGTCGATTTTTCTTTAGGAAGGGCACAGGTGGGGACAAGTGTCCCCATCTTATTTTTACATGCATATATTGACCAAGTCTTAGAGACTTGGTCATTTGTCATCTCTCTCTTTGAAAAACCTCTTCCTTCTCTCTTAAAATATTCCAAAGCTCCTCCTTCTCTCTAAAACTCCAAGAAGATTCTAGCCTAAGAAAATCTGAAAAATTAAGAACAAGAAAAGGAAGCTTGGGGCTAGCTTGTGGTGGTGTTCTTGGCTAGGAAGCTAGCAAAATCTTTGGAATAAGTTTGGCTAAAACTTTAAGGTAACATTTCTTCCTTTAGAGTTAGTTCTAGTGTTGCATGCTTAGAAGAAAGAACTTGTGGTAGTAAAATAATGTTCTTAGAGTCATTGCATGCTAGAAAATGTGGTTTGGATATGAAGAATGGGTTAAGAAGAGATTATGAGCATGTTGTAGCCTAAAAAATACCTTAGAATTGTTAAGTGAATTGTTGTAAACTTATGGGACATAATTTTAGGTGTGTAATCCCCTTTGAATTGTTGGATTGATTGAGCCTTAAATGTGGTGTTTGGATGATAAATTCGGCCTTGAGAAAGGTGGCAAAATGAGTAGAAACAAAGGAAATGCTGTCCAAATTTCTATAGAATTTAGTGACTTTGAACTTGGATTGTTCTACATTAAGATTAGAGGTTAATAAATGTATCATGACTATTATAGGTTGAAATATTACTTGCGGTAGTTTGGACTTGGCAAGTGGATTGACCAAAGAGGTATGCGAAGCTTTCTTATCTCTTGAGCATGAATAGATGAAACTATGTAGTACGGTAGACGTACAAGATTTGGTATTCTTACTTGTTTGAGTATATAATGACTTGTTTCGTTTTAAGAATGTATAAATCCATTGGTTAGGGAAAAAGTATGATTTTACTAAAGTATAGAGTTAATATAACAACTTTATGGGAAGTTGGTTTATTAGCTTCATAAAAGGTTAATGAGAAGAGATTTACTCTAAAAGTAAGATAAGTATATGGAGAGGCAAATTGATTTTAAGGTATCAATTGCCCAAGAGTTTTATGTATAAAGAGTCATTTTTAAAAGAGTTGAAGTATGTAGTACTTGGGTTAAATTCCCGGTTTTCTTTTATAAACGATATGATTAAGTGCCTTAAGTAAACTAAAATGAGAGGGTATATGAACAAGACTAATAAGAAGTTATAAGTTTTCTTAACTTATTTATGATTATGATATGATGACAGTTTGAGCTAGGGTAAGAGTATATCCGAGGCAAGCCCCAAGATCGTTATACCACCTTCTCCGTGGTAAGAGTATGTGGCGGCCAGCCCCAAGATCGCCATACCACCTTCTTCGGTAAGAGTATATCCGGCGGGCAAGCCCCAAGATCGTTATACCACCGGTGTAAGAGTATATCCGGAGGAAAGTCCCCAAGATCGTTATACCATCCGCCGGGTAAGAGTATATCCGGCGGTGAGTCCCCAAGATCGTTATACCACCTGTTCCGTGGATTTGCTACCCATGATGCGAGGAATACCTCATGCGAGTCCTTATGGGCTTATGCGGGTGAAATAGTCCCATGCGGGCGGGTACAGCCTATGCGAGGAATACCTCATGCGGGTCCACAGGACCTATGCGGGTGAAATAGTCCCAGGAGTAGGGGTGCTTATTGATACTACGGGCGAGGTACCCCGTTTTGATCCTAAGGCCCCTATTTTATGCAGTATTGTATATATATATACTTGTCACTCTCATTGTTAGTAAGGCACAATAAAAAGGTATTTTATTGACTTCCATGACTCCAACTTACTTTTAGACTTATGATATCATTATTATAGTATTTTCCAGCTTTACATACTTGGTACATATTGTGTACTGACCCCCTTCCTCGGGGGCTGCGTTCATGCCGCAGGTAAGGGTAAGCAGATTGAGGATCCTCGTTCTTAGGATCACTCCTCCGGTCGAAGCTCCATCCCTCCGGAAGCTTGTTTATTGGTACGAATATTCCCTGATGCTATAGGTATTTTGTACATTCAGGGGCATGGCGGGGCCCTGTCCCGCCACAGTTGTTATCTTTAGAGGTCTGTGGTCACCTATGTGTTTTGGGCTATAAGAACCAGTTGTATTACTATACTTTTGTTTAAGTATGTTTTATAGAAGGCAGCCTTATCTACCGCCGAATGTTTACCCTTTTCTAAGTAATGTGTTATGTATGTTCACCGCTATTCTCTCGACATATACCGACGTGGTACCGGTAGGTACCGCCAGCCCCGGTCGGTCGTGACAATTATGAGCCCCTCATAAATAAAGTTAATTCTTATATTAACGCCTGGACCAGCGCCACTCTCTCCTATGCGGGGAAAATGGAGCTCATCAAATCGGTTATGCAGGGCGTTGAATGTTTTTGGATTTCCATCAAGTGTATTTCGTCCACTGTTTGTGACAAGATTTATTAGAATTTGTAGGGTCTTCTTTTGACGTTCGAATCACCCACCAGTTTCCTGGAAAACCTGTTGTCTCCCTAAGACTGAGGGAGGTTTGGGCTTCAGGGACATTCGTACTTGGAATCATTCATTATTGGCCAAGTGTCTTTGGAACATTCATGACAAAAAAGACACGTTTTGGGTTCGTTGGATCCACTAAAAGTACATAACTAACTGTGATATCTGGTCGTGGGAGTCTAAGAAGGGCGACTCCGACTTTTTCAAGCATCTTATTCGCATACGTGACCAGATTATGGAAAGGGTTGGGTCGCATGCTCTTGCGGTCGACACCCTCAATGCTTGGCATCGTGACAACAATGGTATCAGCGGCACGCAGGCGACTTATGAATTCTTCATAATTCGGGGGGTTAAAGCTTATTGATCGAAGGACGTTTGGAACCCTTGCATTATGCCTAAACATTCCTTCATCATTTGGCTAGGCATCACCAAAAAGATGCGTACCAAAGACAGAATTGCTTACATCGACACCACTCGGGTGTGTGGGTTGTGCGGTAGGGACGACGAGTCTATACCTCACTTGCGCTTATTCCACGTTCATCTGGTAGCGGATTAGGAACTGGTTGGGCATCAACAGAACCATGAGCACCATTGACAATGCGTTGAAGTATATTAGAAAGGAGGGGCGCGACACGGGTTGGCAAGCTAAGGCTAAAAGAACAACGCTTGAAATCACCGTCTATCAGATTTAGATGGAACGCAACAATATGATTTTCAACGGGTCCATGCTGGATACGGAGGCCATCGTTTTCAATATCAAAACTGTTGTTTACTCTATTTTCTTTTCTTTATTTCCGAATTTTACTTCTTGTTTTGAACATTTGGCCCTCGGCAATATTTCACAATAGCAGCATAACGCTAGGCGCTCTTCCCTTATCGTGGTTTTGTACCATTGGGTTTACCATGATAAGGGTTTACGGAGGCTGCGGCTGCAACCTTATGTCGGTTTCTTTGACATAATGAATTGACGAGGGTCGACCTGTATAGGCCCTCTTGACCTCCCGACTTGTGGGATTCGCTTGAGTTTTGGTTATGACGCAAAAGAATCATATGACTACCCGACTTGTGGGATGTGCATTTTTATTCTTAGCATCATTTCGCCTACTTGGGTCCTCTTGACTATCCGCCTTGTGGGTTCAGCTTGAGTAATTTGTTTGACGTTAATGAATATTGTGACTTCCCGACTTGTGGGTATGCACGATATTCCTAGCGTCATCCATATCTTTTGTCCGTGGGTTCGCCTTCGGTTGATGCTGGTTACTTAATACACTTTTTACCGTTACACCAAAAAAAAAGTATTATTCCCAAAGTCGTGTTATAATATGAAATAGAAAATTTGTGATTCTAGCTGAATACAACATTGAAAGGGGTCTTTTAGGTAATAATCCGGGGATCCACGAGTCTTCCCTGATTTGCCAAAACCAACTTTTGCACGCAATCTGCTCCTACATGAAATAGACACTTTAGGAGATAAACCACTCATGGCCAACATTTTGTTTATGCCCTAGATTTTCAAGGACTATCTTTCTATATCTCAAAAAGATTGATCTAATTTGATTTGGTATAAAATTTAAGAAATAAAGAGATATTTTTAAAATGTGTGGTCTAAAACAAATCTTAGATATTTGTGCGTGGTTGTAAATGATCTCATAAAATTAAATTGTTTCTAAATATAGAAATGAATCAATCTTTTTGGAGCTAATTGTTAAAATAGTACTCTCTCAAAAAGTTATTCCCAGAATACTATTCTTCCAAAACTAATTCTCATTTCACTACTAATTTTGCCACATGAATTGCCAAATGGATAAAAACATATTAGTTAGTCTTTAATCAATATTCCACATGTCACATATATTGTAGAAATGTAAATTTATAAGTTTATATTGTACATTTATTTTATTAGAAAAGTTAAAATATATTTTTTTCGTTTATTCTCGGGTCGATCGACGTGGCCGGGCAGATTTTTTATTAATTTTAAAAAAAATTGAATTTTCAGTTTCGTTTTTTAAAAAAAAATTGAATATTCATTTTTTTTTAAATTGAATTTTCAGTTTCGTTTTTTTAAAAAAAAAGTTGTCGGGCCACGTCGACCCGACCCGAGAATAAACGAAAAAAATATATTTTAACTTTTCTAATAGAATAAATGTACAATATAAATTTATAAATTTACATTCCTACAATATATGTGACATGTGCAATATTGATTAAATACTAACTAATATGTTTTTATCCACTTGGCAATCCATGTGGCAAAATTAGTATTAAAATTGAAATTAATTTTGGGAAAATAGTATTCTGGAATAATTTTTTGAAAGAGTACTATTTTGACAATTCGCTCATCTTTTTGGGACAAACTAATAATGAAAATATATCAATCTTTTTAGGACGGAGGAAGTATGTGATAAACTCACTTTTTTGTTTTGCTAAAACAAAGGACTTTTATAAATAAAAGCTGAAATTTAAAACAAAATGAGGTAATCTCACCTTGATTGTAGACATTAAATCACAGTATTATTTTTGGTAGTTTACTGCTGAAATGAGGTGAGAATATACAGCTTGATTAATTATTATTAACCATAGATAAATTTGTGTTCCTTTTTAAATCATGTGCTGCACGATATTAATAAGGTTCGACAGTGTTTAGGTGCTTATAATACTTCCAAATTAATCTAAGACAAAACATTAACCGAATTTTCACTTTTTCATATACAATGCTAAATGTTAAAATTAAGAAGTGACCGAATTTTAGAGAAAAGAAAAATATTTGGAGAATTATTTCGTACTTTTATTCATGATAGTGGCCTCTTTATATAGAGGTAAAAGTCTCCCTATTCTTGGTCTAACAAGGAAATCTTATTCTAATAAATTACAATTTGTCAAATATACTTAGACTATAATTTTATCAAATGGCGTGGGTCCAACGTCGGTGTCTTGAGTCGAGTGTCGTAGGTCCGAGGTCGATCTTGGGTCTGAGGTCGATCCCAATCTTCAATACCCCCCACCCCTCAAGTTAGACCATGTAGGTCTCGAATGCCCAACTTGCCAAGTCGATATTGATGTTGTGATTTCCCCTAAGCCTTTGTAAACACGTTGACCAATTATTCGTTGGTTGACACATAACTCGGAAGTATTATACCAGATTAGAGTGTGTTCCAGACATAATGACAGTCAACTTCAATATGTTTAGTCCGTTCGTGGAACACCGGATTTCATGCAATATGCAATGTTGCTTGACTATCACAATACATATTTACTGTAGATTTATGTTCGACGCCCAAATTATGTAGGATTCCCTTCAACCATTTCAATTAAAAAACTATCATTGTCATTGAACGATATTCAGCTTCTGCTAACGATTGAGAGACAATGTGTTGCTTCTTTATTTTCCATGACACTGGTAAATTTCCGAGGGAGATATACTAGTTGGTGATCGACTTTCGGGTCAACGGACATCCAACCCATTCCACATCACACCACCCATACAACCGGAGATCACAATTCTTCCTCAACACAATTCCTTGTCCAGAGTTCTTCTTTAAGTATCTTACCACCTAGTGATTTGCGCTCCAGTGCGCTCCCTTCGGTTGGTGCATAAATTGGGACATAACATGCACACAATAGGACAACTCTGGTCTCGTAAAACTGAGGTATATCAATCTACCAACCAAACATCAGTATGGTTTCAGATCTTCCAAATTAGCATATTTGGCCAACGTCAAATTATGATTATGTTCCATATGAGTATTAATTATTTTTGCTCCCAGTAGTTCGAAATCTGAGATTATATCCAAGACATATTTTCATTGACAAAGAAATAATCCGGCTGGTCCACGCGCAACTTCAACCCCGAGAAAATACTTCAGGGGACCCAAATCCTTCATGTGAAAATAGGCTCGCATATAATCTTTGAACCTTGCCATTGCACTGTGGTTATTGCCACATAAACTAAGACGGTAAGTTGTGTACCCTCCCCACTCCCAGGTGCATCGTGAAAAGTGAATAATCAGACTATGATTGTTTGAACACATATTTCATTAAAGCACTTGATAATTTGGCAAACCAGCACCATTAGGCTTGTTTCAACCCATACAAGGATTTTCAGAGTCGACATACTTTCCCCGGACCAGACACATGGAATTTCGGTGGTAATTTCATATAAACTTCCTCTGTCAGTTCGCCATGCAAAAAGGCGTTATGAACATCCATCTAATGCAACTCCCAATTTCGAGCGGCTGCTACAGCCAAGAAGGTCCAAACAGACTACCTTCGCAACTTGAGCAAACATTTCATTATAGTCGATACCTTCCTCCTGCTTATTACCGAAGATGACCAATCGAAATTTATGTCGTTCAATTGTGTCGTCCAGAACATCCGAGTGATTTCTTATCCGGAGGTAATGTTTCCAATATCCTCTAATGCTTATATTTTTTGTTGCATCGCTTTTCTCCAACATTCCTTCTTCATGCCCTCCGAGGAGAATTTTGGTTCAATTCCTGTGATAATTATTGCAAGGAAGTTTTGGTGTTGTGAGAAAAATTATCACCGAATATATAGTGATATAGTTTTGAAATTTTTCAATAACGTAGTCACGCAATCAAACGGAATCATGCTTTTGCTATTTACCCCGACCCAATTTTTACTCTAGTGGCTTTTCATTGACCCGTGTACCTTCCATTTATATTTCTTCCACATTTCATTATTAAGACTAGTATATGTCCGGTCTAATTCTAGTTGATCCGTAGGTTTGGTATCCGATGTACGAATTTCTTCTATTCAAGTTTTGTTCGTACCTACATTATCTTTCTGTTCTTATTCGAAATCATGTTGATTCCTTTCTTTCTTCGTCTCATCCGGGACCACTTCTATATTGTCAATCAAATTACCTTTTCCTTCAGTAAAATGAAACTTAGTCTGGTAGAAGTTCACATCTCTTGAGACTAAATATTCATTATTTTCCAAGTCATATAATCTCCAACCTTTCTTTCCGTAGGAGTATCCCAAGAAGACACACCTACGACTCCGACTCTCAAATATGTCTCTTGTTTTTTCCTTAATATGTGCGTATCACAATGACCCTAGCACCCGTAGGTTATCATAATGAGGTGTCTTGCCATATAAAATTTCATAGGGAGTTTTTCTATTCAACATTGATGATGGTGTTCTGTTGATTAAGTATCCCGCGGTCAAAACATATTCTCCCCAAAATTTGATCTGAAGATGACCCAAAAACCTCAATGCTCGTGCCACATTAATAATATAACGGTATTTTCTTTCAACTCTTCTATTCTACTGCGGCATTCCTGTGCAAGAAGTTTGGAAAAGAATTCCATGTTCGAAGAAGTAATTCTCCATATATATGAATTCATTTCCAATATCACTTCTAACAATTTTTACCTTTTTACCAAACTGTCTATCCACCAGTGTGAAGAAATTTTTCAGGGGTTGGATACTTCTTTCTTATCAACTAAAAAAAAATCCACATGGCTCGCGACCGATCATCCACAAATGGTCAAAAAATACAAAGCATCATAAGAAGAAGGTGTTCTATAAGGCCTCCATAAATTACAATGAATCATATAAAAAATATTGAAAGCTATATTATCACTTGAAGTAAAAACACTTCTTGTTTGTTTTTCCCTTTGGCATACATCACATTCTTTATCTAAACTAAAATATTACACCTCGTAATTCAAAGGCAATGAGATGAGAACGTACGCGTGAAAATAAGATTTGAATTTTAGAACGAAAGAAAGATTATTTTTCTTAAGGAAAAATATCGGGAACTTGTGAAGGAAAAGGTTTATTAATTGGAATTTGGTTATCAAATTTGGTATTTGAGACTTTTGGAATATATTAGAATTATGGATTTTTAAGTTCGAATTTGGTCACGTGGGGCCCAGCCCTGTGATTTCATTCTTGATTTATTACGATTACGGGGAAGTGAATTTTTTACAGTTTTGTGGGGCCCACAATATTTTTTCGATATTTTGGCCAATATGGACGTTTTTGGTGGATAAAATATTTTCGGACCAATAGGAGGGTGACACGTGTCACCTCTCCCCTTTGACTTTGACTTGTTTTGAGATATTTTGAAGACAAGTGGACTTGTGGATCCCACCCACACTTGTTCACCATCTTGACCCTACACTTGGATTGATCTCAACCCTTGGTTGCTCTATATATCCACATAAGAGGTGCAAGACTTGTCTTCCAACACTTAGCCAGATTTCAACAAGAAATATATCTCCCTCCTTGGAGAAACTCTCGATCAAGGGAAAATATGGAAGACCAAAATTCCCAAATCTTCCAAGCATAGTTTATTATACAAGATTAAGGCCCCTAACCAAGTGATTAGCAAGATTAAGCACCCTTAACACCTAAATCTAGGTTGGGCCGAAAATGGTGATGAAACCCTAGGGGTTTCCGTCGACTTTTTGGAAGCGAAACGTGAAGAGAAGTTTCTCCTAAGGTTGTAGGGGATACATCTATGTGATTGGAACTTGAAGAAGTGGAGCAAAACGAAAACTGCGGACCAAAACTTAGCATTCTGCCCGGGACGTTTTTGGGCACAAAATTGAGGTAAAAGTTCTTCCTCCTCCGCAGTAATTATATATTATTCATTGTTATAGTATATAGATGAACTTGTATTAAGGAAGATATGGAAAATGAGGTGTGCATGTCCCATTTTTGGGAGTAAGGCCGAGAGCTAGTAGTTTCCGAGCCATTGGGTTCGTGGATTTTTATTGTCGTTATCTACACATATTGCATGTTAGATGAAGTAATATAGTTTTTGATAAGTTGATATGCCATATATAGAAGTGTTGGAACTCGAATCGGATTAAAAAGGATTAAGGAAAGGGTAATCGTATTGGGTGTTGTTGGCCGAGAAATGTAGTAAACTGTGGGGCATTGTTGTGCAGTTTTTATGGACTATTTTGTGGCGTTAGAATTCTGAAAATTCAGCCACCAATATGCATGTTTAAGTGTAGCAATTGCTAATGAAAGTCCTAAGGAATAAGGGTGTTAAAGGCTTCACATTGTACCCTTAATGTTGGTTTATTATGGACTGTTATAATGGACTGTTTTGTATAGATTATGGTGCAGAATTTTACACGTCCAGTTAGGCGTGTAATCCCCTTTGGTTAACTGTTGGTTGTGCCTTAAATGTGGCTTGTTGGTTGATGAATTCGGGCCTTGAAAAAGGTGGAAAAGTACGTAGAAACAAAGGAAGTGCTGCCCAAATTTTCGTAGAATTAGAGGATAATTATTTGGTATAAGTCTTATACTAGTAAGTATGATATTGATAGAAGTGCTATCGTCATTATAGGTTGAAGTACTACGTGTAGCATATTCTACTTGGAATGTGGAATAGACGATAAGGTTGAGCGTATTGCTACTTGTCGTTTGGGTTAGTCGTCACAAGGTATGTGAAATTCTTCCTTCTATCGACATGACTATCCTTGAAGTATACTTTCCTTGTTATTTGGAGTATACGTGACTTGTTTTCTTGAAGTACTTGCCTTGTCATTAGAAAGTATTCATATTATTGATTTTATGCTAAAGGTATGTCTAAAATATTCCTAAGTTCTTACCATGTCTTATGGGGGATGTTGGTAAGAGTCGTTAGGAAGTATTAGATTGATTTCTTTAAATATTATGAGACTTTATTTTTCAAGTTATGGGACTTGATTTCTAAAGTTAAGAGACTTGATTTATTTGAAAGTCACGAGACTAGAATTATTTTTAAAAATATAGATTACTCGGTTTAAAGAGAATGCATGACTTGATTTCAAAAGATAGGAGTAACGTTATTTGAAAAGAATGAGTTACTTGAGTTAAATGAATAATTGTCTTAATGTTGAAAGTAGAAGTTACTTGATTTTAAAGCCTTGAGTTGAAGTTAAAAAGGTGTAGTAACTTGATTTGAAAAGTATATGTTACTTGATTTAAGGAATAGAAGTAACTTGATTTAAAGGTATAAGTTACTTGATTTTGAAAAAGGGAGTTTACTTGATTTAAAAGTAAGTTACTTGAGTTTAAAAGGGTAAGTAACTTGGTTTTAATAGTGAAAGTATTTTTGGGGTTCACCTCCCTAATATTGCATGAAATGATTCTTTTTTATAAAGAATAGATGTACAAAGTACTTTGGGTTCAATTTCCTTACTTGACATGATAATGCCTTGTTTTTTTAATAAAAAGGAAAGAGGTAATGGGGCGTTAGTTTTCTAAAATGAAAGTGGTTATAATGGCTTTATGAGAAGTTTGTTATAACAAGTGTTGTGGAAAGTCAAGAGATGGTTTAAAATGTTTTAGGGAAATCATGTGAGAATGTTGTCACGACCCGACCTCGGGCCCGTGACTGGTGCCTTACCCCGGGCACCCTAGTGATACAACATCAGAGAAAAACCAGCGGAAGTAAACTCATAAACATGAAACAATATAAAATAAGAAACAGGCTATCCCAAAATGGTTACCTTTCGGTAACTATATATAACAAAAACTGAACAGTTACATCCTTTACAAAACCCAATTTACAACAGGACTACAGACCTCTAAGAGTTTGTAACAACTATGACGGGACAGGGCCCCGTCATACCCCAGAATGTACATGAATCTACAATGATAGGGAAATCATACCAAAAGATAAGCCTCCGGAGAAACGGGGCTTCCCAAAAGCAGAACGGTGATCCTAAGAGCGAGGATCAACAACCGATGTACCTCGACCTGCGGCATGAACGCAGCCCCCCGAAGGAGGTTAGTACAACAGGTACCAAGTATGTGAAACTGAAAATATTGTAATGAAATCATAACATTTCCAAACCAAATCCACAGATATGTATGAAAAACCAATTAACCGCACTCAGTGCCACAACATAAATAAGAGTAAACAGGTGTAACGCAACCGGTCTTTTCTAGACCGCTAATGATCGAAGCAGGGCCATTCGCCCATAGTATCATTATACGAGCCTAATCACGACTTAGTAGTCCGCATAGTCCCGGACCCGCATGAGATACTCCTCGCGACGGGGTAGCTAACCCGCGGCATTTCCTGAACTATCAGTAGTCCGCGTGGCCACTAGCGGCGTGAGGTATTCTCGCGTCAGAACACACCCGAGTGATTCTCGACTATCAGAGTCCGCATATGTCATGTGGACCCGCATGAGGTACTCCTCGCATCGGGGGTAGCTAACCCGCGGCAACATAACAAGTCAGGGGGGTAGGTGATATACACAAGCACAACCAGCTTATCGTAAACGACATAAGCACAACGAGAGAACCCCCTTACCACAACAAAACTCAAGGCGCTAACACCCATAGTAACATAACATGTTTACTTCTCAAACCAGCTTACCACACATTCAGACATCATTACAAGGCTTCTACAAACAAGTAAGTAAACCATTCTTTTTATCTTCCTTAAGTCGCTATAACCAACTTCCCATAAAGCTAGTATAACACTTTAACTTTGTAATAAATCAAAACATTCACATTTGTTTGGAAAACCAAAAGAACTTATTCTTTTAAAAAAATTAATTTTCTTCCGAATAATGATTCATAACCCTTTTTGAAATACTTCATGATTCTTAACGTTTAGAACTCAGTCAAAAGACATCAAAGTGAAACCAAATTCAGTTAATACACGTACGTCTACCGTACTATATATTTACAAATATCATGCTCAAGAGGATAGGAAGGATCACATACCTCCTCGGCTAAATCCACTTGCCAAGTCGAATATGCCGTGCGTAGAGTATCAACCTATAATAATCAAATACGTCTATTAACGTCTAGACTTCTTCGTCGAATATTTTAAGTATAAAGTTCCTTATTCTACGGAAAATTGGACAGCACTTCCTTTGTTTCTACATACTTTTCCACCTTTTCAAGGCTCGAATTCAACTATTAAACGCCATATTTCTAGCAGTGGTCTTCAACAATGCATTGCTAAGGATATTAGCGTGTTGTTCTCTAGTCCTATGTGTTGAGTCTATATTAGCCTCTCTTGAGTCATTTCTCTGCAATGACAGTCTATCTCAATATGCTTGGTTCTATGTATACCGATTCGATGCTATCTATATAGCTACTTTTCTATCACATAACAAGTCAATAGGCAAGTTCACTTCTGCTCCCAGCTCCTTAAACAGTCATGCTAGCCAAACTAGCTCAACAACTTTTCATGCCAGGCTTCTATACTCTGCTTTAGTAGTGCTTCTTGATATTGTATTTTGTTTCATTGACTTCCAAGAAATGAGGGACTCTCCATGATTGATGATGAAACATGTTATTGACCTCCTTGCGATTCGGCATGAAGTCCAATCTGCATCATAGTATGCAGTCAAGGTATTGCTCTTGGTGCTCATCAATAAGCCCAATACAAGCTCCTTTTTAACATACCTAACAACCCTCAATGTCGCTTCCGAATGACTTCTTTTAGGTTGTTGCATAAATTAAGGTATGGACTGCAAATGCAATGTCCAACCTAGTCAATTTCAAGTACAATAGTTTCCGATAAGACTCTGATATTTTTCTTTATCTTCCAGTAATGGATTATCTCTATTGTCTGTTTAGATCATCCAATTCTTTCACTGTAAACTTCTGGTTGTATTCTGAAGGATTGCAAGCTGGCTTGGATAAACCCAACCTCATTCCTGTAATCAATTATAAGGAGTACTTCTTTTGGTTCATCAAGATGTTTGTACTTGATCTACTAAATTAAATGCCAAAAAAACATTAATTCTCGACGATCCTTAATCTTAAAATCCTTTTATAGATTGCATTTGGTGGTCTCAATCATTTGTAAACAACAGTTCACTTTTACTTATTCAAAATGGACTTTGCACTCCCCCTGAGAAATAATAAATGAATTGAATATCATTGCACATATTAATTAGTGTATAGTTGATTTGAAAAATAATTTAATGTATGAATAATTAATATTCAGATTAGAATAGGAAAAAACAATTATTACAACTTGGATGACTGATTTTATTACAACTTCTGCTAGTTGTGTTCCTCCTTCACCATATTCCATCCAGGATTCTCTGAGTTATCATAGACTCGGTCCTCTCTATCAAAATTATTTAGTTGCATTCACTTCACTGGTAGAACTTAGAAGTATAAGGAAGCTTCTCAAGATCCTAAATGGATTAAGGCTATGCTAAAGGAAATCCAAGCCTTGGAGGAGAACCATACTTGAAAGTTGACTCAGCTTCCACCTGGCAAGGGGCCATCGGATGCAAATGTTTATTACAAAGTAGGTGGGGAGATAGAGAGGTATAAGGCTATATTAGTATCCAAGGGGTACAACCGAATGAAGGACAGTATCATGGTACATTCTCTCATGTTGTCAAGATAGTAAGAGTGAGATCAGTGATGTCTATTGCGCCTACTCATGAATGGTTCATCCACCAAATTAATGTCTACAATGTTTTTTGCAAGGGGACAATTTGCAGATTTGACAGTTTGCAGACTTGTCAAATCCCTAAATGTCTTGAAACAGGCTACTAGACAGTGGAATGTGAAGTTAACTGAAGCACTGGTGGCGCAAGGTTTCCATCAAAGCAGCTTGGATTATTCTTTGTTCACAAAAGGAAAGATAGTAATATAGTTGTAATCTTTGTTTATGTAGATGACATGTTGATCTCTGAGGAAGTAATAGCAAAATGAAAGCTATTTGTAATGCTTGTATGCCGGGAAAGAAGTTAAATTTGCATATGGTCTCTGAAATATATCTCACCCAATAGGCCATACTCTAGACAAAGTCCCAAATTATTTAAATGACGCTATACAAAATATAACAGATCGCCTCTATGTTATGTTAGAATCGTCCATGTATACAGAGAGTCATATACCTTTATTTATTTTGTAAAAACCTTGTATGGGGGAAAACTATTCTCCCGGATAGAAGGGTGTCCGAGATATTTAACATGGATGTCTCCCATTTCTGCCAACCCAAGTCCGTCTTTGTGAAGCCGCAACATAAGAGAACGTTGACACTATTGCAACGTCACATCACCCGTACTATAGGGTAGAAAAGTCTTATTTGTCTTGTATAAAGATATCTTAGGGGAGAAGAAAGAGGGATCTCATCTTTGAAACTTGTAACCCTGGAAGCAAAAAAGCTCTCGAGCGATATATAAAAGAACCTTATCATTGTTCCGATCTTGCCATATTTGATACGATTATTCTTGCTATTGTTCATACAGATAGTCTTGATTTTACCTTTGTCTTATTATTTTCATTCCTAGATTTTACGGGTGTTTAGGACCGGATACAAATCACTTGTCTTTAAACCCTATAATCAACAAATTCAACTAGTTTTTCTAAAATTAATGTTTAGCCATAAACAGTTTGGTGGTGTCACAATTGTGGTGTTGTCCCAATTAATCTCTTGAATTCTAATTAAAGGGTTTTCAGAGTTTTTTTATCAACAAAAACTTATAAATGGCTGATCTAAATGGTGGTGTACCAGGGGACAACCTCATTGGAAAAACCGTAGATCCACAAGGTTCTCCGCCACTGGGAGATGCACCCAAAATTGCTAACATGCTGGACGAGCAGATATTGGGAGACAAAAGCGACCAGGAACCCGAAAGGGAGAACGAGCCAGAAGAAGTGGGACATGCCGCACCAGAAACTCACGCCAAGCCCTATGGCAAAGGACTGACTTACGACGATTTGGCCGAAAATGGGAAAGCTTACTACGTGGAGCATTACCCTAATGAATAGAAGAAACAACCTTACTCAAGGGTGACGGGGATATAAAGGGAAGAGGAATCCCCTGCAGAGAAGGCCTTAGTTGCCATTATGGCATCCCAAAGCGAAATGATGGCACAAATAGAGCGAATAATGAACGCTTTTGCCTGATAGCCTCTGGATGAAAATCCCTCCACTGGATTAGGGATATCAAGAGCACTCGAGACTTTAGAAGTATATGCGAAGGAAGTTGCATAGGGACCGGCCGTGCAAAATGCACGTTTATCCAGGCTCCTCAAGCTTGAAAAGGAGTTCCATGTGGTATGAGCCAAATCCCGTGGCTCCTCCTATCATAAAAAGGAGCAAGAGAGAATAAGTATTGAAATATACTTGTTTTAACTAAGTGCAGCTCTTGAGCCAATCCCGAGGAAATTCAAAATTCCAGAGATATCAAAATATAATGGAACACTGACCCGGAGGAGCACATAATGACTTTTGAAGCCGCGATCTCCGGACACGACCTGAAGCAGCATGAGATCGAATCTATTATGCTAAAGAAATTCAGTCAAACACTCACTAAGGGGGTGCTTGTGTGGTATACTCATTTAATTGAAAACTCTATTGAGTTTTTTGCTTCCCTTATAGATACTTTTATCAAAGCTAACACCAGAGCCCAAAAAATTGAGACTCACAAAGAATATATCTTCACCATAAAGTAACTGTTAAATGTAATTAATTGGTAATATTATGTTAGAATATTATGTTAGAATATTATGTTAGAATATTCTAGATATATAATTAATTAGTAATATTATATTTATGTAGAATCCTAATATATATGGTAGGAAGATATTATTAGGTAGGATTTATTAGTTATTATGAGGCATGATTTCCTCCTCATAATTAATGTATATTACTTGTATATATTCTCCCTTATGGGATGAGAATAATCAAGGAACATTTTCCAATTCTAAAGAGTTCTTACATGGTATCAGAAGATTATTCAAAGATCCTATTTTAAATAAAATTTTCCTTCCAAATTCGGTCATCTTCTCCAACCGAATTTGTCTTCTCCATTGTTATACTTTTTTTTTTTTTTTCTTTTTCTCCATTATTGTTGTCAACCATGTCTGAATCAAAATCTTCGTTTCACTCAGCCCTTACTATTTCCAACATCAAAACACATATTTCTGTCAAACTAGAGATGGAAACTGTTCACTACGCAACATGGGCGGAGTTGTTCAAAATATGTTGTAGGGCTCACAAAGTTCTTCATCATATAATTCCACCAAAAAATGGTACAACAACGGAACAATCGTCTGAAGCAGACAAAGAATTGTGGATACCACGATGCCACAGTTCTTGGTTGGATTTATGCAACAATATCCACGCACTTGTTGCATACAATAATGGAGCGATTCTCGCCGTGGCGGCGTGGGAACGCTGAGAGACATTTTTCAAGATAATCAAAACTCGTCTTTGTTGCGTTGGAACAAGAATTTTCAACCATTGTCATGGCGGACTTTCCTAACGTTTCAACTCATCACAACGTCTCAAAGTGGTGGCGGTCAATTGAAAGCGTAGTTCACCGGTTTCGACAACCTGTTAGTTTCTGATTAGTTCTTGGTCTCACGGATGCTTATAGTGGCGTGGGGACTCTAATCCGTCAAAGTAATCCCTTACCAAAGTTTTATCAAGCAAGATCCATGCTTGTTCTTGAAGAACCGGGTTTGATTAAGAAAGTCTCAACGAATTCCGCCATGGTTGCCACGTATTCAAATGAAGGTAATTATTTTGACTATTCTTCACAAAATAAGAGTCAAAAAAGACGTGGTAATAATCATAAGAAGGGTGGAAATCGCGAAATAATAAAGGTCACCGAATTAGGCGGCGGAAATGGCGGCGACACCAACTCCGGCGAGGCTATGGCGGCGAAGAACTCGGCGGCCATCGGCGGCAACCGCGGGCGGCGCATTTCAGCAGAATCGCGGCAGCCAGCGAAATAATGGGCGACGGCATGCGGGCGAGCAAACCAATCGCCCAATAGCGATGCGCCAACCCGCCCGAGAGATCCAGAAGAAGCGGTTAGTTTTGGGCGGCCAGCAGAAGAATGAGCCCGGTCGCGAGTTGGCGAGCCCGAGCGTTGGCGAAACAATGCAGGCGGCGAGCCCGGTACGGCAAAGACAGCGAGCGATTTGGGCCTCCTCCGGCCCGATGGCAGAGGCCCATTCAACCATGACCCATCCTACGGATATTGAAGCGAGCTATGCACACTCTTGGACTCAATCCACCGGATTCTAATTGGTATATGGACTCAGGGCTACGTCGCATATGACTGGCGTCCCAAGGTACACTCTCACCCTATTATAATTTGAGCAAAGAAAATGGTATTATTGTGGAAATGGCCATACAATTCCAATAAAAGGTTATGGGACAAACACATCACACCACCACACCCGCCACTAGTTTTAAAAATGTCTGCATGCTCCCAAATTAATAAAAATTTGGTTTCATTAGGAAGTTTACTAGTGATAATTGGGTTTCGTTAAATTTGACCAATTTGGTTTTTCCGCATATGACTTTCAGACGGGAAGCTTCTCATGAGATGTGATAGCAAGGGGAGCTCTATCGATAAGTTTACCAAATCCACGTCTAAAGTTCCTTCCACTTTGCACTTGGCTCCATCACTATGGCATGAGCGATTAGGACATTCGGAGTCTCAGATTGGCCTCTCTTAAACAAAATAATTTTATTTCTTGTACTCAAACTCATGTTTTGAATAAGTGTCGCTTGTGTTCTTGGTAAACATGTTAGGTTGCCATTTACTTCTTCTACTTCATGCACTACTATGCCGTTTGATATTTTACATTGTGATATTTGGACATCACTGTTTTGAGTTCCTCAGTCATAGATATTATTCTTTGTTTCTTGATGATTACTCTAATTATTTGTGGACATTCCTTTGTCGAAAAAATCACAAGTGTTTTCCACTTTCCTAAACTTTAGAGCATTTATCCGAACTCGGTTTGAGCGGAGATTAAAAGTATTCAATGTGACAATGGGAGGAATTTGACAATAATCGGTTTGGGATTTTTCAAAACAAATGGTTTACAATTTCGTTTATCCTGTCCTCACACATCTTCACGTAATGGGAAGGCGGAACGCAAAATTAGAACCATTAACAATATTGTGAGAACATCCTTGCTCATGCTTCTATACCCCCATGTTTTGGCATCATGCACTTCAAATGGCAACCTACGTGTTAAATATCCTTCCCACAAAAACATGTCTTACCAAGCTCCACTAAAAATACTTTATTTACGAGAGCCCTCATATCATCATTTGAGAGTTTTTGGATATACGTGCTACCCCCTATTTCCATCCACCACCATCACAAAACTTCAACCCCGGTCTACTCCATGTGTCTTCTTGGGATATCCTACAAATCACCGTGGTTACATGTGTTATGACATTTCCTCCAAACGTATGTTTATATGTCGTCATGTAATTTTTGATGAGTCACAATTTCCCTTTGCCAAGATACATGACACAGGGACAAATACTTATGAATTTTGGATGATGATAGGCCCCGTATCTAACTCATTTCCTCGGCCGGGACTCACAAAAATACTGCCAACAAATGGCCATCGGGCCCAAGGCCCAGTGAACGACTACCCCCTACTTTACACCAGCTGCCCCCTCAGTTGGGCCAACCTCCAACCTGTGCCCAACTACACATCTGGCGATGGCGTCACCATCAATTTCACTCCGGCGATGGCGTCGATCCACCGCCCGCTAAACCGGCGATCATCCGTAGTCAACATGGAATTACAAAACCCGATGCCAAATACGCCTACACACTCAAGTCTCCAAATCACGCTTTGCGCGTAACCACGTGGTATGCCTCTAAAAGATCCTAATTGGAAAATGGCCATGGATGATGAATATCATGCTCTAATTAAAAATAGGACATGTGAATTAGTACCTCGTCCATCTAATGCTAATATAATTCGTACTATGTGGATTTTTAGCCATAAAGAAAAATCTGATGGTTCTTTTGAGCGGCATAAGGCCCGACTTGTAGGTGATGGCAAGACTCAGCAGTGGGATTAGATTGCGCGAAACATTCATCGTGGTTAAACCAAAGAACCATCGAATTGTTCTCGGTTTAGCCCTCTCAAAAGGATGGTTACTTCATCAATTGGATGTCGAGAATGCCTTCTACATGGACATTTGAGTGAGACGGTATACGTGCACCAACCATTGGGAGTACAGATTCTCGTTATCCCAATCATGTGTTTACTTAAAAAATCATTATATGGACTCAAACAGGCTCCCAGGACTTGGTACAAGCGGTTTGCAGATTTTGTGTTCAATATGGGTTTCTCAAACAGCCGTTCGGATAATTCACTATTTATTTATCAACAGGGAAATCATACTGCTTATATTCTCTTATATGTAGATGATATTATCCTAACAGCCTCTTCAGACTCTCTTCGCAAGGATATCTTGACACAGCTGAGTTCCGAATTTGCTATGAAGGATCTTGGTCCACTTCACTACTTTCTAGGAATAGCGGTGACACGTCATGCAGGAGGTCTATTTCTTTCCCAGAAGAAGTATGCATCAGAAATCGTAGAACGGGCTGGAATGTCATCTTGCAAACCGTCTGCAACTCCAGTAGATACCAAGTCAAAACTGAGTGCCATATCCAGTAGTCCTTTTGCTAATCCGACATTGTATCGCAGCTTGGCAGGAGCTTTACAATATCTCACATTCACAAGGCCAGATATTACATATGCAGTACAACAAGTGTGTTTGTTCATGCACAATCCTATGGAAGAACATATGCATGCACTCAAGCGTATTGTACGATATATTCGAGGCACTCGCATTATGGATTGCATCTGCACCCATCTTCCATGACCAAACTTGTCACCTACGGATGCAGATCGGGCAGATGTCCGAACACCCGACGCCCACCGCTATCAAGGCCTTCCGGTGATAATTTAATATCTTGGTCCTCCAAAAGGCAACCCACCGTATCACGTTCGATCTTTGAAAGTGAATACCGCGGTAGCCAATGTTGGTTCGACTCACGCCGATTCGAATCTTTTACTTGAGCTTCATTGTCTATTCGATGCCACCGTGGTATCGTGATAACATTAGTGCAATTTATCTCTCCTAAATCCAATCCATCATCAACGCACTAAGCATATTGAGTTAGACATTCATTTTGTCCGTGAAAAGGTGGCTCGCGGACAAGTGCGAGTGTTACACGTCCCGACGCGACATCGATTGCGGATATCTTCACAAAGGGCTTACGATCTTATTTGAAGAATTTGGAATGACGCCTCAAGATTCGCCTCCTCGCTTCGATCATTGGGAGTGTTAAATGTAATTAATTGGTAATATTATGTTAGAATATTATGTTAGAATATTCTAGATATATAATTAATTAGTAATATTATATTTATGTAGAATCCTAATATATATGGTAGGAAGATATTATTAGGTAGGATTTATTAGTTATTATGAGGCATGATTTCCTCCTCATAATTAATGTATATTACTTGTATATATTCTCCCTTATGGGATGAGAATAATCAGGGAACATTTTCCAATTCTAAAGAGTTCTTACAGTAACGGAGGACGAGTTTCTCCGTAGCTTCGTAGAAAGGTTCCGGCGGGAAGGATGATTTTGTCGACTATCCCTGAAGATTGGACTGCAACAACTTTCATGGATGGATTGAACTCAAGTAGTTCAGACGCATCAAGGAAATTAAAGGTAAGCTTGAGGGAGTTTCCGGCTAATACGTGGATGAGGTGAACCTTCGGTATATGACCAATATGAGAATTGAGGATAATTTAAAATCTGACTCTCGGATCAAAGTAAGGGGCGACCCCTAGGAAATACCCAAGAACATCATGCCAATCAGGCTGAGAAACCCGAGAGATTAGTATGTGCCATACCCAAATTCTATGGCTCCAGGGGTATGAGCTAGGTAGAAAAGAACTAGATATGATCCGGGGCATTAGTGATCGATCGAGCAGGACCATCTAATAAAATTTTAGGGGATTAATACCCGCCCAGTGTGGCATCATACAACTTCAATGTTGAAAATGTGGAATTGGTAATGTCTATGAAAAATATGAAAGAAGGCAAGTTCCTAAAAGGGACGCGGTTCAATCTAGATCGACGAGATGTGTACCTTTGGTGTGAGTATCACGCTATCCCGGGCCATGCCAGAGATGATTGCAAGAATCTCCAGTACGAAGTGGTTGATTTGTTCTGAATAAAGCATCTAAAAGAATTCCTCAGCAACAGATTCAAGAGCAACCCTGCTTAAGCGGGGTCCTCGCACAAACCATCGCCCCCGCAGATAACCGTCAACATAATTTTTAGGGAGAGCCTTTGGGAGCCGTATCATAAAATATGCAAGTCAAAGACACTATGATATCGAGGAAAAGAGGGCCAGACTCCTTGAGTCCGGGCGTCGTCTCATTTATAGTCATGATTGAAAGGGAGCAATAATTCACCACACTGATGCTCTAGTAATATCTCTCAAAATCCTTAATTTTAACATTAAATGTGTGCTCATTCATCTAGGTAGTGCGACAAATGTGGTCCAACTTTGAGTTAAAGAAATGTAACTAGCGACATGAATAGTACTGGTCATCAAATTACTGACCAGATTCAACCTTGCCAGTGAAGCCACCGTTGGAAAGATAGAGGTGACTACCCACCTTAGAGGGGTTTTTATTAGGCATGTTTGACGTTGTTAATGTTGGGTTTTATGTTATGACATTTTTCCTAACATAACATTTTCAGTACTAAGTTAAAAACCAAAATGTTGGAACAAATGTCTTTGACATTCGGACCAACATTCTGATTTTGCCCTTCTTCACGGACTGAAGCTTATCTCATGAGATTTTTACCGCGATGGTAATGTGACCTGACAAGGAACTTGTTGAGCTGACTATACACGTGGGAAGACCAAGTCCAAAGGCGTTGCTAAACTTGGGGAACAAGTTCAAGAGGTTGGAGGATTTTGCTCCACTTTCGTCTCCAACAAATCTGGTCAAGCTGCCCACCTTTTGCTCAACTTCCACAATGATTCATTGAGCATTTCAAGGAAGACTCTCTGCTATAAATAGAGAAGCTACATCAAGGAATCAATATCCAGAAATTGCAAGAGAAAAAGATCAAGAGAGAGCTCTCTAAAAGATCACGATCTGAAGCTGATCACTGTGTTGCCTGAGTGTTTCGATGACATTTTGTCCAACATTATAGTTGCTGCCTAGATTCTAGATTAGTTCTTTATTGAAGCAATTATAATGAGATGTTGTCTATATCTACTTAGTTAGATTTTTCAGGCATGTAAGTCACCTGTGACTTCACCTTTTTATTCATTTTTGTATTATCTTGTAATATTGTAAAAGAATGAATATATTCAATTGTATATATATACAATACTTTTGGTCATTGACCATCATAGGTTATATATTAGGTTATATTAATATATAACCTATGTAAATTAAACATTTGTGTCTTTATTATTTCTGCTGCAATTTAACTCTTCAAATGTTTTTCTGTTTTTATTTAAGTATTGTCAGTTCTGACAGACGACATTGTTAACGACATTTGCAAACTGTTTCAGCGAACAAACAATTTTACTTGTTTTTTATTATTCCATAGTATAACCCCGGAACCCAACAGACGTCATAGACGAAGAGAAGTCGTGGGGAGTAGGCGAGGTCTAGGGATATCAATAGTGTGATGAAAAAACCTCCCTTCCACCCATTGTATAAACAGAGAAGAATGACTAGCAATGGCAATTACAGAAGTTGAATCCTTAATAGGGGTCATTGGCTGGGACTCCTCTTAAGGAAGATAGCCCGGTGGATAGCAAACTCAAGGAGCTTGAAATGGAGGTTGACATGGTACCAAGAGGATTCGTTACACCCAAAGAGGTCGATGTAACCAAATCCACTGCAGAAGATCTGGAGTAAGCTGTGTTGTTTGACAACCTCGCCGAAAGTCAAGAATACTTGGGCTCATGCATTAGTCTTGAGTTCAGGGTAAAATTGATTCTTTTTTTAAAAGATAACTCGAATTTCTTTGCTTGGTTCAAATCAAATATAACAAGTAATCCCATAGAGTTGGTCATGTATCAAGTCGACATCATCCTGGATCAGCCATTTATCAATCAAATGAGGCACCTAGTATCGTTAGACCAAATTCAGTTCGTTAAAGATGAAGTATACAGGTTGATGTAAAGAAAAGCCATTTGGGAAGTAAAATACACGTATTCGCTGGCCTACATTATGTAATCCCTAAAAACCTGGTAAATTATAAAATGTGTTTGGACCTCAAAGATTTGAACAGGGCATGCCCAAAAGACTGGTTTTGAATGCCACGCATAGACAGAACTGTCGATGTCATGGCCGGACATGGGTTACTTATCTTCATGGATGCTTCCTTGAAGTTCGCCCGGGTTCAATTGAACCCGGCTGATCAAGGAAAGTTGTTGTTCATAACAGAGCATGGGACTTATTATTACAATGTCATGCTATTTGGTTTAAAAAATGCAAGAGCAATCTTCCACAAATTGACTAGCTGTATGTCAATATCATTTGGGTAATTTAGTAAAACTTTATTCAGATGACATAATTGTAAAGTCTCTGGAAAGAGAGGAACCTTTAAGTCATTTGTAGTTGATGTTTGATATCCTCAGGCAACACAATTGAAATCTCAACCCGGAGAAATGCATCTTTAGTGTAGACTCCGAAAGGTTCCTTGGATTCCTCGCATCCCGCAGGGGGATTGAGGCCAATCCGGGCGAAATCAAAGTGCTTGAATAGATACCAGATATTCTTGAAAATGCTAAAGACGTCCAAAAGCTAACAGCGAGGATAATGTCTATGGAAAGTTCATATCAAGATCCTCCGACCTTTGTCACAAGTTCTTCTGCGTGCTAAAAAAGAATAATTCGAATGGACGTCGGAGTGTCAGTGCCATCCTATATGTATGGTGACAACTTCCCCCTTAGGAACATCTTGCTCAAGCCCGAGTTATCGGGCTGGTTGGATAAATTTTAGATTGAAATATGTGAGTACGATATCACTTACCTACCTCATACTGCTATCAAGTCACAAGCCTTGGATGATTTTATGGATGACTATAGTACATGCATAATGCCTGACGTCTAGAAGGAAGTGGTTTGGGAAATCGAGGCCACTTTCAGGGAATTAGTCTTGTATACGGATGGGGTTGCAAATGTAAATGGGATAAGACTTGGTATTGTCCTGATCACGCCTTCAAAAACAATAATCAGGCAAGTTGTAAGTTGTATATCTTTAACCAACAATGAGGCTGAGTATGCGGCCTCACTTGCAGTTTTAGAATTAGCTCGGGACCTTAGAGTCGATGAGGTGGAACTAAAATATTATTCCCAATTGATCATCAATAATATCCTCAGCCAGTACGAAGCCAAAGATGAACAAATAATATGATATTTGAGTAGGGTAATGACTTTGATGTCCTGCTTCAAAAAGTGGGGAGTACACAGATACCCCGAGATATGAACATAGAAGCTGATGCACTAGCGAACCTAGGTTCCTCGACCGAATGAATGAAGTCGATGTCGGATTCCATAGTCTATCTCTTGCACTTTATCTTGGATCCCGACCTATATGAGGTAAACTCCACGAGTTCGACCTGGGACTGGCACACCAACGTCATAAATTACTTGCAGAATGGGACCCTTCCCAAAGATAACAAAGAGGAAAACTTTGTTGAGGGTCAAAGTTATCTGGTAGTGTATGCACGAAGGGGAGCTATATAGATGAATGTACCTCTGACCTCTAGGCAAATGTTTAGGTCCAACGGAAGCTGATTACGTGATGCGTGAAATGCAAAAAGGTAGTTGCGGGAATCATTCATGGCATAAGTCACAGGTAAAGAAGTTGGTAGGGGCAGGGTATTATTGGTCCCAGTTGGATGATGATGCTAAAGCTTTTGTGCGAAAATGTGAGAAATGTCAACGACATTCCCTCATGGTCTACCAACTAGCAGAATTACTCCATTCAGTGGTGTCGCC
The DNA here is from genome assembly GCA_029844215.1 of Przewalskia tangutica. Taxonomy (NCBI): domain Eukaryota; kingdom Viridiplantae; phylum Streptophyta; class Magnoliopsida; order Solanales; family Solanaceae; genus Przewalskia; species Przewalskia tangutica. The sequence goes on from CM056738.1 coordinate 36,391,401, forward strand.
TTGGCCCTTCATGAAGTGGGGACTGGACATCGTGGGTTCATTGCTACAAACTCCGGGAAAGTGAGATTTCTATTGGTATTAACGAATTACTTTTCAAAGTAGGTAGAAGCAGGGGCATACAGTGAGGTTAAGGAAAGACAAGTAATAGATTTCATATGGGATCATATTGTATGCCAATTTCTGGGTCCCAAGAGATATCACATGCTACAATAGTCTGCAATTCATGGGGGGGAAAGGTCACTAAGTTTCTGGAGGGGTTGAAAATCAAAGGGTAGTTTCTTCACCATATCATGCATGTGTGACCGGCAAGGCAGAGTCAATCAACACGATTCTAATACAGAATATCACAAAGAAATTAGAGGAAGCCAAGGGAAAATGGTCAGACATATTACCATATGTATTATGGCCTTACCGAACCACGGCTAAAACCAGCAAATGTGAAACCTCATTCTCTCTTATGTACGGCGCAGAAGCTCTGATTCTGGTAGAAATTGGAGATCCCAGTCTTAGGTTCGCCCATGCTACAGAAGAATCTAATGATGAGGTAATGGTCATGGGTCTAGATCTATTGGAGGAATGATGTGAAATGGCTTTTGCTCGGAAACAAAAGGTCGAGAAATATTTTAACAGAAAAACCAACTTGAGACATTTTATGATCGGAGACCATGTCCTTTGAAAAGTAATGCGGTGAATGTCGGGAAGTTAGCAAGGACCCTACAAGATTGTGGGTATCGCAGGAAATGTGTCTTACAGATTGAAGGATGAACGCGGAAGGGAATTAAAGAACATATGAAATTTAATCCACTTAAAATGAATTTATTTCTTAAGTAAGTCAGATACATGTCAAAACTTTTTGGTTAACATGTCTTTTTTTCTCAAGACATGGACTGGCCCACAGAAAGACTACTCCAGACGCAGAAGCAAAAACTGAAAATGTATGTGTCACTCTTTTTCTTGGCAAAGTTTTTACCCCCATGGGTTTTTACTAGCAAGGTTTTTAATGGGACAGAAACTGAACAACTTATTACTAAAAAACAAACTTGTGGTACTTCAGGATCAAAGTAGTACCATTGCCCTAACCCTCAAACTTTTGCATTCATGCACTGGGGAGATACAAGAGAGACAGAAGCACAACATCGGGACTCCCGAGAATTATATATTAAGGTAAATTGGTTATTTATGCCATTTTTTGTACTTGTCACTCAAAAAATAGCTGGATTCTTATGAAAATCCCGAAAATGGGTCATGTATCAAAAGGGTGGCTCGCCCTATGATTCCTTTAAATGGAATAAGAATCCTACTTTTGTCTCAATTACTCGCAAATAAACTATCAAATTCAAACGTTCAGCATGAGACTGAACTCAGAGACCACTAGGCTCTGTATTTCCACTTTGATCACATGACATAAGGGCCTAAGAGTGTGTAGGTTCCATGAACCTTTTTCCATTAAATGAGGTAAAGACATCCTTCTCATCAGCACTAAATCAAAGGGCCCTCCTTTAATATGAGTTGGATGCTTAAAACTTTTCGACCAGAAAAAGTGTTTCCGTAAGTGACATGCCTAGATTGAGTGAAAGACTTCTGACTAAAACACAAAATGCAATAAAAACTCATAACATTAGCCAGAACTTTTGAACTCAAATATAGACACTCTAAAATGAACATAGTTCTGGAAGAAGATCATAGCGGTCATTCCCCAATGATTTAGTGTTCAAAAATGTAGAAGGTTAGGCATAACCCAACACTTCTCATCAAAGCACGTGTTAAAGAACAAGACCGAACCCCGATTTGGGATAGGTCAATAATCATATTGTGAAAGCATGAAAACAAAATTTAAAGATCGAACTCAAAACATACAAGGAAAACGCGGATCAAATATATTCAAACTTATAGTAACCCTGACAATATTCAAAAAGCCCAATGTTGTAACGGACAATCAAAGAAACATTCAAACTAATATGGCCAAAGTTTTCGGCCCCATCATCCACAAATTGTCTTATATATCCCAAATAAAATGCATGAAGGCCTGAAGAGTAACATAAACTAACATGAACTAAAAGGGGGTATGTCTCCGACAAAAGAAGAATCTAAAGAATCCTCGCTCTCGACACTTACTGCGACATCGGAGGTTATCCATATCAGCGGCACATAAGTCAACTTCAGTATCAGTCAAGGATGCATACAGGTTGCCAATCCAGACCTCTTGGAGGGTCTTGTAAGAATGAATCTTAGGTCTAACTCAACCCAAAAGTTAGCTTGTAGGGTGAGGATTGTCCAAGTCCATATAAGAAGTCCATGTTCTCATTCCATTACCGATGTGGGACTCTTAAAACTCTCCCGCACGCTGTTAGGTGTATTTTATATACATTTTTTGAGTCAATTTTTAGTTAGTATTTTACATTTCGTTGTGTTTAATATAGTATTATGGTCGTTTTTCTTTCTTTGAGTCACAACGGTCATAAAGGGAGAAATGACAAAAAGAAGATGAAATGAGCTTAATTGAGGTGGAATTGCACACTAAAGGGCCAAGATATGAAGCCTAAGAAGTTTCGGGAAGTATAGAAGAAAATCAGACGAAGTCTGGATGAAAAAAGGATGAAGAACGCGAAAGCCGAAAATCAACGCCGCGGCTCTAATTCCCCTGAAAGTCTGAAACGTTGCAGTATTTTCGGGGTCGTGGCACCAACACGGAAATTTTGCCAAATCCGAGAAGGAATGGGCCAAGGCATAGAAGGAAAAGTGGGACACGTTTTGGGAGGCTATAAAAGGCCCTTTGGGCAGATTTTTCAAGGTGACACAATCCTTAATTCATCACATAACATAATTTCTTGGAGGCTTCAAGATTAGAGACTTGTTCTCAAGTATTTTCTTTCTTTACTTTATTTACTTTCAGTTTATGTTGAATAATCTTTTGGTTCTTAGCATGTCTATGACTAGGAGCTAAACTTTATTTAGGTCTTTCTTTTCGAATCGCTTGAACCTCGTCTTTATGACTTAATACATTAATTTGGTTTCTTTTTCATATAGTTAAGATTTATTCAATAGTTGTTTTGATTGCTTGGTAATTAACTGATCACTAGTTATCATCACTTATATGATTTCGAATCGAAATCCTAAAGGGGAGATTTGAATATGCTATAGTTGAATAAACATAGGTTAAAATCGTAGACGAAAGTACCCCGATACTTGTGTAGTTTTATAGGTTATTATTCTTAATCCTCCTATGTGGTAAAATCTGTCATAGAAATATAGAAGATTTCTGCACCGGGGTTGAGTGTTTATATTCTAACCAGAATATAAAACGGTCTAGTTAACCTGCTATCTTAACATAGAAGAAGAACCTTTATTGTTGCATTAAGGATTAAGGCGAGTGGATAGTTGAGGAGATTGGAAGCCCTATTTCCACCATATCTGATTTAAGTAAAGTAATTTCGTTAACTTTTACAATTGTTCAGTAGTTCATAGATAAAAACAACAACAAAATATCGACAGCCAAATAGATACCATAGGATAGATGTTTGGTAATTGAACACTAATCTCTGAGGACGATATTCGGTCTTACCTAGACTATATTACTTATAACGATACGTACACTTACGTAAGCGTGTGGAAAATCGCTAACACACGCCCAGACCCCCTTAACTGGAGCGTTGATAATACAATTTGGGGGTCCAACATCAGTGAACAAATAATTGAAATGGGTCTCGCTCTTATAACATGTAAGAATGAATCTTGGGCCTAACTCAACCCCAAAAGCTAGCTTGTAGGGTGAGGATTGTCCAAGTCCATATAAGGAGTTCATGTTCTCATTTCATTACCGATGTGGAACTCTTAACAGGTCTCAACATGAGTCTGGAGGATGGCCAAATCTAGGGGACAACTTTGATTCTGTTACACCCCGTATTTCATGATACTATTCGTCATGAATAAGGTAATGAAAGTGTTATATCCCGTACTTTCATACATTAAAGTGTAGCGTAAGATAAATACTATAAGTTCAAAAATCAAGACCATTATCAAGTTTATAAGTGTTTAAAACCATGTATAGCTCGTGTTGGAAGGTTTAGATGTTAAACAAATCACAAGAAATAAGTTTCATCAAAAGTCGACAAGTTGGGAATGTTATGACCCATACTTTTGGGATAAGAGTAGAAGTGTGTAACATGATAAAAAGGCCATGTTATGAGATATTTCAACTGTATGATATTCATATATTAATCCTTAAGGTCAAGCGATTGGTAAAACAAAAGTTGGCAAAGGTCATTGCAAGTTACATTAATGAGATTGCTGAAATTTGGGTCAATTATTGTAGAGATTTTCTCCCAATCTACTTGGTGTTATGGGTTTATCCACCCGAAAGTTCTATGAGTCTAGTTTTCGGTGCATTAAACTATTTGTCGATACGATGTGGGAGTAGGGAGAGACTCACATTTTTGCAGACCACATAGACTACTCGACAAACAGCCAAGGGAGCTCGTCGAGCGAGCTCTATAGTGAGGGTACTGCTCGCTTTGGGCTTCGCTTAGCGAGCTAGTAAGTCCAAAATGACGCGGTGGCCGATCTAACTTTGCTATTTAAGTGATCAAACTCATTCTTTACCTCATTTTCCACTCTTCCAACCTATAAGAAGTCCCACAAACTCTCCCAAGGTCCTCCAAGGATTCCATGATCATCCAAGATAAGTTCATAAGGAAATTAACGTAAATCTTATCTCGGGAAGTTGGTAGCTTTAGTCTCTTCCTTCTTCTTCTTTTGGTGGATGAGTTGGAGACATCTCCAAGTGAAAGTGAAGGCATGATTATGGTGTTTAAGGTAAGGAATTAACCTTTCCTATGGTGTATAAGTTTATTTTAACTTCTAGGATATGGATTGTATAAGTCCAATAAGATAATCGTGGCAAATCGTAGGGTGACGTTGTTTAGTTGTTGTGTTTTTTTTTTTTTGGAGGTATCCTTATGATGTGGAACTACTGAATTCAAGATGGGTTGGAGGTGTAATTATGGTTATTGATTTGGAATTGAAGGAAGGTAGAATAAGGAAGAATTATCCTAAACTAGTTGTGCAACAAGCTTATCGATCCTTGGGTTTAAGTTGTTAACTCTAGTATTGTTGTCGCGTATTGTAGATTAGCAGATAAAGAGGATCTAATTCAATATTATTCGATTGAACGTTGATATTAAGTTATGTTAAGGATATCCTTTCTTTCTTTTGGCATGACCCGATTAGAGTGAAACTGTAACACCTCGTATTTCCGGGTAATGATTTGAGCACATAGACGTGGGCAAGTGGACCCGAATCCCGGAGAAATTTATATTGTACATGCGTACACCAATAAGGAAATTAGTGTATTAAAGAACGTGATCCCGAAATAATTTTGGATTTAACAAGTGCGACGACGAGGATTTATAATAACGATTTTATATCCCCAAAGAGGTTACCGACTAATGTTATATTATGAGAATTGTGACATTGAGTTTACGAAGATTTTATAAGGCATCAGGATTTAAGTGAATTGAGATCGGGAATTAATTGTGTGCATAATTAATTAATTGTGGGATTAATTAATTATTGTTGAGGACAATACGAAGTGGAATTCCACGTGTAGCCTTGTAAGCGTATTGTTGGAAAACTGGCTTAGATGACAAAGCTTTAAACTATAGTTGACAACTTCATAAGCCTTAATCAATTCTCTCTTCTCCACATCACAGAACCTCAATTTCTTCAAGCTTCTTCAATCCTTAAAGCTCCTGAAGAAATCCCTCCATAGAACAATTATAACACTTCAATTAGAAAGAACAATTCCAACCAGTGAACTCTCTGAAACTCTCGACCAGATTGGGGAATTACCGGAAGCTTTCGCACATCCTGAAAAGAGAGAAATTCAGGGTGAACCTTAATTCCAGCAATCAAGTTCTTTAATAAAGCTTGATTACTCGGAAAACAAGCAAACCCTGAATTCAATGAAGTTCAAACTCAAGCCAATTTTTTAGACTTCTGGGCCTGCTCGTCGGAATCCGGTGCCAGTAAGAGGTTATCCAGTAATGTTCATCGTAGCCTAAAAGCGGATGTGGAAAATCCTTCATAGAGCTTACAAGACCCCGTGGAAACTTAGATAAACTCGACTACAAGGTATGTGAAGGCAACTCATTCCTTTCTTTTGGCATAATTATGTGGACAAACGTAATCGTCATGTGACTCCATAACTTACTCTACTCTTAGTAGTTAAGGATATTCATATTATTGAAATCTATGTTGCTCTCGAAACCAATTCACTTGAGTGATACAGAGGAGCATGTCTTAAGTCTGGTTCTTAGTACTTATTAAGGCAATATTGGAAAAGATATTCATGTTTCCAATGTGAACCAAAGGTATAAAGGGTGTTGTGTCATTTAGGGTATTCCGTTGTTATTCATGCATATTCATTTGCATTGAATTCATATATTACCGTGACCACTTGTGATACGCACCCTACTATATGGTAAATAGTTTATATATGTAGGGGATATAGGGAAAAAGAAGGCGTTATATACGCACACCACCTGCAGCTGGTACAGACTATCACAAAAGAGCCCGAAGAGGCCAACATGAATCGATGTCCATGTGTGGCCGATATAAAAAGATTCCCACAGAGGCGGTTATGGACAGGAAGAGCCCTTGTGTAGCTAATATATATGTATACCGCATTTGCATCATGCATGCCATTTAGAAACATTATGCCCACAGAGGATGATAATGAAATGATGCCCCCAGGGGCTATTAGGGTAAGAAAGATTGCCCGATGAGGCCGAGGTAGGTGTATACTGCATTGTGCATACCATTTAGACATATTCATTAGGGCCCTCAATGGCAAATATTGTCGGTCAGCTGTTTCTGTTTCATATTATGATACATCTTGTTTTGTTATTTCTTATGCCTAGCATACTCAGTACATCAGTCGTACTGACGTTCACTTTTGCCGGGGGGCGCTGCATTTTATGCCCACAGGTTCATACTAATAAGGTGACCGATTGTACTAAGAGATGGTTGGTTCAGCTGTGTAAGAGCACTCTACTTATTCCAGAGTTGCAGGATGATTATGGTACGTTATACTCTTAGAGGCTTGTAGATAAGTTTCTTGTGTTTATTTGTCATACATGATCTTATCGGCCTTGATGTATATATATATGCTTAAGTATGAGTTGTATGGTCATGGGTGCTCGGTGGGTTGGGTCCGGGTGCCCGTCGCGACCCTCTGGTTTGAGTCGTGACAAACTTGGTATCAGAGCATGTCTATTCTAGGAAGTCTATAAGCCGTGTCTAGGAGAGTCTTGGTTATAGGTGTGATGCGCACCACATCTATAAACAGGAGGTTGCAAGGCATTTAGGAATAGTTTCTACTCTTTCATTATTTAGATTGTGCTGCAAAGCTGAGTCGTAAGAATTCAAGTTAACCCGTGCCTGTTACTATTTCGATAAGTGCCGACTACCAAAAAGACTTCGATTAAATCATATTCGTATCCAGTAAATGGGTGACTCTACTTGATGAATGATACGCCAGAAGGGCAATACGAATTCGAGGTTATGAGAAGCTATCTCACTCGTATACGGAGGGGAGATAATGTAAGCTTGGGAAGCGAAATATTTGAGAATCTTAGAATGATAGATAACTGTTGAGACCTTAGATATCCAAGACCTTCTTGAATAGGATATCTTATGTTTGATCTTGGTTAAAGTATGTGGTATATGTAATGATGGTGAGTTATGAATATTATCAAAATGCTTCTTCTTAAAACTATTTTTAAATCGTTCTGTTGATTCACGGGATTTGGTATTTGCTATATGATCACATATTAGAGTAATCAAGAAATAAATGGACTGTGTATATGAAATGATAAGATTATTGTACTATTTAAATGTTATGAAAATATGGATTTGTTTCCATATAACCTGAAAGTGATGTGAAGTATATTAGTTATGACTCGACCATCTAAGTTGTGCAACATGTTTAGTTGTTCATTTCTGACCATATGTGTTTAACTAGCATAAGTATACAGATCAGAACTTCACTTAATCTTCATGAATTGTTGCCTCTTTCTGTGCTAATTTAACTTTGAGAGCATTTGCCATGCCTATATGTTTAACTATGTGAGTCCTAGCCAACATGAAGGTTTGTGGCTGTTTTGTCAATCTCATATATCCTATTTTTCACACATGTTGTGCTCTTTTAGTAATCTGTAGACATCTCTAGAGACAGGTTAAGCCCTTGTAAAACTTATGTGGCTCTCAGAATGTTATACTCTGAGTTATGACTGTTGTTTTGTTACTATTTGCTGTTATCTATTATCATGATTCTCTGAGTTGCAAAGATTTGGGTAAAGTTGTTGCTGCTTTGGAGATAAATTAATTACATCTTATTGTTACTTTACTGCACATATTGGCCTGGTTGAACTTGTTACACCACGTAAGTCCAGAACATGTAAAAGAGAATGTACGAAAGGAAACAAGACTTGGAAATTGGTACGAAAGGAAGAATTGTTTTTCCGACGGAAAATGTTCCGAACGTCGGAAAGGAAAAATGTTCGTTGTTGGGAATTGGATTCTCAAAATGCATTATTTGAAGAGTTTGGAACTTATATTATTTATGGAAATTTATTTTTTACGGATTTGGTCACGTGGGGCCCACCCGAGAAATTTTACGTTTTGTGGGGCCCACGAGGTTTACAGAAATTTTATGGGCAAATGAGAGGGCGACACATGGCACCCCCACATGGCTTGGTCGAAATTTATGCAAGGGTATAATGGTCATTGACCATGGTTGAAGATAAGTCTTCCAAAGCTTGACATTGTTGACAAGTCAACTTGTCCAACTAGGCTTGATCCTAGTGAAACCTATCCTAACCACTCAAGTGTTGAAATCTTAGCCATCCATTGTGTTTTATATACATAGCTAGTGCAAGACAAGCTTATTTTTTACACTTAGAAAATTTAGAGAACTTGAGCTTAGCCTTGTGAAGCTCTCGGCTTTAGTGTCCCTTCCACACAAAAAATTTGCAAATGTTGTCCATTAGCCACAAGACTTAAAACCAAGGTTCCTAAGAGTGTTGTAAGGTTATCTCAATAGAAAGATTTCGGAAAAAACGTATTTTTACGTTAGTCGCAGCGGAATCTGGGAGTTCTTCAACTTTGAAGTTGGAACTTGAAGATGGGTTCTTCATAGGCCTCAGGAGTGCTTGGAGCGGATTGAAACCTAAGTAAAGGAGCTAAGAATTTCTAAGGCGACTTTGGAATCTTGGAAATCTTAAGGGCTTATAAAGGTATATTCTTGTCGTTTTAGCAATTAAGGTTTACTTATCATCAGCTATGGTTATTAGCAAGTAGAGTTATATAGTATGAAGTTTGATATGGTTATTGGCTATTGGAACCCTAATCCGAAAACTAGCATGTTAGCCTTAAGACTACAATTCAAGTTGATTATTCGTTTAAGTCGTCGCATGTTGTATAAAGAAGGAAATTGTAGTTGTTGAAGTTGTTTAGACTATATAACATGTTAGACCTTAGAACTTGGAATTGTAAAAAAAAAGAATTGGAAAGGACTTGTGTTGAGTCATTGTTGGCCGAGAATGACTAGTAGTATTGAACTACTTCGTATGAATTGTGGGGCGGAATTTTACACGTATTGTAAGGCGTGTAATCCCCTTTGTTTGGTTGTTTTTTTTTGGAGCCTTAAATGTGGCTTGTTGGTTATTGTATTCGGCCTTGAAAAAGGTGGCAAAGTGAGTAGAAACAAAGGAAGTGCTGCCCGATTTTCCGTAGAATTAGAGACCGTATACTTAGTGTTATTCTACGTTAGAGACTAGAAGTTGATAGTCTTATTGTGACCATTATAGGTTGACACTTCTACGTACGGCGTATTCGGCTTAGCTTGTGGATTTAGTAAAAGGTATGTGAACTATCTCCTCTTCTAGCATGATTCCTAAAGATAAAGAAAGTAGGTTCTACTCTTAAATGATCCATTCCTCGTTGTATTTGGATTGCCTAAAATAGAATTTGTTCTATGTACTTCCTTGATTGTACTTTGATGTTTAGATTGTAAGTTGTAGAATCCATTTTCTTGATGAAGTTTGAATTCTTAAAAGTGAAGGTATTTTTACTTAAAGTACATGTAGTCTTAAAAAGGAAGTGGTTTCCAAATCTTTTGGCTAGGGCCTTAGTTCTAAAACCTAAAGGTCATTATAATGACTTTAGGGGAGTCAAAGGAGTGATTTACTTATTTGATTTAAAAGAGGAGAAATGACATGATTTAAGAGAAGTAACTTGTGTTAAGGGTGAAGTTACTTGAGGTTTAAAAGTAGAAGAAAACTTGTTTTCTAACTATTAAGAGACTTGAAGTATTTTGAAGGTTAAGAACTTGAATTGTAAGTATGTGATACTTGGTTTTAATAGTATAAGTCTCTTGGTTATTGAAGGAATGGATACGTCTAAAACCATAAAGGGTTATAACGGCTTTATGGGAAGTTGGTTATAACGACTTTATGGAAGGTTTTGAAAGTTGTCTATTTTGATTAATCGGCATAAGTTGCCTAGATTGTGAAAATTTGGAGTTACTTGATTTCAAGCTTTGAAATGAGTTTTCTAAAAGTGTAGTAACTTACTTTGACAAATAGACACGCCTTGATACTACGGGTGTTAGTATCTTGGGGCTTTACATAGAAAGGAGTCTTTTATAAAAGAATGTACGTACGTAGTACTTTGGCTTGATAAATTGAGAATTTGTCTAAGTGTGCCTTGATAAGTACTTTGACTTGTTAAAAGAGAATTATTCTATGTATGCCTTGATTAGTACTTTGACTTGATAAATTGAGAATTTTTCTATTTGTGCCCGGATAAGTACTTTGGCTTGTTAAATGAGAATTTATTCTAATTGTGCCCTGATAAGTACTTTGGCTTGTTAAATGAGAATTTATCCTATGTGTGCCTTGATAAGTACTTTGGTTTGGTTAATTGAGAACTTGCCTATATGTCGGGTAATAGCCTTTGAGTGCAAGTATTATGTTTTATTAAGTTGCGCGACTCGGTGGAAGGTCGGTCATGTCTTGTCAGAAGTTACTTGGGACGCACCGACGTGATGTGGGATTCCACGTATGCTCGTTACTTGTAGTACTTAGGTTAAATTCCCGATTTTTATAGAAGACATGGTAGTGCTTATGTCTTGTTTGATGGTCGATCGAGATAGGGTAAGAGTATAAGTGAGGTAAACCCCAAGACGCCGTACCACCTTCTCCGGGGTAAGAGTATAAGTGAGGGTAAACCCCAAGACTGTACCACCCGCTTTATGTGTTGTTTGACGCCGGTTGAGATAGGGTAAGAGTATAAATGGCAAGCCCCAAGACGTTATACCACCTTCTCCAGGTAAGAGTATAAATGGAGGCAAGCCCCAAGGCGTTATACCCCCGCTTACCACCTCCTTCGTGGTCGAGTATAAATGAGGTAAACCCCAAGACGTTATACCACCGCTCGTTTGCCTACTGCCCGTCTGATTTTAGAACACAGTGGGACTTGGTGTTCATGTATGCCTATTGGTGCTATGTTATATCATGGACTGTCGGCAGTGAGGAAGGATTCCACGGGCATGATTGATATTATGGGCGTGAGACCCATAGTTATATTTGAATAGTGACTTTGAGGGCCTGCGTCCACGACTTGATGTGGATCGCTATGTATTGTGTAATCGTAGGTTGGCTATCATACATGTCTCCCGCTTTGTTTAGATCATTATGATTTCATTACGATTTACTATTCACATACTTAGTACATTCTTCGCATCGACCTCCTTCGAGGCCGTTCACGCCGCAGTTTAGGTACGCTGTTTGGTGATCGGCAGTGTAGATCTGCTCGGGGTTTTGGATAGCTCCATCTGTCCAGAGTTTATCTTTTGGTATATATCCTTCAAGCATGTGCTTTGTACAGCTGGGTACGGCGGCCTTGTCCGTCATATTTCAATTTAACTCCTAGGTCCGTATTCATATGTGGATTGGACTCGCATGGTGTAGTGTGTTTTGTTTATGTATATTATATGGCAGCCTAGTCGGCTTTGCCTTACACGTACGTTGGTTTAAAAAAAAAGAGTTGTTATTAATTTCCGCAATGTACTTAGTTGTTAAGGTAGAAGGTGCCTGTGTAGGCACCGCCACTTGCCCGGGTTCGGGCGTGACAGTGGTATCGTGAGCGATCCTCGGAATGTTTACTGACCGTGTCTAGTAGTCTTGATTATCGGTGTGTTGCGCGCCACACCCATAAACAGGAGGCTACGGGACATTTAGGAGTTGGTTTATATTCTTCTCACTCTCGATCGTGCCCTAGAGCGTGTTAGTAAGATAATTCCTCTCCGGCGTAATTTTGTGTTACGATTATGCCTCGAGAGCAACAAACCGCCTGTAGGCAAAGAGCAAAGCAGGAGCTACTAGTCGACTCGAGAGTTGATAGGCTTATGCCTGTGGTATACCAGATGATGTACCACGCCATCGAGTTAACCTTCGCGAGTTTTGAGACCACGCACGAGCCTCTGATTTCGCTAGGGAAGACTTTAGGGTCATGAAGAAGCCATTATGTTATTGACCAAGATAGCGAGTGCTGATTTCCTCAAGAGAGGTTATTCGGCCAAGACTGCACGGTGTACAGAGGGTAGAGGGCCAACGCGGAGATCTGCGTAAGAGGGCTAGACCGGTTGGTTATCCCGGTGAGTTTTGGGACGAGCTGCCTCAACAGCAAGTGATATATTCGTCCCAGCCTACCCAGTACATACCCCCGCAGCTCATAGGTGGGAGATTTGATCTCACAAGGTATTTAGGAGCCGGTCCAAGCTCCAGAGGTCGAGGTTCTCAGAGGAGCAGAGGATTTTCTCAGTCGAGGCCACTTATTCCTCAGTGTTTCCATTGTAGTAAGCGTCATTTGGGGAAATGTCGTCTTGGCACAGGTGTTTGTTATTATTGTGGCCGTCCGGGCCATATACTGAGGGTATGTCCTTTTAGAAGGGGCACCGGTGAGGTGGCTCAGCCTATGAGGCCGATGGTTGGTTCCCTTTCCTCCACATGTCGTCCCCGAGCGAGGTGTTGGATGTCGATCGGTCGTGGTAGAGGTCAGGGTGGAGTTTATAGTTCTGGCGGTCCTTCGAACCGCATAGATGACGTGACTACTGGGCAGGATCAGGAGGCGACATCGCACGGGGTTACAGGTATATTTCGATTCTTTTGAATCATACGTGCGTTGATAGATTCAGATTTTGCCCTAGCATATATGTTTTCCCTGTGTGGCTAGCTTATAAGTGATAGTACCCAGGTAGGAATACTTTGATTAGTAATGTGAAAAGTAATAATATTGACAAGAATGATAAGTGACCGAGACTATAGTTGTGTAGAGTTCACAAGTTGTAATTGCCTCACGATGTAAGACCAATAGGGAAGATTGTACAGTCGAACTACTTTGGCTTATGTGACGAACCTCTAGTGAATAGGGGATAAGGTAAGAAGTACCTTGAGATAAGAGAGATTTATTTCAGACTAAGAACGAGAAGTTAAGTGTGACGATGAGTCGGGTTATGGACTCATTTCGAGTCAGCCGATAGTATGGAATGGGGTGATGTCAGTTAGAAATGGTCCCGTTATGTGATAGGGTCACGAGGATGCCAGGCCCAAGTCTAGTTGATCGTTATGCGAGTTCGTGGATGCGTTCCACCTAACTAGGTCGTAAGGACCGAGAAGAGCCTTAACGGAATGTAAGTAACTATATGGCCAAGTTTGGATAGTAACTCGAAGGATTGGAGAATAGAAACGATATTTGAGATTTTGTCGTGTACTAGATAAGTTTGAAAATGAAAAGGTATGACAAGTAAGGAAAGAAAGGAACCTCTAAGGAATCCCGTGTTGGGGAAGACTGTAACCTTCGAGTATTGTGAGCAGGGACCACGGACGGAAGGTCCATTGTTATGTTTACGTATGTTGTGGTTGCCATGTGTGGCATCGTTGGTCTTGTGCAGTTTTGATTGATAGGCATAGTATAGAGATCAGGCCGTGTGTATAGCTTGGCAACCGACTAAGAACATTCGGGGACGAATGTTTCTAAGGGGGGAAAAATGTTACACCCCGTAAGTCCAGAACATGTAAAAGAGAATGTACGAAAGGAAACAAGACTTGGAAATTGGTACGAAAAGAAGAATTGTTTTTCCGACGGAAAATGTTCCGAACGTCGGAAAGGAAAAATGTTCGTTGTTGGGAATTGGATTCTCAAAATGCATTATTTGAAGAGTTTGGAACTTATATTATTTATGGAAATTTATTTTTTTACGGATTTGGTCACGTGGGGCCCACCCGAGAAATTTTACGTTTTGTGGGGCCCACGAGGGTTACGGAAATTTTATGGGCAAATGAGAGGGCGACACATGGCACCCCCACATGGCTTGGTCGAAATTTATGCAAGGGTATAATGGTCATTGACCATGGTTGAAGATAAGTCTTCCAAAGCTTGACATTGTTGACAAGTCAACTTGTCCAACTAGGCTTGATCCTAGTGAAACCTATCCTAACCACTCAAGTGTTGAAATCTTAGCCATCCATTGTGTTTTATATACATAGCTAGTGCAAGACAAGCTTATTTTTTACACTTAGAAAATTTAGAGAACTTGAGCTTAGCCTTGTGAAGCTCTCGGCTTTAGTGTCCCTTCCACACAAAAAATTTGCAAATGTTGTCCATTAGCCACAAGACTTAAAACCAAGGTTCCTAAGAGTGTTGTAAGGTTATCTCAATAGAAAGATTTCGGAAAAAAACGTATTTTTACGTTAGTCGCAAGGCGGAATCTAGGGGAGTTCTTCAACTTTGAAGTTGGAACTTGAAGATGGGTTCTTCATAGGCCTCTAAGGAGTGCTTGGAGCGGATTGGAACCTAAGTAAAGGAGCTAAGAATTTCTAAGGCGCGACTTTGGAATCTTGGAAATCTTAAGGGCTTATAAAGGTATATTCTTGTCGTTTTAGCAATTAAGGTTTACTTATCATTGTAGCTATGGTTATTAGCAAGCATGAGTTATATAGTATGAAGTTTGTTATGGTTATTGGCTATTGGAACCCTAATCCGAAAACTAGCATGTTAGCCTTAAGACTACAATTCAAGTTGATTATTCGTTTAAGTCGTCGCATGTTGTATAAAGAAGGAAATTGTAGTTGTTGAAGTTGTTTAGACTATATAACATGTTAGACCTTAGAACTTGGAATTGTAAAAAAAAAAAGAATTGGAAATGACTTGTGTTGAGTCATTGTTGGCCGAGAATGACTATTAGTATTGAACTACTTCGTATGAATTGTGGGGCGAAATTTTACACGTATTGTAAGGCGTGTAATCCCCTTTGTTTGGTTGTTTTTTTTTGGAGCCTTAAATGTGGCTTGTTGGTTATTGTATTCGGCCTTGAAAAAGGTGGCAAAGTGAGTAGAAACAAAGGAAGTGCTGCCCGATTTTCCGTAGAATTAGAGACCGTATACTTAGTGTTATTCTACGTTAGAGACTAGAAGTTGATAGTCTTATTGTGACCATTATAGGTTGACACTTCTACGTACGGCGTATTCGGCTTAGCTTGTGGATTTAGCCGAAAAGGTATGTGAACTATCTCCTCTTCTAGCATGATTCCTAAAGATAAAGAAAGTAGGTTCTACTCCTTAAATGATCCATTCCTTGGTTGTATTTGGATTGCCTAAAATAGAATTTGTTCTATGTACTTCCTTGATTGTACTTTGATGTTTAGATTGTAAGTTGTAGAATCCATTTTCTTGATGAAGTTTGGATTCTTAAAAGTGAAGGTATTTTTACTTAAAGTACATGTAGTCTTAAAAGGAAGTGGTTTCCAAATCTTTTGGCTAGGGCCTTGTTCTAAAACCTAAAGGTCATTATAATGACTTTAGGGGAGTCAAAGGAGTGATTTACTTATTTGATTTAAAAGAGGAGAAATGACATGATTTAAGAGAAGTAACTTGTGTTAAGGGTGAAGTTACTTGAGGTTTAAAAAGTAGAAGAAAACTTGTTTTCTAACTATTAAGACTTGAAGTATTTTGAAGGTTAAGAACTTGAATTGTAAGTATGTGATACTTGGTTTTAATAGTATAAGTCTCTTGGTTATTGAAGGAATGTATGTCTAAAACCATAAAGGGTTATAACGGCTTTATGGGAAGTTGGTTATAACGGCTTTATGGAAGGTTTTGAAAGTTGTCTATTTTGATTAATCGGCATAAGTTGCCTAGATTGTGAAAATTTGGAGTTACTTGATTTCAAGCTTTGAAATGAGTTTTCTAAAAGTGTAGTAACTTACTTTGACAAATAGACACGCTTGATACTACGGTGTTAGTATCTTGGGGCTTTACATAGAAAGGAGTCTTTTATAAAAGAATGTCGCACGTAGTACTTTGGCTTGATAAATTGAGAATTTGTCTAAGTGTGCCTTGATAAGTACTTTGACTTGTTAAAAGAGAATTATTCTATGTATGCCTTGATTAGTACTTTGGCTTGATAAATTGAGAATTTTTCTATTTGTGCGGATAAGTACTTTGGCTTGTTAAATGAGAATTTATTCTAATTGTGCCCGATAAGTACTTTGGCTTGTTAAATGAGAATTTATCCTATGTGTGCCTTGATAAGTACTTTGGCTTGGTTAATTGAGAACTTGCCTATATGTCTTGGTAATAGCCTTTGAGTGCAAGTATTATGTTTTATTAAGTTGCCGCGACTCTGGTGGAAGCGGTCACCGTCTTGTTAGAAGTTCTTGGACGCATCTGGTGATGTGGGATTCCACGGGTATGCTTCCGTTACTTGTAGTACTTGGGTTAAATTCCTGATTTTTATAGAAGACATGGTAGTGCTTATGTCTTGTTTGATGGTCATCGAGATAGGGTAAGAGTATAAGTGAGGTTAACCCCAAGACGCTGCACCACCTTCTCCAGGTAAGAGTATAAGTGAGGTAAACCCCAAGACTGTACCACCCGCTTTATGTGTTGTTTGGCCGGTTGAGATAGGGTAAGAGTATAAATGAGGGGCAAGCCCCAAGACGTTATACCACCTTCTCCAGGGTAAGAGTATAAATGAGGGGCAAGCCCCAAGACGTTATACCCCATGCTTTACCACCTCCTTCAGGGTCAGAGTATAAATGAGGGGTAAACCCCAAGACGTTATACCACCTGTTCGTTTGCCTACTTGGCCCGTACAGTTTTTAGAACACAGGTGGGACTTGGTGTTCATGTATGCCTATTGGTGCTATGTTATATCATGGACTGCCGGCATTGAGGAAGGATTCCACGGGCATGATTGATATTATGGGCGTGAGACCCATAGTTATATTTGAATAGTGACTTTGAGGGCCTGCGTCCCTGACTTGATGTGATCGCTATGTATTGTAATCGTAGGTTGGCTATCATACATGTCTCTCGCTTTGTTTAGATCGTTATGATTTCATTACGCATTTCATCGCTCACATACTTGGTACATTCTTCGCATCGACCTCCTTCGGGCTGCGTTCACGCCGCAGTTTAGGTACGTTTGGTGATCGGCAGTGTAGGATCCTCGCCGTGGTTTTTGGATAGCTCCCTCTGTCCATGAGTTTATCTTTTTGGTATATATCCTTGATATAGGCTTTATGCAGTTTTGGGTACGGGGCCTTGTCCGTCATATTTCGATTTAACTCCTGCAAGTCCGTATTCATATGTGGGATTGGACTCGTGTACAGTGTAGTGTCTTTTGTTTATGTATATTATATGGCAGCCTAGTCGGCTTTGCCTTACACGTACGTTGGTTTAAAAAAAAATGAGTTGTTATTAATTTCCGCAATGTACTTAGTTGTTAAGGTAGAAGGGTGCCCAGGTAGGGCACCAGTCACGGGCCCGGGGTTCGGGGCGTGACAGAACTGCCCTGTTGTGTTGAAAAGGCTGTTAATCTGCAGTGTTTTGGTGTAAAAAAATAAAAAAATTGTTGTCTTTTAAGTTGGATATGAGTTACATTTCTTAATGAAAGTTGAGGCAATTGGTTGATTGTGTTTATTATGTGCCCATTCCTGTCAACTGTTGTCATGCCCCTGTATGTGTCTCAAGTATAGATGGTCCTAAGGAATTTTGGTTTCTGATAGGGATTCTGTTAAGTTGACCTGATATTTGTCAAACTAAATCATGACAACGTATTGATTAGAGTGTGTGGTCTGTGTATAAATGTATGAGTATCAGGTTAAGTATAGTCTTTTATATGTTGTAACATTACACTATTTAATTGGTATGTTCCAGCTTTCCTTTTGAGTCATGTTACCCATATTATATATAAATGTACTTGTATGGCTTTGCACTCTTGGAATGATGTCTTGAATAATTATTTGTTCAATTTTATACCGTTATTTCTAACCTGCTTGGTTGAGAACTGGTTAGTTATGTGTGGTTCATTTTAGTTATGAATGGATTACCAAGTTTTAATAATTGTCTGGAAGTATGTGTTAACAATTTGGAAAGATATTTGGTTAAGCTATTTGATTGTTTTAAATAAGACCAGACAGGTTCAGATGTGCCCTTTGTGGATGGTATGGTTCTTGCAATTTTCTATTTAAATGTGTTACCACAATTTAAAGATATGAATTCTGGAATAAAATATATTGGCTTACTGTTTTTTTTCCTTCATATATAGTATTGGTTTGTATATCTGTTGAGATTAAATGAGGAGCTGGGATCAAATATGTTATAGAGTAGCCTTCACATGGATTTAGGAGGTCATCTCATGTATATATATTAGGTCAGTTACTTTGTGCCATTAGTATGCTTGCTTGTATTTGGTCAAAATCTCTATGTTGCCTGAACCTCTTTCTCTGTTAAATATTTTGGTTTATCTCTGCTGTGTGGATCTTGGAATTATTGAATTGGTTTGCTAAGGTTACTAGGGGGATATTGGATGCCTATGAATACTGCTTGAGCTGAGTTGTGATTTGGTTAAATATGAAAGACACAAGAAGTGATAGTATGAATGAAACTATTGGGTGTTACTTTTAAATGTTGTTCCTGTCACAACTGTTATGGCTTTATATTTAGTATGAGCTCTACATCTGACTTAGCTATGTGGTGACAAGCCTAGTATGGTCTTGATAAACTGTGGTTATTTGGTGTTGTCATTTACATATCATGTCTCAGACCTTTAGCTTGCTAAATGATTATTGAGCCCAAGAATGGATGTGTCTGAGAGACTAATGATGGCTGGGTAATAAGCAGTTGTATTTACTGCATCTTAACTTAAATCAGTGTCATGTTAGTTGCAAGATATTTCATTGCATTTGAGACCTTTCCAACATCCTGTTGTCTACCTTAAAAGACAAGTTAAACTCCACTAGACTGTTAATAAATCCACCATAATACATGTTCCTAGCTAAATCATGTTTGTACCACATTAAGTTATGGTCCAGTTGTATTTTAATATCAAGTCAAGATCATGTTTTCATGTGATAACATGTAGAAGGATAGGATTCAATATTGTGACTGTCCAAAGATGGTTAGAGGTTTTGATTGAACTCTTTATGTGATCAAAAGTGTCTATTTTTTTTATAGGGTATATGCATGACTGTCCAAAGATGGTTAGAGGTTTTGATTGAACTCTTTATGTGATCAAAATTGTCTATTTTTTTTATAGGGTATATGCATGTTATTAAATTGATCAACTAGAACTTGTTCATTATGCCTTAGCTTTAGAGATGGTCTATGACTAAATTAAGCTTCTTGTTAATTGTTGTACATGTGCCTATTGATCGGTGTATTTTATATACACCTTTTGAGTCATTTTTAGTTAGTCTTCCGTCCATTTTTGTACAAATACGTGTCGTCTTAGGATACATTTTCTTTCTTTTGAGTCATAATGGTTTAAAGTGGCTCATTGGCGAAAAGGAGCAAAAAGAGGGCAGAAACAGAGGTTCCAGAGCTCAAAAAGCGAGAAAGTTGGCGAACCGGGCAAGAAACAAGGCGGCGCCGCAGCGCCTCCAGCCAGCAGTGTTAGAGCGCCGCGACGCCCAAAATACAGAGAACTGCAGGAGTTTCGGCGCCGCGGCGCCAGTTGCAGGGCCGCTGCGCCAAGGCGGGAATTCTGCCAAATTCGAATGGGAATGGGCCAAGGCCTAGAAAGAAAACTGGGAGAACGATTTGGAGGCTATAAAAACAGCTTTTAGGTCAGATTAAAGGGTTCCAAACCTTGGCAATTCATCATAACCTTGGAGATCAAGATTGGAGACCACTTTTGTGTAATTTCTTGTTTCTTTGTTTTATTTCTTTATAGTTTATGTTGGATATTAGTTTAGTTCTTGGCATGTCTATGGCTAGGAACTAACTTAATTTAGGGCTTTCCATATCAAATCACTTGAAACTCATTCTTATGAATTAATACATGTTTTGGTTTCTTCTTATCATTGTTGAGATTTATTCAATATTTGTCTTGAATGTTTGGTAATTAATTGATCACTAATTATCATAATCTATATGATTTCTAATCGAAAGCCGAAAGGGGAGATTGTGAATATGTTATAGTTGAATAAACATAGGTTAAATCGTGGACGGAAGTACCCCGATACTTGTGTAGCTTGATAGGTTATTGCTCTTAATCCTCCTTTATAGTTAATCTTATCACCGAAAGGTAGAAGGGTTCTATATTGGGGTTGAGTGTTTATATTACCTTAACAGGATTATAAAATGGCTTAGTTAACCTGCTATCTCAAAATAGAAGAAGAACCATAATTAATTGCATTAACAAGTAAGATGAGCGGATAGTTGAGGAGATTTGGAAGCCCTATTTCCACCATAACTGAAGTAAAACAATGTAATTTAGTTAGCATTCATAAGTATTGTTATAAACAATTCATCAATCATCAGTTACCAAATATATACCATAGAATAGAAATTGATAATTGGACACTAATCCCTGAGGACGATAACTCGGTCTTCTAGACTATATTACTTGTCACGACACGTGCACTTGCGTTAGTGTGTGCATAAATCGCGCATCAAGTTTTTGGCGCCGTTGCCGGGGATTGGCGTAGTTCAATATCATTCTATCTATTCCTAATTTCTAATTTGGTTTTATTTTTGTTTTTATTTATTACTATATTT
Source organism: Przewalskia tangutica (assembly GCA_029844215.1). NCBI lineage: Eukaryota > Viridiplantae > Streptophyta > Magnoliopsida > Solanales > Solanaceae > Przewalskia > Przewalskia tangutica. Next base: position 36,412,523 of record CM056738.1, read on the forward strand.
TTCTCTTTTATTCGTGAAACCGTGCGCCGTGATCCGTTTGTTGATTTTGATCTGTTGCAGACATCTAGTTTATGCGAAGGAGAAGAGGAGCAGATACACTTGTTCCCTTCAACCCGGAGATTGAAAAGACTTGCAAACAGAACAGGAGAAACCAACGAATTTTGGCCTTAATAGCAATGGGGGGCTTGCAGAACAACAATGAGATGAACGAAGGGTTAGGTGATCATCAACCTAACCAAAGGATGCCTCGGAGACTGCCAATGGATGTGGAAGAGAGGGTCCAGGTCCAAGTTGAGAGAAACTTGGGAGATTATGTGCTGCCAAGGGTGAATGGAGCACAAACTTGCATCAGGCTCCCAGTAATAGGAGCAAATAATTTCGAAATCAAGCCTGCGATCCTAAGTATGGTGCAGAATAATGTTCAATTCGGAGGGTTGCCGTCGGAAGATCCTCACGTGCACATAGCGAACTTCTTGGAATTGTGTGCAACTTTCAAGTATAATGGCGTTACTGACGACGTCATCCGATTGAGGCTCTTTCCCTTCTCACTCAGGGATAGAGCGAAAGTTTGGTTGAATTCCTTGCCCACAGATTCGATATTCACATGGCAGGAGCTGACACAGATGTTTTTAGCAAAGTTCCTTCCACCGTCCAAAGCCGCTAAGCTGAGAGGGGAGTTGAACAATTTTTATCAAGCTGATGAAGAGTCACTCTATGAGGCTTGGGAAAGATTTAAAGATTTGCAAAGGAAGTGTCCACATCATAGCATTGAGTTGTGGAATTTGGTCCATATTTTCTACAATGGGCTAAGCGGGACCACAAGAACTATCATTGACGCAACCACATGTGGAACTTTCATGAGAAAGACAGCACACGAAGCCCATGATTTGTTAGAAGACATGGCCACCAATAATCATGTAACAGAGGACAGAGGGGTGAGTGGAAGAAGAGCAATAGGAGTTCATGAGATTGATGCCATCACAGCACTAAATGCACAAGTTGCTCTCTTGACCAAGCAACTGCAACAAAACACAGTGTCAGTGAATGCAGTTCAAATGTCATTGAGTTGTGAGATGTGTGAAGGTCAAAACACCTTTGATAGGTGCCCATCAGCAGATCCCAACAACATCTCGATCGAGCAAGCAGAATTCCAAGCAATAGGGAATTATCAAAGGCCCCAGAACAACCCCTATTCAAATACCTACAATCCAGGGTGGAGGAATCACCCTAACTTCTCATGGAGGGGTGATCAAGCGGCGAGAACCAATTTGAGGCGGTATCAAAATCGGCAACCATTCACTCGAGCCTCATCTTCACAACAATTGGTCTGCACCCGCCAACAAGAAGCGGATGAGTTGAGAGCAGCCATGTTGACACTCACCAACTCACAGACCCAGTTCATGGCAGAGACCAGATCCTCTATCAGGAATTTGGAGTCGCAGGTGGGACAACTAGCGAAGATGGCAAACAACAGGCCACAGGGCACTTTGCCTAGTAATACAGAGATGAACCCCAGAAACGGCAAGCGGTGCGGTGAGGAATGGAAAACAGTTAGAACAACTTACACCCCAGCCTGTGGTTGAACAGAGAGTAGATGCAGAGAGGGAGAGGGTTACTGAAGACCGCCCTACGTTAGAAAAAGCTCCAACAGTCCCAGTGAGGGAATACACTGAGAGGATTCCTTACCCGCAGAGGTTGCAAAAGAAAGTGGTTGATAAGCAATTCTCCAAGTTCTTGGAGATATTCAGAAAGCTACACATTAACATTCCGTTCATTGACGCATTGGAGCAAATGCCTACTTATTTTAAATTCATGAAGGAAATTCTTGGGAAGAAGAAGAAGTTGGCGGAGTATGAGACGGTGGCACTGACAGAGGAATGTAGTGCCATCTTGCAGAAGAAATTGCCCCCCAAACTCAAGGATCCAGGGAGCTTCACACTGCCTTGCACAGTTAGCAGGGTGACATGTAATAGAGCCATTTGTGATTTGGGGGCTAGCATAAATCTTATGTCCTTGTCTGTTTTTAAGAGGTTAGGGTTAGGTGAAGCCAAACCAACCACTGTGAGCTTGCAGTTAGCAGATAAGACAGTGGTGCATCCCAGGGGAACGATTGAAAATGTCTTAGTTAAGGTGGGAAATTTCTTCTTTCCTGCGGACTTCCTCATCCTTGATATGGAGGAAGATGATGAGATCCCCATCATATTGGGAAGACCATTTTTGGCAACCGGGAGAGCCCTGATTGACGTGGAGAAGGGTGAGCTGACACTTAGAGTGGAGAATGAAGAGATGGTGTTCAAGGTGTTCAAACACATCATTGAACCCCCAGTCATGAGCAAGTGTTTTGCAGTTAGCACTGTCAGCAAATCGGTTGAGCCAGCTGTTGACACCCAATTTTGTCCATTCCCCGTAAATAAATAACCAATAAATTAAACAATTTTCTTTCTTTTAGAACCACAATTTTACTTCGCAAAATACACATAGTAAGTAAGTTTTAATATTAAGCACTAATTAATTAGCACACCCATTTATTGTTATAATAATAGCTTAGACTAACAAAACACCTAAATAATTTAATCACAATTTAGATTTTTCATTTAGCTACCATTAATTAAATAATACACCTAAACTAATACACAAAACCAAATAATTAACAGCCCATGCCCTTTGAATCAGTCTACCCAACCCAAAACATCTCCTGCAGCCCATAACCCATTTCCCTTTAACTTATCCATCGTCCAGCCCAACTACCCGCGGCCCATAATCCATCACAATACCCGACCTTTATTACCCAGAAGCCCAGATCTTCACAGCCCATAACCCTTCACGTCCAAAGAGGAACCACAGAAACCAACGAAGCTCCTCGGTAGCGTTTCACGTCAAATTTCTCGCCGAGAAATCTGGTCCCTTTCTTTACCTTCCTTGTAGAATAATATAGTTTACCGTCCTAGATGGAAATTCAAAGTAAAGCAGCTACAACTTTCATACTATCAAAGGAAAGCTAAATCAAATTCACAAGATTCGATTACCAATTTTAGGATTCACAAACTTTTCTAAAGAAGAACCAACGTTTATTTTCCTTATTTTGGCCGATTCGGTCCTCAATTAGAGGAGTCTGAATTCATAATTTCAGCCGCAAAACAGTTCTTTTGCGAGCTTTCCTTCGACAATTCTGGGAAGCCTTTGTTGTCGCCTCAGTTCGCTACCCGCAAAAGGTCGGTAAACTCATTTTTTTTATATCATGTTCGACTTGTCTTTCACGATATGTACGATGATTGTGTTAGCTTAATATAATTATTTATGTTAAATCATATAAAGCTGTTTGGCGGCTATATCAGTTCTTTGAGTCTTTCTGGATTAATACGCCGAGTTGAGAAATTGGTAGGCTTCTGGTTGATAAATATGATTAACTATTGTGTGAATTTGCTAAGTTAACTTGTGAATGTATCTAGTTAAACCAGGCATTACTAATTTCCATTTGGCTAAGTAGTAAACATGTTGGAAGAACGCCCATATTTATTTGTGTTTATTTGGATTTGCGGCTAAATAGGTAAACTTATTTGTGTATTTGATCTATGCATGTTATATGTGTGACTTTCCGACATTCATCCAACAAACACTATGATGCGAGCGACAATCGTTAAATCTTAAATGCTAATTGTGATGACCTGTCCATCTTGGGGAAGGGGGGCTTTACGTTATAGCCAGGATTCACGGAATTGATTGGTTATGTCTGTACTGGAAATCTACTTAAGATATTGTTAAGTATGCTGTTCTATATTGACATATACATAAGGACATCTAGTGACTTTGTATCACGCCATAACTGCCCATTTTTTGATGTCTAAATGAAAGTTTCGAAACTTGATCCTGCATACCCTCTGAAATCCAATTCTAATGTGCATCAGTTCCACTGATTCGGCCCTGCGTACATCTTCTTATCCTAATTTAATGAATATTTGTTCGACTGATTTTGATCTTGTTAGTTTGTTAAAATACAGTGACACATATGAAGATATATAGGTCAATATACCCTTGTACATTAGGTATCAGCGTGGGTATATTATCATGTTGTATATATTTTGAATCCATCCGTTTATTTCTCCATTTCTGTGTTGTCAATCTGGAAACAGTACTTCGAGTCATCTTCAGCATGTGGATCATCTGTGGGCTTTGTAATTTAATCACTGCATATATGCCAAGTTGCAAATCATGTGCTAGATTTTAGGCCAAGGGCATATGTGTATAAATAGGGCCTGCCGTCCTAGGTTCTTAATTAAGGTTGGACCTTTTAATGTCTTGGAGAATGCTGTATGTTTTAATGAATTTGTTCCTGCCCTTTATGTGGTATTATATTTTGCATGAATCGAGTCTCAAAAAAAAGGGGCATGTTAATTTTGTTTCGTTTGGCTTGGCATTGCCGTCTGAGCCATGTAAGATGTGTATGTGTTTTCCTCTTCTTGGAATACGAAATTGGCTATTGCTTATTGCATACAGTGAGGAGTGTTACATGTATCAAGGTCTGTATTTGGCCATTCCCTTTAAGAACAGAGGCAAAGAACTAAAAAATAGTCACTGCTTGGTTAATCGTTTCCTTCTTTCAAACTGCCAAACAAAAATGATATAAAAATGTATCAAATTTCCACGTTAAATGCTTATTTTGTTGACATGTACTAATCCTTTTCTTTCTTATTTTTACAAGACATGCATCGGGAGAATAATCAAGAGTCTCGGTATGAGACTCATCATGACTTCCATATCGCCAACCACACTTCCGCCGCAGGGCTTCCAGACAGCTATAGGATAGATGGTGTCACCATCCGTTCTAGACGTTACAACAACTCCAATCTCACTCCTCCTTTTGCTTATTTATGCATTTATTTATTTGTTTATTTATTATTGTCATATTTATTAACCTCGTAATTAATAGGACAATTAACTCTACTAGTCTTTGAATACTTTGGAAGGGATAGTTTAAAGGATAAATTCACCCTTTATTTATTCTAGGGTCATCACGCAAGTCTAAATCTAAAATAATCAATCCTAGTTATGCTTTAGTCATGTAGTTAATATATTTCTCCATATTTAGTCCTTAAGAAATAAACTTCATCAGAAACTTTTCATAAATATTATAGGAAGTAATTTTTGCACATACGTATAAAAAATAATAATTTCATAATAAATCTTTTATAAGAGTCTTAAATATACTAATAGGAGTAATTTATCATTTTCTTACTTTTGTCAAATAAAACAATTTCATGTCTTATAAATGCATAATCAACTTTTGTATATTTTCGTGAGTCTTATAAGACCCTTTTAGTTATCAACATATAGTCTTTAGATATTTGCCACACCCCTTTTACTTAAATAATCTTTTTTTTTTCTAAAACATACATCCCTTAGCCAAATAAAATTAACCTAAGTTTGAACGGACAACCGCAAGTTAGCGGATCCTTTAGGATGCCTAACCCCTTCCCTTTAGGATAATAAAAAACCCTTACCTAGAATCTCACATAGTTTCACAGACCTTTAAAAATGGAGATCATTCGTAGTATCTTATGCTACATTTTTAGTGTCCTAATTCACTATAATAATTAGGTGGCGACTCCTTTAAAAACACATTTAGGAACCAACCATACGTAGTACTCCCGTTTTGACTCCGGTTTAAATGGGGTGTTACAGATGGCGACTCCGCTGGGGATAGACAGGTTCTTAACCATAACAAACATAGGTTAATTATTGTGCTTCATTTTTCCTTTCTTTATTTTTATTTTTTTATTATTTTTTTATTTATTTATTTGCTTAATTTGCTTATTTTGTGTTTCACACTTATTTGCTTTTATGTTTTGCCTAAGCTATTTTGCTTTACATATAAATATTTGCATATTGTTTTAACTGCTATTTGTTACTGCTTTCCTTAAACTGGCATTCCGCTCATACTTCCTCCCTTATGGAAAATTCACACTATCACACACAACACGCGGGTGTGCTTTGCGCACCTGCAAATTTCTTTCAAACACCCAAATTTAAGAGAGTTGGTATTTTGCGCGGAGAATCCGGTCCAACCGGTGGTCGCGTAGCCTTCTCACTCGAGTAGTCCACTCGGGAACCTTGCGTCTAGTAAGCCAAATCTTAGCAAACTTAAGATAGAGCTATACCACCCTTTATTTTAAGGCATGCATGCATTTACCTTAGGTGGGTCGGTCCTTGGTATCGACACCACTATTAGGAAGACACCAAACTTGTCGATGGGTTTCTCAACCCAACGACCAACCAGCATATTATGTGTTGCACAATCATGATAGATTTATCCAAGCCAAAAGACATGCCCAAAGTTGGAAATGTAAGTTTATTATTATTTATTGTTTTTCAGCATTTGTAACATGGATCATATAAGAATGGTTAGCGGAGTTCCTAATAAGCTAAGAGTATGGTGGGAGGATTTCGACATCGCTGATCGGGCGATGATTAGGAAGAAGTTGGGGTGTCTCATCTCACTATTTGGTATTTCGCGGATCCGCATTTGATCAGAGCTTTAATCCGGTTTGGGATCCAGACCGAGTCATTTTCAAATTCAAGGATTTCGAAATAACTCCTACATTGGAAGAAGTGCATTATTTCACCAGCCTAGTTTACCAAGGTAGAAGACAGATTATTCCCAACAGCCAATCAGGGAAGAAATTCCTCCGCTACATGGGTCTTAAGAATACTAAGGAGTTGCGTTGCTTGAGAACAACGGGTGTCTCTTGACTATCTTTCTGAGAGGTATGGACATAATAACGCTTACAAGACATGCAAAGCAGAATTCTCATGCACTCTACGCCATTGGCAAAGCAGCGTCTATTGCATTCAACAGCTCTACTTGGCACCTTGATTTTCCTCTTGAGTATGGCAAGATAAGTACTTGCATATGTTCGTGGCGGATCACTTTTCGAGGAATTGATGGTATACAACCCACTTTGGTTCCTATGATTTTGGCAGAAATATTCCGAGCTCTTGGGAAATGCAAAAGAGGCCAGACAAACTTCTTTGAAGGTTGCAATCTTATCTTACAAATGTGGGCCATGGAGCATTTTTACCAGCGGTCAAATATGACAGACGTTTGTTTCAGCGCATCTTACAAGATCGACAACTTCTATGATAGGGCGAAGCGGTTTGTGTCGCGGTCGGCACCAAAGATTAGTGCAAGTTTTTGACATCCCACCCGGATCAGATCGGTGGAAATATCCCTTACTCACTCACGGCGGGAGCCTTTATACGCTGTGAAAGAATTATACTATATTGAGCTTATTGGTTTAAAGTGCGGCCGTGCGCTCCCTGCAGCGTCTTGACAATTCGGACAAGAACAGATAATCCCACTCCGATCAGACATGGGAGTCTCTGAAGTCACATTTGGACCAAACTTTATCGTGCCCCGAACTAGACAAATTTTGAGAGAATGGGACGACATTAACAAGGTAAACATCGGAGATGAACAAGCAGGACGCACATCCGAATATCGTATGGTTTCAAGAGGATCACAACGGCAACTGACCTACGGCGAAAGGAGAGCAAGGTTTCGAGGACGTGGGCACGAGCAATAGGATGAAAGATTGTCTACTCAAAGAAAAGGTCATCACCCCAGACATGTGGGTCCTAATGCACGATGCAGTACAATACTTGGAACAGACAGGGGCTATCCCAAAGAAGACCTAAGTTTCACTATCACATCGACAACATAGTTACTTAGTTTGAGATTTTCATTGTTTTCTTATAAAGTGTCATTTCAATTAGCTTTATTTCCAATAAAGGCATTCAAATACAATGGCTTGGGTACATCTAACGTGACTTTGCATATATGACGCTTAGGCCTACCTCTGGCATAATAGAGGCCCCTTGCATATTAGGACACGCTTTAATCTACTCTATTTTGTTGAAGCTTCATTACATGCCCATATGTTCTGCTATTTTGTTTGATGCTAACACATGTTTTTGATAAAAGGATTTTTGCTATACTACTCCCCCTTATCGGCTGGTTTGTGTTGGCAAGCACTGGCGGAGCACCCATATTTCACAAGATCTAGAGGCAATGCACCCTTTGTTTGAATGGTACTTGATTCATAAAGAATGATTCTTTTGAAGTTATACGGACTTTCTAAAAAAAAATGCCACCTTTTATCAATATGCGTGTCACGAGATATATCGCTCTCGGACTTCTTACGGTAAGGCCAATGCACCAGCCAGCCAGTACTGCAGCAAATGGCGGTCATGCAAGCAGAAATGGATAGACTCCGAGAGATTACTAAGCTATCTATAAGCCTCAACACACAACTACCCACACTTCCTAATTCACCGTCTTTTCGACGCCATCCCCAACACCCAACAGATAACCCACAACCTCCCAATCCACAATACAACAACACGCCTCCTCACAACCCACAACCCCCAAATCCACAACACAACAACATGCCTCCTCATAACCCACAGCCCCCAAATCCACAACACAACAACACACCTCCTCGTAACTCACGGACCGTAAATGACCACACACCTCAGCCCCAGATGATACAAGTCACTCAACCCGCACCGATGACATACCATAATAAACAATACGGATCACCCGTATATGTGACCCATGCCCCACATCTCACACCCGTACCTATACCTTCCCCGGAGTTTGCTCGATATGAAGAGATGGAGAAGAGGACAAGAGCTGGGATAGATGAAAACATGGCCAGAGAAATTCACGATTTGAAGAAAGCTTTTAAGAACCTTCAGATGGACAAGGGTCATGAGGGATTGGAGTACGAGGATTTATGCATGCATCCCGACATCGAACTACCCATTGGATACAAGGTACCAAAGTTTGACATGTTTGATGGTAAAAGTAATCCTCGTGCACACTTGAGATCCTATTGCGACAAATTAGTGGGTGTGGGAAGGGATCAATCGATCATCATGAAGTTGTTTATAAGGAGCTTGACTGGAGAAGCCTTGGATTGGTATACTAGCCAGGATCCAAGGAAGTGGCGTAGTTGGGGGGCGATGGCACAGGACTTTGTAGACAGATTCAGATTTAATACGGACAACGTCCTGGACAGATTCTATCTCATGAAATTGGAGAAAAAGTCAATAGAAACCTTTAGGGAATATGCGATGAGGTGGAGATCAAGCGTGAAGGTCCACCACCTATGGAAGAAAATGAAATGACAACATGTTTGTATGATCACCTGAAGGACCCCACGTACTATGAGAGGTTGATCAGCGTTATTGGACGCAATTTTTCTGAAGTGGTAAAAATGGGAGATTTTGTGGAAGAGGGACTTAGAACAGGTAGGATCACGAATCTGGCTGCTTTGCAAGCAACAAGCAAAGCAATACAATCAGAGTCAATGGGAGGGATGAATAAGAAGAAGAAGGATGGGCGATCCTATCATGGCGGTGCAACCACAAAGCGAATCGGGCCCTGACATACCAACCCCAACCCCAAACATACCAACCCCAAACATACCAAACCCCCACATTCCAAAACCCTCCATATGACCATTTTAGCCAAAATACTTCCACATACCATCAACCTTCACTGCTACACCACCCACCAATATATGACCCGGGCGTTAGCCACACAAATCCTCACAAAACCGACCAGCGTACCCACCCCACAACAATACCACGCACAAGACACACCTAGACCCGAACCAACACGGCAGGAGAGGCCCACGAACCATACACCGTTGGTGAACCATACTCCCACTATATGAAGGACCGAAAGCCTGGTTTTATACAACCAATCCTGTAAATCCTAATCCACTCCTACCATGGCATGATGAGAATAAGCATTGTGCATACCACTCTGGAGCATCCGGACACGATACAGATAGTTGTTATGCTTTGAAAAACAGAATTGAGGAGCTAATCAGAGAAGGAGCTATTCGGTTGAAAGAGCCTTCCACAATGTCAACAACAATCACGCCAAATCACGACAATCTTTGGCGTGCATGATCACCTTTGATGATGTGTATGATATGGAAGGGACTATCGTACCAATCAAGGAGAAGGAGACAGGGGGATCTTCAGCCCACGTTGCCCATGTGATTCTTGCCCGAGTCGAGCGCGTTGGAAGTAAGTTGGCCGTCATAAGCCTCGATGTCGGTCTTAGTACGGGATGGAGCCATTCGATCAAACAACATAATGAGGGTAAACGAAGCGGTGGTAGAAGTTGTTGCGGCGGTGGCGGTCGGACAACGTTATTCATCCGTAGAAGTATCGCGAAAGACACGAGAAAAAGGCGTGACCGAACGAGTAGAGGAATTTTGGAGAAGGATGCCTACAGGAGACTATTCCATTGTAGAACAGTTGAGTAAAACACCAGCACAAATCTCTCTATTGTCACTGTTGATGAATTCCGTGAACCACCGAACCTCTTTGATGGAGGTTTTGAAAGAAGCTCATGTGCCAACCGAGACTGCTGATGAGAACTTTTCAGCACTGATGGGGCAAATTAAAGAGGTGCAAAAGATAATTTTCCATGAGAATGAATTGCCTCCTGAAGGTCGGGGTCATAATAAGGCATTGAACATAACAGTCAAGTGTGCTAATAAGTTTATCTCTCGAGTCTTGGTTGATGGGGGGTCAGCTGTTAATGTATGCCCTTTGAATGCTCTTCGGACTTTAGGAGTCAACATTGGGAAACTCCGTGAAAGCTACACAAGGGTAAAAGGTTTCGATGGGACCCTGAGGAGCGTCGCGGGCGAGACTGACTTGACACTACAGATTGGGCCCGCAGAGTTCGAGATAGAATTCCAGGTATTGGACATATCCACATGTTACAATTTGTTACTCGGTAGACCTTGGATCCACGCGGTCGGAGCCGTCCCTTCCACTTTGCATCAAGTTTTGAAATTCATCTGGAATCATCATGAAGTTGTGGTTGAGGGAGACAAGGACAATACTGCTAACACCAAAGGGCAATTCGGTCGTGAAAGTATGGAGAAAATTTGGATGGATGCATCTACCATATGAACAAGATCGTGACGCGTTAGCAAGGCTAAAGGAATGCAACTACCTCGCACTCCCAAAATGGTGGCAGAGATCTTTGAGAAATGGTTTCGAGTCAGGTCGAGGACTTGGACCAAAATTAGGAGGAATCACAGAGCCGATTCACCTGTCGGAGAAGAAGGACACTTTTGGCCTCGGATATCAGCCCACTGCCGAGGAGATGATGTTATTTGATCTCAGAAGGAAGGGTGAGTCTCACCTGCCAAGACCTGTTCCACCCCTGAATCATTCATTCGTCAGCGTGCCTTTGCTCGGCTACGAGAAAGGAGGATCTGAGACGTTAACTGCGGAGGACTTGAGGCCTTTTCATTTACGAGGAAGAAGCGAGTGTCATGCGGTTTTGGAAGACTACGGATGACGCACCATTTGGAGTGCAGAGCCAGGAGATGTCTTGAGCAACTGGACATGTACCCCAACACTGTTTTTTCATGAGTCTGGGTAAAATTAATAATCAGACGTTTTTTAAACAATTCAATTCGTATTTTTTTTCTGAATTATGGAACACAGTTTTATGAGCTTATTTCCCTTTTGAAGTTTTAATAACAAGTTATGTTTTAATCAACGGTCTTTATTCCCTTTCTTTCAGCATACAAAATAATATACTTGTCGATAATGAAAATGTGACATGTCATGAAACAAGCGAACAAAGTCAGAATAATCCAACAGAACCCGAAGGAAATTTCCCGTTGGGGAAATTAACGGAAGAGTTAGGAAAGTTCGAGGATAAGCCGAAACCTAATCTGGATGAAACAGAAACAGTAAACCTAGGAGATGATAAAGTCGTGAAGGAGACAAGGATCAACGTTCATTTGAATACCGCGAGAAAAGAAGATCCGTGGCCTATTGAAGCAGTATGTCGACATATTCGTTTGGTCCTACGATGATATGCCAGGTCTAAGCACAGACATCGTTTCTCATAAGCTGCCCATTGAACCATCATGCCTTCCAGTGAAGCAAAAACCAAGGAAAATCAAGCCGGATCAGAGTTTGAAAGTCAAAGAGGATATCTCCAAACAATTGGACGCCAATGTCATTCGGGTAGAAAAATACCCTACTTGGTTAGCCAATATTGTGCCAGTAACAAAGAAGGATGGTAAGATACGAGTTTGTGTTGATTACAGGGATCTCAACAAGGCAAGCCCTAAGGATGATTTCCCCCTTCCGAACATTCATTTACTCATCGACAATTGTGCGAAGCATGAGTTGCAGTCATTTGTCGATTGTTTCGCTGGGTACCATCAAATCTTAATGAACGAAGAAGATCACGAGAGAAGACGCGTTCACCACTCGTGGGGGTATATTATTATCGAGTCATGCCATTTGGACTTAAACGCGGTGCACTTACATGAGAGCCATGACTACCATTTTTCATGATATGATCCATAAGAAAATTGAAGTCTACGTGGATGATGTCATTATTAAGTCACGGAGGGCTACAGACCATTTGGTCCATCTGAAGAAGTTTTTTGAATGATTGAGGCAATACAACCTGAAGTTAAATCCGGCAAAGTGTGCCTTCGGCGTCCCAGCGGGAAAATTGTTGGGTTTCATTGTGAGCAGAAGGGGAATAGAGTTGGATCCTTCGAAGATAAAAGCCATTCAAGGACTGCCTCCTCCGAAAAATCGCAAGGAAGTGATGAGTTTTCTCGGCCGTTTGAATTATATCAGCAGGTTCATAGCACAATCAACAGTGATATGCGAACCAATATTTAAGTTGTTAAGAAGACGGCTGCCACTAAGTGGACATTGGAGTGCCAACAAGCCCGACAAAATCAAAAGTACCACAAATCCGGTCTTAGTGCCTCCGAACCAGGAGGCCTTTGCTATTATACTTATCCGTATTGGAAAATGCATTGGATGTGTGTTAGGACAACATGATGGGGCGGGAAGGAAGGAACAAGCAATATACTACTTGAGTAAAAGTTCACGCCTTATGAAGCTCGTTACACTACGTCTGAACGCACGTGTTGTGCTTTGACTTGGGTTGCACAAAAATTCGGACATTACTTATCCGCATACACCACCTACCTCATCTCGAGGATGGACCGCTCAGTATATCTTTGAAGCCTATGCTCTTGGAAAACTTGCAAAATGGCGATTCTTTTAAGTGAATTCGACATCGTATATGTCACCCAAAGCGGTCAAAGGACAAGCGTTAGCGGATCATCTCGAGAGAATCCGGTGAGCGAGGAATACATCCCTTGCGGACTACTTTCCGGATGAGGAAGTGATGTTTGTAGGAGAAGACATCTTAGAAGAATATCGGTGGAGAATGTTCTTGATGGCGCGCAAATTTCAAAGGAGTAGGTATCGGAGCGGTTTGGTATCGGCTGGACAACACTACCCAATATCGGCCAAGCTCGATTCAGTGCACGATAATATGTCGGAATATGAGGCGTGCATACTAGGACTTCGAATGGCTATTGACATGAACATACAAGAGTTCTGGTCGTAGGGATTCGGACCGTTGATTCACCAAGTGCAAGGCGAATGGGCCACCAAGAATAGGAAGATACTTCGCACCTACACCGCGTGAAAGAATTGCGCAAGAGGTTCGTTAAGATAGAGTTCGGGCATACTCAGGGCTCAAAATGAGTTTGCAGACGCTCTAGCAACTTTGTCCTCCATGATTCAACATCCGGACAAGAACTATATTGACCCAATCAAAGTAGATGTGCTAGAGCGGCCGACTATTGTTCTCGGATAGATGAAGAATCAGAGGGCAAACCTTGGTATGACGAGATCAAGAGATACCTCAAGGCAGGTGAGTACCCGAAAGGCACGACCAACATATAAAAGAAGACTCTTCGGAGGTTAGCAAACCATTTCTTCCTGAGCGGCGAGGTCCTTTATCGGAGAACTCGGTTGGGTTTGTTAAGATGTGTTGACACTCGAAGCAAACAAGTTATTAGAAGAGACACGGAGGTATATGCGGACCCATGAGCAGTTTCATGCTAGCAAAGAAGATACTACGAGGAGGTTACTTACGGATGGCGATGAAACAGTTGCATCGGTTTAGATGCGAAAGTGCCATCAATGCGAGTCCATGGCGAGTTGATTCACGTGCCACCAAATGAACTCAATATCACTAGTTCCCGTGGCCATTCCACGGCAGGGCATGGGCGTCATCGATCTATTGAGCCAGCGGCGTCAAATGGACACAGGTTTATCCTAGTGGCGATCGATTACTTTACAAAATGGGTAGAGGCATCATCATACAAGTATGTGACCAAGAAAGTAGTAGTGGATTTTGTTCATCACAACATCATTTGTCGGTTTGGAATTCCAGAATCAATCATAACCGACAACGGGTTCAATCTCAATAGTGGTCTGATGAAGGAAATGTGTGATAAGTTCAGGATCATTCATCGCAACTCTACTCCATATCGACCACAAATGAATGGAGCAGTCGAAGCGGCCAACAAGAACATCAAGAGGATACTGAGGAAGATGATAGATAACTACAGGCATTGGCATGAAAATTTGCCTTTCGCCCTCTTGGGTTACCGTACTACAATCCGGACATCCACAGGAGCAACACTGTATCTCTTGGTTTATGGAACGGAAGCTGTGCTGCCAGCGGAGGTGGAAATACCGTCTTTGAGAATCATCCAGGAAGCCGAACTAGATGAAGCCAAATGGATACAGAGTAGGTACGAACAATTGATGCTTATTGATGAGAAACGAATGAATGCAGTCTGTCACGGACAACTTTACCAGAACAGAATGGCCAGAGCTTTTAATAAGAAGGTACGACCAAGAAACTTCCAACCGGGACAGCTGGTGCTGAAACGTATATTCCCTAACCAAAGTGAGGCGAAAGGGAAATTCGCGCCCAATTGGCAAGGGCCCTACATGGTTCACCGAGTGCTTACGGGAGGAGCCCTCATCTTAGCTGAAATGGATGGCGAAGTGTGGCCAAGGGCCATCAACGCAGATGCAGTGAAGAGATACTACATTTAGAGTGCTTTATTTTCCATGTAATTACTTTGCTTGTAATTTGAACTACGTTTGACCTGATTCCGCCCGGCGGGATACGTAGCGCCATATCGGCTTCGGTCCCATTTCTAGAAAAGCCCAATTACTTTGCTTGTAATCGGAACTACGTGTGACCTGATTCCCTGGCGGATACGTAGGCGGCCACATCGGCCTCGGTCCCATCTTTAAAAAAAAATTAAAATCTTGTCTGTAACGAACTACGTTCGACCTGATTCCCTTAACGGATACGTAGGCGGCCTACATCGACCTCGGTCACACCATTAGGAAATCTTTGTTTTGTCAAATCTGCATTTTTAGTGAGTCGACTCGACCTGTCATACACAAGACAAATCTACGACATATATCCGACCAGTTTACCATCAAATCGGGACAATTTTAAGGATTTCGCCACAAAAAGACACCGACAAATATGATTCCATATGCTCGAAAGATCGACATAAACTGGGACAATTTTAAGGGTTTTACTACAAATGACATCAATGGGCATGGTTAATCTACGCTAAGGGTTCCATGTCCCAAAACTGGGACAAATTTTAAAAGAGAGCTGTGGCAATGAACACAGAGAGTATGGGAGAATATACCGCCGATTTCGGATAAGGAAGTTTGCTTTGTTTCACAACATGTCACTATTCAAATATCAACATAATTTCCTACTGGCACATATAAGTATATTTTCTCAAGATAGAATATTTTTCAACAAATGTTTTGACCGAGACTCGAAATCAAACAGGGGTACATGTCCAGACAAGACAACGCGTGCAAATATCAAGAGCCAACACAAATCGGCCGACCCCCTCCCCGAACTCACAATTTTTCTTTGAGTGAATTTTGCAGGACAACAGGAACAAGGAGGACAACAACATTCCAATACAACAGATCCGCTCACGAAGTCCATCTGCAACAAGTCTACATCAAATACATCTCGCAAAAACCACATCTTCGTTACTCAGGCTACATCATTTACACTTTAATTATTTCATCTAGCTTTGATTATGCATAACACGATTTTTATCTATGCATCTCGTCCATACAAGACGATTCCGCCCATACAAGGCGTCATTTGCATTTCGTCCATACAAGACGATAACGCCCATACAAGGCGTCATTTGCATTTCGTCCATACAAGACGATAACGCCCATACAAGGCGTCATTTGCATCTCGTCCATACAAGACGATAACGCCCATACAAGGCGTCATTTGCATTTCGTCCATACAAGACGATAACGCCCATACAAGGCGTCATTTGCATCTCGTCCATACAAGACGACAACGCCCATACAAGGCGTCATTTGCATCTCGTCCATACAAGACGATTCCGCCCATACAAGGCGTCATTTGCATTTCGTCCATACAAGACGATAACGCCCATACAAGGCGTCATTTGCATTTCGTCCATACAAGACGATAACGCCCATATAAGGCGTCATTTGCATTTCGTCCATACAAGACGATAACGCCCATACAAGGCGTCATTTGCATTTCGTCCATACAAGGCGTCATTTGCATCTCGTCCATACAAGACGATAACGCCCATACAAGGCGTCATTTGCATTTCGTCCATACAAGACGATAACGCCCATACAAGGCGTCATTTGCATTTCGTTCATACAAGACGATAACGCCCATACAAGGCGTCATTTGCATCTCGTCCATACAAGCATTACAACGCCCACACAAGGTGTCATTTGCATTTCGACCATAAAATACTATAACTCCATACAAGGCGTCATTTGCATCTCGTCCATACAAGACGATAACGCCCATACAAGGCGTCATTTGCATACTGAAGCACAACGCCCGCCATACAAGGCGTCATTTGCATCTCGCCCATACTGAGCGATAACGCCATACTGGCGTCATTTGCATTCGTCCATACAAGACGATAACGCATACATCTGGCGTCATTTGCATCTCGTGCATACTAGAAGAAAACGCCCATTGAATGCTTGATTTGCATTTCGTCCATACAAGACGATAACGCCCATACAAGGCGTCATTTGCATTTCGTCCATACAAGACGACAACGCCCATACAAGGCGTCATTTGCATCTCGTCCATACAAGACGACAACGCCCATACAAGACGTCATTTGCATTTCGTCCATACAAGACGATAACGCCCATACTGGCGTTATTTGCATTTCGTCCATACGAGACGATAACGCCCATACTGGCGTCATTTGCATTTCGTCCATACAAGCGACAACGCCCATACAAGGCGTCATTTGCATCTCATCCATACAAGCGACAACGCCCATACTGGCGTCATTTGCATTTCGTCCATACTGAGCGATAACGCCCATACTGGCGTCATTTGCATCGTCCATACAAGCATTTACAACGCCCATACAAGGCGCCATTTGCATTTCGTCCATACAAGATGATAACGCCCATACAAGGCGTCATTTGCATCTCGTCCATACAAGACGACAACGCCCATACAAGGCGTCATTTACATTTCGTCCATACAAGACGATAACGCCCATACAAAGCGTCACTTGCATTTCGTCCATACAAGACGATAACGCCCATACAAGGCGCCATTTGCATTTCGTCCATACAAGACGATTCCGCCCATACAAGGCGACATTTGCATTTCGTCCATACAAGACGATAACACCCACACAAGGCGTCATCTGCATCTCGTCTATACAAGACGGCGTATCATCACATCATTCCATATACTGATCATTCTGACCACAACACAGATTTACATCCTTGCATTGTTTTGTTTTGACAGTTATGCACTAATGCCTCTATCTTAGCTTCAATCTACAGGTACATTTACAAGCTGCAAAAGACGGAGCACAACGTGGACTTACCTCTTACGGCGAACTGAGGTAATTTGTTGGGAGCAAGGCTTCCCAACAAAAGGCAAAAGTTGACCCGAACGTCGATCTACTCTCTCCCAACATTCTAGCACCACAATAACTCATTGTCACCACAGCTCGACACTGGGACAGTTTTTAAATCCGCATCAGCCCCACCCATAGTTTTCAGACACCAGCAACACTTGTTCCAATTCCGATGACCCAGACAAAATTGGCTATAAGTCAACGTCTTTGTCTGGAGATTCTTTCATCTTCCCCATACAAAGAGGACAAGCTGACACCCAATTTTGTCCATTCCCCGTAAATAAATAACCAATAAATTAAACAATTTTCTTTCTTTTAGAACCACAATTTTACTTCGCAAAATACACATAGTAAGTAAGTTTTAATATTAAGCACTAATTAATTAGCACACCCATTTATTGTTATAATAATAGCTTAGACTAACAAAACACCTAAATAATTTAATCACAATTTAGATTTTTCATTTAGCTACCATTAATTAAATAATACACCTAAACTAATACACAAAACCAAATAATTAACAGCCCATGCCCTTTGAATCAGTCTACCCAACCCAAAACATCTCCTGCAGCCCATAACCCATTTCCCTTTAACTTATCCATCGTCCAACTACCCGCGGCCCATAATCCATCACAATACCCGACCTTTATTACCCGAAGCCCGGATCTTCACAAACCATAACCCTTCACGCCCAAAGAGGAACCACAGAAACCTACGAGAAGCTCCATCACCGTTTCCACGTCAAATTTCGTAGAAATCTGGTCCCTTTCTTTACCTTCCTTGTAGAATAATATAGTTTACCGTCCTAGATGGAAATTCAAAGTAAAGCAGCTACAACTTTCATACTATCAAAGGAAAGCTAAATCAAATTCACAAGATTCGATTACCAATTTTAGGATTCACAAACTTTTCTAAAGAAGAACCAACGTTTATTTTCCTTATTTTGGCCGATTCGGTCCTCAATTAGAGGAGTCTGAATTCATAATTTCAGCTATAAATACCAACGTTTGGACATGCAAAATGGGAGAAAAAAGGAAGAACCCCGACAGTATTGAGCCTAGAACTCCCTCTTTTTCTATTCAATTTACTGCTATCTATTTCGCAAAACAGTTCTTTTGCGAGCTTTCCTTCGACAATTCTGGGAAGCCTTTGTTGTCGCCTCAGTTCGCTACCCGCAAAAGGTCGGTAAACTCATTTTTTTTTATATCATGTTCGACTTGTCTTTCACGATATGTACGATGATTGTGTTAGCTTAATATAATTATTTATGTTAAATCATATAAAGCTGTTTGGCGGCTATATCAGTTCTTTGAGTCTTTCAGGATTAATACGCCGAGTTGAGAAATTGGTAGGCTTCTGGTTGATAAATATGATTAACTATTGTGTGAATTTGCTAAGTTAAATTGTGAATGTATCTAGTTAAACCAGGCATTACTGATTTCCATTTGGCTAAGTAGTAAACATGTTGGAAGAACGCCCATATTTATTTGTGTTTATTTGGATTTGCGGCTAAATAGGTAAACTTATTTGTGTATTTGATCTATGCATGTTATATGTGTGACTTTCCGACATTCATCCAACAAACACTATGATGCGAGCGACAATCGTTAAATCTTAAATGCTAATTGTGATGACCTATCCATCTTGGGGAAGGGGGGCTTTACGTTATAGCGATTCACTAATTGATTGGTTATATGCATCGAAATCTACTTAAGATATTGTTAAGTATGTTGTTCTACATTGACATATACATAAGGACATCTAGTGACTTTGTATCACGCCATAACTGTCCATTTTTTGATGTCTAAATGAAAGTTTCGAAACTTGATCCTGCATACCCTCTGAAATCTAGTTCTAATGTGCATCAGTTCAACTGATTCGGCCCTGCGTACATCTTCTTATCCTAATTTAATGAACATTTGTTCGACTGATTTTGATCTTGTTAGTTTGTTAAAATACAGTGACACATATGAAGATATATAGGTCAATATACCCTTGTACATTAGGTATCAGCGTGGGTATATTATCATGTTGTATATATTTTGAATCCATCCCGTTTATTTCTCAATTTCTGTGTTGTCAATGAAACAAATTCTTGAGTCATCTTGACATGTGGATCATCTGTGGGCTTTGTAATTTAATCAATGCATATATGCCAAGTTGCAAATCATGTGCTAGATTTTAGGCCGCGGCATATGTGTATAAATAGGGCCTGCCGTCCTAGGTTCTTAATTAAGGTTGGACCTTTTAATGTCTTGGAGAATGCTGTATGTTTTAATGAATTTGTTCCTGCCCTTTATGTGGTATTATATTTTGCATGAATCGAGTCTCAAAAAAAAGGGGCATGTTAATTTTGTTTCGTTTGGCTTGGCATTGCCGTCTGAGCCATGTAAGATGTGTATGTGTTTTCCTCTTCTTGGAATACGAAATTGGCTATTGCTTATTGCATACAGTGAGGAGTGTTACATGTATCAAGGTCTGTATTTGGCCCTTCCCTTTAAGAACAGAGGCAAAGAACTAAAAAATAGTCACTGCTTGGTTAATCGTTTCCTTCTTTCAAACTGCCAAACAAAAATGATATAAAAATGTATCAAATTTCCACGTTAAATGCTTATTTTTTTGACATGTACTAATCCTTTTTTTTCTTATTTTTACATGACATGCATCGGGAGAATAATAAAGAGTCTCGGTATGAGACTCATCATGACTTCCATATCGCCAACCACACTTCCGCCGCAGGGCTTCCAGACAGCTATAGGATAGATGGTGTCATCATCCGTTCTAGACGTTACAACAACTCCAATCTCACTCCTCCTTTTGCTTATTTATGCATTTATTTATTTGTTTATTTATTATTGTCATATTTATTAACCTCGTAATTAATAGGACAATTAACTCTACTAGTCTTTGAATACTTTGGAAGGGGTAGTTTAAAGGATAAATTCACCCTTTATTTATTCTAGGGTCATCACGCAAGTCTAAATCTAAAATGATCAATCCTAGTTATGCTTTAGTCATGTAGTTAATATATTTCTCCATATTTAGTCCTTAAGAAATAAACTTCATCATAAACTTTTCATAAATATTATAGGAAGTAATTTTACTTTATCATTATAAAAATAATAATTTCATAATAAATCTTTTATAAGAGTCTTAAATATACTAATAGGAGTAATTTATCATTTTCTTACTTTTGTCAAATAAAACAATTTCATGTCTTATAAATGCATAATCAACTTTTGTATATTTTCGTGAGTCTTATAAGACCCTTTTAGTTATCAACATATAGTCTTTAGATATTTGCCACACCCCTTTTACTTAAATAATCTTGTTTTTTTTCTCTAAAACATACATCCCTTAGCCAAATAAAATTAACCTAAGTTTGAACGGACAACCGCAAGTTAGCGGATCCTTTAGGATGCCTAACCCCTTCCCTTTAGGATAATAAAGAACTCTTACCTAGAATCCCACATAGTTTCACAGACCTTTAAAAATGGAGATCATTCGTAGTATTTTATGCTACATTTTTAGTGTCATAATTCACTATAATAATTAGGTGGCGACTCCTTTAAAAACACATTTAGGAACCAACCATACGTAGTACTCCCGTTTTGACTCCGGTTTAAATGGGGTGTTACACTAGCATAAGCAAAAGCAAGGGAAATAAGCCCGCCAAAACAGGTAAGTAATGCTAAACCTCCTCATGAAAAAAAAGAGAAAAAGAAAAACAGAAGGAGGAAGCGAAAAATGTTGATGAAATGGATAGGTTGTGGGGTTAATCTACCCCATGCCTCTTGAGAAAAGAACTTGCGTCCGGCTAAAAGACGTTAAAGACAGCGCTACTTGGGAGGCAACCCAAGGTTATTTTATTTAATTTAATTTAATGCAATTTAGTTTTTACTTAGAACAGTCTCACGGAGGGTATTGTTTACATGTTGTGATGACAGGTGCAGGGCCAAAAATTTGGAAGACGAAAACCAAAAAAAAAAATCAAAAGAAAAGAAAAATCTGCTCAGCGTCGCGGCGCCAAAAGTCCAGAAGACCTCTGAAGTTTGGGCGCCGCGGAGCCAAATCAGAGCGCCACGGCGCTGGAAGTTCAGAGGGTCGCAGAAGTTTGGGCGTCGCGGCGCCAGTTGCAGGGCTGCGGCACCGCGATGAAAAATCTGAATTTTAAAGGAGCCCTAATCCGATTTTCCTCTCTCCAAATCAAAACTCAAACCTTTCCTCTCTCCAAAACCCACGAAATTAACCCTTTTTCCTAAAAAATCTTCCACAAACTAAACTCAATCACAACCAAAGTACTTAATTTCCTTAAACCCTTAACCATCTTAAACAACAACCCTCATTCCATTGCCTCAATACATCACTAGGAACAAGAAAAGCTTGAAGAACATCATTCAAGGTAACCTTTATCACTTTTCTTGAAATCTTCAATACAATCAGGGGAGGTAATAGGTTTAGGGAGGTGCTTTATTGGTGGATGGTGTGTGGTGTGTTGAAGTTGGGTGTGAGATTTCGCGGAAGATTATACGAAGTGAGTGTGGGGTGTTGTACCGGAGCTTTGAGTGAAGTGTGGGGGTTGAAGAGTGTTGTAGCTGCTTATTACACTGTGTGTTGATTGGTTTGATTGATAGTGCTGGGTAATATCATTTAAACAAAGGAAACGCTGCCGAATTTATCTAAAGATGTCTGCCAAGAAGAAGAGAGCTTCCACATCCACCTCCGTCCCTCAATATGATACTACTAGGTTTGTCAGTCAAAAAGCTGAAGATAGATATCAAAAACTTAGTACTAGACCCTTGATCCCTGAGAGAGGAATGGAGTACCAAAGGGAGTCATTTGAGGAGGGAGATGCCTATGAGCCTATTCGGGCGATGATAGAGGTCATGGGGTGGAAGAGATTCGTTAAACCAGAAAGAATAGCACCGCAGAACACTGTAATGGTGAAATAATTGTATGCTAACTTTCCAGAGAGGGTGGATGGTAGATGATTTGTGAGGGTACGGTATGTGCCTGTGACGGCCGAAGTGGTGAATGTTCTATTAAAAACAGCCGATGTTGAAGAAAGAGGTGACGATCGGAGCTATTTCAGAACTTGGTCTAGAGACACCAACAACATCGACTGGGATGTCGTCGCAAGCACATTATGCTACCCTGGGGCTGGGTATGATATATGGAATCATGTTAGGGAAGACGATTGACGTTGGGAAGGAAATATTGCAAAACATTGGAGAATCCAGTAGGTTGGTAACGACAGGTGGGTTGGGACATGGCTCACTTATTAGCGAACATGCTCGGACATGGGGTCCCTAGCCTAGCCACTGATACATATGAGAAAGGCCTTCGTGCTGTGTCTTTTGGGATAGTGCATTCTTTCGCAGACCCAATCCCTCCAAAGAAGAAGACGAAGGAGACCAAAGACACAAGAATAACACCAAAGAAGGCGGCAGAAGTCGCCGTGGATGAAGATGAGCACGAGACAAAGGCTCGGCGTAGGCGAGAAAGCGGCCAAAGAACCCGAATTAGAACCTCGGTGCCTATAATGGAGCGGTTGCTCATGAACGAAGGAGGATGATGCGAGCTTTGACATAATGATACAAGGTCAACAGAACTCGAGGCGGGGCAATGAGAACTAAGGCGGGAACAACAGTTGCACCAGAGATTTGATGAGATGAGTTCCTTGTTCAACCAGTGGTCCATGCATTATCCGCCGCCACCGCCACCACTTTAAACCAAGTCTGTAAGTTGTCCTGATTTCTTTTATTTTTGAGTCTTGCACACATTGGGGACAATGTGTGATTTAAGTTTGGGGGGGTGTCTTATTGTTTTTGAGTCTTTTTGATTTGTTTTGTGTATTTTTGAGTATCTTTTGAGTCAGAATTTTTTTTAAGATCATGCATGCTGTAGTTACTGGAATCGCCTAGTGAAGTAAGGTTGAATAATGTAATGGAATTAGAAGCAACCATCTAAACACTTAGGTTAGATATGCCAAAAATTCATGAAATCTGATTATTTGGGGTATCTGCTTGATTTGTGCATTGTTTATGATTAAACCTATGTGTATGATTGCTTGCTATTTGAGGCGAAATAATTAGGATATGCATGTTAGGGAGATGACTCAAGCATTTCTTTGTTAGCCCTTTCTTACCATTTTTGTCTATCCCTGACATTCAAATTATATCCCTAGTCAGCCCCTTTGAGCCTAAAAATAAGACTTTTCTTTGACACCCTATAATTCCACACTTGTGCCATAAGTGAAAAATTGAGGTGATTGAAATATAAATTGTTAAAAAAAAGACAAAAAGAGTGAACAATTTTGATGCACCCCAATGAGAAAGTAATAATAAATAGGCAAAAGTCTAAGTTTGAGGGTGCCGGCTATTCATAATACACTTCCTTCTACTAGGATTTTCATCAACTGATTTGCTACGGATTGTTCTTTAATCTAATCTATCCTAAGAAGAAGTTTGTGTGTTCATTTCATGTTCACTCTGATTGATTTGTTATAGAGTAAAGTATCTTCCTTCTAGCCATGAGAAAGAATACAAAGATTTCAGCCAAAAGAATGAAAGAAATTATTTTGATTGTTCAAGATTACAAGATTCAAAATATGAATTTGAAGTTTGCATTTCCGGGGGGGGCAGCTTCCGGCGGTGGCCAGTTTGCTTCTCTGAATATTGTGGAATATTCGGGACAGGCGGGTGTTGCAGGGTTGTTAGCTGGTCCGGAGGGTGATCTTGGTGTGCAAGAGGGTCATGATGGTGGTCTTGGGTTGAGGACGCAGCTCTTGGATTCTCCCAACCTTCCGGTGGCAACCACAGCTGGTGTTCCGGTTGAAAAACTTGAAACTGGAAGGTTTATGGGTCTTGAAGGATTTCAAGGTGATTATGGGGGTATGGATGGTGGTCAATGGTTGCTGGAGGGTCGTGATGGTGATAAGGGGTTGTGGTTGAAACCCATGGGTCACCGTTCATAGTGTTTAAGTCCAAAGTCGCTTTTCGCAAACTCCTGGAAGTCGGAAAAGCGTTGCCGATTCCGGTGAGCTCTGCTTGACTCTGGGGATCGCGGATCTTGATATGGATCCCGGTCGAAAGTGGGTATGGAGGTGGTCGGGTTGCGGGAGGGTGGTGTTGATGTTCATGATTTGTGGTTTGAACTCTTGGATCGCCGATCCTTGGTTTCGAGTACAAAGAGGTTTTCCGGCGCACTTTGGATGCCAAGGTAAGCGGGTCTCGAGTTAGTCTCGGGTCGAAGGAGGGTCAGAAGGGTGGTCATGGGATGCTGATGGGTCACGTTAGTGGTCGCGGGTCATGGCTGCAACCTAAGGGCCTTGTAGAGCCCGATGATGGTTCATTTCCCATGGTTCTTGGTAATTCAAATCGTGTGGAAGTCGAACAGCCTACCCTTCAAACGAGACTTGGTAAATTGGGGAATTTAATTGCTGAGAGAACCAAGGTAACATCTCATTCAATGGGACATCGTAACTTGATAAGGGTGAGAACCGAAGAGACTACTCTTCTAATGAATTCAAAGGTTACGGAAACCATAGGGGCAACTCGTCAAAAGAGGTTTGAAAACTTGATGGCTACGGGATTCGAAGAGACTACTCTTCAAACAACTTTTGACACTGGATGGTTTGCGGATCTTGATAGAGATCCCGGGTCAAAGGTGGGTATGGTGGGGGGTCCCGGGTTGCAAGAGGGTCGTGATATTGGTCATGGGTTGTGGGTGGAACCCATGGGTCACGATATGGAGGGTAATCATAAGAAGGATAAAGGTGTGGCTTATAGTTGTTTTCCGACTGGCAACATGGAGGTCGGAGATGAAACGGGTCATGTGGATGATCCAGGGTCATTGGCGGGTCAGGACGGTGGTCATGGGTCAGGGTTCATGTCCACGTGGCATCAGTCTAAGGTTGGTGAATCCGTTGGGACTTCATTTCCCACGGACTTTGAGAATGCAATTGTTGCGGTTTTCGAAGCCCCACCCCTTCTCGAGGGAATGACGGGTCGCATAGGTGGGCATGGGTTGATGGCGGATCAAGAGGGTGGTTCTGGGTCGAAGGAGGGTCAGAAGGGTGGTCATGGGCTGCTGATTGGTCACGTGGGTGGTCGCGGGTCATGGCTGCAGCCTAAGGGTCTTCGGTTAAAGTATGTAGAGCCCGATGATGGCAACCTTTCCCATTAGTGCACTACTCTTGCATTCCCCCACGAATGCAACTAATGCACCTACTAAGCGTGCAAGGAGTTTAATTCAACGTAGGAAACTTATGCAGGAATCTTTACAAGTCCTCGTCTAGAATCAAAAAGACTTAAATCTATTATAATCTTATCCCCTCTTGTAATGGCACCTTTGAGTGACCACTGCTCCCCTCCCCCATTTCTTGTTTGCATAACGTTGAGGATTGAGAACCCTCAATGACTGATTGTAGCCATCTTTATTTTCGTTATTAATAATAATATTTGCATTTACCTAAAAAAAAAAAAAAAGAGGAGAAAAATAGGTATGAAGTGAAGAAGAAAATCAAAAGAAAAGGGAAGATTTAAAGCAAAAAAAGCTTATGGTACGTAAATTGAGCCTAAATGCCTATTTTTACCTACCCATGCCTAAGCCTACATTACAACCCTGAAAAGCCCTGAAGATCTCTTACATGTGTATCCATGATTAGTGGAGAATAACAAGTAAACATGACATAGGATTTTGAAATTGACATGCATAGTTAGGTATTCTTACTTCCATTGAGCATGATTAAAGTGAATTTGCGAAATATCTAACTTGATGTGTTTAGAATGCTAAAAATTCATGTTATATGTTCCTGCATATTATTCTGCTAACCTTCATGCTTTTCTAAGTGACAATTGTGCAGCAAAGTGATCAGTGTCTTTGAGTCAGTCTATTTTCCTTTTCCTCTTGTCTTTATTTCTTTCTTTTGATCTTTGCTCGAGGGCGAGCAAATGTTAAGTTTGGGGGTGTTTGATCGGTGTATTTTATATACACCTTTTGAGTCATTTTTAGTTAGTCTTCTGTCAATTTTTGTACAAATATGTGTCGTCTTAGGATAAATTTTCTTTCTTTTGAGTCATAATGGTTTAAAGTGGCTCATTGGCGAAAAGGAGCAAAAAGAGGGCAGAAACAGAGGTTCAATAGCTCAAAAAGCGAGAAAGTTGGCGAACCGGGCAAGAAACAGGGCGGCGCCAGTTGCAGGGCCGAGGCGGGAATTCTGCCAAATTCGAATGGGAATGGGCCAAGGCCTAGAAGGAAAACTGGGAGAACGATTTGGAGGCTATAAAAAGCAGCTTTTAGGTCAGATTAAAAGGTTCCAAACCTTGGCAATTCATCACAACCTTGGAGATCAAGATTGGAGACCACTTTTGTGTAATTTCTTTATAGTTTATGTTGGATATTAGTTTAGTTCTTGGCATGTCTATGGCTAGGAACTAACTTAATTTAGGGCTTTCCATATCAAATCACTTGAAACTCATTCTTATGAATATTAGCATGTTTTGATTTCTTCTTATCATTGTTGAGATTTATTCAATATTTGTCTTGAATGTTTGGTAATTAATTGATCACTAATTATCATAATCTATATGATTTCTAATCGAAAGCCGAAAGGGGAGATTGTGAATATGCTATAGTTGAATAAACATAGGTTAAATCGTGGACGAAATTACCCCGATACTTGTGTAGCTTGATAGGTTATTGCTCTTAATCCTCATTTATAGTTAATCTTATCACCGAAAGGTAGAAGGGTTCTATATTGGGGTTGAGTGTTTATATTACCTTAACAGGATTATAAAACGGCTTAGTTAACATGCTATCTCAAAATAGAAGAAGAACCATAATTAATTGCATTAATAAGTAAGATGAGCGGATAGTTGAGGAGATTTGGAAGCCCTATTTCCACCATAACTGAAGTAAAACAACGTAATTTAGTTAGCATTCATAAGTATAGTTATAAACAATTCATCAATCATCGGTTACCAAATAGATACCATAGAATATAAATTGATAATTGGACACTAATCCCTGAGGACGATAACTCGATCTTCTAGACTATATTACTTGTCACGATACGTGCACTTGCGTTAGTTTGTGTATAAATCGTGCATCACCTATTGAGAGTGATCATAACCTTTCTATGTTGTCATGTTTCAGCTTCTATTTGATATCTTTGTAGAATACTCTTGACCATCTTATATTCATGTTCCATCTCTATTGGTTTTAGCATAGAATCTCTGAATGTGTGTCTCTGATATGGTTGGAAATTAAGTATCTTATGTTCTAATTTAAAATCTAGTTCTAAAGATCTATGTATTTTTTTCTTCTCAAATTGAACTAAGAGGAGTCTGTAGCCATCCAGTAGGCTTGGCTAAAATGTTAAACCATCTCTCAGCTTTTCCCTTTGCCCTGTGTGAATGTGTACAAATGTAGAAGTAGCTTTGCATGAGTTTGTTTTTGGCCTCTATTGTTGCGTATATGTGTAATTCTGCTAAAAAGCTATATAGCTATGTGTAAGTTATTTAAACTAACTTCAAGTTATCAAATGTACCTACCCCCAGATGTGTGAGTTAAATAGAGTCTTGTTTAAGTTAATTATGATAAATGTTGTGGATTAGAGTCAAATATATATCAAATGATTGAGTTAGAAGTTGCATGCTATCTAGAATAGATATGTGACTTGGTGTTGCTTTCATCTTGTTTGCAATAGCTTGTTGTGTGCCCTTTTTATTCATCTGTTTTTCCCAGAAAGTATGGATGTGAGTCCTGATCTTCATGTTATATACCAACCTACTTGTTTGCATCTAGCTAGGGCCATTGTGGAGTTTTAATAATTGTTCTTCTCCCTGAAACCTCTCGAAAGTAGGCTATCTTGCATTCTTTCTATGTGTTACATCAACTGAAACAATCACAGTAGGCTGAGAAGTGAATTGTTTCAGTTCACTGATGTTGCTGAATGGTTTGAATTGCTTCAGTTCACAACTTTTGTTGCACATAGTGAACTGTTTCAGTTCTCTTGGAAGAGATACATGTTTACATACCTCTGTGTGTGCCAAGTTAATTGATATGAAGTACAACCCTGATATACTGCTGGTAGGTATCAGGTAGGAAAATTTCCCTTCAAAGCATTTGGCCTTAGTTGAGGTAAAATGTCATGTAGTGATTGTTTTAAAGTGTTATAATTATTATGATTTTATTTGTGCCTTGATGGCCGAATTGGAAAGTAACTTGTTTAATTATTAGCAAGTTTAGTTATTGAAAAACATGTTTAGTTTAACCAATATCATGTTTGTTGCTTGTTATAAAAACTAGGTAGTGGACTAGACTTTGAAATGAACTAAAACATGATATGTTAGTCTTATTTAGATTGGTTTCATGTATATTTTGTACTTCTTTCATTACGTGGCATGATTAGATAAAACACCTCAACATTCGAGGACGAATGTTTCTAAGGGGGAGAGGATGTAACACCTTGTATTTTCGGGTAATGATTTGAGCACATAGACGTGGGCAAGTGGACCCGAACCCCGGGGAAATTTATATTGTACCTGCTTACACTAATAAGGAAATAAGTGTATTAAAGGACGTGATCCCGAAATAATTTTGGATTTAACAAGTGCGACGACGGAGATTTATAATAACGATTTTATATCCCCAAAGAGGTTACGGACTAATGTAATATTATGAGATATGTGACATTGAGTATATGAAGATTTCATAAGTCATCGGGATTTAAGTGAATTGGGATCGGGAATTAATTATGTGTATAATTAATTAATTGTGAGATTAATTAATTATTGTTGGGGACAATACCAAGTGGAATTCCACGTGTAGCCTTGTAAGCGTATTGTTGGAAAACTGGCTTAAATGACAAAGCTTTAAACTATAGTTGGCAGCTTCATAAGCCTTAATCGATTCTCTCTTCTCCACATCACAGAACCTCAATTTCTTCAAGCTTCTTCAATCCTTAAAGCTCCTGAGGAAATCCCTCCATAGAACAACTATAACACTTCAATTAGAAAGAATAATTCCAACTGGTGAACTCTCTGAAACTCTCAACCAGGTTGGGGAATTTTCAGAAGCTTTCGCACATCCTGAAAAGAGAGAAATTCAGGGTGTTTCGAACCTTAATTCCAGCAATCGAGTTCTTTAACAAAGCGTGATTACTCAGAAAACAAGAAAACCCCGAATTCCAATGAAGTTCAAACTCAAGCCAATTTTTTGGACTTCTGGGCCTGCTCGTCGAAATCCGGTGTCAGTAAGAGGTTATCCAGTAATACTCATCGTAGCCTAAAAGCGGATGTAGAAAATCCTTCATAGAGCTTACAAGACCCCGTGGAAACTTAGATAAAGTCGACTACAAGGTATGTGAAGGTAACTCATTCCTTTCTTTTGGCATAATTCTGTGTACAAACGTATTCGTCATGTGACTCCATAACTTTCTCTACTCTTAGTAGTTAAGGATATTCATATTATTGAAATCTATGCTAAAAGCATGTCTTAAGTCTGGTTCTTAGTACTTATTAAGGCAATATGGGAAAAGATATTAATGTTTCCAATGTGAACCAAAGGTATAAAGGGGGTTGTGTCATTTAGGTTATTCCGCTGTTATTCATGCATATTCATTTGCATTGAATTCATATATTACCGTGACCACTTGTGCTACGCACCCTACTATATGGTAAATATTGTATATATCTAGGGGATATGGGGAAAGGGAAGACGTTATATACGCACACCACCTGCAGCTGGTACAGACTATCACAAAAGAGCCCGAAGAGGCCAACATGAATTGATGCCCATGTGTGGCCGATATAACCAGATGCCCACAGAGGCGGTTATGGACAGGAAGAGCCCTTGTGTGGCTAATATATATGTATACCGCATTTGCATCATGCATGACATTTAGAAACATTATGCCCACAGAGGCTGATAATGAAATGATGCCCCAGGGGCTATTATGGTAAGAAAGATTTCCCGATGAGGCCGAGGTAGGTACATATTGCATTGTGCATACCATTTAGACATATTCATTAGGGCTCTCAGTGGCAAATACTGTCGGTCAGCTGTTTCTGTTTCATATTGTGATACATCTTATTTTGTTATTTCTTATGCCTAACATACTCAGTACATCAGTCGTACTGACGTTCCCTTTTGCCGGGGGGCTCTGCGTTTTATGCCCGCATGTTCATACTAATAAGGTGACAGATTGTACTAAGAGATGGTTGATTCAACTGTGTAAGAGCACTCTACTTATTCCATAGTTGCGGTCTGATTATGGTACGTTATACTCTTAGAGCCTTGTAGATAAGTGACATGTGGTTAGTTGTCATACATGGCCTTATCGACCTTGATGTATATATATATATATATGTTTAAGTATGGGTTATATGGTCAGGGGTGCTCGGTGGGTTGGGTCCTCTGGTTTGGATCGTGACAGAAACATAAATGAACGCCCTACATAATGACTCTACTTTTGATAACTGAAAATGTTCAAGTTTTTTTTTCTAATGAAATGTTATTTGAATCATGTTTGTCCCTTGTCAAGAGTACTTTAAGTATCATATACTTATCTCTCCTTGTATGACGTTACCTTTGCCTTGGTTAGTTATTAAGACATCCGATGATAAGTTAGCCACATAACGATAGTCGAAGGGTAACACTTACATCTTTCAAACGAGCTCGAATGTTCTTTATATATATATATATATATATATATTATACCTCGAGCTATAATCGGCGGGTACGACACTTAGCGTGCATTATGTACATGTATGGCCCCCACTGATCAATTGGGTATGATGTGATAATGATATTAGCCCCCGCAGAGCGGCTTATACGATATGATATAGCCCCATAGAGCAGCTTAGTATATATGAATATGTATATGAGCATAAGCATGAATGTTATATGCCCTCAATGGCAAATTCAGAGTTTCAGGTTGATCTTTATTATCCCTTACTCATATTCATGTCTCCACTTATATTTTATCTTCCTTACATATCAGTACATTATTTTGTACTGACGTATCTTTATTGGGGTTGTTGTGTTTCATGCCTGCAGGTCTAGGCAAAGATACTAGCAAACCTCCTCAGTAGGATATATAGCTCAGCGGTAGTGTGACGCACTCCATTCTACCTGAAGTTGTTGTAAAGTATCAATATGCTATGAGATCTATGTATATGTGCATTATGAGTATGGCATGACATTGTCCCGACCTTTTGTCAATTATGTTACTCATAGAGGCTTGTAGACTTGGATTGTATGTCTAGTTATCTTATATGGCCTTGCCTACCTCTCTGTTTGTCACATGTATAGCGGCATTGTAGGCCTTATGTATGCATGTATGTATGTATATGTTTTGGGATGTTCACCTCTTTCAATTTATGTTTTCAGATGGCCTCATGATGATCATTTTTTGGCCCTGTCGGTCCTTTACGAGTTATTGTCGTTTTGCTTATGGATTGGTTATATCATGACCTTGTCGGACCAGACTTTCAGTATGTTCAGAATATGACTTAAGATATGGTTCTCTCGAGCCAGTAAGGTACCACGTGCCGACAATACCTCCCAAGGTTGTGGTGTGAAAACTTTATTTTGGTCTGCCACCCGGTAAAGTTGTGACCTCTAGTACCGAGCCCGAAGTCTAGCCCATGAAGCTTCTATCTCCTGCACACGCTCTTTGGCAGTACCCATATTAGCCCCTAGCTAAGACACTCACCCCTGCACCTCCTCGTAGGCCGCATGGAAATCCTGTATAAAGTTCCGTATGGGCCTGTCGGGCTTCCTCCTACCGAGTCTTGATGAAGTCTTTCACATTCTGCAGCGCTTCATTATGGTATTTGAGTTCTTTAATTTCCATCCGGATAAAATGGTAGTCTAGGTTTAGTTTCTCAAACTCACGGGAAAATAAAATGGAAGAGGTCATCATCGACTCCAAAGTACAAGTAGCGGCAGTATGGCTCTGTATAAAAGAAAAAAAGGGATCATCTAACTTACGTCAGGAACTAGGTAGCATAATAAAAATTGAGCAAGGTTAAGCAGCAGAGAAATAAAGGCGACGTACCAAAAGGAGAAGAGTGAGCAAGTTGGAGAGGGATAATTCCAAGGTGAAAGTCAATGAACCAGATTGAGAGGGCAGCCTAGAGGGACCCACTGTAGAACTAATAACATGGCATGCACTACTTCTAGGAGGTGTAGGAGACAGGGGTTCAAGAATTATGGGGTCAACCTCATTGTTTACTAGGGCATCCCCAACATCTTCAGCAGCTCCGCAAAAAAGTCTCCAAAACCTCTGGGAGCGACCTTTTCTTCATCCTTGTCCTCCATATGGATTACCCCTTGGGCAGCCTCCCTCCAATATTTAACCATCCGGCAGTGATTCCTCAACCGAGTGTCGATGCCTTCCGGAGTAGAACCTTCGAGATCTGATGGCCTCCGTTTGTGACTATTATAATATGTGGTCGTGGCAGCAGTCTGAATATTATTTAAAGTGGCCTCACGGGATGGGGCCCTCCGAAATGTCAAGCTCCTCGTAGGAATGCCTGAAAGAAGCACATTAAGGCTTGGGAATGAGAAGTTTAAGAAAATATCAAGGAACAACGGTACATATTGTGTCTCTTACCATTTTAGCTATCTATTGACATGCTCCGCCAAGTCCAAACGGTGTTCATAGAGGCACACAGCAAGTCAACGATCCATCTAAAAATGCCTTCTACAAGCTCTGGTTCGACGGGGGTGGATGAGAAGCAACAAAAGAAAATCAGGCAGGAAGAAAAGTCAAAGAAATAAATGGCAATTAGAGTCATGAGAGAATATACGGTTAGCATTCCACTTCTCAGGCCGGAAGAGGGGCAAAATCGTCGGTCAGTATTTATCATTAGAAATCTCCCAATCCATCCACGATCATGATTATCTTCAGTGTTGGAAATCAGGCCTCTCATGTTCCGGTGACTAAAATGAACCATTTCTCCCCCAAAACAACTGCGGAGAATAGATATGAGTGATCCAAGGTAAACTCTGAAAGTATATATGTCCTAGAAACAATTATTATAGGAGCAAATGTACTTGAACACATTCATATTATTAATGAGATTAATATATATTTGGCTTTTGCAATTATTGAATTGTTATTTGATTGTTTATATTATTCATTAATGTGCATCCCTTGAACTTACATTGTCATTGATAGTGTGAGATATTAATGATAGAGTGTAGTTCTTAAAATAGCCTAGACTGATGATCATTGAGAATGAGATATCAATGATATGTTATAAGTCGACATGTGGTCTGCATCACATTCTTAGAGAATGTAGTACATCTCACTTACTACTAGCAATAGTTGCTAGTGATGGACACATGGATACTCTTAGAGGAGTATTGGCATACACTGCTGATAAACTATTTGTTATACATGTCTAGAGTATTATCAGCATGTGGGAGATAGAGGTCCTTAGACCTGAGGTCAATATCACTTTGTTTACGGAGTAATGCACTTTGATCCTGTCCTAAGCTCAAATGTCTTATAGATTGAGACGCGGCTTGTATTGGGTGCATTACGAAGTAGATTGAAGGTGGTAGTTGAGCCAAGAATAGGATTCATTCCTCGATTGGAATTTCGAGAGAACACTCGACCCGGAGATGTTAGGTCGACCAAGTCATTGACCAATGCAAGAGACATATCTAGGATATGATCTGGTTGTCGACTAATATAGATGAGATAAAGTGATCAAGCCATTTGGATAGACACTTGGCAAATCTTAAGTTTGATCGAGTGTGTCGCGAATGAAAGGAATTTATCATCTCACATAGAGGTCTGTTTACTAGAGTCTTGTAAACGTACTTCACACATTGGGTCCGTCACCGGCGCCGTCTAGGAGTTCCGTGTGAACCTTGATTTGATCAAGTGCCGATGTGTGAAGGCCTAAAGGGTCAAACTAAGTCGATTGTTTTTTTTCGGTCTAAGGGTATATTAAGAGAATGTAAAATATCGGATTTAGAATCAAGATATTTTATTTAATAATAAATTATGGGATAATTTTCATTTGATGAAAATTATATAATTAAGTCAAAATTAAATCTTGGATTTAATTAGAACTAAAACGTCGTAAAATAATTAGAGAATTCGCGTGATGGGACCGATTCGCCCATCGCATTGGGATTTGGGTCAGGTCTTGAAGCCTGATCCAAATCTGATTTGGTTTAGGGTTTCCTCCACTATATATTTGGCACTTAACCCATAATTTCAGAGGCTCTCACTTTTCACTTTCTGAACTCAGAGTTCAGGAAATAAAATTCTCTCAAACCTCTGTCAAGATTTCCTAGCTTTCTTGGGCAAAGGAATATACTGAAGCAAGGCTTGCACCCGGATTGACAATCGCGTGCGCTCTCTTTAGTAAAGACTAACAAAGCTTATACTATAAGCTTTCTTCCTGTCATTGCAGATTTGAATTATCGCATAATCATACCAGAAACGTTTGTTGGGCCAAATAAGTTTACTCAAAATTTTAAACTTCCGATGTGTCTTACTTGTGTGTTTTACACCCAACAAATCCCTACAAACTCAACATGCGCACATTTCGCCAGTTGTTGGATGCACAAGATTAGGCACCAAGCCTGAGAGGCCAGTTGGCCTAGACAGGTGTGGTAGCGATGGCAGAACGCTTCAATAACTTCTGGAACATGGATAAATAAATTACATGGAATAGCTGGGGACATGGTGAGTAATACATTGGCCTGTTCTAATTGTCTGGATCTCAACCTCTGCCTCTCAATCGCAGTATTCACATACTTGGGGGGAGATGGCTCATTGTGATCTGAGAGATATTCCGGTAACATTTTTTTAGTTTCCATCGATTCATAAATCCCTTTGATAAAGGAAGATCGATGGGTGAATTTCAGCGCCCAACGATTGCAGATCTACCTCCGGGGTGGAAAATGAAGCATGAGTTTTGCCTGGTCTAGGCGTAGTTGAAGAGTCACTGTCACCACCCTCAGAGGCACGAGAAGAATATGAAGTATAAGAAGACATGGTTTAAGATTCTTTGCGTCGAGCACTTTCTGTGAAGAGAGGGAGTAAAAGAAAAACTTAAGAGGAAAATGTGTTTTTAGATTTAAGAAGAACTGCATTTAAGCGGGAAAGGAGTAATTTGATGTTTGAACCAGGGCGGGTTTAGATAGGCAGTCTAGTAATCATTACCTTTGAGGAGTAAAGAGACATGCCCGGTCTCAAAACGTTATCCGATGCGAGTGAAAAGACGCTGCCAAATGAGCTAAGGGGCGTATTTAATGAATCCCTGACAAGGTGTCTTATTCTTTAAACGGTGGCAACGTTTCAAATTCTATCAGCAAATGGGTGCGAGGAACTCTTCCACTTTTCGGGGCTGTAACATGGAGACCCTGAAAAGTGGAGGATTGTTTGTATGGGGAAAAAATCTTCTCCCGAGCAAGAGTAACCGGGTAGAAGGGTGTTCGGGATACTTGACACAATTGTCTTCCATTCCCACCAACCCAAGTCACGTATACTAGTCTCGATTTGCGGAGCCGCATCATAGGGAATGTTGACGCTATTGCAACGTCACATCACCCATACTATAGAGTTATTATGGCTTGTAAAAAAATAACTTACGGTAGAAGGAACAGGGATCTCATCTTTGAAATTTGTAACCCTAGAAGCAAAAAAGCTCTCGAGAACATTATCATTATTCAGGTCTTGGCATATTTGATACGATTATTCTCGATATTGTTCAGATACTCTTGTTTTTACCTTCAGTTTATTATTTTCATTCCTATGTTTTACGGGAGTTTAGAATCGGATACAATCCACTTGTCTTAAAACTCAATAATCAACAAATTTAACTAGTTTTCCTAAAATCCATTTTTAGCTGTAAACATACCCATTTTAACTAATTTTCTCTCATTTTCACCCCATATTATTCGTTAAATATTTATTTATTTATTTCTCGCTCGTACCAGGTAATCTTTAAATGAGAAGTGTTCTTTACCAAAATAATATTTATTCATTAAGTTCGAACATGAGATCTTGAATTAAGTGTCAAAAAATCTTATCTATTCCATCAAGGTAATACTCGTCAAACTAACTGAATCTCACCCAATATATTTACTCGTTATGTCAATTAATTTTAACTCCAGCCTTATCACATGTAGCATAAGAACCGGAGAAAGGGAAAAGGACAAAGACAAATCAAACACGTTGTAGGTTACATACAACAAACTAGGCTCTCATAAAATATGTATTGTTCCTAAAGTCGGGCTATAATATGAAATAGAAAATTTGTGATTCTGGCTGAATACAGCATTGTAAGGGATCTTTTAGGTAATAATCAGGGGATTCATAAGTCTTCCCTCATTTGCCAAAACCAACTTTTGCACGCACTGGATTAAATGAACACTTAGGAGTGATAGTGATAGAATACCCGTGTATGGATATGATATACCATATACACGGTTTTTCCTAGTATTGTACCATAAATAGAAGATGTAAATTATGTTCGTATAATTACCATAATTGTAGAATTCTTGTATAAGTAGAACTAAAATATTAGATGTATAGTAGGAATAGAATTTTTCATATTTGGAGATTGTAACTTGTATATATACCTATTCATTCAATAAGAATAATCAATGAATTATTTCTTTCATGGTATCAGAAGTCTAGGTGTTAAACTCCTCTCCCAAATTCTCCAACTTTTCCGTCGGCTCCCATGAATTCCCGCAGCTCCTCAATACCTACATCACGTCTTGCGTTGCTATTATGCTAAGAACATGTTCCACCCTGCCCTCACTATTTATAACATCAACAATCGCATCCCTATTATTCTTGAAATAGAAAATATCCAATACGTGATGTGGGCAGAACTATTCAAATTTCATGCACGCTCGCATCAAGTTCTTCATGATATTATCCTCGCGGCTCCTACGGATACAGAGGTGCCCAAACCTGAGGATGATCCTAAGTTATGGACGACGCTTGATGCTACTGTTCTTCTATGGATATACTCCACTATTTCTACCGATCTCTTGCAAATGATTATCGAACCAGACGCTACGACGATGGCGGCATGGAATAGAGTACGTGATATATTTCAAGATAATCAGAATTCTCGTGATGTTACCCTTGAGCAGGAATTCTCTCACGTCAATATGGAAGATTTCCTAAACGTTTAAGCATATTGCAAGAGGTTGAAAGAATTAGCAGACCAACTTCGCAACGTTGGTGCCCAGTTACCAACGACCGTCTTGTCCTTCAGATGGCTGCAGGCCTATCTGAGGCCTATAATAGTGTTGGCATACTTCTTCATCAGAGCAGCCCTCTTTCGTAATTTTATCAGGCTCATTCTATGCTCATGCTCGAAGAAGTCAGCTTGGCTAAAAAGGCGGCTACCAGTTCTAGTCACGTAGTCATGGTGACGTCCTATACTAAATCTCTAGGTTTTGTTGATAATTCCGGCCAAAACCGTACTCACGGTAGAGGCAAAAACAGTCGAAAAAATAATGCCAAAAATTGCAGGGGTAAACGCGGTGGTTCCGGAGGTGTTAACGGTGGCACTGGTCTCAGATTACCAGCAGTGGGCCACAAGCCAACTAGTCCCAGCCTTGGGCCCCCTGGCCGTGGACCTGGGACAGTGGGCAGTGAACCAAAACCCCTACGGCCCAACATTTTCACCGTCAGGCCACTGGGCTTCCCAGCAGCAGTTTTCTCGGCCCAATCCAGTTTGGCCCATTAGTTTTCGCCCCAATTCTAGGTCGGGGAAACAAGTCGGCGTGCTTGGGCCCCGGCCTCCTCAGGCCCATCACATAGCAGGTCCCACCCCTGCCAACATTGAACCGCGATGCAGACGTTTGGAATAAATCCTTCGAACCCAAATTGGTACATGGACACCGGCGCTACTGATGCGCGATTTATGCATACGCTAAACGCAAATGCACGTGTCGTAACAAGTAATATAGTCTAGAAGACCGAGTTATCGTCCTCAGGGATTAGTGTCCAATTACCAACCTCTATTCTATAGTATCTATTTGGTAACCGATAATTTGATGAATTGTTTATAGCTATGATTATGGATGCTAACTAAATTACTTTACTTTACTTCAGATATGGTGGAAATAGGGCTTCCAAATCTCCTCAACTATCCGCTCGCTTTACTCGTTAATGCAAATAATTAAGGTTTTTCTTCTATTTTGAGATAGCAGGTTAACTAAGCTGTTTTATACTCCTGTTAAGGTAATATAAACACTCAGCCCCAATGTAGAACCCTTCTATCTTTCGATGACAAGATTGACTACAAAGGAGGATTAAGAGCAGTAACCTATTAAGCTACACAAGTATCGGGGTACTTTCGTCCACGATTTAAACCTATGTTTATTCAACTATAGCATATTCACAATCTCCCCTTTCGACTTTCGATTAGAAATCATATAATTTATGATAATTAGTGATCAATTAATTACCAAGCAATCAAAACAATTATTGAATAAATCTCAACAATAATAAGAAGAAACCAAAACATGCATTAATTCATAAGAACGAGGTTCAAGCAATTCGATATGGAAATCCCTAAATTAAGTTAGTTCATAGCCATAGACGTGTCAAGAACTAAACTAATATCCAACATATACAAAAAAAGAAATAAAATAAAGAACAAGAAATTACTCAAAAGTAAGTCTCTAATCTTGATCTCCAAGTTGTGATGAATTCTAAGGTGTTGAACCCCTTCAAATCTGACCTAAAGGTCCTTTTTATATCACCAAAAATGTCTCAAACCTTTTCCTTCTTGGCCTTGGCCCATTCCTATTCGGATCTGTCAATTTTCCCGCATTGGCGTCGCGGCCATGCAACCGACGCCGCGGCGCCGAAACTTCTGCGGCTCTCTGCTTCTTGGGCGCCGTGGCGCTCTGCTGCTGCTGGTTGGTTGGCGCCACGACGTCGCCCTGTTTCTCGCCCGGGTTGCCAACTTTTTCACTTTTTGAGTTCTGGAACCTATGTTTCTGCCCTCTTTTCGCTCCTTCTCGCCAATGTGCCACTTTAAACCACTATGACTCAAAAGAAAGAAAATCTATTCTAACACGACACATATTTGTACAAAAATGGACAAAAGACTAACTAAAAATGACTCAAAAGGTGTATATAAAATACACCGATCAAACACCCACAAACTTAACCTTTGTTCGCCCATGAGTAAAGATAAAAAATAGAAACAAATACACGAAAGAAACGAAAATAAAATGACTCAAAGACATTGATCAAGTTGCTGCATCATTGTTACTAAGAAAAGCATGAAGGTTAGTAGAATAATATGCAGGAACATATAGCATGGATTTTTAACATTCTAAACACATCAAGTCAGATATTTCGTAAATTCAATTTAATCATTCTCAATGGAAGTAAGAATACCTAACTATGCATGTCAATTTCAAAATCTTATGGCATGTTTATTTGCTATTCTCCAATAATCATAGATACACATATTAGAGATCTTCAGGCTTTTTCAGGGTTGTAATGTAGGCTTAGGCAGAGGTAGGTAAAAATAGGCTTTTAGGCTCAATCTTACGTACCATAAGCTCTTTTGATTTCGATTCTTCCCTTTTCTTTTGATTTTCTTTTTAACCTCATACTTATCTTTCCTCTCTTTTGTTTTGAGAGAATGGGGTGTATGATGAATAGCAGACACCCCCAAACTTAGGTTTTTGCCTATTTATTATTACTTTTTCATTGGGGTGCATCAAAATTGTTCACTCTCTTTTGTATCTTTTTCAACACTTTATATTCCAAACATATCAATTTTTTCACTTATGGCACAAATATGAAATTATAGGGTGTAAAAGAAAAGATCTTATTTTTGGATCAATGGGCGTGACTAGTGATATAATTGTGATATCAGGGATAGGCTATGAATGGTAAGAAAGGGCTAACAAAGAAATATCTGAATCATCTCCCTAACATGCATATCCTAATCACTAACAATGCATAAGTCAAGAAAGATACCCCAAATAGGTCGATTTCATGAATTTATGGCATATCTAACCTAAGTGTTCAGATGGTTGCTTCTAATTCCATTACATTATTCAACTTTACTTCACTAGATGTTTCAAGTAACTACCATGCATGATCATAATAAAAAAAATTAGACTCAAATAAACATAGAAAATAACACAAAAAAACTCAAAAACACATCAAAAATAACTAAGAACTCCCCCCAAACTTAAATCACACATTGTCCCTAATGTGTGCAAGACTCAAAAATAAAATAAAAACGGGACAACTTACAAACTTGGTTTAAAATGGTGGCGGTGGCGGCGGATAATGCATAGACCACTGGTTGAACAAGGAACTCATCTCATCAAATCTCAGGTTCAACTGTTGTTGCTCCTGCCTTATTTCTTGTTGTCCTTGCCTCAGGTCTTGTTGACCTTGTATCATTGTGTCAAAACTCTGCATCATCCTCCGTTGGTTCATGAGCAACTGCTCCATCATAGGCACCGGAGGTTCCAATTCAGTGGCGGCACTGCTGTCTCATCTTTGAGCCTCTGTCTCAGGCTCATCTTCATCCATGGCAGCCTCTGCTGCTGCTGCTGCTGGTGGTGTTGGTGCTGGTCTCCTTCTTGCTGCTGCTGGAGGAACTGGTTCTGGGAAGGAATGCACTATCCCATAAGTCACAGGAGGTTGGCCCTTCTCCTATGTATCAGTATCTAGGGTTGGGACTCCATGTCTAGAACATAAACTGCAAATAAGTTATCTGTGTCCCAACCCACCTGTAGTGACCAACCTACTGGTTTCTCCAATGTTCTGCAATATCTCCTTCCCAACATCAATCGTCTTCCCTTCCATAATTCCATATATCATATTTATCAATCCGCTGGCACTCTGGTGAAGTGCGTTGATGGAATTAGGCGGGCACTGACGAAAAATAACCAACCCTTGGCTGTTTTGTTGAACTGACATCTGCTCAGTCCTCTTGATCCATTTCGTGCAATATCATACTCAGCCCCAGGGTAGCATAATGTGCTTGCGACGATGTCTCAATCGATGTTGTTGGCATCTCTAGACCAAGTTCTGAAATAGCTTCGATCATCGCCTTTTTCTTCAATATCGGTTGTTCTTAATAGCTCATTTACCACCTTATCCGTCACAGGCACATATTGTCCTCTCACAAAACATCTACTATTTACCCGTTCCGGAAAGTTAGCATAGAATTATTTCACCAATACGGTGTTCTGTGACACTATTCTTTCCGGATTAACAAATCTCTTCCACCCAATGGCCT
Source organism: Przewalskia tangutica (assembly GCA_029844215.1). Classification (NCBI taxonomy): domain Eukaryota; kingdom Viridiplantae; phylum Streptophyta; class Magnoliopsida; order Solanales; family Solanaceae; genus Przewalskia; species Przewalskia tangutica. The sequence goes on from CM056738.1 coordinate 36,454,695, forward strand.
CTATCATTGTCCGAATAGGCTCATAGACATCGCCGTCCTCAAATGACTCCCTTTGGTACTCCATTCCTCGCTCATGTATCAAGGGTCTAGTACTAAGTTTGTAATATATGTCTTCTGCTTTTTGACTGACAAACCTAGTAGCGTCATATTGTGGAACGGAGGCGGATGTGGAAGCTCTTTTTTTTCTGGCAAACATTTTGGAAAATTTTCAGCAGCGTTTCCTCTGTTTCAGTGAGATTACCCAGCAACTTTCAAACACACCAATCAACACACAGCGTAATCAGCAAAATACAATACCTATTCAACCCTCCAAGCTTCACTCAAATCACAGGTTCAACACCCCACAATCTCCACCCATAGAGCACATCCCCAAACTTATGAATTACCTCTCCTACTTGCTCTGAAAATTTCAAGAAAAGTGATGAAAGTTACCTTGGACGGTGTTTTTCAAAATTTTCTTGTTCCTAGTGATTGATTGAGGCAATGGAATAAGGGTTGTTGTTTGAAATGGTTAAGGGTGCAAGGGATTGAAGTACTTTGGTTGTGATTGAGTTTAGTGTGTGAAAGATTTTGAGTAATGGGGGCTGATTTCGTGGGTTTTGGAGAGATGGAGAGTTTTGGTTTTTTTATTTGGAGGGAGGAAATCGAATTAGGGCTCCTTTAAATTTCAGTTTTTCCGTCGCGGCGCCACGGCCCTGAGATCGGCGTCGTGGCGCCCAAACATCTGCGACCCTCTGAACTTCCGGCGCCGTGGCGCTCTGATTTGGCGCCGCGGCGCCCAAACTTCAGAGACCTTCTGGACTTTCGGCGCCGCGGCCCTGCCGGCCGTGGCGCCACTTTCGTGCCTTCTGCATTCGGCGCCATGGCCTCTCATTGGCGCCATGGCCTCTCTTTGGCGCCGAGTGGCGCTGCCGATTTCCTCCTCTCTTCACGTTTTCCGTCCTCCACTTTTAGCCCTGTACATGTCATCACAACATGTAAACAATACCTTCCGTGAGATTGTTCTAACTAAAACTAAATTGCATAAATTTTTAAAAACCTTGGGTTACCTCCCAAGTAGCGCTGTCTTTAACGTCTTTTAGCCGGACACAGGTTCCTTATCAAGAGGCATGGGGTAAATTAACCCCACAACCTACCCATTTCATAATCATTTTTCTCTTCCGCCTTCTGTTTTTATTTTTCTCCTTTTTCTCAAGAGAAGGAGCGACTTCGGATTTGGAATTGGATTAAGAATCGTTAAGGTATAATCTTGTCTTTTAAGGTGTTACAAGATTATGTATTTATATTGTTGTTGTTAGCTTTACATGTTGATAGCATGAAGTTGGTATGTTGAAGTTTATAAGTATTATGGATTGCTAGTAGCTTAATCCGAAATGTTGTGCAAGCCACTTGAAAATTGGATTACTAATTGGTCGTTTATTAGAAATCGTCGCATGTTACTTACTTGAAGAAATTGGTTGTTGTAATCAAATGCGACTTGATATCATGTTAGGCTTATAACTTGGATTGAAATAGAAATTGTATAAGAATTGATATTGTTGTACTCCAAGTTAGCCGATTTGGCCTAGTAAGTTGTTTTAATTTGATATCGTTTGTGGGGCAGAATTTTACACGTCTAGTAGGCGTGTAATCCCCTATTGTTGATTTCATTGGTGTGCCCTTAAATGTGGCGTGTTTGGTTATTGTATTCGGCCTTGAAAAAGGTGGCAAGGTAAGTAAACACAAAGGAGGTGTTGTCCGATTTTCCGTAGAATTTGGCGACTTAGCACTTAGAATATTCTACGTTTGAAGTAAGGGGTTAATGGACGTATTGTGACCATTATAGGTTGAAGTACTAAGTATAGCATATCCTAATTTGAGGGTGGAATAGCTATCAAGGTTGAAGTACTTTGGACCATTTTGCTACTTGTCGGCAATCGTCACGAGGTATGTGAACCTCTTCCTTCCTTTGGCATGATTCTATGTATGGAATATACCTGTGGTATCATTTCATGTTTCCTGATACTCTTAGAAGTTAAGAGGTAGTTGTGTGACTTACTCTATATAGAACTTTCCCTATCTTTTGAGCATGACTAGTGGCACGTATGTAGTACGGTAGACGTACAACACCTTGATATCCTTTACTAGTTTTATGAATAGCCAAGTCCGGTGAGTTAGGAGATTTACTCACTTCTTTGAAAGAATAAAGGATGTCTTAAGTTTTATTAAGTTAAGGGACTTGAAGATTTTTAAAGTATGTGATACTTGTTCTGTTTTAAACGTATATGTCCCTTGGATAGGAAATGGTATTTTGGCTAAGGCATAAAGTGAATATAACGACTTTATGGGGAGTTGGTTATAATTGCTTTATGGAAAGATAAATGACTTGATTTTAGTGAAAAGGCAACTTGATTTTAAGGCATCAATTGCCTAAGGTTTTATAATAAAAGGAGTCACTTGAGTTCAAAGGGTTAAGAGACTAATTGTATTTTTGAAAGTTAAGAGAATTGATTTGAAAGTATTTAATACTTGGTTTCAAAAAGTAGAAGTCTCTTGGTTATAAAAGGAATGAGTTGGTTTAAAACCATAAAGGGTTATAACGGCTTTATGGGAAGTTGGTTATAACGGCTTTATGGAAGGTTAAAAGAATGGTTTTCTTCAGTAATGTAAGTTAAAGAAATGATTTGAAATAAAGAAGGGCAAACTGTTTTTAAGGTACCAGTTGCTTAGGGTTTTTAAAGAAAGAAGTCACTTGTTTTAGAAGCCGGTAATTGTATTTCTAAAAAGGTATTGTGACTTATCTTGAAAGGTGGATAGGACTTGATACTATAATTGTTAGTATCTGGGAAGTTTTATTTGAAAAAGAGTCTTTCTAAAAGGAGTAGAGGCGCGTAGTACGTTGGGTTAAATTCGGGTTTTATATGACATTATCGACCGAGAGACGGGCGGCAAAGATACCTTTACGCGCACTATATGACATTATTGACCGAGAGACGGGCGGGCAAGATACCTTACGCGCACTATATGACATTATCGACCCGAAGACGGGCGGCGATATACGCTGCAGGCGGTATATGACATTATCGACCGCAGACGGGCGGACAATATACCTTTACGCGCACTATATGACATTATCGACCCAAAGATGGGCGGCGGTATACCTTCACGCGCACTATATGACATTATCGACCGAGAGATGGCGGGCGGTATACCTTACAGGCGGTATATGACATTATCGACCCGAGACGGGGCAAGGCGGTATACCTTTACGCGCACTATGACATTATCGACCCGAAGACGGGCGGGCGAGATACCTGCACGCGGTATATGATATTATCGTCCCGAAATGGCGGGCGATATACCGTATGGGCGCACTATGTGACCTTGATCGCGTCCCATCGGGGTAGTATAGCGCCCTCCTAAGCCGGAGGTACTTATGAAGGATAAGTAAGTTATATAGAAATGAACTTAATGATTTTCCTAATCGTATGCGTAAGAATGTGACTATAACCTTTATTGAAAAATGGGAAAAGATATTGATGTGAAACTAAGTTCATAAGTGGTAATGACACGGCAGGATCTGGTATGTATTTTTATACTTAACCCTGTCATTCTTTTGTACAGTTATGGTTTGTTTCTCAGACGTTATTTACATTCCATATTCGAAATTTTGTTATCGACCCCCTTGAAGTGCGTTAAATGCCCGCAGTTTTAGGTACCAGGTTGGTGATCCTTGCTCTTAGGATCTCGGTTGATTTTGGAAAAAGCTCCATTTGCTCCGAGGCTTATCTCTTGTACGGTTTTCCACGAGGTAGTAGATTTATGTATATTCAGGGTATGGCGGGGCCTGTCCATACAGTTGTTATGTTAAAAACTCTTGAGTGCAGTAGTCACATATTTGTGGGTCGGTTGTAAAGAAATGAGGCAAGCTGCTTGGTTGTATATATTTATGTCGGGAAGGTAGCCACTATCGGCTAACTTTGTTGTTTTACTTATGTTGTTTTATTTTATAAGTTTCATGTATGTTCGTGATTATCTCGATGTATACATTAGGGTGCCCGGGTAGGGCACCGATCGCGATCCCGGGTGGTCGTGACAAAAGTGGTATCGAAGCGATTAGTCCTCGAAAGTGTCTGAGGCCGTGTCTAGTAGAGTCTTGATTATCGGTGTGTTGTGCACCACATCTATAGTCAGGAGGCTGCATGACATTTAGGATTGGTTTCCCTTCTTTGCTCTCTAAGATCGTGCAATAGAGCTGTCTTATTAGGTTGAATCCTATCTGACCTATTCTTATGAAACGATTATGCCTCCTGGAGCGACTGGGGCCAGAAGGGCAAAGCGGCGAGGCTGCTAGAGGTGCAGAGGGTTACGGGACTCGCACGCACTATGCACGAGGTAGTAGGCGGCGGCAAGTTCAGCCACGCGGCGGTATTAGAGGCGAGGCGGTAGCTCGAGGTTCGTGCACCGGGCCTCGATTCGCGGCCGGCGTACGAAGATTATGGAGAACATATCGGACTATTGGCGACATAGTGGTAGGCGGCACGGGAGAGCGGTAGCTAACCCTGCCGAAGCGGTTTGCGGATCCGGATTTTCAGGTTGTCATCCGCCCGAGTTTAATGGTTCGAGTGCGAGGAGGATCCGCAGGAGTTCATTCGGCAGCTACAGCGGACCATGTAGGTTCTTAGGGCTTCAGAGACAGAGTCTGTTACGCTAGCCTCTTACCGGTTGTGCGATATTGCGTTAAACTGGTTTGAGTCGTGGTTGCTTTCAAGGGGTGATGATGCTCTTCCAGCTGTTTGGGAGGAGTTTACAGAGGCCTTCATGGATCACTTTTGCCTCACGAGATGAGGAGAGCCCGGGTAGACAGATTCTTGACCTTGAGGCAGAACGGGAGGACTGTCAGGGAGTATAGCTTGGAGTTTGACTCCTTGGCCAGACATGCGCATACTATTGTAGCTGACATGGCGGATAGGGTTCATCATTATGTGATGGGGCTTGACCGTCATATGATTACTGCATGCTTGGGTGTGGCTCTTCAGCCCGGTATGGACATCGCCAGGATGCGAGCCTATCGCGAGGATAGAGGATAGAGAGGAGGACCCAGATTGACTCGAGCCGGCCCGAGGGCGGGACATCGTGTCTCGAGGCGATTTAGAGCGGGCGGCCTCGGCGAACTAGGTCTACATTGCGGCCCGGCGAGTGCTCCTCCACGATTTTCCGGCGGAGGTTTTACAACCGGGAATGCAGGGCGGTCAGTCTCTAGAGCTTCGAGCCTCGAGCGGATGGGGTTCGGTCGATCGAGGCCACGTGCCTCGTCGCCCGATGTGGTAGGTTACATTACGGGGTATGCCGCGATGCAGGTGCTTGTTTTCTTGTGGTCGTCTAGGCCATATGTTAAGAGAGTGTCCTTATAGAGGTCTGGTGGGACAACACCGTCTTTGGATCGATTGCGGGTTCTTCGCCTTCAATAGCTAGGCAGGAGGTTCATGCACCGACAGGCCGTGGCAGAGGTCGTGGTGGGAGTTCCCAGTTTTAGCGGTCCTTGAACCGCCTATATGATTTCAGGTATGTCTTTGGCCTTTAGAAACTTGTATGCATGATAAAGTTATGGTATATTTAAGTTTTATGAACAGATTATATTGAGACTATGTATATGTTAGAAGGAGTTGGAAGTACGAAAAGATAATCTCTTTTGGGCTTATGATGGACAGATATGCGTGTGCGAGGTAGTAGGGCCATGTGTGACATTGTTGGTATGTCGGGGTTGTGAAAGGGAACTATGTCGCTAATTATAAGTATGACTCTGAAAGAACATTCGGGGACGAATGTTTGTAAGGGGGGAAGAATGTTACACCGTATTTACGTGGCATGTTTTAGAACGTGCGTAAGAACTCATAAGCGTCAAGATTTGAGACTTGTAAAAATTTAGCGGAATTAAGGAATTGTCGGAAAGCGTATTATTGTGTGAATGGGAGGCGACACGTGTCATCCCCTTAGAATGCCTTGGGCGATTTTGATCATGGACAAAAGGGTCATTTGACCACTTGTTAGGAAGACAAGTCTTGCTAGCCTTAGAGCTTGACAACATTGACCAAGTCAAAGACCCACATTAGTCTTGATATTTGTTAAGACCTCATCCAAACCACCCATTTGTTTAGATCTTAATCCTCCATTACACTATATAATACTAGTAGTGCAAGACAAGCCTAACACTTAGCCAAATTTCACAACAATTTGAAGAGCTCAAGAACAAGTGCTCACGGGTTCATGTCCAACAAGAAGGAAAAAATTTGTTTCTTGTCAATAATCTCCCACTTTAAACCAAGGTTCCTAAGTGTATTGTGAGTGTATCTCAATAGAAAAATCTCGGAAAAAGATAGTTTTAGGGATAGTCGCAAAACGAAAACCTAGTTGTCTTTCTAGGTTTTGTTTAGAAGTTTGAATTAAAATTGTTGGTGTGGTACTAAGGGTCTCAACAAGACGATAGAAGTGTCTTGGAGAGGCTCTAAACTACTAAGGAAGCGACTTGGTTGGAATTGGATTAAGAATCGTTAAGGTATAATCTTGTCTTTTAAGGTGTTACAAGATTATGTATTTATATTGTTGTTGTTAGCTTTACATGTTGATAGCATGAAGTTGGTATGTTGAAGTTTATAAGTATTATGGATTTCTAGTAGCTTAATCCGAAATGTTGTGCAAGCCACTTGAAAATTGGATTACTAATTGGTCGTTTATTAGAAATCGTCGCATGTTACTTACTTGAAGAAATTGGTTGTTGTAATCAAATGCGACTTGATATCATGTTAGGCTTATAACTTGGATTGAAATAGAAATTGGATAAGAATTGATATTGTTGTACTCCAAGTTAGCCGATTTGGCCTAGTAAGTTGTTTTAATTTGATATCGTTTGTGGGGCGGAATTTTACACGTCTAGTAGGCGTGTAATCCCCTATTGTTGATTTCATTGGTGTGCCCTTAAATGTGGCGTGTTTGGTTATTGTATTCGGCCTTGAAAAAGGTGGCAAGGTAAGTAAACACAAAGGAGGTGCTGTCCGATTTTCCGTAGAATTTGGCGACTTAGCACTTAGAATATTCTACGTTTGAAGTAAGGGGTTAATGGACGTATTGTGACCATTATAGGTTGAAGTACTAAGTATAGCATATCCTAATTTGAGGGTGGAATAGCTATCAAGGTTGAAGTACTTTGGAGCATTTTGCTACTTGTCGTGATAAATCGCGAGGTATGTGAACCTCTTCCTTCCTTTGGCATGATTCTATGTATGGAATATACGTGGTATCATTTCATGTTTCTGATACTCTTAGAAGTTAAGAGGTAGTTGTGTGACTTACTCTATATAGAACTTTCCTATCTTTTGAGCATGACTAGTGGCACGCGTATGTAGTACGGTAGACGTACAACACCTTGATATCCTTTACTAGTTTTATGAATAGCCAAGTCCGGTGAGTTAGGAGATTTACTCACTTCTTTGAAAGAATAAAGGATGTCTTAAGTTTTATTAAGTTAAGGGACTTGAAGATTTTTAAAGTATGTGATACTTGTTACATTTTAAACGTATATGTCCTTGGATAGGAAATGGTATTTTGGCTAAGGCATAAAGTGAATATAACGACTTTATGGGGAGTTGGTTATAATTGCTTTATGGAAAGATAAATGACTTGATTTTAGTGAAAAGGCAACTTGATTTTAAGGCATCAATTGCCTAAGGTTTTATAATAAAAAGAGTCACTTGAGTTCAAAGGGTTAAGAGACTAATTGTATTTTTGAAAGTTAAGAGAATTGATTTGAAAGTATTTAATACTTGGTTTCAAAAAGTAGAAGTCTCTTGGTTATAAAAGGAATGAGTTGGTTTAAAACCATAAAGGGTTATAACGGCTTTATGGGAAGTTGGTTATAACGGCTTTATGGAAGGTTAAAAGAATGGTTTTCTTCAGTAATGTAAGTTAAAGAAATGATTTGAAATAAAGAAGGGCAAACTGTTTTTAAGGTACCAGTTGCTTAGGGTTTTTAAAGAAAGAAGTCACTTGTTTTAGAAGCCGGTAATTGTATTTCTAAAAAGGTATTGTGACTTATCTTGAAAGGTGGATAGGACTTGATACTATAATTGTTAGTATCTGGGAAGTTTTATTTGAAAAAGAGTCTTTCTAAAAGGAGTAGAGGCGCGTAGTACATTGGGTTAAATTCCCGGGTTTTATATGACATTATCGACCCAGAGATGGGCCGGCAAGATACCTGCAGGCGCACTATATGACATTATCGACCGAGAGATGGCCGGCAAGATACCTTCTGCAGGCGGTATATGACATTATCGACCGAAGACGGGGCGGGCGATATACGCTGCAGGCGGTATATGACATTATCGACCGAAGATGGGCGGACGGTATACCTTTCACGCGCACTATATGACATTATCGACCGAGAGACGGGCGGCGGTATACCTTCACGCGCACTATATGACATTATCGACCGAGAGATGGGCGGGCGGTATACCTTACGCGCACTATATGACATTATCGACCGAGACGGGCGGCAAAGATACCTGCACGCGCACTATATGACATTATCGACCGAGAGATGGGCGGGCGGTATACCTTTACGGGCAGACTATATGATATTATCGTCCCAGAAATGGCGGGCAAGATACTGTATGGCATGACTATGTGATGATCGATCGGCGGGCGGGTAGTATAGCGCCTCCTTAAGCGGCCGAGGTACTTATGAAGGATAAGTAAGTTATATAGAAATGAACTTAATGATTTTTCCTAATCATGTGCGTAAGAATGTGACTATAACCTTTATTGAAAAATGGGAAAAGATATTGATGTGAAACTAAGTTCATAAGTGGTAATGACACGGCAGGATCTCGTATGTACTTTTTATACTTAACACTGTCATTCTTTTACGATTATGGTTTGTTTCTTCGACGTTATTTACATTCCATATTAAATTTTTGTTATCGACCCTTCTGGGTGCGTTAAATGCCGCAGTTTAGGTACCAGTTGGTGATCCTCGCTCTTAGGATCTCGGTTCAGTTTTTTGAAAAAAGCTACATTTGCTCGGAGGCTTATCTCTTGATGCGGTTTTCCACGAGGTAGTAGATTTATGTATATTCAGGTATGGCGGGGCCTGTCCGCCACGATTGTTATGTTAAAAACTCTTAGAGTGCTGTAGTCACATATTTGTGGGTCGGTTGTAAAGAAATGAGGCAACTGCTTCGGTTGTATATATTTATGTCCAGGAAGGTAGCCCTATCGGCTAACCTGTTGTTTTACTTATGTTGTTTTATTTTATAAGTTTCATGTATGTTCCGCTGATTATCTCTGATGTATACCTGTTAGGGTGCCCAGGTAGGGCACCAGTCGCGGTCCCGGGGTCGGGTCGTGATAGTGAGGCCTGGTTAAATGGTTGCTAATTCTGGTATTGGCCTCAGAACTGGTTTTGTTGCCCTTGATCACCCCTCCATGAAAAGTTAGGGTGATTCCTCCACCCTGGATTGTAGGTATTTGAATAGGGGTTGTTCTGGGGCCTTTGGTAATTCCCCACTGCCTGACATTCTGCTTGCTCAATAGGGATGTTGTTGGGGTCTGCTGATGGGCACCTATCAAAGGTATGAGGACCCACACGCATCTCACAACTTAATGGCATCTGAACTGCATTCACTGACACTGTGTTCTGCTGCAGTTGCTTGGTCAAGAGAGCAACCTGTGCATTTAACGCTGTAATGGCATCGATCTCATGAACTCCTATCGCTCTCCTTCCACTTACCCCTCTATCATCTGTCACATGGTTATTGGTGGCCATGTCTTCTAGCAAATCATGGGCCTCATGTGTTGTCTTCTTCATGAAGGTTCCACCTGCAGCTGCGTCAATGATGGTTCTTGTGGTCCCACTTAGCCCATTGTAGAAAATATGGACCAAATTCCACAGCTCAATGCTATGATGTGGACACTTTCTCTGCAGATCTTTAAATCTCTCCCAAGCCTCATAGAGTGACTCTCCATCAGCCTGGTAAAAATTGTTCAGCTCTCCTCTCAGCTTAGCGGCTTTGGACGGTGGAAAGAACTTTGCCAAGAACTTCTGTGCCAACTCCTGCCATGTGAATATAGAATCTGTAGGCAGGGAATTCAACCAAACTTTTGCTCTATCCCTGAGTGAGAAGGGAAAGAGCCTCAATCGGATGACGTCGTCAGTAACGCCATTATACTTGAAAGTTGCGCACAACTCCAAGAAATTTGCTATGTTCATATGAGGATCTTCAAATGGCAACCCTCCGAATTGAACTGTATTCTGCACCATACTCAGGATCGCAGACTTGATTTCAAAATTATTTTCTCCTATTGATGGGAGCCTGATGCAAGTTTGTGCTCCATTCACTCTTGGCAGCACATAATCTCTCAAGCTTCTCTCAGCTTGGACCTGGACCCTTTCTTCCACATCCATTGGTAACCTCCGGGGAATCCTCTGGTTAGGTTGATGATCCCCTAACCCTTCGTTCATCTCATTGTTATTCTGCAAACCTCCCATTGCTATTAAGGCCAATATTCGCTTGTTTCTTCGGTTCTGCTTGCAAGTCTTTTCAATCTCCGGGTTGAAGGGAACAAGTGTATCTGCTCCTCTTCTCCTTCGCATAAACTAGATGCCTGCAACAGATCAAAATCAACAAACGGATCACGGCGCACGGTTTCACCAATATAAAAGTAATAAAACGAAAAAACAAAATTAGAAATTAAGAATAGAAAGAATGATATTGAACTACGCCAATCCCCGGCAACGGCGCCAAAAACTTGATGCGCGATTTATGCATACGCTAAACGCAAGTGCACGTGTCGTGACAAGTAATATAGTCTAGATGACCGAGTTATCGTCCTCAGGGATTAGTGTCCAATTACCAACCCCTATTCTATAGTATCTATTTGGTAACCGATAATTTGATGAATTGTTTATAGCTATGATTATGAATGCTAACTAAATTACTTTACTTTACTTCAGATATGGTGGAAATAGGGCTTCCAAATCTCCTCAACTATCCGCTCGCTTTACTCGTTAATGCAAATAATTAAGGTTCTTCTTGTATTTTGAGATAGCAGGTTAACTATGCCGTTTTATACTCCTGTTAAGGTAATATAAACGCTCAACCCCAATGTAGAACCCTTTTATCTTTCGATGACGAGATTGACTACAAAGGAGGATTAAGAGCAGTAACCTATTAAGCTACACAAGTATCGGGGTACTTTCGTCCACGATTTAAACCTATGTTTATTCAACTATAGCATATTCACAATCTCCCCTTTCGTCTTTCGATTAGAAATCATATAAGTTATGATAATTAGTGATCAATTAATTACCAAGCAATCAAAACAATTATTGAATAAATCTCAACAATAATAAGAAAAAATCAAAACATGCATTAATTCATAAGAACGAGGTTCAAGCGATTCGACATGGAAAGCCCTAAATTAAGTTAGTTCCTAGCCATAGACATGCCAAGAACTAAACTAATATCCAACATATACAAAAAAAGAAATAAAATAAAGAACAAGAAATTACTCAAAAGTAAGTCTCTAATCTTGATCTCCAAGTTGTGATGAATTCTAAGGTGTTGAACCCCTTCAAATCTGACCTAAAGGTCCTTTTTATATCACCAAAAACGTCCCAAACCTTTTCCTTCTTGGTCTTGGCTCATTCCTATTCGGATCTGTCAATTTTCCCGCGTTGGCGTCGCGGCCCTGCAACCGGCGCCGCGCCGCCGAAACTTCTGCGGCTCTCTGCTTCTTGGGCGTCGTGGCGCTCTGCTGCTACTGGTTGGTTGTCGCCGCGGCGCCGCCCTATTTCTCGCCTGGGTTGTCAACTTTTTCGCTTTTTGAGCTCTGGAACCTCTGTTTCTGTCCTCTTTTCGCTCCTTCTCGCCAATGTGTCACTTTAAACCATTGTGACTCAAATGAAAGAAAATTTATCCTAACACGACACATATTTGTACAAAAATGGGCAAAAGACTAACTAAAAATGACTCAAAAGGTGTATATAAAATACACCGATCAGCCACGACTCACGTGACGTCTGATTCAGGTACTCTCTCGTCTTATTACAATTTGAGCAACAATCGTGGTATAATTGTTGGTAATGGTAATTCAATTTTAATTCATGGTTATGGTCATAAAACGTTCTCTCTCTCCAATCCATCCACCCATTATTTTGAAAAATACCCTTCACGATCCTAAATTGATTAAAAACTTGGTGTCTATCCGTAAATTCACCACCGATAATTCTGTTTATATCGAATTTGATCCATTTGGGTTTTCTGTAAAAATATTTCAAGAAGGGGAGTCCTCTCATGAGGTGTGATAGTAGGGGAGTTCTATATCCTATCATGCCAAGTTTCGGTTTCTCCAGTCACGCATTGCCATCCACTTTTATCGCTCTGGCTTCTTCATTATGGTATGCTCGTCTAGGTCATCCGGGATCGTCTAATTTATCTTCCTTAGATAGAAGCAATTTTATTTCTTGTAAGGGTATGTATAGTATTCTGAATTGTCAATCTTGTTCTTTAGGAAAAATTATTAAGTTGTCATTTGTAGACTCTAACTCTCATACTTTAATGTCATTTGATATTATTCATAGTAATTTATAGACATCTCATGTTCTTAGTTCTTTGGGTCATCGGTATTATGTTCTCTTTTTGTATAATTATTCTAATTTTTTATGGGTCATCGTTCTACCCCTTGTGTGTTTTTGGGTTATCCGTTAAATCATTATGGTTACAAATGTTTTGATTTATTTTCTAATAAAATTATTATTAGTCGTCATATAATTTTTTATAAATCCCAATTTTCGTTTAATAAGGTAAGTAATCCAGCGCTTAATTTGTATAATTTTTTGGATGATGGGATATCCCAGTATCTTATTCACCATTTTTCGGACGTGTCCCGCACCCAAAATCCACCAGTGGGCCCACTGGCCCCATTGAGTCATTGATACCTAGTTTCTAATGTCGAAATTGGACAAGTTTCCAGTGAATTCACTGGACCACTTTCGGTGGGCGATTGCTTGACCCGATCTTGGCGACCAGTCCACTTTAGGCTTTGCTCCATGTTCTAGTTCTGTGCTAGCAGGCCCACTGACTGCTGGCTAGTCCGTCCCGTATCTAGAATTTTCCTAAAATCCACCTATTTCTTCCTCGAGTCATAGACCGGTCACTCGTAGTCAACATGGTATTTTTAAACCAGAAAAACATTTTAATTTAAATTATAATGTTCTTAAATCCCCTTTACCCCGTAACCATGTGTCTGCTTTAAATGACCCAAATTAGAAATTGTTATGACCGACGAATATAATGCTCTTATTGATAATAAGATGTGGGAGTTGGTACCTCATCCATCTTGTGTTAATATTATTCGGTCTATGTGGATTTTTACTCATAAGGGCAATTCTGACGGTTCCTTTGCGAGGCATAAGGCTCGTTTATTCAGTGATGGTAAGATTCAGCAGGTTAGTGTGGATTGTTGTCACGACCCGACCCCGGGCCGCGACTGGTGCCCTACCTGGACACCCCTCTCAGGTAAACATCATAGAATAGCAGCGGAACATACACAACACATAAGCATGCTTAGACAATAACATCACAGGCTAGCCGATAAGGCCGCCTTCCATAAAATATACATAGCCAAAAGTAAGACAGTACAACTTTGTTCTTACAGCCCAAGCCACAAATGTTACTCTGCACTTAGGATAAACAACGATGGCGGAGGCGGGCCGCCATACCCCTGAATGTACATAATGTCTACAACATCAGGGAAAAACCGTACCAAAAGTAATAAGCCTCCGGAGAAATGGAGCTTCTGACACCTGATCAGTGATCCTAAGAATGAGGATCCACCACCTGCTTACCCCTACCTGCGGCATGAACGCAGCCCCCGAGGAAGAGGGTGAGTACACAATATGTACTAAGTATGTAAAACTGGAAAATACTGTAATTACATCATGAGTCTAAAAACAGAGCCGGAGACATGTATAAAAATCAACTTACAGTTCACTGTGCCTTTGTCACGACCCGAACCCGGGCCCGTGACTGGTGCCTTACCCCGGGCACCCTAGTGATACAACATCAGAGAAAATCAGCGGAAATAAAAACATGAACATGAATTAAGAGACAAAATAAATAAACAGGCCAACCAAAACAGTTGCCTTCATCATATATATACATAAATACCGAACGCTTATCCTTTTACAAACCACGCCCACAATTACTCTGCACCTCTAAGATTTTTTTTACAACAGCTATGACGGGACAGGGCCCCGCCATACCCCTGAATGTATAAGAATCTACAGACTCAGGGTAACATACCAAAAGATAAGCCTCCGAAGAAATGGGGCTTCCCGACACGCTGAACTGTGATCCTATGAGTGAGGATCCACAACCGATGTACTTCCACCTGCGGCGTGAGCAGCCCAGGAGGTCGGATAACAGTACCAAGTATGTGAAATCAGAAAAGGCGTAAATGAAATCATAATAGTCTATATAAAGCAGGAGACATGTATGATAACCAGATGAAATACGTGACCCTGCCCATCTCGTGGGACTCGGTGTAAAATCAGATGAGATACGTGACCCTGCCCATCTCGTGGGACTCGGTGTAAAATCAGATGAGATACGTGACCCTGCCCATCTCGTGGGACTCGGTGTAAAATCAGATGAAATACGTGACCCTGCCCATCTCGTGGGACTCGGTGTATAATCAGATGGAATACGTGACCCTGCCCATCTCGTGGGACTCGGTGTATAATCAAATGAAATACGTGACCCTGCCCATCTCGTGGGACTCGGTGTATAATCGTTCATAACAATTCAACCGGCCCTCCATCGAGAGACGCGGGGTACAGAAATACAACAAAGGCTATCACAACGACATAGGCAAGTTTCACAACAACAAGCATAGGCAAGCTTCACAACAACGAGCATAGGCAAGCTTCACAACAACAAGCATAGGCAAGCTTCACAACAACAAGCATAGGCAAGCTTCACGACAACTCAAAGTACTTTCATTTTATGCCAAAGTCCGGGTTTTAACCCTAAAGTACTACATACGTTAAGCCCTTTTAAAAGAGATACATTCCTTTTATAAAAGTCACCCGATACCCGTAGTATAAAACTAGAGTAATTCACATTATTAAGTAAACCAGAACACTTTCTTTTTAAAATCAAGTACCAACATTCTTTTCCTAAAGTTCGGTTTGCCTAATTACAAATGCTCAAGTTTCTCATTTGAAATGTGTTTCGTAGTTCATAGTTTTAATCCTTTAAAACATAATTCTCCTTTAAACGTTTTGAGAAACATATGTCTTATATGTGAGTAGGTTATTCTTGTTTATAAACAATCTTATTAAGCAGCCATGATCTAGGAAATGTAATATCATTTTGTCTCATCTTAGCTTCTATGCAGATGGAAGTTTCTACTGGTTTTAATAATACTTCTTTAGTCAATACATTTTCCTTTTATTAACGCTGCAGTGGTTTGTCGATACATTCGATTTCAAATCAAGAAAACATTCTTAAGCCGTTATACCTAACTTCCCATAAAGCTAGTATAACTCTTAAGCTTTCAAAACCCAAGTAATATTCATTCTTTCAAAACGATTCATAAATCTTTTGAAATGCTTCAAGTTCTTTATTAACACATATCAAGCCAGTTATTATTCAAATCAGTTACCTTTTAAAAACCACAAAGTATGTGCTTATCCACATAAAGCTATTATAACCAACTTCCCATAAAGCCGTTATAACACTTTATGTTTTAAACCAATCAAATACATTTAGCACGTATGCGTCACCGTACTACATAGTTCACACATATCATGCTAGAAGAGATAGGAAGAGGTTCACATACCTCGCGATGATTATCGACTAATAGCAAAACGCTCCAAGTACCTCAAACCGTCGGCTACTCCTTAAGCCAAGTAGATCACGCCATACGCAGCGATTCAACCTATAGAGGCCACAAGGCGCCTATTAACATCCTAGATCTCAATGTAGAATATTACGAAAATTCAAAGACCTCCCACCCCGCAGCGTAATCTCTCCTCTATCGGTAGGCTACCAAGCCAACCAGGGGTTTGCGTCTAACTGACGTGTACAATTCTACTCACGATAATACTACACAAGTCTCTGTAATACATCCTATGTAATTACTGATTCGATTCACTTATTAAAATTCAGGCTTAAGTCGCAAGACATTGCCGTAAGTATTATTCAGGCTTAAGTCAAAAGACATTGCCGCACAACTATGTTCAATTTCTATATATAGTATACTTAACTATATACTCCTACAACATGTAATTTCCAATTACAACAGAAGGTCAAGAATGTTTACCTCGATAAGCCCAAAATTATCCGAGTTTATATGTCGATCCTGAGCAAGGTATAGCTCTTACTCCGTGCGCTCCAACCCGCTCCAAACAACCCTTAGAAGTTCTAACCAACTTCTACTTAACACTTCAACCGACTATGAAGGTTTTCCTTAGGGTTTCGTTTTTGTGACTGAGGGAAGTATAATAGTATTTTCTGGGCTTTTGTATAAGTGTAACCTTGGGAATACTACAAGGTATTTGGGCCAAGGTATTTGGGCATTATAACAATACTAGGAGAGTATTTCTATACCACAATGGGGGGTATTTATACGAGACAACTATGCTAGGGGGGGGTACCCCACGGCAAAACACCACTGAGGAGGAGGTTTCGGCAAGGTTGGACGAGAACCACAAGAAGGGGGAGGGAAGGATTTCAAGACTTAGGCAATTTTTGGATGAAGAAGTTCATCAAGTTAGAGGGGTATTTATAGGTCAAGAAATGGCCAACCAATGGCCAAGATTCATCCAAGTGTTAGGCAAGTGTAAGGCCAAGATTAAGCCATGTGCTACCTTATCCATCTACCCAAAATATCCTACCTAACCCTTGACCACATTTTTTAGCACAAAAAACGTGCCCAAGTCGTCCTCTTTGCCGTCCCTAGCTTCCAATGTGAGGGTGACTGATGCGCGAAAAGATGCACACACTTTTAAACGCAAGTGCACGTTATCGTATCAAGTAGTATAGTCTTAGATAAGACCGAATATCGTCCTCTAGGATTAGGGTTCAAGTACCAACTATCTATTTTATAGTATCTATTTGGCGAATTAATACTTGATTGGTTGTTTATAACTAAGAATTATTAAAGAGACGTAAATATAAAGGAGTTACTTCAGATGTGATGAGAATAGGGCTTCTATGTATCCTTACTATCCGCTTATGTTACTTGTTAATGCATTACTTATGGTGTTCTTCTTTTGGAGAAAGCGGGTTCTGAAATCGCTTTATACTCCGTTAGGGTTATATAAACACTCAACCCAGATTGTTCCTTACCTAACTTTCACGATAAGGGTAACTCTATAGGAGGATTAAGCACAAAACCTAGTTGATCACGCACAATGCGCAAAATTAGGGTTGTTAAGCCTCATCAACGCTTACAAATCTAATTGAGGTATTTTCATCCCCAATTCAAGACCGTCACCCAACTTACAAAGATATTCACAATCCCTCCTTTTCAGAATCTGATTAGAAATCATATAGTGATAACTAGTTGTCAATTAGCTACCAAGAATTCAACTCAATTATTGGATAGATCTCTCAATAAGAATAATAACCATAAGCATGCATTACTTTATAACATAAGGTTCAAGAATTCAACATAGAAAGCCCTATAAGAGAATTAGTTCCTAGCCATGAATATGACAAGAACTAATTCAAAGTTCATCATGCAAAAACTGAAATAAATAAAGGAAAGGAAAAAGAAATTACTAAGCTAATGGTATCCAAACTCCAAGTCAAGAATCTTGAGTTGTGCAAGAAAGGGGAACTCTTTAAAACTGCCTAGGGTTCTCCTTTTATAGGTTTAAAAACGCCTCCTTCTTTTCCCTGCAGGCCTGGCCCAAAAATCCGTCAAAAGACCTAAAATTTCCACGTCGGCGCCGCGCACAGCATGGGCGCGCGGCCGGAAGTTCTGAAATCCGTCGGGTGTTTTGGCGCGCTCCGATATCTGCATGCGAGGCGTCGCGCTGTATCTTCTGTAGCTCCTCGGATGTTTAGCGCGCGCCTCGCTTCGGTCTCGGAGCCGCGCCGAAGTCTTCGCCTCTACGAATAATGGCGTCGCGGCCCTGCTTTTAGCTGCGAGGCGCGGCTAGTCTGATTTTAGCCTCGTTCGCCACTTTCTGCTTTCATCTCCTCTTTTGCCCTCTTTTTGCTCCTTTTCCGCCATTTGGCCATTTCAACCACTTTGACTCAATAGAAAGAAAAACTATCCTAATACGACACTTATATGTGCAAAATGGGACAAAAGACTAACTAAAACAGACTCAAAAGGTGTATATAAAATACACCGATCAAATACCCCCAAACTTAACCTTTGCTCGCCCTCGAGCAAAGATAGAAAGAAATACAATAAAAGACTCAAAAGAATGAAAAATAAAGGACTCCCTGTCATTAATCACTTTTGCTGCATAGATGTTAACTAGAAAAACATGAAGGTTAGCAGAATAATATGCAGGAACATATAGCATGGAATTTCAACACATTGAGCTAGATATTTCGCAAACTCATACTTATCATGCTTAAATGGAAGTCAATATACTAAATCATGCATATAAATTCAAGAATTCCTATGGCATGCTTACTTGCTATTCTCCACTAATTCTGGATATGCATAAAAGAGATCTTCAGGACTTTGAGGGTTGTAATGTAGGCTTAGGTAGGGGTTGGTAAAGATAGGCATTTAGGTTCATTTTTCTGTACCATAAGCTCTTTGGCTTTTCAATTTTTCCCTTTTTCTTTTGATTCTTTCCTTCACTTCAATTCTATCCTTCCCCTCTTTTGTTTTGGGAGAGTGAAGTGTATTATACTAATAGGCACCCCAAACTTAGGCTTTTGCCTCTTTCTTATTACTTTTCCATTAGAGTGCATCAAACTTGTTCACTCTTTTTGTTTCTTCTTTTTAACACAATGTACTCCACTATTTCATATTTTCACTTATGGCACAATTTTGTGGGAATATGGGGTGTCAAAGAAGAAGTTTCAAATTTAGGCTCAATGGGGCTGACTAGGGATATTTTTAAAGTACGGGATAGAAAAGAATGGTAAGAATTGGCTATCAAAGAAATGTCTGAGTCATCTCCCTAACATGCATATCCTAACTATTTCGCCTCAAATAGCAAGCACTCATAACACATAAGCATTTATCATTTAGCATGCATAACTCAAGCAAGAAACTCCAAATAGACAGTTACGTGAGCTTTTGGCATATCTAACCTAAGTGTTTAGATTAGTTGCTTCAATTCCTTTACATTATTCCACATTACTTCACTAGGTGTTTCTAGCAACTACAGCATACATGATCTTTGACAGGCAATTATGACTCAAGAAAGAAAAAATTTTGGTGACTCAAAATAAACATAAAACAAATAATTGTTTTTTAAATAAAACATAACATGACACACAAATAAAAACTAAAACATAAAAACACACCCCCAAACTTAAATCACACATTGTCCCCAATGTGTGTAGACTCAAAGACAGTAAAGAAAATAAGACACTTACAAACTTTGGTTAAAATGGTGGTGGTGGCGGTGGATAATGCATCGACCATTGGTTGAACAAGGCACTCAGCTCGTCGATTTGTTGCCTTGTTTCTTCGTCCTTGTATTATCGTTTGCGTCTGCATCATCTCCTTCGGTGTTGGTACAATTGCCCCATTGTGGGCTCTGAAGGTTCTGCTCTTGTGGTTGGCGGTGGTGGGTCTGCCTCATATGAGCCCCTATTTCGTGCTCATCTTCATCCATGGCGGCCTCTGCTGCTGCTGGTGGTGCTCTCCGTCTGCCGCTGAGGCGGGTGCAGTTTTAGGCGTTTTAAATTTCGATTCGCCGGCGCGCGGCACCTTTTAGCGCGCGGCTAAACATCTGCGCTCGCCCGGGACTTTCGGCGCGGCCTGCTCGCAGGCGCTGCGGCTAAATTCTGCAAACTTTCGAATTCTACCGCGGCCTGCTCCTGGCGCGCGGCTAAATTCTGCGCTGTTCGACTCTTTTGGCGCCTAACTACGGCGCGGCTAACCGCTTTCTCGAAATCGACTTTCTTTCAGTTTTTCGCCTTCAGTTCATTCCCCTGTACCTATCAATCACAGCTCAAACACAAGACCCCATGACCGTGAGATTGTTCTAGCCAAAATAAAATAAACTAAAGACTGAAATTAAAATAACATAATTGAAAACGTTGGGTTGCCTCAACAAGCGTGTTATCTTTACGTCTTTTAGCCGGACGCAATTAACCTTTCTGAGTGCCAATTGGATACTTCTGCGAACTGCTTGCAATCCACAGATTTATTGCTATAGGTCTCAATTTCCCTATAACTATTTGTTCAAACAGGGGCCTTAAACATACAAGTATCCCCCAAGCACACAAGATGAGTTTGTCTTTTAGGCTTCTTATTTTGTAGGAAACCGTGAAATTCTCTACATTTCTTGACTCTGGGGGTTGCCCTTGATGGTATGCAATTCCTAATTGGGAGTCATTCGTGATAGCTAGTGGTGTTTCTTCTGTGATAGGTGCATGAAAAGAATTTCCACAGAATCCGAAGGTGAATAATTGGATTTACGCAATCTTTTCCTTCTCTACACCACTATCTCACCAAATTCCTCAATAGTTGGGTGTGATTCGTGCTCCTCAACTTGCTGTTATTGTTGAATATGATCGCGAGTTCTGTATTTGCGTTTCCAACTTCTTTATACCCAACCTCATTTCGTCCATGAACCGAGCTTGGGACTCGTGAGACCGAGTAGAGTTTCTCGTAATTCCTCCTCTCTTCTACATGGTTGGAACTCGATCATATTGACAGTAGTAATCCATATCTTCAAGATCCCTGAGATGCATCAAAACCAACAAAGAATCACGGCACCCTTGTTTTCACACAATAAATACATAAAATAAACAAAATTAAAAAAAACTATACATAAAACCAAATTAGAAATTAAAAATAGATAAATTTGATATTGAACTAATGCCTAATCCCCGGCAACGGCGCCAAAAACTTGATGCGCGTAATATGCACACACTTTTTAAACGCAAGTGCACGTTATCGTATCAAGTAGTATAGTCTTAGATAAGACCGAATATCGTCCTCTAGGATTAGGGTTCAAGTACCAACTATCTATTTTATAGTATCTATTTGGCGAATTAATACTTGATTGGTTGTTTATAACTAAGAATTATTAAAGAGACGTAAATATAAAGGAGTTACTTCAGATGTGATGAGAATAGGGCTTCTATGTATCCTTACTATCCGCTTATGTTACTTGTTAATGCATTACTTATGGTGTTCTTCTTTTGGAGAAAGCAGGTTTACGAAATCGCTTTATACTCCGTTAGGTTATATAAACACTCAACCCAGTATTGTTCCTTACCTAACTTTCACGATAAGGGTAACTCTATAGGAGGATTAAGCACAAAACCTAGTTGGCCAGTCACGCAATGCGCAAAATTAGGGTTGTTAAGCCTCTCATCAACGCTACAAATCTAATTGAGGTATTTTCATCCCCAATTCAAGACCGTCTACCCAACTTACAGCATATTCACAATCCCTCCTTTTCAGAATCTGATTAGAAATCATATAGTGATAACTAGTTGTCAATTAGCTACCAAGAATTCAACTCAATTATTGGATAGATCTCTCAATAAGAATAATAACCATAAGCATGCATTACTTTATAACATAAGGTTCAAGAATTCAACATAGAAAGCCCTATAAGAGAATTAGTTCCTAGCCATGAATATGACAAGAACTAATTCAAAGTTCATCATGCAAAAACTGAAATAAATAAAGGAAAGGAAAAAGAAATTACTAAGCTAATGGTATCCAAACTCCAAGTCAAGAATCTTGAGTTGTGCAAGAAAGGGGAACCCTTTAAAACTGCCTAGGGTTCTCCTTTTATAGGTTTAAAAACGCCTCCTTCTTTTCCCTGCAGGCCTGGCCCAAAAATCCGTCAAAAGACCTAAAATTTCCGCGTCGGCGCCGCGGCCCTGCTTATGGGCGCCGCGGCGCCGGAAGTTCTGAAATCCGTCGGGTGTTTTGGCGCCGCGGCCCTGATATCTGCTGTCTGAGGGCGCCGCGGCGCTGTATCTTCTGTAGCTCCTCGGATGTTTAGGCGCGGCCCGCTTCGTCTCTGAGGCGCGCGTGCCAGTCTTCGCTCTGAATAATGGGCGCCGCGGCCCCTGCTTTTGGCTGCAGGAGGCGCCGCGGCGCTGGTCTGGATTTTAGCCTCGTTCGCCACTTTCTCTGTTTTCAGCTCTGGCATCTCCTCTTTTGCCCTCTTTTTGCTCCTTTTCCGTCATTTGGCCATTTCAACCACTTTGACTCAATAGAAAGAAAAACTATCCTAATACGACACTTATATGTGCAAAATGGGACAAAAGACTAACTAAAACAGACTCAAAAGTTGTATATAAAATACACCGATCAGTGACACATGTCACCCTCCCGTTGGTCCAAAATGTTTCGTCTCTCGGAAAAATCCGCAAAAATAATAAATGACATAGCCGGAATTTTTCCTACGAAAGCTGTGGAAACGTTTCGTCGAAAAACGACTCTAATCGGGTGTTGTGTACAAATTTCGAATCTTGCCTAACTTAAGGCTCAAATTTTTATTATACGTACGCCCTCATGTACATACTCAGGAAATACGGGGTATAACATTCTCCCCTCCTTAGAAACATTCGTCCCGAATGTTCCTTCTCAAGGCGGATAAAGATGAAGTTCTTCTAACAAGTTTCCACTGCCACACATGGCCACAAACACCCGCGTAAATACTTACATCCAAGTCCACGAGGAAACACCTCTAACATCACAAACTTTTGTCACTTTGCCGCGAGGTTCTAGTGTCACTCCGGCGACCCAACAAATGGTGCGGATGCATGCGATTCTGAGGTCTAAAATATACATCCTTCGCACTTCTCCTCACAAGAAATGATCATATCTATGCTCGCAATACATGCTCGCCTCTGCTTACTCGTCGTACTCTTCTCGAACACTTGAACTCTTCTAGTATACGTACCACACTTCCGTTTCCGAAACTTTGGAGTCACTACCTCCCAACTTGGTCATCTTACTAGCCTCGATCTTCCTTAAGGCCCTTCCCGGCCTTCACGATCCGCTTCTGGTCGAACATATCCTCGAACTCATACGATGGTCATCTAAACTTGGGTCTAGCACCCTCGTGACCCTACCATCTGGCGGGACCACCGAATCGACCCACCTCGGAACAGGCCGCGGGTTGGCCCGCAACATGGCCCCAACCCGACCCATTGTCGCACCAATTCTTGCTCCTCGACACGGAACAATCTTGCTAAATCACATCAGGAAAGATACCTCTTTCATTTACCCAACCCAGGGACTTATCACACAATACCTTTATACGCAAACCAAGTATTTCAACAAAGACTAACCGTAAAATCTTTTATTCAAGATGACCTTACATCTAAGGTCTCAACATGAAATATTCTAAAGTTCACACTTTCCATGCCCCCACACATATCCTTTCAACTAACCAAGCTTTCTAACTCATAACCAACATAACGCTATCCGAACGAAGCACACAATAATAAGTCATCATTATCATACGTACAAATCTCTAGAGGGTTAAGGATATACCTGAATCTACCGCTCCACTCTAATCAAAGGCTCACGCAGGCGCATACCAGTAGGCGATGAACACGCCATCGATCCGTAGGGTGAGTCATTCTGCTTGCATCCTTCCTACTATGGCGGATTTCGTCACATGGCCGACGGCCGCAGAAAAACAAGCACCGATAAAAAGCGACATTCCGGGATGGCGTCGCCACATCGTACACCGAGGAAAACTCAACCCGATCGCTAGAACCCGTATATCGTGAACGGAAGCCTCGAGCTCACCCGGCTCCGAATACCCTGACGCCCCGGCGATGGGGACCACTGCATCTTGGTGGAGGTACATAACTAGATCACGAGGCGGTCCGCCTCGAAAGTTACCAAAGGACCTGCTGCTCGCCCTCTTCTGCGATCTCGGTCATTCCGCCGACCTCTCCGCTCACATCCTAGTGCATGAGCTTGCGTGCGGGCAATGTCCATGCCCGGTGAAGAGCTACACGCATAAGCCTCGCCAAGTCGTCGGCCCGGTGACGTAGCGGTGTACTCATCCTCCATATCGCCTACCACAGCGCACATACCGAGCTAATGAGTCGAACTCACATTGTACTCTCTAACCGCCCGCCTGGCCCCTCAACGTCAAAACTCATCGGCGAGCCCTCTCATCGTGGGGGCAAGAAATGTGCAAGAAAAGCCTGAGAACTTCGTCCCATACGGGAGTGCATGCTCTTCCCGGGACAACTCCCACGAATCAAACCAGTCAACTGCAGTATAACGCAGCTGATGCGAACCCAATACCACCGACTCTGCCTCTGAGACTCTGATCACTCTCATGATCCGTAGGCTGTCGGATAAACTCGAGGTCATCCTCGCCTCGATCCATAGAACAAAGTGCTACAACTCAAAAGTCACGTAGCCTCAAACTGCGCTCGGGGTGAACTACGGGTGCTCTTTGAGGAATCGCTGCATCCAAATATCCTCATATCTGCCACGATCTCGGCGATGGCGCCATCTCCTTGTACCCATCTCATTTGCTCCAGTGTAGGGCCGAGGCTCAGTATCAGAGTCTCGGCGGCCATCGCTGCGGCTCTAAACTCTCTTTGGTCTTTGGCGGTGTCGCGAAACTCGCCGTCGGAGCTTGCTCGTGCATCGGCCGCTGCGCCTCGTACTCTCGTATCCCACTAGCGCTCCTCGGTTGCCTTGCCTGGGCTCAGGTTGCCTTACGCGGAGGCATAATCAGTAAAGGAAAGGAATACGTCGCAGGGTCCAACTTATCACACGGCTCTGTGGCACGATCTCGTAATGAGAAGAATGGAAACCAATCCTAAATGTCCTATAGCCTCTCGATTATAGATGTGGTGCACAACACCGATAATCAAGACTCTACTAGACACGGTCTGTAGACACTTTCCGAGGACTAACTGCTCTGATACCACTTTTGTCACGACCCGAACCCGGGCCCGTGACTGGTGCCTTACCCCGGGCACCCTAGTGATACAACATCAGAGAAAATCAGCGGAAATAAAAACATGAACATGAATTAAGAGACAAGATAAATAAAGCAACCAAAGCAATTGCCTTCATCATATATATACATAAATACGACAGTTATCCTTTTTACAAACCACACAGCGATTACTCTGCACTCTAAGATTTTTTTACACGGTATGACGGGACAGGGCCCCGCCATACCCCTGAATGTATAAGAATCTACAGACACAGGGTAACATACCAAAAGATAAGCCTCCGAAGAAATGGGGCTTCCCGACACGCTGAACTGTGATCCTATGAGTGAGGATCCACAACCGATGTACTTCCACCTGCGGCATGAACGCAGCCCCCCGAAGGAGGTCAGTACAACAGGTACCAAGTATGTGAAACTGTAAAAAACTGTAAATGAAATCATAATAGTCTATATAAAGCGTGAGACATGTATGATAACGGATGAAATACGTGACCACGCCATCTCGGGACTCTGTAAAATCGGATGAGATACGTGACTTCGCCCATCGTGGGACTCGGTGTAAAATCGGATGAGATCGTGACCCTGCCCATCTCGTGGGACTCGGTGTAAAATCAGATGAAATACGTGACCCTGCCCATCTCGTGGGACTCGGTGTATAATCAGATGGAATACGTGACCCTGCCCATCTCGTGGGACTCGGTGTATAATCAAATGAAATACGTGACCCTGCCCATCTCGTGGGACTCGGTGTATAATCGTTCATAATAATTCAACCGGCCCTCCATCGAGAGGCGGTGTAAATACAACAAAGGCTATCACAACGACAGGCAAGTTTCACAACAACAAGCATAGGCAAGCTTCACAACAACAAGCATAGGCAAGCTTCACAACAACAAGCATAGGCAAGCTTCACAACAACAAGCATAGGCAAGCTTCACGACAACTCAAAGTACTTTCATTTTATGCCAAAGTCCGGGTTTTAACCCTAAAGTACTACATACGTTAAGCCCTTTTAAAAGAGATACATTCCTTTTATAAAAGTCACCCGATACCCGTAGTATAAAACTAGAGTAATTCACATTATTAAGTAAACCAGAACACTTTCTTTTTAAAATCAAGTACCAACATTCTTTTCCTAAAGTTCCGGTTTGCCTAATTACAAATGCTCAAGTTCTCATTTCGTAATGTGTTTAAGTAGTTCATAGTTTTAATCCTTTAAAACATAATTCTCCTTTAAACGTTTTGAGAAACATATGTCTTATATGTGAGTAGGTTATTCTTGTTTATAAACAATCTTATTAAGCAGCCATGATCTAGGAAATGTAATATCATTTTGTCTCATCTTAGCTTATGCAGATGGAGGTTTCTAATGGTTTTAATAATACTTTAGTCAATACATTTTCCTTTTATTAACGCTGCAGTTGGTTTGTCGATACATTTCGATTTCCAAATCAAGAAACATTCTTAAGCCGTTATACCTAACTTCCCATAAAGCTAGTATAACTCTTAAGCTTTCAAAACCAAGTAATACTCATTCTTTCAAAACGATTCATAAATCTTTTGAAATGCTTCAAGTTCTTTATTAACACATATCAAGCCGCTATTATTCAAATCAGTTACCTTTTAAAAACCACAAAGTATGAGCTTATCCACATAAAGCTATTATAACCAACTACCCATAAAGCCGTTATAAAATTTTATGTTTTAAACCAATCAAATACATTTAGCACGTATGCGTCACCGTACTACATAGTTCACACGTATCATGCTAGAAGAGATAGGAAGAGGTTCACATACCTCGCGACGATTATCGACTAATAGCAAAACGCCCAAGTACCTCAAACCGCCGCTACTCCTAAGCCAAGTAGATCACGCCATACGCAGATTTAACCTATAGAGGCCACAAGGCGCCTATTAACATCCTAGATCTCAATGTAGAATATTCTACGTAAAATTCGAAGACCTCCCGCGCAATGTAATCTCCTCTCTATCGGCCGGCGACCAAGCCAACCAGGGGTTTGCGCCTAACCTGACGTGTACAATTCTACCACAAGAATACTACACAAGTCTCATCAGATCCTATGTAATTACAGTTCAGTTCACTTATTAAAATTCAGGCTTAAGTCGCAAGACATTGCCGTAAGTATTATTCAGGCTTAAGTCAAAAGACATTGCCGCACAACTATGTTCAATTTCTATATATAGTATACTTAACTATATACTCCTACAACATGTAATTTCCAATTACAACAGAAGGTCAAGAATGTTTACCTCGATAAGCCCAAAATTATCCGAGTTTATATGTCGATCCTGAGCAAGGTTTAGCTCCTACTCCGTGCGCTCCAACCCGCTCCAAACAACCCTTAGAAGTTCTAACCAACTTCTACTTAACACTTCAACCGACTATGAAGGTTTTCCTTAGGGTTTCGTTTTTGTGACTGAGGGAAGTATAATAGTATTTTCTGGGCTTTTGTATAAGTGTAACCTTGGGAATACTACAAGGTATTTGGGCCAAGGTATTTGGGCATTATAACAATACTAGGAGAGTATTTCTATACCACAAAGGGGGGTATTTATACGAGACAACTATGCTAGGGGTATTTATAGGTCAAGAAATGGCCAACCAATGGCCAAGATTCATCCAAGTGTTAGGCAAGTGTAAGGCCAAGATTAAGCCATGTGCTACCTTATCCATCTACCCAAAATATCCTACCTAACCCTTGACCACATTTTTTAGCACAAAAAACGTGCCCAAGTCGTCCTCTTTGCCGTCCCTAGCTTCCAATGTGAGGGTGACACATGTCACCCTCCCATTGGTCCAAAATGTTTCGTCTCTCGGAAAAATCAGCAAAAATAATAAATGACATAGCCGGAATTTTTCCTACGAAAGCTGTGGAAACGTTTCGTCGAAAAACGACTCTAATCGGGTGTTGTGTACAAATTTCGAATCTTGCCTAACTTAAGGCTCAAATTTTTATTATACGTACGCCCTCACGTACATACTCAGGAAATACGGGGTATAACAGCCTTACTAACAATGAGAGTAAATAAGAGTATACTTACAACATAAAAATAGGAGACTCACGATCAAATCATGGGTAGCAAATCCATGGAGTGGTATAATGTTTTGGGGTTTTACCACACAATCATACTCAGAAGGCGGTATAACGTCTTGGGGGTTTACCCCTCATTTATACTCTTACCCTAGAGGAGGTGGTATAACATCTTGGGGGTTTACCCCTCATTTATACTCTTACCCTGGAGAAGGTTGTATAACGTCTTGGGGGTTTACCCCTCATTTATACTCTTACCCTGGAGAAGGTGGTATAACGTCTTGGGGGTTCACCCCTCATTTATACTCTTACCCTGGAGAAGGTGGTATAACGTCTTGGGGGTTTACCCCTCATTTATACTCTTACCCTAGCTCAACCGGCTATCATACATAACATAAGTAAGTTAAGAAATCCCCTAACTTCTTATTAACATTATTAATATATCCTCTCATTTTAGTTCACTTAAGGCACTAACATATCTTAATAAAAGAATCCGGGAATTTAATCCCAAGTACTACATACTTCTACTCTTTTAAAACAAATGACTCTTTTTTTTTATAAGACTTCCAAGATACTAAATAACCATAGCATCAAGTCACTTGTCCTTACTTATCTTACTTAAAGTAACTTTCTCCTTCTAACTTTCCATAAAGCGGATATAACCAACTTCCCATAAAGTCGTTATATTAACCTTATACCTTAGTCAATTACATTTTCCTATATCCAAGGGACTTAAACTTTTAAAACAAAACAAGTATCATATACTTAAAACACTTCAAGTCCCTTAACTTTGAGAACTTAAGACATCCTTAATAGTTTTAAAGAAGTGGGTTAATCTCCTAACTCGCCCAACTTGGCCATTCTTAAATAAGTAAAGGATATCAAAGTATTGTACGTCTACCGTACTATATAAGTACAACTATTCATGCTCAAGAGATAGAAAAATTCCACATACCTCTTCGGGTCAATCCACTCGCAAGTCCAATATAACGCACGTAATATGTTTAACCTATAATGACCATAATACGTTTATTAACCTCTAGCTTCAACGTAGAATATTCCAAGTGCAAAGTCACTAAATTCTACAGAAAATCGGACAGCACTTCCTTTGTTTCTACATACTTTGCCACCTTTTTCAAGGCCGAATTCAATAACCAAACATGCCATCTTTAAAGCTCAACAATGCAGGTAACAAATAGGGGATTACACGCCTACTAGACGTGTAAAATTCCGCCCCACAATTGATATCAAACTAGTACAAACTACAAGGTCCAATTCGGCAACTTTGAGGTATAACAACATAAATTCTTATCCAATTCCTTTTTAATCCAAATTCTTATCCAATTCCTACATGCAATATATCTAAGAGCAATATTGACAACTACAAATCTTTTCTTCCACACATGCAACACAATTTACTAGCAAAAGAGAAATGATTGTTACCTTAGAGTTTACCCAAATTAATCCAACAAATTTCACTTGTCTTCTTCCCACAATCACCTCCACAAAACTCCTACAAGCTTGCCATCAAGTTTCCTTCTTGCCACTTTTTCTGAAATTTTCCTCTAGGCCTTGGTTTCTTCTTGAATTTCTAGAGAGAAGGGAGAGCTTTTAATTTTAGAGAGAAGGGAGAGCTTTGAAGAATGACCAAGTCTTCAAGACTTGGTCAATAAATAGGACATGCAAAAATCAGATGGGGGGGGGGGGACACTTGTCACCCTTCCATGGCCTTTTTAAAAGAAAATATCTGATTTTTCCCTCAGTTTTCGCAAAAACTCCGCCTCGGCGCCGCGGCGCTGAAACCTCCGCGAATTTTCAGTCCGCCTCGGCGTCGCGGCCCTGAATTCCGAAGCCGAGGCGCTGCAACTTCAGAGAATTTCAGCATATCCGGCGCCGCGGCGCTGCAGGCCCCGACCGAAACTTCTTTTCTGCTCGACTGCGCACTGAACTTGTAACTTCCATAACTTTCTACTCCGATGTCCAATCGACGAACGGTTGGTTGCGTTGGGAACTAGACTTAACGAACTACGTACTAGGCCTTTGAAACACCTAGGAACTCATAATTCCACTGGACAAAAACTGTCCCAAAGTTGACTAAAAACCCGTCCGAAACATTCTGTCGACCTATCTTTCAAAATTTTAAAACTTAATTCCTTTCGTACGTTCTCATAAGCATGACCTGAATTACGGGGTGTAACATTCTCCCCCTCTTAGAAACATTCGTCCCGAATGTTCCTTCTATGCTTACTCAAATCACAATATCGACATAGACCCTCTTAACTATTCTCCTTGCAAATAAGGACGTTTCACATGGCCACAACAATACTTAAGCATATATGCCAAATTAAAACTAATAAGCAGGAAAGTGGGTTACCTGGAGGTGTAGGGAACAAGTGAGGATACTCTTCATCATGTCCTCTTCTGCTTCCCATGTCATTTCTTCCCTGTTCTCGTTCCGCCATAAGACCTTGACGGAAGCCACATCCTTTGTCCGCAGTCGCCTAACCTGACGATCGAGTATCGCTATGGGGTTCTCCTCATACGATAACCCCTCTGTCACCTGGACATCACGAATCGGGTGTACTCTAGATGGATCTCCGATACACTTCCGCAACATAGACACATGAAAAACTGGATGTACTGCCTCCAGATCGGACGGCAGATCCAACTCATAGGCAACCTTGCCTACCCTACGGACAATCTGATAAGGCCCAATGTACCTTGGGCTAAGTTTCCCCTTCTTCCCAAATCTCATCACGCCCTTCATGGGTGATACCTTCAGGAAGACCCAATCATCCACCTCAAACTCCAAGTGTCGACGCCGATGATCTGCATACGACTTCTGTCGACTTTGAGCTGACAACAACCGCTCCTGGATAAGCTTCACCTTATCCACTGCCTGCTGAATCAAGCTGGCCCGACTAACTGAACTTCTCCCACCTCAAACCAGCCTATCGGTGACCTGTACTTCCTTCCGTATAAGGCGTCATTTGGATACTAGAATGGTAGCTGTTGTTATATTCAAACTCCACAAGAGGTAAATGATCCTCCCAGCTACCCCTGAAATCAATAACACGGGCCCGCAGCATATCCTCGAGTGTCTGGATCATACGCTCGTCCTGTCCGTCGGTCTAAGGATGAAACGCAGTACTGAGACTCACCTGTGTCCCTAATCCCTTCTGGAAAGACCTCCAGAAGTTAGCCGAGAACTGGGCTCCTCTGTCTGAAATAATCGATATAAGAACTCCGTGCAGTCTCACAATCTCTCGGATATACAATCTAGCATAATCCTCGGCCGAAAAAGTCGTCCTGACTGGAAGAAAGTGGGCTGATTTCGTCAGCCTGTCGACAATAACCCAGATGGAATCATGCTTCCTCTGAGTGTGAGGTAACCCTGTAATAAAGTCCATATTGATCACCTCTCACTTCCATGTTGGAATCTCTATCATCTGCAACAACCCACCAGGCTTCTGGTGCTCCACCTTGACCTGCTGACAGTTCGGACACTGCGCCACAAACTCCGCAACGTTCTTCTTCAAGCCATCCCACCAATATATACACCTGAGGTCATGGTACATCTTAGTCGACCCCGGGTGAATAGAGTAACGAGCACTGTGTGCCTCCCCCAGAATCTGCTGACGAAGTCCTGCCACATCGGGTACACATAACCTGCCTTCAAATCTTAGCACCCAGCGCTACCTCAAATAGACTCTTCTCTTCCCAAGAGTCGATCTCGATACTGCGTACCATGTCGGATCCTCATCATCGCCTCTTCACCTCCTCGACGATCGAAGACTCGGCAACCTCTCGAACCGAACTCCATTACTATCGTAACCAACCAAAGCGGACCCGAGGCTCGCTAGCGATGTAACTCGCATCATGCCCCTTTTCTCTGGCCGCACATCGGCGCACTACCCATCGAACTGCGACTAAGGGCATCAGCAACTACATTGGCCTTCCCTCGGTGGTATAGATATCGACATCATAATCCTTAAGTAGCTCTAACCACCGCTCTGCGCAAGTTCACTCCTCCGTCAAGATATACTAGAGGCTCTTGTAGTGCGTGTAAATATCCATGAACTCCATACAAATAATGTCTCCGCATCTTGAGGCATGAATCACTGCGCCAACTCTAAGTCATGTGTGGGATAGTTCTTCTCATGCTTCCTAAGTTGCCGAGATCGTAGCTATAACTTTGTCGTCTTTGCATCAAGACGCACTCCAAGCCCGATACCCGACGCATCACACTAAACCACATATCCGTCTAAACCCTCTGGAAGAAGTAAGAACTGGGCGGTCGTCAATTTCTCCTTCGAATCGGAAGCTCTCCTCACAAGCATCCGTCCACCGGAACATAGCTGTTTTCTGAGTCAGCCTAGTCAAAGGTGCTGAGATGGAAGCAAACTTCTCCATAAATCTCCGATAATAACCCGCAAGGACCAAAAAGCTGCGCACCTCCGTCGGTGTAGTGGGTCTAGGCTAAGTCTTGACCGCCTCAATCTTCGCTGTATCAACCCGAATATCATCGGCCCCGATAACATGCCCTAAGAAAGCCACTGAAGCCAACCAAAACTCTCATTTCGAGAACTTGGCATACAACTGCCGGTCCCGGAGGACTCGATACCGCCTCGCCGTGGTGCGCATGTTCTGCTCACGCGCGAATAAACCAGATATCATCAATGAATACTATAACGAACATATCCAAGAATGGCTTGAACACCCGGTTCATTAAATCCATGAATACTGCTGGGGTGTTGGTCAACCCGAAAGACATTACCCTGAACTCATAGTGCCCATACCAGGTCCTGAATGCAGTCTTTGGGATATCTGCCTCTCTAACTCGCACCTGATGATAACCAGACCGCATGTCTATCTTGGAGAAACACCTCGCACCTCGCAATCGTCAAACAAATCATCAATCACGGGAGAGGTATCTTCTTGATAGTTACCTTATTCGATTTACTGTAATCAACACACATACGCAGTGGCCTCATCCTTCTTTTTACAAATAAACCTGCGCTCCCGGGAGAAACACTAGGCTGATAAAGCCTTTTTCCAAAGAAATCCTTGATTGGTCTTTCAACTCCTCAACTCAAAGAGTGCCGTCACAGGGTGGAATATATATAGGTCGAGTGTCTAGCGATGTATCAATGCAAAACTCAATATCCCTCTCAGGGGGGATACCCGGGAGATCATCTGGGAATACGTCTGGAAACTCTCTAACAACCGAATCGATCAAGGTCGGTATCTCGACCTCGATATCGAAGACCGAACCATATGGTAGATATACCCCTTCGCACCATCTTCCTAGCCTTGAAGTAAGAAATAAACCTACCTCTACGACGCAAGATTCCCTTCCACTGATAACCTGGCTCCCGTAAAACGGAACCGTGCCAATCTCTCTCATAAGTACACATTGGCATAGCAAGACGCCAGCCAATCCATACCATAATCACATCAAAATCCGTCATATCCAACTCTATCAAGTCGGCTGGTCCGACGATCAGATATAGTCACCGGGCAAGCCTTATACACCGCTCGCCTACCATCAATCACTCTTTCGCGTAGCCACCTCAAAGGTTTTATGGACTCTGCTCTATCCTTATTCTACCAAAGAATATGAGGAGATATAGGACAAGGTAGAACACGGGTTTATCAAAGCATATACATCACGACATGAAACCAATAATGTACTGTGGCGACATCCGTGACGCCTCCCGTCTGACGGTGGGACATAGCATAAATGCGCTCGAGGACGCTGGGCTCGACCCCACCACGACCTCTGTCGCGGCCTGCTGGTCCGTGAACACTCTGCCCTCTGGGGCGCCTAACCACTGAAGACGAAGATCCATCCACTGACCCTGTCGGCTGAACCATAACACTCCCGCCGCCTCTGGTTGGACAAACTCTCTTCAAATGGCCCTGCTGGCCACAAGAATAACAAGCTCCCGAAGTTATACGACACTCGCATGGGTGGAACCTACCGCATCGTACACACCGAGATGGGGGTGGTCCCGATCGATGATGGTCTCTGTCTCCCTGAAGTCCCGACTGATCAACCCTCCTGCCAGAAAATCGGGAAGGGGCACTCTGTGCCGGCTGAAATGTGGATCTAGTCTGCCGAAAGGCCGCCTCGAAAATTGTCTGAGACCTGCTGTCCCGCCCTCTTGGCGTGCTCGAGTCAAGCTGATCCTCCCTCTCTCTATCCTCTATCCCTTGCGCATACGCCTGCAACTTGGCAATATCCATACCTGGCTGAAGAGCCACCCCCAAGCATGCAGTAATCATATGACGGTCTAGCCCCATCACATAGCGATGAACCCCATGCGCCATGTCATTACAATGGTGTGCGATACCGCCAATGAGTCAAACTCAGTGTGCTCTGATAGTCCTCTCATTCTGCCTCAAGGTCAAGAATCTATCCACGTGGGCTCTCCTCATCTCAGGAGGCAAAGAGTGATCCAGGAAGGCCTCTGTGAACTCCTCCCAACCAGCTGGAAGAGCACCCTCACCTCTAGACCGCTCCCATGACTCAAACCAGTTCAACGCAATATCGCGTAACGGTAGAGGCTAGCATAATCGACTCGACCTCAAGGCCCTAAGCGCACTGCGTCATAGCATCGCCGAACAAACTCCTGAGGATCCTCCTCGGATCTCGAACCATAGAACTCGGGTGGATGACAACCCAGAAAATCCCGAATCTGTAAACCGTCGGCTCTGGGTGGCTACGCTCTGTCGTGGCGCCACGCTACTATCTTTGGTCAACAACCAGATTTGCTTCCCGTAATCTCTATACTCGGCCACGTGGGCTGAAGGCTCGTGTACCGCGGTCTCGATGGCCGCCGCGCTCGAGCTTTCTTTGAAATGGCGACGTCGTGGAACTCGCCGTCCGAAACATCACCTCCGTGGGGATCGGGCTGTGCCTCGTAACCCTCTGCGTCCTACTTGCAGCTCCCTCAGCTGCCTTGCCATTCTGGGCCGCGGTTGCCTTGCGTGGCGGCATACTGATACATAAAAATATGTCAGAGGGGGTTCAACCTATAACACAGCTCTATTGCACGATCTTAAAGTGAAAGAATGGAAACTATCCTAAATATCATGTAGCCTCCTGATTATAGATGTGGTGCATAACACACCGATAATCAAGACTCTACTAGACACGGTCTGTAGACACTTTCCGAGGACTAACTGTTCTGATACCACTTTTGTCACGACCCGACCCCGGGCCGCGAGTGGTTCACTGCAGGCACCCTCTGTAAACATCGAGAATAGCACCTAACATACACAACACATAAGCATGCTTAGACAATAACATCACAAAGCTGGCCGATAAGGCGCCTTCCATAAAATATACATAGCCAAAAGTAAGACGATAACTTTGTTCTTACAAACCCAAGCCATAAATGTTACTACTGCACCTTCAGGATAAACAACAGTGGCGGGACAGGGCCCCGCCATACCCCTGAATGTACATAATGTCTACAACATCAGGGAAAAACCGTACCAAAAGTAATAAGCCTCCGGAGAAATAGAGCTTCTGACACCTGATCAGTGATCCTAAGAATGAGGATCCACTGCTCTTTACCACCTGCGGCGTTAACGGCCCAGAAGAAATTCGATTACCTGATATGTACTAAGTATGTAAAGCGGAAAATCGTAATTACATCATGAGTCTAAAAACAGAGCCGGAGACATGTATAAAAATCAACTTACAGTTCACTGTGCCTTACTAACAATGAGAGTAAATAAGAGTATACTTACAACATAAAAATAGGAGACTCACGATCAAATCATGGGTAGCAAATCCATGGAGTGGTATAATGTCTTGGGGTTTTACCACGCAATCATACTCAGAAGGCGGTATAACGTCTTGGGGGTTTACCCCTCATTTATACTCTTACCCTAGAGGAGGTGGTATAACGTCTTGAGGGTTTACCCCTCATTTATACTCTTACCCTGGAGAAGGTTGTATAACGTCTTGGGGGTTTACCCCTCATTTATACTCTTACCCTGGAGAAGGTGGTATAACGTCTTGGGGGTTTACCCCTCATTTATACTCTTACCCTGGAGAAGGTGGTATAACGTCTTGGGGGTTTACCCCTCATTTATACTCTTACCCTAGCTCAACAGGCTATCATACATTACATAAGTAAGTTAAGAAATCTCCTAACTTCTTATTAACATTATTAATATATCCTCTCATTTTAGTTCACTTAAGGCACTAACATATCTTAATAAAAAAATCCAGGAATTTAATCCCAAGTACTACATACTTCTACTCTTTAAAAACAAATGACTCTTTTTTTTTATAAGACTTCCAAGATACTAAATAACCATAGCATCAAGTCACTTGTCCTTACTTATCTTACTTAAAGTAACTTTCTCCTTCAACTTTCCATAAAGCGGATATAACCAAC
Organism: Przewalskia tangutica; assembly: GCA_029844215.1. Lineage (NCBI taxonomy): Eukaryota > Viridiplantae > Streptophyta > Magnoliopsida > Solanales > Solanaceae > Przewalskia > Przewalskia tangutica. The sequence continues at coordinate 36,491,318 of CM056738.1, forward strand.
TTCCCATAAAGTCGTTATATTAACCTTGTACCTTAGTCAATTACATTTTCCTATATCCAAGGGACTTAAACTTTTAAAACAAAACAAGTATCATATACTTAAAACACTTCAAGTCCCTTAACTTTGAGAACTTAAGACATCCTTAATAGTTTTAAAGAAGTGGGTTAATCTCCTAACTCGCCCAACTTGGCCATTCTTAAATAAGTAAAGGATATCAAAGTATTGTACGTCTACCGTACTATATAAGTACAACTATTCATGCTCAAGAGATAGGAAAGTTCCACATACCTATTCGGGTCAATCCACTCGCAAGTCCAATATACCGCACGTAGTATGTTTAACCTATAATGACCATAATACGTTTATTAACCTCTAGCTTCAACGTAAAATATTCCAAGTGCAAAGTCACTAAATTCTACGGAAAATCGAACTGCACTTCCTTTGTTTCTACATACTTTGCCACCTTTTTCAAGGCCGAATTCAATAACCAAACATGCCATCTTTAAAGCTCAACAATGCAGGTAACAAATAGGGGATTACACGCCTACTAGACGTGTAAAATTCCGCCCCACAATTGATATCAAACTAGTACAAACTACAAGGTCCAATTCGGCAACTTTGAGGTATAACAACATAAATTCTTATCCAATTCCTTTTTAATCCAAATTCTTATCCAATTCCTACATGCAATATATCTAAGAGCAATATTGACAACTACAAATCCTTTCTTCCACACATGCAACACAATTTACTAGCAAAAGAGAAAGGATTGTTACCTTAGAGCTTACCCAAATTAATCCAACAAATTTCACTTGTCTTCTTCCCACAATCACCTCCACAAAACTCCTACAAGCTTGCCACCAAGTTTCCTTCTTGCCACTTTTTCTGAAATTTTCCTCTAGGCCTTGGTTTCTTCTTGAATTTCTAGAGAGAAGGGAGAGCTTTTAATTTTAGAGAGAAGGGAGAGCTTTGAAGAATGACCAAGTCTTCAAGACTTGGTCAATAAATAGGACATGCAAAAATCAGATGGGGGGGGGGGGACACTTGTCACCCTTCCATGGCCTTTTTAAAAGAAAATATCTGATTTTTCCCTCAGTTTTCGCAAAAACTCCGCCTCGGCGCCGCGGCGCTGAAACCTCCGCGAATTTTCAGTCCGCCTCGGCGCCGCGGCCCTGCATTCCGGCGCCGCGGCGCTGCAACTTCAGAGAATTTCAGCATATCCGGCGCCGCGGCGCTGCAGGCCCCGACCGAAACTTCTTTTCTGCTCGACTGCGCACTGAACTTGTAACTTCCATAACTTTCTACTCCGATGTCCAATCGACGAACGGTTGGTTGCGTTGGGAACTAGACTCAACGAACTACGTACTAGGCCTTTGAAACACCTAGGAACTCTTAATGCCACTGGACAAAAACTGTCCCAAAGTTGACTAAAAACCCGTCCGAAACATTCTGTCGACCTATCTTTCAAAATTTTAAAACTTAATTCCTTTCGTACGTTCTCATAAGCATGACCTGAATTACGGGGTGTAACAATTGTGGTGAGACATTTAGTCTGGTGGTCAAGCCAGAAATCATTCGCACAATGCTCAGCTTGACCCTTTTGAAAGCATGACCCATTGATCAGTTAGATGTGAATAATGTTTTCTTACATGGTGATCTCAAGGAGACAGTATATATGCATCAGCCTTTGGGATTTAGGGATCCCTAAAATCCTCATCATATTTGTTTATGGAAGAAGTACCTATATGGGCTTAAGCAGTCTCCACGGGCTTGGTATAAGAGGTTTGCAAGCTATGTTTTGACTATTGAGTTCTCTCATAGCAGGTCTGATAATTCATTGTTCATATATCGTCGTGGTTCTTACCTAGCTTATATATTATTATATGTGGATGATATTATCTTGACTGCCTCTTCTGATGCTTTACGACAGTCTATCACAACAATGCTCAGTTCTGAGTTTGTTATGAAAGACTTGGGGACCTTGAGTTACTTTTTGGGGACTGTTGTCACTCGTCATGCAGGAGGGTTGTTCTTATCCCAGAGGAAGTATGCAACTGAGATCATCGAGAGGGTTGGGATGTCATCCTGTAAGTCCACTTCCACTCCGGTTGATACTAAACCCAAGTTGGATGCTACGGCTGACTCACCTTATGAGGATCCGAACCGCAATCGCAGTCTTGTAAGGGCCCTTCAGCATCTTACGTTCACGAGACCGGATATTACGTATGTCGTACAACATGTGTGTTTGTTTATGCATGATCCCAGGGTTGAGCACATAAATACGCTAAAATGCATTATTCGATACCTCAGGGGGACACTTGACTATGACTTGCATTTGTATCATTCATCGACGTCTACACTTGTTTCGTATACAGATGCTGATTGGGATGGTTGTCCAGACACCAGACAGTCAACGTCTGGCTGTTGTATGTTTCTTGGTAATAACTTGATCTTCGGGTCTACAAAGCGTCAATCGACTTTATCACGCTCTACTGCAGAGGCCGAGTATCGAGGGGTAGCCAATGTGGTCTCTGAATCCTATTGGTTACGTAATCTTCTTTTAGAGCTTCATTGTCCTATTCAGAAAGCTACCTTGGTTTATTGTGATAATGTTAGTGTCATCTACCTTTTTGGTAATCCGGTTCAGCACCAGTGCACTAAACACATCGAGATGGACATTCACTTTGTTCGAGAAAAAGTAGCTCGTGGACAAGTACGCGTCCCAGGTATTAAATTGCAGACATATTTATAAAGGGTCTTCCCTCGGTCCTTTTTAAAAATTTTAGGGACAGTCTCAGCGTACGAAGGCCGCCCGCTATGACTGCGGGGGTGTGATAGAATACCCGTGTATATCCCTATGATAGACACGTTTTCCCTAGTATTGTACCATAAATAGAAGATATAAATTATGTTGTATAATTACCATAATTGTAGAATTCTTGTACAAGTAGAATTAAAATATTAGATGTATAATAGGAATAGAATTTTTCATATTTAAAGATTGTAACTTGCATATATACCTATTCATTCAATAAGATAATCAAGTGATTATTTTTTTCGAGAAGAAGCCACTTATAAGTTATACCACATTTTCAAGTACTATGAAATCTGCGGTAATGATTGTTGTAACACTTGACAAGAGAAAAACTTATTCACATTAATTGTATACATTATATAATAATATTATTTTTGGTAGTTTAGTGATGAAATGAGGGGAGAATATAAAGCTTGATTAATTAGAATTAAGCACAGATAAATTTGTGTTACTTCTTATATATATATATATATCAGGTGGTACACGAGATTTATAAGGTTCGGTTGAGTTTAGGTGCTTGTAATGCTTCCAAATTAACATAAATTTCATTTTCTTTTCATATTCAATGCCGAAGGAATTAAAATGACAATTGATGTTGAGGAGTAAAGAGAAAAACACTACTTTGCCCCTACAATGTAAATCAAAAGGGCTTTCTCCTTCATCGTTTGTCTTCTCCCTACACCGGAAGAAAAAGGATCTACGGTAACAGTTAAAAACTATTATCGGAGGGGGTGGATGACGGCTTTTGTAAGTGTCACGAATAGATGACGGTTTAAATAAATGTCACACACTATGTGACGGGCATAAACCGTCACAGATTTATTTGTTGACTTTAACTATTTTTCGGTAATTGCTCGTTGACTTTGACTATCTTCCGCTTTTTTAAAAAAAAAAAACTGGGTATTTAAAAAATTTGGCGGTAAAATATTTGAATTTTATTAATTTAATATATTTTTGCGGTAAATTTTAAATAAATTTGAATTTTTATTAATTAATTTAAATATAAAACAGTTGCGGGAAAATTGATTTTGGCGCATTTTTTATTTAACAATTAATTAAATTAAATTTTTTATTTTATTTTTCAATAATAGTTAAATTGATTGAAAAATAACATATTGTAACTAAAATGTAACTAATTAATCAAATCATTTTAATACACAATATTAAAATATTTACCAAGTGTTTTACAAAACAAAATGTTACCCAAAATGGAATCTGGTAATATCTCCTATCTGAATGATCTCATGAATATCTTCTTCCTCCCTCAGAGATTTCTCAAGCTTGTTCCTGCAGTGTCGACGCCATGCTCCTTGTATGTAGCCTGCACCCCATGTCCTCCATTGTTGTGAGTAGAACCTAAAATAGCCAAGTATACAAATAGTGTTAATGGCATCCGCCAAGACTTAATAATACACTAGTTACTTAAGTTGGACTAATTTCATGGATGATCACTCAACTTTCAGCTTATTCCATCAAAGTCGTAACATTTATTTTTGTGCCAGAAAAATAACTTAACCTAGTTTGTATTTGGTCTTGAGAAATACAAGTATGCTGCCACATGTATTAAATTGTCATGGAAGTATAGCCATATTAGCAACTCATGTTACATACTATCTACGAGGCACCAGTTAAAGAAAAAAAACATTTCCAACCCAACCTAATACCCGATATTTTTCATAATGTTGGTGCATCATATCATGGGTTCTTAAGTTTTTATTTTTCTTAAGTGGTGCACGTGAATATGTTAATTATCACAGATTGCGTGTGATCGATCCATGAGAGTTTGGCTAGAATAGATGGAGAAGGCAGAAGAGAATAGAGAAGAGTAGGTTCGAGTAAGAAGAAGAAGAAATAAGATATTTTGGGAGCAAAGCTCTTCTGTGTATATTCAATATAATGTTTGCTCAAATGAAATATTACAACTATTAGTCTATTACACGATTTATAAGAATAACTTTGCAGAAATAACCTTGCAGAAAATAACCACTAACTAATTAACATTGTATGTGTATACTACTAAGTATACTAGTGAATATCTCAACACACCCCCCCCCCCCTCAAGCTAGGCACTGAAAACAAAGGTTTCAGTCCTAGCTTGGAGACGATAGAAAAACAAACAACTAATAATCTTTGAAGAGTTTTCGAGGTCCTTGATGGTGTCAAAAAATTAGGTGAGTTTTCTGCACTTCTAAATGTAGCAGAAAATACTCCTGGTCTGTACGTTTCTTATGATGTCAACATAACATTTAGTGCTCAGTGGAACAACTATATGATGGAAGTGCTTATAGATCACAAGCTTGATCCCTTCTTGCTTCCAGTTGTCCAAGGCAGTTTTCACAACTTTCAAGCAGCAATTGAACAAAGACATTACATCGAGAAAATTGATCCTAGTGGAGAGAGTTTCAGTGAGGCATTCAACATTACTTTGACTTGTCCCATGATATTGAATCCGCTTAGAACATAAGTTGTAAGGAATGATCAATAGAAAGAGAGACAAAACCTAATGCTTTGCACCCAATGAAGTAAGCTCCTGGAATTGTCCACTATACCCTGTCAACCAATTAACTGCTTCATTGTGGATGGCTACATAAGCCACCTATTTCTTGTTGCTGCAAAGACTATTTCTTCACCTCAGATCCCCCAACTGAACATAGGTCTTTCTGATATTCCTGGCATTCAAGCTCAAGGAAGCATCCAAAACGAGCAATGACAAAATCTCTAGACTTGGCAATGGCATCCTCAGTCTGACATGCAAAATTTACACAAACAAAGATTGCAGACCTTTCGTATCCTGCCTATTACATATTCCTCCAAATGGATATATATGAGTATCAAGCAGTTCTCCTCTGGAATCTGTCCATATACACACCAGTCTCTTCTGAAATTGCTGTGACAAAAGATTTGCATAAGCTGTATGTAGTCCTTCTTTGTCACAGTTGTAGACAGGAAGAGTACTAAATCGATATATATGATAAGTTGAGGGAGCATCACAAGCCCACGTCTCAGCAAGCTTGTTATTTAACCAAAAGAATCTAAATTCGACACAAAAATCAGTCGCAAAATCAGTCCTGTAGAAAGCAGAATTTGTCCTGAAATCAGTTATTGAATCTCAGATTTTTCCATTTTCCATTAAGCATAAAACAGCAGCAGCTTCAGTGGATGTCCTGCAGAAATATGACATCATGTGTTCTCATTCAAGAAGAACACCGCCGCACGCGACATCGGCGACATCGACGCGCTTTACAAGTTGAATCTCTCAGTTTCTGTCCTCAACATAGAATCGACAGAATAACCACTGGATTCACCTTGCGTAATAATGAAGAACCCCTCGTTCTCTAGTCTCACTCGGACTAGAGAATCCTTCGATTCTCCTTATGCATTTGTTCTGAACCAGCACCAGCAGATTACAACTTTGATTCTGAACCAGCACCAGCAGAATTTGATAAGCGGCAAGAACCTCTTCGTTCTCTAGTCTCTCTTGGACTAGAGAATCTCTTGATTCTCATCACGCAAATTTGATAAGCGGCAAGAACCTCTTCGTTCTCTAGTCTCTCTTGGACTAGAGAATATCTTGATTCTCATCACACAAGCTATTCTTTGAATTGAGTTTCAACTCAATCCATATTTAGTCTCCGACGAAGTATCCTTCGGTTCTCAGTCTGTTTGTCGTTAAGAACTCTTCGATCCTTCTATCGATATACATTTCCTACTCTTATGATCCTGATTTCTCTCCACTCACACCTTGCACAACAGCAGAATACCAAACCAGTACAACTCCCCAACACAAATAGAAACAGTGGCAGAATACCAAATTTTGCTGGTTTTATTTCTGCACTGATTAACAATAGCAACTGCAGTTTCGACTATCAACACAGTAACTCCATTATTTCCTTCACCAACTGCTTCAATACTAGAAACAGCAGCAGCTCAACAATGACCAACACACGAATATAAACTAACACAAAATCAGCGACTATTTCAGTCACTGACCAATTCACCAATTCTGAAAGCCACAGCAAAACAACAATGCAAGCCAACACAACATCAATACCATAACAATACTTCATATTAGTCCAGTTCCTTTTGCATAAGGAAATCAGCAACACTTATTACTACCACACAGAACATACAACAACATCTACAACAACTATCAACAACAACAACAACAACGACGAACTCGACAACTCGACACCTTTCACCAACACGAAATAATATGAAAATAACTTCTAAAAATAATTTTGGCGATCTTCGACGTCGCAATGATAGCCAAAGGCGGAGTGTATCCGCACAAACCGACAACATATCCATATGACTCGGTCGACAAAAGCGATAATAGTAATTACCTCAATCTTCGATTCTCTGTTTTTCAAAAATCGCAATCGCGATTCTTATTTTTCCAGAAATATTGTTGTTGATTTTTCGATCGATTGAAGGAGGTTCAATCGATCTCCTTCAATTTAAAATTAAAATTGAATCTCTTTCGATTTGGATTCTCTGTTTTCGAAGAAAATCGCAATTCTGATTTTCTCCTTTGCTTCTAATCTTCTCGATCAATTCCTTCAGTCGCAACTCTGATTATCGATCTGTTTGCAATTACAGATTTCCCTCTTCAATTTTGATTTTCTGATTTTTCAGACGAAACTCGCGATTTCGATCGAATCGCGATTTCGATTTTCAATCAATCTCGGATCCTAGATTATGCAGGTCCTCATACGAATCATAGGCTTTGATACCATGTTAATTATCACAGATTGCGTGTGATCGATTCATGAGAGTTTGGCTAGAATTGATGGAGAAGGCAGAAGAGAATAGAGAAGAGTAGGTTCGAGTAAGACGAAGAAGAAATAAGATATTTTGGGAGCAAAGCTCTTCTGTGTATATTCAATATAATGTTTGCTCAAATGAAATATTACAACTATTACACTATTTATAATAATAACTTTGCAGAAAATAACGTTGCAGAAAATAACCACTAACTAGCTAACATTGTATGTGTATACTACTAAGTATACTAGTGAATATCTCAACAGAATATTTGTAAATAAGATTGTTGAAGCAGAATCTACTTGTGTTTCTAGGATGAGATTTAGCATTTTCTTTTTAAAAATAATATTTTTAGTCATATATAGGCATAGTTGAGTTATTTTCTATTGCAAAAGTAAATTTTATGACTTTGGTCCAATAAAATGAAGTTATGAATATCATCGATGAAATTAACCCCCAAAACTTATACTGTAACCAGTAACTTAAGCATCAATACTTCCTCCAAAACTGATACCAATTTGTTGTTTGAAGCAAATTGAAGCTTGTTATGAAATGGAATAAGGCCTAAAAAACTTACTTGAAAGCATGCCGAAGTTGCTTGCTATGTAGATGTCTAAACTGCACGGCGACAAACTTGAGGTCATCAGCAGTGAGAGCAAAAGTGGATATATACTTACTCTTTTGAGAAAAGACCAACAAAGATGACGCTTTAAATCTCTCCTCAAGTCTCTAGGAAGATTATTAATCAATGAATCTTCCTCAACTCCCCTTGTTTTATCTGGTCTGATAAATAGGAAAGAATTGAGTAGTTGAAGCTTTGTCAAAAATGAAAATTCATAATATATTAAGTGGTATTTTAATCTTTTGGATTGCCATGAATATCAAAATTGTATAAATTCAACTTACCAGATGAATGGAAGAAATTAGTAACTTACAGTTAACGGCCAGCCATGAATATCAAAATTGTATAAATCCATAAATACCCATATCATGTGAGTTCTTAAATAAAGAAAGCACATAACTAATGATTGGTTGAACATGGTAAAAATGTAAGGATTCAGACTGAAAAATTTAGAAGATTTAGCTTGTATGAATCATTATTAGTTTGATACCATTAATGGTAACCATTTAACAACACAATTTCTACACATAAATCTCAAACTAGTTTTGTCATGAATCTTCTATATCCATCCACTAGTGAATAATTAGGAATTATCTAAATCTCACATCTCTCCCTACACTGTAATACAACTTCTAATCAAACTTAAGAAGCTCCTGAAAAATCTACTTGCTGTTATAAGAGGTTTGCACCAGTAGGCTACAATCAAGAGGTACTAGCACATTAGTACTTATTACAGAGCAACAAGTTTTACTATTATTAAAAGTATAGTGAAGTATTTAAAAATCATAGAACACTCAAATAAACTAAAGTCGAGATGGAATTTGGTTTACTTCTACGATGTGTAGCCGACGATGAGATCCAGAGTGAAAAGTCTTTCTTCAATACTCGATACTCGGACCACACAAAAGAAATTAAAATTTTCAACTATTGACACCTAAGAAAATATTACAGGGTTTCAAAAATGCTCAAATAGAGACTTAATTGCTCAACTCTCTAAAATTTGGATGTTAAGACCTTTGGGAGAAAATCTAATGCTTAATACTTGATTTTGTTGAGGGGATGGTGGTTCCTTTTATAGGAGCCAAAAGCCTCAAAAATCATTCAACCCACCAATGTGGGACTTTGAAAAATCAGAGTATTTTGATTTAATTTTTTTGAAAGAACAGTAATTGACCGATGAAAATTGCGGATTTCAAATTGAAAATAAGACAAAAATCATTAAAGGGCTTCGTCCTTGGTGAGAAAAAGAAACAGAGAAAGGGTTGGGGCGTTTACCTTCGCACGAGTGGTGTTCTGGCGAAGAAGACAAGGGTCACTAAGACCCGTGCCAGAAATGTCCACGCAATATATGTCACCGGCGAAAGTTCTCTATAATCGAAGAGGACGAAGGGGTGGGGCGGTGGATACTAGAGTTTATTCAACCCTAAGGGCTTTCCTCTTTTTCATTAGTGGAAGTGAAATGTTAGCTGAAGTTAAAAGGGAAAAGGTCCAAATTCAATTAAATGAAAGGGGTCGGGTATGGGCCGAATTTATGAGTTGGGTCGGGTATGGTCCTATGTGCCAATAAAAAAATGATTCGGATATTTACGGTCAACTCCAAAAAAAATGGGTCAACGCAAAAAAAATTGTCACACAACATGTGACGGTGTAAGTAATTATCATATGCGTGTCATAAATTTATGACAGTTTATATAACTGTAACACTTATGTCATAAGTGTATTGACCAAGAAGTAAAGGGAAAAACTGTCATACTATTTGACAGTTGCAAAAACTGTCACACTCTGACTGTCACCGTAGGTCATTTTTCTTGTAATGCTAGTAGTGGAGCCATTTAAAGAAGGGAATTTAAATTCTTAATATTTAATCAATTTTTAAACTACCTTAAGAGAATTCAATAGTTTATAAGATTCTATGAATACTATATACCATATGTAAGTCTCTATTTGTAACAATTCTAGTAGTACCAATTATTATATAGTTTGTAATATTGGAGTAATAATATTTTAAATTATTTGGGTACTATAGTTGAAATAACTTGTTAGGGTACCATAGATGAGATAGGTACGATCCACTGGTGAAATATTCCAACGGGTGTCACTAGTGAAATATTCCAACGGTTACCATTGGTGAAATATTCCAACGTGTTCGTTCTTCAAAATGATACAACCTTAGAAACAAGTGTCTATTTCAACTACTTATCTTCTATATAAATATAGAGGTAATTAATCCATATCTGTCACTTTTAATTCAACTGATAATAAATTTGTTGTATTCCAAATGAGCATTGTCTGCTAATTCCATAGACAAACAATCACTCTTTTGAGACAATGATAATATCTCGCCTCAAGTCTTTCCTTTCTATTCTATTCATCCAATTTCTAACAATTCAAAAAAAGTGATTTTACCATTATGGATATCAACCAGAATTCAGGAATCTCTGTGGTGAATAAGGATTTCATCAAGCTTGATAGATTTGATGGAACCAACTTCACTCGATGTAAGGATAAAATGGTATTTCTTCTCACTACTCTGAAAATTTATTATATTTTAGATCCTGCAATCACTACAATTCCAGAACCAACTGAAGGAGAATATGAAACTGTACTGAAAGTATTAAGGAAGAAACGTGAAAATGATGAAGTAATTTATTGTGGGCATATCTTTATTTAAATTTGAAGACTTCAAAAGAAATATGGAATGCGTTGGAAAAAAATATCAAAATGAAAAAATGGCACATATAAGTTTCTTTCTCTGCAATATTTTGAGTTTCAAATTAAAGAGAATTTATCAATCATGGATCAAATTTATAAACTGTAAGTGTTAATTTTAAACTACGAGATCTTGATGTGAAATTTTTTGATGCTCTAAAAATTGGTGCAATTCTTTCCAAATTGCCTAATTCATGGAAGAATTACAAAAAACAATTTACATTCTCGTGAACCTCTGAGTTTTGAGCAATTCAAAATTCATCTGCAAATTGAGAGTGAAATTTGTGCACGCGACTCAGAGTTTCAACCTGTTTCAAAGGTTAATAACCTTAGTCACTATATTGAAAGCAAGTCAAAGTATGAAAAAAGGTTCTAGTTCTGGTCTTAAAATCAATAAAAATATTTTTAAAAAGGCTATAAAATCAGTTACTTGCTTTAATTGTGGCAAGAAAGGTCATTTTGCTCGTGACTGTACGTTTAAAAAGAAAGAAAAGAATTTTGGAATCACAGAAAATTTTGAAAAGGCAAATATGATTGAGGAAGTTGTTAACAATTTGGTTGCTATGGTATTACATTTGAAAATTGGAAAAGTAACAAAAGTAAATATTGTTGATGCCTCAAAATTAGAAGAATGGTGGCTAGATTCTAGCGCTACTATTCATGTTTGCAACAAATGCAAGACGCCTAAAGGTATTTTTATTGGCAATGATGCTGAAGCCAAAGTTGAAGGCAAAGGCAACGTGAAATTAAATTTTCTAAATGAACAAAAACTAACTTGTTAAATGTTTATCATGTACCTGAAATTAGGAAGAATTTAATTTCTGCAAGGTTGTTGTCCAAAAAAGGCTTTAAGATTGTCATAGAATCTCGATAATGTTATTATTTCTAAGAATTCTATGTTTGTTGGAAAGTGATACTATTTTAATGTTTTGTTCGAGATGAGTATTAATAATATTAAGAGTTTTGCTTATATTTGTGAGTCAAATTATAAGTTATGGCATGCTAGATTAGGACATTTAAATTTTAGTTATATGAAATTTATGTCAAGGATTGGGTACTTAGAATGCAATCATGAACAATTAAATAACTGTGAAATTTGCATTCAAGCAAAGATAACAAAGAAATATTTTTCTAGTGTTAAAAGAAATTCACAACTGCTTGAACTTATACAATTATATGTGAATTAAATGAAATATTAACAAGAGGAAGAAAGATATATTTTATTACTTTCATTGGTGATTATTCTAGATATTGTCATGTATATTTAATTAAAACAAAAGATGAAACTTTTCGGAAATTCAAGGAATTTAAAATTATTGTCGAAAATCAAAAGGATTAAAAGATCAAAATGTTAAGAAGTGATAGGGGAGGAGGTTATTTTCCAATGAGTTTGATGAATTTTATGATGTTCATGAAATTATACATCAGAAAATTTTGCCCTACACTCCACAATAGAATGGTTTGGCTGAAAGGAAAAATTGAACGTTAGTAAATATGACTAACGCTTTGTTTTAAATGCTCATTACCTCAAAATTTGTGGGAGAAATTGTACTTACAATATATTCTTAATAGAGTTTCTTTTAAGAAAATTCAGAGTTATGGAAAAGTAGAAAACCTAACTTAAATTATTTGAAAGTGTGGGTGCTTAACCTTTTATAAGTTCCTGACACTCAGAGATCAAAGGTAAGTCCAAAAGGTTTTAAAAGCATATTTAAAGCATATAGACTATTGATGTGATATAGTACTTAGAGATATTCCAATTTCTCTAAATACCATTCTTTTCGTCTTAATTTATGTGATATAATGTGATTATGTACATAATTAAAGAAAGAAAAAGGTATTTCTGAAATTTATAGTTAAAACGAGTCATAGATATTTATATAGTTATAAATGTAAAAGAGAAAAATTTAAATTAAATTATTTTTAAATATAAAATATATCATTATTTTTAAACCAAACAAAAAAAATGCATCACGGAGCGGGGAGGGGAGGGGAGGGCGGGGACCAGAGGAAGTATTTAATGAATATATATAATTAGTGTAGAAATAGGAAGAATGGCCACAAGTCATCCCTTGTCTGTATGCTACCCTGGTCTGACTGATTAGCCATCATCATTTACATACAAATATATCAACAATCTAACCCATCGATTCAAAGCCGAAGAACAAACTATTTTCTTTGAAATTCTAAAATGAGCTGGTGGTGGGCTGGAGCTATTGGTGCTGCCAAGGTAAATTCTTTTCTTAATCTCTAGTTATTGTTTCTAGTTTAAATCTAATCTAATTCAATTTTGAACAACAGAAAAAATTTGAAGAAGATGATGCCCCACCAAACTATCAAAGCGTTGCTCTAATAATAGGAGTTACCGGCATCGTTGGCAATAGTCTCGCCGAGATCCTCCCTCTCGCCGACACACCTGGCGGTCCTTGGAAGGTCTACGGCGTTGCCCGCCGCCCTAGACCGTCGTGGAACGCCGACCACCCAATTGAGTACATCCAATGTGACATATCTAACCCGGAAGATACTCAATCCAAGCTATCCGTTCTAACTGATGTAACCCACGTGTTCTATGTTACTTGGGCAAGTCGATCTACAGAACTCGAAAACTGTGAAGTCAATGGAAAAATGTTTCAAAATATGGTCGATGCTATTATCCCCAATTGTCCCAATTTGTCCCATATATGTTTGCAAACGGGTCGGAAACACTACCATGGGTCATTTGAATTGTTCGGAAAAGTAGCCCATGATCCACCACACCATGAGGGTTTGCCCCGTTTACCCATACCCAATTTTTACTACACTGTTGAGGATATTTTGTTTAAGGAGGTGGAGAAGAAAGAAGGATTGACATGGTCAGTTCATCGTCCCGGGATGATATTTGGGTTTTCACCGTATAGTTTGATGAACATTGTTGGAACTCTTTGTGTTTACGCGGCTATATGTAAACATGAAGGGTTGCCGTTGAGGTTTCCGGGAGTTAAAGCAGCGTGGGATGGATACTCGGATTCCTCCGATGCGGATTTGATTGCTGAGCATCAGATATGGGCTGCAGTGGATCCGTATGCCAAGAATGAGGCGTTTAATGTGAGCAATGGGGATGTTTTTAAGTGGAAGCATTTCTGGAAGGTTTTGGCTGAGCAATTTGGAGTGGAAGTCGCGGAGTTTGATGAAGGGAAGAGATGCGCTTTGGGAGAGATGATGAAAGATAAAGGCGCGGTTTGGGATGAGATTGTGAAGGATAATGGATTGGTTCCGACTAAATTGGAGGAGGTTGGAGTTTGGTGGTTTGTTGATCTTATTCTTGGTGGAGATTCTCCTTTGGATACTATGAACAAGAGCAAGGAGCACGGTTTCTTGGGATTCCGAAACTCACAAAAAGCATTCATTTCCTGGATTGATAAGGTGAAAGCCTACAAAGTTGTTCCTTAATTTGATATGTGTTTTTTAGTTTTACGGTGTGATAAAATTGTTTGAGTTTATTTGCTATCTATTTATGTTGTTTAATAAAAAGTAATAATAGCTGAAACAATGTACACTTTTGGTTTCTTTTGCTGTTCTGCTGCTGTGATTATCCATTTGTTATTGGTACCACTGTTGTTTTCTTGTTTCATCTTTTTGTACATGTTGCTTGCCTTGATGACTGGAGAGTGCTCATAATTTTGATGAGATCTGTTTAGTGTCTTTCTGATAAAGAAGTAACAACTTATTGCGCTGCCACTTTTACATAGTTGTCACAAGTGAGGAATGTGCGGCCTATTTAGCCCCCGATCCATACAGGTCCTCCTCTTAAACCTTACCTTATCCAAAAAAAAAGGAATGTGCGGCCTATTTGGTTGTCTACCCCTTAGTGCTACGAGCATTATAACGGTGCACTGGATTTATGGATGGATATCTTCACTGGAAATAGAAAATGAGCTGATATCTTACAAGAATGCAAGGGAAAGTAGAAGATAATGAAGCTTAGCAATGTGTGAAGCTTCAAGTCCATCATCAGCAAGTTCCTTGTTTTCTTTGGATGATTCCACCTTTGAATGTGAATTGCTACATTTAGAAGACCCTATAGATAGATACCTATGCATTTTCTATGAAAGTTGAATACTAGGTTGAACGACTGTTCATTTTAAAATTTAAGTGAGTACCCGGAATAAAATAATTCTCTGATAGAATGTCATTTTAGAAGGTTTGTAGCATGCACATCATAAGGAGATCAGATAGTCATCCCAACACCATTTAGGGTAAATAGTTATAGTACACCATAGCAATGCAGTGCAAATTGGATCTCAGCTATCTGCTTCTGATTTGGTATATTAGTTGTAAATGCAAGAAGAATGTGGTCCTAATATAATGTAGTTCCCAAATCAAAATCCTTATCGTGTAGAATTAATAATACATGATCTTGGATGTCTCAATGGGGGTAACATGAATCTTCCATCTATTCTAAAAGAGGAAAATGACTTCAGCCATACCAAACATGACTGCAATAGCACAGATATATTCTGGATTCTAGACACCTACAAAAAGGATGTGTTAAGTGTGTTTTGACATCATATGTATTATCATAATTTATCATTTTGATAGGTAAACTAGTTAGTCGAAGTGTTTTTTTTTTTTGAAAATCTTCCTTTGATCATTGATGGGAGAAAATTACATATTTGAGTTTGGCATTCCAAACTTTGACATGATCATTGAGGCTAGAAGCAAAGCGAGACTAAGTCCTAAGCAAAAACAAAAAAGTGGGAGCTGGCTTCTTTTAATTTGATGCCAAGATTTAAAAGTGCTTGATTCACCAAGATTTAAAAGTGTCCAATTCACCAAGATTTATTTGTGTCCAATTCAGTACCATTGCTGTTCTATTTCGAGCTCATACATTTCTCATTTTTCAGACGGGCAAATGTTACTTTTTTTACTAAAACGAATATAAAAGTCCAGAGAAGCCAAGATATTGACAACCCTACTGCCATCAAATATTTTATTACTGAATATTTCTCTCAGCTGTTTGCTGCCCTTAATGTCATTACTAAGACAAATATATTTGTTACACCTCCTCCACATTATTATATAATTACACTTACAGTAAGTTTATCTCTACTCCTTTTAATGGGAAAATTTAAAATACAATTAGGAGAATGGGAGATTTTAAAGTACCTGGACCTGATTGTCTTCAACCTTTTTTTTAACAGAAAGTATTGGCATCAGATAAGATTTTCCTTCAGTCAATTTGTCCAAGAATGCTTTAGGTTTTTTTGGCTTTCCTATTTATTTGAATTATTTCCTTATCACACTTATATGGAAAATTGATAATCTTAAAACTTTAGCCCAATTTAAACCTATTAGTTTGAGTAATGTGTCATACAAGACTGATAAATACCCGTGATATACACGGAATATACGTGTATATCACGTGCAGAATGGACAAATGGGCTGTTAAATTCCGTGGTATAATATTCATACCGTGTATATCACGGTTTAATGACTTAATTTTGCTGCCCTTAATGTCATTACTAAGACAACCACCTGGTTTTGTTGCTCAATGAAAGTCTAACTTGGTTTGTCAATTGCGTCGTTTGAAACAGTCTCCCAGAGCCTGATTTGGAAAATTCAGCACAGTAATTTAGGAGTTTGGCATGACTCAGACAAAGATCTCAGCAAACTGAAGTATTTTCTAGGTATTGAGGTTGCTCAATCCAGATCAGGAATACTCTCCGGTGATATTATTACAAAATTTATAAAGTCAAGTGATCAGCGTGCAGTTATGTTCACCAAGTCCCTCACTGCCCCTCTGTCACGACCCAAATCACGAGTCGTGATGGCACCTACCCTTTCCCCCGAGTAGGCGAACCACGTTCTCAATAACAAGTTAATCAGTGGAAAATAAAATAACGAAAGAAGTTATTAAGTCTTAAATACTTATAATCCCTAGAAATGTTACGACCTTCCCAAAATCTGGTCAAAAGGGTACAAGAGCGCTAAGCAGAGTTGTTTGGAATAAAAGTCTGAAAAATGCCCGAAGGCTACATACTGTCGGTCAACTAACGAAAGTAAATGAAATTAACTAGGAAGCCCTTCAGGGGCCACGGATGATCAAGTAGCTCACCCTGAATGACTAAAAGATATCACCCTCGCGAATCAGCCACGGGGGGTAAAACTGGAACCTGGATCGTACTCTGCACTCAACAAAAGTGCAGCAAGAGTAGTATCAGTATAACACTAGTACCGGTAAGCATCATAGGCCGACAATGATTAGATAACGCATGAAGAAGCTGAAACCAACAAGTAGCACATAGAGCACACAGACGTGGTCACATATCATATACAGGCAAAGTGCAAAGAAATCAAGAATTTATCAAGATAGATATAGTTCACCAATGATCAGTCAAATATAAGAGTGGATGAATGCAATGCAATGCAATAGTCACCTCTCTCACTCCACTCATGTACACACATGCTAAGGGCTATGCCTCAAAGCCATAACCCATGGGGGACCCGCGAAGTCCATGTACCAATCGTGCCCTCCGGCATAAACCTCGGAGGCTATTAATCACTCTCAATCTCCGGCAGAAACTTCAGAGTCACTCAATCACTCTCAATCTCCGACAGAAACCTCGGAGTCACTCGTGCCCTTCGGCAGACACCTCGGAGTCACTCAATCACTCTCAATCTCCGGCAGAAACCTCGGAGTCACTCGTGCCTTCCGGCAGAAACCTCGGAGTCACTCAATCACTCTTGCCGGAAACCTCGGAGTCACTCGTGCCCATCGGCAGAAAGGATATAGCATTAAATTCGTAACTCCAAATACGGTGTTTATCGTACCACATCGAAGGCAACACTGAAATCTATTATTATGCTGAATCCCACCTGATAATACTTAGTGTAGATGGTGAAAATTTACGAAGGAAACAACCCTATGAAATCTGTGTCGCCAGAATTTTTAAAATAAGGCAGAAACTTCAAACAGTCATAACTTTCAAACCATAAGTCGGATTTATCTTCGTGAGATATCAAACTGACGGAAACAGAGTAATCTACAACTTTCATTCAACCCATATTTTCATATTCCATACCGATTTGTATAGTTTTCACGTTTTATATGCCGTGTCGCATGGATTTCGGTAAAACGAGGCAAAAACTTTAAACAGTCATAACTTTCAAACCATAAGTCGGATTTATATCTGTAAGATCTTAAACTGACGGAAACAGAGTAATCTACAACTTTCATTCAGCCCATATTTTCATATTCCTTACGGATTGTACAGTTTTCACGTTTAAAATGATGCACCCGAAATAAATTCTATTAACTAACAATCATCCACCCCTTAACTAACAATCGTTATCCAGTGATTTCTCCAATCATTAGCCTAGTCAATTGCCTTAAGAATTATAATCATGTGACCCCTTAATAATCAATGAACAAAAATATGTGCTATGGATACCCCAAAAGAATCATACCTGAAGCTTGCAAAGGATTTGCTTTCACCGTGTCCCTTTTCTTTTCTTCTTAATGTTAGGTTTTCTTTTTTCTCGTTCTTTCTCTTTGTGTTGCTCACGTTTTTTCTTCTCCTTTTCTTTCTGTTTTACTTTCTTGTTTCTTGTTTTTGCTGCTGTCCCTTGCACGTTCCCCTCCCTTTTTTTTTATTAATCAGCCGTGCAACCCTATCAAGATTAGTAGGCTTGACCCACTTAATCATTCACTAATTTCATGCATATATCTTATATTATAAATCATATAATTAAACACCCTATAGTACCATACTCTTTTCGTAGTTTAAAAGTGCTAAACGACTAACGGGTCGTTACATTAGATACCAATCAAACAATCGCTCGTCCTTGAGCGACAAGAGTATGGGTGGAGGAAATGAGGTACCTGAACTGTCGAACAACTAAGGATATCTACTCCGCATATCCGCTTCGGTCTCCCAAGTGGCCTCCTCAACCGGACGGTGCTTCCACTGCACCTTGATTGAAGCGATTTTCTTGGACCTCAACTTTTTCATTTGCCTATCCAATATTTCTACCGTCTCTTTCCTCGAATGGTAAGGAAAGTATTAAAGTTGTCGAGCATCAAGGGTCTATGTTATAAACCTCGTGTAAGCCTTCCTGGCAAGGATCACACTAATAGTTACGCTTGCTCATTGTATCTATCCAATTATCGATTAACTTAGCTCAAAATTAAATCTCCATCTCTCATGGCCGAAAATTCCCTCGTAACTAGTTCCCATAAGTTTAAACTGACTCTGATCGAATTGCTTGATTTTGATTATACCCACATCTCTGAACGAAATTGATCGATTCCACAAATACCATCATCGTCACCACAATCCCTTAGTTGTAGCAGCAATCCATTATCAAACATGTACCAGTTAATTATCTTGATTCTCCAATTTTTCATATTCCATTCCCAATCACTTCTACCATTAACAATTAAAAATTTCCCAAACCCACGCGAGGGGTGCATCAAAATATCATTACTCTTGTAGAATAGTTAAACCCTTCACAACCTTAAGCATTTGGAAGTTTTCCTTACACCACTCTAACCTTTAAAATAAATACCCTTCCAAGTCTATCGTATAATAAGTACAATCCTTCACGAGTCCTAAGAACATATACAATACCCACATATATCCTTCCTAAGATCAGGTGCAACAGTAGATAACCCCTAGCGTAATAAACTTTCACACTTATTCATCCCTAGGTCCACCATCATTAGTCGATCATTATACTCCCCGTAGCCCACGACGTAGTCAACTTTACAAAGTTTTTGTTCATTTAACATTTAATGAATTCACCCCATTTATGATGTCTTAGCCCATAGATTATGTCATGCTAGCACCACCCATCAGCCTTACACATCTAACAACTGGGGTATATCTCACAAAATCAACAAGATTTTAGCCAAAATGACCCGTTTATATCACCTCTTCAAAATCTCAAGTGAACCGGCAACACACCCTCTACTGAAAGATTTACAACCTCCCATTTTCATAAAATTCAATCTCCACGGGAAAATTTCCCCACTTGACGTAAAGACAATAGATATTTCCTTGAAGAACCTCTAACAACTTGTGCTTAACCCACACAATTAATTTTCGTTGTTATACTACTTCAAACCACCGTCGACTTAGTCCATAAAATGTAGGGTGATCTCTGACTCATGCGTCCAAAATATCGATGTCCCCATATAGATCCTAGCAGTTTCCTTATACGTTCCTTAGCCGATGAATTGCCCCATCTGATTCGTAAGTTTACCAACTGAATATAAACAGTTGAGGTCCCTTGGTGAATCCACTGCCCTTTATCGGAACTA
Organism: Przewalskia tangutica; assembly: GCA_029844215.1. Lineage (NCBI taxonomy): Eukaryota > Viridiplantae > Streptophyta > Magnoliopsida > Solanales > Solanaceae > Przewalskia > Przewalskia tangutica. Next base: position 36,511,529 of record CM056738.1, read on the forward strand.
ACCCTTAATTCGTCGCTTTAATTTTACCTTGTAACTAGAACATGTTACCATGTACTATCACTTGTAGAAGCTTGTCGAGCCTAATCAACATACACAATGCTCACATTTCCTCCCCCAACTTAAGTGTAACCACCGAAAATTCCGTAAGTAATTCATTTTTCACACTCGTTTATCGCTAGAATCATTCCACTAGTCAGTTATTGTTCCTTCCCCAAAAATATACACGCAGTACACCCAACTAATCACATTATGTTCTTTTAGCATTCCTTTCATAACTAAAATAATCTCACACCGGATAATCAAGCTCACCGTTCAACAATGATTTTTCATCGCCCTACACCAAAATATCAAGTGAATTATCAACCCCGGACTTAACTTAAATAACACACCAAATTATTCCCACAAGATTCAATCTTCCATAGTAACCTTTGACGGACGAGCACACCTATCACTTGGGCTCGCCATATTACTGAGAATGATCCATTTGAATTCCTTTACATTTTTGTCCCATCAAGTAGCTAAAGAGTCTTCACACACTCCCTATCACAAGTCCTACTTCCTCATACCTCATCGCGAAGGTCCTCCTTCATGCTAATGTGCCTCCCCGCGATTTCCTTCATAGCCTCATCATTTGTTCATTTTGTCCGGTAAAAGATTCATCCTAGTTTTTCTTTACCTCCAGGATATTAATATATGTTCTATCCTATTGTATCCCAATAAAGTATGTTGTGTCAAACCTCTCACGCAGAATATACAAAGTCACTACACTTATAACATTGTTACTGTAAAATTCGGAAAAATAAAATAATATATAGTTGTGGTTGGGTTAATAAAAATATATATATACATTAATTAGTTCCAACAAATGGATTTGCAGTCTTCAATTCATTCTTTAGTGAAGGAATGGGCAACACATCCGAAAATGACATTTTCACTCTTAAGTGATTGGTCATATTAGTTTTTGGTAATTAAGAAGGTGAAAGTAATATACTATTATTGAACTTTTAAAAAAAAAAAAAAACTTGCTATGACTTACATTTTGCATACGGAAAAAAAATTGAATGAAAATTAGCATTATGACAATTGAATTCTAGACTTGTTAGCCTTGTCATAAATCTCATCAACTAGCATTACCCTACATATTTATGTTTAGAAAATGGAGTAGACTAATTGTCTTCACCTGGGCACTTGGACTGAAAATGTCCACTACCCTACCCCCTCCCCTTAATTCCTCTCAACTCTTACCCTTCCACCTTCCACCTCCCACACTTCTACTTATACATTGTACTTGACACAAATAAAATACCTAGCACAAAGAATACAAAATCAGAAAAAACAAGTGAACAAGAAGAGGAAAAATCTGAAAAACATCAAGAGATGAAGGAGAACAAAAATAGGAATACTAGGGAGCAAGGATCACTTGTAGCAACAAAACAACAATCTTTTTCACGCTTACAAGGTGAGTTTTTTCACTCAGAAATTCTTGGTAACATCCTTTATTTTTAGTTCAATACATGTTAGAATAAGAATTGAGTGTTGAAAAGAAATATTGAACTTTTGATTGTTTAGACAACTAGTTGCGTCATGAACTTTACGAACTGTTCTCACTGAATTATAATTGTTAGAATTTGATGAAATTCGGAGGAGTGGTATACCTCTCTAATATGATCATATAGAACCAAAAATGAGGTAAAATGGACATACGGTTTGAAAGTTATCATAGTTCAAAGTTCCTGCCTTAGATTTGGCCGAAATTCGGAAAGGCATAATTACAGACTGTTTTTATTGAGTTTTATTTATTAGAATTATATGAAAATTTACATGGTTGTAAATCTCTCTGTTACGTACAGATATAGATAAATAGTTATTAAAACGGACTTACGAGTTGAGAGTTATTGTATTTTGAAGTTGCTGCCTCGGATTCATCGGAATCCAGAAGGCAGGACGTTTAAACGTAAAACTGTACTAATATGTGGGGAATATGAAAATTGTTGCTAAATGAAAGTTCTAGATCTCTCTGTTGTGGACATTTTGAGACCTTACGGGGGTCTATACGACTTACAGATTGAGAGTTATCGCTGTTTAAAGTTTCTGCCTCGGATCTATCGAGATCCAGAAAGGGCAGCGAATAAAAGTGTAAAACTGTACCAAACGGTACAGAATATGAAAGGATGGTTCATATGGAGACGTGTAGCTCTCTGTTCTCGTCATTTTGAGAATTTATGGGGCTTGAACGGGTTTACAGATTAAGAGTTATGACTATTATAAGATTGGGTGCTGTTTAATAAAAAAATTCTGCCGAAACAAATTTTATGTGTTGTTTTAAGAATAAATTTGTGTTAGTTACCCAAAGTAGTTTTAAATGAAATTTGGTACAGTGAAAGATCCCCGTCTTACTTTAGTTTCGCAGAAACACCTTAGTTGGAGTTATGGTTAAAAAGTTATAATCGTTACACGTATGAATGACAGAATGTTAGAAAAGAGAATAGTATTTATTCGATCTTCTGAAAAATATGAAAAGTGAATACGTGTTCACATAAATATATAAATATATAATGGATCGGGTTGCACGCCGCAACAAAACGTAAACATAATGGATCGGGTTGCACGCCGCAACAAAACGTAAAGTGAATATGTGTTCACAAATACGTAAATATAATGGATCGGGTTGCACGCCGCAACAAAACGTAAAGTGAATACGCGTTCACAAATACGTAAACATAATGGATCGGGTTGCGCGCAACAAAGCGTAAAGTGAATACGTGTTCACAAATACGTAAATATAATGGATCGGGTTGCGCAACAAATATGAAAGATGAATACATGTTCATCTATATATAAATATGAAAAGTGAATACGCGTTCACAAATATATAAATGTAATAAACATGTGGAAATGCGGGGAATGTCTTAACGTATAATACGAGATAAAATGAAGTGTTAGTTAAGAGAATTTCCTATGAGGTTGTTGCATAATTAAAAATGTTGTAACCTAATATGTTTTTGCAATATGCTTATTACGTTATAATGTGATTGCACTTGGAATATTGTGGTGTTACTTTGAATTGCGAGTAAGGTTCTCACTCACCGGATGGTAGGGTGACTCTTTTATTAACATGTTTGAAAGCGTGATAGAGAAAAGACTCACGCAAGGCTAGCGATCGTCCATGACCTCTTGTCATACCAAGTCCATTTCTTGGGCTTGGTATTCAATCGAGTTCGAGATGTCGGTTCGGTGTCTCGAAATGCCCGTATGGAATGGTCTCCCTTCCAACTTAGAATAATCTTTGTCAGTATGTCTATGTAGAAACAATATTTGCACGAGCATGGGCTAGCGTTATGTTTTTAATAAAGTCATAAACAGATCTCTTTATTGTTATTTTTATTAATAGCTCCGTATTTGAATATAAGTTCAAATTTCTAAATAAAGAGAATTAAATGGTGCTCCTGGTGTGACATAATTGTCCAGGTGCCATCACGCTCTAAGTAAAGACTTAGGAAAATTTGGGGCGTGACAAGTTGGTATCAAAGCTAAACCAGGTTAGGAGATTTTAGGAAGTTTCTTCGAGTTGGGTGTTTGAACGGTTACTTATTGCGACGGTGTGCGCGCCACCTTAGTAATAAGTAAACGGAATAACATCCTAAAGTTTCACTTCTTTCATACTCTTCTCGTGCCTATCTTGAGTCTTTTCAAAGACTTGGTTCTCGTACTACCTCCTTCAAAGGATTGTGGAAGGGAGTGTACAACGATAAAATAACCAGATGTGACTGCATCACCGACCGAAAAGGTAGGAGAGGTACCAGATAGACTATGGGGCAAATTTTGTGAGAAGAAGAGAACATATCTATACAGGGAAGGACTACAAGTCTAACCCAATAATATTTTTCGATGAGGTAGAAAACCTCACATTTACGAGGATGTGTGGAGACGCATGACGTCAATTTGGTAATCGCACGGTTAGTGGACGACACACGGGGGTGGTGGAGAAATTTTAGAAGAAATCATTTTTCGATGTCACCACCGATGACGTGGGGGTTGAGCGCGTTCGATGAAAATACATGCCTAACTCCGAAAGATGCGCTCAGACGTGAGTTTGAACTGTTGAAACAAGGAGACCGCAATGTGATAGAATACAATACCTAATTCATCCGATTGTCAGCATACAACACACATATTATTCCTACAGAAAGGGAGAAGGTCAAAAGAGTTGTTAAGGGTTTAAACCCAAACTTGGAAGAGAATGTAGTGGCATTAGCCCATTATCGGGCATACCTTCAGATCGTTGGTATGATAATGAGGGTAGAAGGTTTCGCTAAAGCAAAAAGAGAATATTCGTAGAAGAGATTTCGGACGTCAGGATCATTTAACCAGAGTCAAAATCAGAAGCATGAGTTTAGTAAGGGATCTTCAGGACCGAACCAATCTGTGGGCCAGTCTTATTTCAAGCCTAAGGGGCACAGTTGGTCTAATTACCAAGGTAGCAGGAACAAGACCACCAACCCTAACACAGGAGGTGACAAACCGATTTGTAAGATTTGTCAAAGGAAACACAATGGAGACTGTCGGCTCTTAACGAAGACATGTTATAATCGTGGAAGTCGTGCCACTATGCGTAGATTGCAAGAAGAGGACCCAAACTCAATCTATTCGGGGAGGTCGGAAGCAACCATACCGCCACTGGGAAATCGGAAACCAACCCCGCAGAGTCGGGAGGTCAACAACCCAACAATTTAATCGGCTCTGCGCTTTGCCCCGGAGGAATGGCGAAACATCTAATGCGGTGGTCACGGGTATTTTGCTAGTCTCGAGTATTCCTGCATTTGTATTATGCGATCCCGCCTACATTTTCATATGTGTCAATGGGCTTTGCTAAGAATTTACACGTAGAACCTTCTTATTTAAGTGAACCTTTTGAGGTTATGACACCATGGGGCCTCGATTTGGGCCTCTCGGGTGGTAAATAATTTTCCATTAGAAGTAAATGGCGAGAACAATGGTGAACCTAGTACTACTTGATATGGTAGACTTCACGTCATTTTGGGTATGGATTGGTTGTCGGCATGTTATGCCATATTAGATTGTCGGTGAAAGATAGTGAGATTAACTTTTCCGAGAACCGTAAGTTGTTATAAGGGTAGGGTTGGAATATCCTCAGTCGCTTTATTTCTACATTGGGGCTCAAGAGTTATTGAGAAGTCACAGTGGAGTATGCATATATCGGCTAATATAGTGGATACCCAAAGGAATCCCAGTGAATGGTGTTCTATTGTTCAAATTTTCCGAGGTTTTCTGAAGATCTTCGGGCCTTCCTAGGATAGAGAAGTGGAGTTGCTATAGAGTTAATTCCGTACAAGACCCGTTCTATTCCTCCATATCGAATGTCCCACTGAATTGAGGAGTTAAAAGAACAATTGAAGGATCTTACGGATAAAGGCTTTATAAGGCCTAGTGTTTCCCTCGTGCACGATCTGTTTGTGAAAAAGAAAGACGGATCGCTCCGAATATGCATCGATTATCGGCAGCTCAATAAGGTCACGATCAAGAACCGATACCCATTACCAAGAATCGATGATCTTTTTGACCAACTTCGGGGAGCTAGCTATGTTTCCAAGATTGATCTTCGTTCGGGATATCACCAGCTGAAAATAAATCCAGATGATATATCCAAAACAACCTTTAGAACCCGATACGACCATTATGAGTTCTTGGTCATGTCTTTTGGGTTAACCAATGCCCCCAGTGGCTTTTATGGATTTAATGAACAGAATCTTCAAACCATTCTTAGATTTGTTCGTGATTGTGTTCATAGATGATATCCTAATCTACAGTAAGAGTGTTGAAGAACATGAAGAGCATCTGAGGTAGTCTTCAAGCCTTGAAACAGAGAAACTATATGCTAAATTTTCAAAGTGTGAATTTTGGTTGGAAAAGGTAGCCTTTTTGGGTCATGTTGTGTCAAGGGATGGAATTATGGTAGACCCCCAGAAGATAGAAGCAGTGAAGAACTGGCCAAAATCGACCACTCCGACAGAGGTTAGAAGTTTCTTGGGTTTGGCTGGATATTATAGAAGATTCGTAAAAGGTTTTTCTAGTCTCGCTCCTTTGACCGGTTGACTCAAAAGCGGTTAAGTACCGATGGTCGAAGCATGTGAAGCAAGTTTTCAAAAACTAAAGAAAGTGTTGACTCGCACTACCCCAACCTTACTATCGACAAGAAGGGTTCACGCCTATTGTGATGCCTCAGAGTTGGGTTAGGATGTGTCTTGATGCAATTTGGAAAGGTTATTGCGTGCATCTAGACAATCAAGATACATGAGAAGAATTACCCAACTCATGACTTGGAATTAGCTGGGGTGGTGTTTGCCTTACGAATATGGAGACATTATTTGTATGGTGTGCATGTGGACATATTTACAGATCATAAGAGTTTGCAGTACATAACCACGCAGAAAGATTTGAATCTCCGACAAAGAAGATGGTTAGAGTTGCTTAAGGATTATGACCTTAGTATTCTTTACCATCCTGGGAAAGCCAACGTGGTGGCTGACGCACTCGATAGAGATCAATGGGCGCCTTCGCCATTTGGCAATGCAAACGAGGGTATTGTTCGTGAGGTACAAAGATCGGGAAACCTCGGGTTAGCTTAACCGAGATCGGTGAAGGTAGGGTGGTGGTACATGATACCTCGCATCGCCTTAGCTTCGTAAATAAAAGAAAGTCATTGAGGATCGGAGTTTGTTGGATTTCGGAGAGGATCCAACAGGCAAACCTTCACGCTACATTGGGAGATAATGACGAACTCTTGGTATAAGGGTAGGTTATGTGTTCCTAAGGTAAAGGATCTAAGGAGGAAGATCTTAGATAAGTGGTCACAACACAAGATATTCCATTCATCCAGTGGTCAACAAAATGTATCAGACCTCAAGGCAAATTACGGTGGACGGGATGAAGAAAGACGTTGCAGAGTTTGTCGAGGTGTCTTATATGTCACAGTGAAAGCTGAACATCAAAACCCGGATTACTTGTGACATTGGAATCCCACGTGGAAGTGGGAGGCGATTCATATGGATTTCAGAATCGGTCTACCAAAATTCGAGAAGGGTATGATTCTATTTGGGTGATTGTTGATCGGATTACAAAGTCACCATTTCTTACGGCCAAGACTACGATCGCGCACCACAAGACGCATGCATTTATTTGAAGGAGATTGTGCGGTTACACGAGATTCCTTTACAAATTATTTCAGATAGGGGTTCCCAGTTCACCTCACACTTTTGGCAAAGTTTCCAGCAGGGTCTCGGGACAAAAGTTAAGTTAAGCACGACTTTCCACCCGCAAACAGATGGGCAAGCTGAGCGAACAATTCAAACACTGGGGACATGTTGCGATCTTGTGTGTTGGATTTTCGGGAAGTTCGTTGACCATCTATGTCTAATTGAGTTCGCCACAACAATAGTTTTCACTCTAGCATACAAATGACCCCGTTTGAAGCATTATATGGACGAAAATGTAGTCTCCACTGATGGTTCGAGGTGGGTGAGACGAATCGTTCGGACCTAAGTCATTCAAGAAACAAATGATAAGGTACAGATGATTCGGAGCGGATCAAAAGCAATTCATAGCGTCATAAGTCCTATGCGGATCATCTAAAAGAGATCTTGAATTCCAAGAGGAGAAAGTATTTTTAAAAGTGTCCCCAATGAAGGAGTGATGCGTTTTGGTAAGAAAGGGAAATTGAGCCCAAGGTTTATTGGGCCATGAGATCTGCGAAGAGTGGGAATGTGGCTTACGAATTAGCACTTCCACAAGAGTCGGAAGAAGGCATCCGGTATTTCATGTGTCAATGTTACGAAAATACTTGCACGATCCAAGTCACGTCATCCTTCCCCGTGAGATAGTTATTAATAAAGAGCTTGATATGAAGAGGCTCAGAGAAATACTTGATAGAAAGGTCCAACGCCTTAGAAATAAAGATATTGCTTCCGTGAAAGTCCTATGGAAGAATCACTCCACAGAGGAAGCCACCTGGGAAGCGGAAGAGGCGATGAAAGTCAAATATCCATTCCTATTTGACTAAGGTAATAAAAAAAAATGCGTTACATAGTACTTTATATGTGTGTCATTTGCGTGTCTATATGCATGTGTTACAACCTTATTCTCATTCGAGGACGAATGCTTCTTAAGGAAGGGAGAATGTGAAGCCCCAAATTTGTTACAATAACAATAAACATTATTGTGTCTATGTGATTATGTTACGACCTTATTCACATTCGAGGACGAATGTTGCTTAAGGAGGAGAGAAAGTAAAATCCGGAAAAAAAAAATAATATATAGTTGTGGTTGGGTTAATAAAATAAAATATATACATTAATTAGTTCCAACAAATGGATTTGCAGTCTTCAATTCATTCTTTAGTGAAGGAATGGGCAACACATCCGAAAATGACATTTTCACTCTTAAGTGATTGGTCATATTAGTTTTTGGTAATTAAGAAGGTGAAAGTAATATACTATTATTGAACTTTTAAAAAAAAAAAAAAACACTTGCTATGACTTACATTTTGCATACGGAAAAAAAATTGAATGAAAATTAGCATTATGACAATTGAATTCTAGACTTGTTAGCCTTGTCATAAATCTCATCAACTAGCATTACCCTACATATTTATGTTTAGAAAATGGAGTAGACTAATTGTCTTCACCTGGGCACTTGGACTGAAAATGTCCACTACCCTACCCCCTCCCCTTAATTCCTCTCAACTCTTACCCTTCCACCTTCCACCTCCCACACTTCTACTTATACATTGTACTTGACACAAATAAAATACCTAGCACAAAGAATACAAAATCAGAAAAAACAAGTGAACAAGAAGAGGAAAAATCTGAAAAACATCAAGAGATGAAGGAGAACAAAAATAGGAATACTAGGGAGCAATGATCACTTGTAGCAACAAAACAACAATCTTTTTCACGCTTACAAGGTGAGTTTTCTCACTCAGAAATTCTTGGTAACATCCTTTATTTTTAGTTCAATACATGTTAGAATAAGAATTGAGTGTTGAAAAGAAATATTGAACTTTTGATTGTTTAGACAACTAGTTGCGTCATGAACTTTACGAACTGTTCTCACTGAATTATAATTGTTAGAATTTGATGAAATTCGGAGGAGTGGTACACCTCTCTAATATGATCATATAGAACCAAAAATAAGGTAAAATGGACATACGGTTTGAAAGTTATCATAGTTCAAAGTTCCTGCCTTAGATTTGGCCGAAATTCGGAAAGACATAATTACAGACTGTTTTTATTGAGTTTTACTTATTAGAATTATATGAAAATTTACATGGTTGTAAATCTCTCTGTTACGAACAGATATAGATAAATAGTTATTAAAACGGACTTACGAGTTGAGAGTTATTGTATTTTGAAGTTGCTGCCTCGGATTCATCGGAATCCAGAAGGCAGGACGGTTAAACGTAAAACTGTACTAATATGTGGGGAATATGAAAATTGTTGCTAAATGAAAGTTATAGATCTCTCTGTTGTGGACATTTTGAGACCTTACGGGGGTCTATACGACTTACAGATTGAGAGTTATCGTTGTTTAAAGTTTCTGCCTCGGATCTATCGAGATCCAGAAAGGGCAGCGAATAAAAGTGTAAAACTGTACCAAACGGTACAGAATATGAAAGGATGGTTCATATGGAGACGTGTAGCTCTCTGTTCTCGTCATTTTGAGAATTTATGGGGCTTGAACGGGTTTACAGATTAGGAGTTATGACTATTATAAGATTGGGTGCTGTTTAATAAAAAAATTCTGCCGAAACAAATTTTATGTGGCTGTTTTAAGAATAAATTTGTGTTAGTTACCCAAAGTAGTTTTAAATGAAATTTGGTACAGTGAAAGATCCCCGTCTTACCTTAGTTTCCGCTTGAGAAACACCTTAGTTGGAGTTATGGTTAAAAAGTTATAATCGTTACACGTATGAATGACAGAATGTTAGAAAAGAGAATAGTATTTATTCGATCTTCTGAAAAATATGAAAAGTGAATACGTGTTCACATAAATATATAAATATATAATGGATCGGGTTGCACGCCGCAACAAAACGTAAAGTGAATACGCGTTCACAAATACGTAAACATAATGGATCGGGTTGCACGCCGCAACAAAACGTAAAGTGAATATGTGTTCACAAATACGTAAATATAATGGATCGGGTTGCACGCCGCAACAAAAACGTAAAGTGAATACGCGTTCACAAATACGTAAATATAATGGATCGGGTTGCACGCCAACAAAACGTAAAGTGAATACGCGTTCACAAATACGTAAACATAATGGATCGGGTTGCACGCCGCAACAAAACGTAAAGTGAATATGTGTTCACAAATACGTAAATATAATGGATCGGGTTGCACGCCGCAACAAAACGTAAAGTGAATACGCGTTCACAAATACGTAAACATAATGGATCGGGTTGCACGCCGCAACAAAACGTAAAGTGAATACGTGTTCACAAATACGTAAATATAATGGATCGGGTTGCTCGAAGAAAAAAATATGAAAGATGAATACATGTTCATCTATATATAAATATGAAAAGTGAATACGCGTTCACAAATATATAAATGTAATAAACATGTGGAAATGCAGGGGAATGTCTTAACGTATAATACGAGATAAAATGAAGTGTTAGTTAAACCGAGAATTTCCTATGAGGAGTTGTTGCATAATTAAAAATGTTGTAACCTGATATGTTTTTGCAATATGCTTATTACGTTATAATGTGATTGCACTTGGAATATTGTGGTGTTACTTTGAATTGCAGGGTAAGGTTCTCACTCAGCCCCAGATGGTAGGGCTGACTCTTTATTTAACATGTTTCAGGAAAGCGTGATAGAGGAAAGACTCCACGCCAAGGCTAGCGATCGTCCCGCAGCCTCTTGTCATACCAAGTCCATTGCTTCGGGCTTGGTATTCGTCAGGTTCAGGATGTCAGTTCCAGTGTCTCGGGAAATGCCCGTATGGAATGGTCTCCCTTCCAACTTAGAATAATCTTTGTCAGTATGTCTATGTAGAAACAATATTTGCACGAGCATGGGCTAGCGTTATGTTTTTAATAAAGTCATAAACAGATCTCTTTATTGTTATTTTTATTAATAGCTCCGTATTTGAATATAAGTTCAAATTTCTAAATAAAGAGAATTAAATGGTGCTCCTGGTGGGAAATAATTGTCCAGGTGCCATCACTCTCTAAGTAAAGACTTAGGAAAATTTGGGGCGTGACAGTTACCCCGCTGACCGTGCCCTTTAAAATTGTCAACTCACTCCGCAATAACCCTTAAGACATAGAAACACTCCTCCAACACCCAAGTAACTAGATTTGGAGGGTATGTCGATTAATGCGATATTTTGCACTGCCACTACCATTCTCAAGAATATCGCTAACCCAAAGAGTCAGAACCATAAATCCACCCCACTGGTTTGGACCTAATCAAGTGTCATCAACACTGAAACACACTTTCCAAATCAACCAAAGTCACAATTGACTCCTCATTCTAAACCCAAAATCATGTCCCCACTATCAGTCAGAAAACAGAAGAACGAGGATAAGATACCAATCTGATTAAACTCGCACGAAAAGAATGAACCAGATACCAATCGGACTGAACTAGCACGAAAGGAATGAACCAGATATCAATCAGATTGAACTAGCACGAAAGGAGAAAAGAAGTGGAATGTTTCCTAAATGTCCTATAGCCTCTCGAGGATGGGTACGGACGTCTACATACCAATCCGCAAGACTCTACCAGACATTGCCCTTGTACACATTAGACCGATTAATCCAGAAGCTCTGATACCAACTTTGTCACGACCCAAATCACGAGTCGTGATGACACCTACCCTTTCCCCCGAGTAGGCGAACCACGTTCTCAATAACAAGTTAATCAGCGGAAGATAAAATAAAGAAATAAGTTATTAAGTCTTAAATACTTATAATCCCTAGAAATGTTACGACCTTCACAAAATCTGGTCAAAAGGGTACAAGAGCGCTAAGCAGAGTTGTTTGGAATAAAAGTCTGAAAAATGCCCGAAGGCTACATACTGTCGGTCAACTAACGAAAGTAAATGGAATTAACTAGGAATCCCTTCAGGGGCCACGGATGATCAAGTAGCTCACCCTGAATGACTAAAAGATATCACCCTAGCGAATCAGCCACGGGGCGTAGAACTGGAACCTGGATCGTACTCTGCACTCAACAAAAGTGCAGCAAAAGTAGTATCAGTACAACACTAGTACCGGTAAACATCATAGGCCGACAATGATTAGATAACGCATGAAGAAGCTGAAACCAACAAGTAGCACATAGAGCACACAGGCGTGGTCACATATCATATACAGGCAAAGTGCAAAGAAATCAAGAATCTATCAAGACAGATATAGTTAACCAATGATCAGTCAAATATAAGAGTGGATGAATGCAATGTAATGCAATAGTCACCTCTCTCACTCCACTCCTGTACACACATGATAAGGGCTATGCCTCAAAGCCATGACCCATGGGGGACCCGCGAAGTCCATGTACCAATCGTGCCCTCCGGTATAAACCTCGGAGTCACTCGTGCTCTCCGGCATAAACCCCGGAGGCTATTAATCACTCTCAATCTCCGGCAGAAACTTCAGAGTCACTCAATCACTCTCAATCTCCGGAAGAAAACCTCGGAGTCACTCGTGCCCTCCGGCAGAAACCTCGGAGTCACTCAATCACTCTCAATCTCCGGCAGAAACCTCGGAGTCACTCGTGCCTTCCGGTAGAAACCTCGGAGTCACTCAATCACTCTTGCCTGAAACCTCGGAGTCACTCATGCCCTCCGGCAGAAACCTCGGAGTCACTCAATCACTCTCAATCTCCGGCAGAAACCTCGGAGTCATCACAAAATAGTATGGGAAGTATGTCAGGCAAGATATCAAGTCTCAACACAAATCACTAGTATACAATCAGATGATAATCACAGAAAATGACACATATGGCGACAAGCCCACATAACAGCAGCAGACGGAACCAACGTAATTGTAATTCAACTCCACTTCATGCCCGAAGGCCTATCATGCTATCCCTGTCACTTCCTACAACTACATACGATTCTCTAATCAGAGTCTAACTCAAGTAAACCATAACCTACCTCAATGCTGAGTGGTGCCACGAACAATCAAACCATCGCTCACAGAGCCTCTGAACGATTTAAATCTAGAAAATATGCGAACTACGTTATAATACGAATCTAAGGACACCTCTATTGCTATATTTATATTAACAATATTTTTACCATTTCAATTGTATGACTAAACTCATACTCATATAACAACATTAGCATAACTTCAGGAAATTCAATTTATAATTCTTTTCTTTTAACTTTCTCGTATCTTCCGCTTGTAAAGGATATAACATTAAATTCGTAACTCCAAATACGGTGTTTATTGTACCACATCGAAGGCAACACTCGGATCTATTATTATGCCGAATCCCACCTGATAATACTTAGTGTAGATGGTGAAAATTTACGAAGGAAACAACCCTATGAAATCTGTGTCGCCAGAATTTTTGTAAAACAAGGCAGAAACTTCAAACAGTCATAACTTTCAAACCATAAGTCGGATCTTCGTAAGATATCAAGCTGACGGGAACAGAGTAATCTACAACTTCCATTCAACCATATTTCCATATTCCTTACCTATTTGTATAGTTTTCACATTTTATATGTTGTGTCGCCTGTGGTTTCGGTAAAACGAGGCAGAAACTTTAAACAGTCATAACTTTCAAACCATAAGTCGGATTTATCTCCGTAAGATCTTAAACTGACGGAAACAGAGTAATCTACAACTTTCATTCAACCCATATTTTCATATTCCTTACGGATTTGTACAGTTTTCACGTTTAAAATGATGCACCCGAAATAAATTCTATTGACTAACAATCATCCACCCCTTAACTAACAATCATTATCCAATGATTTCTCCAATCATTAGCCTAGTCAATTGCCTTAAGAATTATAATCATGTGACCCCTTAATAATCAATGAACAAAAATATGTGCTATGGATACCCCAAAAGAATCATACCTGAAGCTTGCAAAGGATTTGCTTTCACCGTGTCCCTTTTCTTTTCTTCTTAGTGTTAGGTTTTCTTTTTTCTCGTTCTTTCTCTTTGTGTTGCTCACGTTTTTTCTTCTCCTTTTCTTTCTGTTTTACTTTCTTGTTTCTTGTTTTTGTTGATGTCCCTTGCACGTTCCCCTCCCTTTTTATTATTATTAATCAGCCGTGCAACCCTATCAAGATTAGTGGGCTTGGCCCACTTAATCATTCATTAATCTCATGCATATATCTTATATTATAAATCATATAATTAAACACCCTATAGTTCCATACTCTTTTCGTAGTTTAAAAGTGCTAAACGACTAACGGGTCGTTACACCCTCGTATTAATACATATATAACAAGCTCGGTACATATGACTTGTATGTACCAACTTGAGGGGGAGTGTTAGAATATGAATATGATTTCATATATAGTATCCTACTAGGAAAAGGATTGTAATGTAGAATAAGAATAAGATTTCATATATAGTATCCTACTAGGAAAATGATTGTAATGGAGTGTCTATAAATAGAGCTCAGTATAATCAGATACAATAATTCAATAATAATATTTTCTCCCATATTTTCTCACACATACAAGCAAACTTTTGTTGCAATGAGTAACTTGAACCTGACGTCCAAGTTTTATGGTCCTTATTTAGTGATCAGAAAACTCAGCGTTGTAGCCTATGAAATGCAACTACCCCATTCAGCAAGAATTCATCCTGTTTTCCACATTTCTTAGTTAAAACAGAAGATTGGTGCTTGTGAGTCCTACTCTGGACCGCCCCACTATGTGCAAAAAATGGCCAGCGTAGCTATATTGGACAAAAGAATGGTGAAGAAAGGCAAGACAGCTGTAACTCAAGTATTGGTACAATGGACAAATTTGCTTCCAGAAGAAGCTTGGGAGGATTACAAGTTCTTGCTATCTTAGTTTCCAAATTGTGATCCTTAAGGACAAGGATCTTAAGGGGGGGGGGGGTGTGGAATGTCATGATTCGAGCCCAATTAGAACTCCAGACAATTCTAGCCCAAGAGAAGAGTGGCCCAATATCAGTAGCTGGTGGCCAAATTAGTTTAAGTATTACGTTTAGTCCCTTATGTTTCTAGATTCTACTTTCTGTATTTGCATTAGTAGTCCTTTGTAATTTTCAATTCCTAGCAACCGAATTCTGGGCATTGTCCCTTATTAGCTCTTGTACCATATTTTGTCAAGTTATGAAATATATAATATCCGCTTTCTTCCTCAAATTTCTATCTCTCTTCCTCTTTTCTCTATTCCTCATAAATATTCACGAATTGGGCTTGTCAGAGCTCAGATCGTGACAATGGACTGACTGATTTTCCGTAGGATGTGGATAATGTTCGATTGAGGTATAGATTGCTAGAATTAGTAGAGAAAGAAATAGATGGATCAATGGCTCATGGTGTTACTGGAGAGCTTTCGCTTGATTCCATCCCGTTCCAGGTTCTGCAGCTACAAACTTTGACTTTAAGCAATCTCTTGGAATCTGAGTAATCAAACTTACTCCTGTACTATTTATCCAGGTCTTGAGCTGGAGACCTCGAGCTCTATACTTCCCTAATTTTGCAACAACTGAACAATATCTTGAGTATAATACAAATGGCAAAGCCTAAACTCAAACCATCAGCACTCGCTCTGCGAGGAGGAAAAACTGTAGAGAGTGCCAAGGGAGTCCAAACATGGTAGCATAAGTAACATATCCTGTTAAAACACCTATTTTCCTCTTAATTAATCACAAGTCTCTACAAGTTATTAATGTAACAATGCTAGAAGAACTCATCTGCATTGCTTTGTAGCAACGTGCCAGTTTATGAATGAGAGTGGATCGACCACCGCCTGTTGTCATTCCTCCATAATCTTGAAGAAGTGCATTATGCATGATTTTGATGAATCTGATTGTTAGTGGAGAATATGATTTCTTACACTTCAAAAATTATCAATATTTAGTAGATACATCTTTCAATCTCAGCGTCCACGATGTAATCTGCCTGTCTTGGAATAATCGTGTGTATTATCATCTATCCCAGTTAGTATGACTCTTTTTTTCATGACTGAATATTGACAATGGGAAGTTTTCACTTTCAATTCCTCGTCTTTGTGCTAGTTCTCAGGATTTAGCAAGCTCAGACCATGTAAATTCACTTCTTAACATCTCTGGCAAAAAGCTTCCAGTAAATGAATGTTACTTGTTTGTCATAACTCATAATACAGAGAACCCATTGCTCCTTCCATTCAGTTCTTGTGTGACCTCCCTTTATTTGGGCAGATTGGGAAAGATTTTTCTCCATTTTCCTTGACGGAATAGTCTCATTACACATAGTTTGGTTGCACACAACTGTTTGTTAGCTAAGCCATGAAGAAATATTTTAGTTAGCTGCAAGATGATTTTGTACCAATGCTATGTGAATTATTAATTATTTTTTTACCCCTCCCTTCAGGAGCTTCCCCTTTGCTCCCTTGGTGACTCGAACTTGCAACCTTCGGGTTGAAAGTGGAGGGCGCTTACCATCTGAGCAACTCCCTATTGTCATTAACTTCATAGATGAGGTTAATCTATAGGCATTTTCTTTCCGGGACTTCTGAGTGGTAGTTTTATTCTATCATATGAAATGTTTGACTTTGATTACATGATTTCTGTGTCATTTTCATTGAGGGTAAGTACATAGTTGAGATATCTTGGAGCTAAGTAAACGATACTGCAAGTACACCAGGAGACTAAACGGCACGATTCAAAACAAAAATTTGGGGTTAACCAAGAATTTCAAATTTCTGTCCCTTAGTGCTCTAAGAGCAAGGATGGTGAGAAAAAGGAAGGCTTTTGAAGGAGAGGAGCCTGAAAGATTAGTATCTGGACCTTGAAGTGAAGTGAGATATTCATAGTGGAAACGGAGCCTCAGGTGCTTTAATGTTGAATCTTCCAGAATTAAGGCGTGCCTGATTCCCAAAGGCAGCTTAGGCCTGTGGATAGGCTGAGTAATGAGAGACAAACTTATTAAGACCTCTGGTCGGTCTCACATCCTTCCAATTTCAAGAGTTGGGCTTCAAAAGGCACCAAGATTTCTTCTAGAAGTGCCAAGGCTGGAATACCAGTCACTCGAAAGTCCTTGAAATATCTAGATTTGCACAAGGACTCGAAGATGATGATGTGAATGAACCTGGGAGACTCAGTTTCTAGTCTTTGGCACAACAGCGTAGTAACGCTAGTATAGTACCACAAGCTTGCTCGTGTTGGAAGTAGTTATTGCTCGCCTTTCTACCACCAGCATGATCCTCTCTTACACATTCAGTGTGTATTGTGGCCGAGGATGTTATTTAAGGCATGACCCCTGAACCTAGGTATTAACTTTTGGAAATACTAAACATGATGAGTATACCCAACCACCCAAAAATTATCCCCCTATGGGTCGAAATAGAGGTAGCATATGACTTTGATAGATTAGCAGGGTTTCACACAAGGTAACGTGAAAATTACCAGAAAATGCATCATATGTGGTACTCCCTCCGTCCCAATTTATGTGACACAATTTGACTTGGCACGGAGTTTAAAAAAGAAAGAAAGACTTTTGAAATGTGTGGTCCAAAACCAGTCTTATATAAACGTGTGGCTGTAAATCATCTCACAAAGTTAAATTGTTTCTAAATATATAAAGGTAACATTCTTTTTGGGATAGACAAAAAAAAAATAGTGCCACATAAATTGGGACAGAGGGAGTATTTCTATGCATTTTCTTACTAAATGCAGAACTTCATATGATATCCAGATATAATCTGTAGGTATGGGAGCATCCTACATGCTAAGACGGGGAGAAAGAGTTTTTTTTTTCCTGAAAAATTGTATGAGCTAATCTATTATTTATCTTATCTTCTCTTTGCCTTTGGGTGTTCAGGGACATTTATCTACAGAACTGGTATCTTGGCTTCTATTGAGACAAAAATTGCCAAGGCTACAATGATCCGTAGGAACCATGGAGAGGTAAGTCGTTGAATATTTCTCATTGTAAACTAGGGATGTCCAGTGGGCTGGGTCGGCCCGATCCCGACCCATCCTGATACCCGCCCCGATCCCCAAAAAAAGAATTACGTGTCGGGTACGAACTATGGACGGGGCTCGTCCCGATCCCGATCTGACCGCCCTAACCCGACCTTGTCCCACCCCGCCAGCCCCCTCCCCCCCTTTGCAAAAATAATCGTTGCAACAACGGCCAAATTTCGATTTTGGCCGTTGTGAAACAGCTATAACGATCATTTTTGGCCCCCCTACCCCTTAATATTTATTTTTAACCCCTAAGTTAATATATTTACACTTTAACCATATTTCTCAACTATAAATACATCATTTTCCTCGTCATTTTTCTCACAAATCTTTCTACCTTCTTTCTAATCTCTCAATTTATCTCTACAATTCTATACTGCCTACTAAATATTATATATTTTTTGCTCATTTATATCAAAGTTCAAAAATTGGGAGTGAAGTTGACAACTAGCTTGAAGATTATCCATCGAGCAATGTTTCAATTTTCAACCTTGATTACACGTCGACGTTACGTCGGCGTTTGGTACCATCGTTCCTTCTTTAAATTATTATTGTTACTTAATTTTAATTATCACACTTAATTTCATTTACTTTAATTATTTATTTACATAATTATAATGTAACGTGTTGGACGTATGATTAAGGGTAATGTTAATGGTGCTTCTTCTTGTAGGGGGTAACAAGGGTAAGGGTACTTCTAATAGTAATCCTATTTCTAGTTCCGATGATTTGATTAATTTCACTAATATAGACGAAATTGCTTTTTTTAATGATATATCATTATATGATCAGGTATATTCTGCATCCAGACTTTAATTTTGACGATGATGTAGATGACACATCCACTAGTGCACCTCAAGCTCAGGCTGAGTCTCAACCTCAAACTGAAATCGGAATGTCTTATATTCCCCCTAGTATGAGTCGAGACCCCATACAATGAAAATTAAAATCAGTTGCATGAGATTTTTTTTATAGGGACATTGATAATAAAGTAGTTAGATGTAATTTTTTTAAAATGTTTATAAATTTAATACCGGAAAAGGTGAAGGTGGTACGAGATGTTTATTGAGACATGTACAAGGCAAGCACACAACTAGGTGGAATCAATACCAGGCTAAAACATCAGGTGTGTCAATGCCCTCTAAGTCGGGACAATGTTCACATAGTGTCCCCGACCAAGTAATAAACACAAAGATAGGAAAAATATAGCAAAGTTAGTTGCGGTGGAAGATTTGTCTTTCTCATTTCCTTCCTCTCCTGATTTTATTCATTACATTAGAGAAATGTATAATCCTGTTTTTAACGGTTTTCCTAAATCAACTGTTAGAAGAAACGTTTTTAAATTTGCCTCTAAATATCAACAGTATTTACGTTATGCATTATATCATTTTAATGGAAAAATGATTCTCACTTCTGATATAGGTCATAGTACTAAAAATAATGATTATTTAATTGTAATATGTCATTGGATAGATCAAAATTGGTCTATGCAAAAATATATTTTAGCATATAGATATATTCATGATAGGCACGCTGAAACTTTTATTGCACAAAATATTCATGAAATTTGTGATTATTATGAAATAATTGATAAAATTATGATTATTACATTAAATAATGCCACTTCTAATGATTATGCTATAAGACTTTCAAAAGTTCGATTAACTTCATTTTTTTCTTGATCATTTTCATATAAGATGTGTGTGTCATATTTATAACTTAATTGTAAAGGATGACCTAAAACATTTTGAAAACATTCTTGATAAAATACAATTTGCTATAAACTTTATTTTAAAGATAATAAAATACAAAGACACAAAGAGTATAAATTTTTTTTGTCACGATTGTGGATTACCTTATAGAAAAATTCTGAAGTAGCGAGTAGGTGGAATTCTCTATATGAACAACTACTTGTTGCTTACGATTATAGAAAACATATAACTTTATTATTTAACGCCGATAATAAAAATTCAAGGAATCTGCTTGTAGATAATGATTGGAATTTTTTTTAGAACTTAATGGATTTTTAGAGAAATGTTTTTAAGCTACTAATTTTTTTTCGGTATTTATTATCTTACTATTTTAAATATGTTATTTTATGTGGCTCTAATATTTTTGTTACTTAATGAATATATGGAAAAATAAACTTATAAGACATCTATTGAAAAAATGTTTAAAAAATTAATAGATGGTTGTAAAACACTTGTAGAAACGATTTATGATTGTATAGAAGTACTTCCAACAGACCTAACTGAAGAACCAACTCACGAACCAACTAAAGAAGAAGTTACGTCTAGCATACACACTGAATGCAAAAAATATATATGTATTACCAACAACAAAGTGCAAATAATCAACCGGCTTCTTTACCATCTTCTACTACTTCGCTGCAACCTTATAAAAACATGTGGTTTCTACTGCTAGTATTCAAGATCTTAGAAATAAAATGTTTAGTGGTTCAACTTCTTCACACGTTAGCGAATTTGATGTTTATGTTTTGCAGGGTGTTGTACTGTATGAATTAATTGTCAATGATGAAGGACATGAAGACTTGCTTAAATACTGGAGGGACAATGAGAAGACATTTCCGACACTTGCAAAGATGGCCCAAGATGTGTTGAACATTCAAACGTCATCAATCGAGTCTGAAAATATTTTTTCCGCAGGAAGATTTCAAAATATTTTTTCCGCGGGAAGATTTCAAATAGGAGAGCACAAACATTCATTGGCGGGAGACACATTGGAGATTGCAATTTCGAGCGGAGCGTAGAAGGTGCGGTCGGAGATCAACGAAGAAGAAGACTACAATTATAACGAAATCTTGTTTGAGAGAAGAGGGAGCGACATCGAACAATTTGACCAACAACTTTCAATTTCAACGGAAGATCCTCAAGACATTGTGAGGAAATTAGAAAACAAATGGTTAACTATGCAATTTTTTTAATTGTAATTTTACTATGTGATTTGCAAATTTTGAACAATACCACAAAGTTGCAATTTTGAAATTGCATTACAAAAAAATCATATTTATACTAAATAATATAAGAGGCACAAAAACAATATTGAAATGTTTTTATTACATTATCTTGTTCAATTATTAAAGTGTTTATATATATTATTTTTTTAATTAAGTGTCTAAACAATCCCGTTGCTCTTCTCTCTGCCATTTATGCATGAGTTAATCGCTTGACAAAAGGGGTTTGGTTGCTGTTGTGTGTATTAGCCGACCAAACTGGTAGCAGACCTTGCCGAGTTTACTTTGCTGCCAAAATTCGTCCAAGACTGCTGGCATGCCCTAGTGCTAATGTTCTGACTTTTTGCAGTTGTTTTTGTTCGAATCCCCTGGCTACACTCATGGCCGCCGATAAGTCAGGTGGTTTGAGCAATTACACATCCATTCTGATTAATCATCCAACCCCACCATAAATATTCTACGTGCAAGTGTGATCTGGAATAAGCTCATCACCCCTAGCCAGCTTTTCTTGAAATTGGCGTTGATAAAGTTCAATTGTACCAGTTTGTCGAAGCGTGACTAATTCGCCCACTGGGTTGCTGCTTTCAGGAGGTCCAATTGAAAACAATGTTTCTGAAATTCTTCCCAACTCAAGCTGATAATACCATAATTGTGCTTCTCCCAACATGTGAAACCCAGCCATTCCAACCTTTTCCGCTTCAGTTGTATGTTGATTTTCAAAAAAATGTTCACAACGATGTCCCCTAATTAATGGGTCGTAGGTGCCGTCGTAAGTAGGAAAATACATCCTTGTATACCTTGGTACTGTCGAATGAGAATTACCACTTGTGCTTGATAAGCGCGGGACCAAATTGGTGTGATGAAGCGCGGGGCCATGGTCGCGAGTTCGATCCGCATAAACCTTCGGTTGGCGCGTCACACATGGCTTGCCAAGTGTGGTTTACATGGCTGACGTGGTTTGCAGGCTACTGCGTCAGTCCGGGGTTTACCCTGTGCGCACTCGAAAGAGTAGCGGCTGCGGGTTCCTTCGTCAACAAAAAAAAGAATTACCACTTGTTGGGTGATTCTGATCTGCCTGATGAATAGGCAGTGCATTGCCTCTAGCAGCAGGAATTGTTGATCTGCCAGTCACCGGGATGCTACTTGACTCAGTCCGTTGGTCGCTGGTTTCGTGGAGCCAATTCCCAAGCCAGAAAAGGTTTCTTGGATGACTTGGGCAATTTTCTCGCTCAGGCGTTGTTCCATCGCTGCAAGTTTAGAGTTCAATTATGCTTTTGTAAATTGTAATAGCACGTCCTTCCTGGAACCTGGAGCTAATTTCATCGCCCATTGTGTTAGGCTTTGATACCAAATTGTTAAGACTTTTAGAGAATGATCGAGTCACAAGACGATGAACAGGAAAATCTAAATCGGTTAAGTTCTGACTTTTCCTTACCTTTGTTCGAATTCCTAGATCGACCTATTTTTGTTGTTAAAGGGATGTTGAAACCTTAGAGTTCAATGGAAGAGAGAACTCGGATCTCTTGTGTTTTGGTTAAAATACCTTGCTGTTTTATTCCCCAAATCACCCTTTAAATAGGGAGTCTTTTTTACAGCAATAGGAAGTCTAATCCTTATGAAACTAGGAAACATAAATCCTATTCTAGAATAATAACAATAGCTAAACCTAATCCTTAAAGCTAAGAAACATAAAATCCTATTCTAGAATAATTAAAATAGCTAAACAGAAAGCTGTTAAAAATATAATTAAATACTTAATTTAATTGTCCACAACACTTGCAGATTTCAACGATTTATGTATAATTTATATAATTCATAGCTAAGATATGAACGGAGATACAATCATTATAACTATCATATATACGTGAACATATAGTCACATTGTATGGAACTTGTGTGGAAGAAAGATCATTCAAGAACATGGAGCACTAGCTTTATAGAGTTTCGGAGTATGGTGTATATAGAAACTCCTGATGCTATCAATCTTTAACATTTACATTATTGTAATTTCGTCATGCTTACGCCTTGTTCATTTCTTTTCATTGAAGTCATATATGACATTTGCTTCTTTGAACAACGAAAGTTGAATTAGTCAATCGTCCCTCACAACTAAATTCTGAGTAAATTGTCATATCATAATTTGCAGGCATTCAACATTCTGCAATACGAGCTTGGGCAGAGATATGTGTCTCATTATGATGCGTTCAATCCTGATGAGTATGACCCTCAGAAAACACAAAGAGTGCGTTATCTAAAATCTATATGAGTCTGTCAATATTGTCTTGGAATTGTATTTCATATTCCCGGAAACAATCGCTCTGCCTACCAAGTTAGAGGTAAGGTCTGCGTACACTCTAACCTCCCCATATCCACATTGTAGGATTTCACTGGATATGTTGTTATTATGTTGTAATTGTATATTGATGTTACATTCAATGGTGGATCTTTTAAATGGCAGGGGAAAGTTGAATTCTTGAAAACTTTTGGATTGCCAATCAGGCGTCTAAGATAGCTCTAGGTTCTGAAAAATCGTGTTTGGCCACTTAATACAACACAACAACAACAACATGCCTAGTATAATTTCACGGGTGGAGTCTGGGGAGGGTATCCACCTTGTAAAGAAAATTGACCTTGAAATTAACTCAACCCCAAAAGTTAACTCATGAGGTAAGAATTGTTCAAGATCATATAAGGTGGCAATATGTCATTCCCTCAACCAATGTGGGACATTTAACATCCCCAATACACCTAGAGATGGGTAAATCAAAATTTTGAATGAGTCTAGCTCTGATACTATGTAAATAATATGGATCTTAGGAGTAACTCAATCCCAAATTAAGTTCATGAAGTGGGGATTGTTCAAAACCATATAAGGAGATAATAATTCATTTCCTTACCCGATGTGAGGTACTTGACGATATTAATTGGATAGTTCAGGTTAAGGTTGTTGGGTTTCCACTGGTTATGCGTGTATGATATGATAATTACTTCTTAGGAAGCCCACTAATAAGAAATATAGGCATGTTATTACAGGGTCCTCCAACATGCACCCTTGTTTTTCCATATACTCATTTTGTACATCATGTGTGGTCCTCTTCTATGATTCTTTCTTTAAAGAAATAATCACGGTTGTATAACTTCTCTAAATCCACAGAAATGAAAGTGACAAAAAAAGAATTAGGCACAAGGGGAGACTTGAGATAAAAATGAAAGTGGATAGACATTTCCATAATGACTTTTTATATCAAAATGTATGTTGTGTGTTAATTTCTATTGAAGCAACTCGAAGATGCAGCTTTTAATCTTTCATGTTCAATTCATTGCAGATTGCTTCATTCTTGTTGTACTTGTCTGATGTGGAAGAAGGTGGAGAAACCATGTTTCTGCTTGAAGTAGTCCCGGAGTATTTGTAGAAAAGGGGGAAGGGATAGAAGAAAGCAACTCGCGGAAAAAAAGAATTTAAAAAGATAGAGAAGTGTATACTAGAGAGGAGCGGCTGGAGTACCAAAAGGGGTATTTATCTATGAAATAATTAATCCCTTAATTATTCTTATTGATGAAAGACATATATATACAAGTTACAATAGGAGAATACTATTCCTACTTAACATCTAAAACCCTATTCTATGAGGAGACTAACTATACAATTATGGTAATATTACAATAGTAATTAAGGTACAAGACTAATTCTAATATATACTAACTATATAAGATCCAGAACACTGTTCACGGAAGTAGGGCTACCGACAATTGCTTAACACACCTCGCAGATCATGTAGAGGCGCCTTCTGACGAGATCGTCTCTAAAATCTTCAAAAAGACAGGAAGACCTTTGTAAAGATGTCGCAACTGATATCTAGAAGGACATGGCAGACGCCGTCTTGTCCTTTAGCTACCTTCTCTCGAACAAAGTGAATATTCATCTCTACGTGTTTAGTACTGCGCCGAATCGATTACCGCATGTAGATGTCACTTATATTATCACAATATACCAAGGTAGCCTTCTCAATAGGACAATGAAGCTCTAAAAGTAGATTTCGTAACCAACATGACTCAGAAACCACATTGGCTAACCCTCGATACTCGGCCTCTGCACTTGAACGTGAAAGCGTAGATTGGCGCTTGGCAGACCATGATACCAAGTTATTACCTAAAAACATGCAATAGCCAGACGTAGACCGTCTGGTGTCAGGACAACCACCCCAATCAGCATCTATATAAGAGACTAGTGTAGACGTCGATGAAAGATACAAATGCAAGCCATACTCAAGTGTTCCTTGAATGTACCTAATAATGCGTTTGAGCGCATTCATATGTTCAACTCTGAGATCATGCATACACAAAAACACCTATTATATGACATATGTAATATCAGGTCGCGTGAACGCCGATATCTTGAAGGCGCTGCAAGTCTACGATAATGGGCTCGGTCATGGGAGAGCTACCGCAAGACTCCAACTTGGGTTTAGTATCAACTGGAGTAGAAGTGGACTTACACATCTCAGCCCTCTCAATGATCTCTGCTGCATACTTCATCTGTGATAAGAACAATCCACCTGTATGACGAGTTACAGAAATCCCCAAAAAGTAACTCAATGGGCCCAAGTCCTTCATGGCAAACTCAGAACTAAGAAGTGTCATAATGAACTTTCGCAAAACATCAGAGGAGGCGGTCAAGATAATATCATCAACATATAATAGAATATAAGCCATGGAAGATCCCTGACGATGTATGAATAATGAGTTATCAGACCTGTTGTGAGAGAAATCAATAGTCGAAACATAGTCAGCAAACCTCTTATACCATGCCCGTGGAGAATGCTTAAGCCCGTACAAGGACTTCCTCAATAAATAGACATGATTAGGATATCTAGTATCTCTAAACCCCAAGGGCTGATGCATATACACTGTTTCATGAAGATCACCATTTAGGAAAACATTCTTCACATCTAGCTGATGAATGAGCCATGATTTCGAAAGAGCCAAGCTGAGCACAGTACGAATAGTTGTCGACTTGACCATCGCGCTAAATGTCTCACCACAATCCACGCCAACCTGCTGAGTCTTACCATTACCTACAAGTCGAGTCTTATGTCTTGCAAATGAACCATCAGAATTCTCCTTATGAGCAAAAATCCACATAGACCGAATAATATTAACACCAGATAGACGGGGTACCAATTCCCACGTCTTATTATCAATAAGAGCATTATATTCATCAGTCATGACAATTTTTTCCAATTAGGGTCATTTAAGGCAGACACATGATTACGGGGTAAGAATGATTTAAGAACATTAGAATTCAAATTAAAATGTCTTTTTGGTTTAAAAATACCCCGTTGACAGCGAGTGACTGGACCATGACTCTAGGCTGAATTGGGTGAATTTTGGGAATTTTGAGAAGTTTCAGAAATTTTAAGCCGCGCACGCTTAAGTCTAGCGTCGCGCTACCGACAATGCTCTCTGGAATTTTGGCACCGCAGCGCTAACGACGATGGTTCTGAAACTTGGTTAATGCCTAATAAGTGTCGCGGCGCCTCCCCTAAGGACCGCGGCGCTGGAGACGAACTTTGTGACAGATCTGAGAAATGACAGAGAATATAGGGGGAGATATCATCATCCAAAAAATCATACGAACTAGGCATGAGTTTTTCTACTTTAGAGAAAGGAAATTAGGACTCGTCAAAGAGAACATGACAACTAATGATGATTCGTTTAGAAGACAAATCAAAGCATTTATAACCGCGATGATTTGACGGAAACCCCAAAAAGACACAAGAAGTAGAATGTGCCTGAAGTTTGTTGATCGTGGTGGATGGAAACAGTGGATAACATAAGCATCCAAAGACCTAAGATGAGAATACGGAGGAGTTTTATTGTATAACACTTGAAGAGGGATGAATATGTCAAACCTTTAGAGGGAAGAATATTAAGTAGATATGTAGCCATTTATAGCGCATGATGCCAAAACAACGGAGGGAAGGAAGAATGAACCAATAAGGTGCGGGTAATGTTGTTAATGGTACAAATTTTTCGTTCAACTTTCTCATTTTGTGAAGACGTATGAGGACAAGAAAGACAAAAAATTATCCAATTTTGAGCACACAACTCTCTAAACTCCTCATTGTCATACTCTTTACCATTATCACATTGAATGTTCTTTATTTCCCGTTCGAATTGAGTTCTTATGAAAGCTCTAAATTTTACGAATATGGAAAAAACTTGGGATTTTTTCGCAATTGGAAACGTCCATAAAAATTTAGAATAATCATCCAAGAATAAAACATAATATTGATAACCCATAGAACTGAGAACGAGAGATGTCCATAAATCGCTATGAATAATATCAAATGACATTGAAGTATGAGAATTTGAAGCTACAAAGGACAACTTAATAATTTTTCCTAAAGAACAAGATTGACAATTTGGAGTACTACGCGTACCCTTACAGGAAATATTTTTTTTTAATCTGAAACAAATAAAATAGACGACCCCGGATGACCTAGATGAGCATGCCACAAGGAAGGAGTAAGGACTGCAAAAGTGGATGGCATGGTCTGACGAGAAACCGAGACTTGTTGTGATTGGATAAAGATCCCTCCTACTGTCACACCTCATGAGAGGATCCCCGTCTTGAAATCTTTCACAGAAAACCCAAATGGATCAAAATCAACAGAAACCTAATTATTAGTGGTGAATTTACGGATAGACACCAAATTTTTAATTAGTTTTGGGGCATGAAGGGTATTTTTCAAGACAAGTGGTGGATGAGGAGGGGATACCCTTTTATGACCATAACCCTTAATTGAAATTGAATTTCCATTACTCACAATTATACCACGATTACTACGGAAATTGGAATAAGACGAGAGAGTACCTTGATCAGATGTCATGTGGGTGGTGGCGCCGGTGTCCATGTACCAATTCGGTTCTGGTTGAGTCATTTCAAGCGTGTGCATTGCAGCTTCAATGTCGGTCTGCGTGGGTCCCATTGCGTGATGGGCCTGGGGGGGGGGGGGGGGGCGAGGCCCAAGTATACCGGAATGTTGGGGTTGCCCATGTGGTTTGAACTCGAGTCCGACACAGGAAGAATGCAGGGCCACGCGTTGCATGGCCGAGATCGCGACACCGCGACGTCAGTAATCTTTGGTCGCGGCTACCGACCCACCGCATCCGTGGGTCCACCGCGGCTCTATTCTTCTTGCCGACGGTTGCCCCGTTGTTACCGCCATGATTTTTGCCATTGTTTCTCCGATTTTGGCCCTTTTTACCACCACCGTTGTTGCGATTGTGGCTCGAGTTGGTGGAACCGAAAGGAGAAAAATTGGACTCAATTGTCATGACGACAGGACTAGCCTAATAGTGATCTTTTTAGCCAATCCGGCTTCCTCCAATGTAAGCATGGATCGGACCTGATAAAATTTTGGCAGGGGGTTACTCTGACGAATAATCGAAGCAACGCCGTTATAGGCCTCTGACAGATCTGCAACCATCTGAAGAACAAGACGACTATTGCTCATAGGAGCACCCATTTTGCGAAGTTGATCTGCCAAGTCCTTGAGTCGCTGACAATAAGAAGAAACGTTAGAAAAAATTTCCATAGCAACTTTAGAAAATTTCTGCTCAAGGATAACAATGCGAGAATGATTGTTATCTTGGAAGATATCACACAATCGATTCCACTCCGCCATAGCTGTGGAGTTGGGTTCCATAATCGTCTGTAAAAGGTCCAAGAAAATAGTGGCATAAATCCATTGTAGAACATTTGCATCAAACATGACCCATAAGTTTGGATCAGTTGCTTTGGTGGGCACAACCGCTGTAGTCACCGTATCACCCTCCGTAGGAGGAGCTGGAGGGATGATGTGGTGAAGAACTTGATGTGTCATAGCATGGATCTTGAATAATTCCGCCCACGTCCCATATTGGACGTTCTCTATATCAAGAACAATAGGAAGAAAGCTCTTGATGTTGGAAACGGTGAGGGCAGGATGAAACGTGTTTTTATCAGTCATGGTGAATAAAACACAAGATTCAGAGAAGGAAATTTGTGAGAGAGGTTTTTTTTGGAAGATAAGGGTCGCGACTTTGGGCACAAAACTGAGAGAAGGGCCGCGACTTTGGGAAAAAAACGAGAGGGAGAGAGAGAATTTGAGGAGCGGAAACAAGGTAAAGAGAACATAGACTCTTGATACCATGAAAGAATTAATCCCTTGATTATTCTTATTGATGAACGACATATATATACAAGTTACAATAGGAGAATCTTATTTCTACTTTACATCTAAAACCCTATTCTATAAGGAGACTAACTATACAATTATGGTAATATTACAATAGTAATTAAGGTATAAGACTAATTCTAATATATATGTCTTTCATATATATATTATGAAAGGTAAAGAAAACCTAGACTCTTGATACCATGAAAGAATTAATCCCTTGATTATTCTAATTGATGAAAGACATATATATATAAGTTACAATAGGAGAATCTTATTCCTACTTTACATCTAAAACCCTATTCTAGGAGACTAACTATAATATTACAATATTAATTAAGGTATAAGACTAATTCTAATATATACCAAATATACAAGATCCGGAACACTGTTCACGGAAGTAGGGCCGCGACGCTATGGGCCTTGGGCCGCGGCGCTCGACACTGTTTAACAATCTACCCCATTTATTTGACAGTGAAAACTTGTATTTTTTCTGCAGAATGGCTCAAACATGGGTTATGATTATGCCGCTTGCATAGGGTAAAAAGTTAAGCCGCGTCAAGGAGATGGTCTTCTGTTTTATTCAGTATTTCCAAACGGAACAATTGATAAGGTAAGATTTCTTGTTATCACATAAACTTTCCTACTGCTGTTTGCTTACCTGAATATACCCCTTAATGTAGTCCATTACATGCTTGAAATGAGAATCACATAATAATCATGAAAGGAATAGAGTTTCTTCTAATTTTTTGTGATGGCTGTGTTTAGGGTCACTTGCGCCCACAAATTCGAGCATTCCATCATGTACCTACATCCTTCCACTAGTATAGAGATATCGAGTATCACAAGTACAGGCCCGTGATTTGTAGGTTTGCAAAAAAAAATCTCAATAAGTCATGTTGCGTGCATGATGTTTAAATCCTAAAAAGAACAAGTGATATGTGAACTACAGAAAAACTTAGTGCGCAGGATGACATATATCTTGTTTCTGTTGAACTTTCCACGGACGAGGTACTTTGGAGACTTCCTTTCTACTGGTAGATCTCAAGTTTCTAACTTTTGCAAACAATGTTACAGGCTTCCATACATGGAAGTTGTCCTGTTATCAAAGGAGAGAAATGCGTGGCTACAAATGGATCAGAAATGAAGAACAGCAGGATTAAATTCAAGCACTATTATCAGCTTTCTGTGTTCTGAATCACCCAACTTTCCTTTTTCTCCTGTGGATATATAATCAACTGATGTTTCCATTCACTTCCTTGAAGGTCCTCTTTTTTTCATTTTTTTTAATAACAAGTCTCAGGACTTAGTAACGACACAAGTGGATGAAAAATAAAGTTGGAAGGGCAGCAGTCAAACATGTATAAAGGGCAGCCCGGTGCACTAAGCTCCCGCTATGCGCGGGGTCCGGGGAATGGCCGTACTACAAGGGTCTATTGTACGCATCCTTACCTCATATACAGTCAAACATGTATATGACAGATTATAAAATTCTTATAGTTGGTTTTGTGCATTACAATAAAAGCAGATGATTCCAGAGTGTTGGAAAAAGTAATTGTTGTCTTTGTACCAGTTTGATGGACCTGTTTTCATTCTTAATCCATTCCTAATGGACTTCCCCACCACAAATAAAGTCCTTTTCTATAATTGATCACATGATTTCTGCATATGGCCCACTTCTCCAATACAGTAAATTTGATCATCTTTTTATCCCCTAAATCTCTGAAGAATTAATGTTGTCAATAAGCAAAACTATAGTAACTTTTGGAGCTACAGCGGATCCACAAACGATCTCTCCTTATAATAGGAGGAATGTCAGTGACACGGTCTCATTGATAACCAGAAACCTTTTACATTTTTCGCCTATAGGATTACAACACACAGAGAGTGAACCAACACATATAAAAGAGCATTTAGAGTTAAAAAGTAGAATGAAGATTTAAAGATGCAGAAAATTTTCCTAAATCTAGTTGGAAGAAAGAAGAAAGAGCAAGTAGAAAGGTAACAGCGGTTGGTATTGATAAGTTATACAGTGTTTACATCAGGTATAAGGCATTCAAAGGGTTTACATAAATGATAAATCTAATTGAGCTTTACCTCCCATAGTGTCTCATTCTGTTAAAAGCATATATTTTCTATCTTGAAATATGTAAATATAAATCCCTTCTGGTATATAAGGAGCAGCCTGGTGCATAAAGATTCCTATGTGCGGGATTCTGAAAAGGCTGGATCACATTGAATCTAGTATACACAGTCTTATCTTGCATTTAAGAAACTGCTTCCACAACTTGGAACCCGTTACCTCTCGTCACACTCTGTCAACTCTTATTGTTGCTCCAAGACTTCCTCTTCAAGTTTAAATGTACAAAAAGTATGAATGTATCTTCTAATCCACTGTTGAGATTTCTTGTGACAATTTTTTAGAATCTTGTACTTTCTTAGGGTGTCCGAGTAGGCTAAGAGACACATCATCAGCAACAACCTGATCATGATCAAGTTCAGAAGCTGATGATCGGTCCTCAAGATCATTAGATAGTACCAATGGTTCTCTTGTACTAAAATGGCACCATTTTTTTTCCTTTGCATGCAGTATAGTAGGATACAAGAACAATCCTAGAATAATGACGGAGCCACTTACTATAAAAGTCTTTAAAGAAGCCAGATACATGACAAAAAGAAGCAACAAAGCAGGCGGCAGGCATAGCACTGTTGCTCCAAATGTTTGCAACGGGACCTTATAAGGTCTGTGAAGATCTGGCTTCTTTATCCTTAATTTTATGAAGGCTGCAAACTCAAGAAGCATTCCTACTGAATAGAGGAAGTTAAGAAGTTCCAAGATTTCTTGAAAAGTCATCCATGACAGAAAGATTACGCCTGTTGCAGAGCATAAGATGCTGATAGTGGGCGTCCCATATTTTGATCTGCAAGATTTGAAGTAATAACTTGTCTTGTGACAACAGACTCAGAAAGCCAGACGGCTAATTTGTAAATTTGTCTTTTCCCTTTCTCTAGGTAATGTTCATGATACTCAATCCTGATTTCAATCTATGAAACCTTAAATAACAAGTTGTCATTTTTTTTTTCATTTTTACTGTTTGCGCCTTTCCTAACCAGATCAATACACCGGAATATCCAAGGTACTCCTATTTATTCTGTCACAAATTATATGTTCCTCCCTATAGCTCTAAGACTGGATTTTTCTTCTTAATATATCATTTGATGATCATGATCTACCTCAGTTGAATATCTAAGAGATTAAGTTGAAAGAAGTATGAATTGTTTACTCATTTCCTCTTTTTAGGGAACATGCAAGGAAAATCTCTAGCTTGTAATGTTCAAATGCTTATTATTGAAGACGTCAAAACTAATGTAAAAGAAGCAATGAGAAATTTCTCAAACCTTAAAGCAAATATAGAAGGAAGCATTCCCATTTCACTCATCCCAAGAAGTTGGAAGGCATCACTGCTCATTTCAGCCTCAAACAACCCCATATTTGACATTGCAGCTGCAGCCTGGATCCACCATTTCAGCCAAACCCCGCCAATCAGCATTCCAGCTTCTGCAAAATAACCATCACTCCACTCGCTAGGATTAGAATTTAAAGCTCCTGTTGCGGCAAGAAGTGGAATTATATACGACGAAACCACCAAAACTACAGCCCCGAGCAACGCCTTTGGGAACGTTCTACTAGGGTCTTCAACCTCTCCTGCTAGAGTACTGGCTTTATCCCAGTAATTCAGATTCCAAAACATGGTATTAAAGTATCCCCTCCATTGGACCTTTTTGAAATCCACAACAAACCACTGTCTTGGCCTGATCCGAGGGATCGAGAGAATTCCCATTACCAAAAATGGAAAAAGAGAAAAACTTGCAAGCAAAACAGCTGAAAAACCAACAATATGCAGGCCTCTATAATTCAAGTATGTTAAAGAGACTGTAATTCCTAACAGGGCTGGAATTCTTGCAACCAAGTGATTAAAAATGGGCATCGAATGTTTCAAGTAATCGAGAAACAATACCGGGTAAAGAGCGTTATCCATGATACCACTAAACCATTTCCAAAAGCCTTCTTGGAAGCCCCAGAAAGGGCCAAAAGCTGATGATATCCAAATGACATAACCACCATTTTCTGGGAAACTTGTGGCTAACTCAGCTGTGATTAGTGCTTCAGGTATGCTCCAAAATAAAGGGAAAATCAAGAAACCAAGCAAGGATAACAAAGGACCACCACCTGCTTTAACTGAATCCTCTACACCAAAAGGTCCTCCAGAAACTTCATAGAAAATCAGAGCAATAAGAGGCAATAAAGTTAGTTTTGGATTTTTCTTGTTACTTGCAGTGTTCTTGACATCACTCACCATTCCCTCCTCACTCATCCACAGGATAAACACAAGGTGGGGAGAGAGGTCAGGGAAACACAAAGTCAACACTAAGATAGTAAATCTGGAGATCCGTATTCTATGGAATGGATTTGGGTGCTATAAAGCATATATAAAACAGTTTTTCTTGAATTGTAATTATCAACATCCTCTCTTTTTTTTAAAAACAAAAATTGGTTACAAGGAAGAAGTGAACATAGTCAATTTGATAATATGTTTCATGCAAGTGGTGAGCCACAACTTGTTTCTAGCCTTGACTTGAGTGCAGACACATTAGATTTTTGTACTTATATTTAAAGCCAAAATTTCGTATGACTTCTAAATTGCACAATTTACACTCGACAACGTATTTCTTTTCCTTTGTCTTTAAGCGGACAGCGGCAGGAAAGTGGAGTAATTCTTTGGAATGCTGCTAAATGCCACAACTTGATACTTAATAAAAAATGACTCCATGATTAATATTTTCCTTCAAGACAAAACAATTATTATAATTAGCATACTTAATCTTTTTATTATTCCAACACCTACAGAAAATAAATTGATATTTTATAAATATTTTGTATTTTTCCCTCTAATTTTTTATACATATAGACATACACCTAATTTAGTTATACGGTCTACAATACAAACTACATGTTAATGTGCACTATAAATATCTTATAAATAATAGGGAAACAACTAAATTAGTTATAAAACTTGCCTACTTCTTGACAAATTTTCATTTATTTTATAAGAAAAAATGATTGAATTTTAGCTATATTGAAGTAATTCAATGTTTTAATTAAAGTCAATCATAATACTGATTGCTTGTTTTATCTATTGTTTACCATTTTTTAAACATTAATTGAATTAAATAAAAGCCTGTTAATTGTTCCTCAATCATTTATAATACTTATCTGTATTTTTTTCTAAATTCAATATTTCATTCAAAGTCAAACATGGTGTTGACTACTTGTTACATTGGCTGGTTTTTAAAAGAAAATTGATTGAAGTAAATCAGAACTTGTTAATTGTTACTCAATTATATTTAATACTTAGCTAATTGAGATAATTCAATGTTTAAATTAATGTCAATCATAGTATTGACTACTTATTACATCTATTTTTTTAAGAAGAAAGATTGAATTAAATCAAAATTAACATTTTACTCTATCATGTATAATACTTTGGTAAATTGAATGCAATTCAATTCAATTAAAATCAACCATAGTGTTAACTACTTGGTACATCCACTATATTTTTAGATTGATTGAATTAGATTTGAACATGCTTATTGTTACTCAATCATATCTAATACTTAGTTAAATTGAGATAATTCAATATTACAATTAAAAATGATCATAGTGTTGACTACTTTTTATATACATTTCATTCTGAATTGAATCAAAACTTACCAAACATTTTACTCAATAATAACATTAATACTTAGCTAAATTGAAGGAATGTAATTTTTCAATTAAAGTCAACCATAATGTTGACTACTTGTTACTTCCACTGTTTTTATTTAAATTGATTGAATTAGATCTAAACTTGCTAATTTTACTCAATTCTATCTAATACCTAGATAATTGAGATAATTTAATGTTTCAATTAAAGTCAATCATAGTATTGACTACTTGTTACATCCATATTTGACATTTAGCACTACTAATTTATTCAATCTTATATAATACTTAGCTAAATTTTAGAAATTTAATATTTCTATTAAAGTCAATCATAGTGTTAATTACTTGTTACGTCAACTATTTTTATTTAAATTGATTGAATTAGATCTAAACTTGCTAATTGTTACTCGATTCTATCTAATACCTAGCTAACTGAGATAATTTAATATTTAAATTAAAGTCAACTGTGGTGTTGACTACTTGTTACGTCGACCTTTATTTTAAATTGATTGAATTAAATCAAAAGGTTCTAATTGTTGCTCAATCCTATATACTACTTAGCTAAATTGAAGGAATTCAATGTTTCAATTAAAATCAATCATAGTGTTAACTACTGTTACATCATCTATATTTTTTAAATTGATTTCATTAGAATTGTACATGCTTATTGTTACTCGATCGTATCTAATAGGTAGCTAAATTGAGTCAATTCAATATTACAATCAAAAGCAATCATAGTGTTGACTACTTTTTAAATATATTATTGTATTTTGAATTGATTGAATTAAATCAAAATTTAGCAAATATTTTACTCAATCCTATATAATACTTAGTTAAATTTAAGGAGTTTAATATTGAATTAAAGCTAATCATAGTGTTGATTACTTGTTATGTCTACTATTTTCGTTTGAATTGACAGAATTAGATTTAAACTTGCTAATTTTTACTCAATCATATCTAATACTTAGCTAATTGAGACAATTCTATGTTTTAATTAAAGTCAACCATAGCATTGGCTACTTGTTACATCTACTTATTGATGCGCGAAAAGATGCGCACACTTTAACGCAAGTGCACGTTATCGTGACAAGTAATATAATCTAGGTAAGACCG
Organism: Przewalskia tangutica; assembly: GCA_029844215.1. Classification (NCBI taxonomy): domain Eukaryota; kingdom Viridiplantae; phylum Streptophyta; class Magnoliopsida; order Solanales; family Solanaceae; genus Przewalskia; species Przewalskia tangutica. The sequence goes on from CM056738.1 coordinate 36,547,801, forward strand.
AATATCGTCCTCAAGGATTGGTTTTCAAGTACCGGTTATCTATCCTATGGTATCTATTTGGTTAGCGTAAATTGAATTGTTGATTATGACTAATAATTATAAATACTAATTAACTATGTGTTTACTTCAGTAGTGATGGAAATAGGGCTTCCAAGTCTCCTCAACTATCCGCTTATATTACTTATTAATGCAATGAATTATGGTTCTTCTTTTTTTGGAGCTAGCAGGTTTACTAAATCGTTTTATACTCCCGTTAAGGCTATATAAACACTCAACCCCAGTATCGCTCCTTTCTACCTTTCGGTGATAAAGATGACTCTATAGGAGGATTAAGACCAAAAACCTAGTTAATCGACACGCGCCATGCGTAAAATTAGGTGTTTAGACCTCTCATTAACGCTACACAAGTAATTGAGGTATTTTCATCCCCAATCCAAAATATGTCTACCCAACTTACAGCATATTCACAATCTCCTCCTTTCGAAGTTTGATTAGAAATCATATAAATAATGATAATTAGTGATCAATTAATTACCAAGCATTCAAAGCAATTATTGGGTAAATCTCAACAATAAGAAGAATAACCATAAACATGCATCAATTCATAACATAAGTTTCTAGTGATTTAACATGGAAATCTCTATAAAGGAATTAGTTCCTAGCCATAGACATGACAAGAACTAATTCAATATCCAACATAAAAACTGAAATAAATAAAGCAAAAAGAAAAGAAAATACTTAAGAACGAGTCTCCAAGCCTTCTAGCATCCAAGGGTTGTGTTGTGGAATATTTACAAGATGGATTGGTGGATGAATGTAGAATGGTGAATGGTGGAATGGAGAATGAATTCTTCTAATGATGTAGAGACTATTTATAGACCAAGAATCCTTTAGGTGAAGGGTTAAGGACTTGTAAGTAGGAAAAGTTATTAGAATCCTTTTAGGTAAGGGTTTTAAGGTAGGAAAAGTTATCCCTTTAGGTAGGAAAAATAATCCCTTTAGGATTCTGAAAACATGTCAAATTCCCGCCTGACTTCATAAATCCCGCTGCGTGTTCGCAGATCAGCCATACGCGCTAAAAATCAGCAACTCTCGGGACTTTCAAGATTTGGGCCGCGGCCGCTGCCAGCGCCGCGACTCGTGACGTTTTCGCTGATTCGCTTGCCGCCTTTTTCGTCCGACTTGCCCGATCTCCTCTATAATTTCCGGAACTTCTTAGACTTCATTTCTTGGCCCTTTTAGTGTGCAATTCCATCTCATTTATGCTCATTTCATCTCCTTTTCGTCATTTCTCCATTTCTGACCGCTGTGACACAAAAGAAAGGAAAACAACCCTAATACTATACTAAACATAAATGAAATGAGAAAAATACTAACTAAAAATGACTCAAAAAGTGTATATAAAATACACCGATCACTTATTTTAAAATTAATAGAATTAAATCAAAATTTATTAATTGTTACTCAATTCTATATAATACTTAGTTAAATTGAAGCAATTCTTTGTTTCAATTAAAGTCAGTCATAATGTTGACTATTTGTTATATCCACTTCTTTTATTTTATTTTTAAATTAGATATAAACTTACTAATCACTACTCAACTCTATCTAATACTTAGTTAAATTGAGATAATTTAATGTTTCACTTAAAATCAATCATAGTGTCAACTACTTTTTACATATATCTTTTTTGAATTGATAGAATTGAATAAGAAATTTGCAAACATTTTACCTAACTAAACTGAAGAAATTTAATGTTTCAGTTAAAGTCAATCATAGTGTTAACTACTTGTTAAATTCATTATTTTTATTTAAATTGATTGAGTTAGATCTAAACTTGCTAATTGTTACTCAATTTTATCTAATACATAACTAATTGAGATAATTCAATGATTCAATTAAAATAAACCATAGTATTTGCTACTAGGTACATCTAGATTGAATTAGATCAAAAGTTGTTAATTGCCACTCAATCCTATATAATACTTATCTAAATTGAAGAAATTCAATGTTTCAATTAAAGTCAATCATAGTGTTGACTATTTGTTATCCATATTATTTAAAAACTGATTGAATTAACTCTAAACTTACTAATTGTTACCCAACTCTATCTAGTACTTAGTTAAATTGAGATAATTAAATATTTCAATTGAAATCAATCAGTGTCGACTTTTTCACATATATATTTTCTTAATTGAATCAAACTTACCAAACATTTTACTCAATAATTACATTAATACTTAGCTAAATTGAAGGAATTTATGTTTTCAATTAAAATCAACCATAGTGTTGACTACATGTTACCTCAACTATATTTGTTTAAATTGATTGAATTAGATCTAAACTTGCTGATGCGCGTTAAGATACACACACTTTAAACGCAAGTGCACGTTATCGTGACAAGTAATATAGTCTTAGTAAGACCGAATATCGTCCACAAGGATTAGGGTTCAATTACCAACTATCTATTTTCTAGTATCCATTTGGTGAATTTAGGATTGATTTGTTGTTTATAACTACGAATTATGCAAGCTATTTTAATTATAAAGATTTACTTCAGTGGTGATGAGAATAAGGCTTCCATGTATTCTTACTATCCGCTTATGCTACTTACTAATGCATTAACTTATGGTATTCTTCTTTAGGAGAAAGCAGGTTTACGTAATCGTTTTATACTCCCGCTAGGGTTATATAAACACTCAACCCCAGTATCGCACCTTACCTACCTCTCGGTGATAAGGATAACTTTATAGGAGGATTAAGAACAAAAACCTAGTTGACCGTCACGCACAATGCGCAAAATTAGGGTTGTTAAGCCTCTCATCAACGCTACATAAATAATTGAGGTATTTTCATCCCCAATCCAAGAATGTCTACCCAACTTACAAAGATATTCACAATCCCCTTCTCAGAGTCTGATTAGAAATCATATAGTGATAATTAGTTGTCAATTAATTACCAAGAATTCAACTCAATTATTGGATAGATCTCACAATAAGAAAAATAACCATAAACATGCATTAATTTATAACATAAGTTTCTAGCAATTCAACATGGAAAGCCCTATAAGAGAATTAGTTCCTAGCCATAAATATGACAAGAACTAATTCAAAGTTCATCATAAAACCGAAATAAAGTAAAGAAAAGGAAAAGAAATTACTAAACTAATGGTATCCAATCTCCAAGCCAAAGTCTTGAGTTGTGCAAGAAGGAACCTCAAACCGCCTAGGGTTCTCCTTTTATAGCCGCAAACCGCCTCCTCTTTTCCTTCAGTTCGCCTGCAATTTCGTCAAAGACCTAATTTTTCCGCGTCGGCGCGCGCAGATGAGCGTCGCGCGCCAAAGTTCTGCAATCCGTCGGGTGTTTGGCGCCGCGGCCGATATCTTCGCTCGAGGCGCCGCGACGCTGCATCTTCGTAGCTCCTGATGTTTAGCGCCGCGACCTGTATTTGTTGTCGAGCGCGCGTGCCGAAGTCTTCGCAGCCTCTGAATAGTGGCGCCGCGCCGCTGATCGCAGGAGGCCGCTACTGGTCCGATTTCACCCTCGTTCGCCATTTTCTCTGTTTTCAGCTCTGGCATCTCCTCTTTTGCCCTCTTTTAGCTCATTTTCCGCCATTTGGCCATTTTAACCACTTTGACTCAAAAGAAAGAAAAACTATCCTAATACGACACTTATATGTGCAAAACGGGACAAAAGACTAACTAAAACTGACCCAAAAGGTGTATATAAAATACACCGATCAAATACCCCCAAACTTAACCTTTGCTCGCCCTCGAGCAAAGATAGAAAGAAATAAAATAAAAGACTCAAAGAACAAAAATTAAAAAGACTCACTGCCATTGATCACTTTTGCTGCATGAGTGTTAACTAGAAAAACATGAAGGTTAGCGAAATAATATGCAGGAACATATAGCATGAAAGTTCAGCACACTAAGCATATGAAGCTAGATATTTCGCAAACTCATATTATCATGCTTAATGGACGTCAATATACTAAATCATGCATGTAAATTCAAGAATTCCTATGGCATGCTTACTTGCTATTCTCCACTAATTCTGGATATGCATAAAAGAGATCTTCAGGACTTTAAGGGTTGTAATGTAGGCTTAGGTAGGGGTTGGTAAAAATAGGCATTTAGGCTCATTTTTGTGTACCATAAGCTCTTCAGCTTTTCAAGATTTCCCTTTTCTTTTGTTCTTTTCTTCATTTCGATTCTATCTTTCCCCTCTTTTGTTTTGGGAGAGTGAAGTATATAATAATGACAAGCACCCCCAAACTTAGGCTTTTGCCTATTTCTTATTACTTTTGTATTGGGGTGCAACAGACTTATTCACTCTTTTTGTCTCTTTTTTAACACAATGTATTCCACTATTTCATATTTTCACTTATGGTACAATTTGTGGGAATGTAGGGTGTCAAAGAAGAAGTTTCAAATTTAGGCTCAATGGGGCTGACTAGGGATACTTTTAAAGTACGGGATAGAAAAGAATGGTAAGAATTGGCTATCAAAGAAATGCCTGAGTCATCTCCCGACCCAGCATATCCTAACTATTTCGCCTCAAATAGCAAGCAATCATAACACATAAGCATTTATCATTTAACATGCATAATTTAAGCAAGAAACTCCAAATAGACAGATTCTATGAGTTTTTGGCATATCTAACTTAAGTGTTTAGATAGTTGCTTCAATTCCGTTACATTATTTCACCTTACTTCACTAGGTGTTTCTAGCAACTACAACATACATGATCTTTGACAGACAATTATGACTCAAAAAAGGGAAAAAATATTTTTTGTGACTCAAAATAAACATAAAACAATCAAAAAGACTTAAATAAAACATAACATGACACATAAAGAAAACACAATTAACCACCCCCAAACTTAAAACACACATTGTCCCCAATGTGTGTAGACTCAAAGACAGTAAAAGAAATAGACACTTACAAACTTTGGTTAAAATGGTGGTGGTGGCGGTGGATAATGCATCGACCATTGGTTGAACAAGGAACTCAGCTCGTTGATTTGTTGCCTTGTTTCTTGCTGTCCTTGTACTACTGTGTCCAAGGTCTGCATCATCCTCATCTGATTCTGATACAATTGCTCCATTGTGGGCATTGGAGGTTCTGCTCCTGTGGTTGGCCTGTGGCTAGGTCCTGCCTCATATTGAGCCCCTATTTCAGGCTCATCTTCGTCCATGGCGGCCTCTGCTGCTGCTGCTGCTGCTGGTTGTACTCTTCGCCGTCACTGGGGGCTTGGAGTGCAGGAAAGAGTGCACTATCCCATGGGACATCGGCGGTTGGTTTCTTTCATGAGTGTCGGTGGGTAGGTTTACAACCGCACTCGTGTGACATAGCTTGCGATGATCGAGCCATGTCCCAATCCGCCTGTTGTTACCAACCTGCTGATTTCTTCAATGCTCTGCACTATTTCTTTCCCCACATCAATCATCAACCCCCTCATAATTCCATATATAAGTTTGATCCTATCCTCTGGCACTCTGGTGAAGTGCGTGGATGGAATCATGCGGGCGCTGACGAAATATAGCCAACCTTTGGCTACTTTGTTGAATTGGCACCTGTTCAGTGCTCTTGACCCATTTCTTCCAATATCAAAAACAGCTCCCTGGTAGCTCACGGTGTTTGCGACGATATCCCAGTTTATGTTGTCGGTGCTCCTAGACCATGTTCTAAAATGGCTCCGATCACCAATTCCTCCTTCAACATCAACTGTTTTCAATTGTATATTGATATCTTCTGCTGTCACAGGCACATAGCGTCCCCTTACAAAGCATCCCCTTTCCACCTTCTCCGGAAAATTGGCATAAAATTCACGCACCATTGTTGTGTTTACTGGTGCTATCTTCTCCGGATTCACAAATTTCCTCCAATCCCTTAACTCAATCATCGCCCGAATGGGCTCATAAACATCTTCTTCCCCATATGACTCCCTCTGGTAGTCCATTCCCCTTTCTGGTATCAAGCTTTTTGTATCTTTGGGAGGCTTCGTAGCTCACAAACCTATTTTCATCGTATTGTAGGGTTGGGGTGGATGTGGAGCCTCTTCTCTTCCTGGTGGCCATGGTTTAAAATAGTTTTATGGGGCTTACAATTTAGTGGCACAAATGTCTCCTATACAATCGACAACTAGCAGCGAACACAACACCCCCAAACTTCAACTTTTCTACCCAATACCCACACTCCTTTTCTACTCTTTTCTCTAAACTTCACAATCAACTTTTCAGTACCCAAACTACTTCAATTACAACACTCCTTCGAACTACTACCTCCTGTGACTTTAGTAAAGGAATCAAGAACAGAAAAAGATTACCTTTTTATGAGAAGCCTCAAGCTTGTTCTTGTTTCTAAAAGTGGGTTGAGGCTATGGAATGGAGCTTTGTTGGTTGAGATGGCTGAGGATTTTTAGGAATTTAAGAGTTTTGATTGTGGTTGGGTTGGATTTATGGAGGATTTGTGGGCGATTTTTCGAAATTTCGTGGGTTTTTGGAGAGGAAGGGTTAGGTTTTTGAATTTGGAATTGGGAAAATCTGATTTTTGGGCGTTTTTATGTTTCTGGATTCCCGCTTTGGCCGTGGTCTTTTAGCCGCGCTGCCAACTTCGCTTCTTCGATTTTTCACGCGCCAGCCATATTGAAATGGCCGCTTAAACTTGGCAAATTTTTCGATTTTGGCGCCGCGCCTCGCTGGCGGCCATGGCTAAAATTCGCTGCTCGCTCATTGGCGCCGCGCCGCTTCCTGGCGCCGCAGGCTTACCCGCTCGAAATTCTCGCTTTTCTTCGATTTCGCTTTATTCCATTGCATTTATCACTCACAAAGACAAACACACGAACCCAAGACCGTGAGATTGTTCTAGACAAAATAAAATAAACTTAAAGATGTAAATTAAAATAACATAATTGAAAACGCTGGTTGCCTCCCAAGTAGCGTTGTCTTTAACGTTTTTAGCGGACGTAAGTTGCTTATCCTTAATAACCCTGGGGTGGATTAAGCCCCCAACCTTTCCATTTACTCAACATTTGGCATTTTCTTTTTCTTCTTTTCTGTTTAGCATTATCGAAGTGTGGGGTTCGTGAATACTTACCTCCTTTAGTGACATTTTAGCAAACCATGCCTGCTTTCTTGGGCTCATCGCTCTTTGGTTGACTTGTATTGGCTCGCATGGGGGTTTGATGGTGCTGATTGCAAAGCACCCACTTATTGTTGGTGGCTCAATGACGTGTGTTGACAGTCAATTTTGACCCGTTTTTTGTATATTTGTTGCAATTCTAAGTATTTTAGCACATCGCATTTTAATCAGTATTTTGGCATTTTTTATCTTTTTATGTTAAAATAAGCATCATGTCTTCGTTAATATTATGTTTTTATTATTGTTAATCACTGCTTTATTTTAATAATATTTGCATCTTTTTAAATAATTAATTGGCATCCCGTTTTTACTTTTAATCAGACATTAAACATGTCTTAAATATTGCATTTTAGTATTATTGCGTCGGCATTTGTATTTTAATAATCTTGCATCTTTTTAAATAATTTTTCTTTAAATAATTAACCAAATTTTGTATTTTTGTCAAACCAAATTAAATTCCAAGACACAATTTGAATCAGTTCAACCCAACACCATTTTTGTTTTTAATTCCATCCAAACACCCTCTTTCAGTTTCCCCACTAAAATAAAAACCCAATTTTCATTTTTTACCACAAAAAATAAACCCAAACCCGAAACACCTTCCCTATAAATAAAGCATTATACTCTCACTTTCCCCCCAACACAAAAAATCAGCCCCCCTATTACTACCCTAGCCGCAACATTAAAGGTCTGAGCCCATTTTTTTGTACTTCAAGAAAAAGGCTCACCAACTCCTCATCTCATCCTCACCTCGCGCCTGCCGCCGCTGCCTTCACGGAGCTCCAAGCTCCGGCGAACACCATCCCCTTCATTTCTCTCAAACCCCCACAGCAACACCCCTTCCCTTTCAGATTTTTCTCATCCCTAACCCTTCTCACCCGCCGCCGCTAGCTCCGGCGAACCACCACACCACCGCGAACCCCCCTAGCAAAACCCTCAGCCGCAGCCCACACAGAATTATTAGCCCAGCAACCCCAGCCAAAACTCTCTAAGCCTCTCCAACTCACCTCCACCCACTGCCATCGCCGCCACCCATTTTCCATCTCCGGCGAACACAACACAACTCTGCACTCTTCAAATTTCTCTCACCACCGCCATCGCCGCACTTTTCACCTCGTTTTGGTATGGACTGATTTCTTGGTATTTTCGACTGTTGGTTATGGACTGGTTTGATTTTCTGTCGTGGTAACACGCCGGAGTTTTGCTCCGGCGACATTCTGAAATTTTCGTTGAACTCTACTATTTTCGGCTAACTATGCATTTTCCGACGACTTTCTGGTTTTCCGGCGAAACATTGCCCCAGAATTGTTCTACCTTGTTTGTTTTCGAATTGCTCTTGATATTATTGTTGTTTTCAGTTTGTTGTTTGTCCGATTTGCTGTTGTTGGACTGATTGCGTACTATTATCTGTTGTTGGCGGACTGGTTTGATTTCTTGTTTTGGTAATACGTCGGAGTTTTGAAAGCTTTGAAATTCCCGGCGACGCTGTCACCGCTCGTCATTTTGGGGCCTGCTCGCTCTGTTTGGTTATCTGCTGATGATTTTCGCCATTTATTGCTATCGTTTGGGGCATTTTGTTGGACTGATTTTCGATCATTTTGCTCGCTTTGGCCATTTATCGATTAATTTTCGCTATTTTGCTCTCAAGCTGGCCATATTATCGACCGGTTTTGGCCACATTGCTATTGATTTTGGACATTTTTTGCTGGTTTACTGATTTAGAAAAAATACTATACTGTTGGTATTTTACTGATTTGAACAAGATGCTACACTTCTTTGGACGATGAAAAAGTTATCCGTCGATTTTTAGGCCTCACATTTGCAAAGACGAAAATAAAATAAATGAAGCTTTCGGGCAAGGATGATTTCTTCCACTTACACCGATAACCAACATGCGCGGCAGATAATTCTCGCAGCCGCACTTGTTTAGGCTGTCCCACTTTATATATTTTTCATATCTGAGCCCTCCGTGTTTAAAACTATTATTGTCTTGGCGCGGATATGCAGGTTTTATTTATTTTATTTCTTTTAACAATATTGGCCGATGAAGGAATCTCCGTCTGATTTCCAAGGCCTCCTCTGTGCAAAAGACGGATTTATTTATTTTTTGCTTTACTTATTAATTCTTGTCATTGCTTTTAAAATTATTTATTCTACTATTAATACTTTTACCAAGTGTTTATGCAGTAATCTGAGATTATCTTGTGCGTAAGGCCTAAAAGGGCTAAAAGATGTCCCGGAGCTTTATTTTTATGTCGCATTTAATTTTAAGCTTTTATTATTTTGTATTGCATTTTATTTTAATTATAAATTATGAAAATGCTTAGAATACGTAGAATAAAAAGGGCAATAAATAATTAACCTAGGTTTGAACGAATAACCGCAAGTTAGCGGATCTTGAAGGATGCCTAACCCCTTCCCTTTAGGATAATAAAGAACCCTGATCCAGAATCTCACTAATTTCGCAGACCATTAAATGGAGATTAATTGTAGTGTTTCACTGCAATGTCCTAATTCACTATAATAATTAGGTGGCGACTCCTTAAAATACATTTAGGAATCAACCATAGCAGTAATCCCGTTTCGACTCCGGTTAAAATGGGGTGTTACAAAGATGGCGACTACCGGGATATCAGGTTCTTGATCATAACATACTCAGGTTAATTAAATATTGCACTTTATTTTGCTTTTATATTTGTTGTAAATATTTTATATTGTTTTCTTTTATTTTGTAATTAACTACTTTAATTGCTACATTCTTTTATTGCTTTTCTTAAATTGTCATTCCGTTCATATTTCCTCCATTCTGGAAAATTAACACTATCACACACTACACGCGAGGTGCGCTTGGTGCATCAGCAAAATTCTTTCTTCAAAACCCAAATTTAGGAGAGTTGGTAATAGACGCGGAGAATCCGGTCCAACCGGTGGCCGCGTAGCCTTCTCACTCGAGTAGTCCGCTCGGGAACCATTTTGTCTAGTAAGCCAAATCTTAGCAAAATTAGGATAGAGTTATACCACATTTTTTTTAAGTCATGCATGCATAAACCTTAGGTGGGTTAATCCTTGGTATTAACGCCACAATTAGAAATCCACCAAACTTGTCGACGGGTTTCACAACCCAACGACCCATTAGCATACTATGTGTAGCGTGATGATGATAAACGGATCCAAGACTGGTCATGACACGCCAAAATTGGAAAAAGTGCACCGTCATTTGGTCGCCATTTCCAACAAAATATTGCAGTTTAACGGCTTGGACCTATTTATCATAATCCCGCATATTTGGCGTTTAGGCTCACCTCTGGCATAAGGGAGGTCCCAAGCATATTAGGGCACGCGCTTGATTTGCATGTTTTTGTTTATTATTGTTTGTCGCTAGCAACTCTGTACATATTATTTAATTCAATAATTGCTCTTTTGTGATTCCGGGCTCGAGCATTTGTATTTTTGCACTTTTTGCTTTCACATTGCAATCAGGACTTCTCACAGAAATCACTCTTGAATAGCGCGACTTGGACTTTGTGAAGCATCAACCACCGCCCGCTTAACCAATCGTGAGTCTCTCGACTATATGGTCACACCCTTCATTTTATTATTTTGTCACTTTCCTACTCACCTATTTCTCATATTTTTGCAGAAAACACCTCGCAAATAGTCGATGGCGTCAAAAGAAAATAAAAAAAGTCGTCACAAGGAGCGAGAATTATGTTGACTAATAAGTCGCTTTATACTGCATTCAACGAGACATCGCTCTCAATTCTTTTATACTTTGTATTTTTATTCATATTGGCAAACTCAATTGATATGTTTAGCGTTAATTACATAGTTATCTCATATCATGCATTTTACAGCATAATTATTCCGAACTACGCGTGTCTGATTCTCACCACACGGTGTGATACGTAGGCAACTCATTTTGGGTTCGACACCATAAAAAATAAAAACCACAAAAAAAAAGAAGTATATTTTTCTCATTCATGCATCCCATTCATCATGTTCTTGGACATTCATTTTTGTTACATTCATTTTACTTTGCATTCGTCCGCAATGGACAATCATTTCTTTTGCACAACTTTATATTGCTATCCTTTCATTGATAAATCTTTTCCAAGCATACATTTTATACCATATTTGAATGAACTACGCGCACCTGATTCCCTCGGCGGGATACGTAGGCAGCCCTATTCGGGTTCGGTACCCTTTATTCAAAAAAAAAAAATGAAAAAAATATTTTTGTTCATAAATACAAAAAATGTTATTCAAAAATACAAAAAAAAAACATTTTTTTTAAGTATTATTGTTTAACTTTGTTGATAGAAATACAGTTAGAGTTGTGCATAAAAAAAAAAAAAAAAAAGTGATAATCAGTATGGGTTGACTTTGTGGTAAACCATAGATTCTTTTGGTACCTCTTATTCATACCCGCAGATAACATTGTCTTGCATGTTTCCAAGATAAGAATGAAGCCGACCTCATCGTTTCATATGCATTGTGTGGTGAGTTATTTGAATAAGTTCAATTGCATTGCATTGTGATCTAGAACTTGGCCTGAATGTTTGTTGAGGCGAAATCCTGAGTAATACTCGGTGTAGGAAATGATCGTAGGCTTTCTTTGACCCGTTTGAGCCTTTTCAGCCTACCAAATAACATTATCCCTAGTACACCCCTTTGAGCCTAAAACCTATTTTTGACAACCGCATATTACACCTATATTCTTTCCGAGTGCGACGCACTATCCCTCTCTTGCCCGACCTCCTCGAGCGCTTTAGAAATGTGCAAGTGGCTGACAAAATCCTGCGCTGAAGTTTGCAAAGACGAAAGTTGTCAAAGTTCAAAAGGAAAACAAAACAAAAGCAGAGACGACTTCACACAAAAAAAAAAAAATCAAAAGCCTCGATGTTATAATAAAAAAAAAAAGAATACATAACCCCAAAAAAAAAGGGGGGGGGGGGGGCTCCAAATGAAAGATTCAAAAGAAGTCAGTATTGAAAAACTGGGACAAAACGAAAGCAAATCAGCATTAAATCGCACCAATATCAAGCACGGACATAGCCCAACTCTCGAGGAATGATTAGTCACTTTTATCCAAATGATATCCATTCCCTTTCCTGCCTACATTACAAGCCCGTGACAAGCCCTACATGATCTTATACTGAGGGTTCTCACATTAGTGGATACTTACATGACGGCCAAGCCTATGGTATCACAATTGCATGCATTGAACATCTTTTTGAGTGTGAGCGCAATTCTTTCAACGTCCCAAAATTCAAAATACTGAAATATATGTGTGAAATGAGACTTTCTTTCAATGAGGGCATTTGAAACGTGAGGCTACGTGTAGTTCGAAACCTTGGATGCAAGCAAGTGTGTCGATACTCAGGTATGTTTGAGGTACTATCTCAAATCGTGAATTACACGAGTCAATCTCGTTAGACCAAAACAATAAAAGAACATCCTTATGCACAATACTAATTGTTGGTATCAATCGGGTCGAACGTAATGTCGCTCTTCCATTTTTTCGTAAAAACAACAAAATGCATATTACATAAAAATTATTTTTGCATCACGAACTACGCTCGACTGATTCCTCAATGGATACGTGGCGCCACATCGGCTTCGGTCCCGCATTATTTTAAAATCATAAAAAAATCCTTATTTTGCATCACGAACTACGTCTTGACCTGATTCCCTCAGCGGGATACGTAGGCGGCCATATCGATTTCGGTCCCACATCACATTTTAAAATCATAAAAATCTTACTTTGCAAAGATGAACTATGTCTTGACCTGTCTCCCTCGGCGGGATACGTAGACAGCCACATCGGCTTCGGTCACACCGTTAGAAATATTTCTTCCTTATTTTGCACTGGACTCGATTTTGTCCATATTCTCGCATTAGCTTTTCATTCATTATAAAAAAAACATGCTTACCTGATCGTCTTGATAGCGTCAAGATGCAACCTTACCCAGTTCAACATCTTCATTACCAGAAACTGAGACATTTTAAGGAATTCACTGCAAGAAAATGGCAATAGACAGGAAAAAGAAGGCCAACTAGGTCTTCACCAAGAATGCAAACGTCAAGAGCCAAAGCTACAGAATCGACGCTAATCAACCACTCATTTCCTAAAACTCACAAGTTTTCTTTGAGTGCAGGAGATTCATATCAGCAAAGGCAGAAACACAACAATAAACCCATGCGGATCACAAATGCACAACGTCTATGCAATGACGCTATCTCAACCCAGACGGGTCACAAAGCAGGTACGCCCCTAAACCAATGCATTTCATTTTTAAGCCTATGCAACGGCTTCATTCATGTTTCGTCTATGCAACGACGAGCATCTGCATCGCGTCCATGCAACGACGCCATTTCATTTTAAGCCTATGCAACGGCTTCATTCATGTTTCGTCTATGCAACGATTTAACATCCGTGATCGCTGGCCCATGCAACGACGCCTTTTAATTTTAAGTCTATGCAACGGCTTCATTCATGTTTCGTCTATGCAACGACGAGCATCTGCATCGCGTCCATGCAACGACGCCATTTCATTTTAAGCCTATGCAACGGCTTCATTCATGTTTCGTCTATGCAACGACGATCATCTGCATCGCGTCCATGCAACGACGCCATTTCATTTTAAGCCTATGCAACGGCTTCATTCATGTTTCGTCTATGCAACGACGAGCATCTGCATCGCGTCTATGCAACGACACTTTTTCATTTTAAGCATATGCAACGCCATTCATGTTTCGCCTCACGACGCATTTAACATCTGCGTCGCGCCCATGCAACGACGCTTTTCATTTTAAGCCTACGCAATGGCTTCATTGATGTTTCGTCATGCAACGACGAAAGACCGCATCGCCCATGCAACGACGCTTTTCATTTTAAGCCTACGCAACGATTTCATTCATGTTTCGTCTATGCAACGACGAGCATCTGCATCGCGTCCATGCAACGACGCTTTTCATTTTAAGCCTATGCAACGCTTATTCATGTTTCGTCTACGCAACGAGCATCTGATCGCGCCCATGCAACGACGCCATTTCATTTAAGCCTACGCAACGCTTCATTCATGTTTCGTCATGCAACGACGAGCATCCGTGATCGCGCCCATGCAACGACGCTTTTCATTTTAAGCCTATGCAACGGCTTTATTCATGTTTCGTCTACGCAACGACGAAGCATCATCGCGCCCATGCAACGACGCTTTTCATTTTAAGCCTATGCAACGCTTTCATTCATGTTTCGTTTATGCAACGACGAGCATCGTGATCGCGTCCATGCAACGACGCCTTTTCATTTTAAGCCTATGCAACGGCTTCATTCATGTTTCGTCTATGCAACGACGAGCATCTGCATCACGTCCATGCAACGACGCCTTTTCATTTTAAGTCTATGCAACGGCTTCATTCATGTTTCGTCTATGCAACGACGAGCATCTGCATCGCGTCCATGCAACGACGCCTTTTCATTTTAAGCCTATGCAACGGCTTCATTCATGTTTCATCTATGCAACGATGAGCATCTGCATCGCGTCCGAAAACGACGTCATTTCTTTTAAGTCTATGCAACGGCTTCATTCATGTTTCGTCTATGCAACGACGAGCATCTGCATCGCGTCCGAAAACGACGTCATTTCTTTTAAGCCTATGCAACGGCTTCATTCATGTTCCGTCTATGCAACGACGAGCATCTGCATCGCGTCTATGCAACGACGCCATCAACATCTACAATAACCTTGTCTTTTTCAGCACCACATCACCTACAACCCAGTGTCAATCATACTTCGACACTGAGACATTTTTAATCAGCGTCAGCTTTGCTTTTTAATTTTTGCATCACAACGACCCAGTGTCATCATGATTTGACATCGACATTTTTTGATCTGCATCATCCCTATTTTTGAGTTCCATTATAAAACAGACAAAATTGGCTACAAGTCAACATCTTTGTCAAGACTCTTCCATCATCTCCGTACAAAGAGGACATGTTGTGATCAATTTTGACCCGTTTTTTGTATATTTGTTGCAATTCTAAGTATTTTAGCACATCGCATTTTAATCAGTATTTTGGCATTTTTTATCTTTTTATGTTAAAATAAGCATCATGTCTTCGTTAATATTATGTTTTTATTATTGTTACACCGTCGTTTTATTTTAATAATATTTGCATATTTTTAAATAATTAATTGGCATCCCGTTTTTACTTTTAATCAGACATTAAACATGTCTTAAATATTGCATTTTAGTATTATTATACGGATTTGCATTTTAATAATCTTGCATCTTTTAAATAATTTTTCTTTAAATAATTAACTACCTTGCATTTTTGTCAAACCAAATTCAGTCAATCAAGACACAATTTGAATCACCCAACCCAACACCATTTTTGTTTTTAATTTCATCCAAACACCCTCTTTCATTTTGCCCCCTCAAATCTAGACCCACTTTTCATTTTTCCCCCCAAAAACTAAACCCAAACCCTAAAAACCTACCCTATAAATAAAACATTATACTCCCACTTTCCCCCCAACACAAAAAATCAGCCCCCCTATTACTACCCTAGCCGCAACATTAAAGGTCTGAGCCCATTTTTTTGTACTTCAAGAAAAAGGCTCACCAAATTTCTAACTCCTCATCCTCACCCTTGCCGCTGCCGCCACGAGCTCCAAGCTCCGGCGAACACCATCCCCTTCATTTCTCTCAAACCCCCACAGCAACACCCCTTCCCTTTCAGATTTTTCTCATCCCTAACCCTTCTCACCCGCCGCCGCTAGCTCCGGCGAACCACCACACCACCGCGAACCCCCCTAGCAAAAAGGCCTTCTTTATCATAGCCTTGTTGATCCATCGAAAGGATAGAAAGGAACTAGAAAGGATTGCTATATCGAGATAGGAGGGGAAGGAGGACAGAGCTTTCGATTAAGCATTTGTGTGGGTCTAGCTCTGCTTTCTAAGGGCTCGAGGTTTGGAACCCTTCAATTACAAAGTGGAAGATGCCTCTCCCTCGAATACATAGGGTAGGATTATCAGATTCTCACCGCAGCGTAATTATCACCAAAGAACCCCCAAAAACTCTCTCAGCCTCTCCAACTCACCTCCACCCACTGCCATCGCCGCCGCCCATTTTCCATCTCCGGCGAACACAACACAACTCCAGACCCTTCAGCCCTCTCACCACTGCCATCGCCGCACCCCTTTCACCTTGGTTTTGGTATGGACTGATTTCTTGGTATTTTATACTGTTGGTTATGGACTGGTTTGATTTTCTGTCGTGGTAACACGCCGGAGTTTTGCTCCGGCGACATTCTGAAATTTTCGTTGAACTCTACTATTTTTGGCTAACTATGCATTTTCTGACGACTTTCTGGTTTTCCGGCGAAACATTGCCCCAGAATTGTTCTACCTTGTTTGTTTTCGAATTGCTCTTGATATTATTGTTGTTTTCAGTTTGTTGTTTGTCCGATTTGCTGTTGTTGGACTGATTGCGTACTATTATCTGTTGTTGCGATCGTTTGATTTCTTGTTTTTGGTAATACGAGTTTTGAAAGTTTTGAAATTCACGACGCTGGTCATCGCTCGTCATTTTGGGCCTGCTCGCCTCGCTGTTTTGGTTATCTGTTGGATGATTTTCGCCATTTATTGCTCGTTTGGGGCATTTTGTTGACTGATTTTCGATCATTTTGCTCTGCTTTGGCCATTTATTGGATTAATTTTCGGCTATTTTGCTATTGTTTCGCCATATTATCGACCGTTTTGGCCACATTGCTATTGATTTTGGACATTTTTTTGGTTTATCGATTTTGAACAAATACTACATTGGTATTTTCTTGATTTGAACAAGATGCTACACTTGTTTGGCCGATGAAAAAGTTATCCGTCGATTTTGAGGCCTCCACTGCAAAGACGGAAAATAAAATAAATGAAGCTTTCTGGGCAAGGATGATTTCTTCCACTTACACCGGATAACCAACATGCGCTGGCAGGGCGAATTCTCGCAGCCGCACTTGTTTAGGCTGTCCCACTTTATATATTTTTCATATCTGAGCCCTCCGTGTTTAAAACTATTATTGTCTTGGCGCGGATATGCAGGTTTTATTTATTTTATTGCTTTTAACAATATTGGCCGATGAAGGAATCTCCGTCTGATTTCCAAGGCCTCCTCTGTGCAAAAGACGGATTTATTTATTTTTTGCTTTACTTATTAATTCTTGTCATTGCTTTTAAAATTATTTATTCTACTATTAATACTTTTACCAAGTGTTTATGCAGGTACCCGGAGATTATCTTGTGCAGAAGGCCTAAAAAGGGCTAAAAGATGTCCCGGAGCTTTATTTTTATGTCGCATTTAATTTTAAGCTTTTATTATTTTGTATTGCATTTTATTTTAATTATAAATTATGAAAATGCTTAGAATACGTAGAATAAAAAGGGCAATAAATAATTAACCTAGGTTTGAACGAATAACCGCAAGTTAGCGGATCTTGAAGGATGCCTAACCCCTTCCCTTTAGGATAATAAAGAACCCTGATCCAGAATCTCACTAATTTCGCAGACCATTAAATGGAGATTAATTGTAGTGTTTCACTGCAATGTCCTAATTCACTATAATAATTAGGTGGCGACTCCTTAAAATACATTTAGGAATCAACCATAGCAGTAATCCCGTTTCGACTCCGGTTAAAATGGGGTGTTACAACGTGTTTAAAAACTTTAAACACCATTTCTTCAGACTCCACCCTTAGTGTTAATTCTCCTCTTTCAACATCAATCAAATCTCTCCCCGTTTCTAGGAATGGCCTCCCCAATATGATAGGTATTTCCGCATCTTCTTCCATATCAAGAATGAGGAAATCTGCAGGAAAGAAGAATTTTCCTACTTTCACAATCACGTCTTCAATCTTGCCTCGTGGATGAACCATCGCTCACGCCACCGTAGGCTTATCGTGGTTGGTTTGGCCTCACCCAACTCTAATCTTTTAAAACCGATAATGGCATCGATTTATACTCGCCCCTAAATCACACAAGTGCTGCTTGCAAGTCACCCCGCCCATCGCAAGGTAGTGTAAAGCTTCCAGGATCCTTTAGCTTTGGTGGCAATTTTTTCTGCAAGATAGCACTACACTCTTCTGTTAGTGCTACTATTTCATACTCTGCCAGCTTTTTCTTCTTTCCCAAAATCTCCTTCATAAACTTGAAATAGGAGGGCATCTGCTCTAATGCCTCTATGAATGGTATGTTGATACGCAGTTTTCAATGTCTCCAAAAATTTGGAGAATTGTTTATCAACACTTGACCTTTCGTAGTCTCTGGGAAAGGGATCTTCTCTGTATACTCCTTCTCTGGAGTTTTCTCTCGCCAGGCTCAATCACCTTCTTTTTCTCGACTCGCTTTCTTCAACCATCGGGCCGAGGCGATCGCCGCCCAATCGTCTTCCACTTTCAATCGCACTTCGACATTGCTCCTGATTTACCTCTGTATTGCTTCGCAATGTCCTCGCTCGCTATTTGCCTGTTTGCTATCCGACCCTGTGTCTCCAAGTTTCAACGAGGATCTAGCTTCATGAATCGCGTCAGGCGTTGGCAAGTGCCGCCGCTTTTAGCTCATCCGCTTTTCTTCAACCGTGCATTGAATCGCTGAGGCCGGGCTTGAATGAAGGGTTGCCGATTATAGCTCTGCGATTCTCGCATCGCCTATCTGCTCACGCTTCGATCGTTCCGTTCTCGTATTGGTTCTGCTGGTTCGTGCCGATTCTGCGCCTCGGTCTCTCCAGAAATTTGGGTGGTTCCTCCACCGGATTATAAGTGTTGGAGTAGGGGTTGTTCGTTGCCTCGATAATTACCTATGGCTTGACACTCGCCGCTCCATTGGTATATTATTGGGATCCGCCGACGACACCTATCAAATGTATGTGGCCACCACATATCTCACGCCTTTAGGCATCTGCGCATTCATCGACATCAGTATGTTGTCGCAATCGTTTCGCCAGGAGGGCCACTGGGCATTCAAGGCGATAATAGCGTCTATTTCATGGACTCCCATCGTTTTCTCCCATTTGTCGACCTCTCTTCCGTGACATGGTTGTTAGTGGCCATGTCTTCTAATAACTCATGAGCGTGGGCTGTTTCCTCATGAATGCTCCACCCATCGCTACATCTATGATAGTTCGTTGTCGCTCGGCCACTTGTAGAAGATGTAGACCAAGTTCCACAACTCAACGAATGGTGTGCGGCACTTTCTCTGTAGATCTTTGAACCTTTCCCAAGCTTCATAAGGACTCTCCATCCGCTTGGTAGAAGTTGTTCAACTCCTCTTAGTTTCTTTGCTTTACACGGAGGAAGAACTTGGCTAAGAATTTATGTGCGCTACCGTGCCATGTGAAAATCGAATCGTACAGGAATTCAACCATACTTTTGCTCTATCCTCGAGTGAAGGGAAAGAGCCTCAACTGACGCGATCATCGCGAACGCCGTTATATCTAAAAGTTGCACATAGTTCCAAAAATTAGCTATGTATACGTGGGTCCTCCACGGGCGCCTCCGAATTGCACCGTGTCGTACCATGCTCGAATCACGGCTTTATCTCGAAGTTGTTGCTCTGTGCAGTGAGCCTAATGACGCCAGGTTTATTCACTCGTAGCACATAGTCTCCCAAACTCCTTTCTCGGCCGGATTTGGACTCTCTCTTCCACGCCTACGGGTGCTTGCCTAGGTATTCCCGGGTGAGGTTGATTCTCTCCTAACCCTTCTCCCATCCCGTTGTTGTTCAACGCCGCTCATCTCTAACAAGGTTGCAATCCGATTCTTTCGCTCGCTTGTGTTTTCTCAATTCTGGATTGAAGGGAACAAGAGTGTCTGCTCCTCTTCTCCTTCGCATAAACTGACTTCCTGAAATAGATCAAAAACAGACAACAAATCACGGCACCTCGAATTTTTAAAAGAAAAACGTAAAAATTAAAAATTAAAATAAAAACCAAATTAGAAATTAAAAATAGATAAAATTGATATTGAACTAATGCCTAATCTCCGGCAACGGCGCCAAAAACTTGATGCGCGTTAAGATGCACACACTTTAAACGCAAGTGCACGTTATCGTGACAAGTAATATAGTCTTAGTAAGACCGAATACCGTCCACAAGGATTATGGTTCAATTACCAACTATCTATTTTCTAGTATCTATTTGGTGAATTTAGGATTGATTTTGTTGTTTATAACTAAGAATTATAAAGACTAATTTATCTAATGAGTTTACTTCAGTTGTGATGGGAATAGGGCTTCCATGTCTCCTCAACTATCCGCTTATGTTATTTATTAATACAACGAATTATGGTCTTCTTCTCTCGGAGCTAGCAGGTTTACGAAATCGTTTTATATTCCCGTTAAGGATATATAAACACTCAACCCCAGTATTGCACCTTACCTACCTCTCGGTGATAAGGATAACTTTATAGGAGGATTAAGAACAAAAACCTAGTTGACCGTCACGCACAATGCGCAAAATTAGGGTTGTTAAGCCTCTCATCAACGCTACATAAATAATTGAGGTATTTTCATCCCCAATCCAAGAATGTCTACCCAACTTACATCATATTCACAATCCCCCCCTTCTCAGAGTCTGATTAGAAATCATATAGTGATAATTAGTTGTCAATTAATTACCAAGAATTCAACTCAATTATTGGATAGATCTCACAATAAGAAAAATAACCATAAGCATGCATTAATTTATAACATAAGTTTCTAGCAATTCAACATGGAAAGCCCTATAAGAGAATTAGTTCCTAGCCATAAATATGACAAGAACTAATTCAAAGTTCATCATAAAAACTGAAATAAAGTAAAGAAAAGGAAAAGATATTACTAAACTAATGGTATCCAATCTCCAAGCCAAAGTCTTGAGTTGTGTGCGAAGGGAACCTCAAAACCGCCTAGGTTCTCCTTTTATAGCCGCAAACCGCCTCTCTTTTCCTTCAGCTCGCCTGCATTTCGTCAAAGACCTAATTTTTCCGCTCGGCGCTGGCGCTCGGCATGGCCGCGCTAAGTTCTGCACTGTCGTGTGTTTTGGCGCCGCGCCCGATATTCGCTGCTCGAGGCGCCGCGGCCAGATCTTCTGTAGCTCTCTGATGTTTAGCGCCGCGCCTCGCATTCTTGCTCGAGCGCCGGCGCTACGAAGTCTTCGCAGCCTCTCAATAGTGGCGCGCGCCCGCTGATCGGCAGGAGGCCGCGCGGCTACTGTCCGATTTCACCGTCGCCATTTTCTCTGCTACTCGCATCTCCTCTTTTGCCCTCTTTTAGCTCCTTTTCCGCCATTTGGCCATTTTAACCACTTTGACTCAAAAGAAAGAAAAACTATCCTAATACGACACTTATATGTGCAAAACGGGACAAAAGACTAACTAAAACTGACCCAAAAGGTGTATATAAAATACACCGATCACTTGCTAATTATTACTCGATTCTATCTAATACCTAGCTAATTGAGATAATTCAATATTTAAATTAAAGTCAACCACGATATTGACTACTTGTTACGTCGATTTTTTATTTTAAATTGATTGAATTAAATCAAAAGGTTATTATTATTGCTCAATCTTATATAATACTTAGCTAAATTGAAGCAATTTAATGTTTCAATTAAAATAAACCATAGTTAGTATGAGGGGACTCAGAGCACTTCCCAATGACGGTGAATCTGCATCAGGGATCAACTCTTAGTCCATTATTATTTTTCTTGGTGATGGATGGACTGACGCGACAAATCCAATGGAAGGTGACATGATGTATGTTAATCGCAAACGACATAGTCCTGATTGATGAGACTCGCAGCGGGCGAACGCTAAGCTGGAGGTTTGGAGACATAATCTGGAGTCTAAAGGGTTTAGGCTGAGTAGGACCAACACATAATACTTGGAGTGAAAGTTCAGTAACGGGAGCGACCTTGTGATATGAGTGAAGGTGAGGCTTGATACTTAGGTCATTCCGAAGAAAGGAAGTTTCAAGTACCTCAGGTCTATTATCCAAAATAATGGAGAGATTGATGATGATGTCACACATCGTATTGGGGTAGGGTGGATGAAATGGAGGCTCGCATCTGGAGTCTTGTATGATAAAAAGGTACCACCAAAACATAAAGACAAGTTATATAGGGTCGTGGTTAGATCGACTATGTTGTATGAGACGGAGTGTTGGCGAGTTAAAACTTCACACATCTAAAAGGTGAAAGTTGCAGAGAAGATGATGCTAAGATGGATGTGTGGGCATACAAGGAAAGATAAGATTAGAAATTATGATATCTGAGACAGAGTGTTAGTGGCCTTAGTGGAGTAAAATATGCGGGAAGTGAGATTAGAGATGGTTCGGGCATGTGTAGAGGAGAGACACAAATGTCCAGTGCGGAGGTGTGAGATGTTGGCTATGGATATGTTCAGAAGGGGTAGAGGTAGGCCGAAGAAGTATTGGGGAGATATGATTAGATGAGATATGACGCAGGTGCAACTTACTAAAGACATGACCTTAGATAAGGGGTTGTGGAGGACACAATTAGGGTAGAAGGGTAGTAAGTAGTCGAGTGTAGTCCTGCTTACGCTTACAAACTGGTAGTTGTAGTGCTATTATTATAGGCTCGCTTAGCCTATCACATTAGTAGGCACAATATTGCTTTATAGTATTGATGCGCGATTTATGCACACACTAACGCAAGTGCACGTGTCGTGACAAGTAATATAGTCTAGGTAAGACCGAATATCGTCCTCAAGGACTGGTTTTCAAGTACCGATTATCTATCCTATGGTATCTATTTGGTTAACGTAAATTGAATTGGAATTCTAAACTGATAATGCAGGAAATAAACTAATTATAAAAATACTTTGATTTAAATCAGTTATGATGGAGAATTAGGGCTTCCAAGATCATCAACTATCCACTTTATTCAATACTTAATACAATTAGACTAGCTTCTTCTTCTGTGTTAAGATAGCAGGTTAACTAGACCGTTTTATACTCCTGTTAAGGTAATATAAACACTCAACCCCACTGGAGAACCCTTCTACCTTTCAGTGACAAGATTGACTACAAAGGAGGATTAAGAGCAATAACCTATTAAGCTACACAAGTATCGGGGTACTTTCGTCCACGATTTAACCTATGTTTATTCAACTATAGCATATTCACAATCTCCCCTTTCGGCTTTCGATTAGAAATCATATAAGTGATGATAACTAGTGATCAATTAATTATCAAGCAATCAAAGTAATTATTGAATAAATCTTAAATGAGTGAAGAAGAAACCAAACTAATATATTAATTCATGAATAGAGTTTCAAGTGAATCACAAGGAAATCCCTAATAAAGTAATTAGCTCCTAGCCATAGTCACGCTAAGAACTAATACAATCTCCATACATGAACTGAAATAAACAAAGCAAAAGAAAGAAAAGAAAAATACTCAAGAACGAGTCTCCAAGCCTTCTAGCATCCAAGGATTGTGTTGTGGAATATAATGGTGGATGGAATGTAGGATGGTGGATTGTGGAATGAAGGATGGATGTAGAATTTAGAATGAATTCTTCTAATGATGTAGAGACTATTTATAGATCAAGAATCGTTTAGGTAAAGGGTTAAGGATTATGTAGGTAGGAAAAGTTATTAGAATCCTTTTAGGTAAAGGTTTTAAGGTAGGAAAAATTATCCCTTTAGGTAGGAAAAGTTATCCCTTTAGGACTCTGAAAACATGTCAAATTTGGCCCAAAATCTCAAAAATCCCGCGTCGCCAGCGGCTTCGCAACTGGCGCCACTGCGAAAAACTCGCAACTTTCGGACTTCAGAAGATATCAGCGCGCTGGTGACGTTTCGCGGATTCCGTTTCGTCGTCCTTTTTTCGTCCGGACTTCGTCTGATCTCCTCTATAATTCCAGGAACTTTTTGGACTTCATTTCTTGGCCCTTTTTGTGTGCAATTCCATCTCAATTAAGCTAATTTTCTCTTCTTTTCGTCATTTCTCCATTTCTGACCGCTGTGACACACAAGAAAGGAAAACGACCCTAATACTATACTAAACATAAATAAAATGAGTAAAATACTAACTAAAATTGACTCAATAGGTGTATATCAAATACACTGATCAAACACCCCAAACTTAACCTTTGCTCGCCCTCGAGCAAAGCTCAAAACAAAAATAAAACAAAACAAACAAAGACTCAAAGAGATGGATCAAGTAGTTATAATATTGCTTCTTCAAAATCATGGATGAAAGATGAGATAATATGTTAGAACATATATAGCATATATAGCATGAATAATCAGCAATCTAGAATTTCAAGTTAGATATTTCGCAAATTCACTTAGATCATGTTCAATGGAAATACAAACACCTAACCTATGCATGTCAATTTCATTCCATCTTTCCCAAATGCTATAGACCTGTTTACTTGCTATTCTCCACTAATCATAGACATACATATTAAAGATCATCAGGACTTTCAAGGGTTGTAAGGTAGGCTTAGACAGGGGTAGGTAAAAATAGGCATTTAGGCTCAATTACGTACCATAATCACTTTTCATTCAAACTCCTTTTCCTTCTTTTTGGTTTCCTTTTTAATTTCGTACCCACTTTCTCCCCTCTTTTCTTTTGAGAGAATGATATGTATTATAAATAACAGGCACCTCCAAACTTAGACTTTTGCATATTTTTCATTGGGGTGCATCAAATCTGTTCACTCTTTTTTTTGTTTCTTTTTCACGCTTTTCATCCCAATACTTTTCTATTATTACTTATGGCACAACAAAGGAATCATAGGATGTCAAAGAAAGATATTTATTTTAGGCTCAAAGGGGCTGACTAGTGATACATTTTATGTCAGGGTAGGTAATGAATGGTCAGAAGGCCTATCAAAGAAATGTCTGAATCATCTCCCTAAACATGTACATCTTAACTATTTCGCCTCAAATAACAAGCAAACAGATTTTTTAGATATTTTTTTTCAACCTTCTTTCCATAACTGACACACATAAGCTAAGCATAAATATTCCAAATAATTAGATGTCAGGAATTTTTGGTATATCTAACTTAAGCACACAGATTGTCGCTTTTAATTCTATTACATTATCCCACTTTATCCACTATATCTTTAACAACTACAACATGCATGATCCATCAAATCAAAAAAATAAAAATAAAAAATAAAAAAATAATGACTCAAAAATACTCAAAAAACACACAAAACAAATCAAAAAAGACTCACAAATAATAAAACATCCCCCCAAACTTAAATCACACATTGTCCCCAATGTGTGCAAGACTAAAAAAAATAGGGACAACTTACTGACACAACACAGCGGTCATAACGGAGGTCTAGAAGGAAAATTGAATTTGCACTAATATGGCTCTCTGAGTTCCGGCCATGGCTACCCCAATCTTGTGGCTCTCAAGTTTCAGGCCATGTGCCGACGACTTTTCCTTTTTTTCATTGCTTTCCTTTTTCCTGCTTTAGCTTTCACCCAATGCCATCCAACAACACAAAACAAGAACCCAAGACCGTGAGACTGTTCAAGACAAAATAAAACAACTAAAACAAAAATTAAAATAACATAATTAAAAATATTGGGTTGCCTCCCAACAAGCGCTGTCTTTAACGTCTTTTAGCCGGACGCAATTAACCTTTACGAGTGCCCATTGGATCCTTCTGCGAACTGCTTGCAATCCGCATAGTTATTGTTGCAGGTCTCACTTCAACTACAACAATTGCTTCAAACAAGGGCCTCAGATATACGATTATCCTCCAAGTACATAAGACATGCTTGTCTATTAGGCTCTCTATAATGTAGGGATCAGTGAAATTCCCTATATCTCTCAACTTTTGGGGGTGCCCTTGATGGTATGGACTTTCTATTTGGGGATCAACATTGACAGCTGGTGGTGTTTCTTTTGCAATAGGTATAGGAAAAAGAATTTCCAAAGAATCCAAAAAGGTGAATAATTGGATCTCAGTAATCTTTTCCTTTTCTACACCAACTATCTCGCCAGATTCCTCAATAGCTGGGTGTGGTTCAAGTCCCTCAATTTGCTTACCACCTCCCATAATGATGTCGCTAGGCAGATTTTCTTGAAGTGTATTGTTCATCCTATCCATTAGTTGCCTTATTTGTGTCTCCAAATTTCTGAGGGACACTCTTGTCTCAGCCATAAACTGAGTTTGGCACTTGGTGAGCATGAGTATGCCTGCCTGCAACTCATCTAGATCTTCCTCTAGAACCTGTGAGTTAAGCTGTTGTTGATGACTCCACTGTCTCTGATAGTAGTAGTCCATGTGTCCTGATTTTTTTATTTTTTTCCGATTTTTTTTTTCGAATTTAACCTGCAAAATAAGAAAAACAACAAAAGGTGATAAAAAGATGCTCGCAGAACAAGTTAGAAACTTGTTCTTGGAGCAACCAAATTAGAAATAAGAATAGATAAATCGATATTGAAGCACGCGATCCTAACTACGCCAAAAAACTTGATGCGCGATTTATGCACACACTAAACGCAAGTGCACGCATCGTTACAAGTAATATAGTCTAGGTAAGACCGAATATCGTCCTCAGGGACTGGTTTTCAAGTACCGATTATCTATGCTTTAGTTTCTATTTGGTTAACGTTAATTGAGTTGGAATTCTAAATATATACGATATTTACCATATAGTAGGGTGCATAGCAAAAGTGGTCACAGTAATGTATGAATGCCATGCAAATGAAATGCATGAATGGTAACACCATATTCTAACCTCAACATGTGACATATTACCTTTGTACCTTTGATAACACTGGATATTATTATCTTTTTCATATGTCTGATTAAGGACTTGGAAACAATTTAGGCATGCTTTCAGCATAGAATCAATAACATGAATACCCTTAACTACTAAGAGTATAGTACATTATGAAATAACATGACGATTACGTTTGTCCACAGAATTATGCCAAAAGATAGGAATGAATTTCCTTCACATACCTTGTTGTCGAATTAATCTAAGTTCCGCGGATTCTTGTAAGCTCTATGAATGATTATCCACACCCTAGCACACCCTAGGAATGATTTAAAGTACACACAAATCAAGATACTGAGAACATATTCCATTAAGACATTCTAACTAACACTTTGTACGCGTAGAATCTATATTCTTCTTTGTAGAAATCTATATATGTAGCACAACTTAATCATTCCTTTACTGCTACAACACCTTAAAACAACTCAGAAATTCCACATGCAATCTCCAATTTCGTCCCAACAACCCCCAACGATACTCAACAAACTTAGTATTCAATAATTATCTTAGGATTAGTAAGAATCAGGTTCTACAACTTGTATAAACCTAAGAACAAGAATCGTACCTCTGTTTAGACGACAAGACTCGTCGGAAAACCTTTCGCCGGTACCGAACTCTGACGAGTAGAAACAGGGATTTAAGAATGGGTTTCTAGAACTCCTGCCCAATTCTGGGTTTCTTGCTTGATTTCGAAATACTCACACTTGTTAAAAGGATTAATCTGCTGAAGTTAAGGCCCAAGATGCCCCAAATCTCTCCCTTTTGGATGTGCAGCAACTCGCGGATTTTCCCCAATTCTGGTCGAGAATTCCAGAGAACATTACCAATTGAGATTGCCCTTTTCTAATAGAGGTATAACCAGTATTTCTTCATGGAGGGACTTCGTGAAGATGCATGCTTAAAATGATAGGGAGGTGTATAACTGAGGGCTCGTAATAGTGCCAACAGCTACTTATACGGCTTAGTCACTGCGTTGCTGTTTAAAACAAAACACGTAATATCCCATTCAATTGGGTCCTCTGCTTAATTAATTAATTATACACACAAATAATACCCGATTCCAATTCACTTAAATCCCGACGACTTATAAAATCTTCGTGTACTCAATGTCACAATTCTCATAATATGACACTAGTCCATAACTTCTTTGGGGATATACAATTATTATTAATAATCTTCATCGTCACATTGTTAAATCTAAAATTATTTCGGGACCACATCCTTATATATACTAATTTTCTTATCGGTGTACGCGAGTACAACATAAATTTTCCGGGGTTCGGGTCCACTTGTCCACGTCTATGTACTCAAATCATTATCCGGAATTACGAGGTGTTACAAGTTAATTATTTACTTTTGAAGTATAGTATCATATATTCGTAATGCAAGATAGTTAATTGCTTAATTTTAAAATATATAAAAATATGTGAGTCGTAAATTAATTATTTACTGGTAAAATGTACAGACGATGTGTATGTAAAATGCGGAGGTGTTAGTTTAAAATATATATGATATGTATTATATATATATATATATATATATATATATATATATATATATCATATTGTAATAAATTGAAATATCAAATTTGAATTAATAAAAAAAAATAAAAATTCAAAATCATTCGACAGTAGTTCAATTTCAATACATTAGTTGTTTAATTAAAATTAAAATTTTAAATTTTATCAGAAACTCTTACAAGTAGGAATTTTCAGTTAAATTTAATATTCATTCAAATTCAATTCATATAATTCAATTGTCATAAATTTAATTTAAATAAAAAGATGAGCATGCTAAAATATAATTATTACTTTTTAGAGGGAAATTATTGGAAGGAAAATAGTAGTGTTTGGAGCCAAAAGTAAAGGAGGACAATGTAGACATTTTAACTTTTTCTGACCATAAAATTCTGCCCATTTAGCATCACCCCAAAACATCTAAATGATATCTTTGACATTTAGCCAAAACAAATTATAATTAAGTGTAGGGGTGACAGATGGATCGATTGGACTGAAGTTGAGTGGGTCAAGATAGGCTGAAGTTGTAGATGAGTCAATGTCAAATCCATCTAAAACTTACATGGGCTAAGATGAGCGGGTCAAGATGAGCTAAATGATGGATCATAACCCAAATTGTCCAACTTGACCCATTACTTTTACAAATCTCAAACTTACCTTCTATGATGTTATTTTATTTTGTATGATATTTGATTTTTCCATATCTTTATTTTTAAAATAAGAATAATATTTTTAAGAATTTTTTCATTTTCAATAAAAGCAAAAAAATAATATGAAATAGAGATTTGAGTATGTGATGAGGGTGGAAGGGGGTAGGTGTAGATAGGGGCGGAGTAAGAAAAAAAATCATATCTTTTATAAATTATTTATACAAGTAATAAAATATAAAATAGAAATTTGAGAATGGGGTGGGGTGGGGGTGAGGGGGGAGGGGAGGGGTAGGTGGGGTTAGGGTAGAGGAGGGTAAGAAAAAAATCACATTTTTTATAAATTGTTTATAAAAGTAAAAAAATATAAAATAAAAATTTGAGAATTTAGTAGTGCGTGGGTGTAGGGGAGAGTGCGAAAAATTTCATATTTTTAATAATTTTTATAAAAGTAACAAAAATATGAAATAGAAATTTGAGGATGGGGTTGGGGTAGGGGAGGTAAGAAAAATTAGGGGTGGGGTGGAGGGGGTAGGTGTGGGTATGGGGGTAAGAAAAAAATTAAAATTGGGGTAGGGTGGGGTGGCTTTGTTACCTATTCCATTAGGAACCGCCGATTTCTTGGTACATCACATTCATGCATTTACGATTCATGTGACGGTATTGATACTCTTGAAAGGTGTTTTATTTGCTCGCAGTTCCCGTTTGATACCGGATAAAGCAAATCTTGGTTTTCGT
Organism: Przewalskia tangutica; assembly: GCA_029844215.1. NCBI lineage: Eukaryota > Viridiplantae > Streptophyta > Magnoliopsida > Solanales > Solanaceae > Przewalskia > Przewalskia tangutica. Next base: position 36,577,660 of record CM056738.1, read on the forward strand.
TTTCCTTGTGATGACCTGGAAGAGGAGGTACATGTCAAGTATTGGCCTGGGAGCATGTCTTTTTAGGACTATTCTGGATGTACAATACAATTTCGATAGTAATATTCCATTTCAGTTGGAAAATGCAGTCAGATGTTTGGGGCAGTGTAAGTGATCAAGGGGAGTATGGGGTAGGGGGATAGGGGGAGGTAAGATAAAATTTCATTTTTTTATTATAAAAGTAACAAAAAATATAAAATAGAGATTTGAAGATGGGATGGGGTTAGAGCGGTAGGGTGGAGGTAAGAAAAAAATCCATATGTTTTATAAAAGTAAAAAAAAATGAAATAGTAATTTGAGGATGGGGTGAGAGTGTAGTGCTCGGTTGGGCGGGGGTGGGGGGAGGTAAAAAAATCATATTTTTATAAAAATAAAAAAATAAAAAATAAAAATTTGAGAATGTTCTAGGGTGAGGGGTAGGGGGTAGGGGGAGGTAACAAAAAATTTAATTTTTTTTTTTATAAAAGTAAAAAAAAATATGAAATATAAATTTGAGGATGGGGTGGGGTGGGGTTAGGGTGGTAGGGGGGAGGTAAGACAAAAATCCATATTTGTTATAAAAGTAAAAAAAAAATATGAAATAGTAATTTGAGGATGGGTGGGGGTGGAGAAGGTAGGTGTGGGTAGGGCGGTGGGTGGGGGGTAAGAAAAATAATCATATTTTTTAAAATTATTTATAAAAATAAAAAAATAAAAAATAGAAATTTGAGAATGTTGTAGGTTTGAGGAGGGTAGGAGGTAAGATAAAATTTCATATTTTAAATATTTTGTTTTATAAAAGTATCAAAAAATATGAAATAGAAATTTAAGGATGGGGTGGGGGTAGGTGGGGTTAGGGCGGTAGGGGGGAGGTAAGAAAAACTTTCAAATTTTTATGAAAGTAAAAAAAAATATGAAATAGAAATTTGAGGATGAGGTGGGGGTAGAGTGGTAGATGTGGGTAGGGCAGGGGGTAGGGAGGTGGGGTAGGTAAGAAATATTAGGATGGAATAGGGCATGGGGTGGAGGGGGGGAGAATGTAAGAAAAAAATTCATATTTTTAATAATTATTTTATAAAAGTAAAAAAATATGAAATAGAAGATTTTGGTAAACAATAGAATAGTAGATGAGTTACTTTGGACTAATGTAATGAGTTCATTTGAGTTGTTCAAAATGAATGAGTTAAGTTGGGCTAGCCCAAACTTAGCCCATTTGATAGTATGTCAATGCTCAAACCCATTAAAATCTGAGCGGGTCAATTGAGTTTGAGTCCAATTTGCCACCCCTAACTAAGTGCCAGAAAGGGAGCACCATTAGTCATAATTAATTATTTAGATAATTTAACTTTTTAAGTTTTGGGGCTTCACTTTTAATAGTATAGTTGTATAAATATAACCTGAATGCTGTGAATTCAGAGCTCTTCAATTTCTGTTTCTCTATCCCTTTGAAATTTTGAAGACCATAAGCATATCCACTTTACATAAGTACTTGATAACCTTTTCAGAGTTCAGACGTATCTTACATTGTTCTCATTCTTACTCCAAATGGTGCATCCCTCTTTATACCGGATGTCTTTTTCTTTTTCTTCGGGTCAAAAACATCGAATCCTAACACATACCCAAGATGAAAGCCATTGTTGGCTGAAGAATGTATATAACCTCTGGGGGGTACTAGTTTTACTATACAAAACTTCATCTTTGACATTAAAAAGTGACTTGTATTTACATGTATTTGGTTCTGGTAAGCTTTAAACTTTGAAACCACTTTTCCAGCTATACTTTCCAACTAGCTTTACCAAGATCACTCTGGCCTTCGTGACTACTTCTAGACAATAGTTTAGTTCGGATGGTAAACTTAGGGTAACATAATTCTCCTTATTTTTGCTCTCACGACTGGTTTGCTGTTTTAGATTTTCTTACATGATACAACATATAGAATTATGAGATAATAGTTCCATGAATAAAAATGATTTGCAGATATGGTTCATGTTCCTGAATCTTTTACTCATACAACCTGGGTCCTAGCAATACTAGAACTGCAATACCGATCTGGATAGCATTTTCGGACTGTTTGGAAAAGAATAAAAAATGTTTTGAAGGAAAAGCAACACTCGTAATTTTTGTAAAGTCTAGATGTATCAATACTTGCAATTCCAGTGTAAACGAAGCACAGGGGTAATGTGGCAATATATAGATAAAGAGGCCATGGTCCAAAATTAATTTTTCTATAGCAGAAATCGGTTTGAAGAGAATCTCTGAACATCCTAACATCACAGGCATCAACGAGAAGATGAAATGATTAGTTCCCAGAAGTAGAACTGTCTGCTCTGTTATCTGTAATTTGTACACACTCCATTGCTCGTAAAGGTGGGGGCTCATTAAACTTCAGTACGTAGGCGGTGAAATGAACAGATTGCAATGGCATTATTACCTCAGCATCTAAATATGCATTGCAGGAGAAACACCATACTGATAGATCACTGCTCCAGAAAAAGAACGGAAATCCAGTACAAACGTACATCTTTAGTTAGCTCAATGATGCATTTATTCACAAAGACAAATAAAAGGACGAAAGTTACCTAAAGCTGAGCGCTAAAGAGTGATTGGTCAGCTTGTAATGCTCGAGCATGTGCTTATTAACAAATCGGCTGCAAAGAACCTCCTTGCAGCACAAACATAGCCAGTTCTCTGTTGGATGTTGGCACCTTCAAAACGGTTTTTGCACAATGTCACTAAATTCCTTTACTTCCAACCACAGATTCCATATCTATTTAACTAACTCTCACCAGTATAGTAAATTTAATAATGAAGTCAACGAAGTAAATTAAAACCAGTCTTTTCCTAGTTTGGAATAACTATAAGCATATATACATATAGGTGGAAGTCTATCAGTAAATATCGCTAAATGCCTATGTGCTATGTGAAATCCAAAGCAATGAATGGGCTATTAATTTCAATTGTATAGACTTAGAAACTACAGAACTGAGAATGGACTGACCACTAATTTCCTTAATGAGTACGAAATAACACACAAAATGAGAAAAATACAATTTAGAACCAAAAGGATTCAATGTATAAACTTTAGAGGAATATATTAAAACACAAAAAGAGAAAGAAGTCCTAAAAATATGTTTATTCAACCTTGAAACCAGTTCATGCTTCTTCTCTTTCCATAACATTTCTTACATTCTCTATTCCTTATATTTGGTGAAAAGTAATAAAAATATGACAAAAGAGAACCGGTGTAAGGTCGTACAAGAAAAGGAAGAGCGTTATGGGTTGCTTGAAAAGGAAAATTTTACCATCATTGTTAAACATGTATGTTTAATTCGTGATACTTTAATATATAAACAAGTTTTAAATAGCTAAACACTGAAAATTTAATAGAAAGAAAATTGCTTATTAGATTACTTATCAAACTCAAAAAAGAAGGAAATAAAATGAAACAAAGACAATTGTACACTTGACAACCTAGTGTCACAGGAAGTACCATAAATAATACAATACAATATACTCCCTTGGTCCCAATTATGTGATACTCTTTCCTTTTTAGTCAGTCCCAAAAAAATGACACTTTTTTTTTGAAATTGATAAAAAAGAATGACACCTTTTTATATTTAGTAACATTTTAACTTTTAAACTTCTCATTTGATCCTAAATGAGATAATTTATAACAACACAAATATCTATGACTTATTTTAGACAACAAGTTTGAAAAGTCATCATTTAATTCTTAAACACCGTGTACAATCAAAGACCTTCACATAAATCAGAATGGATGGAGTAATATGATATATACTGGTCATTAGGAGTTTTGAAAGGAGAAGAAAGTATAGGGTTGTAGCAAGATGAACCTGTTGCAAGGAGTATCAGGAGTTGGAATGTGGGTGAGATCAGAGGACAAAGAAACCAGGTGATCACAATGACTTTTGGGCTCAACCCAACCCGATTCCGACCCGTATAGCATCAGTATCTCATCTTCTTCATCAACAGCAAGTGAAGACGATGAAGAAGCTCCAGTTGCCATGGATCTGGATTGACAAATTACTATTGTGTTAGACACATTTAACAAATTTAACTAAGGGATCTTACAAAGTCAACATTCTTCTGACCTTAAAATGCTATTTCAATACGGAACCTACGAGTCGGAAAAGAACACAGAAAATATCAATCAATTGTTTGAATCTTTTTTGGGAAGAGAAGAATATCCCATTTAAGAGTTCAATGTATTAAAACTAGTTAAGATGAATTAATGGAGGAAAACTACTGCTCTGCCATTGGAGTCGGTGGAGCAGTTATTGAGAGGAAAGAGAATTGTGCGAGAGAGTAGAAATGAGAAATGAGAATCTTTATATTTATCTGTATTGATACCAACTATTTATACAAGATACAATGCAAAATATCTAAAACTAATCAGCTGATAGTTAAGCAAAATCATAACAAACTAACTACCTTACTAATTGTATCTAACTCTATTTAATTACAATAATCATCACAAACACACACTGTATCGAGTATTGTACTTATGAGCTGCTCCCTATGGTACTCGGGTACACTTCTGTATTATCTCAACACAATGACATGAGTAGATAAGAGAGAGTTAGAGGGGAGGGGGGGGGGGGGGGAAGAGGAGTATTGGTTATCTTTACGAATATTCTTTTCTTCGATATTTTCATCATAGCTTGTTTTACTCTTGTATTTTCAAACATGTTTCTAAAAAGCGTCTTTCTTTGAGTAGAGGGTCTATCAGAAACAACGTCTCTGTTGGGTTTTGTTATTGGTGAATGGAAAATGATGGGATGAAAATTAAAGAGAGTAAAAGGCTCTTTTGTCCCACATCGAAAAAAAAGAAGGAAAGAGAGGTGTATATATTACATTACACCTTCTCTAGTTGCTAAAAGGCTTGAGAGGGCAAGGACCCCTCGCGCCGTCGTCGTCGCTCGCTCGGGTTCGGATTCGGATTCGGAAAAAAAGATTGATTGATAATCTTTTTGGACAAACGTTTCTTTGCAACATTGAAATAGCAACCCCTAAGTCTTTCATGTCAAATTTGCTAGCGAGCATACGCTTCGTAGCATTTACATTGACAATATTTTTACTCATTATCAACATGTCATCAACATACAAACAAACAATGACTTCATGATTTAGAGTATTTTTAATGTAAACACATTTGTCACATTAATTAATCTTAAATCCATTTGCCAACATTGTTTGGTCAAATTTCGCATGCCATTGTTTGGGTGCTTGTTTAAGTCCATAAAGTGACTTAACAAGTCTGCACACTTTCCTTTCTTTACCAGGAACCACAAAACCCTCAGGTTGTTCCATGTAAATTTCTTCCTCCAATTCTCCATTTAAGAAAGCTGTCTTGACATCCATTTGATGGATTTCAAGACCATATCTGCCATGATGCCACTAACACCCGAATAGATGTTATTTTTGTCACCGGCGAGTATGTGTCAAAGTAATCAAGACCTTCTTTTTGTCTATAACCTTTGACCACAAGTCTTGCCTTATATTTGTCAATAGTGCCATCAACTTTTATTTTCCTTTTAAAAATCCATTTTGATCCTAAAGGTTTATTTCCAGGAGGAAGATCAACTAACTCCCATGTATGGTTGTTTAAAATTGATTCAATCTCACTATTGACTGCTTCTTTCCAAAATGTTGAATCAGAAGATGACATTGCTGCTTTAAATGTTTGAGGCTCATTTTCAAGCAAGAATGTTACAAAGTCCAGTCCGAAGGAAGTAGATGTCTTTTGGCGTTTACTCGCCTTAGATCCTCTTTGCTTGGTATACTTTCCTTTGGTTCTTCCGCGTCGTTTAGATCTTTCACTTGACGACTCGCATTCGGTTTATACGGATAGATGTTTTCAAAGAATTGATTATCCGATTCATTCTACCGTATTAACATGAATTTGGGATTGTCCGATTTGTGAACCAAAAACCGACAAGCTTTGTTGTTTGTAGCATAGCCATAAAAACACAATCCACGTTTTGGTCCGATTTTTACCCTTTTGGGCAAAGGAACTTGAACGCCCCACACTTTGAAATATTTCAAGTTGGGTTTTCTTCTTTCCATAGATCATATGGAATAGATTGTGTTTTGTTGTAGGGTACTCTGTTGAGTATTCGATTAGGTATGAGATAGCTTCCCCACAAGCTCTGCGATGGCCTAACTAATTAGTAAGACATTCATCATTTCCTTTAATGTTCGGTTTTTCCTTTCCGCAATTCCATTTGATTGTAGTGTGTAAGGGGCAGTAGTTTGATGAATAATTCCATATTCCAAACATGTCTCTGCAAAAGGAGATTCGTATTCTCCACCCCTATCACTTCTAATCATTTTGATCTTTTTATTCAATTGATATTGCTTAAATGCATTAATTGCTTCATCCTTACTATTAACCAAATACACATAACAGTATCGAGTGCAATCGTCAATGAAAGTTATAAAATACTTTTTTCCACCACGAGATGGTATTGACTTCATATCACATATATCTGTGTGAATTAAGTCTAAAATATTTGAATTCCTATCAATAGACTTATATGGATGTTTAACAAACTTAGATTCAACACAAATTTTACATTTTGATTTGTTACACTCGAATTTAGGCAATACTTCTAAATTGATCAATTTTCGCAAGGTTTTGTAATTGGCGTATCTAAACGACATGCCATAAATCATTTGATTCCAATAAGTAAGGCAGTGAATTTTCATTAATCATCGCCAACAACCATTACATTGAGTTTGAAAAGGCCCTCGGTGAGGTAGCCCTTTCCTATGAACATATCATTCTTACTTATTACAATTTTCTCACTAACCAACACGCACTTAAACTCGTTTTTGACGAGTAGTCCGGTTGAAACTAAATTCTTCCGAATTGTTGGAACGTGCAGAACATTGTTGAAGTCGAGACCTTGGAAGTCATCTTGAGTATCTTCCCATATCCTTCAACCTTGCCATTGCGAGATTTCCCATAAACAGACCTCTTGGTCCAGCGGGAGCATATGTTGCAAATGCTTCTTTTGCAGCGCAAACATGTCGAGTGGCACCAGAATCCAGCCACCACTCATTTGGGTTTCCAACCAAATTGCACTCTGACAGCATTGCACACAAATCATCATTCATTTCCACCATATTGGCTTGTCCTTTTCCCTTGTCCTTTTTCGGGAGACGACAATCTGGGTTTTTGTGGCCAGCTTTCCCACAATTAAAACAGTTGCCCTTGAACTTTTTCTTGTTAGAACCGCCTGCTTTTCCGAAGGCCTCTTTCTTTCTTGTTCATTTTCGAGCAAGATCTTGGCGATGTTGGCCGCCCGATTAGTGAACTCTTACGATACCTCTTCTCAGCGGTTTTGTTATCTTCCTCGATCTTGAGACGAATCACAAGATCCTCCAACTTCATTTCCTTTCTTTTGTGCTTAAGATAATTCTTGAAATCTTTCCACGAAGACGGCAATTTCTCAATCATTGCAGCCCACTTGGAATGTTTCATTCACTACCATACCTTCAGCAATAAGGTCATGGAAGATAAGTTGAAGCTCTTGAACTTGGGTTCCAACGGTTTTCCCATCAACCATTTTATAGTCTAGGAATTTGGCAACCACAAACTTCTTCAAGCAAGCATCTTTTGTCTTGTACTTCTTTTCAAGTGCACTCCATAGTTCTTTGGAAGTTTCTACTGCACTGTAGACATTGTACAAGTCATTTTCTAAGGCACTTAAAATGTAGCCTTTGCACAAAAATCACCGTTTCAAGCCTCATTAACCGTGGCTGGTTGTCAGGCATGTCGGCGGCAGGCACGGGAGGGTCCTCACTGGTGAACTTTTGCAAACCAAGGGTGGTAAGCCAAAAGAACATTCTTTGTTGCCATCCTTTAAAGTTAACTGCCGTGAACTTGCGAGTTTTTCATTGTGATGCTGCAGTGCAGATTGTAGTAATGTAGTAGTGCGATATTTGCGGAGGTAGTTCCGTTTCAATTGTCATTGTTTGTCATCGAATCGACAAACTGCTTTAATTAATAAAACCAAAATAACAATTAATTCACGCACTTCAACGATGAAGATTTTATTTCTTCAAATCGCGATCGAATTATAAACTTAAAGCGATGAAGATTTTATTTCTTCAAATCGTAGTATAATTATGAAACTTTAGTATTCCAACGAAGTTTTTATATCTTGAGTCGAATACTAATATTCATATGGAGTGAAAACTACACAAGTTTTAATCTCCTTAAAGCGAGCGATGAAGTTTTTATGTTCTTCAAATCGTTGCAACAAATATCATACACAATGGTGAAGATTTTATTTCTTGAACCGAATCAATTTTGATAGAAAGCGAAGTCACGATGGGTGTATGTTATATACTTGATGAAGTTTTTATATCTTGAATCAAGTATCAAATGAGTAGAAAGTTATGAAAACTTTAATCTCAAGGAGTAGAAAATCAGAAGATTTTAGTCTCAAACAACATCTGAAAAACACTTTTTTCCTGAAAAAACACTTTTTTCTTTCTTTTGAAAACACTTTTTCCTGGACTTTTAATATTCCAACGAAGTTTGACCAAACAATGTTGGCAAATGGATTTAAGATTAATGAATGTGACAAATGTGTTTACATTAAAAATACTCCAAATCATGAAGTCATTGTTTGTTTGTATGTTGATGACATGTTGATAATGAGTAAAGATATTGTCGATGTAAATGCTACGAAGCGTATGCTCGCTAGCAAATTTGACATGAAAGACTTAGGGGTTGCTATTTGATCTTAGGAATTAGGATCCATAAAACTCCACAAGGTATAACATTATCACAGTCACGTTATATTGAAAAAGTACTTGACAAGTTCAAGTATTTAAATTTCAATGTTGCAAAGACTCCAATTGATGTAAGTTTTGCACTTCAAAATAATGAAGGTGAAAGTGACTCACAATTGGATTTTGCACGAGTTTTGGGAAGTTTGATGTATATTATGAATTGTACACGACCAGATATAGCATGTGCTATAAGCAAGCTGAGTCGATTAACGAGTAATCTCAATCAAACTGATTGGATGGCAATGAAACGAGTCTTGGGATATTTACAACACACCCAAAACTATGTTTTGCATTATAATAAATATCCCGCAATGATGCCGAGGATATAGTGATGCAAATTGGATCACCGGATCGTTTGAAGTTAAATCCACGAGTGGATATCTTTTCACCGTTGGCGGAGCGATGTCTTGGAAATCATCAAAGCAGACGCATCGCCTACTCTGATGGAATCGAATTTATAGCTTTAGACAAGTAGGTGAAGAAAGGTGAATGGCTTGAAATTTCTTAGAAGATATTCCATTCAGCCCAAACCTTTGGCTCTATATGTATACATTGTAATGATCAGCGATAGGTAGAGGCGGGGCGTAATGTATAACGGAAAATCTCGTCACATCATCTGACGGAGACCGCAATCTGGATTAGACAACTCCTCTCTAGTGGTGTTATCACAATTGATTATGTAAAGTCAAGAGATAACGTGGCGGATCGCTTACAAAGGCTTATCTGAGAGGAGTTAGTAGATCATCAATGGGAATGGGGTTAAGGCCAGAAGTCATCATAGCGGTAACTCTACCTAGCGGTGGAGATCCCAAGAGCTAGGTTGAGAGATCAAACAAAGTTGTGGTGACGGTTCAACATTGTCAAATAACTCAACTCATTCTCGGATGAAGGCGATGTTGAGAAATAAGGATAAGACTTTATGGCTTGTTAATGAGTTAATAAAGCATTAAGGTTTTTTAATGGTTATCTAAATCTGGTAATGTATGACCAGATAATGTGGCTATAGGACCACATGTTTAGAAATCACCTATGTGAGTGTTAAGTGTAAGCGCTTTAAAGGGAATGGACGGTAAGGCCCATTCTACATGCACTCGTAGAGACCGGGAGGTGTTAAGTGGTGAAAGCGAACACAACCGTGAGAACCATAAACGGTTGAGGGTTGATTGTGTGTCTTATGTTGTCTAGGTATACAACAAAGTTCGACGATTCAAAGATATCAAATCTACCGATTGATCGAGTATATCCGATATAAGTTCACTACGGAAAGTTCAAAGGGAAACCTACTTATCTAGATGCAGTCAATTCTCGCTTGTATATCACACTCGTCCGTACATTCTTTTATCTTATAGTCATTCCCCATTCATGTGGGGATTGTTGGGTTTTGATATCGGTGAATGAGAAATGATGGGATGAAAATTAAAGGGAGCAAAAGGCTCTTTTGTCCCACATCGAAAAAAGAGAAGGAAAGAGAGGTGTATATATTATATTACACCTTCTCTAGTTGCTAAAAGGGTTGAGAGGGCAAGGACCCCTCGTGCCGTCGTCGATATGAAATCTCATACGGAGTAGTGCGTGTTGGTTAAATCTCATCCTAGAATATGAAACCAGGATACAGATTAAAATAAAATAAACATAATTTTCTTAAGATTGGCGCCGTTGCCGGGGATAAAGAAACGTTTGTCCAAAAAGATTATCAATCAATCGATCTTTATCCAAATCCAAGAAGCCGAAGCCGAGCGAGCGACGACGCGAGGGGTCCTTGCCCTCTCAACCCTTTTAGCAACTAGAGAAGGTGTAATGTAATATATACACCTCTCTTTCCTTCTCTTTTTTCGATGTGGGACAAAAGAGCATTTTACTCCCTTTAATTTTCATCCCATCATTTCTCATTCACCAATATCAAAACCCAACAATCTCTAGCCCACAAAGGTAGGAATAAAGTGCGCGTATATCCCACCCTCCCCAAACCCCACTTGTGAGATCACTCTAGGTATGTTGTATTGAAGCACAACACCAGACCATGGCAAAGTAAAGTTAAGCACTCTAAAACAACTAAAGTGGAACAAGCAAGAGATAGATATAAGAAAGAAATTACTATAAGATAGAAAGAGTAAATGCAACAAAAGTTGAACACAGATAAACAAACAAAAGTTATGCCAATACTAAATTAGGGGTTTTAAGCTCTCATGATAATCATTCCATTAAAAAGAATTTCAAAGAGAAACCAAAAACTATTTAAGTTTAACGTACAGAATCATTTGAACAGCGATGAGGGATTTCGATTACACAATAGAAAGAAGAACGGAGAAGAGGGGAGATACCTGAGACGAGAACAATTACGAGACTCGTGGTATCGGGGATCAGCGACCAAGTTGAAATGGGCTAACCTCACTAGTAATTGGTGGGCTCAACTCTCTAGTGCAGAAATCCACTTTTAAGTAACAAAACTTTTGTTTTTGCGCGGATTGACCTTCGTATGGAGTGGGACTTTAGTTTTTGTCTCTGCTTCGCATTTAATGAAAAAATATGGATAAAAGTACTTTTATTTGATGATCTGTGAAATCAGCGATTCTGAGTTCTATCCCCAACGGAGGCAATGGATTAGTTGTTTTCTTATCCAAAAAAAATTCGCAAGGCATAAGTTTAGAGAACATTTGCCTTATTCGGCATAAGTTCTGTAGGAATTAAATTATCCGACATAAGTTGTGTAGTAACTAATTCGCAAGACATAAGTTTATAAAATATTTTACCTTATCCGATATACTTTTTGTAAGGATTAAATTTTCTAGCATAAGTTGTATAGTGCCGAACGAATTAGTTATTACATAACTTATACCGGAAAATTTAATTTCTACAGAAATTATGTCAGACAAGACAAAGTTTCTATAAACTTAGGTGGGTAGGCTAATTTTATTTTTTATTTTTTCGATGTCAAAAATATTTTAATCACTCTTTTGTTACTTAAAGTGTCGAATGGGATGAAAAAAAAGTGTCGAAGGGCAAAAATTAAAGACCAACAATTTGAGGGGTAAACATTAAAGATCACCCCAAGATAGGGAATTCATGTTACACCCCGTAATTCCAGGACGAGTATATATAAGAATGTATGTAAGGAAACAAGACTTAAAAATTTGAACGAAGGAAAGAATTGTTATTTTTAAGGAAAAACCTTCCGAACCTTGGGAAGGAAAAATGGTTGTTAATGAGAATTTGGGTTCTCAAATTCGTTATTTGAGACTTATGAAATTTTATTTTCGGATTTGGTCACGTGGGGCCCACTCTGAAAATTTTACGTTTTTGTGGGGCCCACGAGATTTTCGATATTTTGACGAATTATGAAAATTTCGGGAAATCTAATATTTTAGACCAATAGGAGGGCGACACGTGTCACCATCCACATGGGCTTGTTGGATGAAAAGAAATGGACTAAGTCAAAGGGCAAGTTGAAGCTTGATATAATTGACCAATCTTAGCCTTCCAATTGGTTCAATCCTAGCCCTTGATGGTGTTATATATACATACTACTACTAGTAGCAAAGATGAATTCTACACTTAGAAAAAAATTGGCAAATCTTGTGTGCTCTTTAAGAGGCTCTCGACCAAGCAAGAAAATAAAGAGAAATTTTTTGCAATCTTGCTTCATAAATTCCAATATTCAAACCCAAGATCCCTAAAGGTATTCTAAGGATATCTCAACACAAAAATCCCGGAAGAACTACTCTTTTACGTTAGTCGCAACATGAAAACCTAAGGGGGTTTTCATAGTTGGAGTTGGAACTTGAAGATGAGTTCTTCACAAGCTTCTAAGGGTTGTAAATAGCGGATTGGGACGTCAAGAAGAGGAGCTAAAGTTGCTAAGGATCGACTTTAGGTTTTGGATTGTATTTGGGCTTAAAGAGGTAATAATCTTCGTCTTGCTATTGTAATTCAAGATTTCATGTTGTAGTAGTTGATAGATGAGCATGTGATACTTAGAATGAAGATTGATAAATGTTATGGAATTTGGAAGCTTAAATCCGAGATTGGCATGTTAGCCATTAAAATTGGAAATCAATTTGGTCGATAGTTATAATCGTCGCATGTTGTATAAGAAAGGAATTATAGTTGTTATAATTGATTGAGACTATATAACATGTTAGAATAACAACTTGGATTGAAAATGAATTGGAAAAGAATAGATGTGGTGTTATCCTTGTGATTGCCGAAAATGGCTCAAGTTATTGGACAGTTTTACTTTAATTGTGGGGCAGAATTTTATACGTCATGTTAGACGTATAATCCCCTTTGAATTGCTGGTTTGTTTCGCCTTATGTGGCATGTTGGTTGTTGATTTCGGGCCTTGAAAAAGGTGGAAAAGTACGTAGAAACAAAGGAAGTGCTGCCCAAATTTCTGTAGAATAAGAGACCTAGCACTTAGTATTATTCCACATTGATAAGCTAGGAGTTGATAGACATGTTATGGTTATTATAGGTTGAAGTACTACGGGTAGCGTATTCTACTTGAAGGGTGGAAAAGCTAACAAGGTTGAAGTACTTTGGAGCATTTTGCTACTTGTCGATAGTCGTCGCGAGGTATGTGAACCTCTTCCTTCTTTTGGCATGTTCTACGTATGAAATATACATGTGGTGTTATTTCATGATTCCTTCTACTCTTAGAAGTTAAGAGGTACATATGTTGATTTACTCTATGTAAAAGGTATGTCTAAGTTATCCTAAATTTTTACCAAGTCTTATGGGGATGTTGGTAAGAGTCGTTAGGAATTATTTGGAGTCGAGTTGACTTTGCTAATTTACTGCACTAATGAGAATAGGTATCGAACAAGCCATTGCAGCGTTAATAAAAAAATGTATCGACAATCAATTATATTAAAATAAGTAGAATTCTCCATCTGCATAGAAACTAAGATAAGACAAAATTGTATTACATTTTCTAGATCATGACTGCTTTAATAAGATCGTTATAAACGGGTATAACTTATTCTCAGCTCACAAAAGTATATGTTACTTAATTTAAAGAGTTTATGTTATGAAGTTTTAAGACTATGAACCTTGATTTCTTAAAAGGTTATGACTTTATTTTTCAAGTTATGAGACTTGATTCTTAAAGAAAGGAATGACTTGATTTAAAAATTATGGTTTCCATGATTTATTTCAAAAGTTAAGAGGCTTGATTTCAAAAGAGAATGTAACTTGAGTTTTTTTAAAAAGGAAGAAGTTTATTGATTTAAAAGAGAAGGTGTGGCATGATTCTTTTATAAGTATGCATGTACGTAGTACTTTTGGGTTTAGTTTTCCCTAATGTTGTAGGAAATGAAAGTGCCTTAAGTTCTCCAAAATGAAAGGTTGTTATAATAGCTTTATGGGAAGTTGTTATAACGACTTAAGAAGAAGTAAGTAACGATGGTTTAAAATGTTATGGATACAATACACCGAGTCCCACAAATGGGCCGGGCAGTATACCTTTATGGGCAGACTTATGTGACTTTACCGCATCCCACAAATGGGCCGGACAGTATACCTTTATGGGCAGACTTATGTGACTTTCTGGCGTCCCGAATGGCGGGCGATACCTTTATGGGCAGACTTATGTGACTTTACCACGTCCCAGAATGGGCCGGCAAATATACCTTTATGGGCAGACTTACGTGACTTCACCGCGTCCCAGAATAGGCCGAGCAGTATACCTTTATGGGCAGACTTATGTGACTTTCTGGCGTCCCGAATGGGTAGGCGATATACGCCGTGGGAGGACTCTTTATGATTTCACCGTGTCCCGTAAATGGGTCGGGTTACGTTATCACGTATGGATAATCAAAGTGAACTCCAGAATGAGACGTCCCTCCATAAAGGGCCGGATTATGTTATGCAAGATACGTAAGTTATGTGTTTATGAACTTGATGATTTTTCCTAAGTATGTATGTAAGAATTTGATTATAACTCTTATTGAAAATGGGAAAAGATAATAATGTGCGATTAAGTTCATTAGTTGTAATGGCACGGTAGGATCTGGTACTTTTTATACTTGCCTCTGTCATTCTTTTGTACATTTATGATTTGTTTACTGTACCTTATTTCCGTTCCATACTAAATTTTTGTTATGCGACCCGAAATTTGCGTTAAATGCCGCAGTATTAGGTACCTGAGTTGGTGATCCTTGCTCTTAGGATCTCTGTTGATTTTGGAAAAGACTCATTTACTCAGGAGGCTTATCTTTTGGTATGGATCCTGTTGATGTAGATTTATGTATATTGAGGGTATGGCGGAGCCACTGTCGTCCACGATGATTATGTCAAAATTCTTAGAGTGCAGAGTCATATCTTGTGGGTCGTTTTGTAAAGAATAAAGATGTAACTGCTTTTGACTTTGTATATATATATATATATATATATATATATATATATGTCGAGGAGGTAGCCTTTTAGCCTTTGTTGTTTATTTTACGTAAATGTGCGTTATGAGTTTCATGTATGTTCATTGATTTGCTCGATGTATACAGTAAAGTGCGGGTAGGGCACGATCGCGAGCCGGTCGGGTCGTGACAATTCATGCGAATGACCCGTGACTAAACTAGCTTACTCCATTAAAATATGACATGTCTAACCTAGGCACGGCGATGGGGCGGGGCGACCGATCCGACAGTCGCCGATCACTTGAAACCCTCTTTGCAAAAATAACCGTTGCACGCGACCGTTTACATTTTGGTCATTGTGCCGCCACTTTGGCCTCCCCACTCCCAACCCCATATCCACTTACTATTTATTTTTAACCCCTAAGTTATTATATTTATACTTAACCCAATTTTTCAACTATAAATACCTCATTTTCTCTTCATCTTTCTCACAAATCATCCTACAATATCTCTATTCTCTCAATCAATCTCTCTACAAGTCTACATTGTCTACTAAATATTCAATTTTATTTGTTCATTTGGGAGTGAAGTTGACAACTAGCTTGAGGATCATCCATCGAGAAAAGTTTCAACTTTCAACCTCTCGATTACACGTCGACGTTTGGTATATTCGTTCCTTCATTAAATTATTATTGTTTCTTTATTTTATTTAGCGCATTTAATTTCATTATCTTTAACTAATTATTAGCATAATTAGCTAATAATTAAAATGGAACCAATAAGATGTATGCTTAAGGGTAAGGGTAAGACTTCTTGTAGTAGGGGTAACAAGGGTCGGGTACTTCTTCTAGTTCTAGACATCCTATTCCTAGGCAGGATCCTATTCCTAGACAGTATGATTTTGTTGATACTGAAGATTTTTCTAAAATACCATATGGTTTAGACGAGGAGATAGTTTTTGAAACTCAATAAGACTTTAATTTAGACGATGATCTAGATGACACGCCCACTAATGTAGATGATACACCCACTAGTGCGCCTTCAACTGAGATGCCTCATATTCCCGCTAGTATGAGATGAGTCCAGCAAAACGATCATTTTATTAGGGATGTAGAGAATCAAGTAGCTATATGTAAAATTTGTAAAGGGTTTGTAGTTTTAAAACTGGAAGAGGTCATGGTAGGACGTGTTTTTTTAATGAGACATATAGCACAAAAACACTCAGCTAAGTATGCCCAATATGAAGCTCAAAATCCGGGTGCGCAAGCTCCCTCTCCATCGGTACAAGGTTCACATACTGTTCCGGACCAAGTACAGAGTCAAATTAACCCTGTGATAGGGGGAATTGTAGGCCCTAAATACGATAAACATAGAGATAAGGAAGCACTAGCAAAATTAGTTTATGTGGAGGGTTTGCCTTTTTCATTTCCTAAATCTCCTGATTTTATTCATTATATTAGAGAAATGTATAATCCTGCTTTTAAAGGTTTTTCTAGATCAATTGTTAGGAGAGATATATTTAAAGTTACACATGAATATCAACAGTATTTACGTTACTCATTATATCATTTTAATGGCAAAGTGGCTATCACTTCTGATATAGGCCATAGTACTAACAGTCATGATTATTTAACGGTAATCTGTCATTGGATAGATTATAAATGGTCTATGCAAAAATATATTTTAGCGTATAGATATATAGATGATAGACACACTGGTAATTTTATTACAAAAAATATTTATTTTGTTTGCCATTATTATGACATAACTGATAAAATTATGACTATTACATTAGATAATGTTTATTCTAATAATTATGCTATTACAATTTTAAAAAATAGTTTAACTCCATCTTTTTCAGATCATTTTCATATAAGATGTGCGTGCCATATATATAACATAGTTGTAAATGGTGATCTATCAATTTTTGCAGACATTCTTGATAAAATACAATTTGCTATAAACTATATTTTAAAAAATACTAGAATACAACGAAAAAAGGAATATAAAAAAGCTTGTCACGATTGCCAACTACCTTATAGAAAAATTTCCGAAGAAGTACCCACTAGGTGAAATTCTTTGTACCAGCAACTACTTGTTGCTTATAGAAAATGAATGCAAAAACGTTTATAGGTATTATCACCAAGAAAGTGCTAGAAACGAACCGACTTCCATACCATCATCTTCTTCTTCAACACAACCTCAAAAAAGACATGTTGTTTCTGCGGCTAGTATTGAACGCCTCAGAAATAGAATGTGCGGTGCTAACACTACTAACCAAATTAGTGAGTTTGATATTTTTGTTTTGCAGGGTGCTTTACCGTACCAAGCAATTGTCAATGAAGAAGGACGGAAGACTTGCTAAAATACTGGAGGGGAAATGAGAAGACATTTTTGACACTTTCAATGATGGCCCGAGATGTTTTAAACATTCAAGCATCTTCAACAGCGTCTGAAAGCGCTTTTTCTGCCGACATATTTCAAATAGGAGAGCACAAACACTCATTAGTCAGAGACAACTTGGAGATTGCAGTATTATTCAGAGACTGGATATGAGCGGAGCGGAGAAGGTGCAGTCAATCGGAGATCAATGAAGAAGAAGACGAAAACTACAACGACATCTTATCTGAAGATATGAGTAGCGACGTGGAGAAATTTGACCAACTAATACCAATTCCAACCGAAGAACCACATGAAATTATAAGGAAAATAGAACATGTTTTTTTGAAAATGTAATTTCTTTAATTGCAATTTTACTATGTCATTTGCAACTTTTGAACGACACTACGAAGTTGTAATTTTGACAATTGTATATGTATACTGTATTAGAAAAAAAATCATATTTCTATTAAATAATATAAGAGACACAAAAACAACCTTGAGATATTTTTATTACACTCTCTTGTTCAATTATTGAGTTGTTTATATACATGTTATTTTTTTTAATTAAGTGCAAAAAAAAAAACGCCCCGTCTCGCCCCAGCCTGATCCCGCTCCAGCCTGATCCCGACCTCCTATCCAACGGGACCGGAACCGAGACGGGACTTGATCTCGTCCATGATCCATGACTCGATCCGCCCCTCCGTTCGGCCGATCTCGCCAAACCCGCCCGACCCATTATCCACCCCTAGTCTAACCTATTCAGGGTTGTTTGATATAATGTATATTTAATATAGGGATTATAACGCAGAGATTGGTTATGTGATAATTAGTTATATACTGATTATTTCTTGTTGGATGATTAGTTCATTTCACTCAAATTGGATATAAAAGACATCATTTAAAATATATATTTATTTATTTTAACTAAAAATAGTGAGTTTACAATTATACTCCTTGGATGCTTGACCTTATTGATATGTAGAAAAAAAAATAGTTTTGGCCTTTTGGTATTTTATTCATGTATAAGCTATAGACGGATTAGTTATTTCATGTTGTTGGTGGTATAATTAATACATCAATTGGTGTATTAAGTTATACAAAAATTAAGTTATAGATAATTCAAATTACAATCAAATATTGAATAAATTAAAGTTATACTAAATTATATATTATAATTATTTTTCTTATACATTATACCAAACGACCTGTTCAAGTTTGGGAGACTTAAAAATCCACCTATTTATTAGCGGTTTTTTTTAAACAGAAATGTATGCAAATAAATTCATATTTATCATAATACTATTCCACTTTCAAAATATAGTAACAAATATTTAAATAAACATATACAACCACCAATAAATCCCACAAAATTAGAAATTTGGAGATCATCTCTTTCTTATCTTCTCTTTCAAACAAACTTTAGCCATCGTTGTCTCTATGCCAACCCCTTTGTTGCTAAAACCACAAAAATAAAATAACTTTTTTTCGTTGCTTTTTTTCCCGATAGAGTTCTCTCCATGGATTACCAAAGCTTAGTTGGAAAATCAAATAGCTTTTTTCTTTTTCGCTGGAGTTTTCTCCGTGGTTTTAGCAACTTCTTCTCTCCAAGTGTATATCCTATATATATGTCCCGTGTATATCGTATAAATCCTAACAGTAATATACACACGTGTATGTCATTATATGTCACTGTATGTCAATGATAAATATGACATACATTAACATACACCTCACATACAACATATATAAACTCATTCCACCACCAGTAACACATACACCTGACATCCAATGACATACCCTTGACATACACCATTATATAGTTATTCCACCAGACGGACATTGTTTTAAGTGGAGGGGAGAACATAACAACAAACCTCTCGTTTAGAGCTCATTTGCGCTTTTTCCAGGTTTAAGTCCTTATTATACGTATGACATATATTGGGACATGTTGGTATGATTTTTGTTAGCGTTGGATGGATTTCAACATATCGGGAACAAGTTGGAAAATTATAGAGGCACACTATAGTGTCTGTGCGTTGCGGCCATCTCAGGAGGCTAGATGTAGGTGATGGCATGCACCACACAACCATCGTATACGCCCTGCTTCTTGCTTTGGGCGTGTGCCGCACCGACTGTAGCATATATATAATTTTCTGTCAAATATATAGTTCAATTTCACTATTTTATTTCATTTTTCAATATTTCAGTATGGAGTGAATTGGCCTTAAGATTTTGTTGAAAATTTACCTAGTGGGATTGAGTTTATCCCGTCCTTAATGACATGAACACATAGGGCCCCACATGTCGGAAATATTATTTCCATACATATGCATACATCGTACAACGTCTCGCTAAATTTCAAGTAGTAAAAGAGATGTTGGTACACATGTTAAGTGTTCTTAAGGCATGAAAGGATGGACGATTAATTGACCAAATTAATGAGTCTCCCATGACGGTATGAGAAAAGAAGAAATGTGCAAAATACGAAAATTGGGGAAGAGTCGCGGCGCCGTAATAGGGCGCGACGCCGACTCCTGACAGACGGCAGCGCGGCAGGTCTTCGATGAGTTCGGTTAGTTCTTTACTGGCGCCTCGGTGATCGGTGTATTTTATATACACCTTTTGAGTCAGTTTTAGTTAGTCTTTTGTCCCGTTTTGCACATATAAGTGTCGTATTAGGATATTTTTTCTTTCTTTGGAGTCAAAGTGGTTAAAATGGCCAAATGGCGGAAAAGGAGTAAAAAAAGGGCAAAAGAGGAGATGCAGGCCGCAGAGAAAGTGGCGAGCAGCGAAATCGGACAAGCGCGGCCTCCTGCGATCTAGCGAGGCGCGGCGCCACTATTCGAGGAGGCGAAGGCTTCGTGCGCGCTCCGAGCACGGCGAATCACGGGCGCGGCGCTAAACATCCGGAGAGGCTACGAAGATCTGGCATGGCTACCGAGCAGCGAGCGCGGCGCCAAAACACCGACGGATTGCAGAACTTAGGCGCGGCTATGCTGCGCGCGGCACGCGGAAAAATTAGGTTTTGGGCGAAATTACGAGCGGGCTGAAGGAAAAGAGAGAGCGGTTTGCGGCTATAAAGGAGAACCATGCGGTTTTGAGGTTCCCTTCTTTCACAACTCAAGACTTTGCTTGGAGATTGGATACCATTAATTTAGTACTTTCTTTTCTTTTTCTTTACTTTATTTGATTTTGCATGATGAACATGGAATTAGTTCTTGTCATCTTTATGGCTAGGAACTAATTCTCTTATAGACTTTCTATGTTGAATTGCTTGAAAATTATGTTATAAATTAATGCATGCTTATGGTTATTGTTCTTATTGAGAGATCTATCCAATATTTGAGTTGAATTCTTGGTAATTAATTGACAACTAATTATCACTATATGATTTCTAATCAGATTCTGAAAAGGGGATTGTGAATATCTTTGTAAGTTGGGTAGACATTCTTGGATTGGGGATGAAAATACCTCGATTATTTATGTAAGCGTTGATGAGAGGCTTAACAACCTAATTTTGCGCATTGTGCGTGATGGTCAACTAGGTTTTGTTCTTAATCCTCTATAAAGTTACCCTTATCGTGAAAGTTAGGTAAGGAGCGATCTGGGGTTGAGTGTTTATATAACCACTACGGGAGTATAAAGCGATTTAAATAAACTGCTTTCTCTAAAAGAAGAATACCATAAGTAATGCATTAGTAAGTAGCATAAGCGGATAGTGAGGATACATAGAAGCCCTATTCTCATCACAACTGAAGTAAAACTTTTAGTTAAATAGCTTTTATAATTCTTAGTCATAAACAACCAATCAATCATTAATCCACCAAATAGATACTAGAAAATAGATAATTGGTACTTGAACCTTATCATGTGGTGGACACTTTGGGGCATCAAGAACAGCGGCAAAGGTATTGCAATGCGGATTCTATTGGCCAACACTTTTTAAGGATGCCCATACCTTTGTGCAGAGATGTGATAATTGTCGGAGAGCGAGGAACATCTGAGCGAAGCGAAATGCCTTCGCAAGGGATATTGGAGGTATAATTATTCGATGTGTGGGGAATCGATTTCATGGGGCCATTCCCGCCATCCTTTGGAAATCAATATATCCTTCTGGCAGTTGACTATGTATCCAAATGGGTAGAAGCAGTGGCCACCAAAGCAGCGATAAGGCGTTCAAAAATTCCTCGAAAGAATATTTTCACAGTTCGGCACCCAAGAGCTCATCGATGTGAAGGAGCCATTTACGTAATAGGCAATGGATTCATTGCTTTCCCGATATGGAGTCTACCACTTTTCTACAACCCTTACCACCTCAAGCTAATGGGCAAGCGGAAGTATCAAGCAGTAAAGAGCATATTGGAAAAGGCGGTGAGCGGCTCGAGAAAAGCCAGTCTATCAAATTGGATGACGCATTGTGGGCATCTGGGACAACATTCAAAACACCAATTGGTATGTCACCTTATAAATTAGTCTTTGGTAAAGCATGTCATCTGCGGTATAGTTGGAACCACGAGCATCTTGGGCAATGAAAAAGTTAAACATGGATATCACGGCGGGACAAAGGAGGCTACTACGGTGGCGAATTAGATGAATTCAGCCAATGCCTATGAGAATGCAAAGATCTACAAGGAGCGAGCGAAAGCATGGCACGATAAGAATTTGAGACCAAAAGACTTTCAAGAAGGACAACAAGTCTTTGTTATTTAACTCGAGTTGAGATTGTTTCGGGTAAGTTAAAATCACGTTGGGCAGACCATACGGTGGTAGAGTATTCCCGTATGGGCGATTGAAATAAAAGGAGAGAGGAGGCGCCTTCAGTAAGCGGACAGAGGTTAAAACCTACGATCAATGAAATGGAATACATGAACTTGGTAACTTCTCATACCTTAAAATAATAAGGAACTGCGTCCAGGCTAAAAGGCGTTAAAAACGGCTTGTTGGGAGGCAACCCAATGTTTTTAATTATGTTATTTCAATCTATGTTTTTAGTTATTTTATTTCGTCTTGATCAGTCTCACGGTCTTGGGTTCGTGTGTCTATGTTGTGTTGACAGGTGAAAACCAAGGATGTGGAAGGCGAAAAATGAAGAGAAGCGAGATACCGGAAAAATCGCAATAGCCGCGGCTCCCAGCGAGCGGCGCGAATGTCGAGACGCCAGTTTGGGCGCGCTCCGTTTCTGCGAGCATGGCGCCTGTGAAAAAAGCAGTGCGGAAGACACCACGATCAGAAGGCCTATCGCCAAATCAAAACACGAGAATACTCGCCACTCACTAATTCAAAGTATTATCCACCATCACCACCACCATTTTAACCAAAGTCTGTAAGTGTTTTTTTTTCTTTTATTTTCTTTGAGTCTTGCACACATTGGGGACAATGTGTGACTTAAGTTTGGGGGTGTTTTATTTGTGTGTCATGTTATGTTTTATTTAAGTCTTTTTATTTGTTTTATGTTTATTTTGAGTCACAATTTTTTTTTTCTTCTTTTTGAGTCATAATTGCCTGTCAAAGATCATGTATGCTGTAGTTGCTAGAAACACCTAGTGAAGTAAGGTGGAATAATGTAAAGGAATTGAAACAACTATCTAAACACTTAGGTTAGATATGCCAAAAACTCACAGAATCTGTCTATTTGGAGTTTCTTGCTTGAGTTATGCATGTTAAATGATAAATGTATATGTGTTATGAGTGCTTGCTATTTGAGGCGAAATAGTTAGGATATGCATGTTAGGGAGATGACTCAGGCATTTCTTTGATAGCCAATTCTTACCATTCTTTTCTATCCTGTACTTTAAAAATATCCCTAGTCAGCCCCATTGAGCCTAAATTTGAAACTTCTTTGACACCTATGTTCCCACAAATTGTACCATAAGTGCAAATATGAAATAGTGGAATCAATTGTGTTAAAAAGAGACAAAAAGAGTGAATGAGCTTGTTGCTTTGATAAAAAGTAATAAGAAAGAGGCAAAAGCCTAAGTTTGGGGTGCTATTAGTATAATACACTTCACTCTCCCAAAACAAGAGGGAAGGATAGAATTGAAGTGAAAAAGAATCAAAAGAAAAAGGAAAAATTGAAAAGCCAAAGAGCTTATGGTGCAGAAAAATGAGCCTAAATGCCTATCTTTTACCAACCTTTAAGCTACATTACAACCCTTAAAGTCACGAAGATCTCTTTTATGCATATCCAGGATTAGTGGAGAATAGCAAGTAAGCATGCCATAGGATTTTTGAATTTATATGCATGATTTAGTATATTAACTTCCATTAAGCATGATGAATATGAGTTTGCGAAATATTTAGCTTCATGTGTTTAGTGTGCTGAAAATTTCATGCTATATGTTCCTGCATATTATTACGCTAACCTTCATGTTTTTCTAGTTAACATTTATGCGACAAAAGTGATTAATGACGAAGTCTTTTATTTTCGTTCCTTTGAGTCTTTTATTTTATTTCTTTCTATCTTTGCTCGGTGAGCAAAGGTTAAGTTGAGGGTATTTGATCGGTGTATTTTATATACACCTTTTGAGTCAGTTTTAGTTAGTCTTTTGTCCCGTTTTGCACATATAAGTGTCGTATTAGGATAATTTTTCTTTCTTTGGAGTCAAAGTGGTTAAAATGGACAAATGGCGGAAAAGGAGTAAAAAAAGGGCAAAAGAGGAGATGCGAGGCAGCAGAGAAAGTGGAGAAGCAGCGAAATCCGGACAAGCGTGGCCTCCTGCGATCTAGCGCGCGGCGCCCACTGTCGAGGAGGCGAAGGCTGTGCGCGGCTACCGAGCAGCAGATGCGAGTCGCGGCGCTAAACATCCGGCGAGCTATAGAAGATACTGACGCCACGGCGCCTCGAACAGCGAGGGCGCGGCGCCAAAACACCGACGGATTGCGAACTTCCCGCCGCGGCTATCTGCGGGCGGCGGCAGCGGAAAAATTAGGTTTTGGGCGAAATTAGGCGGGCACGAAGGAAAAGAGGCGGTTTGCGACTATAAAAAGGAGAACCCTAGGCGGTTTTGAGGTTCCCCTTGCACAACTCAAGACTTTTGCTTGGAGATTGGATACCATTAATTTAGTACTTTCTTTTCTTTTTTCTTTACTTTATTTCAGTTTTGCATGATGAACATGGAATTAGTTCTTGTCATCTTTATGGCTAGGAACTAATTCTCTTATAGGGCTTTCTATGTTGAATTGCTTGAAAATTATGTTATAAATTAATGCATGCTTATGGTTATTGTTCTTATTGAGAGATCTATCCAATATTTGAGTTGAATTCTTGGTAATTAATTGACAACTAATTATCACTATATGATTTCTAATCAGTTACGAAAAGGGAGATTGTGAATATCTTTGTAAGTTGGGTAGACATTCTTGGATTGGGGATGAAAATACCTCAATTATTTATGTAGCGTTGATGAGAGGCTTAACAACCCTAATTTTGCGCATTGTGCGTGACGGTCAACTAGGTTTTTGTTCTTAATCCTCCTATAAAGTTACCCTTATCGTGAAAGTTAGGTAAGGAGCGATCTGGGGTTGAGTGTTTATATAACCCTAACGGAATATAAAGCGATTTAAATAAACTGCTTTCTCTAAAAGAAGAATACCATAAGTAATGCATTAGTAAGTAGCATAAGCGGATAGTGAGGATACATAGAAGCCCTATTCTCATCACAACTGAAGTAAACCTTTTAGTTAAATAGCTTTTATAATTCTTAGTCATAAACAACCAATCAATCATTAATCCACCAAATAGATACTAGAAAATAGATAATTGGTACTTGAACCCTAATCCCAGAGGATGATATTCGGTCTTATCTAAGACTATACTACTTGATACGATAACGTGCACTTGCGTTTAAGTGTGTGCATCTTTTCGCGCATCAAGTTTTTGGCGCCGTTGCCGGGGATTAGGCATAGTTCAATGGCATGTGAATGACCACTCTTGCACCTATAAATAGAGGTCTCAAATCTCACTTGAAATCATCCAAAAACAGATCCAAAATCTGGAACTCATTTGAGAGTCTCTTTTTCTTCTTCTTCTAACAATCTTGAGTTCTTACTTCTTCTAAGGATTCACAAGTATTGGCTTGTACTTGTGAAAGTTATTGCTGTTTTATCTTGGGAGACTATTACCTACTATCCGTAAGTCATTATATACAGAGGTAATTTTGCCTTAAAGAGAGAGTGTCATCACTCAACTGGGCAAACGTTGCTACCGTTTCTTTCTTGTCTATCCTTTCAGTTCTTCCACCCCTATTCACATACAAAAACCCAACAGTTTAAGGCAAAATTATATTGTGAAGAACTAAAAGATGGTGAATTGAAAAGATCCAGTTTATGCTTCTACTCATGCCACTTCCTCTGGCACTGCTACTGCTCCGGTCGCTGGTTTCATTTTTGGAACCATTGGAACCACCACTGTTCCTCCAAACTTTTAAGCTGAACGTCCCAATAAGTTTTCGGGTGGTAACTTCAAAAGGTGACAGCAGAAAATGTTGTTCTACCTCACTGTGTTAAGTATAGCTAGATACCTAACTGAAGATCCTCATGCTAATGGAGATGAGATGGACACTCAAATCAGTAACACGGTTGAGGTGAGCCAAGATACCTAGGCTGTCAATGGCCTGACGATGAGGTTTGACACTTGGAGTCAAAATGACTTCATTTGCAGAAACTATATCCTGAAATGCTTATGTGATCTGCTCTATATGGTATATTGCACAATAAATACCTCTAAGGAGTTGTGGGATAGATTGCACAAGAAGTATAGTGCCCGTGATGCGGGTGCTAAGCAGTTTATCATCGGAAAGTTTTTGAAATTTTAGATGGTCAATGACAAGTCTGTCATGTCACAAGTTCAAGAGTTTCAGTTGATCATTCATGATCTGAAACTGGAAGGCATGAAGCCTAACGAAGCATTCTTGGTTGCTTCACAAATTGAAAAATTGCCTCCCTCGTGGAGCGAGTTCATGAGCTATCTCAAGCTCAAATCTAAAGAGATTACTTTTGAGGAACTTGTTATCAATCTCCACATTCATGAGGATAACAAAAAAAAACTTATCTAAAGGCAAACAACCTGCCGAGGTCAAGGTGAACATGGTTGAACTCAAAGGCAATTCGAGTAAGAAATGAAAGTTTCTGAAAGATGGTAAGAGTTATGAAGCCGATAAGTTCAAAGGAAACTGCCATCATTGTGGCAAGGATGACCACATGGTTAAATACTACCGCTAGCTTAAGCGCGAGCAACAAGAGAAAGCCAAGGAAAAAGGCAAGAGAAAAGTCAAGGCCAACATCGTTGAAGACAAAGATCTCAATGATATGGTTGATAACTTCTCAGCCGTGATGCTAGAAACAAATTTGGTGGAGAACCCCAAGCAATGGTGGTTAGACAC
The DNA here is from genome assembly GCA_029844215.1 of Przewalskia tangutica. Taxonomy (NCBI): domain Eukaryota; kingdom Viridiplantae; phylum Streptophyta; class Magnoliopsida; order Solanales; family Solanaceae; genus Przewalskia; species Przewalskia tangutica. Next base: position 36,604,616 of record CM056738.1, read on the forward strand.
GGGTGATACTCGTCACATATGCTCCGATAGGAATGCTTTCTCCACATACACTACAGTTGTCGACAAGAAGCTCTATATGGGCAACAATGCTTCTTCCGATGTGTTAGGAGAAGGCATAATGATGCTCAAGATGACTTCTGACAAGGATCTCAAGATGAAGAATATGATGCATGTTCCGGACATCCGAAAAAATATAATCTCAGGAACAGTGCTAGTGCATGCTGGATTTCGACTAGTGTTCGAATCCGACAAATTTGTAATTACTAAGAATGACATCTTTGTAGGTAGAGAATTCGCCTGTGAAGGCCTCTTTAAGTTAAATGCCATGTATGTAATCCGCACGATAAATGAAAATGCAAATGCTTCTTCTTACTTGCTTGAGTCGTCCAATCTATGGCATCATAGATTATGACACGTAAGCTACCAATCAATTCAACTATTGGTAAAGTTTGAGTTGTTGACATCTGACGCTATAAACCCTAAATCTAAATGTGAGGTATGCGTAGAAGCAAAACTTACCAAATCGTCTTTCCGTTCAGTAGAACGAGTTACCGCTCCTCTCAAACTCATTCACACGGACATATGTGATTTTAAGTTCACTCAAACTAGAAGGGGAACAAGTACTTTGTGACATTCATCGATGATATCACAAGGTATTGTTACCTTTACTTACTTAAAAGTAAAGACGAAATGTTTGATGTATTTAAACGCTATAAAGCTGAGGTTGAAAACCAATTGATCCTACGAATTAAAGCAATTCGTAGCGAAGAAGGGGAGAGTATGTAGCTCCATTTGAGGAAAATTGTGCCCAATCCTGCATCATTCATCAAACAACTGCACCATACCATCCTCAATCAAATGGTATTGCCAAACGTAAGAACCGTACGCTAAATGAGATGATGAACGCTCGGCTTCTCAACTCTGGCCTTGCACAAAACATGTAGGGATAGTTGATTCTTATTGCTAACATGATTCTTAATAGAGTCCCTCACAAAGGAAAGGAGAAAACTTCATACGAACTATGGAATGGAAAGACACCCTCTTACAAATACTTAAGAGTATGGTGTTTCTTGGCTAAGGTCGAGGTACCTAAACCAAAACAGGTCAAGATAAGACCTAAGATTGTAGATTGCGTATTCATTAGATACGCAAAGAACATTATTGCTTATCACTTTATAGTACATAAGTCAAATATACCAGATATTCACAGGGGTACAATTCTAAAATCAAGGAATGTTGTATTCTTTGAGACCGTCTTTCCTAAAAAAGAAAATGAAGTTACTTCGCGCAAACAAAGTCATGATTCCCCGGAATTTGATGACTCTGACCAAGTGGATACAAATGTGGATGAGAATCCAACTGATCCTGAGGTTGAACCTAGGCGAAATAAAAGGGCCAGGTAAGAGAAATCCTTTGGGCCAAACTTTCTAGCTTATCTGGTTGAAAATGAACTACAGACGATTGCAGAAGCATTGTCAAATCCAGAAGCACCGCTTTGGAAAGAAGCTATGGAGAGTGAAATAGAGTCCATCATGAAGAACGGAAGGCCACTAGGTTGATCTTTCTCCGGGAAATAAACCACTAGGTTGCAAATGGGTACTTAAGCGAAAGTACAAAACTGATGGATCTATAGATAAATACAATGCTAGGTTGGTAGCTAAGGGATACCGACAAACGGAAGGCCTTGACTACTTCTATACGTACTTCCCAATATCTAGAATGACCTATATAAGGGTGTTCATTGCCATCGCAGCCCTACATGACCTTGAAATACATAAAATGGATGTTAAGAATGCCTTCCTAAATGGAGATTTGGAAGAGGAAATATACATGGAACAACCCGAGGGGTATGTAGTTCCAGGACAAGAGAAGAAAGTCTGTAGACTTGTCAAATCTCTGTACGGACTGAAACAAGCTCCCAAACAATGACATGAAAAATCTGATAGTACACTACTATCAAAAAGTTTCTCCATTAACGAATGTGATAAATGTGTTTACGTGAAAGGAAACTCTGACTCTTTTGTCATGATTTTCCTCTACGTAGATGATATATTGATCACATGTAGTAGTCGAATCTTGATCCTGGAAACAAAAAACATGTTAAAACAATGTTTTGTTATGAAGGACATGGGTATTGCAGATGTCATTTTAGGAATTAAGATTTCTAAAACATCTAACGGACTAGTGCTGTATCAGTCTCACTACATAGAGAACGTACTGAGAAAGTTTGAGATGTTTGACTGCCCGCCATTAAAGTCACCAATGGATATGAATCAAGGCATTGATAAGAATCGTAGCGCACCCGTGCTCTAGGAGTGATATGCGCAGGTAATCGATAGTTTGAAGTATGTAACAAACTGTACCCGACTTGATATTACTTATGCCATCAATAAATTGGCGAGGTTTACACGTAATCCCGGACATGATCATTGGAAAGCGCTTAATCGAATACTTCGGTATTTGAAATATACACTGTTCTACGGATTACATTACTCGAGTTATCCAACTGCACTAGAGGGGTACAGTAATGCAAACTGGATATCCGATATAGAGAACATCAAGTCCACCAGTGGGTACATTTTTACAATTGGTGGTGGGGCTGTGTCCTTAAAGTCCTCCAAACAAACTTGCATCACTCGATCCACTATGGAATCAGAGTTCATCGCTTTAGACAAAGTAGGTGAAGAAGCTGAATGACTTTATGACTTCTTGGAAGATATCCCTTACTAGGATAAACCCGTACCTTCAGTAATGATCCACTGTGACAGTCAGTCGGCATTAGGAAGGGCACAAATTATGGAGAAAATGGTTTACAAAATGCAATACTCGACTTTAAAGCCGTAAAAGTTTTCCACCGCCGTACTTTGACGGTGGGATCAATAGTTCATTGAATGATCGACAACCCGTCAATCCTGACCGTTATTCTGCCACCTGAGATTAGAAATTATCAGACATTTTGATGGCTTCCCATGGCAGTTTGACGGTCCATCAACTGTCCCGTCAAACTTCTACTGTCCTCGATTTCATCCAAATGTATTTTCTTTGACCCGTTTAGATTTTATATACTCCGGAATTTCCATAAACAAGTTATAAACCTTGGTTATCCTTTCGTAAGGTCGTACCTCTTCTTGAATCTTTAAGTATCAATCGATGTAGCGGAACGCAAAACTATAGGGTGCAACATCATTTCTCCCTTAGGAACATTCGTCCGCGAATATTAATGATATTCTTAACTTCTGAGGGTTTTAAACATTTCGGCAGAATTTTCTTTATAACCAGGACTATCCAAAACCTGGTAAACAATCCAAATATATATCTAACTCTACACAGGGCAACATAATCACAAAATAAGATCAACTTGGCCTCACGTGACCATCTATATACGCAAGAATCAAGAGGGTTAGTCATAACTCACCTTAACTATCCTCTGACATATTCTGAGTTGCACCTGTCGCATTTCTCTCAACAATGCCATCTAAATAAGATATACAAATCAAGTTCGATCAACATGATAAGAATAGAATTAATATAACCCAGAAGTTCGAAGCAGGTGAAGATATCTGGATTCGTATATTCTCCTTCACCTCCCATGACATTTCTTTTATATTACTATTTACCAAGATTTTTTTAGTATGACAACTTCTCTGTAATAGAGACATCCTCTACCGGGTTAATACAAAAATGATTTCTTAGGCATTCTTGAAGCATCTAACATATGAAATATTGGGTGAGTTGTTCTAAATTTCCGTGGGGGATCTAGCTCGTATGCCACCTGGCAAGTTTTCCTAATATTCTTACATGGTCCGACGTTCCTGAGGTTACACTTTCCTATTCTTCTGATTCATTCCCCTATGTTGCTGCATACTCTGACAGTTCTCTAATCCCAAATTGCTGAGGATTATTATCCGCTTCTTTATTCTTTTAGGAAGAACCACCATTTCTTTTTTATTTTGCTATACTACCTTTCAGAGATGACATTCAAGAGGCACTAGTTTAAAAGTCCCAGTTCAGTCACCACTTTGTTTTAAGTACCGATTACTAAAGATCCTAGGCGATCGATATCTTCTGTCATATGACTTTACCTACCTTATGGTTGAATACCTTAAATCCGACCTTACTTATTTCGGTCAGCTTATTTCTAGTCACCTGGTAGACGTTTTATGTCTTCTCACATTTAGAATTTTGTATAATACTGTTCTGGTGTTTAATATGATAACTGAAGTGCCCAAAATTTCTTCTAAACAATTTCTTGTCTTAGTTATAAATCGAATAATCTCATCATGAATTATAGAATAAGAGACACCATCAATATGAATCATTCGTTGAATTGTACATCTTGCACAATTTTTAGCTACATAGATCCTTAATTATTAACACATGTCAGGTTAGAAATGAGGAAATCCTTATATAAGAATCATATATTAACCGTCTCCCATCCTCATCGGTTCTTTAGGGTTTCGAGCTTATCTCACAGTTTCTAGTACTCAACCGTACTTGTTGATAATTGGCACACTGGCTACATCTTACATGAGGTTCTTTCTCACATTACTTCTTTAGTATATCCATTCAATCCCGTGATACACCTTGGTACATTCCCAGTAAATAAAGTAATATGGTCAAAGTCTTGATTTGTGGCTCTTCCACTTTATTATACACCCAGAGTGATGATCTCTAATGACCCATTTTATTACGTATTTTCTCTAATTTCTTTCTTAGAAGTAGGATCTTGACCCTGGCGTCCCTTATCGCTCTACCCAAAAGGTTTTAAGAGCATTGTCTTCTGCCTCTATCAGATTTATTGATACATTCCTGAGACAATTTCTTGTCCTTCTGACTTCCACACTACTTACTCCACTTACGGTTATATTGGTGGTTCCATACTATCTATTCCCTATGATGGGATTTCTGATACATAAGACCTTTTCAAAATCAATTAAACTCTTCTTACTTTGATAAACTTAATCTCACTCAACTGTTGGACTATTGGATTCTTATGGTTCACATTATCCAAACCATAAGGTTTCCATAGCTGTCATCATTGAACTTATAGTCAGGATTTAGAAACACAATTGTCGTTGTTTCTCATTACTCGCGGCTATAGGAGGCTTTCTTTTCTTATCATGGTTAATACTTATCATCTCTCTTCTGCCTACATTTTTACGTTGTTCATTTCTGAAATGCCCTAGTGTAAATACATGGTCCATTACTGATTGCCTGAATCAATTATTCTATTATACCTTGACTTCGAGAAATTTCCCTTGGGGCTCTTGTCCTGCTGTCTTTATTTATGCCACACACCAATCTTCTGAGTCCCAGAGGTTCAGTTATACTTACTGTCCATTGACATTCCTAGTTTGGTCTCATTGTTATTTTCTCGAGAACTTATGCTTAAGATAAAAAATTTCCATCAATAACGCTTATGAAGGGATTTCTTAATCATTTTGAGTGATAGACTCCTATTCCATCTATATACGTAATATATCTTTTTATCGATTAAAAAATGCTTATAGTTATCCTTGCTTGCCTGACATTTCACCTTTTCATCAGGCCGATACCATTAACATACCTTTACCATGTCTTCCTGACACTATTAGGCTTATCGACCTCTTTTATGGTTCCTTGTATGAGTTTATCACGCCTTACCCATAATTATTCCCATCTATCTCTTCCTGCCAATTGTCGCACTGTTTAGTTCAATTTGCAACTTTACATAATTCAAAGGTTCTTCTAAATCTTCTCATTCTGCCATAATCAGGTCTTTCATCATCCAATCACTCAATCATTTTACTCTTATTCCACTACTTTATGTTATCGGGGGGAGGGGGGTGTTTGTCACGACCCGACGGAACGCGACTAAATGTCCTAATTGGACGTTATTACTGACATGTCACTCTTAATCCATTTAATACCGAGATCTATAGAAATTTCGGCAGCATAACGCTGCTTTTACAACATCTCCCCAAAATGGGCGAGCCGACAAGGCTGCCAAATCAACAACAGAACAACAATCATATCAGGCTAGCCGACTAGGCTGCCACCAACCAACATTATGTACACAAAGGAATAGTCAAAATAAACAAGCCGGCAAGACTGCCACTAGATAACAAGTATAACCGGGAACGCCCCAACACAGAGTACAACAACATTACAACCCAAAGCAAGGTACAAACGTCCAACCCAAAACTGTCTACAGACCTCTAAGAGTACAATGCTGACATATGACGGGACAGGACCCCGTCGTGCCCAAAATGTGCATAAGTCTGAAAGATAGGGATCTGTACCAAAATAGCTGGCTCCGGAATAAGGGAGCTCTCCGACTTCTGAATAGAATCCCTAAACTGGAGGGTCACCTATCTGAACACCTGAACCTGCGGGCATGAACGCAGCCCCCCGAGAAAAGGGGTCGATCTGAAATAATGTCAAGTATGTAAGCATGAAATCATGTAAATAAGATCAAAACTGTGTCCTGTAAGGTAGAGAGTCAACTGTATCATAAAAGAATGAGAGTCATACCAGTACTCATGCATGCTTAGTCATAAAATCATCGGATGTAAATAAATGAATAAACTACCCGGCCCTTGGGTGAGTGACGCGGTGAAATATACTGTCATGGGTATCTGTACCCGCATCACAGATGCCTCTCCGTGGAATCATCATATATGTATACATAAACTGTCCGGCCCTCTAGTGAGGGACGAGGTAAATCATCCTGATATATGTGCACGAATCTGCCCGGCCCGGGACGCGGTGAAGTGGAAAAATGACTCTTAGCACGAGTAGATATCATGAGCAACTGTATGCAATTTAAGTCATTTCTTTGACTCTCATTAAAATCATTAAATAACTTCTTACAAGAAGATCACATGTACTTTTCATAACTCATATTACTATGGATAAGACTATGAAGGAGTCATGTACGTCCGCCGTACATTCCCTTGTATACTATTCATGTCGAATGAAGAATCAATAATTCACAAAATCATGTCAAAAGAAAGGAAGATAGGCTCACACACCTCTTAGGCGAACTAATCAACTCAATATTAAGGTATGCCTCGTCTAGTACTTCAACCTATAATAAGGAATAACACGCTCGTCAATTTTATGAGTTCTAATGTAAGTTATATGAATAACGGCTCCCTTATTTCTATAAAAATTTGGGCAGCATTTCCTCTGTTTATGTGTGTATCCACAATTTTTCAACAATCCAAATCAGCCAGCAATTCAACTCCAACCAATAATCCAATTCAACCAACAATCCAACCAACCAATCAATAAGTCATTACTTAAGAGTATGACTATAATAGCCCATATGCTTAGCACATACCATCTATACAACCTTTCTTCCCACCTTTATGAAATTTAATCCCAACAACAATTTAGGTGATTAAATCACCTATCTATCATATTCCACCAACTCTTAATTCATAATAAGAAAATAGTCCATTAAGGCAATCCATCAAGTCTAACAATTAGTAACAAGAGCTCAAGTCTTCTAGTTTGCAATATATTACTTTACTATACTTTTAACCTCTTTTAAGCTATGTATTGACGATTATCACAACGTATTTACAATTTCATAACTTATATTATAATCTAACAAGAACGACCTTTAAAGCGGGACAATCATGCTCAACAATTTCATAAAAGTTGGCCCTAACATGTTACAATTCTCTAATTCTTTTTCTTACTTCTTAATCCAACTTCTCTATCAACAATTCCATATCACAAGTGCATTAATATTAAGCTTTCCTTCCAATTCCCAACATGCAATTATCGACCATAACCAATACTTCAACTACAACAACATGCACTTCAATTGTAACTTAAGGGAAGAATTTTACCTCAATTAAATTACCAAAACAATCCCGAAAATCTGCTCATTGTCCCAGCGAAAAATGCCATTGTTTTGGCTCTTTTCTTGCCCAATTTCACCCCGTTTTAATTCCAAATCAACATGTAACAATATATGATGTTACTCCATTATTCCTACACGATTTTCATTCACAATTTTGTTCAAAAACCTAGCCAAAACCGAGACTAAGGGTTGTTGGCAGTGGCCCGATTTGGCCACTGTTTTTGTCTCTTTTTTTTTAAAAAATTCTGCTATTGATTTATGGAAGGAGCTTAGTCTAACCAATTTGGCTATGGAATTTGGTTAATTTCGGCCAAGAATTAAGAGAAGAAAGGGTGAGTGTGTTTGAATGAAATGTTTAGAAGATGAAGGGATTTAGGTGTTTTAAGGGGGAAAATGAAATCTGAAAATGACAATTAAATTGTACACTTGGTCCCAAATGTTCTTCTAAAATCAATCTCTCAACTTATCAAAACAAATATTAAACTCTACTTCTTTTAGATTTTAAAAAATTCCATAAGCCCTCGTAACCTCAATGTCACAATTTACGTAATCCGTTACTAATCCATAATCGGAAATACAACCATCATTTTGAATTTTCCATTGTTACCTTCGTTGTAACCAAAATTATTCCTTATTAACGTATGTAAATATATTTTATATCCACCTTCGAATCTTATTTCCTTAATGACGTTCTTAATTATCGTCTTAAACTTACAAGGTATAACAGTGTTGTCCTTGATATCCTTTTCGTACTGATCTTTTCAAACATTGATAGTCTAACACCTTTGGTATATGAAATCAATAATGTCTCTTTCCCACAGTGGGTTTTTATTTCCTTGACACAGTCACACCTTAATGAGGCCTTTATAGTCATTACGTCATTCACTTTTATCTCTTTCATTGTAGCTCCCCATTCAGTTACTAACATACCTATCCATTTCTTACTATTCCCCCATGTCATTCTATTTATATTAACTAAATATTCAGGCTTCCTTCACTCATTCCCTAGTCGTCCTCATGTTCTCGCCATCTTTAGTTTTGACAACTATTCTTATCTCGAGGTATCTGGAATTATGACACATGTTTCAATAAATTTGAATGTCTCTTTACTTCATCGTTGGTAACATGCTTGGTTTATTAACATTTTGACAAGTAACTTCCAATGGTCAGCAATATAATTTTTATAACTAATAAAACGTCTTATGCCACCTTCAATTACCACAATTATTGATCCTTGTAACTCGAGGTCACTATTCTTGGTGCATTGTTTTACACATTCTTATTATATATTTTCATAACCAACTTTAATACGTCTTATTTGAATTTATCCATCCTTATTGGTAATTTTATGGGATCATCCCGCGCTCTCATGTTATGTGTAGCCATTTGGATCGCGTGTTATAAGATACCTTCTTGTTTATGTCAATGAGATCTAGTGTGAGAGTAAGTTCTCATAATCTCCCTTAACATTCCAATAAAACTTTCTTCATCTCACCTTCATAGTTTATCTTTGTTGTATCATGTTTCTCACCAAACTTGGACTATAATAAAGTCATCGGAATAACACAATATCATAAATTCAGGATTCACCTAGCATAATCATTTAGAAGGGTGACTAACCAAAGAGAACTTTTCCGATATCAAGGTTTCTTAATTTAGGACACCAAATCATCTGATTAGTATATTCAGTTAACATTTGGCTATTCGAATCTCATCGTAGGCACTTAGTCTCATAACACATTCATTTTCACAACTCAACATTCACTTGTACTTGTCTTATGTTTTACTCGACTACGAACTATGTCGTATTACCATACTTTTATTGTAAGACTCTCAATTGCTCTTCCTATTTGCTAAGGTGTCCCGCTTTCATTGACATCATTCCTTTGCCATTCATCTCATTTCTTATCTTAGTTCGAATAAACATTCATTTCTTTATAACTTCCTCTTCTTTGGTTGGCCTTATCTTCTAGGCGCTTACTATTCTTGCTTGCTCCAGACAAAAAACCTTTCTAAGGAAAACATTTACCTTATATACAAATGAGTCAATATTTGGCCCTCGGGGCACCAAGATTGTTTAAAAGTTGCATTCGTCTCACAATTTCTGGGTACGTCAGGCATACATGGTCCAAAGGAGTGGATTTAACATAACTTTACTATCTTCCCTTTACTGTCCATACTAAGGACTATTCTAATATCTACTAAGTCTCGATCTCTTATAAGTTCTTCTCATTGCAATTCTACCCTTATGGAAAGTTGGATCACAATACTTACATTATCCTATCGGAATGTCTTCCTTATAACCTCTGGTATGCAGGTACTCTGTGCCTTCATTATCTTACTTCTATTGCATCCTAAAACCAATGTCTTACATTTTCTTATATTCATTATCTCCTCCATATCTCAAATGTTCATACTCCAAGATGATAGTATAACACTCGCACCTATGGTGTATTAATAACCCGCTAGGGGGCTTTCATTTACTTGCTACAAATATGGATTGGGCGGAGTTTTTCTAGTAATCGAAAGTGTCAGAACTGTATAAAGCACGAGTTAGACTTGAATTCTTACAACTTAGCTATACTGCATGATCTTTGAGATGAAATAATGAAAACTATCCCTAAATGCCATATAGCCTCCTGTTTATAAGTGTGGTGCTCAACACCATAAATAAGACTCTACTAGACAGAACTCACAGACTCCCTAGGACCGACCTTCTATGATACCAAGTTTGTCACATCCCAAACTAGGGGGTGTGGTCAACACCCGGTGCCCTGCTAGCCCGAGTGTACCACACTGATGACCAATCTTCTGTACGAGTAGAACTTACAGCTGACAAGGTCATACTGGGATATATCACAACAACAACATTGGATAAGAGAGATTAACCTAACATGTCTACACAACTGGACCAACAAGGTCATAACATGGTTTAACAAAAGATAGCTTAGCCTGCAAGGCTACACATCAACACTATACATACCAAAATAAGTCTTTGAGCCTCTAGGAGTGGCTGAACTGACATATGGCCGGGAAGGACCCCGACCTACCCATACTGTACATAACTCTACAAAATACTCCATATATAACCAGAAAGCTCTGCGAAGACGAAACTCACTTACTGATGGTTGAACTCAACTGCTCCTACTGAGGTGGCCTAACAGAGTTTCTATCAGAACTTGCGACATGAACACACAACACCCCTAGAAAAAGGGACGTTAGTACAAAATAATGTACCGAGTATATAAGGAATGAATAGAAATATAAATATGTAAGATGTAAATAAAATAATAAAAGCATTATGAAGCAATTAGCTGTAAAGCATAAGCAATATGGGGGCCACATGGGGAGAATAATGAAACTCTGGAACCTAATAGAACCTATCTGGAATATGCCTTTTCTGTATAACTTTCCTTATATTATTATGCGAGGTGTATAAAATGTCACTACTCTTAGGTATATGTATGAATATGCAATACAACCTGCAAAATGATTTATGCATGTGTTACAGAATACACAACCCTATCCATTATATGTATATGTTGTGAAATGCACAACCCGATCCATTATATGTATATGTTGTAAAACGTGCAACCTGATCCAATATATGTATATATTGCGGAATATGAAACCCAATACAATGTATGATCATGATCATATGCATGATATCAAATGCCAATGAAAACATATCAATACTAACGGGACTCAGAGGTGTGAACAACAGACTATGATAACACCGGCCATTTGGCTATTTTGAAACTCATATACTCTTTGACTTTATTCATAAAATGACTTGTCATAGACTTGGAACTTTCCTCATTAAAATGTTTCTTTTTGAAGATTGATAATAGGATACGCTAGTAAGCAACAACACGAATTACGATAATAATGACCAGGATCGGAATTCCAATCGACGAGATGAGCCTACTAAAGATTTCAAGTTTAGACTATGATGACTGACATCCTCACTTAAGGATAATCGATGAATACTTCTCGACAAGAGATTTCAATGTACAATTAGATAAAGCTTTTGACGTTTATTTTCAAAGATGATAACTCGTTGGATTTCATGCTTTGAAAGAAAGGGATAGCCTTGCATATTTTATCCATGAACATATACATCGTGATATAAGGCCTAATATTTCTTATGAACGATTATCTATAACAAACAAAGGGTCGATATCAATAACGAATCCATATCCAAATAAGAAACTTCATTTAGGCATCTTTATCGATAACCTTAAACAAAAAGAATTCTTGGACTTGTTAATAAATGGTACTTATGTAGTTCGATCCCATGATTCTCCGAAACATACCTTCTAAGGTATACAATACCAACATTCAATTCACTAATCGATATCATCTCATAATTCAAGCAAACAACCCACAACTTATCATATCATGATTTTGTAGATTTACGGATTTCGATTACGAAAATCCTTTCACAACTTATCCCAAATCATCAATTAATCACCAATATAGATAGAAGGAGATAAATCCTTACATTTATGCATCCAAACTCCTATGATACAGCAACCCAAACAAACACCTAGGATTTCCAAAATCACTTCGATACGAAAAATATGGTTTCTACGATTACCGCGGGGATTATCACATTAATCTTGCGTGATTTTCATTTGGATTGATCTTGGATGTTAGGGATTTCTTAGAGAGGATTTTAGAGGTGTTCTAAGTTTTATTTGGGGGAAAATGGTTTACAAAATGCAATACCTGACTTTAAACCCGTAAATTTTTTCCACCGCTGTACTGATGGTCGGATTGATGGTCCGTCAATCTTGATCGTCGTTCTGCCACCTGAGATCAGAAATTCTCATGCATTTTGATGGCTCCCCATGGAAGTTTGATGATTCATCGACTGTCCAATCAAACTTCCACTGCCCCCGATTTAGTCGAAACATATTTTCTTTCATCCGTTTCACTTCCATATACCTCCGAAACTTCCATAAATAAGTTATAAAGTTTGGTTATCCTTTTGTAAGGTTGTACCTATTCCCAAATCTTTAACTACCAATCGACAACGCGGCGGAATAAGAAACTACGGGGTGTAACAACCATATTAAAAAATGCGAAATATTTTTCTCACTTGCTTAAAAAAAGAAAAAATGTTAGTACAATTTCTGATAATTCTAAACTAATTAAAGGCTCTGGAAGAGTTACTATATTTCTGCCTAAGGGGATAAAACGTGTTATAGAAGATACATTGTTCTCTTTTAATCCCCAAGAAACTTGTTGAGTTTCAAAGATATCCGTCCAAATGGGTATCATGTTGAGACATTAAATGAAATAAATGTTGAATATTTTGGTATTATCAAGCATGTTCCGGTCAAAAATATATCTTGGAGAAACTATGTGTCACGACCCAAACCAAAAGGTCATGACGTGCATCCGGACCTTACCCGCTGAGTACCACTAGTAATATAGTCAACATCTAATCATAATTAATCACGACCACACGGGCCATCACCCAGTACCCTGCTGTCACATAGAAATCATAAACTAGAGGGAAGCCATGTAAAATCTTATAAACAGAAGGACTTAATCCATGCATATATATACTAAGGACGACAAGGTCATATTTGATTCTATACACAAAACTCTGTCTACAAGCCTAAAAAAAAGTACGCTACATCATAAGGTCGGGATAGGGCCCTGCCATACCCATATGTACATGCAAAAATATCGTATCGAGATTAGACCGACACTCTAAAATAAGAGAAGTGCTTCAATATCCACTGAGTCAGCAACCTACTAATGCGGATCGTCGCCTTTTCTACGTGAACCTGCGGGCATGAAATGCAGCGTCCCCCGATAAAAGAGACGTCAGTACAATTGATGTACCGAGTATGTCAGGCATGACGAATAGTATAACAGAGACATAAAAGTAATTGAGACAAGAAATAATCAACTAGTAGAGAATGCATCTGAAGGCCATAATATGCCTAAGTGTCATGTACAATGCGGTCATACATATATATATTGGCCTCATTGGGCATCTTCCTTACCACAACAACCTCTGTGTGCATCATATCATATCAACCTCTGTGGGCATAATCATTATCGTGTGTATCTGTACCAGTTGCAGGTGGTGTCGTATCCCGTTTCCCATACCCATGCATTTGAGCTCAAGGTATATACATGAATATAATGTATGAATGATATAATAATAAGACACTATAAGTTTGTCGGAGTAACGAAAAGTTGTTTCACCTCCGATTAATATTATGAATACTGACATCTTTCCCATGTACCTCAATAAGGACTTAGGAACATATTTAGAAATGTTTTGACAATTTAATATCCTTAACTACTAAGAGTAGAATCATATATGAAACAATATTACGTTTGTGTTTCGTTACATGGAACATGCCAAAAGAAGAAATGATTTGCCTTAACATACCTCAAATCAAAGCTAATATAGTCCTGCAGGTTCCAAACGACTCTAAATATACCAATCTCTCCTTTGAGTTCAACAATTTTGACATAAAAGATATGATATTTGGCCACCCTAATTATGAGAGTGATCCTATATTTTTTGAGGACCCGAAATTAAACTTGGAAGACAAAATCCATCATGAAGGAACTAATTTGTTGTTGGGTTGAAAAAATGTTTCGCAAGTGTTTATAAATCGTAACAAGTTTTAGGAACCTTCATATGCTGCTAAGATAGGAATAACTACTATAAAATATAAATTAACATCTACACTTGAACTGTCGATTACGGCACTAGAATTAGAAAGGAACATATGTGTAATCTTTATATGTAACGATCCATCGGTCGTTTAGCACTTTAAAACTACGAAAAGGATATGAGACTATAGGGTAAATAAATGTTATGTTTTTAATAAATAAGTTGTGCAGAATTTTAGTTAAGTAAATAAAGTGGGCCAAACCCACTACCCTTGGTAGGGCAACGCAGCAAAACAAAAGGGGAAAAAAGATGAAGGGAAAAGAAAAGAAAAGGGGAAGGGGGGGGGGGGGGGAAACGAAGCAGCAGCGAAAAAGAAAAGGGAGAGGAGAGGAAACGAGGGCAGAAAGAGGAGCACAACACGCAATGAAGGGAAAGAGAGGAGAAGGAAAGAAAGAAAAGAAAGAAAATGTGAGTAACTAGACGAGGAGGAAGTGCTCAATTAAGTTCAGGTTAGATTATATATTACATGGTTGAGTTAATCTATTCATGATCCTTATAATAATGTGTGGTAGAATGAAATCAAATTTCAAAGAGGTTATTACACGGAAATTCCACAATCCACTTGAATAAGAACTTGAGGGATTTATCATGGCATAATGATTACATTAGCATATAAAACGTGAAAACTGTACAAATCCGTAAGGAATATAAAAGTATGTGCTGAACAAAAGTTGTAGAGTTCTCTGTTCCCGTCAGTTTGAGACCTTACGAAGATAAATCTGACTTATGGTTTAAAAGTTATGACTGTTTAAAGTTTCTGCCTTATTTTACAAAAATTCCGGCGACACATATTTCATAGGATTGTTTCTTTCGTAAATTTTCACCTGCTACACTAAGTACTGTCATATGGGATTCATCATAATAAGAGATCCTAGTGTTGCCTTCGATGCGGTACAATAAACACCCTATTTGGAGTTACGAATTTAATGATTATATCCTTTACAAGCGGGAGATACGAGAAAGTTGAAAAAAAGAAATATTAGTGAATTTCCTGAAGTTATGCTAATATTTTTATATGAGTATGAGTTTAGTCATACAATTAAAATGGTAAAAATCTTGTTGATATAAATATAGCAATATGAGTGTCCTTAGATTCGTATTCTAACGTAGTTCACATATTTTTTAGATTTTAAGCGTTCAGAGGCTCTACGCAAAGAGAAGACATTAGTTTGATTGTTCATGGCACCCGCTCGACATTGAGGTAGGTTATGGTCTACTTTATTTAGACTCTGATTAGAGAATCGTATATAGTTGTAGGAAATGACAGGGATAGCATGATAGAACGTCGACATGACAGTGGTGCCGAAGGGGTTCATCGCTATATGTGTTATTTTCTGTGATTCTCGTCTGATCGTATCTCTGTTGCATACTATGTTACTAGTCACGTGAAAATAAAGGAATTGTAATGATGATAATTGAACATATGACAGTGATATGACTTGTACTTGTCTATTGTATACTAATGATGTGTGTTAAGACTGATATCACGCGATATGCTTCCATAATATTTTTGTTATATTGGTGAGGGGAGTGATTGAGTGACTCTGCGGTCTTTGTCGGAGATTGAGAGTGATTGAGTTACTCCGAGGTCTTTGCCGGAGATCAAGAGTGATTGATGGCCTCCGAGGTCTTTGCCGGAGATTGAGAGTAATTGATAGCTTCCAAGGTTTATACCGGAGAGCACGAGTGATACATGGACTTCGCGGGCCCCCATGGGTCATGGCTTGAGGCGCTGCCTTAGCATGTGTGTATGAGAGTGGAGTGAGAGAGGTGACTATTGTATTGCATTGCATGCATTTGCTCGTATATTTGACTGATCACCTGGTTAATTTTATATGTCCTGGCTGTTTCATGATTTCTTTACATTCTACTTATATATGATATGTGACCATACCTGTTTGATCTATGTGCTACTTGTTGGTTTCAACTTCTTCATGCGTTATCTAATTATTGTTGGCCTATGATGCTTACCGATACTAGTGTTGTACTGATACTACTCTTGCTGCACTTTGGTTGAGTGCAGAGTACGATCCAGGTTCCAGTTCTAAGCCCCGTGACTGATCCGCGAGGTGGACATCTTCCTGTCATTCAGGGTGAGCTACTTGGTCATCCGTGACCCCTGAAGGGCTTCTTAGTTAATTCCATTTTTCTTTGGTTATTGACAGACAATATATAGCCTTCGGGCATTTTCCAGACTTCTATTTCAGACCATGTTTAGCACTCTTGCACCCTTTTGACAAGATTTTGGGGAATGTCGTGACAATTTTAGGGATGATAAGTATTAGGACTTTATAACTACTTATTCTTTATTTATTTTCCGTTGATTTAACTTGTTAATGAGAACGTGGTTCGTCTACTCGGGGGAATAGGGTAGGTGCCATCACGACTTGTGACTTGGATCATGACAAAGTTGGTATCAGAGCTTCTAGGTTAATTGGTCTAATGAGTACAAGAGAAATATCTAGTAGAGTCTTGCGGATTGGTACGTAGACGTCTGTACCCATCATCGAGAGGCTATAGGACATTTTGGAAACACTTCACTTCTTTACTATTTTCGTGCTAGTTCAATCCGATTGGTATCTGGTTCATTCTTTTTGTGCGAGATTGTTCAGATTGGTATCTTACACTCATTTCTATGTTCTCTCACAGATGGTAAGGACGCGATCGACTGCTACTGGAGGCCAGAAGGCTGCACCTTCACCCGCACCCGCATCCATACCCATTGCCCGAACAGCTGTTCATGGGCGAGGCAGGGGACGTGGCAGGGGTAGAGGCCGTGAAACTATACCGGATAGGGACCAAGCACCAGCACCTTCTCATGACCCTGACAGAGAGTTGACTCCGGAGTTTGACGACATTTCGGAGGAGGAGATTAGGGATGCTGAGACACAGCCTGGGGTTGATGCTACTCTGGATTTTCAGGAGGCTGTGTTTCGGGTGTTGGGGTACTTCGACAGTTTGGCTCAGGGGGCATGCTTCTATTTGCTCCAGATGGCTCGCAGACTAGAGTGGGAGGTCAGACTCCCGATGCTACGGTTGCTCCAGGATTTTGGACATCGATGGTATTGCCGGCGGCAATAATGGCGCCCCATATTGATGCTACTCCAGCGCCTGATTTTGCTCTAAGGCCTGTGGATGGGCCAGTGTTGACCACTGAGGAGCGAAAGTTGTTCGAGGGGTTTACCAAAATGTCTCTTCCTTGGTTCTATGGTATTACCGGGGAGGATGCGTATGAGTTTATTGTTAGATGCCATGAGATACTTCATAAGCTGGGTATAGTGGAGTCTCACGGGTTCGATTATGTTTCTTTTCAGTTAGTTGGGGATGCCAAGCAGTGGTGGAGATCGTACATAGAGTGTCGACCAGTCGGATCACCACCTTTGACCTGGACCCAGTTCTACCAGGTATTCCTGGAGAAGTATGTCCCTCATACTCTGAGAGACAACAGGAAGGATGAATTTTCGACATTGGAGCAGCGGGGTTGGTCGGTTGCAGAGTATGAGACCAAATTTCTTGCGTTGTCCCGTTATGCGACGACACTACTTCCCACAGAGGCTGAGAGAGTGAGGAGATTTGTGAAGGGTTTGGACCTTCCGCTTCGGCTGGCGACCTTGCAGTTGGAGGCTTATGGGGCTTCATTCTAGTCAGTAGTAGAGCATGCCAGGAGGGTTGAGTCAGAGATGGGTCGGGCACGTAGTGGGAGTGGCGATAAGACAGCTCGTAAATTTGATAATTTCAGAGGTCCTATTAGAAGTGGGGGACACCATGACAAGGTTCGTCATCATCCCTACAGCCGCCTCATCCAGTCATCACTACAGGCTTAGGCAGGTGGTTCTTCAGGTTATAGCGGGCACAATTCTGAGCAGACTTCCCGAGGGTCTTACTCTCGACCTTCAGACCGTGGAGGGTATTCTGGTTCTTCTATGACAGTTCAGCAGCCTATGGCTAAAGGAGCATGTTTTGAGTGCGGTGAGACAGGGCATTTTGCGAGGGAGTGTTCTAGATCCAGGCAGGGTTCCAGAGTTCAGACATCTAGGCCTTCAGCACTGCCAGCTAGAGGATGAGAACATCCTAGTAGATAGGGTTCGCAGTCGGGCAGGGGTGGCCATCAGCCTAGTAGAGGTGGTCATCAGTCAGGTAGGGGCAGCGCTCATTCAGTGAGAGGAGGATCTCAGTCAGTTCATGGTGGTCGTGGAGGCACACTGTCCGAGGGTGGACATGCCCATTTCTATGCTTTTACGGGTAGACCAGAAGCCGAGGCCTCTGATGCGGTTATCACAGGTATTATTTCAGTTTGTCACCGATCAACTTCTGTCTTATTTGATCCAGGTTCTATTTTCTCTTATGTGTCCACCTACTTCTCTACGAGTTTGAATATGCTTTGTGATATGCTTGATGTACCTATTCGTGTCTCTACTCCTGTCGGGGATTCTATGATAGTATATCGGGTATATAGGTCTTGTGTGGTCACGTTTATGGGGTATGATACTTGGGTAGACTTGATTATTTTGAATATGGTGGACTTTGATATTATTTTGGGCATGGATTGGTTATCTCCTTATCATGTATTTTAGACTGTCATGCCAAGACATTCATGTTGGCCATGCCAGGTATTCCACGGTTAGAGTGGAAGGGTACTCCTAGTCCAACACCTAAGAAAATCATATCAGCTCTTCGGGCGAAGAGGTTGGTGGATAAGGGATGTTTAGCATATTTGACGCATATTCGGGATACTAGTGTGGATACTCCTTCCGTAGAGTCAGTGCCAGTTGTTTGTGAGTTTTCAGAGGTTTTCGCTACAGATTTGTCTAGTATGCCGTTGGATAGAGATATTGAATTTTTCACTAACTTGGAGCCAGAAACCCGACCTATTTCTATTCCACCCTATAGGATGGCTCCGGCAGAGTTGAGGGAATTGAAGGAGCAGTTGCAAGACTTGTTAAGCAAAGGATTTATTAGACCAGAATTTCTCCTTGGGGTGCTCCAATTATGTTCGTGAAAAAGAAAGATGGTACCATGCGAATGTGTATCGATTATCGGAAATTAAACAAGGTTACAATAAAAAATAAGTATCCAATACCCCGCATTGATTACTTATTTGATCAGCTTCAGGGTGCGTCAATATTTTCTAAGATTGATTTGAGGTCAGGCTATCATCAGTTGAAGATTCGAGCGGAGGATGTTCCGAAGACCGCTTTCAGAACCCGTTCCGGTCATTATGAGTTCTTGGTGATGTCTTTCGTACTTACTAATGCCCCTGCAGCCTTTATGGATTTGATGAATAGAATCTTCAAGCCTTACTTGGATTCATTTGTGATAGTGTTTATTGATGACATATTGGTGTACTCTCGGAGTAAGGAAGATCATGAGAGGCATCTGAGGATCGGGCTTGGCCTGTTGAAGAAGAAGACATTGTATGCCAAGTTTTCCAAGTGTGAGTTCTGGCTCAGTTCCGTAGCATTTTTGGGACATGTTGTGTCCAAGGATGGGATTATGGTTGATCCCAAAAAGATCGAGACGATTAGAGATTGGGCCAGGCCTACTTCAGCGACTGAGATTCGGAGCATCGTAGGTCTTGCGAGTTATTATCTCCGATTTGTGAAGGGATTTTTATCTATTGCTTCCCATTTGACTAGGTTGACTCAAAAGGGTGTGCCTTTCCAGTGGTCCGATGAGTGTGAGGAGAGCTTCCAGATGTTTAAGGCTGTATTGACTTCAGCCCCGATTTTGGCTTTACCAGTGGAGGGAAAGGACTTTACGATTTATTGTGATGCTTCACGCATTTTCTTGGGATATGTGTTGATGCAAGAGGGCAAGGTGATCACGTGTGCTTCGAGACAGTTTAAGGTTCACGAGAGGAACTACCCCACTCATGACTTGGAGTTGGCTGCAGTAGTCTTCACTTTGAAGATTTTGAGGCATTACTTGTATGGAGTTCATTGTGAGGTCTTCACATATCATCGTAGCCTTCAGCATGTGTTTAGTCAGAGAGATTTGAACTCGAGGCAGCATAGATGGATGAAGTTGCTCAAGGATTATGATATTACTATCATTTATCATCCGGGAAAAGCTAATGTGGTTGCTGATGCGTTGAGCCGAAAGGCAGTGAGCATGGGCAGCTTGGCGCGTTTGATTGCGGGAGAGCGTCTTTTAGCTATGGAGGTTCAACGTTTGGTTAATAGTATGGTGAGGCTCGATATTTCAGAACCTGGTAAGGTTCTAGCTTGCGTAGAGGCGAGGTCATCTCTTTTAGAGCGAATTCGGGCCCAGCTGTTTGAGGATGCGAAATTGTGCAATATTCGGGATAAGGTGCTAAGTGGAGAAGCCAAAGAGGATATTCTTGACGATGAGGGTGTTTTGAGGATTAAGGGACGCATTTGCGTTCCTAGAGTTGGTGATTTGATTCCGTTGATCTTGAAAGAGGCTCATAGTTCCAGATACTCCATTCATCCAGGAGCAACAAAGATGTATTGTGACTTGAGGCAACACTATTGGTGGGGTAGAATGAAGGGGGACATTGTGGAGTTTGTTGCTCAATATTCGAATTGCCAGCAGGTTAAGTATGAGCACCAGAGACCAGGTGGTGTGCTTCACAGGATGCCCATTCCCAAATGGAAATGGGAAAGAATCGCTATGGATTTCGTGGTTGGTCTTCCAAAGACTTTGGGCATGTTTGATTCGATTTGGGTTATCGTGGATAGGTTGACTAAGTCCGCGCACTTCATTCCGGTTCAGACTATTTATAACGCGGAGAAGTTGGCCAGGATTTACATCCGAGAGATAGTGTGATTGCACGGGGTTCCTATTTCTATCATTTCCGACAGAGGCACTCAGTTCACTTCTCATTTCTGGAGGACTTTGCAGAAGGAATTGGGAACTCAGTTAGATCTTAGCACCGCGTTCCACCCGCAGACAGATGGTCAGTCCGAGCGGACTATTCAGGTACTTGAAGTATGTTAAGGGCTTGTGTTATTGATTTTGGTGGTCATTGGGACAGTTTATTACCCTTGGCAGAGTTCGTGTACAACAATAGCTACCATTCTAGTATTGACATGGCGCCATTCGAGGCTTTATATGGTAGGAGGTGTCGTTCTCCTATTGGGTGGTTTGATGCTTTTGAGGTTCGACCTTGGGGGTACGAATTTGGTGAGGGAGTCTTTAGACAAGGTGAAGCTTATTCAGGAAAAGCTTCTGGCAGCTCAGAGTAGGCAAAAAGAGTTTGCGGACCGGAAGGTTTGTGATACAGAGTTCATGATTGGCGAGCAGTTCCTATTGAAGGTTTCATCCATGAAGGGGGTAATGTGGTTCGGGAGGAAGGGCAAGTTGAGCCCTAGGTTTATTGGCCCTTTTGAGATTCTTCGTCGTGTTGGCGAGGTGGCATACGAGCTAGCTTTGCCACCAGGATTGGCAGGTGTTCACCCGGTATTCCATGTTTCCCTGCTGAAGAAGTACCATTCCGATGGGACTTATATTATTAGGTGGGATTCATTATTATTTGATCAGAATTTGTTCTTCGAGGAAGAGCCGGTAGCAATCTTGGATAGGCAAGTGAGGAAGTTGAGGTCCAAGGAAATTGCTTCAGTCAAGGTGCAGTGGAAGCACCGTCCGGTTGAGGAGGCGACTTGGGAGGCCGAGGCGGATATACGAAGTAGATATCTCAGTAGTTCGACAGTTCAAGTACCCCTTTCCTCCACCCATACCCTTGTCGCTCGAGGACGAGCGATTGTTTGATTGGTATCTAATGTAACGACCCGTTGGTCGTTTAGCACTTTAAAACTACGAAAAGGATATGAGACTATAGGATAAATAGTTGTTTTGTTTTTAATATACATGTTGTGCAGAATTTTAGTTAAGTAAATAAAGTGGGCCAAGCCCACTACCCTTGGTAGGGCAACGCATCAAAACAAAAGGGGGAAAAGGAGGAAGGGAAAAGAAAAGAAAAAGGGAGGGGGGGGGGGGGAGAAACGAAGCAGCAGCAGCAGCGAAAAATAAAAGGGAGAGGAGAGGAAACGAGGGCAGAAAGAGGAGCACAACATGCAGGGGAGGGAAAGAGAGGAGAAGGAAAGAAAGAAAAGAAAGAAAACGCGAATAACTAGATGAGGAGGAAGTGCTCAATTAAGTTCAGGGTAGATTCTGTATTACATGGTTGAGTTAATCTATTCACGATCCTTATAATAATGTGTGGTAGAACGAAATCAAATTTCAAAGAGGTCATTACACGGAAATTCCACAATCCACTTGAATAGAGAACTTGAGGGATTTATCATGGCATAATGATTACAACAACATATAAAACGTGATAACTGTACAAATACGTAAGGAATATAAAAGAATGTGCTGAACAAAAGTTGTATATTTCTCTGTTCCCGTCAGTTTGAGACCTTACGGAGATAAATCCGACTTATGGTTTGAAAGTTATGACTGTTTAAAGTTTCTGCCTTATTTTACAAAAATTCTGGCGACACAGATTTCATATGATTGTTTCTTTCGTAAATTTTCACCTGCTACACTAAGTACTGTCATATGGGATTCAACATAATAAGAGATCCTAGTATTGCCTTCGATGTGGCACAATAAACACCCTATTTGGAGTTACGAATTTAATAATTATTTACAAGCGGGAGATACGAGAAAGTTGAAAGAAAGAAATATTAGTGAATTTCCTGAAGTTATGCTAATATTTTTATATGAGTATGAGTTTAGTCATACAATTAAAATGGTAAAAATCTTGTTGATATAAATATAGCAATATGAGTGTCCTTAGATTCGTATTCTAACATTTTTTAGATTTTAAGCGTTCAGAGGCTCTACGCAAAGGGAAGGCATTAATTTGATTGTTCATGGCACCCGCTCGACATTGAGGTAGGTTATGGTCTACTTTAGTTAGACTCTGATTAGAGAATCGTATATAGTTGTAGGAAATGACAGGGATAGCATAATAGAACGTCGACAGGACAGTGGTGCCGAAGGGGTTCATCGCTATATGTGTTATTTTCTCTGATTCTAGCCCGATCCTAGAAAGACTAAAAGAAAATCATGTATTGGTTCAGATAAATCTATTTTTTATAAAAAATCAAAAATGAAGAATTTCATGACTTTATTGACTTGACCAGGAAAAAAGAAGTTTTTATATTTTTTATGATACTTCTTAATTGTTAATTGAATAAAATCGTAATGGGTATGAATTGTGGTCACATGAAAATAAAGGAATAGTAATGATGATAATTGAACATAGGATAGTGATATGACTTGTATTTGTCGATTGTATACTAATGATGTGTGTTAAGACTGATATCACGCATGACATGCTTCCATATTATTTTTGTGATATTGGTGAGGGGAGTGATTGAGTGACTCCGAGGTCTTTGCCGGAGATTGAGAGTGATTTAGTGACTCCGAGGTCTTTGCCAGAGATCGAGAGTGATTGATAGCCTCCGAGGTCTTTGCCAGAGATTGAGAGTGATTGATAGCCTCAGAGGTTTATGCCGGAGAACACGAGTGTTACATGGACTTCGCGGGTCTCCCATGGGTCATGGCTTGAGGCGCTGCCTTAGCATGTGTGTACGAGAGTGGAGTGAGAGAGGTGACTATTGTATTGCATTGCATGCATTTGCTCGTGTATTTGACTGATCACCTGGTGAATTTTATCTGTCCTGGCTGTTTCATGATTTCTTTACATTCTACTTGTATATGATATGTGATCATACCTGTTTGCTCTATGTGCTACTTGTTGGTTTCAACTTCTTCATGCGTTATCTAATCATTGTCGGCCTATGATGCTTACCGGTACTAGTGTTGTACTGATACTACTCTTGCTACACTTTTATTGAGTGCGATGCGATCCAGTTCAGTTCTCTTGTCACAACCGGCAAGCGAGCGATCGGTGCCCTACCTGGGCACCCTTATACCCATACATCACATAAAATCAGCGGAAGCTTAAGAAACTCATAATCTCATAGAATAAAAATAGGCAAGCCGACAAGGCCGCCACTTTACATAGAACCAAAATGAGCTACAACTGTACATGTCCAACCCACCCATGACTACAGACCTCTAAGAGTATACACTAACTATGACGGGACAAGGCCCCGCCGTACCCCTGAATATACATAAGCCATAATGGAAGACCTGTACCAAAATGACAAGCTCCCGAACAATGGAGCTATCCCAAAATACTGAGCAAGGATCCTAAGCTCGAGGATCACCAAATTGTGTACCTAAACCTGTGGGCATGAACGCAGCCCCCAGAAGGGGGTTGTTGACACCCAATTTTGACCCTCACGTCCAGCCATTAACTATAAAATTACACTAATTTTGTAAAAATAATTTTAGGATTTCTTTAATAAAATACAACAATAAAAAAACATTAAATACAGGCATAAATAATTAATTTAATAACGACATCGCGTCTTACGTAGAATTTTAAGCACTTAGAGTCCCGCGCCCGCATTTATTAACTCTAAGCTTTGTCGTAAATAATTAATAAATGCATAAAAGAAATAATTTAGCGATAACGTCATGTCAGGTAGCATAACCGCATTTATTAGTAATCATTTGTAATTTAAAAATCAATTTTAATCTGATATATGCATTTAATAGCGTCGCATTTATAAAAGCTTTAAACAATTCTTAAATATCATACTCGCATTTAGCATTTAAATAATTTAATCTAAACTCAATTCAATTTTATTTTAACTTCGCAATAATGCATAACAATAAAATTTTAAATAATAGCGTCGCATTCTAAAGTATTAAGCATTAATTAAATAGCGCGCCCATCTTATTCTTGTAATAATAAAAGCACCTAAATAATTTAAGCACAATTAATTAATTAATTTATCATTAATTAACTAGCCTAAAATTAATACCTAATTAAAACTAACCTAACATTAATACCACACTTTAAAATCGCCCAGCCCACACCTTAATTCCCTAAACTCGCATTGCCACGTCGCCCCAAACCCACGACCGTACCACCCACAAGGCTCGCCACCACCCAAGCCCCATTTTAATTCCCTTTACCCATCGTCTCCCTCAAAACGAAAACCACGAACCCTAAAATATTAGAAACCGCCGCGCCTCGCACCTTCACCTCACGCCTTCGTCGCCGTGATTCTCGCCTGAGAATCCGGCGACTTTCCTTTCCTTCACTGCACACAAGCCAACGTGTTTCTTACCATAACCGAATCCCTCATCACTCATCCCAAATCAAAACTTGCCATAAACATCCCCTTACAATCAAGTCACCAAAACCAAAATTTGAAATCTTTACCATAATCGAATTAAATCATAAATCGGCACAAAACCGTGCAGAATCAACCTTAAAATGGTGCAAATCAGTATTAAAGAGGGCATTAATATCAGTCTCAAAGGGGATCCCAATCTTACCAAATTTGAGACTCATAATCGTGACTACATATAGGTGATTCTGTGAGCAAAAGGATAAGTGGGAGGGCAAAAATCGGTGCATCTGACCGAGAATCGGAAAAACAACAAGAACAAGAATCGTGACAATCCGGACCCCACCCTTTGCTATGAAGCACAATACGAGAGGTCCAGCAATAGACAAACCAGACCATTAGCATCGCGCAAGTAAGAAGCCTGAAATCTTTCTCTTAAATTCTAGCCCAAAAAATCAGCAAACAAACCTTGCCTTTCACTCGCGTCGCAAACCCAAAACCCGTCGAGCGGACCGACGACTTGATACGCTGCCCCGGGTCATTTGTCCGAGAAGATTGATTTTGGCCTCCTTTTGGTCGCGGTTTGGCTTTCTATGGTCTTGGTTTCGACCGGTTGTTGGACGGTTTGGGGCTACAAGTCTGTTTAAACCCATTCTGCCTGCTTCCTGCTATCTGCTGATATCTGTCACGACAAAGTATAGCTTTTATGTGTCGATTTTTAGGCCAATACTTATTTATTATGTTTGGTAAAATTGTGGACATGTATTAATCCTTTTCTTCTCTTGTTTTACATGAAAATGCATTGGAGCAATCTCATGGCGAGACTCATCGTGGCAAATTAGCACCCGCATCTATGTGCATCACTCTATCCGCATAGGAATTCCAAAAGCCGCAGGCGAAAGACATCGCTATCCTTCGAGTCCTTTATATTATTTTCTACCCCGCCCCCATTCATTTATTTATTGTAAATTAATTGTTTAACATTACACTAATTAGTAGAATAATTGGAATAATTAAATCTTGAACCAATATATTAGTAAGTAGTTGGACATTAGAAATATATTCCCTTTAATTTAATTCTTGCAGCTTGCGACCAAAACTTTGCCAAATGATAGCGCCTCTTGCACTAGGCCACATAAATTAAATTTTTCAAGTAAGTGCATGCATTTAACTTATAAATTAGTTTCGCGTCACTTATTTATAAATAAAAGTAAATGGACACTTTTAAACTCTATATGTAGCACAAGTCTTTTATAAAAATGCATGCATCCATAATAAATCAATTTTACACCACCTCTTAAAAATACCTCTAGCACCTTAGCATCTTTTCTATTTAGCACCCCTTGGCATTTACAGCTTTTTCTATTTAGCACCCCTTGGCATTTTAAAATCTTTAAGTCTTTTAAATATTTTAGCACTTTTATCATTTTCTAACACCTTTCTAAGTAGGAGCCCTTCTAGCATTTAATACCTTTAGCAAACTTTTGCCCTTTTAAGCACCTTTTAAACATTTTAACATTTTTAGCATTTTATTAAACAGGAAGAGCTTTATTTTGCATTTCTTTTAAAATATAATAATTACCCTAGATTTGGCAGGACAACCGCAAGTTAGCGGATCTTAGAGGGTGCCTAACCCCTTCCCTCTAGATTAATAAAGAACCCTTACCCAGAATCTCATTAAGTTTAGCAGACCATTAAAATGGAGTTAATGTTTAAACTAGTTAAACATTTAGGTGTCCTAATTCACCCAAACTAATTAGGTGGCGACTCCGCGAACCCTTTAGCATTTTAGCACATTTTAAGCTTTCAAACATCGTTTAGCAATTTTACCTTTTAGCACTTTTACTATTTTAGCACCCTTTTAAATACTTTTTAAACAATTAGCGTTTTTGTTAGTTCATTTTTCTAACATTACATTTTGAGCAGGGTTCGCTATTTAGAAAATGCCGCGGACGGAAAAGGGCGCGACAGAAATGGCGACTTCACTGGGGAATTTAGGTTCTTAACCACAACAAACCTAGGATAATTATTTGGCAATTACTTTTGCATTTAATTTTTGTGTGCTGTATTTTGTTTGGTTTATTTTAAATTGCTACCTGCTTTACTGCTTTCCTTAAACTGGCATTCCGCTCATATTTCTTCCACTTTGGAAAATTCACACAATCACACACCGCATGCGAGGTGCGCTTGGCGCATCAGCAAAATTCTTTCTTCAAAAACTCAAAATTAGGAGAGTTGGTAACATACGTGGAGTGCCCGGTCTAACCGGTGGCCGCGTAGCCTTCTCACTCGAGTTGTCCGCTCGGGAACCTTGCGTCTAGAAAAACCAAATCTTAGAAACTTAAGATAGAGCTATACCACCCTTTATTTTAGGGCATGCACGCATTTACCTTAGGTGGGTCAATCCTTGGCATCGACACCACAATTAGGAAAACACCAAACTTGTCGACGGGTTTCTCAACCCAACGACCAACCGGCATATTATGTGTAGCGTGACAATGACAGACGAATCCAAACCCAATCATGACATGCTGAAATTGGGAAAAGTGCACCGTCATTTGGTCGCCATTTCCAACGAAAGCATTACAGTTGGGCGGCTTGGACAAATTTATCATAATCTCGCATATCTGGCGTTTAGGCCTACCTCTGGCATAAAGAGGTCCCAAACATGTTAGAACACGCACTTGATTTGCAATTTGCTTATTTGTATATATTGCCCGCAGCTTTTGCATATTATACTAACTTGGTTTGCCTCATTTGTTAAAGGTTTATTTTTGCTTAGCTTATTCCCCAAAAGGTTGATTCGCGTCGACTAGTAGAAGCACAATCCTCCAATGACTAATCCAGAAGCACCGGGACGAAACAACTTAGGACTCATCCCCGTTCATGTAGAGGATGCAGAGGCGTCAGAAAGCAGAAACACCAATGATCAACACCTCGCCACACTATTGCAGCAAATGGAAATCATGCAAGCCGAAATAGAAAGGCTCCGAAACATCACAAACCTGTCTATTAGCTTGAATGCACCACTCCCAGAGCAAGGGACAAATGCAATCGCGTCACAAGCCCTTGAGCCTCCACTTCTCCAAAGTTCCCCGCAGAGGCCGCAACATACCATTTCACGCAAAATGTCATTCGCGGTCAATTTGCAAACCGACCTCCAAAATGATCCGTTCACTATATACACATCTCAACCTCCACCTACTTATATCTCCCCACTCAACCCAAATTGCCAAGCCACCCAATACGAGCAGATGGCACACAAACAATATGAGGGATTAGCACATCCGACCGAAAGCCAACCATTTATTGTGCATGCATCCTCTCAAGAGACAGATCAATACAAGGAAATGGAGCGGCGCGGACAGAGCTAGTGATGAAAATGTGGCAAAAGAAATTAAGCTTGAAAGAGGCATTCAAAAGCATTCGGATGAACAAGGGAGGAAGGTTTAGAATATGAAGACTTATGCATGCACTCGACGTTGAATTACCTATGGGTACAAGGTGCCCAAATTTGACATGTTTGATGGAAAGGGGAATCCTCGAGCTCATCTAAGGTCATATTGCGATAAATTGATTGGAGTTGGTAAAAATCAAGCAATCATCATGAAGCTATTCATCAGGAGTCTAACCGGCGAGGCGCTAGATTGGTACACATGCCAAGACCCTCGAAAATGGGACGGTTGGAACGCCATGGCACAAGATTTCATGGATAGATTCAGGTTCAACACTGACACTGTCCTGGACAGATTTTATCTTATGAAACTTGAAAAGAAATCTACAGAAACTTTCAGAGAATACGCCCTGAGGTGGCGGTCAGAAGCAGCAAAGGTTCAACCCCCAATGGCAGAAAGCGAAATGACCACCTTGTTCGTGCAGTCGTTAAAGGACGCGACATATTATGAAAGAATGATCAGTGTAATTGGGCGAAGTTTTGCAGAAGTCGTAAGAATGGGCGACTTCGTGGAAGAAGGCATTAAGACAGGCAGGATTACAAACTTGACAGCCCTACAGGCAACTAGCAGAGCAGTGCAGTCAAATTCCATCGGAGGTACCTCCCAGAGGAGAAGAGATGCATCACCCTCTATCATGGTCATTCAGGAGCATAGGCCAGAACAACATCCAGTATATCAAAGCCCACCGCCTTCTTACCAAAACACTCAAAATCCACAGTCATATTATCGATCTGCGCCACCCATATCCTCGCTTACCATACCCAACCAAAGATATCCAAAATACTCACCACAATCACGAACTCGCACCCCAAACGGACCCAAACCCCGTAGATGCGAAAGAAAACCAACAAAACCTATACACCTTTAGCCGAGCCCATAGCTCAAGTGTATGAAGGTCAAAGCCGCAGAATACTCCATCAATTCCCGGAAATACTCCTGTGCCTACTTCCAGGGCACGATAAGACTAGACATTGTGCATACCACTCCGGTGCAGAAGGACACGACATCGGAAATTGTTATACCCTCAAGGACAGAATAGAGGAGTTAATCGAGGAGGGAGTCATTCGGCTGAAAGATGGTCCTCTCAATGCAAACAATAACTTTCTGCCGGGTTATGAAGAGGCCCATGTTAGCATGATAGCTGAAAATGAAGAAGACAGTCTGGAAGGGACTATTACGCCAAATCGCAGCGGAAGAAAGTTGAATCATCAACCAACCGCCAGAAGAAAGGAGGTGCTCCTTGCCGGAGATTGTTTAACCATTGAATAAGTCCTTCGTCTAGTTGTGTGCTGCAAGAGGTGATCCTGCTTAAGACCCAGCCGTTGAAGACACAAAGCAAGAAGAAATGGACTCGTGCCCCTGCCTCGGCCCGCCGAGTCCTGAAATAGTCGGTTTAATGCATTTTGCCCTTTATATGTAATTGGAACTACGTTTGACCTGATTCCCTTGGTGGATACGTAGGCGGCCGTCTCGGCTTCGGTCCCACATCTAGAAATTTTAATTTTACCCAATTTCACTTGTAATGAACTACGTCATGACCTGATTCCCTCATGGGGATACGTAGGCGGCCTAAATCGGCTTCGGTCACACCATTAGGAAACTTTCCCTTCGTGCTAAAATAACAAGAATGCACATAACATACAAGCAACTCCATTGAGACCCCCTCAGGCCAAACACCCTTTTCAAAACTGGGACAAGGTAGGAAACCAGGCAGGGGTGATGAGTCCAAACAAGACAGACATCCGAGCATCAAGAGTCTAAAGTCAATGCGAATCAACCGCCCCCCCCTCAAACTCACAAATTTTCTTTGAGCGCAGGTTCTTCATATTAGCAAAAGCAGAAAGAAGCAGCAAAAGCAGAATCAGCAGTCAAAACTCAAAAGTTCCGCAACAAAGCCGAGCGCATCAGCTCGGACACAAAGTCAAATTCGCACACAAACAACGACATCTCAGCACCCACAACATCTCAGCATTCACATATCAGGGACGACATCTCTACCCCTAAAATTGCACTTCTCATATATATTTATCATTTGGTTTAAACAGGTATACACTAACGTTTTCTCAAGCTTAGCTTGCAGGAGCATTTATTCTACAGGAAGCGGCAACCGTCCGACGCGGCGTTATCGAATAACACGTCCGCACAACGGCGTGATCGCGAAGTCCACGCAATAACGCCCGGCCAATACGCCCAGAACGACGCGTTATCGGCCGCATGAGTCCACGCACCGACGCCAGCAGCAACACGTCCAGACAACGACGTTATCAGCACAGCAAGTCCGAAAACGACGCCATCATCAGCATATTACATAAGGAAGATTTTCTCTGTTCTCAAAATTGCATTTTTATCATTCATGCTTTATTATTCTGTCTTAGCAGTTATGCACTAACTCTTCTCGAGCTTGATCTGCGAGGCGGCAACAACAAGTCCAAAGCGACGCCACGCCCAAAACGACGTCGAGTCGAAACGACTCCGCGTCCTAAAACGACGCCACGTCCGAAAACGACGCTAAGTCCGAAAACGACACCACGTCAAAAAACGACGTCGAGTCCTAAAACGACTCCGAGTCCGAAAACGACTCCGCGTCCGAAAACGACGCCACGTCCGAAAACGACGACAAGTCCGAAAACGACTCCGAGTCCGAAAACGACTCCGCGTCCGAAAACGACGCCACGTCCGAAAACGACGACAAGTCCGAAAACGACTCCGAGTCCGAAAACGACTCCGCGTCCGAAAACGACGCCACGTCCGAAAACGACGACAAGTCCGAAAACGACGACAAGTCCGAAAACGACGCCATCATCAGCATATCACGCAGGGACGATTTCTATACTCCCGAAATTGCATTTCTTACGCATGCTTTATTATTCTGTCTTAGCAGTTATGCACTAACTCTTTCTTGAGCTTTAGTACACAGGGACAATTGCAGCAAGGACAATATACCCGCGTTCACAATCGCAACACGTCTGTGCAAGGACGAAAATCACAGCATTCGCAAAATCGCATCAACACAACAGGCATCGCGTTTTACAGGATAATCTTTTCTATTCACAGTTACATTGTTTTTAAAATTATTTTGCCTTAGCAGTTATGCACTAACCGTTTGTTCAAGTCTTAGCATGCAGCGGCAGGAGCACAACGTGGATTTTCTCTTACAATGACCGGCAACAATCGTTGGGTCCAACCTTCCCAACGATTGGCAGAAGCGGCCTCAAGCGTCGGTCCACTCGCTCCACATCACCATAGAACCCAGCACCACAAGCCATAGCAGTACACCCCAGGTTCAAGCCAGTTATTTTCTTTTACTTTTTGCACCATAACCCAGTGTCATCATAACTCGACACTGGGACATCTTTAAGTCCGCGTTAGCCGCCTTGGTGTTTTGACCACGGTAGCCCAGTGTCGTCATAACTCGACACTGAGATAGCTTTGAGTCCGCGTTAGCCCGCCTTGGTGTTTAGACCATGGTAACCCAGTGTCGTCATAACTCGACACTGGGACAGTTTTTGATTTTTGTGTCAGCCTTGTCTACCGCCAAAGATTTACGCACTCGAAGATCGAGACAAAATTGGCTATGAGTCAACGTCTTTGTCCGAAGATTCTTCCATCATCTCCATACAAAGAGGGACATCTGTTGACACCCAATTTTGACCCTCCCGTCCAGCCATTAACTATAAAATTACACTAATTTTGTAAAAATAATTTTAGGATTTCTTTAATAAAATACAACAATAAAAAAACATTAAATACAGGCATAAATAATTAATTTAATAACGACATCGCGTCTTACGTAGAATTTTAAGCACTTAGAGTCCCGCGCCCGCATTTATTAACTCTAAGCTTTGTCGTAAATAATTAATAAATGCATAAAAGAAATAATTTAGCGATAACGTCATGTCAGGTAGCATAACCGCATTTATTAGTAATCATTTGTAATTTAAAAATCAATTTTAATCTGATATATGCATTTAATAGCGTCGCATTTATAAAAGCTTTAAACAATTCTTAAATATCATACTCGCATTTAGCATTTAAATAATTTAATCTAAACTCAATTCAATTTTATTTTAACTTCGCAATAATGCATAACAATAAAATTTTAAATAATAGCGTCGCATTCTAAAGTATTAAGCATTAATTAAATAGCGCGCCCATCTTATTCTTGTAATAATAAAAGCACCTAAATAATTTAAGCACAATTAATTAATTAATTTATCATTAATTAACTAGCCTAAAATTAATACCTAATTAAAACTAACCTAACATTAATACCACACTTTAAAATCGCCCAGCCCACACCTTAATTCCCTAAACCTGCACAGCCCACGTCGCCCAGCCCAAACCCACGACCCAGCCGACCCACAAGGCTCCTCAGCCCACCCGCAAGCCCCATTTTAATTCCCTTTACCCATCGTCTCCCTCAAAACGAAAACCACGAACCCTAAAATATTAGAAACCGCCGCGCCTCGCACCTTCACCTCACGCCTTCGTCGCCGTGATTCTCGCCTGAGAATCCGGCGACTTTCCTTTCCCTTCACCTGCACACAAGCCAACGTGTTTCTTACCATAACCGAATCCCTCATCACTCATCCCAAATCAAAACTTGCCATAAACATCCCCTTACAATCAAGTCACCAAAAACCAAAATTTGAAATCTTTACCATAATCGAATTCGTCATAAATCAGCACCAAAACCGGTACCGAATCAACCTTAAAAATGGTCTGAAATCAGTATTAAAGAGGGCATTAATATCAGTCTCAAAGGGGATCCCAATCTTACCAAATTTGAGACTCATAATCGTGACTACATATAGGCTGATTTACGCAAGCAAAGGATAGAGCTTGGGGGGGCAAAAATCAGTGCATGCAACCAGCGAGAATCGGAAAAACAACAAGAACAAGAATCGACAGCAATCCAGACCCCCACCCCTTTTGCTAACAGAAGCACAATACGAGAGGTCCAGCAATAGACAAACCAGACCATTAGCATCGCGCAAGTAAGAAGCCTGAAATCTTTCTCTTAAATTCTAGCCCAAAAAATCAGCAAACAAACCTTGCCTTTCACTCGCGTCGCAAACCCAAAACCCGTCGAGCGGACCGACGACTTGATACGCTGCCCCGGGTCGCTGTCCGGAGAAGATTGATTTTGGCCTCCTTTTGGTCGCCGGTTTTGGCTTTCTATGGCTGCTGGTTTCGACCAGTTTGTTGGACAGTTTTGGGGCCTACAAGTCTGTTTAAACCCATTCTGCCTGCTTCCTGCTATCTGCTGATATCTGTCACGACAAAGTATAGCTTTTATGTGTCGATTTTTAGGCCAATACTTATTTATTATGTTTGGTAAAATTGTGGACATGTATTAATCCTTTTCTTCTCTTGTTTTACATGAAAATGCATTGGAGCAATCTCATGGCGAGACTCATCGTGGCAAATTAGCACCCGCATCTATGTGCATCACTCTATCCGCATAGGAATTCCAAAAGCCGCAGGCGAAAGACATCGCTATCCTTCGAGTCCTTTATATTATTTTCTACCCCGCCCCCATTCATTTATTTATTGTAAATTAATTGTTTAACATTACACTAATTAGTAGAATAATTGGAATAATTAAATCTTGAACCAATATATTAGTAAGTAGTTGGACATTAGAAATATATTCCCTTTAATTTAATTCTTGCAGGCTTGCCACGACCAAAACTTTGCCAAATGATAACCGTCTCTTGCACTAGGCCACATAAATTAAATTTTTCAAGTAAGTGCATGCATTTAACTTATAAATTAGTTTCGCGTCACTTATTTATAAATAAAAGTAAATGGACACTTTTAAACTCTATATGTAGCACAAGTCTTTTATAAAAATGCATGCATCCATAATAAATCAATTTTACACCACCTCTTAAAAATACCTCTAGCACCTTAGCATCTTTTCTATTTAGCACCCCTTGGCATTTACAGCTTTTTCTATTTAGCACCCCTTGGCATTTTAAAATCTTTAAGTCTTTTAAATATTTTAGCACTTTTATCATTTTCTAACACCTTTCTAAGTAGGAGCCCTTCTAGCATTTAATACCTTTAGCAAACTTTTGCCCTTTTAAGCACCTTTTAAACATTTTAACATTTTTAGCATTTTATTAAACAGGAAGAGCTTTATTTTGCATTTCTTTTAAAATATAATAATTACCCTAGATTTGGCAGGACAACCGCAAGTTAGCGGATCTTAGAGGGTGCCTAACCCCTTCCCTCTAGATTAATAAAGAACCCTTACCCAGAATCTCATTAAGTTTAGCAGACCATTAAAATGGAGTTAATGTTTAAACTAGTTAAACATTTAGGTGTCCTAATTCACCCAAACTAATTAGGTGGCGACTCCGCGAACCCTTTAGCATTTTAGCACATTTTAAGCTTTCAAACATCGTTTGCAATTTTAGCATTTTAGCCTTTAGCATTTTAGCCTCTTTTGCGATTTTAAAGCATTTTCTATTTTTATTTTTCTAACTTTGCACTTTGAGCAGGGCTCGCTTTTAGAAAGTCGCGGTCAAAAAAAAGGGCGCGACAGGGGTCAGTAAAACAAGGTACCAAATATGTAAACATGAAGTACAGTAAATAAGATCATAATTGTACAAAAGATGATAGGGACAAGTATGAAAATCAAATATCAGATCCAACCGTGCAATATAAACTAAGAGTCAACTGTACCTTGTATCACTGTACCACTGTACTACTGTACCATTGTATCACCGTACCATTGTATCACTGTACCTTCTGAAACTGAGAGTCATGTATGCCCATATGAAATCATCATGTTTACATAAGCTGCCCGACCCTCTGGTGAGGGGCGCAGTGAACATATACTGACTGGCCCTCTGGTAAGGGACGCGATGAACATATAGTCATATACTGCCCGACCCTCTTTGGGATGCGTTACCACTGTACTCTATAACAATGAGAGTCAACTGTGTCTTTTTAAAAATACGAGAGTCCTTTCAAAATCTTGGATACCTGTCCAT
Source organism: Przewalskia tangutica (assembly GCA_029844215.1). Classification (NCBI taxonomy): domain Eukaryota; kingdom Viridiplantae; phylum Streptophyta; class Magnoliopsida; order Solanales; family Solanaceae; genus Przewalskia; species Przewalskia tangutica. The sequence continues at coordinate 36,640,819 of CM056738.1, forward strand.
ATAACCACCATGTCTGTATACATATAACGTGTCTTGGCCCAATATATGTTAGTTTTGCGGATCGTGCAACCCGTCCCAATATATGTAAGTGTTGCGGATCGTGCAACCCGTCCCGATAAATATATATGTAAGTGTTGCGGATCGTGCAACCCGTCCCAATATATGTATATAAGTGTTGCGGATCGTGCAATCCGTCCTAATATATAATAGTGTTGAGGATCATGCAACCCGTCCTAATATATATACATATAACTATCATGGGCAACCTTGTGCGATTTAAATCTTCTTTTGACTCTCAATAACATCATTAAAATGAACTTTCCTTTTTGAAAAACCAAGGTACCAATATATCATGTACAAATCATATATAATGAACTTCACTTGTAAAATCAAAGACACTTATCATATCTTTTTCTTTTAGAAAACCCAAGGCACCATCATGTCATGTAATATTAGGGACTCGAATCCAAAAGTACTGTCACGACCCGACCGGGATCGCGATCGTGCCTACAGGCACCTTACAGGTAAACATCAGAGAAAATCAGCGGAACATACATAAAACTTATAAATAAAACATCGGAAGTAAAACAACAGGTTAGCCGATAGGGCTACCTTCCTGAACATATATAAATACAACCGAAGCAGTTGCCTCATTTCTTTTACAAACTGACCCACAATATGTGACTACAGACCTCTAAGAGTTTTAACATAACCCTTTGTGGCGGGACAGGGCCCGCCATACCCACGAATAAACATGAATCTACTACCTCGGGAAAACCGTACCAAGAGCTAAGCCTCCGAGCAAATAGAGCTTTCTCTAATCAACCGAGATCCTAAGAGCAAGGATCACCACACAGTACCTAAAACTCGTGGGCATGACGCAGCCCGAAGGTCGGTCACAACAGTGCGAATATGGAACAGAAATAACGTCTGATAAGAAGATCATAATCGTACAAAAGAACGCAGGCAAGTATAAAAGTACATATCGGATCTGCCGTGTCATTACCACTTATGAACTTAATCGTAGCTTATCATCATTTCCCATTTTCAATAAAAGCTATAGTCACACTCTTATGTACATGATTTAGGAAAATCATCAAGTTCATTACCATATAACTTACTTAACTTTCATAACACAATCCGCCCCTTATGTGGAGGGACGATATACTACCCGGCCCAGACGCGATCAAGTCACACAAAATAGCAAAGGGTGGCGTGGAATCCCCATCACCGCCGACGCCTATAAGTGTCAAATATAACCGTGGGTCTCACGCCCATAATATCAATCCTGCGTGGAATCCTTCCTCACCGCCGTGATCCATGATATAATATAACACCAATAGGCATACGAGCACCAAGTCCCACCGGTGGTATAGCGTCTTGGGGGTTTACCCCTCACTTATACTCTTACCCTGGAGAAGGTGGTAAAGCAGGTGGTATAGCATCTTGGGGGTTTACCCCTCACTTATACTCTTACCCTGGAGAAGGTGGTATAACGTCTTGGGGCTTGCCCCTCATTTATACTCTTACCCTATCTCAACCTGATCAAACAACATATAAAGCAGGTGGTACAACATCTTGGGGGTTTACCCCTCACTTATACTCTTACCCTGGAGAAGGTGGTATAACGTCTTGGGACTTGCCCCTCATTTATACTCTTACCCTATCTCAACCGGCCATCAAACAGGACATAAGCACTACCCTGTCTTTTATAAAAATCCGGGAATTTAACCCAAGTACTACAAATAACGGAAGCATACCCGTGGAATCCCACATCACCGATGCGTCAAGTAGCTTACCACAAGACAGTAGGCCTCCGAGAGTCGCGTCGGCAGCGTAATAAAACATAATCCTTGCACTCAAAGGCTATCACCAGCACACATAGGCTAATTCTCAATTAACCAAGCCAAAGTACTTATCAAGGCACAAATAGAATAATTCTCATTTTACAAGCCTAAGTACTTATCCGGGCACAAATAGAATAATTCTCATTTAACAAGCCTAAGTACTTATCCGGGCACAAATAGAATAATTCTCATTTAACAAGCCTAAGTACTTATCCGGGCACAAATAGAATAATTCTCATTTTACAAGCCTAAGTACTTATCCGGGCACAAGTAGAATAATTCTCATTTAACAAGCCTAAGTACTTATCCGGGCACAAATAGAATAATTCTCATTTTACAAGCCTAAGTACTTATCCGGGCACAAATAGAATAATTCTCATTTTACAAGCCTAAGTACTTATCAAGGCATCACATAGAATTATTCTCATTTAACAAGCCAAAGTACTACGTACGTACATTCTTTTCAAAAGACTCCTTTCCAAATAACACTTCCCCGATACTAACAACCGTAGTATCAAGTCCTATTCACCTTTCAAGACAAGTCACAATACCTTTTTAGAAATACAATTACCGGCTTCTAAATCAAGTGACTTCCTTATTTAAAACCTTAAGCAATTGGTACCTTTAAAACAATTTGCCCTTCCTTAACACAAGTTCTTTCTTTGATTACTTTATTAGAGGAAATCATTCTCTTAACCTTCCATAAATGTCACGACCCGTTCCGGGGCCCGTGACTGGTGCCTTACCCGGGCACCCAAGTAGTCATACATCAGAGAACAATCAGCGGAATATAAAACAAGACATGCAACATGATATAACTAGAACATTTTATCTGAAGAAAAAGGTTGCCTTTCGGCATATATACATAAACCAAGTTTTGCAGTTACATCCCAACCGCATACAACATGACTCTGCACCTTAAGGAAAATAACAACTATGGCGGGACGGGGCCCGCCATACCTCGACTGACAAACTATCTACAACAGGAGATCAAACCCAAAAGTAGAGCCTCCGGAGAGAGTGGAGCTACTGACACCAACGTAGAGATCCTAAGGATGTGGATCTAGTACTCTTCCTCTAGAACCTGCGGCATGAACGCAGCCCCCCGAAGGAGGTCAGTACAACAGGTACCAAGTATGTGAAACTATAAAGTACTTTAAATGAAATCAAAGTATTCAAAACCTTTTCACAAATACATTCAGTTCAATTGCACATAGTGCCACATCACAACAATAACAGTAATAGGAAAACTGTAACAGGTCTAGTCTAGGCCGCGAATGATCGAAGCAAGGCCAACCGCCCATAGTATCATTCTGCGTGCCTAGTCCTGGACTTCCGTAGTCCGCATAGGTCACACACAGACCCGCATGAGGTATTCCCCCGCATCGGGGGTAGCTAGCCCCGGTACCCTCCTGGACTTCCGCAGTCCGCATAGCCTCAAAAGACCGCATAGTCCCATGGACCGCATAGGGCATCCCCCGCATCGGGCTAAGCACCCGGAATGATCAATCCTGGAGCATACCGCAGCTCCGCATAGTCTCATAGACCGCATAGGCCGTATAGACCCGCATCAAGGGTGGCAAGCCCTCGGTATAATAAGTCAAGGGGGTAGGTGATACAATAACAGTACAACGGACTTACCGGTTAGCAACGTAAGCACAGCAAGAATGACCCCCTTTCACAACATTACAAGACAATTAACACATGCAGTATCATAGTATGTCTACCTATCAACCAATCTTACTACACTTAACAGAAATCAATACAAGGCTTTTATAAACAAACAAGTAAACAGTTCCTTTTATCATTCTTAAGTTGTTATACCTACTTCCCATAAAGCTAGTATAACTCTTAAGCTTTTGTTTTAAAACCAAATATTACTCTTCATTAAAAATGATTCATTATTCCTTTGACATACTTCAAGGTTCTTATTATTCAGCTTAAGTCAAAAGACATTGCCGATCATCATATGTCGTCTCTACTATATATATACTTAACATATCATGCTCGAGGTATAGGAAGAATCACATACCTTCTCTGCGAAATCCACCTGCCAAGTCGAGTATGTCGCGCGCAGAGAATCAGCCTATAATAGTCACAGACAACTATCCAAGTCTAGACTATTCTCAGAGGTCATTCTAAACAGAGGGTCCTCAATTCTACGGAAAGTCGGGCAAGAACCCTACCCAGGTGAGCTATATAAGTCTCATCAGAAAACAGTCATGTAAGTACATTCAGATATTCTTCTTTTTTACACTTCTAAGGTGTTACAGTTCAATTCTATTCTTCACAAACCTTCTAAGTATTTATACTTATTTCAATACTTCTACAGTATGCATTCTTTAATTACAAAAGAGGGTTAGGATTATTTACCTCGATAAGCCCAATAATATCCAAGTAAAAAGTCGATCCCGAGCGAGGTTTAGCTCCTAATCCAAAGCTCCAAGGTGCTCAGAATCCTTAGAAGTTTCTCACAACTTCTACTAAGTACTAAGGGATTTGGGCTAGGTTAAATTGGGCATTATAACAATACTAGAAGGCAACTTTTCTACCAAGGAGGGGTAGGTTTCGGCTAGGCTAGGGGTGGGGTAGCCTCGGCAAGCTTCTCAGGGAGGGTGTGTTTGGACGAAACAACAAGAGGGAGAGGGAGGGATTTGAGACTTAGATAGATTGCTCAATTTAGGATGAAATAACACTTCAACAAGGGGGGTATTTATAGGTCAAGACATGGCCAACCAATGGCCAAGATTATGCCAAGTGCAAGGCAAGTGTAGGGTGAGGATTTAGGCAAGTGTCCTTGGCCAACTTGCACACAAAATATCTATCCAACTTTATGACAAGGCTTGGCATTCAATCGGCCCTAATGCGTGACAAGTCTACCAATGAGAGGGTGGATAGTGTCGCCGTCTCATTGGTCCAAAGTGTTACGTCTCTCGGAAAAATCCGCAAAAATAAGAAATGACATAGCCGGAATTTATCCTATGAAAGCTGTGGAAACGTTTCGTCGGAAAACTATTCGTTTTGTGAGTTGTGCCCAATAATTTTCGTCCAAGCCTAACTTTCAAGGCTAACCTTTTGTACGTATTCCCTTACGTACATACTCTGGAAATACGGGGTATAACATTCTCCCCTCCTTAGAAACATTCGTCCCGAATGTTCCTTCCCAAGACAGATAACGAAAAGGTTCTTCATAACTTAAACAGTTGCAAATGCCACACACGGCCACAAAACAACATTTAGGCAAAGCGATAACGAAAATTTATAAGTAGGAAAATGAGTTACCTGGAGGTGTGGGGAATAGGTGAGGGTACCTCTGCCTCATGTCCTCCTCTGCTTCCCACGTCATCTCCTCCCTAAGCTCGTTCGCCACGGGACTTTGTGGAAGCCACGCCCTTCGTCGCAGACGCTAACTTGACGATCGAGTATCGCTATGGGAACCTCTCATACGATAACCCCTGGTCACTGGACATCGTCAATCGGATGTACCACTGGCCGATCCCGATACATTTCTCGGATAGAAATGTGAAACACGGATGCACCGCCTCGGACGGACGGCAGATCAACTCATGCAACCTTGCCTACCTGCGGACAATCAAACGGCCCAATGTACTGGGGTGAGTTTCTTCTTCCCGAATCTCATCACACCGCCATGGGTGACACCTTCAGAAAACCCAATCATCAATCGCGAACTCGGATGTCGACGTCGATGATCTGCATACGACCATGCGACTCGAGTATCGATAGCGCCTCGGATAAGCTTCACCTTATCCGGCACTGCTGCACCAAGTCTGGTCCCACTAACTGTACCTCGCCCACATCGAACCATGCTATCGGCGATCTGCACTTCCTCTCATACAAAGCCTCATAAGGCGCCATCTGAATACTGGAGTGGTAGCTATTATTATACGCGAACTCAACCAGAGGCAAATGATCCTCCCAACTACCACTGAAGTCAATAACGGGCTCGCAGATATCCTCGAAGTGCGGATAGTGCGCTCTGCTGTCGTGCATGCGTGGATGAAATGCGATTACTCGAGCTCACTGCGTCCTAAACCCTCTGGAAGGACCTCCAGAAGTTAGCCGTAAACTGGGCTCCTCTGTCAGATATGATCGAAATAGGGACCCGTGCGATCGGCGATCTCTCGGATGTAAAGTCCGCATAATCCTCGGTAGAAGGTCGTCTAACGGGAAGAAAGTGGGCTGATTTCGTCGACCGTCGACGATAACCCATATAGAATCATGTCTCCTCCGAGTGCGAGGCAATCCCGTGATGAAGTCCATGTTGATTACCTCCACTTCCGGTCGGGATCTCTATCGCTGTAACAAACCACCGGGCCTCGGTGCTCTACCTTCACTGCGACAACACGGGCGAGCTACGAACTCGCAACGTCCTCTTCAAACCATCCCACCAATACACGGATCTAAGGTCGTGGTACATCTTGGTCGACCACGGATGGATAAACGCTTGCGTGTGCTTCCCCGAACTCTGCTGCCAAGTCACGAAACATCCGAACACACAACACGCCCTCAAACCTTAGCGCCCATCGTGCTACCTCAAAAGGACCCTGCGCCTCACGAAGGCGTATCACGATAACGAGTCAAAATCGGATCCTCAACCGTTGCCTCTTCACCTCGCCGACGATGGAAGACTCGGCAACCTCACGAACTCTAACCCCGCTATCGTAATCAATCAAGCGGACACCAAGGATCGCTAATCGATGCAAATCACGAACCATGCCCTCCTCTCAGGTGAATATCGATAAGCTACCCATAGACCTACGGTAAGTGCATACGCCTAACGTTGGCCTTCCCGGGTGGTACAGATATCGACGTCATAGTCGCCCGGCAACTCTAGCCACCGTCTGCCGTGGGTTCGGCTCCCTGCGGTGAAGATATACCGGAGGCTCTTGTGGTGCGTATAAATATCCACGTGAACCCCATACAAATAGTGCCTCCGATCTTCAAAGCGTGTACCGCCGCCGGCTCAATCATGGGTGGGGTAGTTCCTCGTGTATCTTAAGCCGTCGGGATGCGTATGCTATAACTCGCCCTGCGCATCAACACACATCCCAACCCGATGCCCGACGATCACAATACACCACGTAACCATCCGACCTCGGGAAGAGTAAGAACGCGGCCGTCGATCTCTCCTTTAGCAATCGAAACCACTGCTCCACACGCATCATCCATCAAACTTAGCCGCCTCGAGTCGGCCTAGTCAATGGTGCGAAGATAGAAGCAAACTTCTCTACGAACCGCCGATAATATCTGCAAGGCCCGAAAACTACGAACCTCGCCGGAGTAGTAGGTCTAGGCCAAGTCCTAATCGCCGATCTTGGCGTATCCACTCGAATGCCATCAGCCGGCAATATGCCCAAGAAAAGCTACCAAGTCAACCAAAACTCACATTTGGAAAACTTCGCATACAAATCTTGATCGGAGAATCGGCCAAGATCGCCAAATGCTCGCGTGCTCTGCTCTGAGCGAGAATAAACCAAGATATCATCAATGAACACTATCACAAATGTGTCCAAAATGGTTTGAACACTCGGTTCATCAAATCCATGAATACCACGAGCATTGGTCAACCAAAAGACATGACCTGAACTCATAATGCCGTCACGTCCGAATGCGATCTAGGGACATCCACCTCTAACTCGAACTCGATGATAGCCCGATCGTAGATCAATCTTGGAAAAACATCTCGCGCTCGCAGAATCGATCGAACAAATCATCAATCACGGGAAGAGGGTATCTGTTCTTAATGGTCACCTTGTTCAGCTGCCTGTAATCAACACACATACGCAGCGTCCCGTCCTTCTTCTTCACGAACAATACCGGCGCCCCCCAGGGAGAAACACTAGGTCTGATGAAACCCTTCTCCAACAAATCACTCAGCTGCTCCTTCAACTCTCTCAACTCGGCAGGTGCCATCCTGTATGGCGGAATGGAAATAGGCGAGTGTCCGCAGACATCTATACAAAACTCGATCTCCCTCTCAGGAGGGATACCCGGGAGGTCGTCTGGAAACACGTCTGAGAACTCTCGGACTACTGGAACTGTCTGAAAATCTGGTACCGCAGCCTCAGTATCAAACACCCGAACGAGATGGTAGATATACCCCTTCTGCACCATCTTCCTAGCCTTGAGGTAGGAAATAAACCTACCGCCAGCGATACCGTGCTCCTTCCCACTCAACAACCGGCTCGCAGAGCGGAACCGTACCACTCTCTCTCTGCAGTCTACATTGGCATAGCAAGAAGCTAGCCAATCCATCCCCATGATCACGTCGAAATCAATCATCTCCAACTCTATCAAGTCGGCAAGGGTCTGACGACTGTAAATGGTTACAGGACAAGCTCTATATACCCGCCGAGCTACCACCGAATCCCCCACCGGCGTAGCTACCTCGAAAGGGTCTATGGACTCAGGCTCTATCCCTATCCTACTAGCAACAAGGGGAGATATATAGGACAGAGTAGAACCCGGATCTATCAAAGCATATACATCAAACCCAGAAACTGATAAGGTACCTGTGACGACATCAGGTGAGGCCTCCTGATCCTGTCGGCTGGACAAAGCATAAATGCGGTTCTGAGGACCGCTAGAACTGGGACCTGCGCCACGACCTCTGCCGCGACCTGCTGATCTCTGCGTACCCTGCCCTCCGGGGCGAGTAACTGTCGGGGATGAAGAAGCGGCAATGACCACAGCCGGGCCCTACCCCGCCACGCTTCGCCGCAAACTCTCGCGAAATGACCCTGCTGGCCACAAGTATGGCAAGTTCCCGTAGTAGCATAACAGCTCCCAGAATGGAATCTACCGCAACGGGCACACTGAACAGACCTCGAACGGTTAGCACCCCTGCTACCCTGGAAATCCTGTCACTGGGCCCCGACCGCCCCCGCTCTGGTCATCGAAAATGATGTAGGAGTGCTCTGAGCCGGCTGTGGTGCAAATCTGGACTTCTGCTGATGCTGCCCACCCTGAGAACCACCAAAAGAACCGGCCGTCCTGGCCTTCTTCTGCTGCTGATATCGGTCTACCCGGCGGTCTCTACGCTCCTCGCATCCTAATGCATGAGCCTGCATACGGGTAATGTCCATGCCTGGCTGAAGGGACACACCCGCACAAGACTCGGCCATATAGTCGTCTAGCCCGGTGACGTAGCGATGCACCCGGTCCTCCATATTCGCTACGGTCAGAGAACATACCGAGCCAATGAATCAAACTCGACATTGTACTCTCTAAAGGCGTCCTCCCTGCCTCAGTAACAAAAATCTGTCAGATCGTGCCCTCCTCATCTGCGGAGGCAAGAAGTGTGTGAGAAAAGCCTCTGAAAACTCATCCCATGCTGCTGAGTGCATGCTCTCCCGAAAGCTCCATGAATCGAACCAATCGATCGCGGTATCACGCGGCCGATCTGACCGAATGTCACGACTCGTCTCGAAGCCTTGACCACCCGCATAATCCTCTGCAGAATCGACGGATGAACTCCGCGGATCATCCTCCGCCTCGACCAGTAAAACTGCGGGCTACAACTAAAAGTCCGTAGCCTCAAACTATCTCGCCTCGTGAACAACGGTGCTACCGAGCCGAACTGATGCGAATGGCCGCCTCAAACCTCTCTCATATCGCCACGACCTTGGCTAGTAATCGGGCCATCTCCTTGTACTCCTAACTCCTCGCCCCGGTGAGGATCGAGACGTAGGCACCGTGGTCTCATCACGGCCATTCTTTGTGGCCCTAAACTCTCTTTGGGGCGGCGTCGTAGAACTCGCCGTCTGAGGCATCGCCTCGGGTAAAGACTGGGCCTGAGCCCTGGTGAACCTCTGTGTCATACTAGCAGCTCCCTCGGCTGCCTTGCCCTTCTGGGCCCGGGTTGCCTTACGTGGAGGCATAATCATATGAAAGGAATTAGAGGGTCCAACCTATAACACAGCTCTCAAAGCACGATCTCAGAGTGAGAAGAATGGAAACCAATCCTAAATATCCTATAGCCTCCTGATTATTGGTGTGGTGCACAACACACCGATAATCAAGACTCTACTAGATACGGTCTGTAGACACTTTCCGAGGATTAACTGCTCTGATACCACTTTTGTCACGACCGTTCGGGCGTGGTCGTGCCTTACCGCACCCAGTAGTCATACATCGTAGAACAATCGGAATATAAAACAAGACATGCAACATGATATAACTAGAACATTTTATCTCAAGAAAAGGTTGCCTTTCGGCATATATACATAAACCAAGTTTTGCGATTACATCCCAACTGCATACATGACTGAACCTCTAAGGAAAATAACAACTATGGCGGGACGGGGCCGCCATACCACTGGCACAAACTATCTACAACAGGAGATCATACCCAAAAGTAGAGCCTCGGGAGAGTGGAGCTCCTGACACCAACGTAGAGATCCTAAGGATGTGGATCTAGTACTGCTTCCTCTAGAACTGCGGCGTGAACGCGGCCCCGGAAGGAGGTCGATAACAGTACCAAGTATGTGAAACTATAAAGTACTTTAAATGAAATCAAAGTATTCAAAACCTTTTCACAAATACATTCATTCAATTGCACATAGTGCCACATCACAACAATAATAAATAATAGGAAAATCAGAATAGTCTAGTCTAGGCGCGAATGATCGAAGCAAGGCCAACCGCCCAGAGTCTCCTTCAGCGTGCCTACTCCGGGCACTCCCGCAGTCCGCATCGGTCACACATAGACCCGCATGAGGTATTCCCCCGCATCGGGGGTAGCTAGCCCCGGTACCCTCCGGACTTCCGCGATCGCATAGCCTCAAAGACCGCGTAGTCCCATGGACCGCGTGGCATCCCGCGTCGGGCTAAGCACCGGAATGATCAATCCCGAGCATACCGCACTCGCGTAGTCTCATAGACCGCATAGCCGTATAGACCCGCATCAAGGGTGGCAAGCCCTCGGTATACTAAGTCGAGGGTAGGTGATACAATAACAAGATAACGGACTTACCTAGGTTAGCAACGTAAAGCACAAAGAATGACCCCTTTCACAACATTACAAGACAATTAACACATGCAGATCATAGTATGTCTACCTATCAACCAATCTTACTACATAATTAAATCAATACAAGGCTTTTATAAACAAACAAGTAAACAGTTCCTTTTATCATTCTTAAGTTGTTATACCTACTCCCCATAAAGCTAGTATAACTCTTAAGCTTTTGTTTTAAAACCAAATATTACTCTTCTGTTAAAAATGATTCATTATTCCTTTGACATACTTCAAGGTTCTTATTATTCAGGCTTAAGTCAAAAGACATTGCCGATCATCATATGTACGTCTACCGTACTATATATATACTTAACATATCATGCTCAAGGGTATAGGAAGAATCACATACCTTCTCGGCGAAATCCACCTGCCAAGTCGAGTATGTCGCGCGCAGAGAATCAGCCTATAATAGTCACAGACAACTATCAAAGTCTAGACTATTCTGTAGGTCATTCTAAACAGAGGGTCCTCAATTCTACGGAAAGTCGGGCAGCACAACCCTACCCGGTGAGCTATATAAGTCTCATTGAAAACAGTCTATGTAAATCTGATTCAGATATTCTTCTTTTATACCCTTCTAAGGTGTTACAGTTCAATTCTATTCTTAACAAACCTTCTAAGTATTTATACTTATTTCAATACTTCTACAGTATGCATTCTTTAATTACAAAAGAGGGTTAGGATTATTTACCTCGATAAGCCCAATAATATCCAAGTAAAAAGTCGATCCTGAGCGAGGTTTAGCTCCTAATCCAAAGCTCAAGGTGCTCCAGAATCCTTATAAGTTTCTCCCACCTTCTACTATGTACTAAGGGTTTTGGGCTATGTTAAATTGGGCATTATAACAATACTAGAAGGCAACTTTTCTACCACGGGAGGGGGGTAGGTTTCGGCTTGGCTTGGGGGTGGGGTAGCCTCGGCTAAGCTTCTCGAGGGGAGGTGTGTTTGGACGAAACAACAAGAGGGAGAGGGAGGGATTTGAGACTTAGATAGATTGCTCAATTTAGGATGAAATAACACTTCAACAAGGGGGGTATTTATAGGTCAAGACATGGCCAACCAATGGCCAAGATTATGCCAAGTGCAAGGCAAGTGTAGGGTGAGGATTTAGGCAAGTGTCTCGGCAACTTGCACACAAAATATCTATCCAACTTTATGACAAGGCTTGGCATTCAATCGGCCCTAATGCCGTGACAAGTCCACCAATGAGAGGGTGGAAAGTGTCGCCCTCTCATTGGTCCAAAGTGTTACGTCTCTCGGAAAAATCCGCAAAAATAAGAAATGACATAGCCGGAATTTATCCTATGAAAGTTGTGGAAACGTTTCGTCGGAAAACTATTCGTTTTGTGAGTTGTGCCCAATAATTTTCGTCCAAGCCTAACTTTCAAGGCTAACCTTTTGTACGTATTCCCTTACGTACATACTCTGGAAATACGGGGTATAACAATAAAGCCGTTATAACCAACTTCCCATAAAGCCGTTATAACCCTTTATGGTTTAGACCATCACGTTCCTTTTATAACCAAGAGACTTCTACTTTTTGAAACCAAGTATTAAATACTTTCAAATAAATTCTCATAACTTTCAAAAATACAAATAGTCTCTTAACCTTTAGAAAACAAGTGACTCCTTTTATTATAAAACCTTAGGCAATTAATGCCTTAAAAATAAGTGGCCTTTTCACTAAAATCAAATCACTTATCTTTCCATAAGTCAAATATAACTAACTCCCCATAAAGCCGTTATATTCACTTTATACCTTTAGCCAAAAACAATTTCCTATCCAAGGGACTTATACGTTTAAAACGGAACAAGTATCACATACTTGGAAACTCTTCAAGTCCCTTAACCTTAATAAAACTTAAGACATCCTTACTATTTTCAAAGAAGTGAGTTGATCTCCTAACCCACCCGACTTGGCATTACATAAAACAAGTAAAGAATCTCATAGTCTTGTCGCTCTGCAGTACTACATCGTCTGACTAGTCATGCTCAAAAGATAGGAAAAGTTCTACATAGAGTAAATCACATAACTACCTCTTAACTTCTAAGAGTAGAAGGAAACATGAAATGATACCACAAGTATATTCCATACATAGAATCATGCCAAAGGAAGGAAGAGGTTCACATACCTCGCGACGATTGCCGACAAGTAGCAAAATGCTCCAAAGTACCTCAACCTTGATAGCTATTCCACTCTCCAAGTAGGATACGCTATACTTAGTACTTCAACCTATAATGGTTACAATACGTCCATTAACCTTCTTACTTCACACGTAGAGTATTCTAAGTGCTACGTCACTAAATTCTACGGAAAATCGGACAGCACTTCCTTTGTGTTTACTTACTTTTCCACCTTTTTCAAGGCCGAATACAATAACCAAACAGCCCCAATTGGCTCACAATTTCTATAAGGTACTCCAATAAAAACTAAACAGCCCCAATTGGCTCACAATTTAGAAAGTAGTCCAATACAAATGAAAAACAAACTAGAAGTCCAATTCGGCTAACTTGAAATACTACAACATCAATTCTTATACAATGTTAGCATAACATGATATCAAGTCGCCACCAATTATAACTACTATAATCTCTAAGTAGGTAACATGCGACGATTTCTAATAAACGACCAATTAGTAATCCAATTTTCAAGTGGCTTATTTAACATTTTGAATTTAGCTACAAGCACTCCACAATACTTATAAACTTCAACTTAACCACTTCATGCTAGCAACATGTAAAGCTAACAACAACAATATAAAAATCTTGTAACACTTTCAAAGAACAAGATTATACCTCAACGAATTGTAACCCAATCTTCAAAACCGAAGTTGCTCCTTAGCAACCTAGAGCCTCATCAAGACACTTCAATCCGCTCCTTGAGACCCTTAGAACCACACCAACAACTTTCCTTCAAACCTTCAATCCAAAACCTAGAAAGTCTCTAGGTTTTCTCTTTGCGACTAATACGAAAACTCTCTTTTTCCGGGATTTTTCTATTGAGATACACTTACTATACCCTCATGAACCTTGGTTTAAAGTGGGGAATTAAAAGAACAAGGAACAAATTTTTCTCCTTCTAATGCTAAGTGAACCCGAGAGCTAAGCCTATGCTCTTCCAATTTTTGTGTGAAATTTCAAGTGTTGGCTCTCTCTAGCACTACTAGTAATATAAAGAGTAAAAGATGGTCAAGATATCACCAAATGTGAGGCTTGGATAAGCTCTTAGTAAGTCAAGACTTATTGACTAATTGACTTGGTCAAGAATGTCATGCTACACAAGTTGCAAGACTTTAGTCATCCAAGACTTAAGGTAAATGACCAAAATGGCCATGCCATTTCGTCCAAGGCAAAGCTAAGGGGGGGTGACACGTGTTGCCCTCCCGTTCGTCGCAATATTTCATTTTCCGACCATTTCCAAAATTTCGCTAAATAATTACTCGTCTCGAACCTTAACATTTTGAATTCTTACTTACATTCTTATAAACATATCCTGAAATTCCGGGGTGTAACAAGTACTATGTACGTCCACCGTACATTCATTTTATAAAAAGAGTCATATCATGTATCATTAGGGACTTGAACCCAAAAGTACTATGTACGTCCACCGTACATTCATTTTATAAAAAGAGTCATATCATGTATCATTAGGGACTTGAACCCAAAAGTACTATGTACGTCCATCGTACATTCTTTTTATAAAAAGAGTCATATCATGTATCATTAGGGACTTGAACCCAAAAGTACTATGTACGTCCACCGTACATTCATTTTATAAAACACCAAGGCTCTATCACATCTTGTATAAATCAAGGCACTTTCACTTTTAAAATCAAGACACTTACCCTTTTAAAATCAAGTCACTTACACTTTCAAAATCAAGTCACTTACACTTATCAAATCAAGTCTCTTACACTTATCAAATCAAGTCACTTACACTTATCAAATATCATTTTAAATCCTCATTTGGAAAATCAAGACACTTTCATATCATATATCATTTTAAATCCTCATTTGGAAAATCAAGACACTTATCGTATCATGTATCATTTTAAATCCTCATTTGGAAAATCAAGACACTTATCATATCAAGTATTATTTTAAATCCTCATTTGGAAAATCAAGACACTTATCATATCATTGTGGATTAAGATCCAATAAAACTATGTACGTCCACCGTACACTTACTTCATACAAACATGTCAAAAGAAGAAATAATAGTTCACATACTGCTTGTCGCCGGTACCAACTCGATAATCTAAATTCGTCTCGCTCATCTGGCTAACATTATGGAAACATTTGCATGGTGATAACCGATCCGAATTGCCAAATTAATTCATTTTATGAGCCGTTAGTAGGTTATATTTTTATAACGATCTTATCTAATCAGTTGTGAACTAGAAAATGTAAAACGAACTGGTTATATCTTACTTTCTATGCAAATGAAAGTATAATCATTTCAATATAATTGATTGTCGATACCTTTTTCATTTAACGCTGCAATGGCTTGTTTTAATACGCTTACCAAAATCAGTCTCAACGCTTAATACTTATTAGTGTTGTAACTTAGCAAGATCAACTCGCCTCCAATGCTTACTAAAAACTCGTACCAACATCTCCCATAAGACTTGATAAGGACTTAGGAATAATTTAGACATGCCTTTAGCATAGAATCAACAACATGAATACTCTTTAATTTCTAAGAGTAGAATAACTTAAACAATACCACAGTTATGGTTCACACGTAGAACATGTCAAAAGAAAGAAGGAAGAGGTTCACATACCTTATTGACGACTAACCAACATGATAAGTAGAATACGTCCCAATTAGTACTTCGACCTATAACCACAATAACACGTCTATCAACTTCATGAATACTAGTACATGTCATATACCACATAATGACTCTCCTTTCTTATAAAAATTTGGGCAGCACTTTCCCTATTTATACGTACTTTCCACATTACAAATAAGGCCAATAACATTAATAACCAAGCACCAATTAAGGGCATAACCAAAACAGCAACCAAGGTGATTCGCACACCTATTTCTCACGTAAAACAACCCCTTAATCCCTACTAAAACAGTCCACGAAAAATAGTCCATATTCCAACAACAATTAGGGTAAGATATGAAGTCTTTCTACACCTTTCTACACCCTCGTTCCTTTAGGACATACGTTAGCAATTACCACATATAAACATGCATAAACAGTGACTAAATTTCCAGCATATATACGCATAAAACATCCCTTAAAACAACACGATAATATCCAACAATTTTATACAAGTCTCGGCCAAACCATAATTCCATAACCCTTTTCATAATTCCTTATAATCCAATTCAAGTCTCAATACTTTAATATAAACCATTTCAACTTTCAATAGCAATATTTCCTTCAATCTAACATGCACTTAGTGACGATAATAACAATAACAACCAACGAATCCAATACCAACAAAACAGTCCATTAAATCGGCTAACATGCCAAATGTCACATGCACTTCTTACTCTCCATTTTACTTAACACAAGTTCATCTCTTAACTATAACAACATGTAATTTCCAATTACCATAAGATTAAGAAGAAAGTTTACCTTAAACTTAGCATAAAACAGTCCAAAGCTCTCGGCCCTTCCTCACTTTTTGGACCACTTCTACACGTTACAATCACACACACGTATCCTCTACAAGCTTGTAATCTTGCTTTCTTGTTTTAATTCCATAAAGTTCATAAACAAGCTTAGGGTTTCAACACAACTTTCAGCCAAAACTGTTTTGGAGGAATCTTGGAGAGTTAACTTGGCTTAGTACTTGGTTAAGGTGCTTAATCTTGGAAAATAACTTACTCTTGTTCTTCCCTTGGCTATGGTATTTTCGAAACTTAGAGGAGAAGAGAAGATATAAGGAGGTTTGTATGGTGAAGATATTATGAGCTTAAGGAAACTAAGTATTCAAGACTTGAATTATAAAGATGAATGTAGCACAAGTGGATGGGAACCCATGTGGACCACTTGTCCACTTGTCCTCACTTTATGAAAATATCTTCCACACTAATCTCTTCACAAAATATTAATCCAACACTTAGCCAAATCTTACTATTTTCGATTGGCTCATATTCTTAATCTCAAGATTCAATAATACAATTCTAAGTCCATAACTTCATTTGGAAAGAATTCAACCACTAATATTAATTCTCGTCGTCACATTGTCTCGAAAATTTTCCATAAGAAAATGTAAAAATCCTTTCCTTCCAACATTCAATTTTTATTTCCTTTCTTACGTTCTCACTTATATGCCCTGGACTTATGGGGTGTAACATCTACGCTCCGTGGCTGATCCGCGAGGTGGACATCTTCCAGTCATTCAGGGTGAGCTACTTGGTCGTCCATGGCCCCTGAAGGGCTTCTTAGTGAATTCCAATTTTCTTTGGTTATTGACAGACAATATGTAGCCTTCGGGTATTTTTCAGACTTCTATTTCAGACCATGTTTAGCGCTATTGTACCATTTTGACCAGATTTTGGGGAATGTCGTGACAATTTTAGGGATGATAAGTATTAAGACTTTATAACTACTTGTTCTTTATTTATTTTCCGCTGATTTAACTTGTTAATGAGAACGTGGTTCGCCTACTCGGGGGAATAGGGTAGGTGCCATCACGACTTGTGACTTGGGTCGTGACATTATACATGCTGGAAAAAAATGTGGGATGCTCCCCTTTAAACATGTCACTACTAGACTTAAAGACTTAATATGATGATCGTTTCCCATACTTTGTTTTACTTTGCGTCTTTGCCTGATTATACTTTGTCTTAAGCCGATGGTCTCCCGAAACAACCGCTTTACCTACCAAGGTGGAGGTGAGGTCTGTGTACATTCTACCCTCCCCAGACCCCACATTGTGGGATTTCACTGGGTATGTTGTTGTTGTTGTAATTTTGTACCCCACTATAATATATCAATTAATCGATCATTGTTGTCCTACTTGGTAAGTACTAATTAGTTCGGGACCACATCCTTTTATATACTAAGCTATTTATTTGTATACATCTAGATGTTCAAACCATCACCCGAAAGTATAGGATGTTACATCATTTCCCCTTAGAAACATTCATCCTCGAATATTGGGGTGATATATCTAATCTCCATCACGTAACCAGAGAATACAACTACCTTTTTCACGGGCCATACAATGTAACATACATCATTACATCAGACCTCACATGGTCTGCAAACATTAATTATAATATTAGGAATTATAACTCACCTCATGCTTCTCTTGGAACCTCGGTGTTGGTCTGGAATATGTATGGATATTTGTTTTTCATCTCCTCTTCCGCTTCCCATGTTATTTCTTCTACATTCTTATTCCACCAAAGAACTTTTACGGGAAGGATCTCCAACACACGCTGTGAACATAGAAATATGGAAAACCGGATGAACAAACTCTAACTCTAAAGGCAAGTCTAATTCGTAAGCTAGTTGGTCGATTCATCAAATTATGCGATATGACCCAATATACCTTGGGCTGAGCTTTCCCTTTTTCCTAAATCACATTACCCTCTTCATAGAAGAGATCTTCAAAAATACCCAATCATATACTTGAAACTCTAAGTCTCGCCGTCGCACATCTGAATACTACTTATGACGACTCTGAGCGGTTAGCAGCCGTTCTTGGATAACCTTCACCTTCTCTATGGATTGGTGTACTAAGTAGGGCCCAAATTATTCTGACTCACCTACTTTGAACTATTTGATAGGAGATCTACATTTCTGTCCAAAAGTCTCGTATGAAGCCATTTTAATGTTAGCATGATAACTGTTATTGTATGAAAATTCAATAAGGGGTAAATGATCATCCCAACTTCCTTTAAAGTCCAATACACAAGCTCGCAGCATATCCTCGAGCGTCTAAATCGTACGCTCGACCTATCTGTCTGTCTGAGGGTGGAAAGCTGTGCTAAGCTTCACTTGGGTGCCCAAACCTTTTTGAAATGATTTCCCAAAGTTAGCTGTGAATTGTGCGACTCGGTCAAAGATAATAGAAATAGGTACCCCCACAAGGTGAATAATCTCTTTAACATACAACTTCGCGTAGTCCTCAGCCGTATAGGTAGTTTTGACTATCAGGAAACCTGTGACAAAATCCATATTAATCATTCCCCATTTACACACTAGAATCTCAATATTCTGAGCCAAGCCACCGGGCTTTTGGTGCTCCATTTTTACTTGCTAACAATTAGGACACTGAGCTACAAATTCCGCAATGCTTCTCTTCATGTCGTTCCACCAATAGATACCCTTGAGATCATAATACATCTTAGTAGATCTAGAGTGGATGAAATATCATGAGCAATGGACTTCCATCATAATTTTATCTCGTAATCCCGCTATATCTAGAACAAATAAACGGCCCTGGTGCTTGAGAACCCCATGTTTGTCAATCTCAAAGGTTGTGCTCTTTATCTGTTAAATGCCCTCTCTGATCTTTTCCAATCTACGGTCTTCCCACTGATATTTCTTAACTTCTGATACGATGGACGACTCTTACATATTCCGAATAACAAAACCACCATCCTCCGAATCCATTAGTCGAACTCCCAATCTAGTTAATTGATGGAGCTCTCTTACTAATTTCTTCCTCTTGACCTGCACTAGCATCGAGCTGACTATCGACTTACGAATAAGCACGTCTGCTACAATATTAGCTTTACTGGGATGGTATAAAATGTCCATATCATAATCCTTCAATAATTCAAGCCATCTCATTTGTCTCAAGTTCAACTCTTTATGTTTTATGTATGTCAGACTTTTATGATCCGTGAAAATGTCTACATGAACACCATACAAATAGTGCCGCCAAATTTTCAGTGCATAGACTACTGCGGCCAACTCCAAGTCATGTGTCAGATAGTTTTTCTCATGTTTCCTCAATTGCCATGAAGCATAGACAATCACTTTACCATGTTGCATTAGCACGCATCCTAAACCTGCTCTCCAGACATCATAATACACCACATAGCCTTCTGGACTCTCTGGGAGATTAAGGACTGGTGCCAATGCTAGTCTATCTTTTAACTCTTGGAAACTCTGCTCACAAGCATCGGACCATTGGAACTTTATGGCCTTTTGTGTCAACTTTGTTAATGGTGCTGATATGGTAGAAAACCCTTCTACAAACCTCCTATAATAGCCGGCTAAGCCCAGTAAGTTGCGAACCTCTGATGGAGTCGTGGGCCTCGGCCAATTTCTCACCGCTTCAATCTTCTGAGTGTCAACTCTTATACCTTTGTCCGACACTATATGACCAAGAAAAGCCACTGAATTCAACCAAAACTCATACTTAGAGAGCTTAGCATATAACTTATGATCCCAGAGAGTCTGTAATACTACCAATAAATGATCCACATGCCCCACCTCCGAGTGAGAGTAAACCAGAATATCATCTATAAATACTATCACAAATACATCCAGGAAGGGGCGAAACACGTTGTTCATTAGATCCATAAATGTTGCCGGCGTGTTTGTGAGTCCAAATGACATTACTAAGAACTCGAAGTGCCCATACCTTGTTTTGAAAGTTGTTTTTGGAATGTCTTTCTCTTTGACCTTAGCTGACGGTACCCCGACCTTAGGTCAATCTTTAAGAAACATTTTGCACCTTGTAGCTGGTCAAACAAATCATCAATCCTAGGAAGAGGGTACTTGTTCTTGATAGTGACTTTGTTCTGCTGCCGATAGTCAATACACATCCGTAATGAGCTATCTTTCTTTCATATAAACAATATCGGCACACCTCAAGGGGATATGTTGGGCCTAATAAAACCTTTCTTAAGCAGATCTTTTAATTGCTCCTTTAATTCTTTCAATTCAGCTGGAGTCATCCTATAAGGAGGAATAAATATCAACTGAGTGTCTGGCAACACGTCTATATCGAACTCAATCTCACTCTCGAGAGGAAGGCCTGGAAGTTCATCTGGAAATACATCAAGAAACTCATTAACCACCAGAATTGATTGAGAAATAGGTGGTTCAGTATCGATATCTCTAGCCTAAACAAGATGGTATATACAACCTTTGGAGATCATCTTTCTTGCCTTAAGGTATGAAATAAACCTACCTTTTGGCATTGCCGTATTACCCTTCCATTCAAAGACCGGCTCGCCTGGAAACTAAAATCTAACAATCTTTGTTCGGTAATCAACATTAGCATAGCACAATGCCAGTCAATCCATGTCCATAATAACATCAAAATCAACCATTTCTAATTCTACCAAATCTGCTAAGGTCTGATGGCTACAAACTAATACTGCATAATTCTGATAGATCGTCTAGCAACTACCGACTCACCAACTAGTGTAGCTACCACAAATGGATTGCTTATCAACTAAAGCTCGATACCAAATTTATAGGCAATAAAAGGGGTGACATATGATAGATTGAAGCATGGATCTAATAATGCATACACATTATGTGAAAAGACTGATAATATACCTGTAATAATATCAGGTGAGGACTCCTGATCATGTTGACCCATTAATGTGTAAATGCGATTCTGGCCCTACCTCTGCCTCGACCGGATGATGTCTGATGATTTTTCCCTGACGGGCGTACTGAATATGATGAAGTTACTGTACATCCGACCGGTTGGGCCCTATTACCTTCGCCTCATGTCGGGCATTCTCGTATAATATGATCAGGCTCACCACAATAATAACACATATTTGATCATTATCGGCACGACCCCGAATGGCCTTACCACACTACTCACATCGAGCCAACGACAACCTTATTTGATTAGAGGATGCTCGTGAATTCTGACCTGGTCTAGTTTGAACAAACCGATCAACCCTCGACCTTTGAAATGGTAATGTTGCGCCAGTTATGGCTGTGGCTTGGGCCTACCTCTAAACTCCCCTACGTCACCTACAGATCAAGCCCACTTATGCTGGCCCTTATCACGCTCTCGATCTACCCGTTGTTGTCTCTTACGATCTTCTAGATATTGTGCATAATTCTGAATGCGAGCAATAGCCATATTCAGATTCAGAGAAGTCATAGTACATTCATTGACCAACTGCGGCCCCAAGCCAGTAACAAACCTATGTACCCAGTCACTCATTTCAGCTATAATCGTAGAAACATATCTGACAAATAAATTAAACTACAAGATATATTCTCGAACACTCATATTGCCATGTTCAAGACTTAGAAATCTATCCTGCATGGCCCGTCGAAGCTCGTCCGTCAAAAAATCCGACCTATCTTTATTTATGACCTAATTTTGCAAGTTCTTATAGGAACTAGGTTATCTGACATAACTTTATTTCTATAGAACTTATGCCGGATAAGACAAAACTTATGTCGGACAAGAAAAAATTACTACAGAACTTATGTCGGACAAGGCCCGACAAGCGACAAATGAAACTTTGCCTTGCGAAATTTAATTTTTTCGACTCTGCTGGAGATCGAACCCAGGATGTAGGATTTTATAGACCAGCGAATAAGATACTTTGGCCCATAAATATTCATTAAAGGAGAAGCATGTCAAATTAAAGACCAGCAATTTGAGGGGCAAAATTTAAAGACCAACCCGTATGTAGGGAAATTAGCGCAAAAAAATGAATTGGAATGGAATGACCCAGTTACAACTTTGCAAATATGTAGCCCAAAAAAATAGTCCTAGGTGCATTTTTTGCTTTTCTTTTATTATGTAAATTTTCAAGCGCCAAAATTGGGTGATTTTCCATTCTTCTTCCCCAAGTTCGTATACATTCCTATTATAGCTACCAAAAAAACGCAAATTCATACATAATGTAACTCAAAAAATCTAAAATTTTCTTCTTCCTCAAATTATAGCATAAATAAAAAAATTAAGAGTTATTGCAAGTTCGTGTTTTGGCAGATAAATCAACAAGGAAAGTCATTTTTTACATAGTTTGTTCAAGAAAAAGTAAGAAAACACACAAAACAATCATTAACTTCACATGTGCAATACATATATAATGATGTATAACTTTGTATGAACCTGCATATGAAATGTTTAACAATATATACCGAAAAAAAAAGAAAAAAAGAAAAACAAATGTTGTATAGCAGTGTTTAGAAACTAAGTATACAACATTATACACTTATTAATAATTTCAGATCTGAGTTCAACTTTGAGCTCTGAAGCTCCTTCAATGAAGTCCGAGTCTCACTGCAACAAAGTTCGAGCTTCGAAGCTCCTTCAATCGAGTCCAAGCTTCAAAACTCCTTCAATGAAGGCAGAGGGCCAAAAGGGTTTTGTTTTAGAAAAGGAGAATCGAAATAGTAGTAGGAGGAACAAATGACAAATAAATTGGTAGCTATACATGGAAGAAGAAGGAAAACATAAAATCGAGAGGAGGTAATCGATATTGGTAGATATGTAGGTTTCTGTTGGGTTCAAAATATATAAATAAAGCACAATAAAAGTTTTAAAATTTTGCTTACTTAGCCCAACAATTTCTTCTGATATGATTATATGATAATAAAAACCTGTAAAGACTTAAACAAGAATACTCACAGTTAATCTGAAATCTCTACTAAGGGCGTACACGTGAATGTCCCTTCGATTGCAAGCACCTTGCTGCAGTGTATTACTCTGTCAAGAAAGCCAGAAAATCTTGACAGAGTTTTGAGAGATTTGTTTTCCAAACTCTAAGTCTGGATTTGATTTAGAATTAGTATATAAAACTTATGGGGTAGTGTTGTTTATATAGGAGAGTTTAGGTAAAAAAATCAGATTAGAGTTGGGCTCTAAGCTGGCCAAAAAGCCCAAAATCGGTCAAGTGGTCTGCTCTGGGATCGCGGCCATGACTCTTATGTCCCATTTCGTTAATATATATTCAGCACGTTTAATTAAATCCAAAATTTAATTTTGACTTAATTAAATAATTTCCATCAAATAGAAATTATCCCATAATTATTACCAATTTAAATATCTCAATTTCAAATTGAATATTTAATACTTTCTCAATACACCCTTAGATCGAAGAGACAATCAACATAGTGTGACCCTATAGACTTTTACATATTGACACTAATCCAATTAAGATCCATATGGAACTCTTAGACTGCGCCGTACGACGAACTCAATATGTGAAGTATGTTTACATGAATCCAAGAAACTAATTGGCATTCTCTGATCGGCCTAATCTCAACCTTTATGTGAGATGATAAATTTCTTTCATTTGTGACACACTCAATCGAGCTTAGAATTTGTCATGTGTAATCCAAATGGCTTGATCACTTTATCTCATCTATATTAGTCAACAACTAGACCATATTATGAATATGTCTCTTGCATTGGTCAATGACTTGGTCGACCTAATATCACTGAGAAGTTGAGTGCCCTCTTGAATATCCAATCGATGAATGAATCCTATTCTTGGCTCAACTATCACCTTAGTTTACATCATAATGCACCCAACACAAGCTGTATCTTATCCTATAAGGAGTTTAAGCTTAGGACATGGTCAAAGTGCATTACTTTGTAAACAAGGTGTGTATTGACCTCAAGTCAAAGGACATTTATCTCCCATATGCTGATAACACTCTAGACATGTATAACAAATAGTTTATCAGCTGGGTATGCCAATACTTTCCAAAATTATCCATGTGTCCATCACTAGTAACCATTACTAGTAGCAGGTGAGACATACTACATTCTCCAAGAATGTGATGCAAACCACATGTCGACTTATAACATATCATCGATATCCCATTCTCGATGATCATTAGTCGAGACTATTTTGAGAGTTATGCTCTATCATCAATATTTCACTCTTTAATGACAACGTAAGCTCAAAGGATGCACATTAATGAATAATTATAAACAATTAAATAATAATTCAATAATCGCAGATGCCATAAATATATTAATCTTATTAATAATACGAATGTGTTCAAGTACATTTGTTCCTAATAATGATTGTCTCTAGGA
This sequence comes from Przewalskia tangutica, assembly GCA_029844215.1. NCBI lineage: Eukaryota > Viridiplantae > Streptophyta > Magnoliopsida > Solanales > Solanaceae > Przewalskia > Przewalskia tangutica. The sequence goes on from CM056738.1 coordinate 36,665,674, forward strand.
CATATATACTTTCAATCTTCTTAGCCCAACAATTTCTTTTTATATGGTTATACAATCAAAACATGTAAAGACTTAAATAAGAATACTTACATGTTGTTAATATGAAATCTCTACTAAGGGCGTACACGTGAATGTCCCTTCGATTGCAAGCACCTTGCTGTAGTGTATTCCTCTGTCAAGAAAACCAAGAAATCTTGACAGAGGTTTGGGAGAATTTTATTCCAAACTCTAAGTATGGAATAGATTTAGAATTAGTATATAATTTTTTTGGGGTAGTGTTGTTTATATAGGAGAGATTATGTCAAAAAATCAGATTAAGGTTGGCTCTAAGCTGTCACGACCCGAACCTGGGCCCGTGACTGGTGCCTTACCCGGGCACCCAAGTAGACATACATCAGAGTAATCAACGGAATATAAAAACACAACATGAAACAATGTAAAAGAGACACAGTTTATCTGAGGAAAAGTTGCCTTTCGACATATATATATATAAACCCAACGTGAACAGTTACATCCCAACTTTACAACGGGACTACAGACCTCTAAGGAAGCAAAACAACTATGGCGGGACAGGGGCCGCCATACCTGAATGAACATAAATATCTACAACATCGTGACTATACCAAAGATAAGCCTCGAGAAACGGAGCTTCCCAAAACGTCAATCTGTGATCCTAGGCGGGGATCACCAATCGTGTACCTAAACTGCGGCATGAACGCACTTCGGGCGAGGTCGATCATGCAGTACCAAGTACGTGAAAATCTGTAAATGAAATCATAGTCATCTATATAAAGCAGAGACATGTATGATAACCAAACTACGATTCACAATAAATAGCGATCATGTCAAGTCGTGACTCGCCTCAAAGTCACCACGCAAATATAACTATGGGTCTCACGCCCACAACATCAATCATGCGTGGAATACCTTCATCACTGCCGCGATCTATGATATAAAAGCACCAAGGAATACACATGAACACGTGTCCCACTGTGTCATAATAAAACCGTCACGGGGTAAATACGAAGGCATAGCGACTACTAAAACCCACAGTACCAACAATGCTATAAAGCGTATCACGAGGTCTTTCTAGGCCGCGCCATATGATCGGCGGGCGCCACTCGCCTCGGTATCAATGTGCGCGTCAAATCTCGAACTTCCGCGCTCCGCATAGGCCACACATAGGCCCGCATGAGGTATTCCGCGTCGAGGGTAGCTACTCCGGCATCGTCACGGACCGTGGTCGCGTGGCCATAGACCGCGTGGCCATATAGACCGCACTAACACGGAACTCTCGTAGCTCGCATAGGCCACCGACCCGCGTGAGGTATCTCGAATCATAGTCACACGTCGCACGAGGTGTACCTGCATCGCGTGACGACTTAACCCCCGGTATATCATGTCAAGAGGTGAGTGATATAATACTAGCACAACGGCTTATCGTTAAACAACATAAGCACAATAAGAATAACCTTTTACACAAACATCACAAGACACTAACACACGTAACATCCTAACATGTTTACTTATCAAACCAATCAAGAAAGTATTTCAAGGCTATCACAAACCAACATAATCAAGTTATTCACACAAGGTACTTTCTACTTTATGTCAACAAGTTCGGGTTTTTATCCCCAAAGTACTTCCTACATTAACTCTTTAAAAGATCCGTTTCTTTCACAAAAGTCACACAATACCCGTAGTATAAAAATAGAGTGACTATCTTTTTAAGTAAACCAAAACACTTCTTTTTGTAAAATCAAGTAACAACATTCTTTTCCAAACGTTCAAGTTTGCCTAATTTCACATGCTCAAGTTTCTCGTTTTCGAAAGGTTTCGTAGTTCATAATCTTAATCACTTAATAATATAATTCTCTTTTAAAACAATTTGAGAAACATATGTCTTATGTGTGAGTAGGTTATTCTTGTTCATAACAATCTTATTAAAGCAGCCATGATCTAGGAAATGTAATATCATTTTGTCTCATCTTAGCTTCTATGCAGATGGAGGTTTCTATTGGTTTTAATATAATTCATTAGTCAATACATTTCCTTTATTAACGCTGCAATGGTTTGTTCAATACTTATTCTCATTTCCGAAATCAGTAAAACATTATTCTTTAAAAGCCAAGTACTCATTACTAACGAATGAGGTTTCACAACTTTTTAACAAAATTCATAGTCCTTAACATTTCATAAAACGTCATTTATAAGTTAAGTCTCTTATCTTTTAAGATCAAGTCTCTTAACTTCTAAAATCAATAAACCATTCTTTTACCTACATAAAGTCGTTATAACTAACTTCCCATAAAGCTATTATAACACCTTATGTTTTAAACCAACCAAAACTCATTTAGCACACGTACGTCTACCGTACTACATAGTTCACAACAATCATGCTAGAAAAGATAGGAAGAGGTTCACATACCTCGCGACGATTATCGACAAATAGCAAAACGCTCCAAGTACTTCAACCCGTCGGCTACTCCTTAAGCCAAGTAGATCACGCCACACGTAGTACTCCACTCCTAAAATGGTCATAGTACTTCTATCAAACCTTTCTTACCATTGAAGACTTATACCAATAAAAAGCCCTCTAATTCTACGGAAAATTGGGCAGCACTTCCCCCGTTCTTACTCACTTTTCCATCTTTCCCCAAGGCCCGAATAACCGTAATATATATACCATATATAAGGCGTAATAATTAAACAACATAAAGAAGGGGATTACACGCCCAAACGGTAACGCGGTTTACTATCACGCCTTCATAATAACAATAAGTAAAAGAAGGGGATTACGCGCATGGCCGTGCGCGGTTTACTATCACGCCTTCATAACAATACAATAATTAAAAAGGGATCACACGCCAACGGAACGCGATTGAACAATCTTCCCGCCGCGAAATGTAAATCTGATCAATGTAAATACAGTCCAAAGTAAATACATCCAAAGTAAATACTGATCCTTAAGTTGGGGTCCTTGCCAACTTTGTCCATTTACTTATCCAAATTACTCATTAGTCATCCAACTTATATTTCCATTCTTAATATAAGTTATAGTTACTTTGTTATTAGCTTCTTAGCAAGTAAGATACGTTTTTACCATTTTGTGGCTTTCTTGCCAATTTCCATTTTAGCAACTTAACAAGATCCAAATCCTTCCAAACTTTACTCCATATATTATATAATCCATAATATACTTATAATATATGTATAATAACCAATTCACAAAGAGGTTTAAGTTTCACTACCTCAAAAAGCCCAAGAATATCCAAGTTCTTAAAGTCTCTCCAAGCAAGTCTTAGCTCCAAATCTTTACGTTCCAATCCGCTACAAGCAACCCATAGAAGCTCCTAACCAACTTCTCTTCAAGAACCAACTCCAAAAAGTGAAGAACACTTAGGTTTCAAAGATGACAACTTTCGGCCAAGGCACAAATAGAGGTTAGGGGTGTGAAATCTTTTCCAACTCTTGGTACACAATCTTCCTAACACCTTAGGGAAGAACACTTAAGAGTTTAAGAATTGTTGGACAAATTTTGCTCAAGAAAAGGGGGCAAAGCCGAGAGCAAGGTCAAGGGAGAAGGGAGGGTTTTTCAAGTCTTGAAATGGTTAAGTGTGGAAGATTTCATCAACTAGTAGTGCATATATAGGACAACCAAGGGCTAGGATGAAGGCAAGTGTGTGGTTGAGATTGGGGACAAGTGTGTGTGGGCCCCACAAGCCACTTGTCCAACTAAAATATCTTGCAAGACAAGGCCACTTGTCTTGCCACTTGTTAGCAAATTTCGGCCAAGAGCCACCTAGGGGGGTGACACGTGTCGCCCTCCTATTCGTCCAAAATATTTCATCTTCCGAAAATATCCCTAATGGCCAAAATCTCGAAAACAAAGTGGGCCCCACAAAATCGTAAATTTCTCCCGTGGGCCCCACGTGACCAATTCCGGAAATAAAATCTCATAATTCTAATATAATTCAAGAAGCCCAAATACCAAATCTGGGAATCCAATTCCCATCAACGAACCTTTTTTCTTCACAAAACCCGGAAACTTTTCCGTCGAAAAATCATATCTTTCTTTCTTTCCAAAATTTCTGTCGTATTCTCGTACGTACGTCCTCACATACATACCCTGGAACTACGGGGTATAACATTCTTCCCCCCTTAGAAACATTCGTCCCGAATGTTCCTTCTAAGTCTCCAAACATACTTGCGTTGGTATAGTTCTCCACTACTATACTTACAAAACCGATCATGCCACCAATGGCCAGAATATAATATGTGCGCAAAACTCAAATCCAAGCCAACGAGGAATAACCTCGACGATGTAAAAACAACACCAACTCTCACTCCTGGTCCAAAGGATACTCTCTTCGCACCTTCACTTCACAAAAATGATCACTTCCCTCTCTTAGCACATGTTCGCTTCCTTTCTTACTCGTCGTACCTTTCTCGTACACCCGAACTCTTTCTAGTACACGTACCATATTTCCGTCCTTGCTGCAGTTTCCAAAACCTTGGAGTCACTACCTCTAAACTTGGTCATCTCACTAGTTTCAATTCCCACAAAGGCCATCCCCGGCCTTCACGATCCGATTCTGGTCGAACGCATCCACGAACCCGTACGATGGTTACCTAAACCTAGACCTAGCACCCTCGTGACCCCACCACCTGGCGGGACCACCTCGAACTGACCCCACCACATTACAGGCCGCGGGTTGACCCGCGATCGGTCCTCAACCCGACCCGCTATCGCGCAAAACTCTTGTTCCCCGATCCGGAACAATCTCACCATCGAGTCACGAAAACCTAGTGGTCTTCTTAGCTCAACTACCCTCTTTCATTTCGTACCACTCAGGGACTTATCACACAGACATATCTCACGTGTACTATGCACTACGATAAGGGTCGAACATAAATATAATCTTTTACTCGAGATGGCCTTGCCTCTAAGGTTTCCACGTATAAAACTCTAAGGCTCACACTTTCCCTATCCCCAATCTTACCCGGTTAACTAACCATGATTTCTAATCACAATTTACACAATGCTATCTGAACATAACACTTAAGATATACACATCTTATCACACATACAAATCTCTAGAGGGTTAAGGATATACCTGTATCTACCGCTTCACTCCCCTTTGTCGTTCTAATCAATCCTGCCTACCGACGATAGCAGTGGAAGGTGATGAATCGTCACCGATCCGAAGGTGAGTCTCTACATCCGCGCCACCTGCAGTCGGACAATTTTTCGCAAAATGGCCTGCCGCCGCAGCAAAACAATTTGTCGAAGAAGTCGACACTCACAATGACACTTACCACAACGGCCACACCGAGGTGGGGGTGGCCTCCTCTACCTAGCACCCCTTCCTCTCCGAACCACTGAATCCGCCCGATGCGTAGGTGAGTCCTCCTACTTACATCCTCCTACTAGGACATCCTTTCGACACATGGCCACGGCGGCGCAGTAAAACAAGCACCAACAAAAGACGACATTCCCGGGATGGCGCCGCCTGCCGTGAACACCGAGGAAAATCGAACGGTGGCTAGAACCTATGTATAGCTGTGAACCAGAAGCCCTGGAGTTATGACCAACTCCTGCATACCCCGAACGTCCTGAACCCTGTGGAGGACCACTCTGCACTGGCGGAGGTGCATAACCAGTGTGTCCATCACTAGTAACCATTACTAGTAGCAGGTGAGACATACTACATTCTCCAAGAATGTGATGCAAACCACATGTCGACTTATAACATATCATCGATATCCCATTCTCGATGATCATTAGTCGAGACTATTTTGAGAGTTATGCTCTATCATCAATATTTCACTCTTTAATGACAACGTAAGCTCAAAAGATGCACATTAATGAATAATTATAAACAATTAAATAATAATTCAATAATCGCAGATGCCATAAATATATTAATCTTATTAATAATACGAATGTGTTCAAGTACATTTGTTCCTAATAATGATTGTCTCTAGGACATATATACTTTCAATCTTCTTAGCCCAACAATTTCTTTTTATATGGTTATACAATCAAAACATGTAAAGACTTAAATAAGAATACTTACATGTTGTTAATATGAAATCTCTACTAAGGGCGTACACGTGAATGTCCCTTCGATTGCAAGCACCTTGCTGCAGTGTATTCCTCTGTCAAGAAAACCAAGAAATCTTGGCAGAGGTTTGAGAGAATTTTATTCCAAACTCTAAGTATGGAATAGATTTAGAATTAGTATATAAATTTTTTGGGGTAGTGTTGTTTATATAGGAGAGATTATGTCAAAAAATCAGATTAAGGTTGGCTCTAAGCCTGGCCAAAAAACCGAGGTGCAGTGTGTCAGTCTAACTGGGCCCACTGCCGGGTCGGCACCGCGACTCAGCCTAGTAGGCGCCACAACGCGGCTCCTTACGTCCTGTTTCGTTAATATATATTCAACACGTTTAATTAAATCCAAAATTCAATTCTGACTTAATTAAATAATTTTCATCAAATAGAAATTATCTCATAGTTATTATCAATTTAAATATTTTGATTCCAAATCGAATATTTAATACTTTCTCAATACACCCTTAGATCGAAGAGACAATCGATATAGTGTGACCCTATAGGCCTTCACATATTGACACTAATCCAATTAAGGTCTATACGGAACTTCTTGACTGCATCGTACGATGAACTCAATATGTGAAGTACGTTTACATAAATACAGCAAACATAACCTCTATGTGAGATGATAAATTCCTTTCCTTCGCGACACACTCGATCAAGCTTAAGATTTGTCATGTGTCTATCCAAATGGCTTAATCACTTTATCTCATCTATATTAGTCGACTTGGTTGTAATGACTTGATCACTACAACTAGCTCTTGTGCATTTGGTACAGTCGTTGTAACGACCCTCCATGTGGTTCTATGTATTTTGACTTTTTTCTCCCAATTTTTTTTCCCATAGCTTCGTCTTAATATTTATGATGAGTGTCACGATTCCTGAGACAATCTGATTATTGGGTAGTGTATTTCTTCACCGTAGACTTCAAAACTCCATAATTCAAGTTTTAGAGCTCGGTTTGAGGGGATTTAAAGGCATTTGGCCTGTTTAAGCTCAGGGCAAAGATTCTAATACTAAATTTATTGATTACTCTTGATTTCTTTCATTGATTAGTAGTTAAATTATGCTTGGGGTTGGAAAATTGGGGATTTAATCCCTAAGTTGATATTTAGCTTTTATTGAAATTGGAGGTCAATACATGATTAGTTTTGAATGTTTTTCTAAATTTAGCTTAATGGGTTATGGGTAAACTATTTCTGATATACAATTTTAGTTTTTCCCTTGGGACTCGAGTTTGACTATTTTGGATTTGTTTTTGGGTCCGGGTAGAAACATAGCAATATGAATGTCTACGGACTCGTATGCTCATGTAGATTACGTAATTGATAGATTTAGATCAAATGAATACTTTGCAAGAGGGAAAAGCTATTTCTTGAGGGTTCGTGACACGTTGTTCGACTTTCGAGGTATGTTAAGACTTGACTTAGGGACGCTTTCATTTAAAGGCTAAATATGGATTAATAATGGGATAAGGACGTGGGGATTTTCGTACCTGTGATGTGTCAGATATTGATACGAGTATCGGTGTGTCTGTTTGAATTGTGATATATTGTAGTTACGGATTGTGACCCGAGAATGCCAAAGCATATGGCTATTAGTTGTTATGTGCTACATGTTATAATTGATTGATTGTGTGAAATCCTTAATAACCTCGTCCACTCATGATAAATTTATGAATAGAAATGAAAACTTTGGCTCATGAGTTTATGTGAATTGTTGGTTATTAAGTCTAGTTGTTGAGTTGTTCATACTTATACGATCATTCTGCATATGGTTGCGAATGAATCAGATTGCATGACTACAACAAGTTGCATTATAATGCAAGGTAAGTGATTTGATATCATTCAAAGCATGATTATTCTTGGAACTTCGCAGGGTCGAATGAGATTGCACTTTTTGTGCATATTTGACTCCGAGCACTAGTGAACTTCGCAGGGTCGAATGAGATCATGTTGAGCTATATCCGGAGGTCGTGGTGAGCTGCTGGTTGTTCCACAGCACCCCTCCTCCTTCTATCACTTTATTATTATGTCTTTTCTTTAACTTTTGGACAGTGTATACGTAGTATCAGACTTGTATTTCCTATTATTAGAGGCTCTTATATTCATGATACCAGACTTGGTGGATTGTATTTGTATCAGATTATGTCATCCGCATTTTCTATTTTAAAGACTTAGTATTGTTGACGTTTCTTGGTCTGACTTACCTATTGGTGGGAAATAAATGTCATCACCACTCATGATTTTTGAATTGTGGCAATCGTACAGAGGGAAAAAAGGTCCATACAAGATGTTTTACTTTTAGAGCTGAATCAAATTTCAGCATTCAGTTAGTGTAGAAATATTTAACTAGTAATAAACAAAGAAGGTCTCGTACATGGTGTAAAGATATACTCCCTCCGTCTCAATTTATGTGACATTATTTGATCAGCCACAAAATTTAAGAAATAAGGAAAGACTTTGTTATGTTTACCAAATTACCTTAACTTTAGTGCTTACTTTTGCTAACTTTTCTTCACAATAAATACATCTTTAAAATTAAGTGGAACCCAATAAGGGTAAATAGAGATGTTGACATTAAATAATTACCAAATAAGAAAAGATGACATTCATTTTGAGACAAACTAAAAAGAAAATAGTTCCACATATAGGACGGATGGAGTAGTAAATTTATAATAATTATGAGTATTAAAAATTGAATAATTATTTAGTTCATTACTCAAAAGCATTGAGAATTATTTAATATAGTCATATTTATTTCTTTTGTAACAACAAGATCAAATAACTTTGCTTATATCACTTTAAAAGTCACTTTATTAAAATCTAGCCAACAAAATATGACGTGACATTTTATCTAGTCCATATGGACTTTTTTTTTCTTCAGATCACATGACATTAACAATTCAAAACTCAACATAAACCATTGTAGGTATTTGTTGGGATCGTGTACGTAACGAAATTTGAAAACTTTGTGTTTCAAACCCAACGAGCGACGAACTGTAGGATGATTATGTAGTAATGTAAAAGATGTAAATACATAACATGTATATAATCGTAATACTTCAATAAAATACTTACAGTTTGAAAACTCTGAAGTCTTTTAGTAATATCTGAGGGTGCGCACGCAATTGATCCTCAACAACACGTTCCAAGAACTCCGATGTATACCTCATTCGAACAGTTAGGAAATTCGGCAGAGGTTCGAGAGAAATTTTAATTCTAGGTCTCTAAGACTTACAATAATATATGAATGATGGTGTATGAATAATGAATAGAAGCCCTATATTTATAGTTGCGTTTTAGGTTTAAAACGCAGCTAGAGTTTCCCATGGGCCAGGCCTAGAAAATGAGGTGCAATGGGTTAGTCAGAATGACCTACTGCCTCATCGGTATCGCGGCCCTATGTCCTAGACTTCGCGGCCCTCGGCGTCCAGTGTGGGACGTCGTCTCTTTTTCCTTTTAATTAAATCCGAAATCCAATTTCAACTTAATTAAATAATCATTATTCATTCAAATGTCTCGATTATAAATTGAGCATTTATATTCTCTCATGACATCCTTAGATCGAAGGAACAATTGACTTAGTGTTATCCTACAAGCCTTCATATATCGACACTAATTATATTAGGGTCTACATGAAACTCTTAGACGGTGCTGGAAGACGGACTCAATATGTGAAGTATATTTACACGAATCTAGTAAACTGAACCTTATGTGGGAAGATAAAATCCTTTCATTCACGATGCACTCGATCAAGCTTAGGATTTTTCAAGTGTCTATCCAAATAGCTGGATCATTATATCTCATCTATATTGGTTTACAACAAGACCATATTCTAGATATATCTATTGTGTTGGCCAACGACTTAGTCATCCTAATATCACTAAGAAACTGAGTGCTATCTCGAATATACATTCGAGGAATGAATCCTAATCTTGACTCAACTACCACCTTTAATCCAAATCGTAATGTATCAAATACAAGTCGTATCTCAACCTCTAAGGCATTTGAGCTTAGGACAGGATCAAAGTATATTACTCTGTAAACAAGGTGCGTATCGACCTCAAGTCTAAGGACTTCTATCTCCCACACGTTGATCATACTTTAGACATGTATAACAAACATTATATCAACAGGGTATACCAATAATTTCAAAGTATCCATGTGTTCATCACGAGTAGTCATTACTCGTAGCAGGTGAGACATACTACATCTTCTAAGGATGTGATGCAGACCACATGTCGACTTATCACATATCATCGATATCCCATTCTCGATGATCATTAGTCGAGACTATTTTAAGAGTTACGTTATAATATTAATATCTCACACTATTAATAACAACGTAACCTCTAGGGATGTATATTATAGAATATTATAAACAATAAACTAATAATTTAATAATTGCAAATGCCAAAATATTAATTTCCATTAATAATAACATGAATGTGTATAAAGTACATTTGTCCTAATATAGATTGTCTCTAGGATATACATATACTTTCAATCTCCCACTTAGCCTAGAACCAATCACCAACATATCTAAGGCCCATAGTCTCAAAATGACCATTATACTTGACTAGGCTTAATGGTTTAGTGAATGGGTCAGCTAGATTATCGTCTGTTGGAACATAGTCTAATCTAATCTCTTCAGTCTCCACTATCTCCCTGAGTATGTGGTACTTCCTTGGCACATGCTTATTTTTGTTTGTTGATCTTTGTTCCTTAGCTTGTGCAATCACACCAGTGTTGTCACAATAAATAGTTTAGGATAATTGGCACTCGGAACTACCACTAGTTCCTTCAGGAACTCAGAAACCGCGACAACTTCTTTACCAGCTTCCGATCCGGCAATGTACTCAACTTCTGTGGTCGAATCAATAATTGTAGCTTATTGGAACTTTTCCAGCTCACTGCTCCACCATTAAAAATAAATGTGTACCCAGACTGAGATTTGAAGTCATCAAGATTCGTCTGGAAGCTAGCATGAGTGTCCCCAATAACAACTAGCTTTTCTTCCCCACCATAGACTAGGCCGTAATCTTTAGTTCGTCTAAGATACTTAAGAGTACTCTTGACTGCTTTTCAGTGTTCATCCGCGGGATTCTGCTGGAATTTGCAAGTCATACTAAGTGCAAAGGCCACATCTGGCCTGATACAGGTCATGGCATACATAATCGATCCTATAGCCGAAACATATGGGATCCTCTTCATGCGCTCACGTTCTATAGCATTAGAAGGTATGTCCTTCTTAGATAACTTGATGCCTTGACCCATAGGTAGAATACCTTTCTTTGAATTTTCCATAGAAAAATATCTAAGCACTTTGTCTATGTAGACTGACTGTGATAGCCCCAAAAATCTATTAGGTATATCTCTATAGATCCTAATTCCTAGAATGTAGTATGCTTCACCTAAATCCTTCATCATGAAGGTACTGGACAACCACTCATTGACTGACTACAAGAGAGTCTTATTGTCTCCCATTATCAATATATCATCTACATATATAATAATGAAGGCAATACTCATATCCTTGCGTTTACTATAAACACAAGGATCCTCTTTGCATCTGATGAAATCAAATGACTTGATAGCCTTTTCGAAGCAAATATTCCAATACCTCGAGGCTTGCTTAAGCCCATAAATGGACTTCTGTAGCTTGCTGATGCGCGAAAAGATGCACACACTTTAACGCAAGTGCACGTTATCGTGACAAGTAATATAGTCCTGGTAAGACCGAATATCGTCCACAAGGATTAGGGTTCAAGTACCAACTATCTATCTTTTGGTATCTATTTGGTAAATTGATATTTGATTTTGTTGTTTATAACTAAGAATTATAAAGACTAATTTATCTAATGAGTTTACTTCAGTTGTGATGGGAATAGGGCTTCCATGTCTCCTCAACTATCCGCTTATGTTATTTATTAATACAACGAATTATGATCTTCTTCTCTCAGAGCTAGCAGGTTTACGAAATCGTTTTATATTCCCGTTAAGGATATATAAACACTCAACCCCAGTATTGCACCTTACCTACCTTTCAGTGATAAGGATAACTCTATAGGAGGATTAAGAACAAAAACCTAGTTAACCGTCACGCACCATGCGCAAAATTAGGGTTGTTAAGCCTCTCATTAACGCTACATAAATAATTGAGGTATTTTCATCCCCAATCCAAGAATGTCTACCCAACTTACAGCATATTCACAATCTCTCCTTTCGAAGTAAATTAGAAATCATATAAGGATAATTAGTTGTCAATTAATTACCAAGCATTCAACGCAATTATTGGATAAATCTCTCAAAAAAGAATAATAACCATAAACATGTATTAATTCATAACATAAGTTTCTAGTGAATCAACATGGAAAGCCCTATAAGAGAATTAGTTCCTAGCCATTGACATGACAAGAACTAATTCAAAGTTCATCATACAAAATCAAATAAAGAAAAGAAAAAGGAAAAGAAAGTACTAAATTATGGTCTCCATCTCCAAGCAAGAAATCTTGAGTTGTGCAAGAAGGGAACCCTTAAAATCTGCCTAGGGTTCTCCTTTTATAGGTGAAACCGCCTTAACTTTTCCTCGCAGCTCGCCCGAAAATCGTCAAAACCCGGATTTTTCCCGCGTCGGCGCCGTTCGCGCTATCGGCCGCGCGTAACTTCGTGGCACCGGGTGATTTGGCGCCGCGCCACGCTCTGTCTGGCGAGGCGGCCGCGCTGCAACTGTAGCCTTTCGCATTACGCGCCGCTCGCTCTCTGGCATGCGAGGCGCGGCGCTGCAACTCTAGCCTTCGCGATTAGCGCGCGCGCTGCTCTCTGCTGACATGAGGTGCCACAGCGTTGGGACTTCTGCAGCCTCTCTGGATATTGGGCGCGCGCCTCGCTTATCTGCGAGGCCATGCGCCGACTGGTTTTTGCCTCGTTCGCCACTTTCTCTGTTTTTAGCTCTGGAACCTCCTCTTTTGCCCTCTTTTAGCTCCTTTTCCGCCATTTGGCCATTTTAACCACTTTGACTCAAAAGAAAGAAAATTTATCCTAATACGACACTTATTTGTACAAAAAGGGACAAAAGATTAACTAAAAATGACTCGAAAAGTGTATATAAAATACACCGATCAAATACCCCCAAACTTAACCTTTGCTCGCCCTCGAGCAAAGATAGAAAGAAAGAAATAAAAGACTCAAGAAACGAAAAATAAAAGACTCACTGACATTGATCACTTTTGCTGCATTTAGTGTTATCTAGAAAAACATGAAGGTTAGCAGAATAATATGCAGGAACATGTAGCATGAATTTTTTTTCAGCACACTAAACACATTGAGCTAGATATTTCGCAAACTCATATTTATCATGCTTTAATGGAAGTCAATATACTAAATCATGCATATAAATTCAAAAATCATATGACATGCTTACTTGTTATTCTCCACTAATCCTGGATATGCATAAAAGAGATCTTCAGGACTTTAAGGGTTGTAATGTAGGCTTAGGTAGGGGTTGGTAAAAATAGGCATTTAGGCTCATTTTTGTGTACCATAAGCTCTTTAGCTTTTCAGTATTTCCCTTTTCTTTTTGTTCTTTTCTTCACTTCAATTCTATCTTTTTCCCTCTTTTGTTTTGGGAGAATGAAGAGTATTATAATAACAAGCACCCCCAAACTTAGGCTTTTGCCTATTTCTTATTACTTTTTTATTGGGGTGCAACAAGCTCATTCACTCTTTTTGTCTCTTTTTTAACACAATTGATTCCACTACTTCACATTTTTACTTATGGCACAATCTGTGGGAATATAGGGTGTCAAAGAAGAAATTTCAATTTTTAGGCTCAATGGGGCTGACTAGGGATATATTTAAAGTCCGGGATAGAAAAAAGTGGTAAGAATTGACTATCAAAGAAATGCCTGAGTCATCTCCCTAACATGCATATCCTAACTATTTCGCCTCAAATAGCAAGCAATCATAACACATAAGTATTCATCATTTAGCATGCACAATTTAAGCAAGAAACTCCAAATAGACAGATTTTGTGAGTTTTTGACATATCTAACATATGTGTTTAGATAGTTGCTTCAATTCCATTACATTATTCCACCTTACTTCACTAGGTGTTTCTAGCAACTACAGCATACATGATCTTTGACAGACAATTATGACTCAAAAAGAAAAAATTTTGTGACTCAAAAATACATAAAAACAATAAAAAGACTTAAATAAAACATAACAAGACACAAATAAAACAAGACACAAATAAAACACCCCCAAACTTAAATCACACATTGTCCCCAATGTGTGTAGACTCAAAGACAATAAAAGAAATAAGACACTTACAGACTTTGGCTAAAATGGTGGTGGTGGCGGTGGATAATGCATCGACCATTGGTTGAACAGGGAACTCATCTCGTCAAACTGCTGGTGCAATCGCTGTTGCTCCTGCCTCAATTCTTGTTGCCCTTGTCGCAACTCATGTTGTCCCTGTCTCAACTCATTTTGTCCTTGTATCATTGTGTTGAAATGTTGCATCATCATTCTCTGGTTCTGGAGCACTTGCTCCATCATAGGCACTGGAGGTTCTGATTCTGTGGTTGGCTGGTGGCTAGGTCCTGCCTCATATTGAGCCCCTATTTCAGGCTCATCTTCGTTCATTGCGGCCTCTGCTGCTGCTGCTGCTGCTGCTGCTGCTGGTGGTTGTGCTCTTCTTTTGGCTGCTGGGGGGCTTGGGTCTGGGAAAGAGTGCACTATCCCATATGTCACAGGCAGTTGGTTTCTCTCCTTAGTATCCGTGGGTAGGATTAGGACCCCATTCATGTGGCATAAACTGGTGATAAGTGAGTCATGTCCCAATCCTCATGTTGTCACCAACCTGCTGATTTCTTCAATGCTCTGCACTATCTCTTTCCCCACATCAATCGTCAATCCCCTCATAATTCCATATATCAGCTTAATCCTATCTTCTGGCACTCTGGTGAAGTGCGTGGATGGAATCACGCGCATCGACGAAATATAGCCAACCTTGGTCGCTTTGTTGAATTGGCACATGCTCAGTGCTCTTGACCCATTTCTCGCAATATCAAAAGCAGCCCCAGGGTAGCTCACTGTGTTTGCGACGGTATCCCAGTTGATGTTGTCGGTGCTCCTAGATCATGTTCTAAAATGGCTCCGATCACCAATTCCTCCCTCAACATCAACTGTTTTTAGAGTCATATTTATTGCTTCGCCAGTGCATATATCTTCCTCACAAAACAATTGTTGTCCACCCTCCTGAAAGTTGGCATAGAATTCACGCACATTGTTGTGTTCATTAGTGCTATCTTCTCCTGATTTACAAATCTCCTCCACCCCATTATCTCAATCATTGCCCGAATGGGCTCATAAACATCCCCTTCCTCAAACGACTCTCTCGATAGTCCATTCCCTTTCGTGGATTAAGGGCCTAAGATTAAGCTTTTGTATCTTTGGAAGGCTTCAGAGCTCACAAACCTCTAGTATTATCGTAATGTGGAAATTTGGGGTGGATGTGGAGGCTCTTCTCTTCTCGTGGACATGGTTAAAATACTTTCTCGCACTTACAACTTAGTAGCACCAATGTTTCCCAACACAATCAACAATCTAGCAGCTAAAACACAAACACCCCCAAACTTCAACTCTACTGCCCAATACCCACACTCTCCTTGTCTACTCCTTCTCCAAACTTCACAATCAATTTTTCAGCACCCAAACTACTTCACAATGCAACACTTCTCCAACTACTACCTCCTTTGACTACTAACAACTTTCAAGAAAAGGTGAAGATTACCTTTTTGATGGTGTTCTCCACGATGTTCTTGCTTCTAATGTTGATTTGAGGCTATGGAATGGAGCTTTGTTGTTTGAGATAGCTAAGGGTTTTAGGAATTTAAGAATTTTGGTTGTGGTTAGATTTGATTTGTGGAGGATTTGTGGATTTTTCGTGAGTTTTTGGAGAAGGGGGTTAGGTTTTGGTTTTGAAATTGGGGCAAATCTGATTTACGCGTTTTAAGTTTCGATTTCCGCCTGACCACTGCTTTTAGCCAGCGGCCTCAATCTGTTGCATTCCTTTGGGATTTTCTGCGCGCTGCCTCTCTGGCGCCATGCGTTTAAACTTCAGCGCCTTTTTAGATCTTTTGGCGCCGCGCTACTGCTCGCGCGCTTACCCGCTCGAAATCCCTGTTTTTCTTCAAGTTTTTGCCCTTCAATTTATTGGCCTGTACCTGTCAATCACAGCAAAAACACTACCTCCGTGAGACCGTTCTTAATAAAAACTACTTTATTAAAATAAAATAAATCAAAATAATTTGGGTTGCCTCCCAAGTAGCGCTGTCTTTAACGTCTTTTAGCCGGACGCAAGTTCCTTAGTTTTAATAACCGCAGTGGATCAACCCCCCAACTAATCCATTTCCTCCACATTTTGCGTTTTCTTTTTCTTCTTTTCCTTTTAGCATTATCAGTAAGGGGGAGTTCAGGAACACATACCTGCGTCAGTGGGGGTTTGGCAAACCATGCCTGATTTCGTGGGCTCATCTCCCTTTGGTTGACTTGTAATGGCTCACAGAGGGGCTTGATGGTGCTGATTGCAAAGCACCTGCTCATGGTTGGTGGCTCGATGACATGTTTAAAAACTTTAAATACCATTTCTTCCTTCTCCACCCTTAATGTTAGCTCTCCCCTTTCTACATCAATCAAAGCTCTCCCTGTTGCTAGGAATAGTCTCTCCAATATGATAGGGATTTCCGCATCTTCTTCCATGTCAAGAATGAGGAAGTCTGCAAGAAAGAAGAATTTTCCTACTTTAACAATCACATCCTCAATCTTCCCTCTTGGATGAACAAGCCCCATCGCCACCGCAGCTCATCGTGGTCGGTTTGGCCTCACCTAACTCCAATCGCTTAAATCGATAAGGGCATCGATTTATACTTGCCCCTAAATCACACGAGCTCGTTGCAAGTCACCCCGTGCAAGGTAGTGTAAAGCTTCCTGGATCCTTTAGTTTTGGTGGCAACTTCTTCTGCAAGATAGCACTACACTCCTCCGTTAGTGCTACTATCTCATACTCCGCCAACTTCTTCTTCTTCCCCAATATTTCCTTCATGAACTTGAAATAGGAAGGCATCTGCTCCAAAGCCTCTATAAAAGGTATGTTGATATGCAGCTTCCTGAATATCTCCAAGAATTTGGAGAATTGTTTATCAACCGCCTTCCGCTGTAATCTCTGGGGGAAAGGGATCTTTTCTGTATACTCCTTCTCTGGAGTTTTCTACCACTGGGCTAGGTTCAACCACCTTCTTTTCTATCTCTCGCTTTTCTCAACTATTGGTCAAGAGATTGCCGCCCAATCGTCTTCCACTTCTCAACCGCCTCGACATCGCTCCCTCGGATTTACCTCTGTGTTTCTTGACAATATACCCTGTGGCCTGCTGTTTGTCTGCTTTGCTAGCTGACCCACTTGTGTTTCCAAGTTCCTGAACGAGGATCTAGCTTCGCCATGAATCGAGTCCGGCGCTGGCAAGTCTTTATCCTGCTGCTTTCGCCTCGCTTTTCTGAACCGCATTGGCTGAGGATGCGGGGCCTGAGTAAAGGGCTGCTGATTTTGGTTCTGTTGGGTTTGATATCGCCCCGTATTGATTCTCGCCGCCCTCCTCTCTCGAGAAATTTGGGTGATTTCTCCACCTTGGATTATAAGTGTTGGAGTATGGATTGTTCTGTGGCCTCTGATAATTACCCACGGCCTGACACTCTGCCTGCTCCATTGGTATATTATTGGGGTCAACTGAAGGACATCTATCGAATGTATGTGGGCCACCACATATTTCACAACCTTTAGGCATCTGGACCGCATTCACTGACACTGTATGTTGCTGCAACTGTTTTGCCAAAAGGGCCACTTGGGCATTCAAGGCAGCAATAGCATCTATCTCGTGGACTCCCACTATTCTCCTCCCACTTGTCGACCTCTCTTCTGTGACATGGTTGTTGGTGGCCATATCGTCTAATAACTCGTGAGCGTCGTGGGCTGTTTTCCTCATGAATGCCCCACCTGCTGCTGCATCTATGATGGTTCTGGTTGTACTGCTCAGCCCGTTATAGAAGATGTGGACCAAGTTCCACAACTCAATGCAATGGTGTGGGCATTTTCTGTGAAGCCCCAAATTTGTTACAATAACAATAAACATTATTGTGTCTATGTGATTATGTTATTATTGTGTCTATGTGATTATGTTACGACCTTATTCACATTCGAGGACGAATGTTGCTTAAGGAGGAGAGAATGTAAAATCCGAAAAAAAATAATAATAATATATAGTTGTGGTTGAGTTAATAAAAAAAAATATATATAAGAAAACAAAGAATAAATTGCATGAGATAGAGTTAGTGTTAAAGTTGGATAAATAGATAGATAAAATGAAAATAAGAAAACAAAAAAACAAAAGAAAAAAAAAATAAGAAGAAGAAGGACGTCCATGCATGCCTTTGGACGTCCACCCCTTTCCCTTCTCCCCCCCTTTTCATTTCTCCTCCAACTCTTGTCATTCCACCTCCCATATGTTATAGAAAACTCTCCACTTATACATTGTATTTACACACAAACAAAGTACATAACATAAATGTTAGAAAATCAGAAAAAACAAGTGAAAAGAAGAGGAAAAAAATACCAAGAGGGCAAGAAGAACAAGAATCAAAATACTAGAGAGTAAGGATAATTTTAGCAACCACACAACAATAATCTTCACACTTACAAGGTGAGTTTTCTCACTCAGAAATTCTTGGTGACATCCTTTATTTTAAGTTCAATATATGTTAGAATAAGAATTGAGTGTTGAAAATAAATAATGAGCTTTTGATTGTTTAAACAACTAGTTGCGTCATGAACTTTACGAACTGATTTCACTGAGTTATAATTGTTAGAATTTGATGAAATTCGTAAGAATAGTACACCTCTCTATTATGATCATATAGAACCAAAAATGAGGTAAAATCGACATACGGTTTGAAAGTTATCATAGTTCAAAGTTCCTGCCTTTGATTTGGCCGAAATTCGGAAAGACATAATTACGAACTGTTTTTATTGAGTTTTACTTATTAGAATTATATGAAAATTTATATGGTTGTAAATCTCTCTGTTACGGACAGATATAGATAAATAGAGGTTAAAACGGACTTACGAGTGGAGAGTTATTGTAGTTTGAAGTTGCTGCCTCGGATTCATCGGAATCCAGAAGGGCAGAACGTTGAAACGTAAAACTGTACTAATCCGTGGGAAATATGAAAATTGGTGCTGAATACAAGTTCTATATCTCTCTGTTGTGGACATTTTGAGACCTTACGTAGGTCTATCCGACTTACGGTTTGAGAGTTATCTCTGTTTAAAGTTTCTGCCTCGGATCTATCGAGATCCAGGAAGGGCAGCGAATAAAAGTGTAAAACTGTACCAAATGGTACAGAATATGAAAGGATGGTTCACATGGAGACGTGTAGCTCTCTGTTCTCGTCGTTTTGAGATTTTATGGGGCTTGAACGGGTTTACAGATTAGGAGTTATGACTATTTTAAGATTTGGTTGTGTTTAATAAAAATTCTGCCGAAACAAATTTTATGTGGCTGTTTTGAGGATAAATTTGTGTTAGTTACCCAAAGTAGTTTTAAATGAAATTTGGTACAGTGAAATATCCCCGTCTTACCTTAGTTTCCGCTTGAGAAACACCTTCGATGGAGTTATGGTTAAAAAGTTATAATCGTTACAAGTATGAATAACAGAATGTTGGGAAAGAGAATATTATTTATTCGATCTTCTGAAAAATATGAAAAGTGAATACGTGTTCACATAAATATATAAATATAAACATAATGGATCGGGTTGCACGCCGCAACAAAACGTAAAGTGAATATGTGTTCACAAATACGTAAACATAATAGATCGGGTTGCACGCCGCAACAAAATGTAAAGTGATTACGTGTTCACAAATACGTAAATATAATGGATCGGGTTGCACGCCGCAACAAAACGTAAAGTGAATACGCGTTCACAAATACGTAAACATAATGGATCGGGTTGCACGCCGCAACAAAACGCAAAGTGAATACGTGTTCACAAATACGTAAATATAATGGGTCGGGTTGCACGCCGCAACAAAACGTAAAGTGAATACGCGTTCACTAATACGTAAATATAATGGGTCGGGTTGCACGCCGCAACAAAACGTAAAGTGAATACGCGTTCACGAATACGTAAACATAATGGATCGGGTTGCACGCCGCAACAAAACGTAAAGTGAATACGTGTTCACAAATACGTAAATATAATGGATCGGGTTGCACGCCACAACAAATATGAAAGATGAATACATGTTCACCTTTATATAAATATGAAAAGTGAATACGCGTTCACAAATATATAAATGTAACAAACATATGGAAATGCAGGGGAATGTCCTAACGTATAATACGAGATAAAATGAAGTGTTAGTTAAACTGAGAATTTCCTATGAGGACGTTGCTACATATTTAAAAATGTTGTAACCTGATATGTTTTTGCAATATGCTTATTACGTTATAATGTGATTGCGCTTGGAATATTGTGGTGTTACTTTAAATTGCAGGGTAAGGTTCTCACTCAGCCCCAGATGGTAGGGCTGACTCTTTATTTAACATGTTTCAAGAAAGCGTGATAGAGGAAAGGCTCCACGCCAAGGCTAGCGATCGTCCCGCAGCCTTTTGTCATACCAAGTCCATTGTTTCGGGCTTGGTACTCGTCAGGTTCAGAATGTCAGTTCCAATGTCTCGGGAAATGCCCGTGTGGAATAGTCTCCCTTCCAAGTTAGAATAATATTTGTCTGTATGTCTATGTAGAAACAATATTTGCACGAGCATGGGCTCGCGTTATATTTTTAATAAAGTCATAAACAAATTTCTTTATTGTTATTTTATTAATAGCTCTGTATTTGAATAAAAGTTTAAATTTTTAAATAAAGAGAATTAAATGGTGCTCCTGGTGGAAAATAATTGTCCAGGTGCCATCACGCCCTAAGTAAAGACTTAGGAAAAGTCGGGGCGTGACAAGTTGGTATCAAAGCTAAACCAGGTTAGGAGATTCTAGGAAGTTTCTTCGAGTCGGGTGTTTGAACGGTTACTTATTGCGACTGTGTGCGCGCCACCTTAGTAATAAGTAAACGGAATAACATCCTAAAGTTTCACTTCTTTTATACTCTTCTCGTGCCTATCTTGAGTCTTTTCAAAGACTTGGTTCTCGTAATACCTCCTTCAAAGGATTGTGGAAGGGAGTGTACAACGATAAAATAACCAGATGTGTCGCACCACCGAAAAGGTAGGAGAGGTACCGAGATAGACTATGGGGCAAAGTTTGTGAGAAGAAGGGTCCCTATTTCTTCAGGACAGGACTACAAGTCTCACCCAATAGTCTTTCTCGATGAGGTCGAAAACCTATCATTTACGAGGATGTGTGGAGGCATGACGTCAATTTGGTAATCGCACGGTTAGTGGACGACACGGGTGTGGTGGAGAAATTTTAGAAGAAATCATTTTTCGATGTCACCACCGGATGGCGTGGGGAGTTCAGAGCCGCATTCAGTGAAAAGTACATGCCTAACTCCCGAAAAGATGCGCTCAGACGTGAGTTTGAACTGTTGAAACAAGGAGACCGCAATGTGATAGAATACAATACCTAATTCATGAGGTTATCGGCATACAACACACATGTCGTCCCTACAGAAATGGATAGAGTCAAGCGATTTGTAGAGGGTTTAAACCCGAACATAGCAGAGAAGGTGGTGGCGTTAGCCAACGATCGAACTTATCTTCAGATTGTCGATATGGCTTTGAGGGTAGAAGGTTTCGCTAAAGCAAAAAGAGAATATTCGCAAAAGAGATTTCGGACGCCGTGATCATTTAACGAGTCAAAATCGAGCGGGGAGTTTAGTAAGGGATCTTCAGGACCGAACCAACCTGTGGGCCAGTCTTATTTCAAGCCTAAGGGGCACAGTTGGTCTAATTACCAAGGTAGCAAGGACAAGGCCACCAATCCTAACACAGGAGGTGACAAACCGATTTGTAAGATTTGTCAAAGGAAACACAATGGAGAATGTCGGCTCTTAACGAAGACATGTTATAACTGTGGAGAGTCAGGCCACTATGCCAGGGATTGCAAGAAGAGGACCCAAACTCAATCTATTCAGGGGAGGTCAGAAGCAACCACAGCTGCCTACAGGTAAAATCAGGGAAACCAACCCAGCCAGAGTCAGGGAGGTCAACAACCCAACAATTCTAATCGGCTCTACGCTTTGCCCCAGAAGAATGAGGTAGAAGCATCTAATGCGGTGGTCACAGGTATTTTGCTAGTCTCGAGTATTCCTGCATTTGTATTATACGATCCCGGCTCTACATTTTCATATGTGTCAATGGGCTTTGCTAAGAATTTACACGTAGAACCTTCTTATTTAAGTGGACCTTTTGAGGTTATGACACCAGTAGGGGCCTCAATTTGGGCCTCTCGGGTGGTAAATAATTTCTCATTAGAAGTGAATGGCAGAGGAACAATGGTGAACCTAGTACTACTTGATATGGTGGACTTCGACGTCATTTTGGGTATGGATTTGTTGTCGGCATGTTATGCCATGTTAGATTGTCGGCGAAAGATAGCGAGATTAACTTTTCCAGGAGAACCAGAAGTTGTTATAAGGGGTGGGATTGGAATATCCTCAGGTCAGTTTATTTCCTACCTTGGGGCTCAAAAGTTATTGAGAAGTCACAGAGTGGAGTACGCATATCTGGCTAATATAGTGGATACCCAAAAAGAATCTCCAGCAGTGAATGATGTCCCTATTGTTCGAAATTTTCCGGAGGATTTTTCCTGAAGATCTTCCAGGTCTTCCTCTGGATCGAGAAGTGGAGTTTGCTATAGAGTTAATTCCGGGTACAAGACTCATCTCTATCCCTCCATATCGAATGACCCCAGCTGAATTGAGGGAGTTAAAAGAACAATTGAAGGATCTTCTGGATAAGGGCTTTATAAGGTCTAGTGTTTCCCTTTGGGGTGCACCAGTCCTGTTTGTGAAAAAGAAAGACGGATCGCTCCGAATGTGCATCGATTATCGGCAGCTCAATAAGGTCACGATCAAGAACCGATACCCATTACCAAGAATCGATGATCTTTTTGACCAACTTCAGGGAGCTAGCTATTTTTCCAAGATTGATCTCCGTTCGGGATATCATCAGCTGAAAATAAATCCGGATGATATATCCAAAACAGCCTTTATAACCCGATACGGCCATTATGAGTTCTTGGTCATGTCTTTTGGGTTAACCAATGCCCCAGCGGCTTTTATGGATTTAATGAACAGAATCTTCAAACCATTCCTAGATTTGTTCGTGATTGTGTTCATAGATGATATCCTAATCTACAGTAAGAGTGTTGAAGAACATGAAGAGCATCTGAGGGTAGTGCTTCAAGTCTTGAAACAAGAGAAACTATATGCTAAATTTTCAAAGTGTGAATTTTGGTTGGAAAAGGTAGTCTTTTTGGGTCATGTTGTGTCAAGGGATGAAATTATGGTAGACCCCCAGAAGATAGAAGCAGTGAAGAACTTGCCAAAACCGACCACTCCGACAGAGGTTAGAAGTTTCTTGGATTTGGTTGGATATTATAGAAGATTTGTAAAAGGCTTTTCTAGTCTTGCTGCTCCCTTAACCCGGTTGACTAAAAAAACGGTTAAGTACCAGTGGTCAGAAGCATGTGAAGCAAGTTTTCAGAAACTAAAGGAATTGTTGACTACTGCACCAGTCCTAACCTTACCATCGGGACAAGAAGGGTTCACAGTCAATTGCGATGCCTCTAGAGTTGGGTTAGGATGTGTCTTGATGCAGTTTGGAAAGGTTATTGTGTATGCATCTAGACAGTTGAAGATACATGAGAAGAATTACCCAACTCATGACTTGGAATTAGCTGTGGTGGTGTTTGCCTTACGAATATGGAGACATTATTTGTATGGTATGCATGTGGACATATTTACAGATCATAAGAGCTTGCAGTACATAACCACGCAGAAAGATTTGAATCTCCGACAAAGAAGATGGTTAGAGTTGCTTAAGGATTATGACCTTAGTATTCTTTACCATCATGGAAAAGCCAACGTGGTGGCTGACGCACTCAGTAGGAGATCAATGGGCAGCTTGGCCCATTTGGCAATACAAAAGAGGGGTATTGTTCGTGAGGTTCAAAGATTGGGAAACCTCGGGGTTAGCTTAACTGAGATCGGTGAAGGTAGGGTGGTGGTACATGATACCTCGCACTCTGTCTTAGCTTCAGAAATAAAAGAAAGTCAGTTTGAGGATACGGAGTTTGTTGGATTTCGGGAGAGGATCCAACAGGGAAAACCTTCACAGTTTACATTGGGAGATAATGACGGAACCCTTCGGTATAAGGGTAGGTTATGTGTTCCTAAGGTAAAGGATCTAAGGAGGAAGATCTTAGATGAGGGTCACAACACAAGATATTCCATTCATCCAGGGTCAACAAAAATGTATCAGGACCTCAAGGCAAATTACTTGTGGGACGGGATGAAGAAAGACGTTGCGGAGTTTGTCGGGAGGTGTCTTATATGTCGTGGTGAAAGCTGAACACCAAAAACCTGGCGGATTACTTCAGGACATTGAAGTCCCCATGTGGAAATGAGAGGCGATTCATATGGATTTCGTAACTGGTCTACCGAAAACTCGAGAAGGGTATGATTCTATTTGGGTGATTGTTAATCGGCTTACAAAGTCAGCCCATTTCTTACCGGTCAAGACTACGCATCGCGCACCACAGTACACACAGATTTATTTGAATGAGATTGTGCGGTTACGGGATTCCCTTACAAATTATTTCAGATAGGGGTTCCTGCTCATCTCACACTTTTGGCAAAGTTTCCCAGGTCTCTGACAAAAGTTAAGTTAAGCACGACTTTCCACCCGCAAACAGATGGGCAAGCTGCGAACAATTCAAACACTTGAGGACATGTTGCGATCTTGTGTGTTAGATTTTCAGGGAAGCTGGTTGGACCATCTATGTCTAATTGAGTTCGCCTACAACAATAGTTTTCACTCTAGCATACAAATGGCCCCGTTTGAAACATTATATGGACGAAAATGTAGGTCTCCACTTGGATGGTTCGAGGTGGGTGAGACGCAACTGTTCGGACCTGAAGTCATTCAAGAAACAAATGATAATGTACAGATGATTCGGGAGCGGATCAAAATAGCTCATAGCCGTCATAAGTCCTATGCGTATCATCGGAAAAAAGATCTTGAATTCCAAGAGGGGGAGAAAGTATTTTAAAAGTGTCCCCAATGAAGGGAGTGATGCGCTTTGGTAAGAAAGGGAAATTGAGCCCAAGGTTTGTTGTGCCATATGAGATCTTGCGAAGAGTGGGGAATGTGGCTTACGAATTAGCACTTCCACAAGAGCTGAAAGCAGTGCATCCGGTATTTCATGTGTCAATGTTACGAAAATACTTGCACGATCCAAGCCACGTCATCCTTCCCCAGGAGATAGTTCTTAATAAAGAGCTTCAATATGAAGAGGCTCCGGTAGAAATACTTGATAGAAAGGTTCAACGCCTTAGAAATAAAGATATTGCTTCCGTGAAAGTCCTATGGGGGAATCACTCCACAGAGGAAGCCACTTGGGAAGCGGAGAGGCGATGAAAGTCAAATATCCATTCCTATTTGACTAAGGTAATAAAAAAAATGCATTACATAGTACTTCATATGTGTGCCATTTGCGTGTCTATATGCATGTGTTACAACCTTATTCTCATTCGAGGACGAATGCTTCTTAAGGAAGGGAGAATGTGAAGCCCCAAATTTGTTACAATAACAATAAACATTATTGTGTCTATGTGATTATGTTATTATTGTGTCTATGTGATTATGTTACGACCTTATTCACATTCGAGGAAGAATGTTGCTTAAGGAGGAGAGAATGTAAAATCCGAAAAAATAATAATAATAATATATAGTTGTGGTTGGGTTAATAAAAATATATATATATAAGAAAACAAAGAATAAATTGCATGAGATAGAGTTAGTGTTAAAGTTGGATAAATAGATAGATAAAATGAAAATAAGAAAACAAAAAAACAAAAGAAAAAAAAAGAAAAAAAAGAAGAAGAAGGACGTCCATGCATGCCTTTGGACGTCCACCCCTTTCCCTTCTCCCCCCCTTTTCATTTCTCCTCCAACTCTTGTCATTCCACCTCCCATATGTTATAGAAAACTCTCCACTTATACATTGTATTTACACACAAACAAAGTACATAACATAAAGGTTAGAAAATCAGAAAAAACAAGTGAAAAGAAGAGGAAAAAATACCAAGAGGGCAAGAAGAACAAGAATCAAAATACTAGAGAGTAAGGATAATTTTAGCAACCACACAACAATAATCTTCACACTTACAAGGTGAGTTTTCTCACTCAGAAATTCTTGGTGACATCCTTTATTTTAAGTTCAATACATGTTAGAATAAGAATTGAGTGTTGAAAATAAATAATGAGCTTTTGATTGTTTAAACAACTAGTTGCGTCATGAACTTTACGAACTGATTTCACTGAGTTATAATTGTTAGAATTTGATGAAATTCGGAAGAATGGTACACCTCTCTATTATGATCATATAGAACCAAAAATGAGGTAAAATGGACATAGGGTTTGAAAGTTATCATAGTTCAAAGTTCCTGCCTTAGATTTGGCCGAAATTCGGAAAGGCATAATTACGAACTGTTTTTATTGAGTTTTACTTATTAGAATTATATGAAAATTTATATGGTTGTAAAACTCTCTGTTACGGACAGATATAGATAAATAGAGGTTAAAACGGACTTACGAGTGGAGAGTTATTGTAGTTTGAAGTTGCTGCCTCGGATTCATCGGAATCCAGAAGGGCAGGACGTTGAAACGTAAAACTGTACTAATCCGTGGGAAATATGAAAATTGGTGCTAAATGAAAGTTCTAGATCTCTCTGTTGTGGACATTTTGAGACCTTACGTAGGTATATCCGACTTACGGATTGAGAGTTATCTCTGTTTAAAGTTTCTGCCTCGGATCTATCGAGATCCAGGAAGGGCAGCGAATAAAAGTGTAAAACTGTACCAAATGGTACAGAATATGAAAGAATGGTTCACATGGAGACGTGTAGCTCTCTGTTCTCGTCGTTTTGATATTTTATGGGGCTTGAACGGGTTTACAGATTAGGAGTTATGACTATTTTAAGATTTGGTTGTGTTTAATAAACATTCTGCCGAAACAAATTTTATGTGGCTGTTTTGAGGATAACTTTGTGTTAGTTACCCAAAGTAGTTTTAAATGAAATTTGGTACAGTGAAATATCCCCGTCTTACCTTAGTTTCCGCTTGAGAAACACCTTAGTTGGAGTTATGGTTAAAAAGTTATAATCGTTACAAGTATGAATGACAGAATGTTGGGAAAGAGAATATTATTTATTCGATCTTCTGAAAAATATGAAAAGTGAATACGTGTTCACATAAATATATAAATATAAACATAATGGATCGGGTTGCACGCCGCAACAAAACGTAAAGTGAATACGTGTTCACAAATACGTAAACATAATGGATCGGGTTGCACGCCGCAACAAAATGTAAAGTGAATACGTGTTCACAAATACGTAAATATAATGGATCGGGTTGCACGCCGCAACAAAACGTAAAGTGAATACGCGTTCACAAATACGTAAACATAATGGATCGGGTTGCACGCCGCAACAAAACGTAAAGTGAATACGTGTTCACAAATACGTAAATATAATGGATCGGGTTGCACGCCGCAACAAAACGTAAAGTGAATACGCGTTCACTAATACGTAAATATAATGGGTAGGGTTGCACGCCGCAACAAAACGTAAAGTGAATACGCCTTCACGAATACGTAAACATAATGGATCGGGTTGCACGCCGCAACAAAACGTAAAGTGAATACGTGTTCACAAATACGTAAATATAATGGATCGGGTTGCACGCCGCAACAAATATGAAAGATGAATACATGTTCACCTTTATATAAATATGAAAAGTGAATACGCGTTCACAAATATATAAATGTAACAAACATATGGAAATGCAGGGGAATGTCCTAACGTATAATACGAGATAAAATGAAGTGTTAGTTAAACTGAGAATTTCCTATGAGGAGTTGCTACATATTTAAAAATGTTGTAACCTGATATGTTTTTGCAATATGCTTATTACGTTATAATGTGATTGCGCTTGGAATATTGTGGTGTTACTTTGAATTGCAGGGTAAGGGTCTCACCATTGAGATGGTAGGGTGACTCTTTATTAACATGTTTGAAAGCGTGATAGAGGAAAGGCTCCACGCAAGGCTAGCGATCGTCCATGACCTTTTGTCATACCAAGTCCATTGTTTGGGCTTGGTACTCGTCGAGTTCGAATGTCAGTTCCAATGTCTCGGGAAATGCCCGTGTGGAATGGTCTCCCTTCCAAGTTAGAATAATATTTGTCAGTATGTCTATGTAGAAACAATATTTGCACGAGCATGAGCTCGCGTTATATTTTTAATAAAGTCATAAACAAATTTCTTTATTGTTATTTTATTAATAGCTCCGTATTTGAATAAAAGTTTAAATTTATAAATAAAGAGAATTAAATGGTGCTCCTGGTCGAAAATAATTGTCCAGGTGCCATCACGCCCTAAGTAAAGACTTAGGAAAAGTCGGGGCGTGACAAGTTGGTATCAAAGCTAAACCAGGTTAGGAGATTCTAGGAAGTTTCTTCGAGTCGGGTGTTTGAACGGTTACTTATTGCGACGGTGTGCGCGCCACCTTAGTAATAAGTAAACGGAATAACATCCTAAAGTTTCACTTCTTTTATACTCTTCTCGTGCCTATCTTGAGTCTTTTCAAAGACTTGGTTCTCGTACTACCTCCTTCAAAGGATTGTGGAAGGGAGTGTACAACGATAAAATAACCAGATGTGACTGCACCACCGACCGAAAAGGTAGGAGAGGTACCAGATAGACTATGGGGCAAATTTTGTGAGAAGAAGAGAACATATTTATACAGGAAAGGACTACAAGTCTAACCCAATAGTATTTCTCGATGAGGTAGAAAACCTACTGTTTACACGAGGATGTGTGGAGACGCATGACGTCAATTTGGTGTCCTTACGGTTAGTGGGCGACACGGGTGTGGTGGAGAAATTTTAGAAGAAATCATTTTTCGATGTCACCACCGATGACGTGGGGAGTTCGAGCCGCGTTCGATGAAAAGTACATGCCTAACTCCAGAAAGATGCGCTCGGGCGTGAGTTTGAATCATGAAACAAGGAGACCATGATGTGATAGAATACAATACCTAATTCATGAGGTTATCGGCATACAACACACATGTCGTCCTACGAAATGGATAGAGTCAAGCGATTTGTAGAGGTTTAAACCCGAACATAGCAGAAGAAGGTGGTGGCGTTAGCCAACGATCGAACTTATCTTGATTGTCGATATGGCTTTGAGGGTAGAAGGTTTCGCTAAAGCAAAAAGAGAATATTCGCAAAGAGATTTGGACGTCGTGATCATTTAACCAGAGTCAAAATCAGAAGCAGGAGTTTAGTAAGGGATCTTCAGGACCGAACCAACATGTGGGCCAGTCTTATTTCAAGCCTAAGGGGCACAGTTGGTCTAATTACCAAGGTAGCAAGGACAAGGCCACCAATCTAACACGGAGGTGACAAACCGATTTGTAAGATTTGTCAAAGGAAACACAATGGAGAATGTAGGCTCTTAACGAAGACATGTTATAACTGTGGAGAGTCAGGCCACTATGTCAGGGATTGCAAGAAGAGGACCCAAACTCAATCTATTCAGGGGAGGTCAGAAGCAACCACGCTTTCTGAGGAAAATCGGAAACCAACCCCGCCGAGTCGGGAGGTCAACAACCCAACAATTTAATCGGCTCTACGCTTTGCCCCGGAAGAATGAGGTGAAGCATCTAATGCGGTGGTCACAGTATTTTGCTAGTCTCGAGTATTCTGCATTTGTATTATACGATCCCGGCTCTACATTTTCATATGTGTCAATGGGCTTTGCTAAGAATTTACACGTAGAACCTTCTTATTTAAGTGGACCTTTTGAGGTTATGACACCAGTAGGGGCCTCAATTTGGGCCTCTCGGGTGGTAAATAATTTCTCATTAGAAGTGAATGGCAGAGGAACAATGGTGAACCTAGTACTACTTGATATGGTGGACTTCGACGTCATTTTGGGTATGGATTTGTTGTCGGCATGTTATGCCATGTTAGATTGTCGTGAAGATAGTGAGATTAACTTTTCCGAGAACCGTGGTTGTTATAAGGGTAGGATTGGAATATCCTCAGTCGGTTTATTTCCTACCTTGGGGCTCAAAGTTATTGAGAAGTCACAGAGTGGAGTGCATATCGGCTAATATAGTGGATACCCAAAAAGAATCTCCAAGATGAATGATGTCCCTATTGTTCAAATTTTCCGAGGATTTTCCCGAAGATCTTCCAGTCTTCCTGGATCGAAGTGGAGTTTGCTATAGAGTTAATTCCGTACAAGACTCATCTCTATCCTCCATATCGAATGACCCATTTGAATTGAGGAGTTAAAAGAACAATTGAAGGATCTTACGGATAAAGGGCTTTATAAGGTCTAGTGTTTCCCTTTGGGGTGCACCAGTCCTGTTTGTGAAAAAGAAAGACGGATCGCTCCGAATGTGCATCGATTATCGGCAGCTCAATAAGGTCACGATCAAGAACCGATACCCATTACCAAGAATCGATGATCTTTTGACCAACTTGAGAGCTAGCTATTTTTCCAAGATTGATCTCCGTTCGGGATATCATCAGCTGAAAATAAATCCGGATGATATATCCAAAACAGCCTTTATAACCCGATACGGCCATTATGAGTTCTTGGTCATGTCTATTGGGTTAACCAATGCCCAGTACTTTTATGGATTTAATGAGCAGAATCTTCAAACCATTCCTAGATTTGTTCGTGATTGTGTTCATAGATGATATCCTAATCTACAGTAAGAGTGTTGAAGAACATGAAGAGCATCTGAGGGTAGTGCTTCAAGTCTTGAAACAAGAGAAACTATATGCTAAATTTTCAAAGTGTGAATTTTGGTTGGAAAAGGTAGTCTTTTTGGGTCATGTTGTGTCAAGGGATGAAATTATGGTAGACCCCCAGAAGATAGAAGCAGTGAAGAACTTGCCAAAACCGACCACTCCGACAGAGGTTAGAAGTTTCTTGGATTTGGTTGGATATTATAGAAGATTTGTAAAAGGCTTTTCTAGTCTTGCTGCTCCCTTAACCCGGTTGACTAAAAAAACGGTTAAGTACCAGTGGTCAGAAGCATGTGAAGCAAGTTTTCAGAAACTAAAGGAATTGTTGACTCTTCGCACGATCCTAACCTTACCATCGGGACAAGAAGGGTTCACGATCGATTGCGATGCCTCAGAGTTGGGTTAGGATGTGTCTTGATGCAGTTTGGAAAGGTTATTGCGTATGCATCTAGACAGTTGAAGATACATGAGAAGAATTACCCAACTCATGACTTGGAATTAGCTGCGGTGGTGTTTGCCTTACGAATATGGAGACATTATTTGTATGGTATGCATGTGGACATATTTACAGATCATAAGAGCTTGCAGTACATAACCACGCAGAAGGATTTGAATCTCCGACAAAGAAGATGGTTAGAGTTGCTTAAGGATTATGACCTTAGTATTCTTTACCATCATGGAAAAGCCAACGTGGTGGCTGACGCACTCAGTAGGAGATCAATGGGCAGCTTGGCCCATTTGGCAATACAAAAGAGGGGTATTGTTCGTGAGGTTCAAAGATTGGGAAACCTCGGGGTTAGCTTAACTGAGATCGGTGAAGGTAGGGTGGTGGTACATGATACCTCGCACTCTGTCTTAGCTTCAGAAATAAAAGAAAGTCAGTTTGAGGATACGGAGTTTGTTGGATTTCGGGAGAGGATCCAACAGGGAAAACCTTCACAGTTTACATTGGGAGATAATGACGGAACCCTTCGGTATAAGGGTAGGTTATGTGTTCCTAAGGTAAAGGATCTAAGGAGGAAGATCTTAGATGAGGGTCACAACACAAGATATTCCATTCATCCAGGGTCAAAAAAATGTATCAGGACCTCAAGGCAAATTACTTGTGGGACGGGATGAAGAAAGACGTTGCGGAGTTTGTCGGGAGGTGTCTTATATGTCAGCAGGTGAAAGCTGAACACCAAAAACCTGGCGGATTACTTCAGGACATTGAAGTCCCCATGTGGAAATGAGAGGCGATTCATATGGATTTCGTAACTGGTCTACCGAAAACTCGAGAAGGGTATGATTCTATTTGGGTGATTGTTAATCGGCTTACAAAGTCAGCCCATTTCTTACCGGTCAAGACTACGCATCGCGCACCACAGTACACATAGATTTATTTGAAGGAGATTGTGCGGTTACACGGGATTCCCTTACAAATTATTTCAGATAGGGGTTCCCCGTTCATCTCACACTTTTGGCAAAGTTTCCAGCAGGGTCTCGGGACAAAAGTTAAGTTAAGCACGGCTTTCCACCCGCAAACAGATGGGCAAGCTGCGAACAATTCAAACACTTGAGGACATGTTGCGATCTTGTGTGTTAGATTTTCAGGGAAGCTGGTTGGACCATCGATATGGCTTTGAGGGTAGAAGGTTTCGCTAAAGCAAAAAGAGAATATTCGCAGAAGAGATTTCGGACGTCAGGATCATTTAACCAGAGTCAAAATCAGAAGCAGGAGTTTAGTAAGGGATCTTCAGGACCGAACCAACATGTGGGCCAGTCTTATTTCAAGCCTAAGGGGCACAGTTGATCTAATTACCAAGGTAGCAAGGACAAGGCCACCAATCCTAACACAGGAGGTGACAAACCGATTTGTAAGATTTGTCAAAGGAAACACAATGGAGAATGTCGGCTCTTAACGAAGACATGTTATAACTGTGGAGAGTCAGGCCATGCCGGGGATTGCAGAAGAGGACCCAAACTCAATCTATTCGGGAGGTCGGAAGCAACCACACCGCCACGGTAAAATCGGAAACCAACCCGGCCCAGTCGGGAGGTCAACAACCCAACAATTTAATCGGCTCTACGCTTTGCCCGGAAGAATGAGGTAGAAGCATCTAATGCGGTGGTCACAGGTATTTTGCTAGTCTCGAGTATTCCTGCATTTGTATTATACGATCCCGGCTCTACATTTTCATATGTGTCAATGGGCTTTGCTAAGAATTTACACGTAGAACCTTCTTATTTAAGTGGACCTTTTGAGGTTATGACACCAGTAGGGGCCTCAATTTGGGCCTCTCGGGTGGTAAATAATTTCTCATTAGAAGTAAATGGCAGAGGAACAATGGTGAACCTAGTACTACTTGATATGGTGGACTTCGACGTCATTTTGGGTATGGATTGGTTGTCGGCATGTTATGCCATGTTAGATTGTCGGCGAAAGATAGTGAGATTAACTTTTCCCGGAGAACCAGAAGTTGTTATAAGGGGTAGGATTGGAATATCCTCAGGTCAGTTTATTTCCTACCTTGGGGCTCAAAAGTTATTGAGAAGTCACAGAGTGGAGTACGCATATCTGGCTAATATAGTGGATACCCAAAAAGAATCTCCAGCAGTGAATGATGTCCCTATTGTTCGAAATTTTCCGGAGGATTTTTCCTGAAGATCTTCCAGGTCTTCCTCCGGATCGAGAAGTTGAGTTTGCTATAGAGTTAATTCCGGGTACAAGACCCATTTCTATCCCTCCATATAGAATGGCCCCAACTGAATTGAGGGAGTTAAAAGAACAATTGAAGGATCTTCTGGATAAGGACTCTCCATCTGCTTGGTAGAAGTTGTTCAACTCCCCTCTCAATTTTGCTGCTTTGCATGGGGGAAAGAACTTGGCTAGAAATTTCTGTGCCAGCTCGTGCCATGTAAAAATCGAATCGGCCGGCAGGGAATTCAACCATACTTTTGCTTTATCCCTGAGTGAGAAGGGAAATAGCCTCAATCTGACGGCATCATCAGTAACGCCGTTATATCTGAAAGTTGCACATAGCTCCAAGAAATTAGCTATGTGCATATGTGGATCCTCCGATGGCAGCCATCCAAATTGCACTATGTGTTGTACCATGCTCAAAATCGCCGGTTTTATCTTGAAGTTGTTTGCTCCTATGGCAGGGAGCCTAATACATGTCTGTGCTCCATTCACTCTAGGCAGCACATAATCTCCCAAGCTTCTTTCTGCCTGGACTTGAACTCTTTCCTCGACATCCATAGGTACTTGCCGAGGTATTCCTGGATTAGGTTGATTTTCACCTAACCCTTCTCTCATCATGTTGTTGTTCTGTACGCCGTCCATCTCTATCAAGGTTGCAATCCGCTGATTCTTTTGCGTTACATTTCTGAGTTTTCTCAATCTCTGGATTGAAGGGAACAAGAGTGTTTGCCCCTCTTCTCCTTCGCATAAACTGATTTCCTGAAATAGATAAAAAACAGACAACAAATCACGGCACCCTGATTTTTGAAATAAATAAAAAAAAAACGTGAAAATTAAAAATAAAAAATAAAAACCAAATTAGAAATTAAAAATAGATAAATTTGATATTGAACTATGCCTAATCCGACAGCGGCGCCAAAAACTTGATGCGAAAAGATGCACACTTTAACGCAAGTGCACGTTATCGTGACAAGTAATATAGTCCTGGTAAGACCGAATATCGTCCACAAGGATTAGGGTTCAAGTACCAACTATCTATCTTTTGGTATCTATTTGGTAAATTGATATTTGATTTTGTTGTTTATAACTAAGAAATATAAAGACTAATTTATCTAATGAGTTTACTTCAGTTGTGATGGGAATAGGGCTTCCATGTCTCCTCAACTATCCGCTTATGTTATTTATTAATACAACGAATTATGGTTTTCTTCTCTCGGAGCTAGCGGGTTCTGAAATCATTTTATATTCCGTTAAGGATATATAAACACTCAACCCGATTGCACCTTACCTACCTTTGGTGATAAGGATAACTCTATAGGAGGATTAAGAACAAAAACCTAGTTAAGCACGCACTATGCGCAAAATTAGGGTTGTTAAGCCTCTCATTAACGCTACATAAATAATTGAGGTATTTTCATCCCCAATCCAAGAATGTCTACCCAACTTACAGCATATTCACAATCTCTCCTTTCGAAGTAAATTAGAAATCGTATAAGGATAATTAGTTGTCAATTAATTACCAAGCATTCAACGCAATTATTGGATAAATCTCTCAAAGAAGAATAATAACCATAAACATGTATTAATTCATAACATAAGTTTCTAGTGAATCAACATGGAAAGCCCTATAAGAGAATTAGTTCCTAGTCATTGACATGACAAGAACTAATTCAAAGTTCATCATACAAAACTGAAATAAAGAAAAGAAAAGGAAAAGAAAGTACTAAATTATGGTCTCCAATCTCCAAGCAAGAAATCTTGAGTTGTGCAAGAAGGGGAACCCTTAAAATCTGCCTAGGGTTCTCCTTTTATAGGCTGAAAACCGCCCTTAACTTTTCCCTGCAGGCCTGGCCCAGAAAATCGTCAAAACCCTGATTTTCAGCGTCGGTCTGGGCCTGCTATCAGCGCGCCCATGGCCGGAACGTCTGTGGCACTTCGGGTGATTTGGCGTCGCGGCCCTGCTCTCTGCTGTCTGAGGGCGCCGCGGCGCTGCAACTCTGTAGCCTTCTGCGATTAGGCGCCGCGCCACGCTCTGGCATGCGAGCGCGCGGCCGCTGCGCTCTGTAGCCTTCTGGCGATTAGGCACGCGGCACGCTCTCTGGCGACATGAGCGCGTGCTGGGAATTCTGCAACCTCTATGGATATTGGCGCGCGACCACTGCTTCTGCGGGGCGCCATGGCCCGACTGAGTTTTGCCTCGTTCGCCACTTTCTCTGTTTTTAGCTCTGGAACCTCCTCTTTGCCCTCTTTTAGCTCCTTTTCCGCCATTTGGCCATTTTAACCACTTTGACTCAAAAGAAAGAAAATCTATCCTAATACGACACTTATTTGTACAAAAAGGGACAAAAGATTAACTAAAAATGACTCGAAAAATATATATAAAATACACCGATCACTTGCATACAAGATTGATTTGGACTCAGATAAAAAACCCTCAGGTTGTTTCATATACACTTCCTCAACTATATTACCATTGAGGAAAGAAGTTTTGACGTCCATATGTTAAATGTCATAGTCATAATATGCAACTATTGCAAGCAAAATCTGAATGGACTTAATCTTAGAAACAGGTGAAAATGTTTCATCATAATCGACCCCAGACCATTGATTATAACCATTAGCCACCAACCTTGCTTTATAAGTTTGTACCTTGCCAAATGCATCGATCTTCTTCTTGAAGACCCATTTGCATCATATGGGTTTAACCCCAACTGGAAAATCAACCAAGTTCCACACTTGATATCAGTACATAGATTTCATGGCTTCTTTCGATCTCTTCAAATCAATGTCCAACATTGCTTCGCTATAAGTTGTAGGTTCATCATTATCGGGAATATCTATCTCACTGTGTGTTTTCACAAGTAGATTTAGTCTTTCAAGAGGACGATGAGTCTTAGTGGACCTACGAAGTTGATTGTTTTGCAGTTCAGTGCTTGGTATATTCTGACTGTGAGAGGGTTCTTTTGTGTTGGATAATCTAGCAACTTGAGAGTTTTCAGGAATATCATTTTCATGTATTTCCTGAATGGAAGGAGGTGCAACCATTGAATCTACTCCCAAATGATGTGTAGGATAATCTTGCATTTCTGCATTGTTCCTCATAACACTCCCACTGACCGAAGGGCGTACTTGAAGTACCCAATTTTCGCCAAATACTCCCACTGAATTCTCGCCTTGGTCATTCGGCAAGGATTCAACCTCTATGTTATCTCGCAGTTCTTGAATTTCTTCAAGTTCTATCTTTGTGCAACTTTGTTCCTTGTAGATATATTCTTCTTCAAGGAAAGTTGCGTTCCTGGAAATAATGACCTTATGTTCTTCAAGAAAATAGAAGTAGTATCCCTTAGTTTTCTTTGGATACCCCACGAAGTAACATTTCTCACTTTTGGATTCCAACTTGTTAGTGAGCATCTTTTTAACATATGCAGGGCACCCCCAGGGTCTCATATGTTTAAGAGATGGCTTCTTGTCACACCATATCTCATGGGGTGTCTTTTCTACTGACTTGGAAGGAACCCTGTTCAGAACATATATTGAGGTTTGTATAACATGTCCCCAAAGAGATGTCGGTAAAGCTGAGAAGCTCATTATGGATCGAACCATATCCAATAAGGTTCAGTTTCTCCTTTCAGCAACACCATTCATCTTTGGTGTTCCAGGAGGTGTCCACTCTGATTGGACTTCATATAGCTTTAAGTAATCTAGAAACT
Source organism: Przewalskia tangutica (assembly GCA_029844215.1). Taxonomy (NCBI): domain Eukaryota; kingdom Viridiplantae; phylum Streptophyta; class Magnoliopsida; order Solanales; family Solanaceae; genus Przewalskia; species Przewalskia tangutica. The sequence goes on from CM056738.1 coordinate 36,703,314, forward strand.
CCTTGCTCAAGTATTCACCTCCTCGACCAGATTGAAGTGTCTTGATACTTGTTGCGAGTATTTTCTCTACTTTAGACTTGTACTCCTTGAACTTTTCGAAGGCCTCAGATTTGTGTTTCATAAGATACACATATTCATACCTTGTGAAGTCGTCAGTAAAAGTAATTAAGTAAAGGGAAACCTCCCTTAGCTTGAGTCGAGAATGGTCCACATACATCAGTATGTACCAACTCAAACGCCTCTTTGGCTCACACATCTTTCCTAGAAAGTGGCTTGTTGGTCATCTTGCCTTTACAACAGGATTCACAGTTACCATAAGACTCCAAGTCAAATGGTTCGAGGTACTCAAGCTTCCTCAATCTTGCTATCCTTGATTCGTTGATATGACAAAGTTTACAATGTCATAGGTAGGTAGAGTTTCTATTACTAATCTTAGCTCGCTTATTTTGTACATTGAATATTTCTCGACTACAATTTAATGTATATAATCCATCCACAAGAGGAGTAGTTCCATATATAACATTATCAAAAGACAATACTTGACTGCCATTATAAATATATGAGGAAAACACCCTCCATGTCCAAAACAGGGATAGAAATGAAATTCATCGTTAACGAGGGTACATAGTAACAATTATTTAACACTAGACAATAGCGAGAAGGCAAATTTAATCTATAAGTTCCTACGCGCTCAGCATCCACTCGTGCTCCATTTTCAACGCGTAGGTCCACCTCTCTTGGTCTGACCTTCCCGCTGTCAGTTAGCCCCCGCACATTTATACAAATGTGTGATCCACAAACAGTATCCAATACCCAGGAATGAGAATTATTTATAGACATATTTATTTCAATGACGTACATACCTTGTCCACCAGAGGTAGAAACACCTGGTGTTTTTCCTCCTCCTAGTGCAGTACAACCCTTCTTCCATTGCCCATTCTTGTTGCAGTTGAGGCATACATCATTAGTCGGATTCACTTTTTCTTCTTCACACCTCCCTTAGGTTTCGCAGCTGAGGGCACATCGACTGCTTTGCCTTTCTTCTTCTATCATTCCTTACCTTTCGCTTGGGAGGGCCAGTAGAGCTCACCATGAGCACATCTTTGCCTTTGGTAGTTGAAGATTCAAAGGTCTTGAGCATGTTATGCAACTCTGACAGACTCGCCTTCGTTCCGTTCATATTGTAGTTTATAATAAAATTCTCGAACGAACGAGGAAGAGATTTCAGGATGAGGGTGGAAGCGACGATATTCTACAACTTTATACCAATCAAGGCCAGCCTTTCTATCAACCCTATCATCATCAACACATGCTGAGACACTTGGCTCCCTTCATTTAACTTACACTTGAAGATTTTTATCAATAACTCATATTCCATAGTTTGGGACTGAGAGTCATAGAGACTCTTTAAGTGTTTGAGCATTTCGTTAGGGCCCAGACTCTTTAAGTGTTCGAGCATTTCGTTAGGGCCCATGTTCTGAAGCTCCACTGACATGGAAGACAACATCATGCACTGTGATGAAGTGGCATCATCTAAGTTCTTTTGGTAGGCTATCTTATCTAGTGTGGCATATTTTGCCGAATCCTCAGCAGGGACTGTGGGGAATACTTTGTCCAATATGTATTCTATCTTTTCTTGCCTTAGAACAATTCTCATATTCCTCAGCCAGTCTAGATAGTTGGGTCCAGTAAGTTTATTAATTTCCATCAACATTTTCAATGATAGACTCGACATTTTGATAATCTGAATAGACAGGAAATTACACTCAAATTTATTTCCTATTATACACATTCGTTTAGGCTAATCAACATGGTCTTTTGTTTAATTAGCTCCCACTATTTTAACATACTTCTACGATCCCATGATAGAATACGAACCTATATTAGTTAAGGTCATAATGGGCCAAGATCCAAGCCTATGCTATCTCCGCGTTTGCTTTGCTGATAACTTCACTAACACATCTTGGTATGTTCTAAACCAATTGCAAAACTTATTTGCAACTCTTGGTTGATCAAATATTATATTTAATTGCGTCCTTAGATTAGTCTGACACTTTGGCGCCAAGATTTGTCTAAGAAAGTCAACCCCATTACACAACTGCGTTTATGTATCCAAGTAAATTTGGCCTTTGTGAGCAAACATTTTGGTGTAAATACCCATAAAAGATCTACCTCTACATTTAAAACAAATCTATGAAAGAGTCTGAGTCCTCGTAGACTTAGAGCAAATGCTTTGGCATAAATACTCGTATCGCCGAAAAAGATTTTGCACTCTAACAATTATAATGGACGACACATTTTAATTTAGACTTGTATTTAAAATTTGGGGAACATTTATTTTCGGGGATTTTAACCAAGATCAACAATTTGTTTCATATCCAATTTCGACATCTAATCATGCAATTTCTAAAACACATTTATATGGGAACCATTAACCAAATAGGCATGATATATATGGTTTGATCAATTACTGGGCGCCGGCGCCGCCTACCCAGACATTTATAGCGGACATTGTGCTAATAATTAAATGTACGCATTTAAAACTTAGCATATGGTTCGTATATTATTCAATAATATACAATTAATAATAATCATGGGTTAACTTGTTTAAACTCTAAAATTTAAGTCTAATCCAAACAGTCCCTTAAACATTTTCTGATTTTGAAAACTGATTTTCAGGGTATTTCTGTAAATTCCAGATTTTTAGAATTTAGAGTTTAGTCCCTCAAAAATTTAAAAATTTAATTTTGAACCCTTTCAGGACCAGTCTGTAATTTCCAGAATTTATATTATTTACAGATTTGGCCCAAAGGACCAAAATTGTTTTCAGAAACTTATTTTAATTACATATTTTTTCCAAAGGACCAAATCTGCCTATTTGAAAAAGTTTTAATTTCAGATTCTGAAAATCTTAAACTTCAGAATCAGAATCTGAAACTTTTAAAACTTCAGTTTCTGATTCTGGATTTTGTTTCGGGATGAACAACGCTGTGGCGCTCTACCATAGAGCCACGACGCCTCGTCAAACCCTAGGTGGCGCCACGACGCTCCATCGTGGAGCTGCGGCGCCGCCTCAAAACCCTAGGTGGCGCCACAACGCTCCATCATGGAGTCGCGGTGCCTCCATCTCAGAAACAAAAAATCTGAATTTTCGAAATCCTAAAACTACTTCAGGGTCAGATTTGCAGATTCATCTTCGTTACCCTTCACTATCAAACAACACGTTCATCGACTATCATCCAATCCCTTCTCATTCTTCGTTTTAGTGCACCATGTTCGCAGTGAACCAGTTACACACATCGACATAGAAGAGTTAGATCAGAATGACTTACTCGATTATATCATTATTTAATAGTTTGGGAGAAAAGGATGATGTGTTGTTAATATATTAGGTTTTCAAGCTTTAAACGACATAAATTTCAGATTCAAACAAATTATAACTCATATTACCATAAATGATTACAACATAATCACACAAAATAGTCCAGACTCTAATACCATTGTAGGAATTTGTTGGGTTCGTGTACGTAGCAGAATTTGATAATTTTGTGTTTCAAACCCAACAAGCGACGAACTGCAGGATGATTATGGAGTAATGTAAAATATGTAAATACATAACATGTATTTAACTATAATACATCAATAGAATACTTACGGTTTGGAAACTCTGGAGTCTTTTAGTAATATCTGAGGGTGCGCAAGCAATTGATCCTCGACATCAAGTTCCAAGAACTCTGATGTATACCTCCTTCGAACAACTAAGAAATTCGGCAGAGGTTTGATAGATAGTTTAATTCTAGGTCTCTAAGACTTAGAATAATATATGAATGATGGGGTCTGAATAATGAATAGAAGCCCTCTATTTATAGATGTGTTTTAGGTTTGAAATGCATCTAGGGTTTCCCATGGGCCAGGCCTAGAAAATGAAGTGCAATGGGTCAGTCAGACTGGCCCACTGCCTCATCGGTGCCGCGGCTCAAATAGGAGACGACGTTGCGCCGAACCCTCGGCGTCCAGTGTGGGACATCGTCTCATTTTCATTTTAATTAAATCCGAAATCCAATTTCGACTTAATTAAATAAACATTATTCATTCAAATGTCTCGATTATAAATTGAGCATTTATATTCTCTCATTACATCCTTAGATTGAAGGAATAATTAACTTAGTGTGACCCTATAGGCCTTCACATATAGACACTAATAATATTAGGGTCTACACGAAACTCTTAGACGAAACCAGAAGACATAGACTCAATATGTGAAGTATATTTACACGAATCTAGTAAATTGAACCTCTATGTGGGAAGATAAAATCCTTTCATTAACGACGCACTCGATCAAGCTTAGGATTTGCCAAGTGTCTATCCAAATGACTTGATAATTATATCTCATATATATTGTTTGACAACAAGACCATATTCCAGATATGTCTATTGTGTTGGCCAATGACTTAGTCAACCTAATATCACTGAGAAACTGAGTGCTATCTCGAATATACATTGTGGAATGAATCCTAATCTTGGCTCAACTACCACCTTTAATCCACATCGTAATGTACCCAATACAAGTCGTATCTCAACCTATAAGACATTTGAACTTAGGACAAGATCAAAGTATATTACTCTGTAAACAAGGTGTGTATCGACCTCAAGTCTAAGGACTTCTATCTCCCACACGCTGATCATACTTTAAACATGTATAACAAATAGTATATCAGCAGGGTATACTGATGTTGGATTTATACACATGCTAAACGCAAGTGCACGTATCGTGACAAGTAATATAGTCGAGGTATGACCAAATATCGTCCTCAGGGACTGGTTTTCAAGTACCGATTATCTATGCTTTAGTTTCTATTTGGTTAACGTTAATTGAGTTGGAATTCTAAACTAATAATGCAGGAAATAAACTAATTATGAAAATACTTTGATTTAAATCAGTTATGATGGAAAATTAGGGCTTCCAAGATCATCAACTATCCACTCTATTCAATCCTTAATACAATTAGACTAACTTCTTCTTCTACGTTAAGATAGCAGGTTAACTAGACCGTTTTATACTCCTGTTAAGGTAATATAAACACTCAACCCCAATGGAGAACCCTTCTACCTTTCGGTGACAAGATTGACTACAAAGGAGGATTAAGAGCAATAACCTATTAAGCTACACAAGTATCGGGGTACTTTCGTCCACGATTTAAACCTATGTTTATCCAACTATAGCATATTCACAATCTCCCCTTTCGGATTTTGATTAGAACTCATATAAGTGATGATAACTAGTGATCAATTAATTATCAAGCAATCAAAGCAATTATTGAATAAATCTTAAATAAGTGAAGAAGAAACCAAACTAATATATTAATTCATGAATAAGAGTTTCAAGAGAATCACAAGGAAATCCCTAACAAAGTAATTAGCTCCTAGCCATAGTCACACTAAGAACTAATACAATCTCCATACATGAACTGAAATAAACAAAGCAAAAGAAAGAAAAGAAAAATACTCAAGAACAAGTCTCCAAGCCTTTTAGCATCCAAGGATTGTGTTGTGGAATATTTACAAGATGGAATTGAATGGAATGGTGGATGGAGAATGGAATGGAATTCTTCTAATGATGTAGAGACTATTTATAGTCCAAGAATCCTTTAGGTAAAGGGTTAGGGATTATGTAGGTAGGAAAAGTTATAGAATCCTTTAGGTAAAGGGTTAAGGAAAAATTATGGAATCCTTTAGGTAAAGGGTTAAGGAAAAGTTATGGAATCATTTAGGTAAAGGGTTAAGGATTATGTAGGTAGGAAAAATTATCCCTTTTGGACCCTGAAAACGTGTCAAATTCGGCCCAAAACTCAGAAATCCCGCGTCGGCGCCGTGACCTATGATCGGCGCCACAGCGCTAATCAGAGAGTTTGGACGACTTGATGGTCGCGCGTTGCCGCCACATGCGCGGCGCCGGTGACGACATTCTTCCGGATTTTTCGTTTCTTCGTCCTTTGTTCGTCCGGTCTTCGTCTGATTTCTTCTATATTTCCCGGAACTTCTTAGGCTTCATTTCTTGGTCCTTTTAGTGTGCAATTCCATCTCATTTATGCTCGTTTCATCTCCTTTTCGTCATTTCTCCATTTCTGACCGATGTGACACAAAAGAAAGGAAAACGACCCTAATACTATACTAAACATAAACAAAATGAGTAAAATACTAACTAAAAATGACTCAAAAAGTGTATATAAAATACACCGATCATATACCAATACTTTCAAAGTATCCATATGTCCATCACGAGTAGCCATTACTCGTAGCATGTGAGACATACTACATCCTCTAAGGATGTGATGCAGACCATATGTCGACTTATCACATATCATCGATATCCCATTCTCGATGATCATTAGTCGGGGCTATTTGAGTTATATTATAAAATTAATATCTCACACTATTAATAACAACGTAACCTTTAGGGATGCATATTATAGAATATTAAACAATCAACTAATAATTCAATAATTGAAAATGCCAAAATATTAATTTCCATTAATAATAACATGAATGTGTATAAAGTATATTTGTCCTAATGCAGATTCTCTAGGACATACATATACTTTCAACCATGACCCCGACCCAACCCTAGCCCATAACTCTAATTAATCCTATTCACTATTTTATTTCCATTATTTCTTGAGCAAAGTCGACGAACGGAAACTTTTTGCTCTCGTCAAAATTTCAGAACTTCGAATCAAATGGTCTATTGAAGCCAGAAGCTATGAAATTCTCTGGACATTGGACATTGGCTTATAGATCAGGCCCAAAAACGGAACCATTATCTCTGTACTACTTTAAAGTTTTAGGTCCATACAGAGTCGTCTCAACAAAATTGGGACCTAAAGTCAAGCTTCATAAAGAGATCATAATTTTTTAAAGGAAAGATCGTCATTTGTTTAAATCCTATTTTCTAGCTTTTATAGATGCACAATCGTTAAATACTATTTTATAATCGATTTGTTTTAACAAATTCTTTTCAATTGATAATATAGTTAATTCATTCAATCTCTCTTGAGACATTGTTGATCTAAGTAATATTTTATCAATTTAATTTCAGAAAACTTCTTTCGGCAAAGGTAACAATTATAGAAACTATTAACATTATGCAAGTCTTTTTATTTGTAACCTGTAAGCCACAGTAAGTTGTCGTTTGAGTGATTTTTTCAATATTGAGATACAATAGTAAAAGAGAGAATGAAAAAGGTAATTACATGAATAATAACAGGGCATATATAAGTTTTTAAGATATAAATGAGACAGTAAAATAACTACTCAATTACCACGTAAAGTTATTACAACCTATTGCAAGGATCATCACATTATAATATAAAAAATTATTGTACTTTCTCTTCGAAAATATTCTTCAAATTTAACAGTACACATAATGTTTTTAATAATAATATTAAATGTACACATAATATACACAATATACAAGCCTATATTATGTGTATATTCGGATCGATAATTAAGGCAAGTATCACGGGATTGCCTCACGGATTTTAGGGACTGATTTTATTATTAGTCTTGTACTTTGTATATTAGTCTTGTACATTAATTAGTCTTGCACTATTACCATAATTGTATAGTTAATCTCCAAATAGAATAGGAATTTAGATGTATAATAGAAAAATGATTTTCATATTGTAACTTGTATATATACACATTTAATCAATAAGAATAATCAAGGAATTATTTCTTTCATGGTATCAAAATCAAGGTTCTTCTCCTGGCTTCCGCAAAAAAATTTATGTTCTTCTTGATTTCCGTGCAAATCCCTACCCCCCCTCTCGGTTTCTTCATACCCGAGACCTCCCCCCCCCCCTTCTGAAAATTTCCCCCTCTCGGTTTCTTTATACCCGAGACCTCCCCCCTGAAAATTTTCTTGTCCAAATTTTGCTCGCTTCACTATGACGGATTAAAACATGCTTCATCCTGCCATAACAATTTCTAACATCAAGAGTGTTCTTCCTATTGTTCTTGACCTAGAAAACATTCAATATGGGACATGGACATAATTATTCAAGATTCATGCAATGACACATCAATTTTTCCATCACATAATCCCTCCGGCTACTAATACGGAGGGTGAAATAGAGGTTGTACCCACCAAAGAGGACGATCCAAAATTATGGGTCACTCTTGACGCAAAAGTTCTCTAGTAGATTTATGCCACTATCTCTCTTGACCTCTTACAGACGATTGTGGAACCTAAAACCTCAGCTATGGCTGCTTGGAATCGATTGCGTGATAAATTCTAGGATAACAGTCGCTCTCGCATTGTCACCCTTGAACAGAAATTTTCTCAAGTTGCTATGTAGAATTTTCCAAACATTTCATCTTATTGCAAACGACTCAAGGACTTGACGGATCAATTTCGCAACGTGGGTGCTCCAGTTAGCAATAGTCTTCTGGTTCTACAGATGGCAGCAGGCCTGTCCGAGGCCTATAACGGTGTTACTTTGATCATTCATCAAAGTAATCCTCTACCGGAATTCTATCAAGCCCACTCAATGCTTACGTTGGAATAAGCAGGTTTGGCTAAGAAGACGGCTACCGGTACTAGCCTGGTCATCATGATGACGTCCTCCACAAATTCAACAAGTTTTGATGATCATTCGGGCCAAAATCGTACCCACGGTGACGACAAAAATAATCGTAAAAAACAATGGGAAAATCGCGGTGGCAATGGGAACGGTAGCTAAAACAGTGGGGCCCGTCCCCACGACAGTGAACCATCGACCCACTGGCCCCAAAAGCAGTGGGCCCCATGGAAGTGGGGTTGGGGTAGTGGGCCATGGCCCAATAGCCCATATTTTCCCGAACCGGCAGGCAGCACCTAGTGGACTGGGCCTTCACATTCCAGGCAAACAGTCAGCCCAACAACCAACAGTTTTGGTACAACACTAGGTCGGGGCAGCAAGGTGGATTACTTGGGCCCCAACACACACAAGCATTCTCGGTAGTGGGACCCATACAAACTGAAATTAAAGACGCGATGCACACATTTGGATTAACTCAACCAGACCCCAATTGGTAGATAGACACCGGCGCCACTACACAAATGACATTCGACCAAGGTACTCTCTCGTCTTCTTCCAATTTAAGCAGTAATCGTGGTATAATTATTGGTAATGGTAATTCAATTCCAATTCGTGGATATGGTCACAATACTTTGTCTCCCCCCCATCCACCACTTGTCTTGAAAAATATCCTTCATGCCCCAAAATTGATTAAAAATTTAGTGTATGTCCGTAAATTCACAACTGATAATTGGGTTTCTGTTAGTTTTGATACTTTTGGATTTTCTGTGAAGGATTTCAAGATGGGGAACCCTCTCATGATGTGTGATACTATGGGAGATCTTTATCCAATCACATCACATCTCAATTTCTCGAGTCAAGCCATGCCTTCAACTTTTGCAGCTCTTGCTCCTTCCTTGTGGCATGCTCATCTAGGTCATCCGAGATCGTCTATTTTGTCTGTCTTAGATAAAAACAATCTTATTTTTTATAAGGGTACGCGTAGTACTCCGAATTTTCAATCTTGTTCTTTAGGAAAAATTATTAAGTTGCCATTTATAGACTCTAAATCTCATACTTTAATGTCATTTGATATTATTCATAGTGATTTATGAACGTCTCCTGTTCGGAGTTCTATGAGTCATCGGTAATATGTTCTATTTTTAGATGATTATTCTAAATTTTTATGGACCTTTCCAATAGCGAAGAAATCTCAAGTTTTTTCCATCTTCTTAAAATTTAGAGTATTCATTATAACTCAATTCGAATGGAAAATAAAAAATATCCAATGTGATAATGACAAAGAATATGACAATGGGGAGTTTCGGGAGTTTTGTGCTAATAATGAGATCAATTTTCATTTTTCTTGCCCTCATACGTCTTCACAAAATGGAAAAACAAGACGTAAAATTCGTACCATTAATAACATTATTCGCACTTTATTGATCCATGCTTCCGTACCCCCATTTTATGGCATCATGCTATACAAATGGCTACCGATATTCTTAATATTCTTCCTTCCAAAGGTTTGACATACGCGTCCCCTCTTCAAATTTTATATAATTAAACCTCTTCATATACATATCTTAGGGTCTTTGGATGCTTGTGTTATTCACTTTTTCCGTCCACCATAATTAACAAACTTCAGGCCCGTTCTACCCCTTGTGTATTTTTGGGTTATCCATCAAATCATTGATCCATGCTTCCGTACCCCCGTTTTTATGACATCATTCTCTACAAATGGCTACCGATATTCTTAACCCTTCCAAAGGTTTGACATACGCGTCCCCTCTTCAAATTTTATCCATCAAATCATCGTGGTTACAAATGTTTTGATTTGTCATCTAATAAATTCATCCTTAGTCGCCATGTTATTTTTTATGAATCCCAATTTCCGTTTGCCAAGGTAAATATTCAAGTGCCTGGTTCGTATAATATTTTGGATGATGATATATCCCCATATATTATTCACCATTTTTCAGATATGTCTCGCAACTCGAATCCACCAGCGGGCCCACTGCCCGCTGGACCCACTGCCTCGATACAACTTGTAACACATGCTCCTAAAAACAGTAATGGACCAGTCTCGGCAACTGGACCAGTTGCCCAGCCTAGTACCTAGACTAGTCCTGTTCTAGCGTCTCCTAGTGGTGTCCTTGTTGGGCCAGCAGGCCCACTGCCTGATGGCAAGTCCATCTCGTGTCCCGGTCCTTCACAAAATACCCCTAATTCTTTCCCATGTTATAGACCAGTCATTCGTAGTCAACGGGGTATTTTTAAACCGAAAAAATATTTTAATCTAAATTATAATGCTCTTAAATCATCCTTACCCCGTAATCCTGTGTTAAATGATCCGAATTGGAAAATTTCTATGACCGATGAATATAATGCTCTTATTGATAATAAGACGTAGGAGTTGGTGCCTCGTCCGTCTGGTGTTAATATTATTCGATCTATGTAGATTTTTGCTCAAAAGGATAATTTTGACGATTCTTTTGCAAGACATAAGACTTGTCTTATAGGTGATGGTAAGACTCAGCAGGTTGGGGTTGATTGTGGTGAGACATTTGGTCTGGTGGTCAAACCAACTACCATCCGTACATTGCTTAGCTTGGCTCTTTCGAAAGCATGACCCATTAATCAACTAGATGTGAAGAATGCTTTCTTACATGGTGATTTCAAGGAGACAGTTTATATGCATCAGCCTTTGGGATTTATGGATCCCAAATATTCGCATCATGTTTGTTTGTTAAAGAAGTCCTTATATGGGCTTAAGCAGTCCCCGAGGGCTTGGTACAAGAGGTTTGCAGACTTTGTGTCGACTATTGGTTTCTCTCACAGTAGGTCTGATAATTCGTTGTTCATCTATCGTCGTGGTTCGTCATTGGCTTGTATACTCTTATATATGGATGATATTATCTTGATCGCTTCATTTAATGCATTACGCAAGTCCTTCATGATAATGCTCAGTTCTGAGTTTACCATGAAAGACTTGGGACCCTTGAGTTACTTTTTAGGAATTTTTGTCACTCGTCCTGCAGGTGGATTTTTCTTATCACAAAGGAAGTATGCAACTGAGATCATTGAGAGGGCTGGGATGTCATCCTGTAAGTCCATTTCCACTCCAGTTGATACTAAACCCAAGTTGGGTGCTGCAGCTGGCTCCCCATATGAAGATCCGACCCGCTATCGCAGTCTTGCAGGGGCTTTTCAGTATCTTACATTCACGCGACCTTATATTACATATGACGTACAACAGATGTGTTTATCTATGCATGATCCCAGGATTGAGCACATGAATGCGCTCAAACACATTATAAGGTACATCCAGGGGACACTTGAGTATGGCTTGTATTTATATCCTTCATCGACGTCTACACTTGTCTCATATACAAATGCTAATTGGGGTGGCTGTCCTGACACCAGACGATCTACGTCAGGCTATTGTATGTTTCTTGGTAATAACTTGGTCTGATGATCTGCAAAACGTCAGTCAACGTTGTCCCGTTCCAGTGTAGAGGCTGAGTATCGAGGGGTAGCCAATGTGGTCTCCGAGTCATGTTGGCTACGTAATCTTCTATTAGAGCTTCATTGTCCTATTGAGAAAGCTACTTTGGTTTATTGTGATAATGTTAGTGCCATCTACCTTTCTGGGAATCCGGTTCAACACCAGCGCACTAAACATATTGAGATAGACATTCATTTTGTTCGTGAAAAGGTAGCTCGTGAACAAGTACGCGTCTGTCATGTCCCTTCCAGATATCAAATTACAGACATCTTTACAAAGGGTCTTCCCTCGGTCCTTTTTGAAGATTTAGAGACAGTCTCAGCGTACGAAGACCGCCCGTTATGACTGCAGGGGTGTGTTAAATGTACACATAATATACACAATATACAAATGTATATTATATGTATATTCAGATCTATAATTAAGGCAAGTATCACGGGATTGCCTCACGGATTTTAGGGTCTGATTTTATTATTAGTCTTGTACTTTGTATATTAGTCTTGTACATTAATTAGTCTTGTACTATTACCATAATTGTATAGTTAATCTCCAAATAGAATAGAGATTTAGATGTAGAATAGGAAAATGATTTTCCTATTGTAACTTGTATATATACACCTTTAATCAATAAGAATAATCAAGAGATTATTTCTTTCAAATAAATATATAGAATACAACTTTTAGGAAAAAATGGAGCCTCCAAAAATTTGGGGCCCGAAGAAATTGCTTTACTGGCATTATAGTCGGGCCGCGTCTGGGTCCATAGAGTTGACTCTATAAGAATTAACTGTGTTCAATCACAAGCTTATTACAACAATTTAAACTTAACTTAATTGACAAGAGGTGTTGGATCAGTTGGTGAGATGTTTTCACTCCCAATTGTAAGTCAATAATTCGAGTCATACAGAGTAAATGAAGAATTGCTATTGATCCTCCTAGGAGTGGTCGGATAATAAACGTGGAAAGAAAATACTCCTACACAATTCAAAAATAATAAACTAGTCATCTTTTCTTTTTCTTTTTGAGCAAAGAAAATAATAGGAATACAAGAAAAACTGTTCATAAGATGATTAGATAAGTTGTGCTAAGTGGGACTACAATTTGTTCATATCTCTTATTCAAGTAGTAATTCATATTATAGCCACAAGTTATGAACTTTCCTCCCAAATTGGATGTATAAATATAATGACCACTCTCATCTCATAGTCCCATGGACAGCTATTGTTGGAAAATGAAACATATAGACATCAAGGTTCTGCATTTTTGGGGCCATAGAAGCATCATTTCCTCCCCTACACTTTGTGAAACTATTTCATTTTTCTTAAAGATTTCACAGTACGATGACTAGTTTATGACATGCTAAGGTAATTTAAGGAAAAATCTAGGAGAAAAAGGAAGAAAAAAAAAGAATCCCCAGAAAAGAAAAGATCCACCAATACTAGGGACTACATTTTCTGGTATTAGTTAGGCTTTCCACTGGTTCGAGCCGTGGAAATAACCTCTTGCAGAAATACAGGGTAAGATTGCGTACAATAGACTCTTGTGGTGCACTTTTGGGCCACGACATGAACTTAGTCTTGTGAGCGTTTTTTTTTTTAAGGTTTGCCTTAAAAAACTGAATATCTTCCTTTTCTTGAAGGTGTGTACTTATCTTCTTCTAAGCTGGCAGATCCAAGACTGTCAGATGAATCTGAGCCACTATTTTCGCTTTGCCTGCCTTTGCTTGACCACATTTTTGTAAAGATCCTCTTCGTTGAAAGTAAATTTTTCATTCTGCCATTGGCAGTCTTGCCATTAACTTTATCAATTGGTCCTCCATTTGCCAATTTTAAGGCTTCCAGCTCTTCTTTCAAAGCCTTCAGTTCTTCCGCAGAGGCTGTAACCTCTGGATTTTCTGTATTTGTTGTCACTGACCTTGAGCTCGCATATGAAGCACCAGTGAGATCCCTAATAGATTTGGGCAGATCCGGAGTGCTGCTCCCCGACGATGCATTGGCCCTTACTTGCTCAAAGAAGAGAACTTGTACGACAACACGTGAGGGAAGTCTCTCATTTTGCACGGCATGCGTACATGCATCAACAGACAGCTTTTTGCAATCCATCAGACTGCAAATTCTCTTTCTGTCAGTCTTGCTGATCCCAGGGTGCGCCTACAAACATCACAAGGAGATAAATAAGTAAATTTACCAGCATTCATTTATTGGGAGTGGAACTTTCTGCACCTAAACACCATCTGTCTGACTCACTTATTTTTATTTTTATAGCAGCAGTTTTGGTGAGCATTCTTTCCTGAAACTATCTTGCAGGAATATTGCAGATAGAAATTACCACTGAGTCCGACATATACTACATTTTCATCAGCTTTAAGCAAGCCTAACATTCAGAACTTCAACGGAATTTTACTGATTCCTGAAAATTGAAGAAATCAAGAACTTCAGATTTTCAAAGAAAAGGTTTCACTGGTAACCGTAAATAAGTTTCTTCTACCAATGTATGTGACACACGGGAAATATTAGACTAGTTTATAACAAGTCACACCATTACTTGAATGACTTTACTGTTATCATATGCAAAGTCTTGGAGGGGGCTTATATGAATAAAAACCCGAAAAATAGGTTTAGCAAGGGATTTTTATGAAATTCTATGGGTGGAGAGGGAAGGATGCTGCTGTGCGTTTTTTTTTTTTTGTAATTGAAAAGGTTCCATAGATATTTGAACAGATTCTCAATTTGAGGTAAATATCAATTGCGCGATAAAGGCTGTCATGACCAGGCCGAGGAAAATCTGTTACTATCTCTGCTAGACCAACAAATATTGACAAAGGGAGATTAGGATCCTTGGCAATTTCTGTAAGGTATCCATCTACTAGCTTCGCCACCATGACATTTGAAGCTTCTGATAAAACCCCTGGTTTTCTTACCTCTGGAATTTCATTACCATCTTCCAACTGACTTTTTAAATCCTCCTCATCACGCATCACAAAGTCCTCCAGTATTTTGTGGAAGACATGGACATCATACATTATCGCTTCCCCATCTGTAGCTCGACTCAAAAGGTCATTGACGGAAGCCTCCTCCAGTTGTTGCCCTATTCTTTTTACTAGTTCTGACTTTACTGTTTCTCTGGAATCCACTGAAATGGATGCTTTTAGCAATTTCAACAAGAAACTACAAGGGACACTACCTTTTTCAGCAGGTAATAGACATACAATTGTTTCCAATATTGAGCGTGATCTGGACACATCACTGAACTGGAAGACACCCTTGCGAAATCCGGGGAACCTTCTCGAGGTATAATCTTTAATAGCTTCTCCGATCACTTCAGAGGGAACAATCCCTTTGTTATTTATGTTGACAATAACCCGTTTATAAAGATCTATTTCAAGCTCACATAAGTCATCAACCCACCAATCATTTGGCACCACACGGCTTCTAATTTCATTCGAGTTAGGAACATTTCCATTTTCCTCTGGTATCTTTGTCCGGTTATAGGTATAAGACCAATCAACCTTGTGAACATCAATAGATGTTTTGGATGCTATAGCATCAATACAGTGGCTGATCAACTTCACTTCCTCACAAAGATGTAACCTAGATTTAGTGGTCTGAAGAAATATTATAGAATCTTTCCAGCTTCGGAAAATGCTCGAGTGTAGGAAAACATCGACCTTGTAAATAAGGGTTCCTTTCTCAACGGCCTCGTGCATTCCAAGATACTCAGCAGCACACCTTGCTGCTATCAGATTATAAGCATTCAGTGTAACTGTCATACCGTAACAAAACTTGGCACATATTTCAAAGGCAGTAGGTCCCCCTGGAACGTCATGAATGTAACCTTCGTCACCATCTCCTTCACTTGAGTTTGCAACCAGCTTTTGCAAACAAGCACTCTTGGACAGAAGAGGAAACTGCAGTTTTCACCAAGTACAAGTATCGGCGAATGAATATGGGAAATCCAACAAGCAGTCAAGGAAGTGAAAATAGGCATTTCTAGAGATAAATATATGCTTAAGTCAGATAACTGTACCTTATGCAAATAAAACTTCACATCTCCTACACTAACAACAATGTCAGAAGCCAACTCTGAAGCAACATATCTGCATTAACGGAGATGAGAACTTATTTAAACAGAGAAAAAACACAAACATTCACCAGGGTATTGTGAGTGATGAATACAGATAGATAGCTAGACTTAACAGATAAGACTTAACCATATTGAGAAAAGACAAAAAAATAGAATTGAAAACTGCGGAAATGCTGGTATTCTTGGTTCCTGCAAGTTGAATTTCAATTCAAATCAACTTAATTTGGAGAAGCTGATGGGTTGTTTCCTTATGGAGACATATTTTCATTGTCCGGGAATCATCTTGATTAGGTAGGGATTCAGAGATCTTGCTTGGAAATACCACAGAAGACACTACACTAGTGGGGATTTAGGTTCACAGTACTCTTTAGTGTCCATGGTTTATGATGAAAGAAGAGTTTGGCTTTCTATATTTTCTTTTTGTTGGGGTGGGGGTGGGGTGGGTGTGGGGGATTTAAGTTGTAGATCCTTCGTCATTCCCTCTGAGTCAGATACCAATGTTGATCCTATTTGATATACTAACATCATTGGAAGCAGGGGAAAATTTATGTAGAAAATATGGGTCACATGAACTCATGATCATCTGACTAAACTCGATATATTATGTGTATAATTTTTAAAATATATAGTATAATATTAACTGAAGAAACCCGTAGTCAAATGAGACTGAGTGGTGCATTGGTTAAGCACTCGTTTTAATTCCTTGAGGATGGTGAACTCATCCTCTTAAAATCCTAGATTCATACGAAGATGTCAGATGTAAGCTAGGTCAAGAATTTAACTATGTAACTAACTTCTCTAATTTGAACCATAATTCACTTCTTTCTGTTCAGAGTTTGAGTATGAGGTAAGCATAAATTGTGCTTTGCCCAATTGCTTCTACTGATGAAACCAATAAAATGAGCCAGTTTGTAGCTGACTGCAAACACAGATATAGGCACGCTAATAGTAAATCTTTTCTTCCTCGCTCCACAATGACTTCAGTGAAGAACCATCAAAATGTCATTATATATTAAAGGGTCATCACTTTGATTTGAAATGCACCTCACACGATCTAGCAA
Organism: Przewalskia tangutica; assembly: GCA_029844215.1. NCBI lineage: Eukaryota > Viridiplantae > Streptophyta > Magnoliopsida > Solanales > Solanaceae > Przewalskia > Przewalskia tangutica. The sequence continues at coordinate 36,720,524 of CM056738.1, forward strand.
CGAAGTAGTACAATCTATGCTTCATTTATATTCTGTAACGAGCAAGTAAGTTCTGGATAAAATGAGTCCAAAAGATCAACTTATTCATATGCAAAGGTGGGTGAATCAAAAGTTTGTAGGGTTTTGTTGGGTTCAAAACACATAAGTAAGGTGCAGCGAAAGTTTAAAATTTTATTTTACTTAACCAACAATTCCATCTGGTATGGTTATATGACAATTGAGAATCTGTAAAGACATTAAACGACAATACTTACAGGTTGTGTTAATCTGGAATCTTTACTTTAGGATTACACGCGACTGTCCCTTCGATTGCAAGCAATATGCTAAAGTGTATTTCTCTGTCAAGAAAGCCAGAAAATCTTGACAGAGGTTTGAGAGAGTTTTATTTCTAAACTCGAAGTGTAGAAAATGGTTTAGAATTAGTATGTCAAACTTATGGAGTCATGTTGTATATATAGGATAGATTAGGTCAATAATTAGATTAGGGTTGACTCTAATCATGACCCAAAACCCGAGGTGTAGCGGGCCAGCCTGAATGGGCCCACTGCCGGGTCAGCGCCGTGGCTCAGCCCAGTAGGCACGCGGCTCATCCTGGTAGGCGTCGAGGCTCCTTACGTCCCATTTCATCAATACATATTCAACACGTTTAATTGAATTCAAAATCTAATTTTAACTTAATTAAATAATTTCCATCAAATAGAAATTATCCCATAGTTATTATCAATTTAAATATCTCGATTCCAAATCGAATACTTAATACTTTCTCAATACACCCTTAGATCGAAGAGACAATTGACATAGTATGACCTTATAGACCTTCACATATCGACACTAATCCAATTAAAGTCTATACAGAACTCCTAGACTGCGTCGAATGACGAACTCAATATGTGAATTACGTTTACATGAATCCAGCGAACATAACCTTTATGTGAGATGATAAAGTCCTTTCATTCACGACACACTCGATCAAGCTTAGGATTTGCCATATGTCTATCCAAATGGCTTGATCACTTTATCTCAGTTATATTAGTCGACAACCAGACTATATTCTAAATATGTCTCTTGCATTGGCCAATGACATGGTCGACTTAATATCACTAAGAAGTTGAGTGTTCTTTCGAATATCCAATCGAGGAATGAATCATATTCTTGTGTTAACTACCACATTAGTTTACATCGTAATGCGCCCAACACAAGCCATATCTTATTCTATAAGGAATTTAAGCTTAGGACAGGGTCAAAGTACATTATTCTGTAAACAAGATGCGTATTGACCTCAAGTCAAAGGACATTTATCTCCCACACGCTGATAACACTCTAGACATGTTTAACAAATAGTTTATCAGCAGGGTATACTAATACTTTCCAAAAGTATCCATATGTCTATCACTAGTAACCATTACTAGCAGCATGTGAGACATACTACATTCTCCAAGAATGTGACGCATACCACATATCGACTTATAACATATCATCGATATCCCATTATCGATGATCATTAGTCAAGTCTACTTTGAGAGTTACGTTCTATCATTAATATCTCACTTTATTAATAACAACGTATGCTCAAGGGATGCACATTAATGAATAATTACAAACAATCAAATAATAATACAATAATTACAAATACCATAAATATATTATTCTTATTAATAATACGAATGTGTTCAAGTACATTTGTCCCTAATAATGATTGTCTCTAGGACATACATACTTTCAATCTCCCATTTGGCCTAGAGACAATCTCCCAATGTATCTAACACCCATGTTTCTAAAATGACCATTATGCTTAACTAAGCTCAATGGTTTAGTAAATGAGTTTTCTAGATTATCATATGTAGAAACATAGTCTACTATTATTTCTTTAGTTTCCACCATCTCCCCGAATATGTGGTACTTTCTTGGTACATGTTTGTTTCTGTTTGTTGATCTTGGTTCCTTAGCTTGCGCAATCGCACCAGTATTGTCACAATAAATCGTTATTGGACAAGTGACACTTAGAACAACCTCTAGTTCCTTTAGGAACTCAGATATCTGATCAGTGTATTTTATATACACTTTTTGAGTCAGTTTCAGTTAGTCTTTTGTCCCTTTTTGTACAAATAAGTGTCGTATTAGGATAGTTTTCCTTTCTTTTGAGTCAAAGTGGTTAAAATGGCCAAATGGCGGAAAAGGAGCTAAAAGAGGGCAAAAGTGGAGGTTCCAGAGCTAAAAACAGAGAAAGTGGCGAACGAGGCAAAAACCAGACCCGGTAGCCGCCTCCTGCAATCGAAGCGAGGCGGCGCTAATCATCGAGAGGCGAGGATCTAGCGCGCGCCTGACATGCCAGAAATCGGCCGCGCGCCAAATCACCCAAGTGCTTGATTCGGCCGCATGGCTAAAAAAGCGCGACGCGGGAAAAATCAGGTGTTGGACTAAATTGCAGGCGGGCTGAAGGAAAGAGAGCGGTTTGACTATGAAAGGAGAACCCTAGGCAGATTTTGAGGGTTCCCTTTCTTGCATAACACAAGGTTTTCTTGCTTGGAGATTGGAGACCATAATTTAGTACTTTCTTTTCCTTTTCTTTTCTTTTATTTCAGTTTTTGTATGATGAACTTTGAATTAGTTCTTGTCATGTCAATGGCTAGGAACTAATTCTCTTATAGGGCTTTCCATGTTGATTCACTAGAAACTTATGTTATGAATCAATGCATGTTTATGGTTATTATTCTTCTTTGAGAGATTTATCCAATAATTGCTTTGAATGCTTGGTAATTAATTGACAACTAATTATCCTTATATGATTTCTAATCAAACTTCGAAAGGAGGAGGTTGTGAATATGTTGTAAGTTGGGTAGACATTCTTGGATTGGGATGAAAATACCTCAATTATTTATGTAGCGTTAATGAGAGGCTTAACAACCCTAATTTTGCGCATGGTGCGTGACGGTTAACTAGGTTTTTGTTCTTAATCCTCCTATAGAGTTATCCTTATCACCGAAACGTATCTAAGGTGCAATCAGGTTGAGTGTTTATATATCCTTAACGGGAATATAAAACGATTTCGTAAACCTGCTAGCTCCGAGAGAAGAAGACCATAATTCGTTGCATTAATAAATAACATAAGCGGATAGTTGAGGAGACATGGAAGCCCTATTCCCATCACAACTGAAGTAAACCTATAGTTAATTAGCTATTATAATTATTAGTTATAAACCACAAAATCACATATCAATTACCAAATAGATACCAAAAGATAGATAGTTGGTACTTGAACCCTAATCCTTGTGGACGATATTCGGTCTTATCAAGACTATATTACTTGTCACGATAACGTGCACTTGAGTTAAAGTGTGTGCATCTTTTCGCGCATCAAGTTTTTGGCGCTGTTGCCGGGGATTAGGCATAGTTCAATATCAAATTTATCTATTTTTAATTTCTAATTTGGTTTTTATTTTTTATTTTTTATTTTTTATTTTCACGTTTTTTTTATTTATTTATTTCAAAAATCAGGGTGCCGTGATTTGTTGTCTGCTTTTTATCTATTTCAGGAAATCAGTTTATGCGAAGGAGAAGAGGGGCAGACACTCTTGTTCCCTTCAATCCAGAGATTGAGAAAACACATGTAAGCGAGAAAGAATCACGGATTGCAACCTTGATAGAGATGGGACGACGTCTGAGAACAACAACATGATGAGAGAAGGGTTAGGTGAAAATCAACCTAATCCAGGAATACCTCGGCAAGTACCTATGGATGTCGAGGAAAGAGTTCAAGTCCAGGAAGAAAGAAGCTTGGGAGACTATGTGCTGCCTAGAGTGAATGGAGCAGGACATGTATTAGGCTCCCTTCCATAGGAGCAAACAACTTGAGATAAACCGGCGATTACGAGCATGATACGACACACGGTGCAATTTGGAGGACTGCCATCGGAGGATCCACATATGCACATAGCTAATTTCTTGGAGCTATGTGCAACTTTCAGATATAACAGCGTTCACGATGATCTTGCGTCAGTTGAGGCTCTTTCCCTTCTCACTCAGGGATAGAGCAAAAGTATGGTTGAATTTTCTGCCGGCCGATTCGATTTTTACATGGCAAGAGCTGGCACAGAAATTCCTAGCCAAGTTCTTTCCCCCATGCAAAGCAGCAAAACTGAGAGGGGAGTTGAACAACTTCTACCAAGCAGATGGAGAGTCCTTATATGAAGCTTGGGAAAGGTTCAAGGATTTACAGAGAAAATGCCCACACCATTGCATTGAGTTGTGGAACTTGGTCCACATCTTCTATAACGGGCTGAGCAGTACAACCAGAACCATTATAGATGCAGCAGCAGGTGGGGCATTCATGAGGAAAACAGCCCACGACGCTCACGAGTTATTAGAAGATATGGCCACCAACAACCATGTCACAGAAGAGAGGTCGACAAGTGGGAGGAGAACAGTGGGAGTCCACGAGATAGATGCTATTGCTGCCTTGAATGCCCAAGTGGCCCTTTTGGCGAAACAGTTGCAGCAACATACAGTGTCAGTGAATGCGGTGCAGATGCCTAAAAGCTGTGAGATATGTGGTGGCCCACATACATTCGATAGGTGTCCTTCAGCTGATCCCAATAATATACCAATGGAGCAGGAAGAGTGTCAGGCTGTGGGTAATTATCAGAGGCCACAAAACAATCCATACTCCAACACTTATAATCCAGGGTGGAGAAATCACCCAAATTTCTCATGGAGAGAGACCGGCAGCGAGAATCATCTGAGGGCGATGTCAAACCCAGCAGAACAGAATCAACGGCCACTTTACTCGTGCCGCGTCCTCAGCGATTCAATGCAGGTTGTGAAAAGCGGGCAGTGGCGGTAGCGGCAACGCAACGCCGGACTCGATTCGCGCGAAGCTAGATCCTCGTTCAGAACTTGGAAACACAAGTGGGTCGAGCAAAGCGAGCAAACAGCGAGCCGCGGTACACCGCAAGCAACACAGAGGTAAATCCGAGAGCGATGTCGAGCGACAATTGAGAAGTGGAAGACAGTTGGAACAACAGCCTCTTCGGCCAGTAGTTGAGAAAAGGGCAGAGATAGAAAAAGAGAAGGTGGTTGAACCTAGCCCAGTAGTAGAGAAAACTCCAGAGAAGGAGTATACAGAAAAGATCCCTTGCCCCTAGAGATTACAGCGGAAGGCGGTTGATAAACAATTCTCCAAATTCTTGGAGATATTCAGGAAGTTGCATATCAACATACCTTTTATAGAGGCTTTGGAGCAGATGCCTTCTTATTTCAAGTTTATGAAGGAAATATTGGGGAAGAAGAAGAAGTTGGCGGAGTATGAGATAGTAGCACTAACGGAGGAGTGTAGTGCTATCTTGCAGAAGAAGTTGCCACCAAAACTAAAGGATCCAGGAAGCTTTACACTACCTTGCAGGTGGCGGGGTGACTTGCAACAGAGCTCTTTGTGATTTAGGGGCAAGTATAAATCTGATGCCCTTATCAGTATTTAAACGATTGGAGTTGGGTGAGGCCAAACCGACCACAGTGAGCTTGCAGCTGGCCGATAGGACAGTGGTTCATCCAAGAGAGAAGATTGAGGATGTGATTGTTAAAGTAGGAAAATTTTCTTTCCTGCAGACTTCCTCATTCTTGACATGGAAGAAGATGCGGAAATCCCTATCATATTGGGGAGACCATTCCTAGAAACAGGGAGAGCTTTGATTGATGTAGAAAGGGGAGAGCTAACATTAAGGGTGGAGAAGGAAGAAATGGTGTTTAAAGTTTTTAAACATGTCATCGAGCCACCAACCATGAGCAGGTGCTTTGCAATCAGCACCATCAAACCCCCCTGTGAGCCATTACAAGTCAACCAAAGGGAGATGAGCCCACGAAAGTAGGCATGGTTTGCCAAACCCCCACTGACGCAGGTATGTGTTCCTGAACTCCCCCTTACTGATAATGCTAAGAGGAAAAGAAGAAAAAGAAAACACAAAATGTGGAGGAAATGGATTAGTTGGGGGGTTGATCCACCCCACGGTTATTAAAACTAAGGAACTTGCGTCCGGCTAAAAGACGTTAAAGACAACGCTACTTAGGAGGCAACCTGATGCGCGGTAAGATGCACACACTTTAACGCAAGTGCACGTTATCGTGACAAGTATTATAGTCTTGATAAGACCGAATATCGTCCTCAAGGATTAGGGTTCAATTACCAACTATCTATTTTTTGGTATCTATTTGGTAAATTGATATTTGGAGTTGTTGTTTATAACTAAGAATTATAAAAACTATTTTAACTATAAGGTTTTACTTCAGTTGTGATGAGAATAGGGCTTTCACGTCTCCTCACTATCCGCTTATGCTACTTATTAATGCAATAACTTATGGTCTTCTTCTTTTGGAGAAAGCAGGTTCACGAAATCGTTTTATACTCCCGTTAGGGTTATATAAACACTCAACCCCAGTATTGCACCTTACCTATCTTTCGGTGATAAGGATAACTCTATAGGAGGATTAAGAACAAGAACCTAGTTAACCGTCACGCACAATGCACAAAATTAGGGGTTTTAAGCCTCTCATTAACGCTACATAAATAATTGAGGTATTTTCATCCTCAATCCAAGAATGTCTACCCAACTTACAGCATATTCACAATCCCCTCCTTTCGGAGTCTGATTAGAAATCATATAGTGATAATTAGTTGTCAATTAACTACCAAGCATTCAATTCAATTATTGGATAGATCTCAACAAGAAGAAGAATAACCATAAACATGCATTAAATCATAACATAAGTTTTTAGAGATTCAACATGGAAAGCCCTATAGAGGAATTAGTTTCTAGTCATTGACATGACAAGAACTAATCCCATGTTTATCATACAAAAAAAACTGAAATAAAGTAAAGAAAAGGAAAAGAATTTACTAAACTATGGTCTCCAATCTCCAAGCAAGAAGCTTTGTGTTGTGCAAGAAAGGGAACCCTTAAAAACTGCCTAGGGTTCTCCTTTTATAGGCTGAAAACCGCCTCAACTTTTCCCTGCAGGCCTGGCCAAAAATCCGTCTGGAAACCTTATTTTTCCGCGTCGGCGCCGGAACTTCTGCAATCCGTCGGATGATTTGGCGCGCGCCAGTTCTGGCATGCGAGGCGCGCGGCCTGCAACTTCTCGGATGTTTAGCGCCGCGCTCGCACTGCTGTCGTGAGGCGTCGCGGCGAAGTCTTCTGCGACCTCTGCGGATAGTGGGCGACGCGGCCTTCGATCGCGAGGAGGCGTGTGCGGTCCGGGTTTTGGCCTCGTTCGCCACTTTCTGCTTTTAGCTCTGGAATCTCCTCTTTTGCCCTCTTTTAGCTCCTTTTCCGCCATTTGGCCATTTTAACCACTTTGACTCAAAAGAAAGGAAAACTATCCTAATACGACACTTATATGTGCAAAACGGGACAAAAGACTAACTAAAACTGACTCAAAAGGTGTATATAAAATACACCGATCAAATACCCCCAAACTTAACCTTTGCTCGCCCTCGAGCAAAGATTGAAAGAAAGAAATAAAAGACTCAAAGAACGAAAATAAAAGACTCACTGTCATTGATCACTTTTGCTGCATTAGAGTTAACTAAAGAAACATGAAGGTTAGCAAAATAATATGCAGGAACATATAGCATGAAATTTCAGCACACTAAACACATGAAGCTAGATATTTCGCAAACTCATATTCATCATGCTTAATTGAAGTCAATATACTAAATCATGCATATAAATTCAAGAATTCATATGGCATGCTTACTTGCTATTCTCCACTAATTCTGGATATGCATAAAAGAGATCTTCAGGACTTTAAGGGTTGCAATGTAGGCTTAGGTATAAGTAGGTAAAAATAGGCATTTCGGCTCATTTCGTGTACCATAAGCTCTTCAGCTTTTCAGTATTTCCCTTTTTCTTTTTGTTCTTTCCTTCACTTCGATTCTATCTTTTCCCTCTTTTTGTTTTGGTGGAGTGAAGTATATTATAATAACAAGCACCCCCAAACTTAGGCTTTTGCCTATTTCTTATTACTCTTTTATTGGGGTGCATCAAAGTTATTCACTCTTTTTGTCTATTTTTTTAACACAATTTATTCCACTATTTCACATTTTTACTTATGGCACAATTTCTGGGAATATAGGGTGTCAAAGAAGAAGTTTCAATTTTTAGGCTCAATGGGGCTGACTAGGGATATTTTTAAAAGTCCGGGATAGAAAATAATGGTAAGAATTGACTATCAAAGAAATGCCTGAGTCATCTCCCTAACATGCATATTCTAACTATTTCGCCTCAAATAGCAAGAAGTCATAACACATAAGTATTTATCCTTTAGCATGCATAATTCAAGCAAGAAACTCCAACTAGACAGATTCTGTGAGTTTTTGGCATATCTAACCTAAGTGTTTAGATAGTTGCTTCAATTCCGTTACATTATTCCACCTTACTTCACTAGGTGTTTCTAGCAACTACAGCATTCATGATCTTTGACAAGCAATTATGACTCAAAAAGAAAAAAAAATTGGTGACTCAAAATAAACATAAAACAATCAAAAAGACTTAAATAAAACATAACAAAACACAAATAAAACAAGACACAAATAAAACACCCCCAAACTTAAATCACACATTGTCCCCAATGTGTGTAGACTCAAAGACAATAAAAGAAATAAGACACTTACAGACTTTGGCTAAAATGGTGGTGATGGCGGTGGATAATACTTTGAATTCCGTGAGGGGAGGAGAGCTCTTGGTGTTTGATTTGGCGATAGGGCCTTCGGATCAGGGTGTCTTCCAGAATTCATATTTGCCGTTGTGGCGCCGCGGCCCTGCAAATGGGCGCCGCGGCGCCCAAACTCCTGTGCTGGTTCTGAACTTCCTGCGCCGTGGCCCTGCAGATGGGAGCCGTGGCGCTCAGACTTCTGGGCGTCTTCTGATCTTTTGGCGCCGCGGCCCTGCAAATGGGCGCCGCGGCGCTTTGGCGAATTTCTGGGTATCCTTGGCTTCTCTTCAGTTTTTGCATTCCACATCCTTGGCTTTCACCTGTCAACACAACACAAACACAAGAACCCAAGACCGTGAGACTGTTCAAGACAAAATAGAATAAAATAAACTAAAGATAGGGATTGAAATAACATAATTGAAAACGTTGGGTTGCCTCCCAAGTAGCGCTGTCTTTAACGTCTTTTAGCCGGACGCAAGTTCCTTATTATTCTAAGGTATGAGAGGTTACCAAGTTCATGTATTCCATTTCATTGATCAGATAGGGTTTTAATCTCAGTTTACTCGAAGCGCTCCTCTCTCTCCTTTTATTTCAATCGCTCCATATGGGAATACTCTTTACCACCGTATGGTCCGTCCAACGTGATTTTAACTTGCTCGAAACAATCTCAACCTTGAGTTGAATAAAAGCACTTGTTGTCCTTCTTGAAAGTCTTTTGGTATCAAATTCTTGTCGTGCCATGCTTTTGTTCGTTCCTTGTAGATCTTTGCATTCTCATAGGCATTGTTCCTGAATTCATCTAATTCACTCAGCTGTAGTAGCCTCTTATGTCCTGCTGCCGTGGCGTCCATGTTTAACTTCTTCATTGCCCAGTACGCTCTGTGTTCCAACTCTACTGGCAAATGACATGCTTTACCAAAAACTAATTTATAAGGTGACATACCAATTGGTGTTTTAAATGCTGTCCGGTATGCCCACAATGCGTCATCCAATTTGATAGACCAGTCTTTCCTTGAGCCGTTCACCGTCTTTTCCAATATGCTCTTTACTTCTCTATTTGACACTTCCGCTTGCCCATTAGCTTGATGGTGGTAGGCAATTGTAGTGCGGTGGTAAACTCCATATCGGGAAAGCAATGAGTTCAGCTGCCTGTTGCAGAAATGACTTCCTTCGTCACTGATGATAGCTCTTGGAGTGCCGAACCTTGTGAAAATATTGTTTTGAAGGAATTTTTGAACAGTTTTACTGTCGTTTTCTTTTGGGTACCGCTTCCACCCATTTGGACACATAGTCATCGCCAGAAGGATATATGGATTTCCAAAGGATGGCGGGAATGGCCCCATGAAATCGATTCCCCACACATCAAAGAGTTCCACTTCCAGTATCCCTTGCGAAGGCATTTCGTTTCGTCTTGAGATGTTCCCTGTTCTATGAAAATTATCACATCTCTTCACAAAGGTATGGGCATCCTTAAAAAGTGTTGGCCAATAGAATCCGCATTTGCGATACCTTTGCCGTGTTCTTGATTCCCAAAGTGTCCACCACATGATAGGGTGTGCAATGGGTGAGAACTCGTGCATCTCTTCCTCCGTATACATCGCTGATGACTTAGTCAGACAAATGTTTGTATAACATAGGTTCATCCCAATAGTAATGCTTTACTTACAATAAAACCTCTTCACTTCATGCCTTGACAAGTCCGGGGTAGTACTTTAGCTGCAAGAAAGTTAACAAAGTCAGCGTACCAAGGTAAATTAGAATTCATACTTACTCGAAACAGTTGTTCGTCTGGAAAGTGATCATTTATTTGCACATCCTTGGTGTTCTAGCTCTCTGTGTTTTTCAGTCTTGACAAGTGGTCTGCAACTGAATTCTCTGTTCCTTTCTTATCACGAATCTCCACGTCAAATTCTTGTAGAAGTAGGACCCATCGAATGAGGCGAGGCTTTGCATCCTTCTTTGTCATCAAGTACTTTATAGAAGAGTGGTCAGTGTATACTATCACCTTATTCCCAATCAAGTACGGCCTGAATTTCTCAAATGCATATACTATTGCTAGCGCCTTTTAGTAGTTGCATAATTTAAGCGTGCGTCATTTAGAGTTTTACTAGCATAGTAAATGGATCTAAATACCTTGTCGATTCTTTGTCCAAGCACCGCTCCAATCGCATAATCGCCAGATCGCACATTAGTTCAAATGGAGCTCCCGGTTTGGTGCAATGACTATGGGTCTGAAATAAGCTTCTCCTTGAGCGTTTGAAATGCGGATAAGCATTCTTTATTGAAGTCGAAGGCAACCCCCGTCATTAGCAATGTGGAAAGAGGCTTTGAGACCTTCGAAAAATCCTTGATGAATCTTCTATAGAAGTCTGCATGTCCAAGGAAACTTCTGACTCCTTTTGTTGATACTGGAGGTGGTAGATTTTCGATCACTGAAATCTTTGCCTTGTCCACCTCAATACATTGGCTTGATATTTTGTGTCCTAAGACAATTCCTTCTGTTACCATGAAGTGACACTTCTCCCAGTTTAACACAAGGTTAGATTCTTCGCACCGGCTTAACACTGCTTCTAGATGCCTTAAACACTCATCGAATGATGCTCCAAAGACCGAAAAGTCATCCATAAAGATCTCTATAGTCCTCTCTACCATATCTGAGAAAATTGCCATCATACACCTCTGAAAAGTTGCAGGTGCATTGCAGAGTCCGAATGACATTCTTCTGAATGCAAATGTAACAAAAGGGCAAGTGAATGTTGTCTTTTCCTGATCTTCTGGGGCTATTGCAATCTGGTGATACCCTGAGTATCCATCCAAAAGCGATGAGTAGTTATGCCCTGCGAGTCTGTCCAACATTTGATCTAGGAATGACAACGGGAAGTGGTCTTTTCTAGTTGCTTTATTCAACTTGCGATAGTCAATGCAGATTCTCCATCCGGTGACTGTTCTCGAGGGAATGAGTTCGTTTCTTTCGTTGGTCACCACTGTTATTCCACCCTTTTTCGGCACCACTTGTACTGGACTCACCCATGTGCTGTCAGATATGGGGTAGATTACTCCTGCATCGAGCCATTTTAGGATTTCCTTTCTTACTACCTCCTTCATGTTTGGGTTTAGTCGCCTTTGGGCTTCGATGGATGGTCTGCTCTCCTCATCTAGACGGATCTTATGCATTACCGTTGATGGACTTATCCCTTTTATGTCTGCTAATGTCCATCCAATGGCCCGCTTGTGATTCTTTAGTACTCTTAGTAGTTTATCAATCTCTTCGGTGGATATGTGGCATGAAATGATCACTGGTAAGGTTTTTTCTTCACCTAGGTATTGGTATTGTAGATGATTGGGTAGGGTTTTTAACTCTAACTCTGGAGCCTTCTCTGTGGATGGCAATGATCTTTCTGGTACCTGTCTAAGCTCTTCATACTTCCTTGTATCCCATTTTGCATAAGCATTCATCCAATTTGCATACTCCATCAGATCTGGATCGTTTCTACTATCATCATCCCATGTGGTCAGTACCTCTTCAAGCGTATCATCATATCCGAACTCTTTGGCTGACACTGCTTCTTCGATAAGATCAATGGCTGAGCAGTTATCCTTGGCCTCTGGAAAAGTTGCTGCTCGAAAAACATTGAAAATCACCTCTTCTTCATCTACTCGAAGTTTTAACTCCCCTTTGTGAACATCAATGAGCGCCTGTCCTGTGGCTAAGAAGGGTCTGCCAAGTATGATGGGGATTCCATCGTTATCTTGTATGTCTAAGATAACGGTCGTGAAAGATGAACTTGTCCACCTTCACTAGTACATCTTCGATGACTCCTCTCGGGTGAACAATTGAGCGGTCAGCTAACTGCAAAGTGATGTTTGTAGGTTTGACTTCTCCCATTTCTAGTTTGCAGAAAACTAGATAAGGCATCAGATTTATGCCTGCTCCCAAGTCGCACAATGCTTTTTGACATTCAAACTTTCCAATGGTACAGGGGATGGTGAAGCTCCCAGGATCTTGTAACTTCTGAGGCAGTTGTCTCTGTAGGATGGCACTACATTCCTCAGTCAACATCACTGTTTCGTAGTCCTCTATCCTCCTCTTTTTGCTAAGCACATCCTTCATGAACTTGACGTAGCTCGGCATTTGCTCTAATGCTTCAGCAAACGGGATATTGAGTTGCAATTGTTTGAGGACCTCTACGAATCTAGAGAATTGTTTGTCAAGAGTACATGTTTTTAACCTCTGGGGATATGGTATTATCACCTGGGGTGTAGTTGCTACAACTTCTGCAAAAGTCTCGCCGGGGTTATGGCGCGCGGCCGATCTTAGGCGCCGTGCGACTCTCTGACTGTCTCGGATGCGTAACCTTCGCCGTTGTCTCTGCATTATCTCGGAATATTCGCGCGCACTGCCATCGGCGCGCGGCCACGCTGCTGCGAACTCTCTATCTCTCCTGATTCGGCATCCTTCAGGTCAATTGCCTGACATTGTGTTTCCTCATTGCCTACCCCAGGTGCAGATTGCTCTTCATGTGTTTCGCTGTTGAATATGATCGCGAGCTCTGCTATTTGCGTTTCCAACTTCTTCATGGCCATTCTCGTTTCGTCTATGAACTGATTTTGGTACCTCGTGAGACTGAGTATAGTTTCTCGTAATTCCTCCATCTCTTCCTCTATGGTTGGTTCTCTATCATATTGACAGTAAAAATCCATATCTAAAAGATTCATGAGATAAATCAAAACCAACAAAGAATCACGGCACCTCGAACTTTTCGAAAATATAAATAAAAACGTAAAAATTAAAAATAACAATAAAAATTAAACACCAAATTAGAAATTAAAAATAGACAAATTTGATATTGAACTATGCCTAATCCCCGGCAACGGCGCCAAAAACTTGATGCGCGGTAAGATGCACACACTTTAACGCAAGTGCACGTTATCGTGACAAGTAGTATAGTCTTGATAAGACCGAATATCGTCCTCAAGGATTAGGGTTCAATTACCAACTATCTATTTTTTGGTATCTATTTGGTAAATTGATATTTGGAGTTGTTGTTTATAACTAAGAATTATAAAAGCTATTTTAACTATAAGGTTTTACTTCAGTTGTGATGAGAATAGGGCTTCCGCGTCTCCTCACTATCCGCTTATGCTACTTATTAATGCAATAACTTATGGTCTTCTTCTTTTGGAGAAAGCAGGTTCACGAAATCATTTTATACTCCCGTTAGGGTTATATAAACACTCAACCCCAGTATTGCACCTTACCTACCTTTCGGTGATAAGGATAACTCTATAGGAGGATTAAGAACAAGAACCTAGTTAACCGTCACGCACAATGAGCAAAATTAGGGTTTTTAAGCCTCTCATTAACGCTATATAAATAATTGAGGTATTTTCATCCCCAATCCAAGAATGTCTACCCAACTTACAGCATATTCACAATCCCCTCCTTTCGGAGTCTGATTAGAAATCATATAGTGATAATTAGTTATCAATTAACTACCAAGCATTCAATTCAATTATTGGATAGATCTCAACAAGAAGAAGAATAACCATAAGCATGCATTAAATCATAACATAAGTTTCTAGAGATTCAACATGGAAAGCCCTATAGAGGAATTAGTTCCTAGCCATTGACATGACAAGAACTAATCCCATGTTCATCATACAAAAAAAACTAAAATAAAGTAAAGAAAAGGAAAAGAATTTACTAAACTATGGTCTCCAATCTCCAAGCAAGAAGCCTTGTGTTGTGCAAGAAAGGGAACCCTTAAAAACTGCCTAGGGTTCTCCTTATATAGGCTGAAAACCGCCTCAACTTTTCCCTGCAGGCCTGGCCCAAAATCCGTCTGGAAACCTTATTTTTCCGCGTCGGCGCCGCGGCCCTGCAGCGCCGGAACTTCTGCAATCCGTCGGATGATTTGGCGCCGCGGCCGATTCTGTTATGCGAGCGCCGCGACGCTGCAACTTCTGTAGCTTCTCGGATGTTTAGGTCCGCGGCGCACTGCTGTCACGAGGCCGCGGCCCAGTCTTCTGCAGCCTCTCGATAGTGGCGCCGCGCCCTTCTTCCGATCGCGTGAGGCTCGCGCTGTGCAGGTTTCACTGCTCGCCACTTTCTCTGTTTTAGCTCGAATCTCCTCTATTGCCCTCTTTTAGCTCCTTTTCCGCCATTTGGCCATTTTAACCACTTTGACTCAAAATAAAGGAAAACTATCCTAATACGACACTTATATGTGCAAAACGGGACAAAAGACTAACTAAAACTGACTCAAAAGGTGTATATAAATTACACCGATCACAACCCAAATTATTTTGATTTATTTTATTTTAATATAGTAGTTTTTATTAAGAACGGTCTGACGGAGGTAGTGTTTGTGCTGTGACTGACAGGTATAGGCCAATAAATTGAAGGGCAAAAATCAAGAAAAGTCGATTTCGAAAAAGCGGGTTAAGCGCCACGCGAAAAGAATCAAGAGGCACTGAAGTTTGCGCCATGCGCTAAAAGCAGGCGCGTAAATCGAGAAAAATGCCAAGTCTAAAGCCGCGCCGTGAATGTGCCGCGACGTAGAAAATCCCGAAGGAGTGCAGAACATCAGCGCCATGGCTAAAAGCAGTCCGCGACACCGGCAATCGAAACTTAAAAACGCCCAGAAATCAGATTTGCCCCAATTTCAAAACCAAAACCTAACCCCCTTCTCCAAAAACTCACGAAAAATCCACAAATTACCCACAAATCCTCCACAAATCAAACCTAACCACAACCAAAATTCTTAAATTCCTAAAACCCTTAGCTATCTCAAACAAAAAAGCTCTATTCGATAGCCTCAAATCAACATTAGAAGCAAGAACATCGTGGAGAACACCATCAAAAAGGTAATCTTCACATTTTCTTGAAAGTTGTTAGTAGTCAAAGGAGGTAGTAGTTGGAGAAGTGTTGCATTGTGAAGTAGTTTGGGTGCTGAAAAATTGATTGTGAAGTTTGGAGAAGGAGTAGACAAGGAGAGTGTGGATATTGGGTAGTAGAGTTGAAGTTTGGGGGTGTTTGTGTTTTAGTTGCTAGATTGTTGATTGTGTTGGGGAACACTTGTGCTAATAAAGTGTAAGCTGCAGAAACTATTTTTAACCATGTCCACCAGAAAGAGAAGAGCTTCCACATCCACCCCAGCCCCGCAATACGATAATACTAGGTTTGTGAGCTACCAAGCCTTCCAAAGATACAAAAAGCTTGATACCAGACCCTTAATCCCTGAAAGGGGAATGGACTATCAGAGGGAGTCGTTTGGGGAAGAGGATGTTTATGAGCCCATTCGGGCAATGATTGAGTTGAGGGGGTGGAGGAGATTTGTAAATCCGGAGAAGATAGCACCAGTGAACACAACAATGGTGCGTGAATTCTATGCTAACTTTCCGGAGAGGGTGGAAAGGGGATGCTTTGTGAGGGGAAGATATATGTCTGTGACGGCAGACGCGATAAATATGGCTCTAAAGACGGTTGATGTTGAAGAAAGTAGTGATTGGAACCATTTTAGAACATGGTCTAGGAGCACCAACAACATCAACTGGGACACCGTCGCAGACACAGTGAGCTACCCTGGGGCTGCTTTTGATATTGCAAGAAATGGGTCAAGAGCACTAAACAGGTGTCAATTCAACAAAACAGCCAAGGGTTGGCTATATTTCGTCAGTGCCCGCATGATTCCATCCACGCACTTCACCAGAGTGCCAGAAGATAGGATTAAGCTGATATATGGAATTATGAGGGGGATGACGATTGATGTGGGGAAAGAGATAGTGCAGAGCATTGAAGAGATCAGCAGGTTGGTGACAACAGGTGGATTGGGACATGGCTCACTTATCACGAATTTGTGCCATATGAATGGGGTCCCAACCCTACCCACTGACACTCACGAGAGAAACCAACTGCCTGTGACATATGGGATAGTGCACTCTTTCCTGCACCAAGCCCCAAAGCGGAAGAAGAGCACAACCAAAGAAGCAGCAAAGCAGCAGAGGCCGCATGAACGAAGATGAGCACGAAATAGGGCTCAATATGCAGCAGGCCTAGCCACCACCAACCACGAATCGAACCTCCGGTGCACATGATAAGCGGTTGCTCCAAAACCGTAGAATGATGATGCAACATTTCGACACGCAATACAAGGACAACATGAGTTGCGACAAGGGCAACAAGAATTGAGACAGAGCAACAAGAATTGGCGAGGAAGCGTAACAATTGCACCAGAAGTTTGACGAGATGAGTTCCCTGTTCAATCAATGGTCGATGCATTATCCACCGCCACCACCACCATTTTAGCCAAAGTATGTAAGTGTCTTATTTTATTTTATTGTCTTTGAGTCTACACACATTGGGGACAATGTGTGGTTTAAGTTTGGGGGTGTTTTAATTGTGTCTTGTTATGTTTTATTTGAGTCTTTTTATTGTTTTTATGGATTTTTGAGTCACAATTTTTTTTATTTTTGAGTCATAATTGTCTGTCAAAAGATCATGTATGTTGTAGTTGCTAGAAACACCTAGTGAAGTAAGGTGGAATAATGTAATGGAATTGAAGCAACTATCTAAACACCTAGGTTAGATATGCCAAAAACTCACAAAATCTGTCTATTTGGAGTTTCTTGCTTAAATTGTGCATGCTAAATAATGAAAACCTATGTGTTATGATTGCTTGCTATTTGAGGCGAAATAGTTAGGATATGCATGATAGGGAGATGACTCAGACATTTCTTTGATAGCCAATTCTTACCATTCTTTTATATCCCGGACTTTAAAAATATATCCCTAGTTAGCCTCATTGAGCCTAAAAATTGAAACTTCTTCTTTGACACCCTATATTCCCACAGATTGTGCCATAAGTAAAAATGTGAAGTAGTGGAATCAATTGTGTTAAAAAAGAGACAAAAAGAGTGAATGAGCTTGTTGCACCCCAATAAAAAAGTAATAAGAAAGAGGCAAAAGCCTAAGTTTGGGGGTGCTTGTTATTATTATACTCTTCACTCTCCCAAAACAAAAGAGGGAAAAGATAGAATTGAAGTAAAGAAAAGAACCAAAAGAAAAGGGAAAAATGGAAAAGCTAAAGAGCTTATGGTACACAGAATGAGCCTAAAATGCCTATTTTTACCTACCTATACCTAAGCCTACATTACAACCCTTAAAGTCCTGAAGATCTCTGTTATGCATATCCAGGATTAGTGGAGAATAGCAAGTAAGCATGCCATATGATTTTTGAATTTATATGCATGATTCAGTAAGTTGACTTCCATTAAGCATGATAAATATGAGTTTGCGAAATATCTAGCTTAATGTGTTTAGTGTGCTGAATTTTCATGCTATATGTTCCTGCATATTATTCTGCTAACCTTCGTGTTTTTATAGATAACACTAATACAGCAAAAGTGATCAATGTCAGTGAGTCTTTTATTTTTCGTTTCTTGAGTCCTTATTTCTTTCTTTCTATCTTTGCTCGAGGGCGAGCAAAGGTTAAGTTTGGGGGTATTTGATCGGTGTATTTTATATACACTTTTTGAGTCAGTTTCAGTTAGTCTTTTGTCCCTTTTTGTACAAATAAATGTCGTATTAGGATATTTTTCCTTTCTTTTGAGTCAAAGTGGTTAAAATGGCCAAATGACGGAAAAAGAGCTAAAAGAGGGCAAAAGTGGAGGTTCCAGAGCTAAAAACAGAGAAAGTGGCGAACGAGGCAAAAACCCAGACCGGTAGCCGCGGCCTCCTGCGATCGAGCGGCGCGGCGCTAATCATCGAGAGAGGCCGCAGAGGATCCAGGCCGCGCGCCACGCATACAGAAATCGGCGCGGCGCCAAATCACCCGTGCTTGAGTTCCGGCGCGCGCTAAAGCGAACGCGACGCGGGAAAAATCGAGTTTTGGACGAAGTGCAGGCGGGCACGAAGGAAAGAGAGAGGCGGTTTTCAGCCTATAAAAGGAGAACCAAAGGCAGATTTTGAGGGTTCCCTTTCTTGCATAACACAAGGTTTTCTTGCTTGGAGATTGGAGATCATAATTTAGTACTTTCTTTTCCTTTTCTTTTCTTTTATTTCAGTTTTTGTATGATGAACTTTGAATTAGTTCTTGTCATGTCAATGACTAGGAACTAATTCTCTTATAGGGCTTTCCATGTTGATTCACTAGAAACTTATGTTATGAATTAATGCATGTTTATGGTTATTATTCTTCTTTGAGAGATTTATCCAATAATTGCTTTGAATGCTTGGTAATTAATTGACAACTAATTATCCTTATATGATTTTTAATCAAACTTCGAAAGGAGGAGGTTGTGAATATGTTGTAAGTTGGGTAGACATTCTTGGATTGGGGATGAAAATACCTCAATTATTTATGTAGCGTTAATGAGAGGCTTAACAACCCTAATTTTGCGCATGGTGCGTGACGGTTAACTAGGTTTTTGTTCTTAATCCTCCTATAGAGTTTTCCTTATCACCGAAAGGTAGGTAAGGTGCAATACTGGGGTTGAGTGTTTATATATCCTTAACGGGAATATAAAACGATTTCGTAAACCTGCTAGCTCCGAGAGAAGAAGACCATAATTCGTTGCATTAATAAATAACATAAGCGGATAGTTGATGAGTCATGGAAGCCCTATTCCCATCACAACTGAAGTAAACCTATAGTTAATTAGCTATTATAATTATTAGTTATAAACCACAAAATCACATATCAATTACCAAATAGATACCAAAAGATAGATAGTTGGTACTTGAACCCTAATCCTTGTGGACGATATTCGGTCTTATCAAGACTATATTACTTGTCACGATAACGTGCACTTGCGTTAAAGTGTGTGCATCTTTTCGCGCATCAATATCGCGACAACTTCTTTACTAGCTTCCGATCTAGCAATGTACTCGGCTTCAGTTGTTGAATCAGAAGTTGTTGCTTGCTTGAAGCTTTTCCAACTCACTGCTCCACCATTGAAAATGAAGGTATATATAGACTGAGACATGAAATCATTAAGATCTGTCTGAAAGCTATCATCAGTGTACCCAGTAGCCACTAGCTTTTCTTGTCTACTATAGACTAAGAAATAATCTTTAGTTCATCTAAGATACTTAAGAATACTCTTAACTACTTTTTAGTGTTCTTCCCCAGAATTCTGCTAGAATTTGCAAGTCATACTAAGTGCGTAGGCCATATCTGGCCTCGTACATGTCATGACATACATGATAGATCCTATTAGTTAAAACATGTGGGATTTTTTTCATACATTCAAGTTCTGTAACAGTAGAAGTACTATCCTTATTTGATAACTTGAGGCCTTGACCCATAGGAAAACCTCCCTTCTTGAAGTATTCCATAGAGAATCGTCTTAGCACTTTGTCTATGTATATGGACTGTGACAGCCCCAACAATCTATTAGGTCTATCTCTATAGATCCTAATTCCAAGAATGTAACAGGTTTCACCCAAGTCCTTCATCATGAAGGTACTGGATAACCATTCCTTGACAGATTGCATGAGTGTCTTATTGTCTCCCATTATTAATATGTAATATACATAAAGAACAATAAAGACAATACTTCCTTACTTACACTTACTATAAACGCATGGATCTTCTTTACTTCTAACAAAGTCAAACGATTTGACTGCTTTGTCAAAGCAAATATTCCAACTCCTTAAGGGTTAAACAGGTTCAGGAGATTCTCAATTCGGGGATCATACGCCCGAGTGCCAGTCCCTTTTCCTCGTCGGTGTTACTGGTAAAGAATAAAGATGGGTCATGGCGGTTCTATACAGATTATCGAGCCCTCAACGCCGCGACAATCAAGGACAGGTTTCCGATACCGACAGTGGAAGATATGCTGGATGAACTCCATAGCGCCATGTTCTTCACGAAGCTCGATCTAACTGCAGATTATCATCAAGTGAGGATGCACGAGGCGGATGTGCCCAAGACAACGTTTCGCACTCACAATGTCTATTATGAATATCTCGTCATGCCCTTTGGTCTGTGTAATGCGCCATCTACGTTTCAAGCATTGATGAACTCAATATTCCGGCCACTATTGCGCAAATTAGTCTTTGTATTTTTCGACGACATCCTCGTCTATAGCCCAGATTAGGAGACGTACTTGATATATGTTTGCAAAGTGTTCAAACTCCTGCGCGAAAACTAACTATCTGTCAAGTTCAAGAAATGCGATTTTGGGAAATAGGAACTGGAGTACCTGGGTCATATAATCACCAGCAAAGGCGTTAAGGTGGACCGCTCGAAAATCAAGGTTTTGCTCGATTGGTCAGTCCCACAACAATCACAGAACTTCATGGTTTTTGGGATTGACGGGCTATTACCGGAAATTCATCAAGGATTACAGTCTAATAGCGAGAACCCTAACTAACCGCTTGCGCAAAGGACAATTCACATGGGATCCAGAAGAAGAACAAGCCTTCGCAGCACTCAAAGAGGCAATGACAACCACGCCGACTTTAGCCTTACCAGATTTTTCAAAGCCATTTGTCATCCAAACAGACGCCTCGGGGGAAGGTATAGGTGCGATTCTCTCTCAAAATGACCAACCTATAGCATTTATGAGTAGATCATTAGGGAGTACAAAGAGGAACTGGTCAACTTATACACGAGATATGTTGGCTATTGTCATGGCGATACGCACATGAAGACCATATGTGCTCGGTCGAAGATTCACTATCCAGACGGATCAACACAGTCTTCGATACCTGCTCGAGCAAAGAATTCTCACACCGAAACAACAAAAATGGATGGGGAAATTAGTGGGCTACGATTACGAAATCTTATACAAACCAGGTAAATCTAACGTAGCCGCAGATGCTTTATCGTGAGTTTCCGATAGCCCTGTGCTCAACACTATGTCAGTTACTTATGTGTCTCTTTGGGAAGAACTCAGGCAATTAGCAAAGACGGATCCGTATCTGGTGCGCATTGGAGAAACAGCTACATCAAAATAAGGGAAACCTTACACTTGGAAGGACGGTCTCCTGTGCTACAATACCCGCGTGGTTATACCTCATAATTCTCATTTCATTGCTCAGCTTCTTCATGTACATCATGACACACCAATGGGCGGTCATTCGGGAGTATTGCACACATTCAAAAGGTTGTCTCACCAATTTTATTGGCTTTCGATGCACAAGATAGTCATGGAGTATGTCTCTCACTGTGACATGTGTCAAAGGTCCAAATCACAGACGTTGTCACCGGTCGGTCTCCTACAACCGTTACCGATTTCAAATCAGGTTTGGGAGGATGTCTCTATGGATTTCGTGGATGAGTTACCTCGTTCTAACAATCATACGACAATTCTGGTGGTAGTGGACCATTTAAGCAAATCGTCACACCTCATTCCTTTGGCCCATCTGTACACATCTTTTCAAGTGGCTATGAGATTCGTCGATTCAGTCGTTCGCCTTCATGGGATTCCAAGGTTAATACTCAGTGATCGTGATCCACTTTTTCTCAGTAACTTTTGGAAGGAGTTCTGGAAACTATCCGGAACTACATTACGCATGTCGTCGGCCTATCACCCGTAAACGGATGGGTAAACGGAGGTCGTTAACAGGTGTATCGAGCAAATTTTTCATTGTTTTGTCTAGAATAGACCTAAGTAGTGGAGCGGTCTCCTCCCCTAGGCTGAGTACTGGTATAACACCATGTACCCTTCATCAACCAGAATTACACCATTCTAAGCCTTATACGACTGACAAACACCATTGATGCCAAGGTAGGAGATCATATCCTCTTTGGTGGAAGAAATTAATGAACAGTTGCAGGAAAGAGATGCGTTGCTGGGTGAACTGAAACAATATCTCCAAACCGCAAACAATCGTATGAAGCAAATGGCGGATCGCAAGAGGAGGGACATCGAATTTGAAGTGGGTGATTGGGTGTTTCTCTGATTACAGCCATATAGACAAAAATTAGTTTTCAAACGATCGTCTCAGAAGCTAGAGAATCGGTTTTTTGGGCCATTTCAGATTGAGAAATGCATCGGACAAGTGGCGTATCGATTGAAGTTTCCTGAGGTTTCACGAATTCATCCGGTGTTTCACGTGTCCTTATTAAAGAAACGCATCGGCGAAGAGGATCCAGTTTCAGTGGAGCTGCCGCCCCTTCGAGATAATGGATTGTTTCACTTGTAGCCAGAAGAGGTCCTCACAACGCGTCAAACTCAACAAGGATCCAAGACGTTTACTGAAGTATTAATTAAGTGGGAACATATGCCGATTGAAGAAGCTACCAGGGAAGATTACAAACAGATTAAGGCAAGGTTTCCACACTTTTCGGTGAACCTTGAAGACAAGGTTCTTTTGGACCGCGGGAGTACTGATAGAAGGCCATCTGAGGATGAAGTGCAGGGCAATCACAATGGTGAGGTGGTACTGAGGAAGTCAACTAGACAAAAGATTCCAAATAAAAAGTTGTCACGCCCCAAATTTTCCTAAGTCTTTACTTAGGGCGTGATGGCACCTGGACAATTATTTTCCACCAGGAGCACCATTTAATTCTCTTTATTTAGAAATTTAAACTTATATTCAAATACGGAGCTATTAATAAAAATAACAATAAAGAAATTTGTTTATGACTTTATTGAAAATATAACGCGAGCCCATACTCGTGCAAATATTGTTTCTACATAGACATACTGACAAATATTATTCTAAGTTGGAAGGGAGATCATTCCACACGGGCATATCCCGAGACATTGGGCGACATTACGAACTGCAGTACCAAGCCCGAAACAATGGACTTGGTATGAAAAGAGGCTGCGGGACGATCGCTAGCCTTGACGTGGAGCCTTTCCTCTATCACCCTTTCCTGAAACATGTTAAATAAAGAGTCAGCCCTACCATCTGGGGCTGAGTGAGAACCTTACCCTGCAATTCAAAGTAACACCACAATATTCCAAGTGCAATCACATTATAACGTAATAAGCATATTGCAAAAACATATCAGGTTACAACATTTTTAAATATGCAACAACTCCTCATAGGAAATTCTCGGTTTAACTAACACTTCATTTTATCTCGTATTATACGTTAAGACATTCCCCTGCATTTCCACATGTTTATTACATTTATATATTTGTGAACGCGTATTCACTTTTTTATATTTGTTGCGGCGTGCAACCCGATCCATTATATTTACGTATTTGTGAACACGTATTCACTTTACGTTTTGTTGCGGCGTGCAACCCGATCCATTATGTTTACGTATTTGTGAACGCGTATTCACTTTACGTTTTGTTGCGGCGTGCAACCCGATCCATTATATTTACGTATTTATGAACACGTATTCACTTTACGTTTTGTTGCGGCGTGCAACCCGATCCATTATGTTTACGTATTGTGAACGCGTATTCACTTTACGTTTTGTTGCGGCGTGCAACCCGATCCATTATATTTACGTATTTGTGAACACATATTCACTTTACGTTTTGTTGCGGCGTGCAACCCGATCCATTATGTTTACGTATTTGTGAACGCGTATTCACTTTACGTTTTGTTGCGGCGTGCAACCCGATCCATTATATATTTATATATTTATGTGAACACGTATTCACTTTTCATATTTTTCAGAAGATCGAATAAATACTATTCTCTTTTCTAACATTCTGTCATTCATACTTGTAACGATTATAACTTTTTAACCATAACTCCAACTAAGGTGTTTCTCAAGCGGAAACTAAGGTAAGACGGGGATCTTTCACTGTACCAAATTTCATTTAAAACTACTTTGGGTAACTAACACAAATTTATCCTCAAAACAGCCACATAAAATTTGTTTCGGTAGAATTTTTATTTAAACAACACCCAATCTTATAATAGTCATAACTCCTAATCTGTAAACCCGTTCAAGCCCCATAAATTCTCAAAACGACGAGAACAGAGAGCTACACGTCTCCGTGTGAACCATCCTTTCATATTCTGTACCGTTTGGTACAGTTTTACACTTTTATTCGCTGCCCTTCCTGGATCTCGATAGATCCGAGGAAGAAACTTTAAACAGCGATAACTCTCAATACGTAAGTCGTATAAACCCCCGTAAGGTCTCACAATGTCCACAACAGAGAGATCTAGAACTTTCATTTAGCAACAATTTTATATTCCTCACATATTAGTACAGTTTTACGTTTAAACGTCCTGCCTTCTGGATTCCGATGAATCCGAGGCAGCAACTTCAAACTACAATAACTCTCAACTCGTAAGTCTGTTTTAATAACTCTTTATCTATATCTGTCCGTAACAGAGATATTTACAACCATGTAAATTTTCATATAATTCTAATAAGTAAAACTCAATAAAAACAGTCCGTAATTATGCCTTTCCGAATTTCGGCCAAATCTAAGGCAGGAACTTTGAACTATGATAACTTTCAAACCGTATGTCCATTTTACCTCATATTTGGTTCTATATGATCATATTAGAGAGTTGTACCACTCCTCCGAATTTCATCAAATTCTAACAATTATAACTCAGTGAGAACAGTTCATAAAGTTCATGACGCAACTAGTTGTCTAAACAATCAAAAGTTCAATATTTCTTTTCAATACTCAATTCTTATTCTAACATGTATTGAACTTAAAATAAAGGATATTACCAAGAATTTCTGAGTGAGAAAACTCACCTTGTAAGTGTGAAAAAGATTGTGGTTCGGTTGCTACAACCACCCTTGCTCCTTAGTGTTCCCTAATTTTCTTGTTCTCCTTCCTCCCTTGATATTTTCTTGATTTTTTTCCTTCTTGTTCACTTGTTTTTTTTCTGATTTTCTAACCTTTATGTTATGTACTTTGTTTGTGTGTAAATACAATGTATAAATGGAGGAGTTTTCTATAACCTATGGGAGGTGAAATGACAAGAGTTGGAGGGGAAATGAAAAAGGGGGGGAGGGGAAGGAGTGACTACGTGCATGCAGCACTTTCTCTTCTTTTTTTTTTTGTTTTGTTTTGTTTTTTTTTTTGTTTGTTTTGTTTTTGTTTTGTTTTGTTTTTTTTTTGTTTTTTCTTATTTTCATTTCATCTATCTATTTATCCAACTTTAACACTAACTCTATCCCAAGCAATTTATTCTTTGTTTGCTTATATATATATATATTTATTAACCCAACCACAACTATATATTATTATTTATTTTTTTCCGGATTTTACATTCTCTCCTCCTTAAGCAACATTCGTCCTCGAATGTGAATAAGGTCGTAATAATCACATGGACACAATACTAACATAATCACATAGACACAAAAATGTTTATTGTTATTGTCACAAATTTGGGGCTTCACATTCTCCCTTCCTTAAGAAGCATTCGTCCTCGAATGAGAATAAGGTTGTAACACATGCATATAGACACGCAAATGACGCACATATGATGTACTATGTAACACATTTTTTTTTTTACCTTAGTCAAATAGGAATGGATATTTGACTTTCATCGCCTCTTCGACTTCCCATGTGGCTTCCTCGGTGGAGTGGTTCCTCCATAGGACCTTCACGGAAGCAATATCTTTATTTCTAAGACGTTGGACCTTTCTATCAAGTATTTCTACTGGAGCCTCTTCATATTGAAGCTCTTTATTAAGAACTATCTCCTGGGGAAGGATGGCGTGACTTGGATCGTGCAAGTATTTTCGTAACATTGACACATGAAATACCGGATGCACTGCTTCCAGCTCTTGTGGAAGTGCTAATTCGTAAGACACATTCCCCACTCTTCGCAAGATCTCATATGGCCCAATAAACCTTGGGCTCAATTTCCCTTTCTTACCAAAACGCATCACTCCCTTCATTGGGGACACTTTTAAAAATATTTTCTCCCCCTCTTGGAATTCAAGATCTCTTTTCCGATGATCCGCATAAGACTTATGACGGCTATGAGTTGTTTTGATCCGCTCCCGAATCATCTGTACCTTATCATTTGTTTCTTGAATGACTTCAGGTCCGAACAGTTGCGTCTCACCCACCTCGAACCATCCAAGTGGAGACCTACATTTTCGTCCATATAATGCTTCAAACGGGGCCATTTGTATGCTAGAGTGAAAACTATTGTTGTAGGCGAACTCAATTATACATAGATGGTCCAACCAGCTTCCCTGAAAATCTAACACACAAGATCGCAACCTGTCCTCAAGTGTTTGAATTGTTCGCTCAGCTTGCCCATCTGTTTGCGGGTGGAAAGCCGTGCTTAACATAACTTTTGTCCCGAGACCCTGCTGGAAACTTTGTCAAAAGTGTGAGGTGAACTGGGAACCCCTATCTGGAATAATTTGTAAGGGAATCCCGTGTAACCGCACAATCTCCTTCAAATAAAGCTGTGCGTACTGTGGTGCGTGATACATAGTCTTGACCGGTAAGAAATGGGCTGACTTTGTAAGCCGATCAACAATCACCCAAATAGAATCATACCCTTCTCGAGTTTTCGGTAGACCAGTTACAAAATCCATATGAATCGCCTCCCATTTCCACACGGGGACTCCAATGTCCTGAAGTAATCCGTCAGGTTTTTAATGTTCAGCTTTCACCTGCTGACATATAAGACACCTCCCGATAAACTCCGCAACGTCCTTCTTCATCCCGTCCCACCAGTAATTTGCCTTGAGGTCCTGATACATTTTTGTTGACCCTGGATGAATGGAATATCTTGTGTTGTGACCCTCATCTAAGATCTTCCTCCTTAGATCCTTTACCTTAGGAACACATAACCTACCCTTATACCGAAGGGTTCCGTCATTATCTCCCAATGTAAATCGTGATGGTTTTCCTGTTGGATCCTCTCCGAAATCCAACAAACTCCGTATCCTCAAACCGACTTTCTTTTATTTACGAAGCTAAAGGCATCGCGAGGTATCATGTACCACCACCCTACCTTCACCGATCTCAGTTAAGCTAACCCCGAGGTTTCCCAATCTTTGTACCTCCCGAACAATACCCCTATTTTGTATTACCAAATGGACCAAGCTGCCCATTGATCTCCTACTGAGTGCGTCAGCCACCACGTTGGCTTTCCCAGGATGGTAAAGAATACAAAGGTCATAATCCTTGCAACTCTAACCATCTTCTTTGCCTGAGATTCAAATCCTTCTGCGTGGTTATGTCTCGCAAACTCTTATGATGTGTAAATATGTCCACATGCACACCATACAAATAATGTCTCCATATTCGTAAGGCAAACACCACCGCAACTAATTCCAAGTCATGAGTTGGGTAATTCTTCTCATGTATCTTCAATTGTCTAGATGCATACGCAATAACCTTTCCAAACTGCATCAAGACACATCCTAACCCAACTCTGGAGGCATCGCGATAGGCAGAACCCTTCTTGTCCCGATGGTAAGGTTAGGAGTGCGATGAGTCAACAATTCCTTTAGTTTCAAAACTTGCTTCACATGCTCGACCTTTGGTACTTAACCGCTTTTGAGTCAACCGGTCAAAGGAGCGTGAAGACTAGAAAAACCTTTTACGAATCTTCTATAATACCCAGCCAAACCCAAGAAACTTCTAACCTCTGTCGGAGTGGTCGGTTTTGGCCAGTTCTTCACTGCTTCTATCTTCTGGGGGTCTACCATAATTCCATCCCTTGACACAACATGACCCAAAAAGGCTATCTTTTCCAACCAAAATTCACACTTTGAAAATTTAGCATATAGTTTCTCCTGTTTCAAGACTTGAAGCACTACCCTCAGATGCTCTTCCTGTTCTTCAACACACTTGCTGTAAATTAGGATATCATCTATAAATACAATTACGAACAAATTCAAGAATGGTTTAAAGATTATGTTCATTAGATCCATAAAAGCTGCTGGGGCATTGGTTAATCCGAAAGACATGACCAAGAACTCATAATGGCCATATCAGGTCCTAAAGGCTGTTTTTGATATATCATTCGGATTTATTTTCATCTGATGATATCTCGAACGAAGATCAATCTTGGAAAAATAATTGGCTCCCTGAAGTTGGTCAAAAAGATCATCGATTCTTGGTAATGGGTATCGATTCTTGATCGTGACCTTATTGAGTTGTCGATAATCGATGCACATTCGGAGTGATCCATCTTTTTTTCTTCACAAAAAGGACTGGTGCGCCCCAGGGGGAAACACTAGGCCTTATAAATCCTTTATCCAGAAGATCCTTCAACTGTTCTTTTAACTCTCTCAATTTAGCTGGGGCCATTCGATATGGAAGAATAGAAA
Organism: Przewalskia tangutica; assembly: GCA_029844215.1. Lineage (NCBI taxonomy): Eukaryota > Viridiplantae > Streptophyta > Magnoliopsida > Solanales > Solanaceae > Przewalskia > Przewalskia tangutica. The sequence goes on from CM056738.1 coordinate 36,749,422, forward strand.
TAGGTCTTGTACCCAGAATTAACTCTATAGCGAACTCCACCTCTCTATCCGGAGGAAGGCCTGGGAGATCTTCAGGAAAAAAACCTTCGAAATTTTTCAAACAATAGGGACATCATGCACCGTTGGGGACTCTTTTTGGGTATCTACTATATTAGCCAGATATGCGTAGTCCACTTTGTGACTCCTTAATAACTTTTGAGACCTAAGGTAGGAAATAAGCTGACGTGAGGATATTCTTCGCATCATGGGTAGCAAATCCACGGAACAGGTGGTATAACGTCTTGGGGATTTTCCCCTCATTTATACTCTTACCCTGAAGCAGGTGGTATGACGTCTTGGGGCTTTCCCCTCATTCATACTCTTACCCTGGAGAATGTGGTATGACGTCTTGGGGCTTTCCCCTCATTCATACTCTTACCCTGGAGAAGGTGGTATAACGTCTTGGGGGTTTACCCCTCATTTATACTCTTACCCTGGAGAAGTTGGTATAACGTCTTGGGGGTTTACCCCTCATTTATACTCTTACCCTAGCTCAACCGGCTATCCTACATAACATAAGTAAGTCAAGAAATCCCCTAACTTCTTATTGACATTATTAATATATCCTCTCATTTTAGTTCACTTAAGGCACTAACATGTCTTAATAAAAGAATCAGGAAATTTAATCTCAAGTACTACATACTTATACTCTTTTAAAGCGAATGACTCTTTTTTTATATAAAACTTCCAAGATACTAATAACCATAGCATCAAGTCACTTGTCCTTACTTATCTTACTTAAAGTAAATCTCTCCTACCTTTCTAGTGCGATCACATCTGGTTATTTTATCGTTGTACACTCCCTTCCACAATCCTTTGAAGGAGGTAGTACGAGAACCAAGTCTTTGAAAAGACTCAAGATAGGCACGAGAAGAGTATGAAAGAAGTGAAACTTTAGGATGTTATTCCGTTTACTTACTACTAAGGTGGCGCGCACACCGTCGCAATAAGTAACCGTTCAAACACCCAACTCGAAGGAAACTTCCTAGAATCTCTTAACCTGGTTTAGCTTTGATACCAACTTGTCACGCCCCAAATTTTCCTAAGTCTTTACTTAGGGCGTGATGGCACCTGGACAATTATTTTCCACCAGGAGCACCATTTAATTCTCTTTATTTAGAAATTTAAACTTATATTCAAATACGGAGCTATTAATAAAAATAACAATAAAGAAATTTGTTTATGACTTTATTGAAAATATAACGCGAGCCCATACTCGTGCAAATATTGTTTCTACATAGACATACTGACAAATATTATTCTAAGTTGGAAGGGAGATCATTCCACACGGGCATATCCCGAGACATTGGAACTGACATTCTGAACCTGACGAGTACCAAGCCCGAAACAATGGACTTGGTATGAAAAGAGGCTGCGGGACGATCGCTAGCCTTGACGTGGAGCCTTTCCTCTATCACCCTTTCCTGAAACATGTTAAATAAAGAGTCAGCCCTACCATCTGGGGCTGAGTGAGAACCTTACCCTGCAATTCAAAGTAACACCACAATATTCCAAGTGCAATCACATTATAACGTAATAAGCATATTGCAAAAACATATCAGGTTACAACATCTTTAAATATGCAACAACTCCTCATAGGAAATTCTCGGTTTAACTAACACTTCATTTTATCTCGTATTATACGTTAAGACATTCCCCTGCATTTTCACATGTTTATTACATTTATATATTTGTGAACGCGTATTCACTTTTTTATATTTGTTGCGGCGTGCAACCCGATCCATTATATTTACGTATTTGTGAACACGTATTCACTTTACGTTTTGTTGCGGCGTGCAACCCGATCCATTATGTTTACGTATTTGTGAACGCGTATTCACTTTACGTTTTGTTGCGGCGTGCAACCCGATCCATTATATTTACGTATTTATGAACACGTATTCACTTTACGTTTTGTTGCGGCGTGCAACCCGATCCATTATGTTTACGTATTGTGAACGCGTATTCACTTTACGTTTTGTTGCGGCGTGCAACCCGATCCATTATATTTACGTATTAGTGAACACATATTCACTTTACGTTTTGTTGCGGCGTGCAACCCGATCCATTATGTTTACGTATTTGTGAACGCGTATTCACTTTACGTTTTGTTGTGGCGTGCAACCCGATCCATTATATATTTATATATTTATGTGAACACGTATTCACTTTTCATATTTTTCAGAAGATCGAATAAATACTATTCTCTTTTCTAACATTCTGTCATTCATACTTGTAACGATTATAACTTTTTAACCATAACTCCAACTAAGGTGTTTCTCAAGCGGAAACTAAGGTAAGACGGGGATCTTTCACTGTACCAAATTTCATTTAAAACTACTTTGGGTAACTAACACAAATTTATCCTCAAAACAGCCACATAAAATTTGTTTCGGTAGAATTTTTATTTAAACAACACCCAATCTTATAATAGTCATAACTCCTAATCTGTAAACCCGTTCAAGCCCCATAAATTCTCAAAACGACGAGAACAGAGAGCTACACGTCTCCGTGTGAACCATCCTTTCATATTCTGTACCGTTTGGTACAGTTTTACACTTTTATTCGCTGCCCTTCCTGGATCTCGATAGATCCGAGGAAGAAACTTTAAACAGCGATAACTCTCAATACGTAAGTCGTATAAACCCCCGTAAGGTCTCACAATGTCCACAACAGAGATATCTAGAACTTTCATTTAGCAACAATTTTCATATTCCTCACAGATTAGTACAGTTTTACGTTTAAACGTCCTGCCTTCTGGATTCCGATGAATCCGAGGCAGCAACTTCAAACTACAATAACTCTCAACTCGTAAGTCTGTTTTAATAACTCTTTATCTATATCTGTCCGTAACAGAGATATTTACAACCATGTAAATTTTCATATAATTCTAATAAGTAAAACTCAATAAAAACAGTCCGTAATTATGCCTTTCCGAATTTCGGCCAAATCTAAGGCAGGAACTTTGAACTATGATAACTTTCAAACCGTATGTCCATTTTACCTCATATTTGGTTCTATATGATCATATTAGAGATTTGTACCACTCCTCCGAATTTCATCAAATTCTAACAATTATAACTCAGTGAGAACAGTTCATAAAGTTCATGACGCAACTAGTTGTCTAAACAATCAAAAGTTCAATATTTCTTTTCAATACTCAATTCTTATTCTAACATGTATTGAACTTAAAATAAAGGATATTACCAAGAATTTCTGAGTGAGAAAACTCACCTTGTAAGTGTGAAAAAGATTGTGGTTCGGTTGCTACAACCACCCTTGCTCCTTAGTGTTCCCTAATTTTCTTGTTCTCCTTCCTCCCTTGATATTTTCTTGATTTTTTTCCTTCTTGTTCACTTGTTTTTTTTCTGATTTTCTAACCTTTATGTTATGTACTTTGTTTGTGTGTAAATACAATGTATAAATGGAGGAGTTTTCTATAACCTATGGGAGGTGAAATGACAAGAGTTGGAGGGGAAATGAAAAAGGGGGGGAGGGGAAGGAGTGACTACGTGCATGCAACACTTTCTCTTCTTTTTTTTTTGTTTTTTTTTTTTTTTTTTTTGGTTGTTTTGTTTTTGTTTTGTTTTGTTTTTTTTTTTGTTTTTTCTTATTTTCATTTCATCTATCTATTTATCCAACTTTAACACTAACTCTATCCCAAGCAATTTATTCTTTGTTTGCTTATATATATATATATTTATTAACCCAACCACAACTATATATTATTATTTATTTTTTTCCGGATTTTACATTCTCTCCTCCTTAAGCAACATTCGTCCTCGAATGTGAATAAGGTCGTAATAATCACATGGACACAATACTAACATAATCACATAGACACAAAAATGTTTATTGTTATTGTCACAAATTTGGGGCTTCACAAAAGTATTTGGGTTAATAAGGCCACGTGACTTCCCCGTTTTTCAGTTGTTTGCTTGTTCAAATAAGAGAACGAGTCTTTAGGAAGACAGTTCTCCACTTTCATGTTGTTTTCGTTTTGTAAGGAGTCCATGACTCCATTTTCTTATCATTCCCTTTTTGTAAGGAGTCCATAACTCCAACCTTCTTTATTTTCCTATTTAATCAATGAGAAAAGCCAAAAATAGGTAGTCTGAACTACCACAAATACTCAGTTTTTTGTTCTTATGAGCAATTCTCTTTGGCTTGAAGAGGGACCATAACATAGTTACACTCGTCAAAAGTATTCAACAACAACGTAAGAAACCTTAATATATAAGTTATTCCTAATATAGCTATCACTACTACAGTTTTCAGCTTGCGTAACGCATCTTAGATAGCGCTTTTTCAAATTTTCAAATTAAAAAAAAAAAATCTAACAAAAAATACAACATAGCGCTTTTCGGAAATTTTAATCGAAGTGCTATGCAAGTTACTCCTTGCATAGCGCTTATTTATAGCGCTATTATAATTTGTGTTACCTAAGTAATTTATTAATATAATAATATAAATATTCCCACTTAGATAGCGCTTGTGGAAGCTCTATTGAAGTTAAGTTGTAAAGAATTACAAAATAATGAAGGAATTAGCCGAACTTGTACGTGTAAGCAAGTCTGAAATTCTCTATAGAATGGCGATATCCGTCGGTGAACAGTGATTCCGACGGTGAATCGTCGATTATGGCCACCACAGGACTCCATTGAAGACGAGACTTATACCATTAGTTTCGTCTCTTCAAGCCCGTCATTTCCATACCAACCACAATCGTCAGTTCTACCTACATCGTCGGCAATCTCAGATAGAAAAATCCCCATGTTTTCTGATCGTCGTTCTTGATTTTCGGTCATCTCCGGTCGATTCGAGGGTCAAGTGTGGTGCCAAAAGGTTCTTCTTCATCATACCTACAGTTTTCACCTAACAACACCATTCGATTCTACCCCTACATCTACATCTCCTAAATCAAAATTCCCAAAAACCCTAGGCGCAACTTTCAATTTTCCGGCCATCTCCTGTAACGTTGAGCATCAAGAGAGGTCTCATTGTGTTTATATATCTGTTCTCTACATTCTTTACCCACCACTGTCTCTCATTTCATCATCCATCGGAAAATACCATTATTGATCGAAAAGTTGACTTCAGGACATTATGGTGGCAACGAGCACTGGACGCCCTCCTACTGAAATCATTCTGACTACTAATAGTAGCCATTCTCGGCCAGCTGCAGCGGTGTTAATGGCTTCTCAACAGCCAATCCTCAACTCAGCAACACCCATAGTACCTTTATTATTCTCACAATCAACTGGAAATGCTACGGGATTTGCCACAACCTGCTCTAAACAAAATTCTGATTTGCCTCCTCCGGTTGCATCAAAACAGGTACATGACATGAACACATAACATCTCAATATATGTATATGCCTTTAGTTTAAACTCTAATATAACCATACAAAAATATTGGTCGAGGATTCATTTAGCTCATGGATGTGCAGAGATAAGCTATGTATATGGCAGGAAGAGCATATGCACACTTCTAAATATCTAAATGTTAGTTTTAAATTAATCTACTCCGATTCAGCTCCAAAAGTTAGTCAAATTGACTCTCGAAAAGGGAAAGGTGACCTACTTATCCTGAATTTCCTTTACAACTGATCTTAGTTAATAGTTTTATGTGGGTTATTGACATTTCAGGAAGTTAGCTGCACAAATAGCAAGTAAACAGCAACAACCAGCAGTCGAGGTACACTTTCAATCCCCTCTTGGTTTATTTTATAACTCATGAAGTGTTTATGTGATTGACCATTGTTAGATTCATTTTAAGTTATTAGACATGTTAGTTGGTTATTTGAATCTGTTAAACTTGTTTTTTTAACACGCCTAGTTAAGTAAAATATTTATTCATGTTTACTAGTATGATTATTTAAACATGTGAAACTCCTTAAAGTTGTACAATTTGCATCTGGGCTGCTCACAATCTGGTGTCGTGTTGTTCAGGTGGGACTTATCCACTATTTGCTGACTGTTATATGTGATTAAGCTAAAAATGCTTTTATGTTAAGTCGGGAACTTGTTTAAACCACGTGTATACTAGGTCAATTAACTTAATACTCAGCTTGGGCTGGTTATGGGTCTTTAAGTTCATATTCTCTTAAAAGGCTAAGTGATATATGTCTCCCCCCTAATAACTACTTCAGATAATTGACCACTTAGTATTTCTTTAAAAGTTGTTAGTTTGTGAAGATATATACATTTCTTGATACTCATCCTTTATCATTTTCCTTCCCACCGTTGCTGCATTTTAATGCCTACCGTTGCTGCATTTTACGTCCACTGCTGCTGCTGCTCTTTTATGCCCAATGCTGCTGCTCTTTTATGCCTACTGCTGCTGTTTTCGATTTACATACTGCCTTGTTATGAGAATAATTGCTACATCTTGAGACTTCGAATTCTTGTTTCACTCGATATGAACTGCCATAAGAACAGCCGATGCACCTCAAATTGGTGTACTCTCTTGAGGCAAAAACACTGGTCACTATGCATGTTGATTGAGCCGTCATTACGCTCAAAATTTTCTCTGGTTTGTTGTTTCTTATTTAAAGAGAACGTATGCTACACTTGATAAATACATTCTGATAAGAAACAATTCTATACTTCGGATATTTCACTGATTCGAACACAATACTATATTCAGGCCAACGAAATTGAAATTGAGGCTGCATCCCATCGGCTTTGGTATAATACTGATTTGAACATAATACTACATGACCCTCCCGGGAAGGTCGTCCCTCGGTTTGCTTTCCTTCGGAAAAAGGGCGATGATGACACATATGGATTTATTACATATATATCGGATACCAACATGCTTGGGGGGCGACTAGATTGACTGACAAGTCGCTAGGACACACCCATGACTTGTTTGAGATGTCCCTTTACGAAATATAGATATGAGCCTTCCGTAATTAAAACTCATATTGTTTTATTACGAATCCGGAGGTTTTTTCCGTATTTATTCATTTTACTAACTCTTTTACTAAGTGTATTTTGCAGGTACCCGGAGGCGCATCCTAAAGTTAAAGCCCGTGCAGAAAAGGAAAATAAAAGCGAAATCCGCTAAGTTCTCTTCACTCCCACTTTATATGATTTTTGCTTTCTTGTTAAATGCATATCTTATTTAAATACCCAACCATATTTGTATGAGTTTATTTGTGTAAGTATGTTTATTTGTTGGACGTTTCTATTCTAACTATGTTTTTGTAACATCTATGTTTTGCAGTTTGTTCATAGTTCACCACTCAAAGTTTATCCTACAAGCAAAATGAATAATTTTTGAATTAATTGGGAAGACTACTTGTACAATCAATTCCTCAAAGAAAAAATGAAAGGTTGAAGCTATTAGTTAGTATTTTGATGTAATTGTTGACTATGTCGTATTGTTATTAGTTAATGATTGTAAGCAACTAATGATTAAGATACTATTTTAAATATATTATTATATTTTATGCGAATGATTATATTATATTATATTATATTATATTATATTTTGAATGGGTATTCTTTTTGTTATCGTTTTGATATTTTATTTATTAGGTGAAAAAACAGGTGGAAAAAAAATAGGTACCAAAACAATAAATAAAAAGTAAAAACAAAACAGATAAAAACAATTGGATAAAAAAGCGCTATGCAAGCTAGTATCTTCAAAATAGAAGTATAACTTGCATAACGTTTTTTAAGCGCTATCTAAGAAAAGCGCTATGCAAGCAGGAAAAAAAGCGCTATGCAAGCGCAATTCTGTAGTAGTGTATGAAGATGGATGGTTAAGTAAGTGGTACAAAAATGATCAATATATATATATATGGAAAGCAAAGGCTCAGACTTCAAAAACAGATGGGAAAGGTCAGCTACAACTCTTTTTTTTTTCCAGGTAAATGCAAATATTATAAAAGAACAAACGAAAAGAACAGGGAGCTACAATCAGTCGTTGAGGGTTCTCAATCCTCAACGTAAGCATAAACACGAAATGAAAGAGTGGGGGGATGGGGCGTTCACACAACGGTGACGTTACAGGAGGGGATTAAATCATAAACTCAATCTTGGAAAGTTGAAATACTCTTTTCACTTCTCAAAATTGTTGCTAGGCTTTGTACTTGATACAATTCTTCCTTGAAGTAACTTCTGGTCATCCATCATTACCCACACAAAGTGGTGTTTGCATGTACACCCTCGGCGTATTCACGATACCCATAGCACTTCTAATCGTATAGGGGCACCATGAAAAGTGTTGGTTTCCGCAAATGAAGTCAAAAAACGTGTATCATTGGGAATTGGTGTCCCAAAAGTCTTTTGTTGTATTAATACATTATCAATTAATGCATTAGAGTTCCTATGGCTCTCGGTTTTGGCAACACCGGTTGCCCCCCAAATCGAGTAATGAAGTTCATTAAAACGAGATGACTCTACATTCCCCATGCCAATTAAAAGTGTTGAGTTAATAGGCATCTTTTGGAGAGAAAACCCCTCAACTTCCGCAGCTTTTGCCTTACCAAGATCCGTTGGAATATGAGCAATTTCGATTGTAGCACCCATTGAATGAGGCGTGCTATTGTCAAAACCGGTTCCCACCGAAATCGAATTTCGAAGTCGCCTTAAATGAGATGGCTTGTCACTACCAAGGACCATGGGATTAGGAGCAGCTTCGGTTGGAGCACCTAATAAATGAGGCGTGCTATTGACATCCGCAACCATTGAATGCATCAAATTACTAGACCTCTTTTGGATAAAAAACCCCTTGGCTTCCGAAACCTTAGCATTTCCAAGGCCAATTAGAAAAGGAGTTATCTCGGACTCAACAACCAAAGACTGGTGGCCCATGGACTTCACCCAAGACCCATGCCCACCTATCTGACCCGCAATCAACCCGAGACCAACCTTGAGACCCGCTTTCACCTTGGCATCCAAAGTGCCCGCCGGAAAAACCTCTTTGTACTCAGAAACCAAGGATCGGCGACCTAAGGGTTCAAACCACAAATCATGAACATCAACACGACCCTCCTGCAACCCGGGACCACCCTCCATACCCACTTTCGACCCGGGATTTCTATCAAGATCCGCAATCCCCCCATAGTCAAGTGAGCCTACCGGAACCGCAGCTGTCTTTCCGACTTCCAAGCCTGCCGGAAAAGCCATTTTGGACTTAAACACAAAAGAACGGTGACCCATGGGTTTCAACCACAACCCCTTATCACCATCACGACCCTCCCGACCGGGACCACCCAACATACATGAATGACCGGGATATCCGTCGAGACCATGGCCAGCGCCCACATAAGCCCCCCGGAAATGCACTCTTCAAAATCAAATCTTGAATAATCAAACTAATCTCTTTCTTTCTTTTGGCTGAAATCTTTATATTCTTTCTCATGGCTAGAAGGAAGATAACTCACTCTATAACAAATCAATTAAAGTGAACATGAAATGAACACACAAACTTCTACGTAGGATGGATTAGATCAAAGAACAATCCGTGTAGTACCTTAGTTGATGAAAATCATAGAAGAAAGGAGACGTAGAAGAGAAACTAGGAAAAAATATTGAGAGCATTTTCGCCTAGTGAGAGAAACATCTCTCTAATTCCTCATGAAACGTCAGCTACAACTCTTGGGGTTAGCACACAATGATACTTATCGTAATAATTATACATGCGGGAAGAGGTGTAGATTCCTAATAACATAGGTTGAAAGATAGAATTTGACTTGATAAAATGTAACTACTTACTGAAGAGCCAACATTTTTCAAATATTTTTTATGCTTCAAGGAACCATGACTAGGAAAAATTCGAGTTAGTAACAAGATCTTCTTAATTTTAGCACATGAAGGGGATAGTGGAATAAGAAAATAGGCAACCAAGACATACATAAGAGCTCGTCTGAATTTTTCAGGAAATAGATTAAATGAAAGTTACCCTAGAAAATAGTAATAAAAGCCCGATCATATGAGAAGACTCCGAAAGGTAAACAACAATCAACAAGTCTATGAGCTAAGGGAAAAAGTTCTATAGCGCCCTGAGAATATGAACGAGATTAAATAAGAGGTATGATTCGCTTTGAAAATGATGTTAAAAAAGAAAACATGATCTAAACCAAAAAAAAGATGAGAATGCACCTAAGAAATTAGACAACGGGGAGTGTCTTACTGTATGGTTTGTAAGGTCAAAAACATCGGAGCTTTCTCAGTTAGAACCAAAGTGTGGTTGATTTTTCTTATAGAGGGAACCTTGCTAAATTTACTTTAGGAATTCTAAAGACCAATGGTTAATCATGATTACCACTCGTGCGATATGATTTCCTTATTCTTACTCCATTATTGCAAGATTTACCATACATATTGTGCATATGTGATATCTAAGAAGCAAATATAACTGATGCAACCTAGATTTTAGTACAATATCTCCTGATAAATGTATGTTCATGTGGAGGCCAATATGATGTTGTATATTTTGAGAAACATTTGTTGTATTTTGGCTGCGTAACAGTTGAGGTGAGATATGATTAACCTTCTTGATTCTAGATATGTAGATGGTTGTGTGAAGCCAACATTGTTGTACTATGCTATCATATGGCCATGTACAACATTGGGTATGTTCTATGGTTATTTGACAGATTTCATATAGTCCTATTTATAGAGAAAATTCTTCCAAAATATTTAAGAATCTTAAGAGTTCAAATTCTAAGTTATACTATCTCTACATTTGAGGACAAATGTTCCTAGGGGGGAAGGATGTTACACCCTGTATTTTATGCATCAACATCATTGTGATGTTAGCTGACATAGGATCAGAGATGGTAATATCTCTCTAAGGGACTAATAATGGTTCAAGACTAATTGGATCGATGAAAGTAAATTTCGACGGAAGTTCGACAAGATGTCATCGTCCGGAGTCCTATGCTAATTACAGAGTATGATATGCGAATTGCAGTACATTTCTGCTAATTATAGATGAAAGGCATAGTGGGATAGGGATTTGGGGTGTCGTGGTCAAGGTCTGTGACACCACCTGCGAATCGCATGCAGTGTCTGTGAACAGTTCATAAGGGTTCAAAGGTGTTTCCATAGTAAAAACATCTAATTTCAACATCAAAATGCTAGCTATGGTGTAGAACAACACTCTCATGTAATGTAAATAAGGGTTGTTATAAGCCACAATATGCTTGGGTTAAAGCTTTTGGTTACTGCATAAGGTAAGTAAATCACCCAGTTTATTGTGCTTAAGGTTATCTACATGTTGGTTGAGTTGTTTGGATGAAAATTTATGAGCTAGAACTTGAATTAAGATGAAATATTGTTATGTTGTTGTGGGGCTGTTTTGAGACCATGAATATCACTTGTTATGGCTTAAGGTCATGAAGGGTACCTTGGTTGTGTTGTAATTCTTGTAATTCTTGTTGGGCTATTCTAAGAGTATATGTATGAGGTATGATGGCTGAAAATTGGTGAAGCAGGTTCAGTATATTATTGTTGTTGTTGTACTTGAGTTGTCTTGGTGTAAAGTTATCATTGTCGAAGAACATGAGGTTCTACGCACATTAAGTGTTCAATGGAACATCCTAGTGAGTGGACCTTTAGTTATTACTCCAATATTTATCTGAACCATCTTTAATGCGTAAGTTTCCACTCAGAGAGCATTCAAGACTTTGGAAGCTAACATTAGCCAAACAAAAAAAAAGGTATGTGAGGCTTACCCTTTCCTTATATCAGCATAATCGTAGAGAAGACATTATAGAAGGAAAGTTCCCCTACCCGATCCCTCTTTGAAAGATGAAAGTATATTTACTCTTGATTCTTTAACAAATCATGTGCTTTATCTGTCCCTAGTCGGGAGTATTTTCCACACTTTATAGTATCTCATCAATATTGTCATAGTATGGTTCCTTATTGATCTCCCAAAAGCTAGAATTGTATGTCTATTAATTCTCATTGATTCATACCGCGGAAATGTAAAATGATATGTTATCCGCGTAAGGATAGTCGGAGGTGTAACGACCTTACGTCACTCTGATGGGCTCAAAGAGTACTCTATGTTCTTCGAACGACTCTCATGTATAAGTATGTATTATGCATCTATGTAGCCCACAGAGGCCTACAACGTTATATACGCTATATATTATATTTATAATATAGCCACAGAGGCCTACGTTGTTATATACATGATATATTATATAGATGAAATTGCCCACAGAATCCTACGGCGTTATATACACGATTATATCATAATTATGCATATTATGGTTCTTAGTGGCATTCAGAATTACATGTAGTTTCTTCCTTATTCTCATTTACATTACTGCATCTATTTACATTATTTCATGCAATACATATTCATTACATTATTCATATTGACGTCCCTTGTCGGGGCACTATGCTTCATGCCCGCAGATTAAGATAGATAGAGCGACACCACTCTCAGTAGGATCTCAACACATTGATGATGTCAGAACTCTCCACTCATTCTGGATATGCTAATCTGAGTCGATATGATTATATGTATATATTTTTGTTTATTGGTATGTCGGGCTCTGTCCCCACATATGCGGGTCCAACCTCATCCACTGGAATCGACACCTTTTCTGAAGCATTCTCTAGGTCTGAAGATACATCCCTAGCATGGCGTTGAGCAGTCGTTGGTGCTCGGTCTCTAGCTGGTACAATAGCATAGCCTCTACCCCTACCTGGAACCCTGCTTCCTCCACATGCAACAACCCTAGCAGTGAGTGTGGGTACGAGTACTCCTGATTTCTAGCTGCAATAGATAGTGTAATCACCATCCGTGAGAGTGAAACAAAGAAACTTTACAACCTAATACAATCAAGTACGCATGATAAGGAATGAAATATTATAACTTTCTTCAATATCCTATAGCCTCTCGAAGATAGGTACAAATCTCATTGTACCGATTACAAAACTATTAAACATTGTTATTATACTCATGAGACCAGTGAACCTAAAGATTTGATACCAATTCATCACAACCCAATTTGCAAAGCTATGAAGGACTTACTCCCACCCGATAAGCGAACCATCCACAAACGATTAAACAAGTTTAAAACAAGTACAAGATATACTAGAATATGAGGTACAAGTCTGGAATAACATCAGAATACACTATCTAAAAATGAAAAAGACATAAATAAAGTAAAGGGAAGTAAAATTGGTGCCGCAGATAAGCCAATAACACACCCTAAAGCCTCCATATTATTACCTCAATGGTTAGTGAAACCTCATGATCTGCTCGTACTAGGGATAGACTATGAACACAAACTATTGCAGCAAGTGTAGAGTGAATAAGAAAAATAATGTATACTTATCAACATCGTTGACCGACCCTAAACTAAAATAGTGACGAGGGTTGATCTGAATGCTAACTTCCACACTGAATCACAATCCCACTCAACTAAGTCTCTGAGTTGTATATGCAGTCTTAACTTAGCCACGTGTCCTCATCACAGTGACACATCTTGCACCATACCACGCGACACCACATCAAGTTATTGGTGTGTAGATTAAAGAACGTGTACATACCATAGATGATAGAATGAAAAAAAATGACCTTAAATCGATTCACACACACATGATAAGGAATGAAAGAATGGAATTTTTAAGTGTTCTGTAGCCTTTTGATGATAACTACATACGTATCTATACCGATCCTCAAGACATCACTTGAGAGACGTTTTCGATGAAAGATAATAAATAAACTTAATAATAAGGGGTAAGGGAATAACAGAGGGTATCAAACTTTTAATGTGACGAGCATTAGTACGTGTACCAGTGCCATGATATGGGTATTAGTATGCAGTGTAGTTGTGGGCTGTAACGCAGGAATGGCAAAGCATGTGGCCATTATATGTTGTATGCTCACTTGCCTCATATTTTACTGTTCAATTGTGTTTGGTACTCTAATAAATTTTGTACTCTCGTGATAAATGTATTGGTAAATTTACTTGAACTTATTGGCTATTAAGTCTGGATTGTTCATAAAATTACTTGGACTCGTGGCATATTAAATCTGGATCGTTGGATAAATTTACTTGAACTCGTTGGCTACTAAGTCTAAATTATTGACAAACTTACATGGAATTGTTGGCTATCATGTCCAAGTTACGGAGATATTTACTCTCTTACGTGTTGTATCATGTATATATATTAATTTGGCTTTATACGATCTGAGAAATCAAGAGTTGAAGGTAAGTGATGGATATTAGGCCTAACTTACCGGTTGATGAATATTTTGGCCTTAAGGATCAGTTGCATGATAATCCATCCTTATAAGGTTGGACGCCCGATATTCTTGACCCCTCGATTCCTGAGAAACTCGGTGATCTCGAAGTTTTTCGAAGCCTGGTCAGAGTACGACTGGTTGTGGGGGGCATGGGTTTTGTTCGAATGGATGAAGTCCATTCTCTCATGTTTCCCATCTCTTCTCGAGAAACAAGTGGGCTATTTCTTTGCAAAACTATATGGGAATTCTAGTATTCCGGGAGGGTATATGGACTAAGCGATTCCCATGGATCACATTTCTCATACAGTCCCGTGGAACTCTGTGTATATACAGGAGCATATGCATTACATTACATTTTATTATTCACTTCTTACTTGATAAATTATTTATATAATTCTCTGATTATTTGATTATCTGAGTATGTGGCTAACTTGGTACTTGATTATCCTCTACTTGGTACTTAGTAGTTCTTTATATGATTTTTGAGTAAGGTAAGTTGGTAAGGGTAAAAAGAAATTCCTAAATTTTATAACCACTTCTTTCTTTGTGTATCTATGACATATATTTAGTACACATGATTTTCATACTCATACTACACTTCTTGCACTCTTTATATGCATATTCGACTCTGAGCACTAGTGAGCAAGGTAGAGTTGTTTGAGTCTGAGACGGTGTTGTTCCAGAGATCGTGGTGAGTTGTCTGCTATTCTGTAACACCCTCCTCCCTCTATTCTTTTATTATTCATGTCTTTTATTTGTATTGAGATAATGTACTAGTGGATTTATGATTTGTACTTTTCTATTCATAGAGGCTCTTGTACTTATGACATCAATCTTAGATGATTTTGATTGTGTCCGCATCTTCTTATTATAAAAGACCTGAGATTAGAAAATTTGAATTATATTTTTACTTTTCTGGTTACTTTAACATAATCGATTCAATAATATTTGGGTTGACTTATCTATCAGTTGGAAACATAGGTGCAATCACGATTTGTGTTTCTTGGTCGCGAGAGTTTTCAAAAATCCTAGATTTATAAGAAGAGGGAGTCCAAGTGTAATTAGACTTTCAATGACATTAATAGTTATTACTACACATATTCAAATAAGGATTTTTTTTATATTAAGGTAAAATTTGAATCGATTTTAAATTCCTAAATAGCATAAATTCTTACATACATCAAATTAGGAAAGATTAAATAGGAACATTTTTATATTAGGAAAAATAATTAAATTACAAATTTGTCCAATGTGAACTCTATTTTTATTTTTAAAGGTTAAAAAGGATAAACGACATTTTGCTTTGAGCTTTGTGCTTTTATAATAGTATAAATATGTATTATTTTTGTCTTGTGATATATGACATAATATCTTAAATTATAATTAAGTAATAAGTGTGTATTTGGTCCCTTTATGTAAAAATGCATTATATTTAAACTATTTTTAGAAGTAATTACCCTGAATATCGAGTAAATAATTCTTAAATTTATGAAGGGATCAAAAGTACACGTATCAAGTAATTAACAATAACAACAATAATAAACCTAGTGTGTTCGTACAAGGGGTTTGAAGAGGGTAGGTTGTACGCAGAACTTTCCCCTACCTTTGTGAGGTAGAGATGTTGTTTTCGGTAGACTCTCGGCTCAGAAGAAAAATATATGTCGCAGAAATATATGAAATGAGAGAACAAGTAGCAAGATACAAAATAAATGTGTCAACATTTAATAATACCCATCAAGAAAATAAAAATGTTGTGATATCTGACAACTACAACCAAAAGGAAAAGAAGAGAGGAGTAAAACTCACCCCTCCCCATACTTAGCTACCTACTACTAACCTTCTAGTCTAATCTTACCTCCATATATTTCAATATGGTAAGGACTAGAATTAGAATTTTTATAATTGAGGAATATAATAAAAAAGAAAAAACTAGTATGAAAAAAGGGAAGCAATAGTCGCAACTTTTCAGAAGCAGTGTCAGAATCCAAAATGGATTACAAATATTTTATAAATAGTGGAATCCCTAGGAAGAACAATACCCACAAAACTACAAAAAGGTGAGTTCTGAGTTTTTCACGGTTGTGCACATTCTCAACCAATTCTTTCTTTATAGGCTTTTTATTTCTACCAAAAGAACAAGATTCTTCTCTTTTTGTCTTGTTTATGTGATTTGATTGATGAATTTTTGTGGGTTTTCTCTGAACGAAATTCAGGTTTTGACGAAGTGTCTGATTTTGAGTTTTTTTTTTAAAAGATTTCGGGGTTTTTGAGGTCTTGATTTCTATCTTTAAAATCAATCTTAGTTTTTACTTTTTGTGTTTTTTTTCTCTTGATAAAGGGATCGTGCATATAACCAAAATCCATCTATTGTTTTTGTTTACCAGATACTTACATCTTTAGATGAGAACACATAAATGATAGGTGTATGAATTAAGCTCTTTTTTATAATTATGTTGAGTCTTCTCATGGAGCATTTAATTAGCTTCAATGGTGCTTCTAATAAGATCTAGATCTAGGATTTGAATTTTATGAGTTTGAATTCAATATGTGTTTACCTAAATTAATTTATTTCTTTATTTAATTCAAGTTGTCAGCAACCAAGAGAAGACATATACACATGACACACAATTGCTCTAACGATAATAATCATGGTGAGTTTGATTCACTCTAAATATAGCACTGTCATTCAATTGATTCACAGTATCTTTGCAATAAAATAGAAATGAGAAAGAAAGAAAAGGAGGCTCGTAAGAACCAAAGAACACAAGTAAGAGCTTATGTATTATTTGCTATTTCAAATTGTGTTTAATTGCTAGAGGCCAATATTAATCCGTACCTTGGGTGCTAAGATGAATTGCGATGAGAATATGAAGTCCAATGTTGATTTTCACATACAAGATGAGGCACAAAGGTTGCTTATGTTGATTTTCTACATTACCAGTTCATTTGGAAAAATCTCGTTTTAGTAGGAGAACTACGACAAGCTGAAATTGTTAATAAAAATTGTAGTTTGTGCTTCTCAAAGCATTGATTACCACCTGAACATGTGAATGAGAACCTAAAAGGCGAAAAATATATTGTCAAAAAAATTCACTTTGTTCAATATACAAACACATTCTAACATTCAATTCAGAGTTCTCAATATGTTTCATCATTGGTTCAATTTCTTTAAGCAACCTTTGTGCCTCATCTTGTATGTGAAAATCAACATTGGAGTTCATATTCTCATCGCAATTCATCTTAGCATCCCAAGGCCCAGATTAATGTTGGGCTCTAGCAATTTAAACACAATTTGAAATAACAAATAATACAAAAACTCTTACTTGTGTTCTTTGGTTCTTAAGCCTTCTTTTCTTTCTCTCTCATTCCTATTTCATTCCAAAGATAATGTGGAATTTTACAAAAAAAAAATCACTGAAATTATATATATAAAAGTTAAAAATTCATGACGTCAGAAAAATAAAATCTTCAATCGATAATACTAATAGGTTCAAAATTGGAAAATAGAGTATTAGAATGAATAATGAGTTAAGTTAATCAGAGCGAAACCACTTCGTGATAGCTGTCTCCGTATAATTATAAAAGAGCATATCATGCATATACCATGAATGAAATAATCTTTACTAATTCTACAAATATGTAAAAATATAATTGGACTTGTTTTTTCAGAAGAATTTTACTATGATAATAATTTTATTTTTCTATTATGGATTAAAAGGATTTTTTAGTTATGGCTCTCTTTTGCCTACGTCATACTCAGATTGAGTATTTAGTTATAATTTTTTTATCAATTATAGCAAGAGTTTATTCCACAACAAGGGCAAGGAGTGTGTGTGTGATGTGAGCACTTGCAATAAATTATTGTATTAGGATGAGACTGTTTCAAACACATTATTCATAGATGTTATGCTCTAATCCAATCAAGAGATAAAAGAAACAAATAAAAGCGGAATTTAGTGATTTAATTCCCATTTCAACTTAGATATTTCATTCTCGTATTTGGAGCTTGGAGTCTCGGTTTGGATAGCTTTTTGAGGGAATTTTCAAGAATCTTCAAGTGGGTAAGTTCCCAATTGATATAGCATTGATTAAAACAATCCAGCGATTTATCATCATTTAGATATATCATTGATTATTAAATATTTGTATGCTATAAATCATGATTTAGGATGATGGTTTTGAGGGTTTATCAACCTTAGGTTGAGAATGGAAGTTTTCTTCAATTAATCATGAAATTTATGTTGGATTTGATTGATTTTTGGTATGTAGAGTTCATAGACCATGTGTAGATAAATTTTTGAACCGATTTCCTATTTTGTCCTTCGAGACTCATAATCCTTCGCCATATGCCTGTTAAGAAACATGGTCTTTCTCCGAGTCCAAACCTAGCCATCTATACATGTGTCATCACCACAAATAAAAAGAAACTAAAGACTTTGACTTGATGCATCTCATCCTTGCTAATATAGCTGAAACCAACACCAATACTTCCAATGGTGAAACTTGCTACTCCAATGGTAGATCATTAAACATTTTCGCAAAACTGAAGGTCCGCAAATGATAACCAACCAAAATATGAAAAATGACCTCACAAGCCAATACCCAAATTTCGGGAAACAACCAAAGAGGAGTGGGCCTATATTTTTGCAAAGTTGAGTGAAGAAAACGTTCAATGGATGTTCCAAGACTTTGCCTCTGAAAGTGTCATAGTTCAAGGAAGGAAATGCCCTTTCTTTGCCAACTATGGGAATTCAAGGGATTCACCATATGTCCCAACCTGAATCTTGAGGCCGTTTGAGAGAAGAAAAGAGATACCTCAATTTGGGAACATGGGTAGATTTGTTGTTACTCCCCAAAATTGGGGGGTATGGTCGGTACATGGTGCCTTAACAACCCGAGTGTACCATCTTTGGGATGACAAGGCCCCGTAATGATATTCATAATACAACTTGAATATAATACCCTATAAAAGGAGAACAACCCAAACATATTTACATATATATAAGGCCGACAAAACCACATTATATAACAACTGACAACCAGGAAGGCCGGCAAGGCCGTACAAACAATTGTATGTAAGACCTAAGCCTACAAGCCTCTAGGAGTAGCATAACTGACAGAAAGTCAAGACAGAGCCCCTCCATACCCAAAATGCATATATACATAAGTAACATAGCCTACCAACTCTCTACAATAACTCCGGGAGAAGTGGAGTGTGTCAACCAACCGCTGAACTAGATGGCCTACTGGGGAGGTTCATCAACTTGCCTACCTAAACCTGCAGGCATTAAATACAGTGCCCCAGTATAGGGTGTCAGTACTAAAGAATGTCCTGGTATGTGAGTGAGATAAAACATGTATAGAAATATAAACGCAAGGAAAAGATAGTAAGGGTAAACTTGGGACTCTGAACTACCATTGAAGGCGTATAACATGCATGCTTATGACCATATACATATATATAAAAATCAAGTTGTTCTGTGGGGCCATTGCATCAAGCTTCCCTCGTAGGCTAACATCATCATAACATACCCAACTACAGTGGTATACACAATGGGTTCCGTACCCTACCGACTATAGCACAATTTGGTATTCATAAAATAGATACATATATATAATGCATGAGAAACATCAAAAGAACATTCTAAACCTTTCAGAGTGATGTAAGGTCATTACAGCTCCGATTTTCATTATGTAACTAACATGCTATCAGATGTCATGAAACTAATAGAGAAGCACAGAATATCATATAATGAGGGATAATTGTAAGATACGGAAAATAATACCGACAAGGGACAAACAAGATTCATGTTATAATTTAATTTGATGAGGACTATAAGCATCTATAACTAATAAGAGTAGAGTTATTTTGAAGTGACGTTCGTTTATGCTTTGTCTACAGTCTGGTCATGCCAAAAGAAGGAAAAGTTAGCATACCTTATCACCGATTTTCTTGTTGACACATCATATCTAATCCTCAATGCACCTTAGTTTATAATAAATGATAATAGCACTATCGTCAAGCTAACAGAAAGCTAGAATACACTATAACGAGCAACAAGCTATACTTTCTATTACTATTGTCATTCTTCTCTCTTCTTAATATATTAATATGTTAAAGATAATCATATTTCCATAACTTTCCAGCTATGAGAATATCAATAACACTTGTTAAAACAATCCACAATAAATCCTAGACCCTATACACTTTTCTAGGCCTCTTGCTTATACGTTCTAGACCGTAGAACTTAGCTACAACTTAAATCTACTCAAATACATAGAAATGGAAGCAACTTCCAAAATCATGGATTTCTTAGCACTTGATTTTCGTAATTCACCTTGGTACTTGAGCGAGGACCTTGGGGGGGGGGGGGGGATGTTACGTAATGTTTGGGAGTGATTTGGAGCTGTGTTGGTAAAAACAATGAGGAAGAAATAAGCTTCAGCCACCACCTCCCTTTTATGCTAGGTTTTACGCTCCGTTTTTTTCCACATTTATCGAGAATTTTTTTCCTGATTTCTGTTTAGTTTTACGGTGGATAACTCAGATTTTTATTTTTCATAATTTATTTTACAGTCTGCTCTGCATCGCTTTCTTAAAACATACATAATCGCTTCCACATAGCTCGGATTAACAAATGGTTTGGTGTACTGGAAAGTAGACTCATTGTACTTGAATTTAGATAGGTAAATATCCACATAACTCCTTATATACTTGAAGATATACTCACCTAAATTTGGGCAAAAAATCCTATCCAAAGATAACCAATGCAACCCAGATTTTAGTACAATATCTCCTGATAAATATATGTTCGTGTGGAGGCCGATATGATGTTGTATATATTGAGAGACAGTTGTTGTGTTTTGGCAGTTGAGGTGAGATATGGTTAACCTTTTTGGTTTTGTATATGTAGATGTTTGTGTAAAGTCAACATTGTTGTACTATGATATCATATGGCCATGTACGACATTGGGTATGTTCTCTAGCTGCTTGATATGTTTCGAATAGTCATGTTTATATAGGAAATTCTATCAAAATATTTAAGGATCCTAAGAGTTAAAATTCTAAGTTATGTTATCTCTACATTCGAGGATGAGTGTTCCTAAAGGGGAAAACATGTTACACCCCATATTTTGTACGTCATCGTCATCAACGTGATGTTAGCTAACATAGGATTGGAGATAGTAATATCCCTCCAAGGGACTAATAAAGATTTACTAAAGTGTTGAGTAAGTTTTGGGAAGGTTCAAGACTAATTTGATTGACGGATGTAAGTTTCAATGGAAGTTCGGCAAGATGTCATCATCCGGAGTAATATGTCAATCGCAGAGTATGATATGCAAATCACAGTACATGTCTGAAAATCACAGATGAAAAACAAAGTAGAATAGGGATTTGGGGTGTCGTAGGGAAGGTCTGCGACATCACCTACGAATCACAAGTAGTATCTACGAACCGCATACCTCACCGCATAGTTGAGGCGGTGCTGACTTTCTTAAACTATTTAAGTTGTGGAAGTTCATTTCTTCCTCATTTTAGATCAAGAATCCTCCCTACACAACTCTCTTAACAGTTCATAGAGGTCAAAGGTGTTTTCAAAGTAAAAACATCATATTTCAACAGCAAAATGCTAGTTGTGGTGAAGAACAACACTCACATGTAATGTAAATAAGGGTTGTTATGAGCCATGGTATACTTGGGTTAAAACTTTTTGTTGTTGTATAAGGTAAGTAAATCACACCCTTTATTGTGCTTAAGGTTATCTACATGTTGGTTGAGTTGTTTGGATAAAAAATTATGAGCTAAAACTTGAATTAAGACAATATTGTTATCTTGTAGTGGGGCTATTTTAAGACCAAGAATATGACTTGTTATGACTTGAGGTCATGGATGGTACCTTGGTTTTGGTTTGATTTTTTGTTGTTATCTTGGTCTATTTGTTGGTTAGGAAGATGGTACTACAAGTTAGTAGAAAAAGTATCCAAATAGCATTTGCAAGTTTATCTTGTCGTTATAATTCTTGTTGGGTTATTCTAAGACTATATATATGAGGTATAATGGCTGAAAATTGGTGAAGTGGGGTTGGGATATTGTTGTTGATGTTGTTCTTGAGTTGTATTGGTGTAAAGTTATCATTGTTGAAAAACATGAGGTTCTACGCGCATTAAGTATTCCATGGAATTATTGTTGACAAACGTACATGGAATTATTGGCTACAAGTCCAAATTATGGAGATATTTACTCTCTTATGTGTTGTATATACATTAATTTGGCTTTATACTATCTGAGATATCAAGAGTGGAAGGTAAGTGATGGATATTTGGCCTAACTGACCGTTTTATGAATATTTTGGCCTTAAGGATCGGTTGCATGACAATTCATCCGTATAAGGTTGGACGCCCGATGTGATATGGGAATTCTAGTATTCCGGGAGGGTATATGGACTAAGAGATCCCCCATGGGTCACATCTCTCATACAGTCCAGTGAAACTCTGTGTATATACAAGAGCATATGCATTACATTGCATTTTATTATTCACTTCTTACCTGATTAGCTGATAAATTATTTATCTGAATCTCTGATTATCTAAGTATGTGGCTAACTTGGTGTTTTATTATCGTTTACTTGGTGCTTAGTGGTTCTTTATGCGATTAAAGGTATGATATTTTAGTAAGGGAAATTGGTAAGGGTAAAAGAAAATTCCTAAATTTCGTAACTACTTTTTTTGTTGTCGATCTATGACATATATTGAGTACACGTGCTTTCCATACTCATACTACTTCTTGCACTCTTTCTGTGCATATTCGACTCCTAGCACTAGTGGGCATGGTAGAGCTGTTTGAGTATGAGACGGTGTTGTTTCAGAGATCGTGGTGAGTTGCCTGCTATTCTATAACATCCTCCTTCCTCTATCATTTTATTATTCATGTCTTTAATTTGTATTGAGACAATATACTAGTGGATTTCAGTTTTGTACTTTTCTATTCATAGAAACTGTTGTACTTATGACACCAATCTTGGATGGTTTTGGTTGTTTCCACATCTTTTTATTATAAAAGACTTTGAGATTAAGAAATTCAAATTATTTCAATACTTTTCCGCTTAACTTAATGGATTCAATAATATTTGGGTTGGCTTATCTATCAGTTGGAAACATAGGTGCCATCACGACTTGTGTTTCTTGATCGCGAGAGTGTTTCAAAAATCCTAGCATTCTAAGAAGAGTCCAAGTGTAATTAGACTTTCAATGACATAACTAGTTATTACTACATATTGAGACATTCAACTAAGGAATTTTTTTATATAAGATAAAATTTGAATCGATTTTAAAGTCCTAAACAACAAAAAATATTACATAGATCGAATTAGGAAAGATTAAATAGGAAAACTTTTATTTGATTTCAAAGCCCTAAATATTAGGAAAAATAATGAAATTACAAATTTGTCCAATGTGAACTTTATTTTTATTTTTTGCATTTTTGGTCCCTTTACATAAAAATTGCATTATATTTAGACTATTTTTAGAAGTATATTACCCTGAATATGGAGTAAATAATTCTGAAATTTACGAATATTCATAAGTAAAGGGATTAAAAGTACACATATCAAGTAATTAACAACAACAACAACAAACCACGTGTGTTCCCACACGGTGGGATCTGGAGAGGGTAGGCTGTACGCAGACCATATCCCTATCTTGGTGAGGTAGAGAGGTTGTTTATGGCAGACACTCGATTCAGAAGAAAAGTGTTTGTCGCAGAAATATATAAAAGGAGACAGCAAATAGCAACACTACTACATTTCTGGCCTAATGCGACTACTCATTCATATCTAATGCAATGCCATATGTATAGCTGTCGCATTAGATGTGGCTAATGCGACGGGTTGAAGTTATACCAAATCAGAAAATAGGCTAATGCAACGGCATTTTGTGGTCGTTGCATTAGATAGGCTAATGCGACGACTTGTATCATCTAATGCAACACCCACAAAATGCACAAAATGTTGTTGCATTAGCCTATCTAATGCAACGACTGTGTAAGGCTAATGCAACAACCCTTGATTTTTTTTATTTTCCTTCATAAGTGAAATCACATTTTTAAACCCCAAAAAAACCCAAAATCCGAAATGTCCTCATCTTCAGCGATTTCGCCGAGTGAACAGTGAAATCGTCGGAGTTTCGCCATTTCCAGCCAATTACGGCATCCATCGTGGACGAGACTTAGTCCAATATCTTTGTCTCTTCAAGCCCGTCATTTCCATACCAATTACCCCCATCGATTCATCCTATATCTCCGTCAATTTCAGATTGAAAAACCTACTGCAAGCCCATCAATTTCGGTCGGGTTTTTGCAAAATTTCAGCCAATTCCGACGATTTCAAGGTTCGACGTTGGTAACATAACACTCGGCATCACCTTCCAATCATTTTGACACCCCCTACGTTGTTCGTTTCTCACCAAAATGCCACAACACCCAATCAAAAAATCTGAACACCCCAGCCATCGCCATAGCACTTTTCGGCGACCTGAGACACAGTCGACGACTGAGGTTGGTACCATTAGTTGCGTCATGCTAACCCTGACATTTTGCAAACATACATTTCCGGCGACCCAATCGATTTTAGTGTTTTAATATCCCCAATCAATTACAACCATACACTTCCCCCCAGCTCGTCGTCGCATCTCCTACCACACCTCACTGTCGCCTTACCCTTCCCCACTGCTCGTCGTCGCCTTTTTCCACTCGTCGTCGCATCCAGTTCGTCGAACTGCTCTTCCATCTTTTCCAAGGTCAGATTACGTTTTACCGTCGTTTTACCTTCCCCTTACGTTAGTATGTTTAAGGTCTTAAAATCAGCTTTTTCTAATTGAATCTGATTGCAGAATATTTTTGTAAGCTTTTTAGTTCTAGTGTTATTTGACAATTTGGTTTGATTGAGATGGAGTTTTAAATATAGAGCTTTTTTTAGAAATGAAAAACTCGCCCCCTCCCCATACTTAGCTACCTACTACTAACCTTCTACCCTAATCTTAGACCTCTATATATTCCTATATGGTAAGGACTAGAATTAAAAAAATTATAATTGAGGAATATAATTAAAAAAAGAAAAAACTAGTATGAAAAAAGGGAAGCAATAGTTGCGACTTTTCAGAAGCAGTGTCAAAATTTAAAATGGATTACAGAGATTTTATAAATAGTGGAATCCCTAGAAAGAATAATGCCCACAAAACTACAAAAAGGCGAGTTTTGAGTTTTTCCACAGTTTTGCACATTCTCAACCAATTCTTTCTTTATAGGCTTTATGTTTCTAACAAAAGAAGAATAAGATGCTTCTCGTTTTGTGTTTCTTGCTCTTGATAAAAATGAGGCATTTGCTTTTATTTGAATTTTATCAATATGAATTTTGTTACGATCTATTTTAGAAGAAAAATACATCTTTTAACCTAATCCAATGCTTCAGGATTAATTTTTTTACTATTTAAAAGAGATCATGCATATAACCAAAATTCATCTATTCTTTTTGTTTATCAGATACTTACATCTTTAGATAAAAACACATAAATGATAGGTGTATTAATTAAGCTTTTTTTCATATTTATGTTGGGTCTTCTCATAGAGCATTTAATTAGCTTAAATGGTACTTCTGAGAAGATCTATATCTAGGATTTGAGTTTTATGAGTTTGAGTTCAATATTCTATCATAATTTATTTAATTTACTAGGTTCGGAATCTATGTTGCATTTATTTAATTTTTAATTGAATATTGTAAATATGTGCGTCTACCTAAATTAATTAATTTCTTCATTAATTCAAGTTGTAAAGGGAATAACTCAGCAACCAGGAGGAGACATATACACATGAGACGCAATTGCTCTAACGATAATAATCATGTGGAAGGGGATATGGAACAATAAAAATAAAATGAAATAAACTCGAATGTTAATTCTGTTTCCGAATGTAGAAAATTATGTCTTTCGACACTAGTAACAATACTTTAGCAAAACAGAAAACTTTGAAGAGTAAATGCAGCGGAAATTTAAAGAACACAAAGGTTTTAATTTTTTATAAGTTATATTATCAATGACCAAATGTATTGTATATATATATATATATATATATATATATATATATATATTATATACAATTATACAAATTCTTTTCTTTACAGATTTATAAGATAAACAAAAAGGAATTAAAAGTTGAAGTCGCAGATGACTTCTGCTTGAAAAATCTACTAAGAAGACATAGACAAAATCTCATAACAATCACTCCATAAAAAACTAATGTAGAATCTAAACAACAATTGTAATTGATAGAATATGTCAACTATTCTTGTATATCTTTTGTAATCTTCTATATTATGTTATCATAGATTACGTTGTTCTATATTAGGCTAGCATATATTAGGTTGTTCTATATTAGGTTAGCAGATAGTCAGTCAATACTATTCCTATTATGTAGCCTTAGTTTCTGCACTGTACCTATTGTATAAATATGCAATTCAATCAATGAAAACAACAGAGAATTACATTTCTTTATGGTATCAGAGCCAGACTCATTCCAATTCTTTGTTCACTGATGTTGAGCCCCCAAATTATATTATCCACACTCCAGTTAATAAGGTCTGGGCGTGCGGGGGAGTGTTAAGAATCTCACATCGGAAATGGAATGGGAACATGGACTCCTTATATGGACTTGGACAATCCTCACCCTACATGCTAGCTTTTGGGGTTGAGTTAGACCCAAGATTCATTCTTTCCTATCTCGCTTTCGCATCCTCCTTCTCCATCGTTCTTCTTCTTCCGTCTCTCCATCTTTGCCGTCTACCATGGCCGACACTCCCAAATTTCACCCTACTTTAGCTATCACCAATGTGAAAACTCTCATTCCCATCACATTGGATTTGGAATCGGGACAATACCATTCCTGGGAGGCATTATTCAAGGTTCAAGCGAGGGTTCATGACGTGCTTGAACATATCATCCCACCTACGGATTAAAAAGAGAAACCAACGTATGACAAGGCCAAAGCAGATGATCTTCCTCTCTGGAAGCGTCTCGATGAGGCGGCGGTCTTGCAGTGTATTTATGCCACGGTCTCATCCGACATCCTCACCTCCATTCTTATTGACGACGACTCGGCTGAACATGCTTGGCAAAGTGTTGCGGATCTCTTTCATGATAATAAAAACTCAAAGGCCTTGTATCTTAATAAGGAATTCACCAACATAAGTCTTGCTTATTTTTCAACAACAAATGCGTATTGCAATCGTCTCAAAAGTCTTGCCGATTAACTAGCCAATGTCGGGTCTCCCGTCAATGATCACGGTATGGTTCTGAAAATGCTCCAAGGTTTGACAGAACAATATTCTAATATTGTCACTGTGATGCAAAATAAGAAAACTCTACCTAGTTTTGCTACTGCTCGTTCCAAACTCGCTTTGGAGGAGACCACCATTTTGGAGCGAGCAAAACAAGAATGCTCCAGCCCGCTTGTTAATTCAAAATTACATGACAATTCCAATAATTCTTTTCATAGTAATCATACTCATAATCGGAATCACAATAATAACCGTGGAAACAAGGGTAAAAATAAACAAAATCCCAATAAAAATTCTGGCGGGAATGACCCAAAATTTGGCGGCAGTGGCCGGAACTCAGGCAAAGGTGGCAGTGGTGTTTCCGGTGGCGGGCAGACCTCTGGTAATGGGCGTCGACAACAGATTTAGTGGCAGCAAAATCCTTGGATGCAACAATGGGCTCCTTGGGTTGTTCCTTCATGCCCATACCCTTCCCACAATTGGGTCAGGCCCAATTTTTCTCCCAGGCCTCAGCAGTAGGCTGGTATTCTTGGTCCAAGGCCACATCAATCAGCTTTCAATGCAATGACTTCTCCCAGCCCAACTGACATTGAAGTGACATTGCACACTCTTAGCCTTGCTCAACCCGATCCATCGTGGTATATGGATACCAGGGCGACGTCTCATATGACATCTGATGCGCGAAAAGATACACACACTTTAACGCAAGTGCACGTTATCGTGACAAGTAATATAGTCTTGGTAAGACCGAATATCGTCCACAAGGATTAGTGTTCAAGTACCAACTATCTATCTTTTAATATCTATTTGGTAACCGATATTGATTTTGTTGTTTATAACTAATAATTATAAAGGCTAATTAACTATAGATTTACTTGATTGAGAATGATGAGAGGCTTCCATGTCTCTCAACTATCCGCTTATGTTACTTATTAATGCAATGAAATATGGTTCTTCTTCTCTCGGAGCTAGCAGGTTTACGAAATCGTTTTATATTTCCGTTAAGGATATATAAACACTCAACCCCAGTATTGCTCCTTTCTACCTTTCGGTGATAAGGATGAATCTATAGGAGGATTAAGACCAAAAACCTAGTTAACCGTCACGCACCATGCGTAAAATTAGGGTTGTTAAGCCTCTCATTAACGCTACATAAATAATTGAGGTATTTTCATCCCCAATCCAAGATATGTCTACCCAACTTACAGCATATTCACAACCTCCTCCTTTCGAAGTTTGATTAGAAATCATATAAGTAATGATAATTAGTGATCAATTAATTACCAAGCATTCAAAGCAATTATTGGATAAATCTCAACAAGAAGAAGAATAACCATAACATGCATCAATTCATAACATAAGTTTCTAGTGAATTAACATGGAAAACCCTATAAAAGAATTAGTTCCTAGCCATTGACACGACAAGAACTAATTCAAGGTTCATCATACAAAACTGAAATAAAAGAAAAGAAAAAGGAAAGAAATTACTAGACTATGGTCTCCAATCTTCAATCCAAGAATCCTTGTGTTGTGCAAGAAAGGGAACCCTTAAAAAGCGCCTGGGTTCTCTTTATAGGCTCCAAACCGCCTCAACCTTTTTCCTTCAGCCCGCCTGTGCGTCATTAAACTCGGATTTTCCAGCGCGGGCCGCCGCGCTCGGCGCCGCCCGCGCCGCGATGCCGGGTGATTTGGCGCCATGCCCCGATCTCGCTGTTCGAGGCGGCGCTGCAACTTCTGTAGCCTCTCTGATGATTAGGCGCCGCGACCGCCATCGTTGGCATTTAGGCGCCGGCCGACTGCGTTTCTGCCTCGTTCGCCACTTTCTCTGCTTTTAGCTCTGGAACCTCTACTTTTGCCCTCTTTTAGCTCCTTTTCCGCCATTTGGTCATTTTAACCACTTTGACTCAAAAGAAAGAAAATCTATCCTAATACGACACTTATTTGTACAAAAAGGGACAAAAGACTAACTAAAAAGGACTCAAAAAGTGTATATAAAATACACCGATCAAATACCCCCAAACTTAACCTTTGCTCGCCCTCGAGAAAAGATAGAAAGAAAGAAATAAAGGACTCAAGAAAACAAAAATAAAAGACTCACTGACATTGATCACTTTTGCTGCATTGATGTTATCTAGAAAAACATGAAGGCTAACAAAATAATATGCAGGAACATATAGCATGAAATTTTAGCACACTAAACACATTAAGCTAGATATTTCGCAAACTCATTTTTATCATGCTTAATGGAAGTCAACATACTGAATCATGCTTGTAAAATTCAAAAATCCTATGGCATGTTTACTTGCTATTCTCCACTAATCCTGGATATGCATAAAAGAGATCTTCAGGACTTTAAGGGTTGTAATGTAGGCTTAGGTATAGGTAGGTAAAAATAGGCATTTAGGCTCATTTCAGTGTTTCCCTTTTCTTTTGATTCCTTTTCTTCACTTCAAATCAATCTTTCCCCTCTTTTGTTTTGGGAGAGTGAAGTGTATAATAATGACAAGTACCCCAAAACTTAGGCTTTTGCCTATTTCTTATTACTTTTTTTATCAAAGCATCAAAGTTGTTCACTCTTTTTGTCTCTTTTTTAACATAATTTATTCCACTATTTCACATTTTTACTTATGGCACAATTTGTGGGAATATAGGGTGTCAAAGAAGAAGTTTCAATTTTTAGGCTCAATGGGGCTGACTAGGGATACTTTTAAAGTCAGGGATAGAAAAGAGTGGTAAGAATTGGCTATCAAAGAAACGCCTGAGTCATCTCCCTAACATGCATATCCTAACTATTTCGCCTCAAATAGAAAGCAATCATAACACATAAGTTTTCATCAATTTAGCATGCATAATTTAAGCAAGCAACTCCAAATAGACAGATTTTGTGAGTTTTTGGCATATCTAACCTAGGTGTTTAGATAGTTGCTTCTAATTCCATTACATTATTCCACCTTACTTCACTAGGTGTTTCTAGTAACTACAGCATACATGATCTTTGACAGGCAACTATGACTTAAAAGAAAAAATTTTGTGACTCAAAAATACATAAAAACACCAAAAATACTCAAACATACTATAACAAGACACAAATAAAACACAAATAAACACCCCCCCAAACCTAAATCACACATTGTCCCCAATGTGTGTAGACTCAAAGACAATAAAAGAAATAAGACACTTACAGACTTTGGTTAAAATGGTGGCCGTGGCGGTGGATAGTACTTTCAATTCCGTGAGGGAAAGAGAGCTCTGTATTTTTGATTTGGCGAAAAGGGCCTTCGGATCGGGGCGTCTTAAAAAAAAATCAGATTTTTCCGTCGTAGCACCGCGGCTCTGCAAATAGCCGCGGCGCTAAATTATGCGTTCTTACAGATCTTCGCGCTGCCTCGCTTTGGCGCCATGGCTCTGGCGATTTTCTGGAAATCTTGGCTTCTCTTCAGTTTTCGCCTTGCTCCTGGCTTTCACCTGTCAACACAAAACACAAACACTACCTCCGTGAGACCGTTCTTAAAAAAAACTATTTAAAGTAAAATAAATCAAAATACCTTGGGTTGCCTCCCAAGTAGATCTGTCTTTAACCTCTTTTAGTCGGACGCAAGTTCCTTAACTTAATAAACGTGGGGTGGATCAACCCCACAACTAATCCATTTTCTCCACATTTTTCGTTTTCTTTTTCTTCTTCTCCTCTTAGCATTATCGTTAAGGGGGAGTTCAGGAACACTTGCCTGCTTTTGTGGAGGTTCGGCCATCCATGCCTGCTTTTGTGGAGGTTCGGTCATCCATGCCTCCTTTCGTGGGCTCATCTCCCTTGGTTTGGCTTGTATGGGCTCACAGGGAGGTTTGATGGTGCTGATTGCAAAGCACCTGCTCATGGTTGGTGGCTCAATGATGTGTTTAAATACTTTAAACACCATTTCTTCCTTCTCCACCCTCAGTGTCAGCTCTCCTCTTTCTACATCGATCAAGGCTCTCCCTGTCGCTAGGAATGGTCTCCCCAATATGATAGGGATTTCTGCGTCCTCTTCCATGTCAAGAACGAGGAAGTCCGCAGGAAAAAAGAATTTTCCTACTTTAACAATCACGTCCTCAATCTTTCCTCTTGGATGAACCACTGTTCTATCGGCCAGCTGCAAGCTCACAGTGGTTGGTTTGGCCTCACCCAACTCCAATCGTTTAAATACCGATAAAGGCATCAAATTTATGCTTGCCCCTAGATCGTACAGATCCCTGTTGCATGTCACCCTGCCAACTGTGCAAGGTAGTGTAAAGCTTCCTGGGTCTTTTAGCTTAGGCGGCAACTTCTTCTGTAAGATAGCACTGCACTCCTCCATTAGTGCTACTATCTCATATTCCGCCAGTTTCTTCTTCTTCCCCAAGATCTCCTTCATGAATTTAAAGTAGGAGGGCATCTGCTCCAATGCTTCTATAAAAGGTATGTTGATATGCAGTTTTCTGAATGTCTCCAAAAATTTAGAGAATTGTTTATCAACTGCCTTCCGCTGCAATCTCTGTGGGAATGGAATCCTCTCTGTGTACTCCTTCTCTGGAGTTTTCTATACTACTGGGTGAGATTCAACCACCTTCTCTTTTTCTATCTCTGCCCTTTGCTCAACTACTGGCTGAGGTGACTGCTGCTCCAACTGCTTGCCACTTCTCAATTGTACTGCCTGGCATTGCTCCCTCGGATTTACCTCTGTGTTGCTTGGCAATGTACCCTGTGGCCTGCTGTTTGCTTGCTTTGCTAGCTGACCCACTTGTGTTTCCAAGTTCCTGAATGAGGATCTAGCTTCTGGCGGAGTGCAGGCGTTGGTAAGTGCCAACAAAGCTGCTCTCAGCTCGTCTGGCTTTTCTTGCTGAACCGGTGCATTGAACTGTTGGGGATGTGGGGCCTGAGTAAAGGGCTGCTGATTCTGGTTCTGCTGGGTTTGGTACTGGCCCCTGTATTGATTCTGCTGCCCCTGGTCTCCTCTCCATGAGAAAATTGGGTGATTCCTCCACCCTGGATTATATGTGTTGGAGTATGGATTGTTTTGTGGCCTCTGATAATTACCCACAGCCTGACACTCTGCCTGATCCATTGGCATGTTATTAGGATCAGCTGAAGGACACCTATCGAATGTATGTGGGCCACCACATATTTCACAGCTTTTAGGCATCTGCACCGCATTCATCGACATATGTTCTTTGCATTGTTTCGCCAAAAGGGCCACTTGGGCATTCAAGGCAGCAATGGCATCTATTTCGTGGACCCCCACTGTTCTCCTCCCACTCGTTGCTCTCTCTTCTGAGACATGGTTGTTGGTGGCCATATCTTCTAAAAATTCGTGAGCGTCGTGGGTTGTTTTCCTCATGAATGTCCCACCTGCTGCTGCGTCTATAATGGTTCTGGTTGTTCCGCTGAGCCCGTTATAGAAGATGTGGACCAAGTTCCACAACTCAATGCAATGGTGTGGGCATTTTCTCTGCAAATCTTTGAACCTTTCCCACGCTTCGTACAGTGACTCTCCATATGCTTGGTAGAAGTTATTCAACTCCCCTCTCAATTTTGCTGCTTTGCATGGGGGAAAGAATTTGGCCAAAAATTTCTGTGTCAGCTCTTGCCATGTAAAAATCGAATCGGCTGGCAGGGAATTCAACCATACTTTTGCTCTATCCCTGAGTGAGAAGGGAAAGAGCCTCAATCTGACGGCATCATCGATGCGCCGTTATATCTGAAAGTTGCACATAGCTCCAAGAAATTAGCTATGTGCATGTGTGGATCCTCTGATGGCAGTCCTCCAAATTGCACTGTGTGCTGCACCATGCTCAGAATCGCCGTTTTTATCTCAAAGTTGTT
Organism: Przewalskia tangutica; assembly: GCA_029844215.1. Taxonomy (NCBI): domain Eukaryota; kingdom Viridiplantae; phylum Streptophyta; class Magnoliopsida; order Solanales; family Solanaceae; genus Przewalskia; species Przewalskia tangutica. Next base: position 36,782,852 of record CM056738.1, read on the forward strand.
TGCTCCTATTGCAGGGAGCCTAATACATGTCTGTGCTCCATTCACCCTCGGCAACACGTAGTCTCCCAAGCTCCTTTCTGCTTGGACTTGAACTCTTTCCTCGACATCCACAGGTACTTGCTGAGGCATTCCGGGGTTAGGTTGATTTTCACCTAACCCTTCTCTCATCATATTGTTGTTTTGAACACCGTCCATCTCTATCAAGGTTGCAATCCGCTGATTCTTTACATTACTGCTTACATGTTTTCTCAATCTCTGGATTGAAGGGAACAAGAGTGTATGCCCCTCTTCTCCTTCGCATAAACTGATTTCCTGAAATAGATCAAAAACAGACAACAAATCACGGCACCCTGATTTTTACCGAAATCAAATAAAAAAAAAGAAAAAAAACGTTAAAATAAAATAAAAATTAAAAACCAAATTAGAAATTAAAAATAGATAAATTTGATATTGAACTATGCCTAATCCCCGGCAACGGCGCCAAAAACTTGATGCGCGAAAAGATGCACACACTTTAACGCAAGTGCACGTTATCGTGACAAGTAATATAGTCTTGGTAAGACCGAATATCGTCCACAAGGATTAGTGTTCAAGTACCAACTATCTATCTTTTAGTATTTATTTGGTAACCGATATTGATTTTGTTGTTTATAACTAATAATTATAAAGGCTAATTAACTATAGATTTACTTCAGTTGTGATGAGAATAGGGCTTCCATGTCTCCTCAACTATCCGCTTATATTACTTATTAATGCAATGAAATATGGTTCTTCTTCTCTCGGAGCTAGCAGGTTTACGAAATCGTTTTATATTCCCGTTAAGGATATATAAACACTCAACCCCAGTATTGCTCCTTCCTACCTTTCGGTGATAAGGATGAATCTATAGGAGGATTAAGACCAAAAATCTAGTTAACCGTCACGCACCATGCGTAAAATTAGGGTTGTTAAGCCTCTCATTAACGCTACATAAATAATTGAGGTATTTTCATCCCCAATCCAAGATATGCCTACCCAACTTACAGCATATTCACAACCTCCTCCTTTCGAAGTTTGATTAGAAATCATATAAGTAATGATAATTAGTGATCAATTAATTACCAAGCATTCAAAGCAATTATTGGATAAATCTCAACAAGAAGAAGAATAACCATAACATGCATCAATTCATAACATAAGTTTCTAGTGAATTAACATGGAAAACCCTATAAAAGAATTAGTTCCTAGCCATTGACACGACAAGAACTAATTCAAGGTTCATCATACAAAACTGAAATAAAAGAAAAGAAAAAGGAAAGAAATTACTAGACTATGGTCCCCAATCTTCAATCCAAGAATCCTTGTGTTATGCAAGAAAGGGAACCCTTAAAAACTGCCTAGGGTTCTCCTTTTATAGGCTCCAAACCGCCTCAACCTTTTTCCCTTTAGGCCTGGCCCAGAATTCGTCATTAAACCTGATTTTACCGTGTCGGCGCTCACGCTATCAGCGCGGCCGCAACTCTGCGATGCCGGGTGATTTGGTGCCGCGCCCGATCTCTTTGTTCGAGGCGCGCAGTGCAACTCGTAGCCTCTCTGATGATTAGGCGCCGCGGCCACTATCGTTGGCATGGTAGCGGCGCGACTGCGTTTCTGCCTCGTTCGCCACTTTCTCTGCTTTTAGCTCTGGAACCTCCACTTTTGCCCTCTTTTAGCTCCTTTTCCGCCATTTGGCCATTTTAACCACTTTGACTCAAAAGAAAGAAAATCTATCCTAATACGACACTTATTTGTACAAAAAGGGACAAAAGACTAACTAAAAAGGACTCAAAAAGTGTATATAAAATACACCGATCAACATCCACGCAAGGTAATCTCTCTTCTTATTTAAATTTGAGCAAAAATTCATGGTATAATTGTTGGAAATGGTCATTCTATTCCTAGTCAGGGCGAACTATATCCCATCACCACCACCACCACAAATCAAGCCATGTCTCCATCCACATTTGCAGCTTTATCTCTATCTCTTTGGCATGTCCGTTTAGGTCACCCGGGAGCACCTGTTTTAGAATCCCTTAGGCGAAATAAATTGATTGAATGTACTAAAAATAATTCTAGTTTTTGTCATTCTTGTCCACTCGATAAACATGTTAAATTGTCGTTTGTTGATTCTCATAACTCTGCTTATTTGCCATTTGATATTTTGCATAGTGATTTGTGGACTTCTCCCACTTTGAGTTCTTTGGGTCACAAATATTATGTGCTCTATTTGGATGACTTTTTGAATTTTTTATGGACTTTTCCAATCTCCAAAAAATCTCAAGTCCTCTCCACCTTTCTTAAACTTAGAGCCTACAACAAAACTCAATTTGAATGGGAGGTCAAAAACATCCAATGTGACAATGGTAGAGAATATGATAATGGTCCATTTCAGAGTCTCTGTGAAGCTAATGGTATTTTTTTTTCGTTTTTCTTGTCCTCACACTTCATCTCAAAATGGTAAAACCGAAAGAAAGATTTATTCGATTAATAACATTATTCGAACATTGTTAGCTCATGCTTCATTACCTCCATCATTTTGGCACCATGCATTGCAAATGACAACATATCTTCTTAACATATTACCAAGAAAAACACTCAACTATTAATCGCCACTACAAATACTGTACTAAAAAGAGCCATCGTACTCTCATATACGAGTTTTTGGTTTCTTATGTTATCCTCTCTTCCCTTCCACTACAATAAATAAACTTAAACCTCGTTCCACACCATGTGTCTTTTTAGGTTATCCGTCTAATCATCGTGGTTACAAATGCTATGATGTATCATCAAATAAGATCATCATTTGTCGCCACGTTTTATTTGACGAAACCCAATTTCCCTTTTCAAAGCTGCACACTCCAACTTCCACAACTTATGATTTTCTGGATAATGGTATTTCACCTTTCTTGATTAATCATTTTCAAAATAAAGCTACTGCTCAAAATGTGCCCACGCCACAAAACTTTTTACAGGCCCAATTCACTCCTCTTTCTCCGACCCAAAATGTGGACAATAATAATGCCCAGCTCTCACAACTCCCAAATCAGCCCAACTCACCGCGGAGCACCTTTCCAGGGACCAGTTCTTCACATCCCATCTTTTTAAGATCTCCCATCTCTCCGCCTACTGCTACTACCACCGTGGGCTAGCCTTTCCTTGACCCCAACATATACCAAACACAACATCTTCAACTTCCTCTCATTTTCCAGCCCACTATGAGTTCAGACCTCAAGCCTGTTACACGGAGCCAACATGGTACTTTGATGCGCGAAAAGATGCACACACTTAAACGCAAGTGCACGTTATCGTGACAAGTAATATAGTCTTAGCAAGACCGAATATCGTCCACAAGGATTAGGGTTCAAGTACCAAATATCTATCTTTTGGTATCTATTTGGTAAAGTGATACTTGATTTTGTGGTTTATAACTACGAATTATAAAGGCTAATTTAACTAATGAGTTTACTTCAGTTGTGATGAGAATAGGGCTTCCACGTCTCCTCACTATCCGCTTATGTTACTTATTAATGCAATAACTTGGTCTTCTTTTGGAGAAAGCAGGTTCACTAAATCGTTTTATACTCCCGTTAGGGTTATATAAACACTCAACCCCAGTATTGCACCTTACCTACCTTTCGGTGATAAGGATAACTCTATAGGAGGATTAAGACTAAGAACCTAGTTAACCGTCACGCCCAATGCGTAAAATTAGGGTTGTTAAGCCTCTCGTTAACGCTACATAAATAATTGAGGTATTTTCATCCCCAATCCAAGAATGTCTACCCAACTTACAGCATATTCACAATCCCCTCCTTTCGGAGTCTGATTAGAAATCATATAGTGATAATTAGTTGTCAATTAACTACCAAGCATTCAATTTAATTATTGGATAGATCTCAACAAGAAGAAGAATAACCATAAGCATGCATTAAATCATAACATAAGTTACTAAAGATTCAACATGGAAAGCCCTATAGAGGAATTAGTTCCTAGACATTGACATGACAAGAACTAATTCCATGTTCTTCATAAAACTGAAATAAAAACAAGAAAAGGAAAGGAAATTTACTAAACTATGATCTCCAATCTCCAAGCAAGAAAGCCTTGTGTTGTGCGAAGGGAACCCTTAAAAGCGCCTAGGGTTCTCCTTTTATAGGCTCCAAACCGCCTCAACTTTTCCCTGCAGACCTGGCCCAAAATCCGTCTAAAAACCTTATGTTTCCGCGCCGGCTGCTGCAGATAAGCGCAGTCACGGAAATTCTGTAATCCTTCGGGTGATTTGGCGCCGCGCCCGATCTCTGGCTGCGTGGCGCGGCGCTGCAACTCGTAGCCTCTTCGATGATTAGGCGCGCGACCGCTTCTTCGCTGCTCGCGGCGCCGCAACTGTAGCCTCTCGATGATTAGCGTCGCGCCTCGCTTTGTTGGCATGAGTAGCGCGCTGGGACTTCTGCAGCCTCTCTGGATAGTCGGCGCCGCGACCGCTTCGATCGCAGGAGGCCGCGCTACCGGCAGGTTTCACTCGTTCGCCACTTTCTCTGTTTTTAGCTCTGGAATCTCCTCTTTTGCCCTCTTTTAGCTCCTTTTCCGCCATTTGGCCATTTTAACCACTTTGACTCAAAAGAAAGGAAAACTATCCTAATCCGACACTTATATGTGTAAAAAGGGACAAAAGATTAACTAAAACTGACTCAAAAAGTGTATATAAAATACACCGATCATATTTTTAAACCCAATAAAGAGTATCACCATGGCTTTCTCACTCATATCACTAAATCACCTTTACCTCGTAACCTAGTGTCTGCACTTAAAGACCAAAATTGGAAAATGGTTATGGATGATGAATATACCGCTCTTATTAAAAATAAGATGTGGGATTTGGTTCCCCGTCCACCTGATGTCAATGTTATTCGGTCTATGTATATTTTCAGACATAAAGAAAAATCTGATGGTTCTTTTGAGCGGAATAAAGCCCGCCTTGTAGGTGATGGTACAGGTCAACAGGTTGGCGTGGATTGTGGAGAGACTTTTAGCCCGGTCGTCAAGCCGGCAACATTACGAACTGTGCTCAGTCTTGCTCAACCTATGGCCCATTAATCAGTTGGATATCAAGAATGCTTTCTTACATGGTGAGCTCAAAGAAATAGTGTACATGCATCAGCCACTGGGTTTAAGGATCCAGATCGTCCTAATCATGTATGTCTTATACGGAAATCGTTATACGAGCTCAAGCAAGATCCTAGAGCGTGGTACAAACGATTTGCCGACTACGTTTCTTCTATTGGGTTCTCTCAAAGCAATTCTGACAACTCTCTTTTCATCTATCGGAATGGTACAACTATGGCTTACATACTTCTATATGTGGATGATATCATCCTCATTGCTTCTTCTGATACTCTTCACAAGTGTATTATGACACTTCTCAGCTCCGAATTTGCTATGAAAGATTTGGGTCTGACATTTCCTATGCGGTGGAACAAATCTGTTACACCCCGTAAGTCCAGGACTTGTATAAGAGAATGTACATAAGGAAACAAGACTTGGAAATTGTTACGAAAGGAAGAATTGTTTTTCCGACGGAAAATGTTCCGAACGTCGGAAAGGAAAAATGTTCGTTGTTGAGAATTGGATTCTCAAAATACATTATTTGAAGAGTATGGACCCTATTAATATTATGGAAATTTATTTTTACGGATTTGGTCGCGTGGGGCCCACCCGAGGAATTTTACAGAATTGTGGGGCCCACGAGGGTTACGGAAATTTTATGGACGAATGAGAGGGCGACACGTGGCACCCCCACATGGCTTGGTCGAAATTTATGCAAGGGTATAATGGTCATTGACCATCTTGGAAGATAAGTCTTGCTAGCTTGAGTTTGTTGACCAAGTCCACTTGCCACATAAGCTTGATCCTTGTGAAACTCATCCTAGCCTCACATTTGTCAAGTCATGACCTCCATCAGTGTTATAAGTATACAACTAGTAGCAAGACTTGGCATTTTAACACTTAGAAAATTTTGCACATTGTGTTCTTCACTAGAGACCTCTGGGTTTGCCAAGAAAGAAAGGAGAAAAATTTGTAGTTTTGATCCATTAGCCACAAGATTTAAACCCAAGGTTCCTAAGGGTATTGTAAGGTTATCTCAATAGAAAGATTTCGGGAAAAACGCATTTTCACGTTAGTCGCAAGGCGGAAACTAAAGGAGTTCCTCAACTTTGAAGTTGGAACTTGAAGATGGGTTCTTCATAGGCCTCTAAGGAGTGCTTGGAGCGGATTGGAACCTAAGGAAAGGAGCTAAGAATTTGCTAAGGCGCGACTTTGAATCTTGGAATTATAAGGGCTTATAAAGGTATAAATTTTGTCGTTTTAGTAGTTAAGACTTACTTATTGTTGTAGCTATGGATTTTAGCAAGCATGTGTTATATAGTATGAAGTTTGATATGTCTTTTGGCTATTGGAACCCTAATCCAAAAACTAGCATGTTTAGCTTAAGATTCCAATTCAAGTTGTTTATTCGTTTGAGATTGTCGCATGTTGTTTAAGAAGGAAATTGTAGTTGTTGAAGTAGTTTATAACTATATAACATGTTAGACCTTAGAACTTGGAATTGGAAAAGGATTGGAAAGGACTTAGTGTTCTTTATGTAAGTTGGCCGAGAATTGGCTAGTGTGCCTTAGGCTATTTTCGTATGAATTGTGGGGCGGAATTTTACACGTATAGTAAGGCGTGTAATCCCCTTTGTTTGATTGTTGTTTGGAGCCTTAAATGTGGCGTGTTGGTTATTGTATTCGACCTTGAAAAAGGTGGCAAAGTGAGTAGAAACAAAGGAAGTGCTGCCCGATTTTCCGTAGAATTAGAGACCAAATACTTAGTATTATTCTACGTAGAGACTAGAAGTTGATAGTCTTGTTGTGACCATTATAGGTTGACACTTCTCGTCACGGCGTATTCGGCAGCTTGTGGAATTAGCGAAAGGTATGTGAACTATCTCCTCTTCTAGCATGATTCCTTAAGATAAAGAAAGTACGTCCTACTCCTTGAATGATCCATTCCTTGCTTGTATTTGGTTTGCCTAAAATAGAATTTGTTCTATGTACTTCCTTTAGTGTACTTTGATGTTTAAATTGTAAGTTGTATAATCCATTTCCTTAGTGAAGTTTGGATTCTTAAAAGTGAAGGTATTTTTTCTTAAAGTACATAGAGACTTGAAAAGGAAGTGGTTTCCAAATCTTTTGGCTAGCGTCTTAGTTCCAAAAATCCTAAAGGTCATTAAAATGACTTTAGGGGAGTCAAGGGAGTGATTTACTTAATTGTTTTAAAAGAGGAGAAATGACATGATTTAAGAGAAGAAACTTGTTTTCTATATATTAAGAGACTTGAAGTGTTTTGAAAGTTAAGGGACTTGAAGAGTTTTAAAGTATGTGGTACTTGCTCCGTTTTAAACGTATAAGTCCCTCGGATAGGAAATTGTATTTTGGCTAAGGTATAAAGTGAATATAACGACTTTATGGGAAGTTGGTTATATTTGCTTTATGGAAAGATAAATGACTCGATTTTTTTTAATGAAAAGGCAACTTGATTTTAAGGCATCAATTGCCTAAGGTTTAGTAATAAAATAAGTTACTTGGTTTCTAAAGGTTAAGAGACTAAGTGTATTTTTAAGAGTTAAGGAAATCGATTTGAAAGTATTTAATACTTGGATTTTTTTTTATAAGTATAAGTCTCTTGGTTATAAAAGGAATGGATATGTCTAAAACCATAAAGGGTTATAACGGCTTTATGGAAAGTTTAGAAAGTTGTCTATTTTTGATTTATCGGCATAAGTTGCCTAGATTGTGAAAAAAAAATTGGAGTTACTTGATTTCAAGTGTTGAAATAAGCTTTCTGAAAATGTAGTAACTTACTTTGAAAAATAGACACGCCTTGATACTACGGGTGTTAGTATCTTGGGATTTTACACAAAAAGGAGTCTCTTGAAAAGATTAGTACTTTGGCTTGATAAATTGAGAATTTGTCTAAGTGTGCCTTGATTAGTACTTTGGCTTGTTAAATGAGAATAATTCTATTGGTGCCTTGATTAGTACTTTGGTTGTTAAATGAGAATAATTCTAAGTGTGCCTTGATAAGTACTTTGGCTTGATAATTGAGAATTATTCCATGTGTGCCTTGATAAGTACTTTGGCTTGATTAATTGGGAATTGCCTGTGTGTGCCGGTGATAGCCTTTGAGTGCAAGTACTATGTTTTATTACGTTGTCGCGACTCTCGGTTGAAGGGTCGGCTGTCTGGTTGTAAGTTACTTGGACGTACCGACAGTGATGTGGGATTCCACGGGTATGCTTCCGTCATTTGTAGTACTTGGGTTAAATTCCCAGATTCTTTTTATAAAAGACATGGTAGTGCTTATGTCTTGTTTGATGGTCGGTCGAGACAGGGTAGAGTATATGTGAGGGGTACACCCCCAAGATGCTATACCACCTGTTTTACCACCTTCTCCAGGGTAGAGTATATGTGAGGGGTACACCCCCAAGATGCTATACCACCTGTTTTACCACCTTCTCCAGGGTAGAGTATATGTGAGGGGTAAACCCCCAAGATGCTATACCACCTGCTTTACCACCTTCTCCAGGGTAAGAGTATAAGTGAGGGGTAAACCCCCAAGATGCTATACCACCGGTGGGACTTGGTGTTCATGTATGCCTATTGGTGTTGTACTATATCATGGACTGCCGGCAGTGAGGAAAGATTCCACGGGCATGATTGATGTTATGGGCGTGAGACCCATGGTTATATTTGGGTAATGACTCGGTGGCTGCGTTCCTAACTTGATGTGGATCGCTATGTATCAGGTAATCGTAGGTTGGCTATCATACATGTCTCCCGCTTTGTTTAGATCTGTTATGATTTTATTACAAGATTTCATCGCTCACATACTTGGTACATTCTTCGATCGACTCTCCTTCGGGCCGCGTTCATGCCGCAGTTTAGGTACGCTGTCGGTGATCGCGGCGTAGGATCCTGCTCAAGGTTTTTTGATAGCTCCCTCTGTTCAGGAGTTTATCTTTTATTATATATCCTTCAAGACAAAGCTTTGTACAGCTTTGGGTACGCATGGGCCTTGTCCGTCATAGTTCAAGATAACTCTTAGGTCCAGATTCATATGGGATTGGACTCATACGCAGTGTAGTGTCTTTTGTTTATGTATATATGGCGGCCTTGTCGCTTTGCCTTGCACGCACGCTTGTTTAAAAAAATGAGTTCTTATTAAATTTCCGCAGTTTACTTGTGTTGTTAAGGTATAAGGGTGCCTGTAGGGCACCATCCACGCCCGGTTCGGGCGTGAGAGTGGTATCGAGCGATCATCCTCGGAATGTCTACAGACCGTGTCTAGTAGAGTCTTGCTTATCGGTGTGTTGCGCGCCACACCCATAAACAGGAGGCTACAGGACATTTAGGAGTTGGTTTCTATTCTTCTCACTCTAAGATCGTGCCATAGAGCTGTGTTAGTAAGGAAATTCCTCTCTGACGTATTTTTGTGTTCTGGTATGCCTCCCGAGGAGAACGCAGCCGCCCAGAAGGGCAAAGGAATAGCAGGAGCTACTAGTCAGACTCAGAGAGTTGATAGGGCTCGTGCCCAGGGTATACCGGATATTGTTCCACAGTCGGCAAGTTCTTCTGCGCCAGGTTTTGAGACCCCAGCACCAGAGCCTACAGTTTCTCAGTTAGGAGAAGACTTTAGGGTCATGAGGGAAGCAGTTATGTTATTGACCAAGATAGCGGTGTTACAGTTTCCTCAGCAGGAAGTTATTCGGCGATCTGAGCAGTGTACAGAGGGTAGAGGCCAGCGGAGATCAGCGTAAGAGAGGCTAGACGGTTGGTTATCCGGTGAGTTTTTGGGACGAGTGCCTCGGCCGAGTGACGTGTCGTCGGCCTACCCAAGACATACCCCGCAGCTCACGGTGGGAGATTTGACCTCACAGTATTTAGGAGCGGTCAAGCTCCGGGATCGAGGTTCCCGAGAAGCGAGAGGACCTTCTGGTCGAGGCCACCTATTCCTCGTTGTATCGGATGTGGTAAGCATCATTCGTGGAAATGCCGTTATGACACGTATGGTTGTTACTATTGTGGCCGTCCGGCCTGAAGTGGGAATGCCAGGTTAGAAAGAGCGTCGGTAGAGTGGCTCAGCCTTTGAGGCCTGTAGTTGGTTCCCCTTCCTCCGCGGTATCGTCCCCGAGCGAGGTGTTGGATGTCACCGACCGTGGTAGAGGTCGGGGAGTTTATAGTTCGCGGTCCTTGAACCGCATAGATGACGTGACTCGGGCGGGATCGGGGCGACATCGCGTAGAAGTGCAGTATATTTCGATTCTTTTGAATCATACGTGCTTTGATAGATTCATTTTGCCTAGATATATGTTTTCCTTGTGTTGCTAGCAATTATAAGTGATAGTTCCCCGGTAGGAATACTTTGATTACTAAGGTGAGAAGTTAAGAATGTTGACAAGAATGGTAAGTGAACTGAGACTATAGTTGTGTAGAGTTCACACGTAGTAATCGGCCCCGACGATGTAAGACCCGATAGGGAAGATTATGCAGTAGAAATACTTCGACCTATGTGACGAACCTCTAGTGATTAGGGGATAGGGTAAGAAGTACCTTGAGATAAGAGAGAGATTTATTTCGCACTAAGAACAAGAAGTTAAGTGTGACGATGAGTGGGTTATAGACTCATTTTGGTCACGCGGTATAGAATGGGGTGATGTCGCTTAGAAATGGTCTCTACATGTGATAGGGCCACGACGGTGCAAGGCCCAAGTCTAGTTGATCGTTATGCGAGTTCGTGGATCGTTCCACCTAACTAGGTCGTAAGAACCGGTAAGAGCCTTAACGGGATGTAAGTAACAATATGGCCAAGTTTGGTTAGTAACCTCAAGGATTGGAAAATAGAAACAAAATTTGAGATTTTATATGTACTAGATGAGTTTGAAAATGCGAGAAAGTATGATAAGTAAGGAAAGAAAGGAACCTCTAAGGATCCGTGTTTTAGAAAAGTAACCTTCGAGTTTTGTGAGAAGGGTCGCGACGGAAGGTCCATTATTATGTTTACGTATGTTAGGTGATGGCCATGTGTGGCATCGTTGGTCTTGTGCGATTTTGATTGTTAGGCATAGTATAGAGATTATGCCGAGTTTGTATATCTTGGCAATGACTAAGAACATTCGGGACGAATGTTTCTAAGGGGAAGAATGTTACACCCGTAAGTCGTGACTTGTATAAGAGAATGTACATAAGGAAACAAGACTTGGAAATTGTTACGAAAGGAAGAATTGTTTTTCCGACGGAAAATGTTACGAACGTCGGAAAGGAAAAATGTTCGTTGTTGAGAATTGGATTCTCAAAATACATTATTTGAAGAGTATGGACCCTATTAATATTATGGAAATTTATTTTTACGAATTTGGTCGCGTGGGGCCCACCCGAGGAATTTTACTGACTGTGGGGCCACGAGGTTACTGAAATTTTATGGACGAATGAGAGGCGACACGTGGCACCCCACATGGCTTGGTCGAAATTTATGCAAGGGTATAATGGTCATTGACCATCTTGGAAGATAAGTCTTGCTAGCTTGAGTTTGTTGACCAAGTCCACTTGCCACATAAGCTTGATCCTTGTGAAACTCATCCTAGCCTCACATTTGTTGAAGTCATGACCCTCCATTGTGTTATAAGTATACAACTAGTAGCAAGACTTGGCATTTTAACACTTAGAAAATTTTGCACATTGTGTTCTTCACTAGAGACCTCTCGGGTTTGCCAAGAAAGAAAGGAGAAAAATTTGTAGTTTTGATCCATTAGCCACAAGATTTAAACCCAAGGTTCCTAAGGGTATTGTAAGGTTATCTCAATAGAAAGATTTCGGGAAAAACGCATTTTCACGTTAGTCGCAAGGCGGAAACTAAAGGAGTTCCTCAACTTTGAAGTTGGAACTTGAAGATGGGTTCTTCATAGGCCTCTAAGGAGTGCTTGGAGCGGATTGGAACCTAAGGAAAGGAGCTAAGAATTTGCTAAGGCGCGACTTTGAATCTTGGAATTATAAGGGCTTATAAAGGTATAAATTTTGTCGTTTTAGTAGTTAAGACTTACTTATTGTTGTAGCTATGGATTTTAGCAAGCATGTGTTATATAGTATGAAGTTTGATATGTCTTTTGGCTATTGGAACCCTAATCCAAAAACTAGCATGTTTAGCTTAAGATTCCAATTCAAGTTGTTTATTCGTTTGAGATTGTCGCATGTTGTTTAAGAAGGAAATTGTAGTTGTTGAAGTAGTTTATAACTATATAACATGTTAGACCTTAGAACTTGGAATTGGAAAAGGATTGGAAAGGACTTAGTGTTCTTTATGTAAGTTGGCCGAGAATTGGCTAGTGTGCCTTAGGCTATTTTCGTATGAATTGTGGGGCGGAATTTTACACGTATAGTAAGGCGTGTAATCCCCTTTGTTTGATTGTTGTTTGGAGCCTTAAATGTGGCGTGTTGGTTATTGTATTCGACCTTGAAAAAGGTGGCAAAGTGAGTAGAAACAAAGGAAGTGCTGCCCGATTTTCGTAGAATTAGAGACCAAATACTTAGTATTATTCTACGTAGAGACTAGAAGTTGATAGTCTTGTTGTGACCATTATAGGTTGACACTTCTACGTACGGCGTATTCGGCTTAGCTTGTGGAATTAGCGAAAGGTATGTGAACTATCTCCTCTTACAGCATGATTCCTTAAGATAAAGAAAGTCGTCTACTCCTTGAATGATCCATTCCTTGCTTGTATTTGGTTTGCCTAAAATAGAATTTGTTCTATGTACTTCCTTGAGTGTACTTTGATGTTTAAATTGTAAGTTGTATAATCCATTTCCTTAGTGAAGTTTGGATTCTTAAAAGTGAAGGTATTTTTCTTAAAGTACATAGAGACTTGAAAAGGAAGTGGTTTCCAAATCTTTTGGCTAGCGTCTTAGTTCCAAAAATCCTAAAGGTCATTAAAATGACTTTAAGGGAGTCAAGGGAGTGATTTACTTAATTGTTTTAAAAGAGGAGAAATGACATGATTTAAGAGAAGAAACTTGTTTTCTATATATTAAGAGACTTGAAGTGTTTTGAAAGTTAAGGGACTTGAAGAGTTTTAAAGTATGTGGTACTTGCTCCGTTTTAAACGTATAAGTCCCTCGGATAGGAAATTGTATTTTGGCTAAGGTATAAAGTGAATATAACGACTTTATGGGAAGTTGGTTATATTTGCTTTATATGACTCGATTTTTTTTTAATGAAAAGGCAACTTGATTTTAAGGCATCAATTGCCTAAGGTTTAGTAATAAAATAAGTTACTTGGTTTCTAAAGGTTAAGAGACTAAGTGTATTTTTAAGAGTTAAGGAAATCGATTTGAAAGTATTTAATACTTGGATTTTTTTTTATAAGTATAAGTCTCTTGGTTATAAAAGGAATGGATATGTCTAAAACCATAAAGGGTTATAACGGCTTTATGGAAAGTTTAGAAAGTTGTCTATTTTTTATTTATCGGCATAAGTTGCCTAGATTGTGAAAAAAAAATTGGAGTTACTTGATTTCAAGTGTTGAAATAAGCTTTACAAAATGTAGTAACTTACTTTGAAAAATAGACACGCCTTGATACTACGTGTTAGTATCTTGGGATTTTACACAAAAAGGAGTCTCTTGAAAAGATTAGTACTTTGGCTTGATAAATTGAGAATTTGTCTAAGTGTGCCTTGATTAGTACTTTGGCTTGTTAAATGAGAATAATTCTATTGGTGCCTTGATTAGTACTTTGGTTGTTAAATGAGAATAATTCTAAGTGTGCCTTGATAAGTACTTTGGCTTGATAATTGAGAATTATTCCACGTGTGCCTTGATAAGTACTTTGGCTTGATTAATTGGGAATTGCCTGTGTGTGCCGGTGATAGCCTTTGAGTGCAAGTACTATGTTTTATTACGTTGTCGCGACTCTCGGTTGAAGGGTCGGCTGTCTGGTTGTAAGTTACTTGGACGCGTCGAAGCGGTGATGTGGGATTCCACCGTATGCTTCCGTCATTGTAGTACTTAGGTTAAATTCCCATTCTTTTATAAAAGACATGGTAGTGCTTATGTCTTGTTTGATGGTCGAGACAGGGTAGAGTATATGTGAAGTACACCCCAAGATGCTATACCACTGTTTACCACCTTCTCCGAGGTAGAGTATATGTGAAGTACACCAAGATGTTATACCACTGTTTTACCACCTTCTCCAGGTAGAGTATATGTGAGGTAAACCCCAAGATGCTATACCACCTTTACCACCTTCTCCAGGTAAGAGTATAAGTGAGGGTAAACCCCAAGATGCTATACCACCGGTGGGACTTGGTGTTCATGTATGCCTATTGGTGTTGTACTATATCATGGATCACGGCGGTGAGAAAGATTCCACGGGCATGATTGATGTTATGGGCGTGAGACCCATGGTTATATTTGGGTAATGACTCGAGGGCTGCGTCCACGACTTGATGGATCGCTTATGTATTGTATGCGTAGGTTGGCTATCATACATGTCTCTGCTTTGTTTAGATGTTATGATTTTATTACGGCACTTCATCGCTCACATACTTGGTACATTCTTCTTGACCTCGCCCGGGCCGCGTTCAATCCGCAGTTTAGGTACGCTGTTCGGTGATCGGCAGACGTAGGATCCTGCTCAAGGTTTTTGGATAGCTCCCTCTGTTCAGGAGTTTATCTTTTGGTATATATCCTTCAGTACATGCTTTGTACAGTTTTGGGTACGGCGGGGCCTTGTCCCGTCATAGTTCAGTATAACTCTTAGAGGTCTGTATTCATATGTGGGATTGGACTCATGCACGGTGTAGTGTCTTTTGTTTATGTATATATGGCAGCCTTGTCGGCTTTGCCCTTGCACGTACGTTTGTTTAAAAAAAAAATGAGGTATTATTAAATTTCCGCAGTTTACTTGTGTTGTTAAGGTAGAAGGGTGCCCAGGTAGGGCACCAGTCACGGGCCCGGGGTTCTGGGCGTGACAAAATCTGCCTCTTTATGCATAATCCAATGGATGAACATATGCATGCTCTCAAGCGCATCTTGCGCTACATTCAAGAAACACTTCATCATGGACTGCATCTTTATCCTTCGTCGATATCTTCTCTGATTTCATATACCGATGCAGATTGGGGTGGGTGCCCGGATACCAGGCGGTCCACTTCTGGTTACTGTGTGTTTCTTGGCGATAACTTACTCTCCTGGTCCTCTAGCGCCACATTATCTCTCTAGTCTTTGAAAATTTGAATCTGGCGTTGCCAATGTGGGTTTTGAGTCATGTTGGTTATGTAATCTTCTTCTGGAGCTCATTTTCCTATCCATAAGGCTACATTGGTTTACTGTGATAATGTTAGTGCGATATACCTTTCTGGTAATCCAGTTCAGCATCAACGCACTAAACACATCGAAATAGATATTCATTTTGTTCGCAAAAAAGTTGCTCGTGGACAAGTCCGTGTCTTACATGTCCCCTCGCACTATCAAATTGTAGATATTTTCACAAAAGTACTTCCTTTAGTGTTATTTCAGGATTTTAGGGACAATCTTAGCGTACGAGAACCTCCTGCTTTGACTGCGGGGGTGTGATAGAATATGTCAATTATTCTTGTATATCTTTAGTAATCTTCTATATTAGGTTATCATAGATTACATTGTTCTATATTAGGCTAGCATGTATTAGGTTGTTCTATATTAGGTTAGCAAATAGTCAGTCAATACTATTCCTATTTTGTAGCCTTAGTTTCTGCATTGCACCTATTGTATAAATATGCAATTCAATCAATGAAAACAGCAGAGAATTACATTCCTTTAGTAATGTTGGACAGAATATTGTCAACACACTCAGGCAACACTAGTGATCCAGATTTCTGAGATGAAATCCTGAGAGTTGTCTTGGTATTTTTACTTTCTGGTTCTGGATATAGATTCTCTGTAGTAGCCTCTCTATTTATAGTAGAAAGTATTCCTTGAATTGCTCATCTATCGGTTGTGGAAGCTGAGGGAAAGATGGATTGCTGGTGGGATTGGTTGGAGAAGATCAGGGAGTAATAATCTCAACAACTTTGGCTTGATCCTCACGATAAGCAACAACTTTTGACTTAGTCCTCACTCATTTTTTACAAGCTCATTTTTACTTTGCCAAGTCTTTTTTACATCACAGTAATATTTACACAAATATTACTGCATCACGTGATGTAAGGCAAAATCTGTTTAGAAAATGTTGGTACGAATATTGTGTAACATTTGTCCCAATATACTTACACATTCATATCAATACTTGAGGAGATATGTTGGGTCAAATGTCACAACACCAAATTCAACATAACTGTTACGCCCCGTAATTTCAAGAGAATGAGATGAGAACGTACGAAAGGAAATAAGATTTGAATTTGGAAAGATAAGTTGGCAAAAATGTTTTAGACAGATTTTTAGTCAACTTTGGAGTGCTATATATCCCAGTTTATTAAGAGTTTTTAGGTGTTTAAAAAGCCTAATATGAAGTTCGTTGAGTCTAGTTTCCAACGCAACAAACCGCTCGTCGATAGGACATCAGAGCATAGAATTATGGACGTTAGAAGTTCAGCTGGCAGAAGAGAAGGAAAAATGTTTCAGTCAGGCGCCACAGCGCCACGGCGCCGTAAGTCCTGAAACTTTCTGAAGTTGCAGCGCCACAGCGTCGGCTGCATGGCCGCGGCGCCGAGGCGGGATTTTTTGCGGAAAATAGGTAAAAATCAGAAGATATTTGTGTAAAGGCCTATGGGAGGGCGACAAGTGTCCCTCCCAACTTGTAGACCAAGAAAAGTCCTATATTATGACCAAGTCTTGCAAGACTCCATCCAACTAGAAATTTCTCTTCCCTTTCTCTAAAATTTTACAAAACCCTAAGCCTTCATGGAATTATTGGAAGGGCGGCAAGAAGATAATATGTTGATAAACTTGTAGAGAGTTCGTGTGGATGATTTTGACATGGAAAGGAGTTGCGAAAAAAGGGCTACAGTGGGCGAAATCCTAAAGGTAAAATTCCCTCTCCTCTTGGAAGTAAATTAGGATACATGTAGTAGTTGATTATTGATCACGTGAATTATACATTGAAGTTTGATAAGTGTTATAGAACATTGAGAGCCTAAATCTGAACACGATCTTATTAGCCATTGAAAGTACAACACAAATTGGTCGATAGTTATAATCATCGCATGTTATCTAAATAAAGGATTATAGTTGTTGAAATTGGTTGCGACTATATAACATGTTAGAACGACAATATGGATTGAAAGGGAATTGGAAAAGATTGTATGTGGTTGTACATTGTAGTCGAAAATGACATTTAATAATGGACTGTTTTATATGAATTGTGGGGCAGAATTTTACACGTCCTGTGAGGCGTGTAATCCCCTTTGATTGGTTGATGTGTTGAGCCTTAAATGTGGCATATTGGTTATTGATTTCGGGCCTTGAAAAAGGTGGAAAAGTACGTAGAAACAAAGGAAGTGATGTCTAATTTTTCGTAGAATAAGGGACTTTACAATTAGAATATTCTATGTTGAAGCTAGAAGCTAATAGATGTATTATGGTCATTATAGGTTGACATACTACGTACGACATATTGGACTTAGCTAGTGGATTGAACCGAAGAGGTATGTGGAACTTTTCTTATCTCTTGAGCATGAGTAGTTATAAATGTATAGTACGGTAGACGTACGAGCTTTAAATGAATTCAGTTTCATTTGGTATCCTTGACTTGTTTTAAGAATGTCCAAGTTGGTTGAGTTAGAGAATTAACTCACTTGGTTTAAAGGATAAAAGTGCCTTAGTTTCTAAAGCATAAAGTTAGTATAACGGCTTTATGAGAAGTTGGTTATAATAACTTTATGGAAAGTTTAAAGAATGGTTTACTCTAGTGATGTAAACAAAGATAAATGACTTGAAATGAAGAAAGACAAATTGATTTAAAGGCATCAATTGTTTAAAGTTTTAAAGTAAAAAGTCACTTGATTTAGAAGCCTAAATGTATTTCAAAAAGGTGTAGTGACTTGTTTTGAAATGTAGACAAGCCTTGATACTACGGGTGTTAGTATCTTGGGGATTTTATACGAGAAAGAGTCATTGTTGAAAGGATAAGGTACATAGTACCTTGGGTTAAATTCCCGGATTTTTAATGACATGCTAGTGTCTTAAGTAAACTAAAATGAGAGTGCATAATAATTAAGGTCAATAAGAAGTTAGGGGATTTCTTAACTTGCTTATGATAGTTATGATAAGTCGGCGGTGCTTATGGTATGTATGATAGCCGGTTGTGCTAGTGTTATGTTATTCTTGCGGGGTAAACCCCCGGGTTACTACTTATTCCATGGATTTACTACCCATGATGCGAGTGCGGCGTTTGTACTCATTGTGGGTCCACCGGGCCTATGCGGGTGAAATAGTCCTATGCGGGTGAAATAGTCCATGCGAGGTGGATGACCTCATTGCGGGTCCACATGCCTATGCGGGTGAAATAGTCCCAGGAGTAGGATTGCTTAATGATATTACGGGCGGGTGGCCCTACTTTGATCATGAGCCTCCTATTTTTATGCAGTAAAGTATACTCTTGTTTACTCTCATTGTTAGTAAGGCACATTGTACTGTTAATTGAGTTATCATACATGTCTCCAGTTTTATTTTAGACTATATGATTTCATTTCAGTACTTTCAGTTTTACATAATTGGTACATCTGTTGTACTGACCCCCTTTCCTCGGGGGATGCGTTCATGTTGCAGGTAGGGGTAAGCAGGTGGTGGATCCTCACTCTTAGGATCACTGATCAGTTGTCAGAAGCTCCATTTCTCCGGAGGCTTGTCTTTTGGTACGGTTTCCCTGATGTTGTAGATTTATGTACATTCAGGGGTATGGCGGGACCCTGTCCCATCACAATTTTTATTTTTAGAGGTCTGTAGTCATATCTTGTGGATTGGGTTGTAAGAACAAAGATGTAACTGTTTATTTTGGGTTATGTATATTTCACGGAAGGTGGTCTTATCGGCTAGCCTATTGATATCTACTGTCTAGTATTTTATGAGTTATGTATGTTCCGCTGCTATTCTATGATGTATACCTGTGAGGGGTGCCCAGGTAGGGCACCAGTCGCGGGCCCGGGGTCGGGTCGTGACAATAACAATCTCCCCCTTTTTGCCTTTCTTCACAAAACTCATTAAAATGTAAAGTTGACTTACGATGTAGTCACAAATGTTGTCCGACATATGTGATCAATAGTTTCAAGGTCATGCTCCCTATTAACCTGTGATGGCATACAAGAAAACATATGTATACCAATTCATATGATTAAAAAAGAAAAAAACTATGAGCACACATATCACATATCATCTAATATATACAAACCATAAATAGAAATATTAATTATCAAAAAATATCAATACCAATCCACTAAAGATCCTCATACAACATCAAAAACAATAACAACTCCCTCCTTGCTCATCATATAGAAGCAGCATCTTCCAACAGCTTTCTACTCCTGCATAACAACTTCAACTTCCTCTACACAACAACCTTTAACTTCCTCTACACAACAACCTTTAGCTTCCTTCAACCTTTAGTTTCCTCCCTCTGCATCAAGACTTTTGTTTCCTCCCCCTACATCAGCATCATCTTCCCTTTTTTGTGAAGAGAGTACCCTCATGAAATGGTATCTAGCTTGTATCTTGGCATTTCTTGCAGCATCAACCTTAGAAATTTGTTGGTTGATTTTTTTAATTTGATCCACAAGTCATTCTGTAGATAGTGTAGACTGTACTGGACAAGTTGCCCAGAATGTTGGTGACATTTCTAGGAATATTTTCACTTTTAACTTCTTTCTTCTAGGGTAAGTCGATGACTCTGTCCTTGCTCTTCAAAATTGCTTTGTTTACAGTGTAAAGCGGATGAACCTTCCCTAAAATGTCTTTTCTCTTAGGCTCAAAGCCTTGGGTGGTTAATAGTTTGTAGATCAGAGAGAGAAAATGAAGGATTGAAGTTGATTCTTTCTCAGCCAAGTTGGCAATTTGATGAAATATCATTTTTCCCAAATCAACTTTCAAAACTTTCCCAATTTTATACAACATGGTGGCTTGTTCAGATGTCACAATTGACTCATTCATTGAAGTAAACCAATTATAAATAGCAATTTTATTGAGGGTTGAAAATAGGATTGTTAGTTTGGAGGCTGGACATTTATGGATCCACTTCGTTATCATACCTCCAATGAGATATTCAATAACTTCATCCCTATTGTCTATGACCTGTTTTGCTTCTCTCATATTATCTCCAACATCTAGTCTCATACATTGATTTATAATAGAAGGCGTAGATAGAAGGACCTTGTTGTAGAGATATACCTTCCCAAATTTCATTGAGGATGTCTTATCTATAACAGGGCTCAAATTAGCGTAAAACGACCTTACTACTTCATCAACATAAGGTTCTTTTCTTATGACAGTTTTAAGAAGCTGTCTATCCTTAAAGAATTCTACCAAACCATATTCAGCGCAAAAAGAACTATCTAATACTTTCTCAGGTTTAATCACCATATTCTTGTAACAGTGCCACATATTATAGTTAGTTTTAGAATAGAATTTATCTGAGTAATCAGATACCTCAAAGTCTGAATCGGTGGATTCGGTACTGCTGGAGGATGTTGTAGCTTGTGCTTCTTCCGATGTTGTCTGAAATATAGCATGAGATATTGTGGAATCAGTGGAAACATTTGGAGTAACACTCGACTTTGCAGATCTGGGAACTATCTTTGGAAATAATTTTTTTAAAGGAGTGTCATCTAGGATTTCCCTTTCTTGAGGCATATTTGGCGACGCTGAAGCTGATGGTTCTTCTTCACTCTCATCTGTTGAAAGCACATAGTCCGTATCTTCACTTGCACCGCTCGAGTAAGAGGGTATCAATGCTTCATATCTAGACCCTTTGTTACTCGGTCCTTCTTGGACTGTTTTCTCAAAAACTCTACTCGATCGACGAGTAGGGAGGATAAATGACCTTGGCCTTTTACCCAAAGATGAAAAATCAATAGTTTCATCAACAGCTATAGGGTTATTATCATCTCCATTATAGCTAATATCTAAAGGTTAATCAAATCCTATAAATACTATTATTGTACATGGGTTTTCTGGGAGATTGGAGGAAGATGATGTTTGTTTTGTTTGTTGGGGATCATTGTGCTTGTAAGCCTCCGTATTCATTGGAGGGCTTGTGCTCATTGGAGTGTTAGAGTAGATGTTGGATGACATTGGTGGTGTTTATATTGGTGAAAATTTGGGAGAGGGTTTTGAGAAGTTAGGGTCTCTGATAGAGATTGGAGTTTGATTTGGTGATTCCATCGGTTAGGTAGGTAGATGTATACCCGATGTGATTTTCCCTTCTTTTATTTTTATTTTTATGGGAAAATCGGAAATGATAAAATAATAGCAAATGAAAGGCATATTTATATACATGAAAAACCTTTTCTTAGCAACAAAACTCCCTTATTTTTAGGGGTTTCAATTTACACAATAACTTACACCTAAAATATTAGAATAAAAAATAAACATCACGGTAGGGATAAAATTTAATCTTATCATTTTAAATTCTGAAATTCCATTAAACAATGCATATAATAAGGAGTAAATTTTGATATTTCAAGAATCAGATAAGAACAATATCCCATTACATATCACATTCTGAAAATGTTAACAACAATGTTAGAAATATTTTGGACGACACACGTATTTTGATCCACAAGAATTTTCAGATTTGACAACAAACTAAGATACGTTTTATATGCACTTTATGAGTTTGACCACAGGACCAATGTAACATTTTCCTATCGTGTCCTTGGTCTAATCATATAACACATATAAAAGAATTTTGCGTGTAAAAAATAAGAATACTTTTATGGTATTCTCAAATCTCTTTTGAAGCACTCGATACTCCTATAGAATAGGAACGATATCTTTTCACGGGCTTTTCCCATTTTCACAGTTGCCAAATATTTGTAAAGGCTTTGACTTATTTTGATACTCCCTTTTTATGATATATATATATCATCACAGAGAACGGTATCACTTTGATAACATATTCTTATTGAAGGACCATTCTTGTGTGACCAAAAGTTATGCACCTTACAACAACAATATCACTTAGTGATATAACATAGGTTGTCACCTGGCATGTTAGACAACATTTCAGCCGACATTCACCAAAAATGCCTTTTTAGAGATTACAAAGACCAAGAAGTTTCTTCAAACTAGAAAATCTCTCATGATCCAACGCTTTGGTAAAAATATCAGCTAGTTGATGAAGAGTGTCAACATGTTCAATTTGAACTAGCTATTTTTCAACTAAATCTCTTAAAAAGTGATGTTTAATATCAATATATTTTGTACGTGAGTGCTGAACTAGATTTTTGGAAATATTTATAGCACTCAAATTATCACAGTACAAAATTAAAATGTTGCTAGTAAATCCATAGTCGTATAACATGTGTCGTAGCCATATTAATTGAGAGCACAACTTCTAGCTGCTATATATTGTCATATTCAGCAATTGAAAGTGAGACACATTTTTGCTTATGACTATACCATGAAACAAGGTTATTGCCAAGATAAAAACATCCTCCATTTGTACATTTTCTATCATCCACATCTCCGGCCCAATTTGTGTCACTAAATCCTATTAAGTTAGGATTAGTGTCTTTGGAATACCAGATTCCCAACTCACATGTGCCAACAACATATCAAATAATACGTTTCACGACATTTAAGTGGAACATTTTGGGACAGGCTTAAAATGTGCACAAACATAAACACTAAACATAATATCTGGCCGACTAGCAATAAGATAAAGAATGTTACCTATCATAGATCGATAAAATGTTGGGTTGACAATTTCATGAACATTATCCTTACATACTTTCTGCGATGAACCCATTGGCATTTTCATCTGTTTAGCATTCTCTAAACCAAATCTTGTAACTAGATTTTTGTCATATTTACTCTCTAAGATGAAAATTTCATCTTCACTTTGCTTTATTTGCAAGCCTAAGAAAAAAGTTAATTCCCCAATCATGCTCATTTCAAATGTCGATGACATTGCTTCAACAAATGAACTTAGGTACGACTTTGAAGTCGATCCAAAGACTATGTCATCCACATAGATTTGAGCAATTATAATATCTACACCGTGTCATTTAATAAACAAAGTACGATCAGCTTCGCCATGGTTAAAACCAAATTCAAGAATAAAGTTAGTTAAACAACTATACCATGCACGAGAGGCTTGTTTCAACTCATACAAAGCCTTTTTAAGCTTGTACACATATTGTGGATGGTAAGGATCTTCAAATTCTTTTGGTTTTCTAACATATACCTCCTTGTCTAGATAACCATTTAAGAAGGCACCTTCTACATCCATTTGGTGTAAAGTAATTTTCATACAACAAGCAATAACAAGTAAAAGTCTAATCGACTCGATTCTAGATACATATGCAAAGGTTTCATCAAAATCAATTCCTTTAACCTGAGTATAACTTTGTGCAACTAGACGAACTTTGTTTCTAACAACTGTTCCTGATTCGTCTGATTTTTATTTTTAAAAATCCACTTAGTTCCAATTAAATTTGTATTATTTAGATGTGGAACTAAGTCCCAGACTTCATTTCGAAAAAATTATTCAATCTCTTCTTGCATTGTTTGTATCCAGAAATTATCTTTAAGTGCTTCTACAATATTCTTTGGTTCTAATGTAGATATAAAACAAGAAAGACTATCCTCTTGATATATGGTTGACATACACACATACCTTACCATTCTCTATAGCTGAGTGGTTCTTATCCTCTTGTTCTAATTCCTTCAAAAAATCCCCCTATCACTTGGTCCGTTGGATGATTCTTCCTAATCCTTGATGAGGGGTCCCTACAAACTTGGTATAACAATTCAACACTTGACTCCCCACATTTGGACTTTGTGGTCTCTATTGCTATTTCAGATGTTGCTTTAGGTGTGGCAACATTTGTGGCAACATCCGATTCTTCTACACTCTGTGGACTTTTCACTGTATCTATAATGTTATTTTTAATATTTTTTTCCTGAAACATCAAAAAGATCATCAAAGATAATATTTAATGACTCTTGTATAGTTCTGGATCTCAGATTGTATACTCGATAAATATGACTATTTTGTGAATAGCCAACAAAAATTATTTTATCACTCTTAGAGTCAAATGATCCATGTCATTTAAAATAAAACAAATACACCCAAAAATATGAAAGCAATGCAAGTTTGGTTTCTTTCCATTTATAATCTCATAGGGTGTCATCTTTATTCCCGGCCTTAAATAGACTCTATTAGCGATGTGATTAGAAGTATTCAAGGCTTCTACCCAAATTGCATGTTATAAAAAATTATGACTAGCTAAACTCATTCTACTGTCCTAGAGCAATAGTGTTTTAAGGTTATTAGATATTCTGTGTCTTTTCTCCCTTACTCTTACTTTGTTGTTATCCTCTGTTTGAACTTTACTCTTAGTCTACAATGATAGCTAGTTGTCCTACATCCAGTAAGTTAAGGTATCCGATTAATACCCTGATTAGACGATGATGAGCCTGAAATTCCATTGGAGTAGCTCGTAAGCATGAGTGCTAGAGCGGAACCTGGATTTAGTGTCATGTCGCCAAA
Source organism: Przewalskia tangutica (assembly GCA_029844215.1). Lineage (NCBI taxonomy): Eukaryota > Viridiplantae > Streptophyta > Magnoliopsida > Solanales > Solanaceae > Przewalskia > Przewalskia tangutica. The sequence continues at coordinate 36,807,643 of CM056738.1, forward strand.
TACTTAGGATAAGAATACCTACATGATACTCGAACCTAAGAATAGTATATAGTAAGCACAGGATACCTGCTAAAGTCAGAATAAGAAGACGAACAATACAAAAGATCTGTTAACTATTAGAACAGTAGCTCTAAAGGATAGTAGCCCCTCCCTGCTGAAGCAAAAACCCTCTTTTAAGAAAACATTATCTCATGAAAACTCATCCTTCGTTTGAAACAATTAGAAGTGCTAATTTTATGAAGATAAATAGTGTAATAGAAAGGAATAAGCTTATAAAACAAAAAATCAATCTTTAAACGAATTAAATTATTATAAAACACTAGTCCCCTCGAGGTCACTAGATCGTTACTATCAGTCAATAGTTAGGCAAGCAATCGTAAATAAAATGATAAGTCTTTATAAAAGGAGAGAACATATTAATTATTTACTATCAAGTAATGAAAATTTAATTGATAATTCAGACTATATACTAAGTCTATTTACAACTCAGCTCTAAATGAATAATACAGAGAATCAAACCATGTTAAACACTGAAAACCTCTCTACCTCAACTTCAAAAGTAGCTAGGGTAGAAAGAGATTTACAAAATTGGAATATTTGAAAAGAATCTTTCGAATCTGTATACAAAACTGGAAGGTTTGATTTTATTAAAAGTTATAACATTAAGACTTGTGAGTCCACAATAGCTATAAATAATTCAAAAGAAATTATTAAGCTACTAGCAGCTCAAGATATAAACAAATATAAAAAGGATTTTAATTTCCTACACATATGGCTTATACAAGTCGCAATCAAACCTTTATATCATTTAGGTTTGGACACACCCATCTATCTCTTACTAAGAGACGTCAGACTATTAAACTTTGATGACTCCCTATTAGGGGTCTTGCAAAGTAATTTGGCCAGAGGACCAGTATAGTTCAACTGCTATCCAAACTTTTCAGTAGATATTAATGATCAAAATGTTAGGGATACACTAAATATCAAAACCAAAAACATGAATAGCAAAATAAATACCAGAGAAATAGCTGTAATATACAGAGTATACTACAGACTAATGAAAACAACTTTAGCCTCAAAAGCTAAATTAATGAGCGACAAAGGAGCTACGATGGTTATGGAAGCAAACCATGAGCATAGTAATATCTTCGTTCCTAGAATGCTAAAATGGAATGAAATTTTAGCAAAAGATGAATGTTACTTTGATGCCATCACCCAACCAAAAATAGAACCAGAGAGTTTAACATAGAACAAATAATACAGTATTCCAACAGATTCATTGACTTAAAATTTTTAAGGTCAAATTCTAAATCCTCCTCCGAAAGATACTCCTCCACAACATCTTTTTCCAAACCCCGGGAGGATGATTACTCAGAAGAATATCTATTCCCGGAAGGAGAAAAAAAGATACGAGGAGTGCATTATACTTCAGCCATACCTAAGGTACACTACGAACCTATTGTAATGACCAATAGTCCTACTGAAAGTGAAATGCAAGGACCCCTAACTTTTAAAAAAGGAGGAGTCCTTGGCATGATCAAATCGGAAGATAATTTTAAAATTGACTATAAACTCTTTGGAAAATTATGAACAAGCACTGAGCATGCCCTTAAAAGAAAATGGTATGTAGAAACATATAAATAAGATATAAGGATATCTTTAAGAAAATAATGGATTAAAGATATGAAAAGAGTTAATTGCAATATTAAATTCTTTAAGTGATTTGAAATCACAGGACAAGAGAAAAAAGGAATCTATTAGCACTCTTGTTAATAAATGGTATACTAGTACCAATACCGTAGAGTTTGAAGTCCCCCCTATTAGAACAAATCAAAATTCCTATAGAAGGAGAGATTATAATAGCCCACCCCTCCCCTTCAAAAGGGAGATAAGTAGTGAAATCAGTAAACTAGTAAAAAAAGGAGACATTAATAAATTCATCCAACAAAATAACTACACCAATCAGCTATTATACGTAGTCTCAAACCAGCTTAACCATGCTAATAACAAATCAACCCTAAAAGATAAACCAGAGTCCTCGAAAAGATGTATAATTTATAACGGTACTAAAGAAGTCAATCCTCTGTTTAAGATACCTCAATTCTCGGCCAACAATTATCCAACTCTGAATGATAAGGTTGATATAAGTGACAAAATGTTAGAGAAATTGAATCAAAGAATGAAAAGTTTAAATATCGAGGCATCATGTAAATGAATTAAAACCATTACCTGTGAAAGCCAAGATATTAATAAACTATCAAAACATGCTGGGGGAAAGAATTACTATTGTAAACCAACCTTCCCAGACATGCAGTTTGAAGAAGATCAATACCAGACCCATTCATCGTTCTCAGGAACAGAAATTTCAGAATGGAATATAGATGGTCTAGCAGAAGGCCAGATTTATTTCAAACTACATGAAATGGGTATAACTATAATGGCTTATAAAATAAGAGAAACTAGAAATAAAAAAACTGCTCAGATATTAGCCTCAGGGTTTATCGGAATGTTAAAAAATAGGTGGGATAACTATCTCACCGAAGAAATTAGTCATGGTATACTAAATGGCACTGCTGTAATACATGTCGTAAACCCAGATGCATCTATAGAACAACAGATTTTGTGAGTATGCTACCCCTACACTGCTATATTGTATAACAAAACACTTCATAGGAGAACCTAAGCTCTTCCATGATAAAAGCTTAGAAATTCTCAACAATTTAACATGCCCAAAATTACATGATTTTAGGTGGTATAAAGATATCTTCCTTAACAAGGTTATGATAAGAGAAGATTGTAACCACGATTATTGGAAATAAAAATGCATTAGCGACCTACCTACATGTTTGCAGAAAAGGTAAGAACTACCATTAGAAATAAATATAATTGAGAAACTCCTTACAGTCTGATGACTTATGGAGACATAATAAGTTTCATTAACCTTACTGGTTTGGAAATATGTAATAACTTAAAGATAACAAGCCAATTGAAAAAGGATAGAAAAGGTTCGAAAAATGAGCTAGGAAGTTTCTGCGAAGACTTCGGCTACGCCTAAGCTAACAGTTCCCACTAGAGAAGCTACAAAAGGCTACAAAAGACATAATAAAAATACGTCTCCCAAAACCAGATATAAATCATACAAAAGGAGATCCAAAGCTAAAAAGCCATCAGACCGTAGATCTGATTACAATGCATCATCCCCAAAAAAAGGAAAATATTGGAATTGTGGAAAATCTGGCCATATGGCCAATAATTGTAAAAAACCTAATAAAAGGAAGGAAAAAATAAATTTATTAGAGTTTAATCCTGATGTAAAGGATAAACTTTATTCAATTTTAGAAGAATACTCTAGTGATTCTTCTGAAGATTACAGTGATGAAGAGTTATTAGACGTTGATTACAACTCAAATAGCTCCTACTCAAATGATGACTGCATTTGTACGGGAAGATGTTGTACCTGCAATGATCAGTCTATCAATGTTATCTCCAATAGTAGTCAAGAATTCTTCTTTAATATGATAGAACATATCGAAGACGAAGGCATCAAAAAGTGATATCTTATGGAGCTAAAAAGGCTAATCATTAATCATAAACACAAGAAAAAGGATGTTGAACCTTTCAATATGAAACAAGTCTTAAATAAATTTAAGGCAGCAAAAACAGATACCACCCTGCAAGACTTGCAAAAAGAGGTATCTCAACTTAAACAAGAAATTAATGAGGTTAAAGAAAGACTTAGTTCAATAGAAACAGAGTCATTTGCTAATAAGCTAATTAAAGTATTAAATCCTCTAGGAGATATATTCACGCATGGAACTTCTAAAGAATTAGCAACAATTAGTTCAGATGAAGAAGAAAAAGACGAAAAAACATCTGATCGTGAACAATCGGGCATAAAAACCATTTCAAAGGTAAAAGCCCTAAGCTATCATATTATTCCCACTAAATTAAGACCAATTCAGATGAACCATGAACTCATGGAATACTGTAATAAAGAAACCAATGACCTACTTCAAAAGAAGATTATTCGGCCCTCCAAATCTCAAGCTCCACTTTCTATGTTAATAACAGTGCTGAAAAGGAAAAGGAGAGCCCCCAGACTTGTAATCAATTACATGCCCCTTAATTAAGTATTAAAATGGATTAGATACTCAATACCAAATACAAGAGATTTGTTAAAAAGAACTTATAAGGCTAATGTCTATAGTAAATTCGATATGAAGTCAGGATTCAGGCAAATTCAGATCTAAGAAAAACACAAATATAAAACAGCGTTCAATGTTCCATTTGGACAATATGAATGGAATGTCATGACATTCGGGCTTAAAAATGCCCCCTCAGAGTTCCAGAACATTATGAATAACATATTCAACCCATATAGTCAATTCTCAATTGTCTATATCGATGATGTCCTGGTATTCTCAGAAAGTATAGATCAGTACTTTAAACATCTTAATACTTTTGCCAATATTATTAAACAAAATGGTTTAGTCGTAAGTGCTAAACAGATAAAACTCTTTCAAACGTCGATTAGGTTTTTAGGTCATGACCTATATCAAGGAACCTACAAACCAATCTATAGAGCCATAGAGTTCTCAACCAAGTTTCCAGATGAATTAACTGATAAAACCCAGCTTCAAAGATTCTTAGGAAGTCAAAATTATGTAGCAGATTTTATTCCTAAAGTCAGGCAGGTTTGTGAACCTCTCTATAAAAGACTCAATAAAAATCCAATTCCTTGGTCAGAAGAGCAAACTAGAGTTGTTAAACAGGTCAAAGAAATAGTACAGAAATTCCCTTGTCTAGGAATTCCAAATCCTGACGCCTCTGTGATTGTTGAGACTGACGCATCCGACATTGGTTACGGTGGCATTCTTAAACAAAAATCATCTCCCGAATCTACTGAACAGTTGGTAAGATTCACTTCTGGTATCTGGAATTTCACCGAGAAGAATTATAGTACCATAAAAAATGAAATTTTGTCTATAGTGCTATGTATCACAAAATTTCAAGACCACCTAATTAACAAAGAATTTTTACTAAGGGTTGACTGCCAAACAGCCAAAGACGTTTTACAAAAGGATGTTAAAAATCTAGTTTCTAAACAGATTTTTGCTAGATGGCAAGCGTTATTACAAGCTTTGATTTTAAAATTGATTTTATAAAAGGCGAGGAAAACTCTCTGCCAGATTTTTTAACAAGAGAATTCTTGCGGGCAACAACGAGACAAGGCTTTCCGGGCTCACGCCCGATGAGACCTCCCTTCCAGCTTAAACCAGAAGAAAAAATGAAACAGCCTTTTAAAACATAAAATACCACCAAACCTATTCATAACCTATTTATGAGGGAAGATTCTCTGTATTAGCAGATTTTCCCAAGCTACCAGCAGGAAACAATATCTCAGCCCCTTAAAAGGAGATTATAACAGGTAAGACACAGGTACTTCCATTCAAGGCATCCTCGGCAGAAATTTTGACCAGGGATAATTACAAAATGCAATTCCCAGAATCTTATTCAGAGGCAGTAAAACCAGTAACTCCTCTTAAGAAGAAGACGACATCAGCAAGCAGCGGCACCCCCATTCCAAAGTTGGAATTTATTGTATCATATGTTTTGCCAATAATGGCACTAGATAAACAATATGAAAATTTCAGGGTACAAGACCTACTAAAACCCTGCTATACCAACTACTAGTACGTAGATACTCAAGATCCTATCAAAACTAGAAGGTATTACAAATTTTTTCTCATAGATACCGATTCAATAGAAGTCAAACACAATTACTTCAAACATAACCCAGAAGCAATTGAATATTCCAAATTCACTATAAAAAAATAATAAGCCCATTTGATTGGTATTTAGATCACCTACACACCCTAATACCTTTATCAAGAAGTCATAAACCTCAGACGTATAATTAGTATGATTATAAAAACGCATGTTTTAATAATGTCACGCCCCGACTTTTCTTAAGTCTTTCCTTAAGGCGTGATGGCACCTGGACAATTATTTATTTTCCAGGCGAACCGTCAACTCCTTTTCTTCCTAGATTAAACATGTATTTAAGTATGGAAATAATATATATATAATAATAAGCAATTCAAAGCTTACAAAGAACAATCTTGTGTGGGGCATTCCCCGAGATAATGGAACCTAGTTCTTAAAACATAATTTATGAGAATAACTTTCACCAAATCCGAAATAATGGATTGGTGGGTCAAAGAGGCTGCGGGACGATCGCTAGCCCTGTTGCGGAGCTTTTCCTCTATCACGCTTCCCTGAAATATGTTAAATAAAAGAGTCAGCCCTACCATCCGGGGCTGAGTGAGAACCTCACCCTATAATTCAAAGTAATCTCACAATATTTTAAGTACAAACATATTAGGACACAATAACCATGTTATGAGACAAACTTCAACATTTTCAATGTATCATAATCAAGTATTCACACAATAATATTCTCTTTCAATTCGTTTCAGGATGTACTCAGCTTAACCCACATACATGTTTTATCTCATGTTACATATTAAGGTATTCCTTTGTATTTACACATTTGTTGCGGCGTGCAACCCGATCCGATGCATTTACAAATGCATTTACATATCTGTTGCGGCGTGCAACCCGATCCATTATGTTTACGTATTTGTGAACGCGTATTCACTTTACGTTTTGTTGCGGCGTGCAACCCGATCCATTATGTTTACGTATTTGTGAACGCGTATTCACTTTACGTTTTGTTGCGGCGTGCAACCCGATCCATTATATTTACGTATTTGTGAACGCGTATTCACTTTACGTTTTGTTGCGGCGTGCAACCCGATCCATTATATTTACGTATTTGTGAACACGTATTCACTTTACGTTTTGTTGCGGCGTGCAACCCGATCCATTATATTTACGTATTTGTGAACGCGTATTCACTTTACTTTTTGTTGCGGCGTGCAACCCGATCCATTATATTTACGTATTTGTGAACGCGTATTCACTTTACGTTTTGTTGCGGCGTGCAACCCGATCCATTATATTTACGTATTTGTGAACACGTATTCACTTTACGTTTTGTTGCGGCGTGCAACCCGATCCGATGCATTTACAAATGCATTTACATATTTGTTTTGTATGTGTTATATGTTCAAAAGGCTCAATTAATATTTCTTTCTTTCAATATTCCGCCCTTCCCACTTGTATGGGTTACAACTCTCAAACCGTAAGTCGGATTTACGTACGCAAAGTCTCAAACTGTCGAGAACAGAATAACCTAGAACTTTTATTCAACACAAAATTTTAAATTCCCCACCGAAAAATTCAGTGTTTCAGTTTTAACAAGTACATTAAGAACTGTTTGCCGAATTTATTATTAGAACGATACACGATCTTAAAACAGTCATAACTTCTTATCCGTAAGTCGGACCAAGCCCCGTAAATTCTCAAACTGACAAGGAAAGACAAATCTAGGACTTTCATTTGAATCAACATTTTATATTCTGTACCAATTGCTACAGTTTTACCATTTTACCCACTGCTTTACGGACTTTCAACCGATCCGGCGCATAAATTTTAAAATACGATAACTTCTAAATCGTAACTCCATTCTACCTCTTCTTTAGTTAAATCTGTTCGTAACAAATTTATTTACAACCATACCAAATTTCGTCCAATTCCAATAAGTGGAACTCAGGAAAAACAGTTCATAATTCTACCTGCTCCCAGATTTCGTCCAAATCTGTGACAGAAAGTTTAAACTATGATAACTCTTAAACCGTAATTCCGTTTTACCTATTATTTAGTTCAATCTGTTCGTAACAAAGTGATTTACAACCATACCAAATTTCGTCTAATTAAAAGAAGTATAACTCCGAAAAACAGTTTGTAACGTTCATGTCCCGAACTAGTTGTTTAAGAAATCTAAGTTCATAATTTTTCTTTTAACACCAACATTATATTCTAACATGTACAAACTTAAAATACAGGATTTTACTAAGAAATTTGAGTGAGAAAAACTCACCTTTGTTGCTTCGTGATTGTGGATGAAAATCTCAAACTCTTTTTGCTAAGACTCCTTAATTGCTTTCTTTAACAATTCGTTCTCTGAAATTTCTATCTTTTTTCTTTTTCCCTCTGCCTTGCCTTCTGTTTTGTGTATGCATAAATATATATTTTTGTATTGTGTGTGCCTTATGTGTTTGTGTCGTGTGTGTTGTGAGAGTGGGGGAAGTTGAGGGAGTGGAGAGAGTGGAAGAAGGGGTTGAGGGAGGGGTTAGTTTAAGGGGGGGGGGGGGGGGAATGCAGTTTTTTTTTTTTTTTATTATTCTGTTTCTTTTCTTTTTTTTAAATTGTTATTATTTTTTTAATATTTTTTTGGGACTTTACAATCTTCACTCCTTAAACAACATTCGTCCTCAAATGTGAATAAGGTCGTGAGACGTGCACATAGACACGCAATCTGCACACACATGAAGCACAACATAACACATTTTTAAATTTCCAAGACTTTACATTCTCCCCTCCTTAAACAACATTGTCCTCGAATGTGAGTACGCATATAATAAAACATTTTAATTTTTTTCAAGACTTTACATTCTCCCTTCCTTGAATAACATTCGTCCTCGAATGTGAATAAGATCGTAACAAAACACATAGTCATACTATTGCACACACATAAAATACAATTTAACACATTTTATATTATTCCCTCCTTAAACAACATTCGACATCGAATTTGAATAACACCGTAATACATGCACGTCACACAAACTGCACGTAATGAACACATCTTAACACATTTTATTACCTTACTCAAACACGAATGGATATTTGACTCTCATCGCGTCCTCAGCTTCCCAGGTCGCTTCTTTTGTGGAGTGATTCTTCCATAAACTTTCACGTAAATAATATTTTTGTTCCTAAGACGCTTAATTTGTCTATCCAGTATTTCCACCAGAATTTCTTACATGCATATATTTTCGTAACATTGATACATGAAACACCAGATGTACTGCTTCTAATTCTTGTGGAAGGGCTAGTTCGTAAGCCACATTCCCCACTCTTCGTAAGATTTCATATGGTCCAATAAACCTTGGACTCAACTTCCCTTTCTTTCCAAATCGCATCACTCCCTTCATTGGAGAGACTTTTAAAAATACTTTCTCTCCTTCTTGAAACTCAAGATCTCTTTTGCGATTATCCGCATAAGACTTATGGCGGCTATGAGCTGTCTTGATCCGCTCCCGAATTATCTGCACTTTATCAGTTGTTTCCTGAATGACTTCGGGTCCAAACAGTAGTGTTTCGCCCACTTCGAACCATCCAAGTGGAGATCTACATTTTCGCCCATACAATGCTTCGAACGGGGCCATCTGTATACTAGCATGAAAGTTGTTGTTGTAAGCGAACTCAATTAGACATAGATGGTCCAACCAATTGCCCTGGAAGTCCAGCACACACGACCGCAACATATCCTCCAATGTTTGAATTGTTCGTTCAGCTTGTCCGTCAGTTTGTGGATGGAAAGCCGTACTCAACTTGACCTTTGTCCCGAGGCCTTGCTGGAAACTTTGCCAAAAGTGTGAGGTGAACTGGGAACCCCTATCCGAAATAATTTTTAATGGAATCCCATGTAAACTCACTATTCTTTCAAATAAATTTGCGCATATCGCGGTGCCCGATATGTAGTCTTGACCGGTAGGAAATGGGCTGACTTTGTAAGCCGATCAACAATCACCCATATAGAATCATAACCTTCTTTTGTTTTTGGTAGACCAGTTACAAAATCCATATGAATGGCCTCCCATTTCCACATGGGGACGCCAATGTCCTGAAGTAGTCCGCCGGGTTTTTGATGTTCGGCTTTCACCTGTTGACACGTAAGGCATCTTTCGACAAACTCTGCAACATCTCTCTTCATTCCTTCCCACCAGTAATTTGCCTTGAGATCATGATACATTTTCGTTGATCCTGGATGAATGGAATACCTGGTGTTGTGACCTTCATTTAAGATCTTTCTTCTTAGATCTTTTATCTTAGGAACACACAACCTGCCCTTATACCGAAGGGTACCATCATTTTCTCCTAATGTAAACTGTGAAGGTTTTCCCTGTTGAATCCTCTCTCGATATCCAACAAATTCCATGTCCTCAAACTGACTTTCCCTTATTTATGAAGCTAAGGCTGACTGCGAGGTATCATGTACCACCACCCTACCTTCACCGACCTCAGTTAAACTAACCCCGAGATCCCCCAACTTTTGTACCTCACGAACAATGCCTCTCTTTAGTATTGCCAAATGGGCCAAGCTTCCCATTGATCTCCTACTGAGTGCGTCCGCCACCACGTTAGCCTTTCCAGGATGGTAAAGAATGCTAAGGTCATAATCCTTAAGCAACTCTAACCATCTTCTTTGTCGGAGATTTAAATCCTTTTGTGTGGTTATGTATTGTAAAATCTTATGATCTGTAAATATATCTACATGCACCCCATACAAATAGTGTCTCCATATTCGTAAGGCAAACACCACCGCGGCCAATTCCAAGTCATGAGTTGGATAATTCTTCTCATGTACCTTCAATTGTCTAGACGCATACGCAATAACTTTTCCAAATTGCATCAAGACGCATCCTAACCCCACCCTAGATGCATCACAATAGACTGTGAATCCCTCTTGTCCCATTGGTAGGGTTAGAACTGGTGCGGTAGTCAACAATTCCTTCAGTTTCAGAAAACTTGCTTCACATGCTTCTGACCACTGGTACTTAACCGCTTTCTGAGTCAATCGGGTCAAGGGAGCAGCAAGACTAGAGAAACCCTTCACAAATCTTCTATAATACCCAGCCAAACCCAAGAAACTCCTAACTTCTGTTGGAGTGGCAGGTTTTGGCCAGTTCTTTACTGCTTCTATCTTTTGAGGGTCTACCATAATTCCATCCCTTGACACCACATGGCCCAAGAAGGCTACCTTTTCCAACCAAAATTCACACTTTGAGAATTTAGCATACAATTTCTCTCGTTTCAAGACTTGAAGCACTACTCTTAAATGCTCTTCATGTTCTTCCACACTCTTGCTATAAATTAGGATATCATCTATGAATACAATCACGAACAAATCTAAGAATGGTTTGAAGATTCTGTTCATGAGATCCATAAAAGCTGCTGGGGCATTGGTTAATCCGAAAGACATGACCAAGAACTCATAATGGCCATATCGGGTCCTAAAGGCTGTTTTTGATATATCATTCGGATTTATTTTCATCTGATGATATCGACGAAGATCAATCTTGGAAAAATATCTGGCTCCCTGAAGTTGGTCAAAAAGATCATCGATTCTTGGTAATGGGTATCGATTCTTGATCGTGACCTTATTGAGTTGTCGATAATCGATGCACATTCGGAGCGATCCATCTTTCTTCTTCACAAAAAGGACTGGTGCGCCCCAGGGGGAAACACTAGGCCTTATAAATCCTTTATCCAGAAGATCCTTCAACTGTTCTTTTAACTCTCTCAATTCAGCTGGGGCCATTCGATAGGGAGGAATAGAAATAGGTCTTGTACCCGGAATTAATTCTATAGCGAACTCCACTTCTCTGTCAGGAGGCATACCTGGGAGATCTTCAGGGAAGATCTCTGGAAAATTTCGAACAATAGGGACATCATGCACTGCCGGGGACTCTTTTTGGGTATCTACTATATTAGCCAGATATGCGTACTCCACTTTGTGACTTATTAATAATTTTTGAGCCCTAAGGTAGGAAATAAGCTGACATGAGGATATTTCAATCCTACCCGATATAACCACTTCTGGTTCCCCGGGAAAAGATAATTTCACTATTTTTCGTTGGCAATCTAACACGGCATAACATGTTGACAACCAATCCATACCCAAAATGATGTCAAAGTCTACCATATCAAGTAGTACTAGGTTTACTATTGTTCCTCTACCATTCACTTCTAAAGGGAAATTTTTAATTACTTGAGTGGCCCAAACCGAGGCCCCTACTGGTGTCATAACCTCAAAAGATTCACTTAAATAGGAAGGTTCCATGTGTAAATTCTTAGCAAAACCCGTAGACACATATGAAAATGTAGAGCCGGGATCGTATAATACAAATGCAGGAATACTCGAGACCAAAGAAAGTACACCGTAACCACGCATTAGATGCCTGCGCCATTCCTCTGGGCAAAGCATAAATGACTAGGATTGTTAGACTGTTGACCTCCCTGACATTGTCTGTACTGGTTTCTCTGATTTCCTTTGTAAGCAGCTGTGGTTGCTTCTGACCTTCCCTGAATAGGTTGGGTTTGGGTTCCCTTTTTGCAATCCCTGGCAAAGTGTCCTGATCCTCCACAGTTAAAACACGCTTTCGCTGCGAGCCAACATTCTCCAACATGTTTCCTCTGACAAATCTTACAAACTGGTTTGTCACCTCTTGTGTTAGGATTGATGGCCTTGTCGTTGCTACCTTGATTATTAAACCAACTATTTCCCTTAGGTTTGAAATGAAACTGGCCCACAGACTGACTCGGTCTTGAAGATCCCTTACTAAACTCCGGCTTCGAATTTTGACTCTGATTAAATGATCCAGACGTCCGAAATCTTTTCTGTGAATGCTCTCTCTTTGCCTTGGCAAAATCTTCTACCCTCATAGCCATATCGACAATCTGAAGGTAAGTTCGATCGTTGGCTAACGCCACTACCTTCTCTGCCAGGTTCGGGTTTAAACCCTCAACAAATCTCTTAACTCTCTCCCTTTCTGTAGGAACGACATGTGTGTTGTATGCCGACAACCTCACGAACTGTGTATCATATTCTTGCACACTGCGGTCCCCTTGCTTCAACTGTTCAAATTCTCTTCGGAGTGCATCCTTGCGCGTATTAGGCATGAATTTTCAATGAATGCAGCCCTGAACTCCCTCCAAGTCATTGGTGGTGACATCGGAGGACGATTTCTTCTAAAATTCCCCCACCACACCCCTGCATCATCCACTAAACGTGCGCCCACTAAATTGACGCCATGTGTCTCCACACATCCTAAGGTAAACATTAGGTCTTCTACCTCGTCAAGGAATACCATTGGGTCAGATTTGGAGTCCTTTCCCGAGTAGTTCGGTTCCCTTCTTCTCATAAAATTTGCCCACAATCTATCGTGCATCGATCGGGCTTCTACATTCCCTAGTGGTGCGATCACGACGGTTTCTGGCGGCGGATTAGGTCGGGCCGCACGAACCACCAGGTGTAGGTTGAACCATTTGTGGAACTGCAGCTGTCATCAACATTATAAGTCTATCTAACTTTTGTCCTACCGTCTCCTGAGATGTTTGGCTCTCATTTTCTTCCACATCATCCACGATATTATCAGACACTGCTACCTCAACTGGGGGTATATGAGTTTCGTTGTGAACCTCATCTTCAACTCTTGGTTCCTGTGCCCGGACTCCTTGGGGTTGCCATTGTCTTCCCCCTCTTCCCCGAGTAGTTCTAGTTGATCTACGCACCAACCTATATGTCCGCCCTAATACTCATACATGGTTTATTAAGTATTCGGATGGATTAAAGGAAAAAGTTATCCCTAGATGGTTCTATGAATGATGGAACATATTTGAAGGAAATTTACAGGTAATAGCCCCAAGCTTCCAGAATCGATATACAAGTTTCCTAGAGGAACAACAAATTTTGACCTTACCAGAACACATTAAATTATGTAAATTCTCCATACATAAAAGGATATCTTATATTATAAATTGGTCCTTTGACATTCAAGAAATGAATAGGATTTGTTATCTCAGTAAGATCATCAAAATTAAATGATGGAGTCCCAAAGGAAGAGACCCGAATAAAAAAAGGAAAAGAAAGAGTTCATCTTCTTCCAGAGAAACATCAGTCTCCAAAGCAGAGGTAAAGAAAAGGCTCCTAGAAGTCTTGTCCAAGTTAGAAGATAATGAAGACCCTAGTCAAATAATGGAATTAATTGAAATAACTTCTTCCAGTACCAGTGAATCCGACAACGGAGACATGCTGGCTCCAAGAGGAATCGCCAGTCATACTTCTTATCTTGAAATAAAAGATAAAGCAGAAAAGACATAAAGCATAAAAGGACAAAGAACTTTTCAGAAAAGCAGGTGACCCTTCAGAAAAGCAAAAGGCAAGGCCCCCACATAAACATGAAAGGACAAATGACTCTTCGGAAAAGAAAAAGACACTCTGAAAGACCATTTAATCCTAGTCGACCATCTGTTAAGAGCATAAGTTAGATTTACTTTTCATAAGCCTATATAAGGCTCTCAAGTTGTAATTTAGAAGGCATTCGCAAATATCCCGCTCAAAATATTTCTCTGCCTGAATTCTCTGTAATCAATCCTCTCATTTTCTATGAAATAAATTTGTAAGTCTTTAAAATTATTTCTTTACTCTTACCTTTATTACTTTTATTTTAAGGTTTTTTCTTCAGCGAGGAGGGGCTACTATTCTTTAGAGCTACTGTTCTAATAGTTAAGAGATCTTATGTACTGTTCGTCTTTTTATTCTGACTTTAGCAGGTATCCAGTGCTTACTATCTACTATTCTTAGATTCGAGTATCAGGTAGGTATTCTTATCCTAAGTATCAGGCAACATGACACCAAATTCGGGTCCGGCTCTAGCACCCATGCTTACGAGCAACTCCAACGAAAGTTTAAGGCTCGTCATCATCTAATCTGGGTATAAATCAGATACCTTAACTTATTGGATGTAGGACAACTACCTATCACTGTAGACTAAGAGTAAAGGAGAAACCGACACAGAAATATGTAATAACCTTAAAACAGTATTGCTCTAGGACAGTAGAATGAGTTTCGCTACTCATGATTTTTGATAACATGCAACCTGGGATTGTACAAGTAGCAGTCAAACCTTTATATCGTTTAAGTTTGGACACACCCATCTGTCTCTTACTAAGAGACGACATGCTAATAAACTTTGATGACTCCCTATTAGGGGTCTTGCAAAGTAATTTGGCCAGAGGACCAGTATATTTCAACTGCTATCCAAAATTTCAGTAGATATTAATGATCAAAATGTTATGGATACACTGACCTTAAATATCAAAACCAAAAACATGAATAGCAAAATAAATACCAGAGAAATAGCTGTAGTATATAGAGTATACTACAGACTTATGAAAAACACTTTAGCCCCAAAAGCTAAATTAATGAGCGACAAAGGAGCTACGATGCTTATGGAAGCAAACCATGATTATAGTAATAACTTCGTTCCTAGAATGCTAAAATTTCATTCCATTTTAGCAAAAGATGAATGGCACTTTGATGCCATCACCCAACCAAAAATAGAACCACAGAGTTCTAACATCGAATAAATAATACAGTATCCAATGGATCCATTGACTTAAAAAATTTTAAGATAAAATTCTAAATCGTCCTACGCAAGATACTCATTCGCATCAGCTTCTTCCAAACTCCGGGAGGATGATTACTCAGAAGAAAATATGATCCCGGTAGGAGAACAAAAGATACGAGGAGTAGATTATACTTCAGCCATACCTAAGGTACACTACGAACCTATTGTAAAGACCAATAGTCCTACTGAAAGTGAAATGCAAGCCCCCCTAACTTCTAAAGAAGGAGGAGCCCTTGGCATGATCAAATCGGAAGATAATTTTAAAATTGACTTTAAACTCTTAGGAAAATTATGGACAAGCCCTGAGCATGCTCTTAAAAGAAAATGGTATGTAGAAACATATAAAGAAGATATAAGGATATATTTTAGAAAACAATGTATTAAAGATATGAAAAAGTTAATTGCAATATTGAATTCTTTAAGTGGTTTGAAATCACAGGACAATTAAGAGAAAAAATGGAATCTATTAGAACTATTGTTAATAAATGGTATACTAGTACCAAGATCGTGCAGTCTGAAGTCCCCCTATTAGAACAAATCAATATTCCTATAGAATGAGAGATTATAATAGCCTCCCCCTTCAAAAGGGAGATAAGTAGTGAAATCAGCAAACTAGTAGAAAGAGGAGACATTAATAAAGTAATCCAACAAAATAACTACACCAATCAACTATTATACGTAGTCTCAAATCAGCTTAACCATGCTAATAACTAATCAACCCTAAAATATAAATCAGAGTCCTCAAAAAGTAGTATCATTTATAACGGTACTAAAGAAGTCAATCCTCTGTTTAAGATACCTCAATTCTCGGCCAACAATTATCCAACCCTGGATGATAAGGTTGATATAAATTACAAAATGTTAGAGAAATTAAATCAAAGAATGAAAAGTTTAAATATCGAGGCATCAGGTAAAGGAATTATAACCATTACCAGTGAAAGCCAAGATAATAATAAACTATCAAAACATGCTGGGGGAAAGAATTACTATAGTAAGCCAACCTTCCCAGACATGCAGTTTGAAGAAAATCAATACCAGACCCATTCATCGTTCTCACGAACAGAAATCTCAGAATGGAATATAGATGGTCTAGCAGAAGGCCAGATTTATTCCAAACTACATGAAATGAGTATAGCTATAACGACTTATAAAATAAGAGGAAATAGCGATAAAAAAACCGCCCAAATAAGCCTCAGGGTTTATCAGAATGTTAAAAAATTGGTGGGATAACTATCTCACCGAAGAAATTAGGCATATACTAAATGCCAATGCTGTAATACAGGTCATAAAACCAGATGCATATATAGAACAACAGATTCGTGAGGATGCTACCCCTACACTGCTATATTGTATAACAAAACAGTTCATAGGAGAACCTAAGCTCTTCAAAGATAAAAGCTTAGAAATTCTCAACAATTTAACCTGCCCAAAATTACATGATTTTAGGTGGTATAAATATATCTTCCTTATTGGTTATGATAAGAGAAGATTGTAACCACGATTATTGGAAATAAAAATTCATTAGCGGCATACCTACCCTGTTTGCATAAAAGGTAAGAACTACCATTATAAATAAATATAAAAATCAGACTTATGGAGACATAATACTATGTCTTTGTTTAAACTACAGAGATGATAGGAAATATTGTGACTAATGGAAGCAGGGGTCGTTTCAAAATAACTCGTGAAATCCACTGATATGAAGATGAAATAGCAACGACCTACACTTTGATGACATAGTGGGACACTCGATGCAGAAGTGGGTTAATTCAAAGGAAAAATCAGTGTGGAAGTATAATTTTAAAATAATTTAGTGGAAGTGGAGACGCGAAGATAAAAAGATCGAGCGATCAATAAAGAATTGGAGAATGATGTAAGTATGAGGGTAACCGAAATAAAAAATAGATGTTGGAAAGTATTCCAAAATAATAGCCATTCCAAATTGGTCTTATATCGCTATGCAGTTGAAACCTCGAATAATAACCATGACGATGGTGTGGCAAGAGAGTTAATACAATATTTTAAGAAAAGTATTAAGGGAGAGAGACTATCAGGATAACAACAAAGTAGATATTAAGGATAAGATTTGGGATTAACGACAAGAGGAAGATATAGTTAGACAAAAGGTAAGTATAAGGGTCGAGATTTCACCTGCCAGGATCTAAATTATGAGGAAACCAGAACCAAGCTGCCAATAAAGCATAATAGGACAGATTATGAAGAGTCATAGGAAACTAACGACAGTAGAATGGGTAAATAAAAGTGCCCCTCACATAAGACAATCTGTTTAAATTAAGGAAAAGAAGAACGAGTTAATATTGTAGAGGATATGTCTACTCGTAGAGCCGCAAGTAATTGACAAGGAGCAAACCCAGAAAGGAAAAAAAGATTACAAGGACTATTTACTAGTCAGGAGATGATGAGGAATAGTAATAGGATCACCTTACACACTCAAGTTATTAAGGACCTCGACATGAAAATTCCAAATTAAGAGATATAGTTAACCTTCTTGATTCTGGATATGTATATGGTTGTGTGAAGCCAACATTATTGTACTATGCTATCATATGGCCCTGTACGACATTGGGTATGTTCTCTGGTTGTTTGACATGTTTCAGATAGTCCTATTTATAGAGGAAATTCTGCCAAAATATTTAAGAATCCTAAGAGTTCAAATTCTAAGTTATACCATCTCTACATTTGAGGACGAATGTTCCTAAGGGGGAGAAGAATGTTACACCATGTATTTCATGCATCAACATCATTGTAATGTTAGCTGACATAGAATCAGAGATGGTAATATCCCTCTAAGAGACTAATAATGGTTCAAGACTAATTGGATCGATAAAAGTAATTTTCGATGAAAGTTCGACAAAATGTCATCGTCCGGAGTCCTATGCAAATTGCAGAGTATGATATGTGAATTACAGTACATTTTTGCAAATTATAGATGAAAGACAGAGTGAGATAGGGATTTGGGGTGTCCTAGGAAAGGTCTGTGACACCAGCTATGAATCGCGGGCAGTGTCTGTGAACATTTCATAAGGGTTCAAAGGTGTTTCTAAAGTAAAATCATCTAATTGCAACATAAAAATACTAGCTATAGTGTAGAACAACAATCCCATATAATGTAAATAAGGGTTGCTATGAGCCACAATATGATTTGGTTAAAGCTTTTGGTTGTTGTATAAGGTACGTAAATCATCCAGTTTATTGTGCTTAAGGTTATCTACATGTTGGTTGAGTTATTTGGATGAAAATGTATGAGCTAGAACTTGAATTAAGATGAAATATTGTTATATGGTTGTTGTGGGACTGTTTTGAGACCATGAGTATGACGTGTTATGGCTTAAGGTCATTTAGGGTACCTTGGTTGTGTTGTGATTTTTGTTATTATATTTGTCTGTGTGTTTATTAGGAATATAGTACTACATTTTTAGAGAAAAAGTAGCTCAATCACACTTGCAAGTTGTTCTTGTCATTGTAATTCTTGTTGGGCTATTCTAAGACTATATGTATGAGGTATGATGGCTGAAAATTGGTGAAGTAGGTTCGGTATATTATTGTTGATGTTGTTCTTGAGTTGTCTTGGTGTAACGTTATCATTGTTCAAGAACATGAGGTTCTACGCACATTAAGTCATCAATGGAACGTCCTAGTGAGTGGACTTTAGTTATTACTCCAATATTTATCCTAACCATCTTTAATGCGTAAGTTGCCACTCAGAGAGCATTCGAGACTTTGGAAGCTAACATTAGCCAAACAAAAAAAGGCATGTGAGGCTTACCCTTTCCTTCTATCAGCATAATCGTAGAGAAGACATTATATAATGAAATTTCCCCTACCCGATCCCTCTTTGAAAGATGAATGTATAGTTACTCTTGATTCTTGAACAAATTGTGTGCCTTATCTGTCCCTAGTCGGGAGTACTTTCCGCACTTTATAGTATCTCCCCAATATTGTCATAGTATGGTTCCTTATTGATCTCCCAAAATCTAGAATTGTATGTCTATTAATTCTCATTGATTCATACGGAAATGTACAATTATATGTTATCCGCGTAAGGATAGTCGGAGGTGTAACGACCTTATGTCACTCTGATAGGCTCAAAGAGTACTCTATGTTCTTCGAACAGTTCTCATGTATAAGTATGTATTATGCATCTATGTAGCCCACAGAGGCCTACAACATTATATACGTTATATATTATATTGATAATATTGGCACAGAGGCCTACGCCATTATATACATGATATATTATACTGATGAAATTTCCCTTAGAATCCTACATCATTATATATGCGATTATATCATAATTATGCATATTATGGTTCTTAGTGGCATTCAGAATTACATGTAGTTTCTTCCTTATTCTCATTTACATTATTTCATACCATACATATTCATTACATTATTCATACTGATGTCCCTTGTCAGGGCACTATGTTTCATGCCCGCAGATTAAGATAGACAGAGCGATGCCACTCTCAGTAGGATCTCAACACATTGATGATATCAGAACTCTCCACTCATTCTGGATATGCTAGTCTGAGTCGATATGGTTATATATATATATATATATATTTTTTTTTTTTGTTTATTGGTATGTTGGTCCCTGTCCCCACATGTGCGGGTCCAACCTCATCCACTTGAATCGACACCTTCTCTGAAGCATTCTTTAGGTCTGAAGATACATCCCTAGCATGGCCTTGAGAAGTCGTTGGTTCTTGGTCTCTAGCTGGTACAATAGCATAGCCTCTGCCCTATCCGAACCTTGCTTCTACTACGCAACAACCACAGAACCGAGCGTGGTAGTGCAGTCTTGGCTCATGATTTCTAGCTGCAATAGATCGTGTCATCACCATCCGTGAGAGTGAAACAAAGAAACTTTACAACCTAATACAATCAAGTACGCATGATAAGGAATGAAAGATTATAACTTTCATCAATATCCTATAGTCTCTCGAAGATAGGTACAAATCTCATCGTACCAATTTACAAAACTATTAAACATTGTTCTTATACTCATAAGACTAGTGAACCTAAATATTTGATACCAATTCATCACAACCCAATTTGCGAAGCTGTGAAGGACTTACTCTCACCCGATAAGTGAACCATCCACAAATGATTAAACAAGTTTAAAACATGTATACTAAGCGGATAGAATAAAGTCAAACTAATTTTAAAGTCATAAATATGTTTCATAATCATAAATACAAGAAATAAGTACAAACTCAAAATATGGTGTCACAAGTACAAGATATACTAGAATATGAGGTACAAGTCTGGAATAACATCTGAATACACTGTCTAAAAATTATAAAGACATAAATAAAATAAAGGGAAAGGAAATCGGTGCTGCAGATTAGCCAATAACACACCCTAAAGCCTCCAGATTATTACCTCAATGGTTAGTGAAACCTCAAGATCTGCTCGTACTAGGGATAGACTATGAACGCCAAAATGTTGCAGCAAGTGTAGAGTGATTAAGGAAAAATAATGTATACTTGTCAACATCGTTGACTGACCCTAAACTAAAATAGTGACGAGGGTTGATCTTCTGAATGCTTACTTCCACACTGAATCACAATCCCACTCAACTAAGTCTCCGAGTTGTATATGTAGTCTTAACTTAGTCACGTGCCCTAATAACAGTGACACATCTTGCACCATACCACGCGACACCACATCAAGTTATTGGTGTGTGGATTAAAGAACGCGTCCATACCATCGATGATAGAATGAAAAAAAGATGTTTTGACCTTAAATCGAATCACATACACATGAAAAGGAATGAAAGAATGGAATTTTTAAGTGTCCTGTAGCCTTTTGATGTTAACTACAGACGTATATATACCGATCCGCAAGACATCACTTGAGAAACATTTTCGATGAAAGATAATAAATAAACTTAATAATAAGGGGTAAGGGCATAACAGGGTGTATCAAATTTTTAATGTGACGAGCATTAGTACGTGTACCAGTGCCATGATATGGGTATTCGTATGCTGTGTAGTTGTGGGCTGTAACGCAGTAATGTCAAAGCATGTGGCCATTAAATGGTTTATGCTCACTTGCCTCATATTTTACTGTTCAATTGTGTTTGGTACTTTAATAAATTTTGTACACTCGTGATAAATGTGTTGATAAATTTACTTGAACTTATTGGCTATTAAGTCTGGATTGTTCATAAAATTACTTGGACTCGTTGCATAATAAATCTGGATTATTGATAAATTTACTTGAACTCGTTGGCTACTAAGTCTAAATTATTGACAAACTTACATGGAATTATTGGCTAACAAGTCCAAGTTACGGAGATATTTACTCTGTTACGTGTTGTATCATGTATGTATATTAATTTGGCTTTATACGATCTGAGATTTCAAGAGTTGAAGGTAAGTGGTGGATATTTGGCCTAACTTACCGGTTGATGAATATTTTGGCCTTAAGGATCGGTTGCATGATAATTCATCCTTATAATGTTGGACACCCGATGTGATATGGGAATTCTAGTACTCCGGGAGGGTATATGGACTAAGCGATCCCCATGGATCACATCTCTCGTACAGTCCAGTGGAACTTTGTGTATATACAGGAGCATATGCATTACATTACATTTTATTATTCACTTCTTACCTGATAAATTATTTATATAATTCTCTGATTATTTGATTGGCTAACTTGGTACTTGATTATCCTCTACTTGGTACTTAGTAGTTCTTTATATGATTAAATGTATGATTTTTTAGTAAGGTAAGTTGGTAAGGGTAAAAAGAAATTCCTAAATTTCATCACCACTTCTTTCGTTGTGGATCTATGAAATATATTTAGTACACGTGCTTTTCCTACTCATACTACACTTCTTGCACTCTTTATGTGCATATTCGACTCCAAGCACTAGTGAGCAAGGTAGAGTTGTTTGAGTCTGAGACGGTGTTGTTCCAGAGATCGTGGTGAGTTGTCTGCTATTCCGTAACACCCTCCTCCCTCTATCCTTTTATTATTCATGTCTTTTATTTGTATTGAGATAATGTACTAGTGGATTTCTGACTTATACTTTTATATTCATAGAGGCTCTTGTACTTATGACACAAATCATAGATGATTTTGGTTGTTTCCGCATCTTCTTATTATAAAAGACTTGAGATTAGAAAATTTGAATTATTTCTTTACTTTTCCGCTTACTTTAACATAATCGATTCAATAATATTTGGGTTGACTTATTTATCAGTTGGAAACATAGGTGCAATCACGATTTGTGTTTCTTGGTCGCGAGAGTTTTTCAAAAATCCTAGATTTCTAAGAAGAGGGAGTCCAAGTGTAATTAGACTTTCAATGACATTAATAGTTATTACTACACACATTCAAATAAGAAAAAAAATCATATAAGGTAAAATTTGAATGGATTTTAAATTCCTAAATAGCATAAATTCTTACATACATCAAATTAGGAAGGATTAAATAGGAAGAAATTTATATTAGGAAAAATAATTAAATTACAAATTTGTCCAATGTGAACTCTATTTTTATTTTTAAAGGTTAAAAAGGATAAACGACATTTCGCTTTGAGCTTCGTGCTTTTATAATAGTATAAATATGTATTATTTTTGTCTTGTGATATATGACGCAATATCTTAAATTATAATTAAGTAATAAGTGTGTATTTGGTCCCTTTACGTAAAAATGCATTATATTTAAACTATTTTAAGAAGTAATTACCCTGAATATCGAGTAAATAATTCTAAAATTTATGAAGGATTCAAAAGTACACGTATCAAGTAATTAACAACAACAACAATAATAAACCCAGTGTGTTCCTATAAGGTGGGGTTTGGGGAGGGTAGGTTGTACGCAGAACTTTCCCCTACCTTTGTGAGGTAGAGATGTTGTTTTCGGTAGACTCTCGGCTTAGAAGAAAAATACATGTCGCAGAAATATATGAAATGAGAGAGTAAGTAGCAAGATACAAAATAAATGTGTCAACATTTAGTAATACCCATCAAGAAAATAAAAATGATATGATATCTGACAACTACAACCAAAAGGAAAAGAAGAGAGGAGTAAAACTCACCCCTCCCCATACTTAGCTACCTACTACTAACCTTCTGCTTTAATCTTAGACCTCCATATATTTCAATATGGTAAGGACTAGAATTGGAATTTTTATAATTGAGGAATAGTCGCGACTTTTCAGAAGCAGTGTCAGAATCCAAAATGGATTACAAATATTTTATAAATAGTGGAATCCCTAGGAAGAACAATACCCACAAAACTACAAAAGGTGAGTTTTGAGTTTTTCACGGTTGTGCACATTCTCAACCAATTCTTTCTTTATAGGCTTTATGTTTCTAGCAAAAGAAGAACAAGATTCTTCTCTTTTTGTGTTGTTTATGTGATTTGAGTGACGAATTTTTGTGGGTTTTCTCTGAACGAAGTTCAGGTTTTGATGAAGTGTCTGATTTTGAGTTTTTTTTAAATTTTTTCGGAGTTTTTGAGGTCTTGATTTCTATCTTTAAAATCAATCTTAGTTTTTTTCTTTTTGTGTTTTTTCTCTCTTGATAAAGGGATCGTGCATATAACCAAAATCCATCTATTATTTTTGTTTACCAGATGCTTACATCTTTAGATGAGAACACATAAATGGTAGGTGTATGAATTAAGCTCTTTTTTATAATTATGTTGAGTCTTCTCATGGAGCATTTAATTAGCTTCAATGGTGCTTCTAATAAGATCTAGATCTAGGATTTGAATTTTATGAGTTTGAATTCAATATTCTATCATAGTTTATTTAATTTACTAGGTTTGAAATTTATGTTGTATTTATTTAATTTTTAATTGAATACTATAAATATGTGTGTCTACCTAAATTAATTTATTTTTTTATTTAATTCAAGTTGTAAAGTGAATAACTTAGCAACCAAGAGGAGACATATACACATGAGAAGCAATTGCTCTAACGATAATAATCATGTGATGGTGAGTTTGATTCTCTCTAAATCTAGCACTGTCATTCAATTTATTTTCCTTTTATTCACTTGTTCTATGCATTTATGACCTAGCAAGTGTTCACGAGTGTGTGGTTGCAAGATGTAAGCACTTGCAATAAATAATTGTATTAAGATGAGACTATTCAAACACATTTATAGATGTTATGCTCTAATCCAAATGAGAGGTAAAATAATCAAACAGAAAAGGATTTGAAATCCATATGGAGAAAGGGAATTAAATTGAATGAAAATATTAGATTTGGAAAACTCAAATTGTTGAGTAGCTGGTAGCTCAACATTATGATATATGCATTTGAAATTGTTGAGTAGCTGGTAGCTCAACATTACTCAAATTTTTCTTATTTTGGTTGGTTATCATTTGCGGACCTTCAGTTTTGCGAAAATGTTTAATGATCTACCATTGGAGTAGCAAGTTTCACCATTGGAAGTATTGGTGTTGGTTTCAGTGTTGACCTAAGGCTCAGTATATATTAGCAAGGATGAGATGCATCAAGTCAAAGTCTTTAGTTTCTTTTTATTTGTGGTGATGACACATGTATAGATGGCTAGGTTTGGACTCGGAGAAAGACCATGTTTCTTAACAGGCATATGGCGAAGGATTATGAGCCTCGAAGGACAAAATAGGATATCGGTTCAAAAATTTATCTACACATGGTTATGAACTCTACATACCAAGAATCAATCAAATCCAACATAAATTTCATGATTAATTGAAGAAAACTTCCATTCTCAACCTAAGGTTGATAAACCCTCAAAACCCTCATCCTAAATCATGATTTATAACATACAAATATTTAATAATCAATGATATATCTAAATGATGATAAATCGCTGGATTGTTTTAATCAATGCTATATCAATTGGGAACTTACCCACTTGAAGTAGCTGGTGACTCAACATTATGATTTATGCATTTGAAATTTTGATGATTACAGTTATGACTATATTCTACAAATATCATAAAATTAAATAACATGAAAATTAGCATTGAAGTGGGACAAGGAAGAAGATAGACAAGCAAGGAAAAAAGGAAGATCCAAATTTTACATGGTTTGATTTTCGGGTATAATTAATGAAACCAAAGACTTCAAGGATTCAAGAACTAAAGGCGACAACCACTACTATATATATACACAACACGAGGGAGTATTAAAATTCAACCGTAAAGCCAACATTACTACAAATTCCAATGAGATACAAGTGTGAGCGCAGTCAACACCTTGATCTTAAGAGAGCCAACTATCCAATTAACAAAGAACCCGAGCATATCAAGATATCTATTTAGTTCTTCTTTGGTAATAGTTTAGGTTCTATTGTGGTTCTAGTTATTTACTTTTGCAAGCATTGTGATATTTGTCGTTGGTAAATATTGTTATTGTTACGGCTCACTTTTACGCGAATATAAAAACTACTATCATAACTTGGCTCTTTGTTAGTTTTAACAGAGTCACCACCTAATTACTTTTGAAAATTAAGATAACCGTTTGTTTTAAGGTTAATTCTTCTTAATACCAAATAGGTAAGGATCCTGGTGATTCTACGAGAAAGGTTATAGGCTCCTCGAAAGAAATTCGTACAATGCAGTTGACCTACAGGCATAAGTTTTGTGGCTAAAAAGTATATATTTGCTTAAAATTGCGCTTAAAAAGATATGTATGGAAAAACTGAAATTTAGTACAACCTCGCCTTTACTTGTTCATTCATGGAATATTTTGAAGGAAAATGCTTAAAAGGGGACTTTGAAAATCATTAGATTTTTGATAAAATTGATTAAGTTTGACTCAAATAATTTGAAAAAAAAAGGTTTGAACATTTCATTTTTCTTTTTAGACCAAAACACACCCAAAGTCTCCTTTGAATAGATTCTCACTCAAAATTTAGCCCAAAATAATGTGAGTGCCCATTTGTTTGTTAAAATCATAGTTTTACAAATATAGGCAAGACTTCACTAAAACCCTTTCTACTTCAATTCTTTCAAATAAAAATTCTGTAGTTCATAAACCTTTTTTGGCATTTATTTCTTACTAAACAAACTTTGTTGGAAATCCGGAAACCAATTGGGCTTAGGCCAAACTATTTGTAGAAACAGAGCATGTTTATTTTTACTTAAAAAACGTTTAGCCGATTGAGAACCTTAAGAAGAATCTATTTCAAATTCATTCTTTTTGTAAAACAAAATCCGCTTGTTATCTTCTTTGAAAACTGGAAAGGGAGTCTTGGAGTAACTCGTAAAATTATTGTCATTTCACGGGTTCAAGTCGTGGAAACAACCTCAAGATTGCGTACAATAGACCCTTGTGGTCTGGTCCATCCCCGAATCTCGTGCATGTCGGGAGCTTAGTGCACCACGATCCTTTAACTTCTTTGAAAATTGGAACATATTTCTCTTCTAAAGAGACTATTCACATTACTTTCTAAATAAATCAGTTCTTTTTTAAGGTTGAGTTATGTAGTGATCAGTTTGGTCGTTTTGAGCTTTAGGACTTTTATTCTCCAAAAATATCTTTCTCATAATTTTTTCTTGGTGTTTATGACTTGTGGGGATGGGCGACAAAGTTCTCAAGAAAATCGGGTGAGTTTTGGATGAGTTTTAGCAAAATAGATATTCTTATATTAAGTGTAACGACCTGTTAGGTCATTTTGGATATTAAGATTGTTTTCCCGTAAATGACTTTTTCCCTAGCCTTGTTTTGGTGTATTTAACTTGAAGGAATGGGTGTCGAGATTCCCGTGGGAATCGGGTGAAAATAACAGAAGAAAATCTAAGGTTTGAAATTTGGAAATTCTATGTCTGGGAAGCTTAACTAAGAGTTGACTTTTAGGTAAATGTGTTCAGAATTGAATTCTAATGGTTTCGTTAAATCCGGAGCGTAAATTTTGGCTTAGATGATTGTAATGAGTCCCGAGTGATTTGGGTGAGATTCGAATAAGGAAGTGAATTCTAGGAAGTTCTTAAGTTAAAGAAGAGATTTTGCTTGACTAAATGCAACATCGAGGATAAATCAATCTTTTTAAAAGATTCATTGGTTTTATTACGTCCGAATTATCGTTTATGACTTAATCGAGTCATTGGTTTGGTTCCAGAGGAATTCAGGGGCATGTTAGACTCTTGGTTTGAATTCTAGTCTTTTAAGTAAATTGGAGATGACCACGGTTAACATCGGGTCAATACAACCTCGTATTGTTATTTTGAGTGCATGAGCAAGTTTATTGCATGTTTTAGGAGTGATTTACATATTTGGTTTGTGTCCGGGAGGTCTCCGATGAGTTTTGGGGGTTGAATTAAAGTTTAGTGCATGTTTTGTATTTTTGGTTTCTAGTTCATCGCACTTGCGTATAGATGCTTGCACATGAAAGTCGCACCTATGTAAGGTGGGACACAAGTGCGAAGTGGGAGCATGTGGGCAGGGGTCGCACCTGCGATTGGAGCCTCTCACCTGTGCGGTAAGCCTCTGCACCTGCAATGCTAGGCCTGAGTAAGTGTCTCGCACTTGCAATGTTTTGGGCCACAAATGTGAGCCCGTATGTACGAGAAAAGGGTCGCATCTTCGAGGATCACTGAACATATCTAGTGATTTAATTCCCATTTCAACTTAGATATTTCATTCTCGTATTTGAAGCTCGGGGTCTCGGTTTGGATAGCTTTTTGAGGGAATTTTTAAGAATCTTCAAGTGGGTAAGTTCCCAATTGATATAGCACTGATTAAAACAATCTAGCGATATATCATCATTTAGATATATCATTGATTATTAAAGATTTGTATGCTATAAATCATGATTTAGGATGAGGGTTTATGAACCTTAGGTTGAGAAAGGAAGTTTTCTTCAATTAATCATGAAATTTATGTTGGATTTGATTGATTTTTGGTATGTAAAGTTGATAGACCATGTGTAGAGAAATTTTTGGACTGACTTCCTATTTTGCCCTTCGAGGCTCATAATCCTTCGCCATATGCCTGTTAAGAACATGGTCTTTCTCCGAGGCCAAACCTAGCCATCGATACATGTGTCATCACCACAAATAAAGAAACCAAAGACTTTGACTTGATGCCTCTCATCCTTGCTAATATATACTGAGCCTTAGGTCAGCACTGAAACCAACACCAATACTTCCAATGGTGAAACTTGCTACTCCAATGGTAGATCATCAAACATTTTCGCAAAACTGAGGGTTCACAAATGATAACCAACCAAAATACGAAAAATGACCTCACAAGCCAATACCCAAATTTTGGGAAACAACCAAAGAGGGGTGGGCCTATATTTTTGCAAAGTTGAGAGAAGAAAATGTTCAATGTATGTTCTAAGACTTTGCCTCTGAAAGTATACTTCAAGGAAGGAAATGCCCTTTCTTTGCCACCTATGGGAATTCAAGGGATTCACCCATATGTCCCAACCTGAATCTTGAGGCCGTTTGAGAGAAGAAAAAAGATATCTCAATTTGGGAACATGGGTAGATTTGTTGTTACACCCCAACATTGGGGGGTATGGCCGGTACATGGTGCATTAACAACCCGAGTGTACCACCTTTGGGATGACAAGGCCCTGTAATGATATTCATAATACAACTTGAATATAATACCCTATAAAAGGAGAACAACCGAAATATATTTACATATATATAAGGCAGACAAAGCCACATTATATAACAAAGGACCAACATGAAGGCCGTACAAATAATTGTACATAAGACCTAAACCTACAAGCCTCTAGGAGTAGCATAACTGACAGAAGGTCAAGACAGAGCCCCACCATATCCAAAATACATATATACATAAGTAAGATAGCCTACCAACTCTCTAAAATAACTCCGGGAGAAGTGGAGTGTGTCAACCAACCGTTGAACTAGATGGCCTACTGGGGAGGTTCGTCAACTTGCTAACTAAACCTGCAGGCATTAGATACAGTGCCCCCAGTAAAGGGTGTCAGTACTAAAGAATGTCCTGGTATGTGAGGGGGATAAAACATGTATAAAAATATAAACGCAAGAAACATGTAGTAAGGGTCAACTTGAGACTCTGAACTACCATTGAGGACGTATAACATGCATACTTATAACCATATACATATATATACAAATCAAGTTATTCTGTAGGGCCATATCATATTGCATCAAGCTTCCCTCGTAGGCTAACATCATCATAACATACCCAACTACAGTGGTATACACAATGGGTTCCGTACCCTACCGACTATAGCACAATTTGGTATTCATAAAATAGATACATATATATAATGCATGAGAAACATCAAAAGAACATTCTAAACTTTTCAGAGTGATGTAAGGTCGTTACAACTCTGATTTTCATTATGTAACTAACATGTTATCAGATGTCATGAAATTAATAGAGAAGCACAAAATATAATATAATGAGGGATAACTGTAAGATGCGGAAAATAATCCTGACAAGGGACAAACAAGATTCATGTTATAATTTAATTTGATGAGTTCTATAAGCATCTATAGCTAACAAGATTACAGTTATTTTGAAGTAACATTCGTTTATGCTTTGTGTACAGTCGGGTCATGCCAAAAGAAGGAAAAGTTAGCATACCTTATCACCGATTTTCTTCTTGACACATCGTATCTAATCCTCAACGCACCTTAGTCTATAATAAATGACAATAGAACTATCGTCAAGCTAACGAAAAACTAGAATACACTATAACGAGCAACAAGCTATACTTTCTATTACATTTTTCATTCTTCTCTCTTCTTAATATATTAATATCTTAAAGATAATCATATTTCCATAACTTTCCAGCTATGAGAATATTAATAACACTTGTTAAAACAATTCACAATAAATCCTAGACCATATACACTTTTCTAGGTCTCTTAGCACTTGATTTTCGTAATTCACCTTGGGACTTGAGCGAGGACCTTGAGGGGGAAAATTTAGGGAATGTTTGGGAGTGATTTGGAGTTGTGTTGGTAAAAACAATGAGGAAGATAACTGTAAAATATGCTGGATAGCGTGCTGACGATGTTTTTGATGATGTCCTTGTGTTAATGTGATGTTGCCACTGCTGTCACTGAGAATATTGACATGTTGTCCTTGCACAGACGTGCTGCAATTGATCCTGTAAATTGAGGGTCATGTAGGCTAAAGCTTAAGAAAATTTAGTGCATAACTGCTAAGACAAAATAAAGTATGAATATATAAGAAATGCGATCAGGTGGGTAGGAATACCGTCCTATGTAATGCAATGTCGACGTTGTTGATAACGTCATTATATTGATATGATATTGTGAATGCTGAAATATGCTGAATGATGTGAATGATGATGTCGTCCATGTCAGACGTGCTAGATGCTGATGTCGTCCATGTACAGACGTACTATGAATGCTGATGTCATTCATGCCCAGACATGCTGAATACTGCGAATGCTGATGTCGTCCATGTCCAGACGTACTGAATGCTTATGTCGTCCATGTCCAGACATATTACAAATGCTGATATTTTCCATGTCCGAACATGTTGAATGTTGTGAATGTTGTTGTCATCCATGCTCAGATATGCTGAATGTTGTAAATGTTGATGTCGTTCATGCTCAGACGTACTGCGAATGCTGATGTCGTCCATGCCTAGACGTGCTGAATGCTGATGTCATCCATGTCCAGATGTGCTAAATGTTGCGAATGCTGATGTCGTCCATGTCTAGACGTATTGTAAATGCTGATGTCGTCCATGCTCAGACGTACTGCGAATGCTGATAACGTTCATGTCCAGACGTGCTGAATATTGTGAATGCTGATAACGTCCCTGCTCAAACGTGATGAATGCTGCAAATGCTGATGTCTTCCATGCTCAGACGTGCTGAATACTGATGGCGTCTATGCTCAGACATGCTAAATGTTGATGTCGTCCATGCCTAGACGTGCTGAATGTTGTGAATGCTGATCTTGTCCATGTCCAGACGTGCTGAATGCTGATGTCGTTCATGCTCAAACATCTTTGAATCGATGTCGTTCATGCCCGAGCGTCTTTGAATGTTGCGAATCTTGATCGCCCATGCCCGGGCGTGTTGAATCGTCAAATCGATGTCGTCCATGCTCAGACGTGTTGAATGCTAATATCTTTGTTACACCCCGTAAGTCCAGGACATGTATAAGAGAATGTACGAAAGGAAACAAGACTTGGAAATTGATACGAAAGGAAGAATGGTTTTTCCGACGGAAAATGTTCCGAACATCGGAAAGGAAAAATGTTCGTTATTGAGAATTGGATTCTCAAAATGCATTATTTGAAGAGTATGAAACTTATTAATATTATGGAAATTTATTTTTACGGATTTGGTCACGTGGGGCCCACCCGAGGAATTTTACGTTTTGTGGGGCCCACGAGGGTTACGGAATTTTATGGACGAATGAGAGGGCGACACGTGGCACCCCCATAAGTGGTCTTGGTCGAATTAGAGGAGGGGTAGTTTGGTCATTGAACCTCTTGGAAGATAAGTCTTCAAAGCTTGACACAATTGACTAGTCAACTTGCCACTTAGGCTTGATCCATGTGATTTTAATCCTAACCTCACATTTGTGGACATCTAAACCCTCCAATGTGTTATATATGCATAGTTAGTGCAAGACTTGGCATTTTCTACACTTAGAAAAAATTAGAACCCTTAGAGAGAGGAGATGAGCTCTCGGGTTTGCCCTAAGTCCCACACAAAATTTTTATAGTTTTGATCCATTAGCCACAATACTTTAACCCAATGTCCCCAAGGGTATTATAAGGATATCTCAATAGAAAGATTTCGGAAAAAACGCATTTTCACGTTAGTCGCAAGGCGGAAACTAAGAGAGTTCTTCAACTTTGAAGTTGGAACTTGAAGATGGGTTCTTCATAGGCCTCTAAGGAGTGCTTGGAGCGGATTGGAACCTAAGGAAAGGAGCTAAGAATTGCTAAGGCGCGACTTTGGAATCTTGGAAATTTTAAGGGCTTATAAAGGTATAATCTTGTCGTTTTAGTAGTTAAGATTGCTTATTGATTGTAGCTATGGATTTTAGCAAGCATGTGTTATATAGTATGCAGTTTGATATGTTTATTGGCAATTAGAACCCTAATCCGAAAACTAGCATGTTTAGCTTTAAGATTTCAATTCTAGTCGATTATTAGTCTAAGCGTCGCATGTTGTATAAAGAAGGAAATTGTAGTTGTTGAAGTAGTTTATAACTATATAACATGTTAGACCTTGGAACTTGGAATTTGAAAAGGGTTGGAAAAGACTTAGTGTTGTTCTAGAGGTTGGCCGAGAATGGCTTTTGGCATATTCACTATTTCGTATGAATTGTGGGGCGGAATTTTACACGTATTGTAAGGCGTGTAATCCTCTTTGTTTGGTTGTTGTTTGGAGCCTTAAATGTGGCTTGTTGGTTATTGTATTCGGCCTTGATAAAGGTGGCAAAGTGAGTAGAAACAAAGGAAGTGCTGCCCGATTTTCCGTAGAATTAGAGACTAAATACTTAGTATTATTTCTACATAGAGACTAGAAGTTGATAGCCTTGTTTTGACCATTATAGGTTGACACTTCTACCTACGGTGTATTCGGCTTAGCTTGTGGATTTAGCCGAAAAGGTATGTGAACTATCTCCTCTTCTAGCATGATTCCTTAGAATAAAGAAAGTAAGTTCTACTCCTTGAATGATCCATTCCTTGCTTGTATTTGGATTGCCTAAAATAGAATTTGTTCTATGTACTTCCTTGAGTGTACTTTGATGTTTAAATTGTAAGTAGTATAATCCATTTCCTTAGGGAAGTTTGGATTCTTAAAAGTGAAGGTATATTTTCTTAAAGTACATAGAGACTTGAAAAGGAAGTGGTTTCCAAATCTTTTGGCTAGTGCCTTAGTTCTAAAACCTAAAGGTCATTATAATGACTTTAGGGGAGTCAAAGGAGTGATTTACTTATTTGATTTAAAAGAGGAGAAATGACATGATTTAAGAGAAGTAACTTTCGTTAAGGGTGAAGTTACTTGAGGTTTAAAAAGTGGAAGAAAACTTGTTTTCTAACTATTAAGAGACTTGAAGTATTTTGAAAGTTAAGAACTTGTTTTGTAAGTATGTGATACTTGGTTTTAATAGTATAAGTCTCTTGGTTATTGAAGGAATGGATACGTCTAAAACCATAAAGGGTTATAACGGCTTTATGGAAAGTTGGTTATAACGGCTTTAGGGAAGGTTTTGAAAGTTGTCTATTTTTGATTAATCGGCATAAGTTGCCTAGATTGTGAGAATTTAGAGTTACTTGATTTCAAGCTTTGAAATAAGTTTTCTAAAAGTGTAGTAACTTACTTTGAAAAATAGACACGCCTTGATACTACGGGTGTTAGTATCTTGGGGCTTTACATAGAAAGGAGTCTTTTATAAAAGAATATGCATTATGTAGTACTTTGACTTGTTAAAAGAGAATGATTCTATGTATGCCTTGATTAGTACTTTGGCTTGATAAATTGAGAATTTGTCTAAGTGTGCCTTGATAAGTACTTTGACTTGTTAAAAGAGAATTATTCTATGTATGCCTTGATTAGTACTTTGGCTTGATAAATTGAGAATTTGTCTAAGTGTGCCTTGATAAGTACTTTGACTTGTTAAAAGAGAATTATTCTATGTATGCCTTGATTAGTACTTTGGCTTGATAAATTGAGAATTTGTCTAAGAGTGCCTTGATAAGTACTTTGACTTGTTAAAAGAGAATTATTCTATGTATGCCTTGATTAGTACTTTGGCTTGATAAATTGAGACTTTGTCTAAGAGTGTCTTGATAAGTACTTTGACTTGTTAAAAGAGAATTATTCTATGTATGCCTTGATTAGTACTTTGGCTTGATAAATTGAGAATTTGTCTAAAGTGTGCCTTGATAAGTACTTTGACTTGTTAAAAGAGAATGATTCTATGTATGCCTTGATCAGTACTTTGGCTTGATACATTGAGAATTTGTCTAAGTGTGCCTTGATAAGTACTTTGGCTTGTTAAAGAGAATTATTCTAAGTGTGCCTTGGTAAGGACTTTGGCTTGTAATTAAGGATTTGCCTATGTGTGCTGGAAATAGCCAGGTTGTGTGCTATTGTTATATCGTCGTTTGGTCATTCCGGGTTTGTGGCATTTGCATCATTCCGTGGATTTGCTACGATCACGAGGAATACCTCATGCGAGTCCGTAGGGCTTATGCGGGTGAAATAGTCCACGCGGCGGGTCCGACCTATCGAGGAATACCTCATGCGAGTCGTAAGGGCTTATGCGGGTGAAATAGTCCTATCGCGAGAATACCTCATGCGAGTCCGTAGGGCTTATGCGGGTGAAATAGTCCCATGCGGGCGGGTCCAGCCTATGCGAGGAATACCTCATGCGGGTCCACGCGACCTATGCGGGTGAAATAGTCCCAGGAATAGGATTCTTTGAATAATCTGCGAGCGGATGGTCTGCTTTGATCATGAGCTTCCTATTTTATATTGTAAGGATACTCATGTTTACTCATTGTTAGTAAGGCACAATGTGTTGTATTTTGATTATCATATATGTCCCGGTTGTTTGTGTTACCCTATGGTCATGCTTTTACGAGGTGGGATTAGGGGCATGGGACCACGAGGTATTGAGGACACAGGTGGGACTTGGTGTTCATGTATCCTTATTGGTGTTATTACATCATGGATCGCGGTGAGGAAGGATTCCACGCATGATTGATATTATGGGCGTGAGACCCATGGTTATATTGAGTAATGACTTTGAGGCTGCGTCCGACTTGATATTTGCTTATGTGTTATGTCTTGTAGGTTGGATATCATACATGTCTCTGTGTTATTTAGATCTATTGTCACGACCCGACCCGGGGCCGCGTGCCCTACACAGGCACCACTACGTAAACATCGAGAAAATCAGCGAACATACATGAAACTTATAAAATAAAAACAAGATAATAAAACAACAAAGTTAGCCGATGGCTACCTTCCCGAGCATACATACATAAACGGCTTGCCTCTTTCCTTTACAAACTGACCCACAATATGTGACTACGCACCTCTAGGAATAACAATCGTGGCGGGACAGGCCCCGCCATACCCCGAATATACATGAATCTTCTACTCGTGAAAACTGTTCCAAGAGATAAGCCTCGGAGCAAGTGGAGCTTTCTCTCAAACCGAGATCCTAAGAGCAAGGATCACCAACAGGTACCTAAAACTGCGGCATGAACGCAGCTCCGAAGAAGTCGATAACAACAGTGCAGATATGGAGCAGAAATAACGTCTGAAATGATCATAATCATAAAAGAATGACAAGGACAAGTATAAAAATACATACGATCCTGCGTGTCATTACCACTTATGAACTTAATTTCACATCAATATCTTTTACATTCCGTTAAGAGTTATAGCCATATCTTACGTACTTACTTAGGAGAAGTCATTAAGTTCATCTCTATCTAACTTACTTATCTTTCATAACATAGTCAGGCCCATTCTGAGAGGGACATATACTACGACCCGATCTGGGACGCGATCAAGTCACACAAATAGCAAAGTGTGACCGTGTAATACCCCCTCACTTCCAACAGCTATATGTGTAAAATATAACCATGTGACGCGCGTGGCATCCCACCTCACCGTCGTGCATACGGACAATACATACATATATCTCGCCGTGGAATCCCACATCACCGTCGACTATAAGTGTAAAACATAACCATGGGTCTCACGCCCATAATACCAATCAAAGCAGTGGTATAGCGTCTTGGGCTTGCCGCCATTTATACTCTTACCTGGAGGAGGTGGTAAGCGGGGGTATAACGTCTTGGGGCTTGCCCGCCATTTATACTCTTACCACGGAGAAGGTGGTACAACGTCTTGGGGCTTGCCGCCATTTATACTCTTACCCTATCTCAACCGGCGACAATCAACACATAAAGCGGGTGGTACAACGTCTTGGGGTTTACCCTCACTTATACTCTTACCGGAGAAGGTGGTACAACGTCTTGGGCTTGCCCATTTATACTCTTACCTATCTCGAGACCATCAACAAGACATAAGCACTACCATGTCTTCTAT
Source organism: Przewalskia tangutica (assembly GCA_029844215.1). Classification (NCBI taxonomy): domain Eukaryota; kingdom Viridiplantae; phylum Streptophyta; class Magnoliopsida; order Solanales; family Solanaceae; genus Przewalskia; species Przewalskia tangutica. The sequence continues at coordinate 36,844,082 of CM056738.1, forward strand.
AAAAATCCGAATTTAACCCAAGTACTACAAGTGAAGCATACGTGGAATCCCACATCACCGTCAGTGCGTCGAGAACTTACAACAAGACATCCGACCCTTCAACCGAGAGTCGCGACAACTTAATAAAACATAATACTTGCACTCAAAGGCTATTACCAGCACCTATAGGCAAGTTCTCAATTAACCAAGCCAAAGTACTTATCAAGGCATACATAGAATAATTCTCTTTTAACAAGTCAAAGTACTTATCAAGGCACACTTAGACAAATTCTCAATTTATCAAGCCAAAGTACTAATCAAGGCATACATAGAATAATTCTCTTTTAACAAGTCAAAGTACTTATCAAGGCACACTTAGACAAATTCTCAATTTATCAAGCCAAAGTACTAATCAAGGCATACATAGAATAATTCTCTTTTAACAAGTCAAAGTACTTATCAAGGCACACTTAGACAAATTCTCAATGTATCAAGCCAAAGTACTGATCAAGGCATACATAGAATCATTCTCTTTTAACAAGTCAAAGTACTTATCAAGGCACACTTTAGACAAATTCTCAATTTATCAAGCCAAAGTACTAATCAAGGCATACATAGAATAATTCTCTTTTAACAAGTCAAAGTACTTATCAAGACACTCTTAGACAAATTCTCAATTTATCAAGCCAAAGTACTAATCAAGGCATACATAGAATAATTCTCTTTTAACAAGTCAAAGTACTTATCAAGGCACACTTAGACAAATTCTCAATTTATCAAGCCAAAGTACTAATCAAGGCATACATAGAATAATTCTCTTTTAACAAGTCAAAGTACTTATCCAGGCAATATGTGACAAATTCAGAATTTATCAAGCCAAAGTACTAATCAAGGCATACATAGAATAATTCTCTTTTAACAAGTCAAAGTACTTATCAAGGCACTTAGACAAATTCTCAATTTATCAAGCCAAAGTACTAATCAAGGCATACATAGAATAATTCTCTTTAACCAGTCAAAGTACTTATCAAGGCACACTTAGACAAATTCTCAATTTATCAAGCCAAAGTACTAATCAAGGCATACATAGAATAATTCTCTTTTAACAAGTCAAAGTACTTATCAAGGCACACTTAGACAAATTCTCAATTTATCAAGCCAAAGTACTACATACGTACATTCTTTTATAAAAGACTCCTTCTATGTAAAGCTCCAAGATACTAACACCGTAGTATCAAGTCCTATTCACCTTTCAAGACAAGTCACAATACCTTTTTAGAAATGCAAATACGCTTCTAAATCAAGTGACTTCTTTTATTAAAACCTTAAGCAATTGGTACCTTTAAACCAATTTGCCGTTCATACAAGTTATTTCTTTGATTACTTTATTAGAAAACTATTCTCTTAACCTTCCATAAAGCCGTTATAACCAACTTCCCATAAAGGGTTATAACGGCTTTATGGTTTAGACCAACACGTTCCTTTTATAACCAAGAGACTTCTACTTTTTGAAACCAAGTATTAAATACTTTCAAATCAATTCTCATACCTTTCAAAAATACTACTAGTCTCTTAACCTTTAGAAAACAAGTGACTCATTTTATATAAAACCTTAGGCAATTAATGCCTTAAAAACAAGTTGCCTTTTCACTAAAATCAATTCATTTATCTTTCCATAAAGCAAATATAACTAACTTCCCATAAAGCCGTTATATTCACTTTATATCTTAGCCAAAAACAATTTCCTATCCAAGGGACTTATACGTTTAAAACGGAACAAGTATCACATACTTTAAAACTCTTCAAGTCCCTTAACTTAATAAAACTCAAGACATCCTTTATTCTTTCAAAGAAGTGAGTTAATCCCCTAACTCACCCGACTTGGCTATAAAATTAGTAAAGGATATCTAGGTGTTATACGTCTTCCGTACTACATACGTGCAACTAGTCATGCTCAAAGATAGGAAAAGTTCTACATAGAGTAGATCACACAACTACCTCTTAACTTCTAAGAGTAGAAGGAAACATGAAATGATACCACAAGTATATTCCATACATAGAATCATGCCAAAGGAAGGAAGAGGTTCACATACCTCGCGACGATTGTCGACAAGTAGCAAAATGCTCCAAAGTACTTCAACCTATAATGGTCATAATATGTCCATTAACCTCTTACTTCAACGTAGAATATCCTAGGTGCTAAGTCACTAAATTCTACGGGAAATCGGACAGCACCTCCTTTGTTTCTACTTACTTTGCCACCCTTTTCAAGGTCGAATACAATAACCAAACATTTCCAATGGCTCACCACAATCTATAAGGTAGTCCAAAACAAATGAATAACAAACTACAAGTCCATTTTACCATAAAGAATACAACAATACCAATTCTTATCCAATTTCCATTTCAATCCAAATTGGTAGCCTCACATGATATCAAGTCGCATTTGATTATAACAACCGTAATCTTCAAGTCAATTACATGCGACGATTCTAACAACGATTAAATTGTAATCCAACTTAATCATGGCTTACATGTCATTTCGGATTTTAAGCTACAACAATCCATAATACTTATAAAACTTCAACACATATACTTCATGCTAGTAAAAATGTAAGGCTAACAATTACATAATCTTGTAACACTTAAAGAGAACAAGATTATACCTCACGAATCGTAATCCAATCTTCAAAACCGGTTGCTCCTTAGCAACCTAGAGCCTCTTCAAGACACCTCAATCCGCTCTCGAGACCCTTAGAACAGCCCAACAATTTTCCTTCAAACTTAAACAAAACCTAGAAAGACAACTAGGTTTTGCTTTGCGACTACTCTGAAAACTCTCTTTTTCGGATTTTTCTATTGAGATACACTTACATAACACTCAAGAACCTTGGTTTAAAATGTGGAGCTTAAAGAACAAGCAACGAAAATTTTCCTTTCTTCTCCATGGTGAACCCGAGAGCACCATTAGTGTAGTCTTCAATTTTGTGAAATTTTGCTAAGTGTTAAGTCCTCTCTTGCTACTAGTATTAAATATAGGGACATGGAGGTTAAGATGCAACCAATTGGGTGGTTTGGATGAGCTCTAGCTAAATATCAAGACTAAGTGGGGGTTGACTTAGTCAATTTACTCGTCTACTACTTGCAAGACTAAATCATCCAACCAAAGGTCAAATGACCATTGTGCCCATGCTTGATTCGTCAAGACAACATAAGGGGGTGACACGTGTCGCCTCCCATTCGTCTAATAATACGTTTCCGATAATTCCATAATTCCGTTAAAAATTTTTGATCTCAAATTTTAACACTTGCGAGTTCTTACGTGCGTTCTTAACGTATCACGTAAATACGAGTGTAATGGCTATGATTTTACTACGATTTCATCGTTCACATACTTGGTACATTCTTCGACCTCCTTCGCCGGTGCGTCATGCCGCAGTTTAAGTGATTCGGTGATCGGCAGTGTAGGATGCTCGTGTTTTGGATAAGCTCCTTATTCGGAGTTTATCTTTGGTATATGTCCTTCAAGATGTGCTTTGTATAGTTTTGGGTACGGCGGGCCTTGTCCGTCATAGTTGATTTAACTCTGAGGTTTGTATTCATATGTGGATTGGACTCGTATGCGGTGTAGTGTCTTTTGTTTATGTATATATGGCAACCTTGCCGCTCGCACGCACGCTTGTTTTAAAAAAATGAGTGTTATTTCAGATTTGACTTACTTGTATTGTTAAGGTAGAAGGGTGCCTGTAGGCACGATCCATGTCCGAGGTTCGGCCGTGACAGTGGTATCGGAGCGATCGATCTCTGACCGTGTCTAGTAGAGTCTTGATTATCGGTGTGTTGCGCCACACCCATGCAAGGAGGCTACAGACATTTAGGAGTTGGTTTCTATTCTTCTCACTCTAGATCGTGCCATAGCCGTGGTAGTAAGAAAATTCCTCTCGACGTATTGTTGTGTTCTGATTATGCCTCCAGGAGGGCAACAACGCCAGAAGGGCAAAAAGAGTAGCAAGAGCTACTAGTCAGACTCAGAGAGTTGATAGGGCTTATTCCCAGGGTATACCGGATGTTGTTCCGCAGTTGGCGAGTCCTTCTGCGCCAGGTTTGAGGCCCCAGCACCAGAGCCTCCAGTTGCTCGGTTAGGAGAAGACTATAGGGTCATGAGGAAAGCCGTTGTGTTATTGACCAAGATAGCGGTGCTAGCAGTTGTAAGTGATAGTACCCCAGAGGTAGGGATACTTTGATTAGTAAGTGAGAAGTAAGAATGTTGACAAGAATGATAGGTGAACTTAGACTATAGTTGTATAAAGTTCACAAGTTGTAATTACCCCGTATAAGTGTAAGACCGATAGGGAAGATTGTGCAGTAGAAATACTTTGGCTTATGAGACGAACCTCCAGTGAATAGGGGGTAGGGTAAGAAGTACCTTGGGATAAGAGAGAGATTTACTTCAGACTAAGAATGAGAAGTTAAGCGTGACGATGAGTCAGGTTATGGACTCATTTCGGGTCAGCCGATAGTTTGGAATGGGGTGATGTCAGTTAGAAATGGTCCCATTATGTGGTAGGGTCCTGGGGATGCCAGGCCCAAGTTTAGTTAATCGTTGTACGAGTTTGTGGACGCGTTCCACCGGAACTAGGTCGTAAGGACCGAGAAGAGCCTTAGCGGAAATTCAAGTAGCATAATGGCTAAGTTGGTTAGTAACTCCAAGGATTGGGGAACAGAAACAGAATTAGAGATTTTGTGCGTGTACTAGATGAGTTTGAAAGTACGAGAAAGTATGACAAGTAAGGAAATAAAGGAACCTCTAAGGATCCCGTGTTTGGGAAGACTGTAACCTTTGAGTTTTGTGAGAAGGGACCACGGACGGAAGGTCCATTATTATGTTTACGTATGTTATGTGGTGGCCATGTGTGGCATCGTTGGTCTTATGCAGTTTTGATCGATAGGCATAGTATAGCGATTGTGCCGGAGTGTGTATAGCTTGGCAACCGACTAAGAACATTCGGGGACGAATGTTTCTAAGGGGGGAAGAATGTTACACCCCGTAAGTCCAGGACATGTATAAGAGAATGTACGAAAGGAAACAAGACTTGGAAATTGATACGAAAGGAAGAATGGTTTTTCCGACGGAAAATGTTCCGAACATCGGAAAGGAAAAATGTTCGTTATTGAGAATTGGATTCTCAAAATGCATTATTTGAAGAGTATGGAACTTATTAATATTATGGAAATTTATTTTTACGGATTTGGTCACGTGGGGCCCACCCGAGGAATTTTACGTTTTGTGGGGCCCACGAGGGTTACGGAATTTTATGGACGAATGAGAGGGCGACACGTGGCACCCCCATAAGTGGTCTTGGTCGAATTAGAGGAGGGGTAGTTTGGTCATTGAACCTCTTGGAAGATAAGTCTTCAAAGCTTGACATAATTGACTAGTCAACTTGCCACTTAGGCTTGATCCATGTGATTTTAATCCTAACCTCACATTTGTGGACATCTAAACCCTCCAATGTGTTATATATGCATAGTTAGTGCAAGACTTGGCATTTTCTACACTTAGAAAAAATTAGAACCCTTAGAGAGAGGAGATGAGCTCTCGGGTTTGCCCTAAGTCCCACACAAATTTTTTTATAGTTTTGATCCATTAGCCACAATACTTTAACCCAATGTCCCCAAGGGTATTATAAGGATATCTCAATAGAAAGATTTCGGAAAAAACGCATTTTCACGTTAGTCGCAAGGCGGAAACTAAGAGAGTTCTTCAACTTTGAAGTTGGAACTTGAAGATGGGTTCTTCATAGGCCTCTAAGGAGTGCTTGGAGCGGATTGGAACCTAAGGAAAGGAGCTAAGAATTGCTAAGGCGCGACTTTGGAATCTTGGAAATTTTAAGGGCTTATAAAGGTATAATCTTGTCGTTTTAGTAGTTAAGATTGCTTATTGATTGTAGCTATGGATTTTACCAAGCATGTGTTATATAGTATGAAGTTTGATATGTTTATTGGCAATTGGAACCCTAATCCGAAAACTAGCATGTTTAGCTTTAAGATTTCAATTCTAGTCGATTATTAGTCTAAGCGTCGCATGTTGTATAAAGAAGGAAATTGTAGTTGTTGAAGTAGTTTATAAATATATAACATGTTAGACCTTGGAACTTGGAATTTGAAAAGGGTTGGAAAAGACTTAGTGTTGTTCTAGAGGTTGGCCGAGAATGGCTTTTGGCATATTCACTATTTCGTATGAATTGTGGGGCGGAATTTTACACGTATTGTAAGGCGTGTAATCCCCTTTGTTTAGTTGTTGTTTGGAGCCTTAAATGTGGCTTGTTGGTTATTGTATTCGGCCTTGAAAAAGGTGGCAAAGTGAGTAGAAACAAAGGAAGTGCTGCCCGATTTTCCGTAGAATTAGAGACTAAATACTTAGTATTATTTCTACATAGAGACTAGAAGTTGATAGCCTTGTTGTGACCATTATAGGTTGACACTTCTACCTACGGTGTATTCGGCTTAGCTTGTGGATTTAGCCGAAAAGGTATGTGAACTATCTCCTCTTCTAGCATGATTCCTTAGAATAAAGAAAGTAAGTTCTACTCCTTGAATGATCCATTCCTTGCTTGTATTTGGATTGCCTAAAATAGAATTTGTTCTATGTACTTCCTTGAGTGTACTTTGATGTTTAAATTGTAAGTAGTATAATCCATTTCCTTAGGAAAGTTTGGATTCTTAAAAGTGAAGGTATATTTTCTTAAAGTACATAGAGACTTGAAAAGGAAGTGGTTTCCAAATCTTTTGGCTAGTGCCTTAGTTCTAAAACCTAAAGGTCATTATAATGACTTTAGGGGAGTCAAAGGAGTGATTTACTTATTTGATTTAAAAGAGGAGAAATGACATGATTTAAGAGAAGTAACTTGCGTTAAGGGTGAAGTTACTTGAGGTTTAAAAAGTGGAAGAAAACTTGTTTTCTAACTATTAAGAGACTTGAAGTATTTTGAAAGTTAAGAACTTGTTTTGTAAGTATGTGATACTTGGTTTTAATAGTATAAGTCTCTTGGTTATTGAAGGAATGGATACGTCTAAAACCATAAAGGGTTATAACGGCTTTATGGGAAGTTGGTTATAACGGCTTTAGGGAAGGTTTTGAAAGTTGTCTATTTTTGATTAATCGGCATAAGTTGCCTAGATTGTGAAAATTTAGAGTTACTTGATTTCAAGCTTTGAAATGAGTTTTCTAAAAGTGTAGTAACTTACTTTGAAAAATAGACACGCCTTGATACTACGGGTGTTAGTATCTTGGGGCTTTACATAGAAAGGAGTCTTTTATAAAAGAATGTACGTATGTAGTACTTTGACTTGTTAAAAGAGAATTATTCTATGTATGCCTTGATTAGTACTTTGGCTTGATAAATTGAGAATTTGTCTAAGTGTGCCTTGATAAGTACTTTGACTTGTTAAAAGAGAATTATTCTATGTATGCCTTGATTAGTACTTTGGCTTGATAAATTGAGAATTTGTCTAAGTGTGCCTTGATAAGTACTTTGACTTGTTAAAAGAGAATTATTCTATGTATGCCTTGATTAGTACTTTGGCTTGATAAATTGAGAATTTGTCTAAGAGTGCCTTGATAAGTACTTTGACTTGTTAAAAGAGAATTATTCTATGTATGCCTTGATTAGTACTTTGGCTTGATAAATTGAGAATTTGTCTAAGAGTGTCTTGATAAGTACTTTGACTTGTTAAAAGAGAATTATTCTATGTATGCCTTGATTAGTACTTTGGCTTGATAAATTGAGAATTTGTCTAAAGTGTGCCTTGATAAGTACTTTGACTTGTTAAAAGAGAATGATTCTATGTATGCCTTGATCAGTACTTTGGCTTGATACATTGAGAATTTGTCTAAGTGTGCCTTGATAAGTACTTTGACTTGTTAAAGAGAATTATTCTAAGTGTGCCTTGGTAAGGACTTTGGCTTGTAATTAAGGATTTGCCTATGTGTGCTGGAAATAGCCGGTTGTGTGCTATTGTTATATCAGTCGTTTCGGGGTCATTCCCCAGGTTTGTGGCATTTGCATCATTCCGTGGATTTGCTACCCACGATGCGAGGAATACCTCATGCGAGTCCGTAGGGCTTATGCGGTTGAAATAGTCCCATGCGGGCGGGTCCAGCCTATGCGAGGAATACCTCATGCGAGTCCGTAAGGGCTTATGCGGGTGAAATAGTCCTATGCGAGGAATACCTCATGCGAGTCCCAAAGGGCTTATGCGGGTGAAATAGTCCCATGCGGGCGGGTCCAAATTTACGCGAGAATACCTCATGCGGGTCCACGCGACCTACGCGGTGAAATAGTCCCGTGAATAGGATTGCCGAATAATCTGCGCGCGGATGGTCCGCTTTGATCATGAGCTTCCTATTTTATATTGTAAGGATACTCATCGCTTACTCTCATTGTTAGTAAGGCACAATGTGTTGTATTTTTATTATCATATATGTCCCAGTTTGTTTGTGTTACCCTATGGTCATGCTTTACGAGGTGGGATTCCGGCATGGGACCACGAGGTATTGAGGACACGGTGGGACTTGGTGTTCATGTATCCTTATTGGTGTTATTACATCATGGATCGGCGGTGAGGAAGGATTCCACGCACGATTGATATTACGGGCGTGAGACCCGTGGTTATATTGAGTAATGACTTTGAGGGCTGCGCCCCACGACTTGATATGATCGCATGTGTTATGTCTTGTAGGTTGGATATCATACATGTCTCCCGTGTTATTTAGATCGCTATGATTTTACTACGGCATTTCATCGCTCACATACTTGGTACATTCTTCAGATCGACCTCCTTGGCTGCGTTCATGCCGCAGGTTTAGGTACGCAGTTCGGTGATCGGCAGGTGTAGGATCATGCTCAGGGTTTTGGATAAGCTCCTTCTATTCCGGAGTTTATCTTTGGTATATGTCCTTCAGTACAGGCTTTGTATAGTTTTGGGTACGTGGGCCTTGTCCCGTCATAGTTCGATTTAACTCCTGAAGGTCCGTATTCATATGTGGATTGGACTCGTATGCGGTGTAGTGTCTTTTGTTTATGTATATATGGCGCCTTGTCGGCTTTGCCACTGCACGCACGCTTGTTTTAAAAAAATGAGGTGTTATTTCGGCCCGCAGCTACTTGTATTGTTAAGGTAGAAGCGGTGCCCTGTAGGGCACCGCCACGCCCGGTTCGGCCGTGACAATCTTCCATGCCCGACGCGTCAATCCGTGAATGTTAATCTCGTCCATACCCAGACGTGTTGAATGCTGCAAATGTTGATCTCGTCCATGCCAAGACGTGCTGAATGCTACAAATGTTGATATCGTCTATGCCCAGACATGCCGAATGCTGCAACTGCTGAGATGCCTTAATGCGTTTATGAACCGCATGTAATGCCTTTGATCTGAATGTTGTGCATTTGTGAACCGCATGAATTGCAATGATGTCTTTGATCTGAATGTTGTGCGTTTATGAACCGCATGGATCACAATGATGCATTTGCTCTGAATGTTGTGCTTTTGTGAACCACATGAGTTATAATAATGCATTTGATCAGGATGATTTGTGTTTGTGAACCGCATGGCTGGAGTGTGAATCTGTGAGAGAGCTGATGCGCTGGACTTTGTTGCGAAATTTGAACTTTGGTTGTTGCTGTTCTTTTTTGTTTTTGTTGCTCCTGCTAATATGAAGAACTGCGGAATTTGAACTTTGATTGTTGCCGTCTTTTCTACTTCTACTGTGGAATTTTAAACTTTAATTGTTGCGGTCTTTTCTGCTTCTGCTAATATAAAGAATTGCAAAATTTGAGCTTCGATTATTGTTGTCCTTTTTGCTTATGCTGCGGAATTTAAACTTTGATTGTTGTTGTATTTTTTGCTTCTTCCGTTTCTGCTACTATGAAGAACTGCGGAATGCTATCTTTTCTGCTTCTGCTACTTCGAAGAACTGCGAAATGCTATTTTTATTGCTCTTGCTGATTTTTATACTTCTGCTAATATGAAGAACCTTCTTGTTGTGTTTTCTGATTTCGCTGTTTGTATTTTCTGCTTCTGCTAATATGAAAAACATTCTTGTGTATTTTCTGCTTCTTGTGTATAACGTGTTTTCCAAGTAAATGTTTGATGTTCTGCTTCTGTTGTTGTATTTTCTGCTTCTGCTAATACGAAGAACCTGCACTTAAAGAAAACTTGTGAGTTTGGGAGGGGGGCGGTCGATTCGTATTGACTTTGCAGCTTTGATCCTTGATATTTGCACGCCTGGCTTGTTTGGGCATGCAACCTTTGTCTGGTTTCCTGTCTTGGCTACCTGTTAATGACAATGTATGCATGAAAGTTTTTGTGCGGTGACTTATCTTGTCCTAAATCTTCATTATGACTGAAGACCTAGTTAGCCAATATTTTTGTGTCTTCTTGCAGTGCACCCTAAAAATGTTCTAGCTTTTAGTGGGTGTTGAACTTTTGTTTAGACGAGATTGAGTCTTGTGGGGGTTGTCGGTCTGTGCTAGCAAGGTAATCTAAAGGCGTGTATTTTGTTACAAAGTAGGGAGGTTTCTAATGGTGTGACCGAAGCCGATTTAGGCCGCCTACATATCCCAACAAAGGAATTAGGTCATAACGTAGTTCGTTACAAGCAAGACTGGTAAAATTAAAATTGTAAAGGTGAGACCGAAGTCGATATGACCGCCTACGTATCCCGCCAAGGAAATCAGGTCAAACGTAGTTCAAATTACATATAAAAGGATGCAAATCATTATTAAAACTTAAATATGAGTCTAAACTCAACCTATTCTGTTAAATTAATACACTATTTTTATCAAGACTCTAGGAGGGCCAGGACAGGGGTGCAAGTCCAAATTTCAAGCTGCCTCCTTGCTCTGCATTGCAACTGGCTGGTTCTTCGGCGGGATTGTGCTTTGTTGTCAGTGTCGTCTTCTTTTGACTCCTGTGTGGTGCATGCTTGGACCAATGACTGATTCGGGTGAAGCAGGTTTTGGCAAGGGAACATCTCTCTTTCTTTGGGGATAGGTCGATGACTCAGTCCTCTCGTCTCTCTCGTCCAGTCTAATAGTCTTTTATCCATCGACATTAATCATATTTTGCGGGGCATTACCATGATTTGGCGGGGGATCATTGTGCACATTGGGGGAGTCCTCCTTCAGCTGAATGACTCCCTCTTTGAGCAGCTCCACGATTTTGTCTTTGAGTGTATAACAATTTCCTGTGTCGTATCCGATGGCTCCGGAGTGATATGCACAATATTTAGTTGCATCGTGCCCTCTGGAATCAGGTCTGGGGATATTTCTTGGGATTGGTTGGAGTATCCCTGCAGCTCTAAACCTCTCGTACAACTGCGACAAAGGCTCGGCTAGATGAGTGTATGTTTTGGCTGGATTTTTCTTTTGGCTTGTGCGGGGTCTGGATGCATTTGGTGGATGGGCTTTTGGATGTGGTGAGTATGTGGGTTGATACTTCAAGGGATTATTGTGCACATTGGGGAATGCTTCTTTCGGCTGGATTATCCCCTCTCTGATCAAGGCTTCAATTTTATTCTTGAGGGCATAACAGCTTTCAGTGTCATGCCCAGGAATGCCAGAGTGGTATGCACAACGCTTAGTCTCGTCATACCATTTTGGGAGGGGGCTGTAAATTTTCCCTGAGATCGGTTGGAGTATCCCTGCAGTTCTCAACCATTCGTATAGTTGGGGCAATAGTTCGGCTAAATGAGTATATGTTTTGGCTGGCTTTTCCTTATGGCTTGCGTTGGCTTTGGGCATAGCAGTCCTTTGGTTTTGTGTGTATGAGGAATAGATGGGTGCTTGAGATGCATTGTATATGCGTCGTGTGTGATAATTGGGATATGGAGTAGGTGGGTATTGGGAGTACGATGTGGGATTTTGAATGTTTGGATAGATAGGCTGGAGTGGAGTATTTAGGCTCATGGATGGGTTGATGAGATTCCGGAGCCTCTCGATTTCGGCCTGCATAGTTTCGATTTGTTGCGGCAGTTGGGCGAGGTATTCAACTCGATCTATAGTGATTATCTGTTATGCTTTGTCTATAGGAACGAGGATGAGTCCCAAACTATTCTGCTCAGATGCCCCTGAATCATTCATGTCTTCGTTCCTTGCCTTTGACCTTGTGAATTTCTGATGCTCTGCCATGAAACAAGGTTATTGCCAAGATAAAAACATCATCTATTTGTACATTTTCTATCATCCACATCTCCAGCCCAATTTGAGTCACTAAATCCTATTAATTTAGGATTAGTGTTTTTGGAATACCAGATTCCCAACTCACATATGCCGGCAACATATCGAATAATACTTTTCACGACATTTAAGTGGAACATTTTGGGACAAGCTTAAAACGTGCACAAACACAAACACTAAACATAACATCTGGGCGACTATGAATAAGATAATGAAGGCTACCTATCATAGATCGATTTAATGTTGGGTTGACATTTCACCAACATTATCCTTACATACCTTCTGCAATGAACCCATTGACATTTTCATCTCTTTAGCATTCTCCAATCCAAATCTTGTAACTAGATTCTTGTCATATTTAATCTCTGAGATGAAGATTTCATCTTCACTTTGCTTTATTTGCAAGCCTAAGAAAAAAATTAATTCCCCAATCATGCTCATTTCAAATGTCGATGACATAGCTTCAACAAATGAATTTAGGTACGACTGTGAAGTCAATCCAAAGACTATGCCATCCACATAGATTTGAGCAATTCTAATATCTACATCGTGTCATTTAATAAACAAAGTACGATCAGTTTCGCCATAGTTAAAACTAAATTCAAGAAGAAAGTTAGTTAAACAACCATATCATACACGAGGGGCTTGTTTCAACCCATACAAAGCCTTTTTAAGCTTGTACACATATTGTGGATGGTAAGGATCTTCAAATCTTTTTGGTTGTTTAACATATACCTCCTTGTGTAGATAACCATTTAAGAAGGCACCTTCTACTTCTATTTGGTGTAAAGTAATTTTTAGACAACACGGAATAGGAAGTAAAAGTCTAATCGACTTGATTCTAGCTACATGTGCAAAGGTTTCATCAAAATCAATTCCTTCAACATGAGTATAACCTTGTGCAACTAGATGAGCTTTGTTTTTAACAACTATTATCGATTCGTCTGATTTATTTTTAAAAATCCACTTAGTTCCAATTACATTTGTATTATTTGGATGTTAAACTAAGTCCCAGACTTCATTTCAAAAAAATTATTCAATCTCTTCTTGCATTGCTTGTATCCAGAAATTATCTTTGTCACGACCCATTCCGGTTCGTGGATCGTGCCTACCGGCACCCAAGTAGTCATACATCGTAGTAATCAGGAAATATAAAGCAAGACATGAAACAGTTTATAAAATAGGACACGCTTTTAAGTGAGAAAACATCGCCTTTCTGCATATATAAAAACATGGTTTAGCGCTACATACGATCTTGCATAACATGTGACTACAGACCTCTAAGGAAATATACAACTATGGCGGACAGGGCCCGCCATACCTCGACTGCATAAAACTATCTACAACAGGAGATCATACCCAGCAGAGCCTCCGGAAAGGATGGAGCTCCCGACACCAACGTAGATCCTAGGAATGTGGATCTAGCACTGCCGCCTTACCGCGGCATGAACGCAGCCGAAGGAGGTCGATAACAGTACTAAGTATATGAAATCAGAAATACTTAAATGAAACATATCATTTTAAAAACAGCTTTGCAAGTATGTATGAAACAACCAAGGAAACCGCATATAGTGCCACATCACAAACAAGAGCGTGAATAGGTAAATCAGAATGTGTCTTTTCTAGGCCGCGAATGATCGAGCAGGCCAATTGCCCGTAGTATCACCATGCAAGCCTAATCACGACTCCGTAGTCCGCATAGGCCAATCACATAGGCCCGCATAGGGTATATAACCCCGCATCGAGGTAGCTACTCGGCATCGCCCCGACTCGTCGTCCGCACGCCACATAGACCGCGTGAGGTATAACCCCGCACACTAACTCGGAACTCCCGTAGCTCGCATAGGTCCCATGGACCCGCATGAGGTATTCTCGAATCATGGTCCTGCATCACCGAGTCTACCCCGTCGGAGGCGACTTAACCCCTAATATGTCAAGAGGTGAGTGATGCTACACTAACCTAACGACTTATCGTTAAACAACATAAGCACAACAAGAATACTCTTTTCACAAACGTTATAAGACACTAACACACATAGCATCATATCATGTCTACTTATCAAACCATCTTATTATTCTTTCACAATTCAATATAAGTCGTTATAAACACATATGCAAATCGTTTCTTTTATCAATCTTAAGTGGTTATACTTAACTTCCCATAAAGCTAGTATAACTCTTAAGCTTCGCTTAAAAACCAATTAGTTCTCTTCATAAAAATGATTCAAGATTCTTTTGAAATGCTTTGATCTTTATTATTCGTGCTTAAGCGTGAGGCATTCAGTAAGTGTTATTCGGGCTTAAGCCGTGAGGCATTCCGTAAGTATTATTCAGCTTAAGTCAAAGACATTGCCGTAGTTATATTTTAGTTAACACGTATGCGTCTACCGTACTATATATATTGTAAAATATCATGCTTTAGGAAGAATCACATACCTTCTCGAAAACCACCGCCAAGTCAATATGTCGCGCAGAGAGTCGACCTATAATAGTCACGGATATCTATCAAAGACTACTCAAGGTCATTCTAAACAGAGGGTTCACAATTCTATGGAAAGTTGGGCAGACTTCCCTACCCATGAGCTATATAAGTCTACTGTGAAAACAGTCCTATGTAAGTATAGTTTGATTATTCTTCTTTTAAACCCTTCTACTGTGGTAACAGTTCGATTCTATTCTGTGATATTCTTCTAAGTATTAATACTTATTCTTATACTACAACAATATATATTCTCTAATTCAAAAGAGGGTTAGGATTAGTTACCTCAGTAAGCCCAATAATATCCTAGAAAAAGTCGCGCCTGAGCAAGGTTTTGCTCCTAAGTTGTATGCTCCAAGGAAACCTTAGAAGTTCTTCACAACTTCTACTAAGTACTAAGGTATTTGGGCTAGGGTATTTTGGGCATTATAACAATACAAGAAGGCAACTTTTCTACCAAGGGAGGGGGGGTAGGTTTTGGCTAGGCTGGGGGGGGCCTCGCCAAACTACTAGGCTAGAGGGTGTATTCGGCCAAGGGCCTTCATGAGGGGGGAGGTGTTGGACTAAAAGGCTACAAAGGGAGAAGAGAGGATTTTCAAGACTTGGAAAGCTTTGTGGATGAAGAACTCTTCATCTTGGGGGTATTTATAGGTCGAAGTGGCCAACCAATGGCCAAGATTTAGACAAGTGCAAGGCAAGTGTAGGGTGAGGATTAACTATACACAAATATCCTACCAACTCCTTGACTTGTGCACAAGGCACAAAAAACGTGCCATTGCTAGCCAATTCGTCCAAATGGACGATTTGAAGTCCACCAATTGGAGGGTGCCAAGTGTCGCCTCCGTTGGTCCAAAATGTTTCGCCTCTCGGAAAAATCCGCAAAATTTGAACTGGCATAGCCGGAATGTACCCTACGAAAGCTGTGGAAAAGTTTCGTCGGATAACTATTCGTTTTGTGAGTTGTGCCCAAAAAAATCGTCCAAGCCTAAACTTTAAGGCTAAACTTTTTGTACGTATTCTCACGCATACTACTGAAATACGGTATAACATTCTCCCCTCCTTAGAAACATTCGTCCCGAATGTTCCTTCCCAAGACAGTTAACGATAAGATTCTTCATAACTTAAACAGTTGTAAATGCCACACACGGCCACAGAGCAACACTTAGGCAGAAACGATAACGAAAATTTACAAGTAGGAAAGTGAATTTACCTGGAGATGTGGGGAATAGGTGAGGATACTTCCGCCTCATGTCCTCCTCGGCTTCCCACGTCATTTCCTCCCTGAGCTCGTTCCGCCACAAGACTTTGACGGAAGCCACGTCCTTGGTCCGCAGACGCCTAACCTGACGATCGACTATCGCTATGGGAATCTCCTCATACGATAACCCCTCGGTCACCTGGACATCGTCAATCGGGTGTACCCTAGATGGATCCCCGATACATCTCCTCAGCATAGATACGTGAAAAACTGGATGTACTGCCTCTAGATCGGACGGCAGATCCAACTCGTAGGCAACCTTGCCTACCCTGCGGACAATCAAACGCCCAATGTACTGGGCCGAAGTTTCCCCTTCTTCCCGAATCTCATCACACCCTTCATGGGTGACACCTTTAGGAAAACCCAATCATGAACCTCGAACTCAAGATGCCGACGACGATGATCTGCATACGACTTTTGTCGACTCTGAGCTGTCAATAGCCGCTCTCGGATAAGCTTCACCTTATCCACTGCCTGCTGCACCAAATCTGGTCCCACTAGCTGCACCTCGCCCACATCGAACCAACCTATAGGCGATCTGCACTTCCTCCCATACAAGGCCTCATAAGGCGCCATCTGAATACTGGAGTGGTAGCTATTATTATACGCGAACTCAACTAGAGGCAAATGATCCTCCCAACTACCATCGGTCAATAACACAGCTCGCAGATATCCTCGAGTGCGGATAGTGCGCTCTGCTGTCCGTCTGCTCGTGGATGAAATGCGACTCGTGCTCACTGCCCCTAAACCCTCTGGAAGGACCTCCGAAGTTAGCCGAACCGGGCTCCTCATGCGATATGATCGAAGTAGGGACTCCATGCAGTCTGACGATCTCTCGGATGTAAAGTCTGGCATAATCCTCAGCCGAAAAGGTCGTCCTGACGGGAAGAAAGTGGGCTGATTTCGTCAGCCTGTCGACGATAACCCATATAGAATCATGTCTCCTCTGAGTGCGAGGTAACCCTGTGATGAAGTCCATGTTGATTACCTCCCACTTCCAGGTCGGGATCTCAATCGCTCAGAATAAACCACCGTGCCTCGTGCTCTACCTTCACCTGCTGACAACACGGGCACTGAGCTACGAACTCTGCAACGTCCCTCTTCAAGCCATCCCACCAATACACAGATCTAAGGTCGTGGTACATCTTTGTCGACCCCGGATGGATAGAGTAATGCGCTCTGTGTGCTTCCCCAAGAACTCTTGCGAAGTCCTCAAACATCCGAACACATACCGCCCTCAAACCTTAGCACCCCATCGTGCTACTCGAGGACCCTTGCCCTCACGAAGAGTCAGATCACGATATCGAATCAAAGCCGATCCTCGAATCGTTGCCTCTTCACCTCTCGACGATGGAAGACTCGCAACCTCACGAACTCTAACCCCACCGCTATCGTAATCAATCAAACGGACACCAAGGCTCGCTAATCGATGCAAATCACGAACCATGTCCCTCCTCTCTAGCCGCACATCCGATAGGCTCCCATCGACCTACGACTAAGAGCATCTCGCCACAACATCGCCTTCCCCGGTGGTACAGATATCAACATCGTAATCCTTAAGCAACTCTAACCACCGCCTCGCCGTAAGTTCACCTCCTCCGTCAAGATATACCGAGGCTCTTGTGGTCTGTATAAATATCCACGTGAACCCCATACAAGTAGTGCCTCCAGATCTTCAAAGCGTGAATCACTACCGCTAACTCCAAATCATGGGGGGTAGTTCCTCCGTGTTTCTTCACCGTCGGGATGCATATGCTATAACCCCGCCATGCTGCATCAACACACATCCCAACCCGATGCCCGACGATCACAATACACGACATAACCATCCGGACCCTCCGAAGAGTAAGAACGGGCGGTCGCCGCCTCTCTTTCAAAGAATCGAAACCCCGCCACAAGCATCACCATCAAACTTGGCCGCTCCGAGTCACCTAGTCAATGGTGCGAGATAGAAGCAAACTTCTCCACGAACCGCCGATAATATCCTGCAAGGCCCGAAATCGCGAACCTCTGCCGGAGTAGTAGGTTCAGGCAAGTCCCGATCGCCGATCTTGGCCGATCCACCGAATGCCATCACCGATAATATGCCCAAGAAACGCCATCAAGTCAACCAAAACTCACATTTGGAAAACTTGGCGTAAATCGCTGGTCTGGAGAATCACAAGACAGCCTCAAATGCTCGCGTGCTCCTCGCTCTGGCGAGAATAAACCAAGATATCATCAATGAACACTATCACAAGCGTGTCCAAAATGGTTTGAACACTCGGTTCATCAAATCCATGAATACCACGAGCATTGGTCAACCAAAGACATGACCACGAACTCATAATGCGTCACGGGTCCTGAATGCATCCTAGGGACATCCACCTCTCGACTGCACTGATGATAGCCCGATCGCAGATCAATCTTGAGAAACATCTCGCACTCGCAATCGGGTCGAACAAATCATCAATCACAGGAAGGGGTATTCGTTCTTAATGGTCACTTTGTTCACCGCTGTAATCAACACACATGCGCAGCGGCCCCGCCCTTCTTCTTCACGAACAATACCGGCGCTCCCCAGGGAGAAACACTAGGCCTGATGAAGCCCTTCTCCAGCAAATCTCTAAGCTGATCCTTCAACTCTCTCAACTCGGCAGGTGTCATTCTGTATGGCGGAATGGAAATAGGCCGAGTGTCTGGCAATATGTCAATACAAAACTCAATCTCCCTCTCAGGAGGGATACCCGGGAGGTCATCTGGAAACACGTCTGGGAACTCACGACCATCGAATCGATCGAAAATCTGGTACCGCAGCCTTCAAGATCAAACACCCGAACGAGATGGTAGATATACCCTTCGCACCATCTTCCTAGCCTTGAGGTAGGAAATAAACCTACCCTCGGCGATACTGCTCCTCCCACTCAACAACCGCTCCTCGTGAAATCGGAACTGCATTACTCTCTCTGCGGTCTACATTGGCGTAGCAAGAAGCTAGCCAATCCATCCCCATGATCACGTCAAGTCAATCATCTCTAACTCTATCAAGTCGGCTGAGGTCCGACGTAAATAGTCACAGACAAGCTCTATATACCCGCCGAGCTACCATCGAATCACCCATCGCGTAGCTACCTCGAAGTGGTCTATGGACTCGTGCTATCCTCATCCTACTAGCAACAAGGGAGATATATAGATGCAGTAGAACCCGGATCTATCAAGGCATACACATCAAACCCAGAAACTGATAAAGTACCTGTGACGACATCAGGTGAGGCCTCCTGATCCTGTCGGCTGGACAAAGCATAAATGCGGTTCTGAGGACCGCTAGAACTGGGACCCGCGCCACGACCTGCGCGACCGCCGGTCCATGAGTACTTTGCCCTCCGATGCAGTAATCGCTTCGGGGATGAAGACCGCGAAAAGAACTCGTAGGTGACCTACCATCAAGATCGCCTTGGTGGACAAGCCTCGCATAGTGACCTGCTGCCACAATCGAAACAAACTCCGTAGCACCACAACTCCCGGTGGGATCTACCGTGACGGCCACACCGGAGGTGGTCCGACGGCGCCTCTCGCCGCTCGACGCTCAAGTCCCGGGGCCACCGTTCGCCTCGAATATCTCGGTGTGGCCGAGGACGGCGCGCAGAGTGCTCGGGCTGGCGTGGTGCAAATCTAGATCTGCCGAGGCCGCCACCACGATAGCCACCAAAAGACCTGCCGCCCCGGCCTTCTTCGCTGTCAACCCGGCGGTCTCTACGCTCCTCACATCCAAGAGCATGAGCCTGCATGCGGGTAATGTCCATACCCGGCTGGAGAGAAACACCCGCACATGACTCGGCCATATAGTCATCTAGCCCGGTGACATAGCGGTGCACCCTATCCTCCATATCTGCTACCAATGCTGGGACATATCGAGCCAATGAATCAAACTCGACATTGTACTCCCGACGGTCGCCCTCTCTCGCCTCGAGTAAAAATCTATCACCCGCGCCTCTCATCTGTGGAGGCAAGAAGTGAGTGAGGAAAGCCTCGAGAACTCATCCCAGTAGCCGGGACGCGTGCTCTCCCGAGATAACTCCCATGAATCAAACCAATCGATCATGCGGTATCACGCGCGACGCGAACCGGCGTCACGACTCGTCTCGAGGCCTTGATCACCCTCATGATCCTCTGGCCGACGGATGAACTCCTGCGGATCATCTTCCGCCTCGACCAGTAAAACTCGCGGGCTACAACTCAAGAAATCTCGTAGCCTCAAACTATACGCTCGGGTGTAACAGGTGCGACTGCGGCCGAGCTGAACTGAATCGCGCATCCAGCCTCTCTCAGACGGGCCACAACTTTAGCCAATAGTGGGCCGTCTCTCTCAGAGCCTAACTCTCCGCCCCAGTGTGGGACGGGAGGTGTGGTACCGTGGTCTGTCTTTGCCGGGCGGCGTCATAGAACTCGCCGTCTCGGTATAGACTGGGCACGAGCCCTCGTGACTGGGTGTCTCGCTAGCCTCCTGCCGCTTGCCTTCTCGGGCCCGGGTTGCCTTACGTGGAGGCATAATCTGGCATAGAAAGGAATACGTTAGAGGTCCAACCTATAACATGACTCTAAAGCACGATCTCGTAATGAGAAGAATGGAAACCAATCCTAAATATCTTATAGCCTCCTAATTATGGTGTGGTGCACAACACATCGATAATCAAGACTCTACTAGATACGGTGTAGACACTTTCCGAGGATTAATCGCTCGATACCACTTTTGTCACGACCCATTCCGGCCCGTGGATCGTGCCTCAGGGCACCCAAGTAGTCATACATCGAGTAATCACGGAAATATAAAGCAAGACATGAAACAGCTTTATAAAATAGGACACGCTTTAAGTGAGAAAACATCGCCTTTTCGCATATATAAAAACATGGTTTAGCGATACATCCGATAATCTTGCATAACAGACTACGCACTTAAGGAAATATACAACTATGGCGACAGGGGCCCCGCCATACTCGATCAGACAAAACTATCTACAACGGAGATCATACCAAAAGTAGAGCCTCCGGAAAGGATGGAGCTCACGACACCAACGTAGATCCTAGGAATGTGGATCTAGCACTGCTGCCCTTACCGCGGCAGATGAACGCAGCCCCAAGGAGGTCGATAACAGTACTAAGTATATGAAATCAGAAATACTTAAATGAAACATATCATTTTAAAAACAGTTTTGCAAGTATGTATGAAACAACCAAGGAAACCGCACATAGTGCCACATCACAAACAAGAGCGAATAGGTAAATCAGAATGTGTCTTTTGTAGGCTGCGAATGATCGAAGCGGGGCCAATTGCCCGTGGTATCACCATGCAAGCCTAAACCTGGACTCTCGTATTCCGAATAGTACAATCACATAGGCCCGCATAGTTTACATAACCCCGAATCTAGGTTAGCTACCTCGGCATCGCCCCGACTCGTCGTCCGCATGGCCACATAGACCGCATGAGGTATAACCCCGCACACTAACACGAACTCCGTAGCTCCGCATAGGTCCCATGGACCCGCATGAGGTATTCTCGAATCATGGTCCTGCATCACCGAGTCTACCCCGCATCGGAGGGCAGCTTAACCCCCGGTAATATGTCAAGAGGTGAGTGATGCTACACTAACCTAACAGCTTATCGTTAAACAACATAAGCACAACAAGAATACTCTTTTTCACAAACGTTATAAGACACTAACACACATAACATCATATCATGTCTACTTATCAAACCATCTTATTATTCTTTTCACAATTCAATATAAGTCTGTTATAAACACATATGCAAACTGTTTCTTTTATCAATCTTAAGTGGTTATACTTAACTTCCCATAAAGCTAGTATAACTCTTAAGCTTCTGTTTAAAAACCAATTAGTTCTCTTCTGTTAAAAATGATTCAGTATTCTTTTGAAATGCTTTCAGATCTTTATTATTCAGGCTTAAGCCGTGAGGCATCGCTGTAAGTGTTATTCGAGCTTAAGCCAGGCATTGCCGTAAGTATTATTCGGGCTTAAGTCAAAGACATTGCCGTAGTTATATTTTAGTTAACACATGTACGCTCACCGTACTATATATATTGTAAAATATCATGCTTTAGGAAGAATCACATACCTTCTCAAATAAAACCACCGCCAAGTTGAATATGTCGCAGAGAGTCACTATAATAGTCACGATATCTATCAAAGACTACTCTGAAGGTCATTCTAAACAGGGGGTTCACAATTCTATGGAAAGTTGGGCAGTACTTCCCTACCCGGTGAGCTATATAAGTCTACTGTGAAAACAATCCTATGTAAGTACACTTTGATTATTCTTCTTTTAAACCCTTCATCGTGGTAACAGTTCGATTCTATTCTGTGATATCCTTCTAAGTATTTATACTTATTCTTATACTACAACAATATATATTCTCTAATTCAAAAGAGGGTTAGGATTAGTTACCTCGGTAAGCCCAATAATATCCTAGAAAAAGTCGCGCCTGAGCAAGGTTTTGCTCCTAAGTTGTATGCTCCAGGAAACCTTAGAAGTTCTTCACAACTTCTACTAAGTACTAAGGTATTTGGGCTAGGTATTTTGGGCATTATAACAATACAAGAAGGCAACTTTTCTACCAAGGGAGGGGGTAGGTTTGGCTAGGCTAGGGGGCCTCGGCCAAACTACTAGGCTAGAGGGTGTATTCGGCCAGGGCCTTCACAAGGAAGGGGAGGTGTGGACGAAAAGGCTACAAAGGGAGAGGAGAGGATTTTCAAGACTTGGAAAGCTTTGTGGATGAAGAACTCTTCATCTTAAGGGGGGTATTTATAGGTCAAGAAGTGGCCAACCAATGGCCAAGATTTAGACAAGTGCAAGGCAAGTGTAGGGTGAGGATTAACTATACACAAATATCCTACCAACTCCTTGACTTGTGCACAAGGCACAAAAAACGTGCCATTGCTAGCCAATTCGTCCAAATGGACGATTTGAAGTCCACCAATTGGAGGGTGCCAAGTGTCGCCCTCCCGTTGGTCCAAAATGTTTCGTCTCTCGGAAAAATCCGCAAAAATTAGAAATGGCATAGCCGGAATTTACCCTACGAAAGCTGTGGAAACGTTTCGTCGGAAAACTATTCGTTTTGTGAGTTGTGCCCAAAAAAATCGTCCAAGCCTAAACTTTAAGGCTAAACTTTTTGTACGTATTCCCTTACGTACATACTCTGGAAATACGGGGTATAACAATCTTTAAGTGCTTCTACAATATTCTTTGGTTCTAATGTAGATATAAAACAAGAAAGACTAACCTCTTGGTATATGGTTGGCATACACACATACCTTACCATTTCTCTATAGTTGAGTGGTTCTTTTAGTCTTGTTATAATTCCTTCAAAAATTCCCCTGTCACTTGGCCCGTTGGATGATTCTTCCTAATCCTTGATGAGGGGTCCCTACGAACTTGGTATAACAATTCAGCACTTGACTCCCCATATGTGGCCTCTATTGATATTTCGGATGTTGCTTTAGGTGTGGCAACATTTGTGGCAACATCCGATTCTTCTTCACTCTGTGGACTTTTCACTGTATCTATAATGTTATTTTTAATAGTTTTTCCTGAAACATCAAAAAGATCATCAAAGATAATATTTAATAACTCTTGTACAGTTCTGGATGTCAGATTGTATACTCGATAAGCATGACTATTTTGTGAATAGCCAACAAAAAATATTTGTCACTCTTAGAGTCAAAAGATCTCTATCATTTAAATAAAACAAATACACCCAAAAACATGAAAGTAACTCAAGTTTGGTTTCTTTACATTTATAATCTCATAGGATGTCATCTTTATTCCTGACCTTAAATAGACTCTATTAGCGATGTGATTAGAAGTATTCAAGGCTTCTACCCAAGTTGCATGTTATCAAAAATCATGAGTAGCTAAACTCATTCTACTATCCTAGAGTAATACTGTTTTAAGGTTATTAGATATTCTGTGTCTGTTTCTCCCTTACTCTTACTTTGTTGTTATCCTCTGTTTGAACTTTACTCTTAGTCTACAATGATAGCTAGTTGTCCTACATCCAGTAAGTTAAGGTATCCGATTAATACCCTGATTAGACGATGATGAGCCTGAAATTCCATTGGAGTAGCTCGTAAGCATGAGTGCTAGAGCGGAACCTGGATTTAGTGTCATGTCGCCAAATACTTAGGATAAGAATACCTACATGATACTCGAACCTAAGAATAGTATATAGTAAGCACAGGATACCTGCTAAAGTCAGAATAAGAAGACGAACAATACAAAAGATCTGTTAACTATTAGAACAAGAGCTAAAGGATAGTAGCCTCCTCTTTGAAGCAAAACCCTCTTTTAAGAAAACATTATCTCATGAAAACTCATCTCGTTTGAAACAATTAGAAGTGCTAATTTTATGAAGATAAATAGTGTAATAGAAAGGAATAAGCTTATAAAACAAAAAATCAATCTTTAAACGAATTAAATTATTATAAAACACTAGTCCCCTCGAGGTCACTAGATCGTTACTATCAGTCAATAGTTAGGCAAGCAATCGTAAATAAAATGATAAGTCTTTATAAAAGGAGAGAACATATTAATTATTTACTATCAAGTAATGAAAATTTAATTGATAATTCAGACTATATACTAAGTCTATTTACAACTCAGCTCTAAATGAATAATACAGAGAATCAAACCATGTTAAACACTGAAAACCTCTCTACCTCAACTTCAAAAGTAGCTAGGGTAGAAAGAGATTTACAAAATTGGAATATTTGAAAAGAATCTTTCAATCGTATAAAATCGAAGGTTTGATTTTATTAAAAGTTATAACATTAAGACTTGTGAGTCCACAATAGCTATAAATAATTCAAAAGAAATTATTAAGCTACTAGCAGCTCAAGATATAAACAAATATAAAAAGGATTTTAATTTCCTACACATATGGCTTATACAAGTCGCAATCAAACCTTTATATCATTTAGGTTTGGACACACCCATCTATCTCTTACTAAGAGACGTCAGACTATTAAACTTTGATGACTCCCTATTAGGGGTCTTGCAAAGTAATTTGGCCAGAGGACCAGTATAGTTCAACTGCTATCCAAACTTTTCAGTAGATATTAATGATCAAAATGTTAGGGATACACTGACCTTAAATATCAAAACCAAAAACATGAATAGCAAAATAAATACCAGAGAAATAGTTGTAATATACAGAGAATACTACAGACTAATGAAAACAACTTTAGCCCCAAAACCTAAATTAATGAGCGACAAGGGAGCTACGATGCTTATGGAAGCAAACCATGAGCATATCTTCATTTCTAGAATACTAAAATGGAATGAAATTTTAGCATAAGATGAATGACCCTTTGATGCCATCACCCAACCAAAAATATAACCAGAAAGTTCTAACATAGAACAAATAATACAGTATCCCAATGGATCCATTGACTTAAAATTTTTAAGGTCAAATTCTAAATCCTCCTCCGCAAGATGAGTTTTCGCAGCATCTTCTTCCAAACCCCGGGAGGATGATTACTCAGAAGAAAATATGATCACGGAAGGAGAACAAAAGATACGAGGAGTAGATTATACTTCAGCCATACCTAAGGTACACTACGAACCTATTGTAAGGACGAATAGTCCTACTGAAAGTGAAATGCAAGGCCCCCTAAATTGCATTTCACTTTCAGTAGGACTATTGGTCCTTACAATAGGTTCGTAGTGTACCTGAAGTATGGCTGAAGTATAATCTACTCCTCGTATCTTTTGTTCTCCTTCCGAGATCAGATTTTTTTCTGAGTAATCATCCTCCCGGAGTTTGGAAGAAGATGTTATGAAGGAGTATCTTATGGAGGAGGATTTAGAATTTGACCTTAAAAATTTTAAGTCAATGGATATATTGGGATACTGTATTATTTGTTCTATGTTAGAACTCTCTGGTTCTATTTTTGGTTAGCTGATGGCATCAAAGTGTCATTCCTCTTTTTCTAAAATTTCATTCCATTTTAGCATTCTAGGAATCAAGATATTACTATGCTCATGGTTTGCTTCCATAAGCGTCATATCTCCTTTGTCGCTCATTAATTTAGCTTTTGGGGCTAAAGTTGTTTTCATTAGTCTGAAGCATACTCTGTACATTACATCGATTTCTCTGGTATTTATTTTGCTATTCATGTTTTTGGTTTTGATATTTAAGGTCAGTGTATCCATAACATTTTGATCATTAGTATCTATTGAAAAGTTTGGATAGCAGTTGAAATATGCTGGTCCTTTGGCCAAATTACTTTGCAAGACCCTAATAGGGAGTTATCAAAGTTTAATGGTCTGGCATCTCTTAGTAAGAGACAGATGGGTGTGTCCAATCCTAAACGATATAAAGGTTTGATTGTGACTTGTACAAGCCTTATGTGTAAGAAATTAAAATCTTTTTATATCTGTTTATATCTTGAGCTACTAGTAGCTTAATAATTTCTTTTTGAATTATTTATAGCTACTGTGGACTCACAAGTCTTATTGTATAACTTTTAATAAAATCAAACCTTCCGATTTCGTATACAGATTTGAAAGATTCTTTTGGAATATTCCAATTTTGTAAATCTCTTTCTACCCTAGCTATTTTTGAAGTTGATGTAGAGAGGTTTTCACTGTTTTACATGGTTTGATTCTCTGTATTATTCATTTAGAGATGAGCTGTAAATAGACTTAGTACATAGTCCGAATTATCAATTAAAGTTTCATTACTTGATAGTAAATAATTAATATGTTCTCTCATTTTATAAAGACTTATCATTTAATTTACGATTACTTGCCTAACTATTTAATGACAGTAATGATCTAGTGACCTCAAGGGGACTAGTGTTTTATAATAATTTAATTCATTTAAAGCTTGATTTGTTTTTTTAATAAGCTTATTCCTTTCTATTACACTATTTATCTTCATAAAATTAGCACTTCTAATTGTTTCAAATGAAGGATGAGTTTTCATAAGATAATGTTTTCTTGAAAGAGGGTTTTCGCTTCAGCGGGGAGGGGCTACTATCCTTTAGAGCTACTGTTCTAATAGTTAAGAGATCTTTTGTATTGTTTGTCTTCTTATTCTGACTTTAGGATGTATCCTGTGCTTACTATCTACTATTCTTAGGTTCTAGTATCAGGTAGGTATTCTTATCCTAAGTATATGGCGACATGACCCCAAATCTTGGTCTGGCTCTAGCACCCATGCTTACGAGCTACTCCAACGAAAGTTTCAGGTTCGTCATTGTCTAATTCGGGTATTAATTGGCTACCTTAACTTACTGGATGTAGGACAACTACCTATCACTGTAGACTAAGAGTAGAGTTTAAACAGAGGATAACAACAAAGTAAGAGTAAGGGATACACAAACACAGAATATCTAATAACCTTAAAAAATATTGCTCAAGGATAGTAGAATGAGTTTATCAACTCATGATTTTTGATAACATGTAACTGGCTCTGATACCATAAAAGCGGGTCGAGGTATTATCTGAAAATATAAGTAATAAAGGTAAGAGTAAAGAAATAACTTTAAAGACTTACAAATTTATTTCATAGAAAATGAGAGCATTGATTACAGAGAGATCAAGCAGAGAAATATTTTGAGGGGGATATTTTCGGATGCCTTCTAAAATACAACTTGAGAGCCTTATATAAGCCTCTGAAAAGTAAATCTAACTTATGCTCTTAACATATGGTCGACTAGGATTAAATGGCCTTTCAGAGTGTCTTTTTCTTTTCCGGAAGAAGATGAACTCTTCTTTTCCTTTTTTATTCGGGTCTCTTCCTTTACTTTGTGACTCCATCCTTTAATTTTGATGGTCTTACTGAGATAATGAATCCTATTCATTTCTTGAATGTGAAAGGACCAATTTATAATATAAGATATCCTTTTATGTATGAAGAATTTACATAATTTAATGTGTTCTGGTAGTGTCGAAATTTGTTGTTCCTCTAGGAAACTTGTATATCGATTCTGGAAGCTTGGGGCTATTACCTATAATTTCCTCCAAATATGTTCCACCATTCATAGAACCATCTGGGGATAACTTTTTCCTTTTATCCTTCCGAATACTTAATAAACCATGTATGGGTATTAGCGGACATATAGGAAATTTAACCAGACGTCTTTATAATCATACCAATTGTACGTTTGGGGTTTATGAATTCTAGATAAAGGTATTGGGTGTGTAGGTGATCTACATACCAATCAAATAGGCTTATTATCTTTTTATAGTGAATTTGGAATATTCAATTGCTTATGGGTTATGTTTGAAGTAACTGTGTTCGACTTCTATTGAATCGGTATCTATGAGAATAAATTTGTAATACCTCCTAGTATTGATAGGATCTTGGGTATCTACATACTGGTAGTTGGTATAGCAGGGTTTTAGTAGGTCTTGTACCCTGAAATTTCCATATTGTTTATCTAGTGCCATTATTGGCAAATCCTGTGATACAATAAATTCCCACTTTGGAATGGGGGTACTATTGTTTGCTGATGTCGTGTAACGACCCGTTAGTCATTTAGCACTTTTAAACTACGAAAAGAGTATGAGACTATATGGTATTTAATTATATGGTTTATAATATAAGTTATATGCATGAGATTAGTGAATGATTAAGTGGGCCAAGCCCACTAATCTTGTGTAGGGATCGACAAAATTACAAAAGAAAACAAAGGAAGGAAAAAATACAAAACCCTATTAATCTAGGGGAGGGGAACGTGCAAGGGACAACAGCAAAAACAAGAAACAAGAAAGTAAAATAGAAAAAAGGAGAGAAAAAATGTGAGCAACACAAAGAGAAAGAAAACCTAACGCTGAGAAGAAAAGAAAAGGGCTACGGTGAAAGCAAATCCTTTGCAAGCTTCAGGTTAGATTCTATGTTCTATGGCTGAGTTAATATATTCATGATCTTTATAATGATGTGTTGTAGAATGAAATAAATTTCAAAAGAAGTCATTACACAGAAATTCCACAATCCGTTTGAACAAGAGAAACTTGAGGGATTATCTTGGAATAATGATTGCAGCAGCTTGTAAAACATGAAAACTGTATAAATCTGTAGAGAATATAAAAGTATGGGATGAATGAAAGTTGTATATTACTCTGTTCCCGTCAGTTTGATATCTTACGGAGATAAATCCGTCTTATGGTTTGAAAGTTATGACTGTTTAAAGTTTCTGCCTTGTTTTACCGAAACCCAGGCGACACAGAATATAAAATGTGAAAAATGTATAAATCTGTAAGGAATATGAAAATATGGGCTGAATGAAAGTTGTATATCTCTTGGTTCCCGTCAGTTTGAGATCTTATGGAGATAAATCCGACCTGTGGTTTGAAAGATATGACTATTCAAAGTTCTGCCTTGTTTTACCAAAAAAATCTGGAAAGTTGAAAGAAAATAATATTATTTGAAATTCCTGAAGTTATGCTAATATTTTTATATGTGTAGGGGTTTAGTCATACAATTGAAATGGTAAAAATATTGTTAATATAAATATAGCAATAGAGGTGTCCTTAAATTCATATTATAACGTAGTTCGCATATTTTCTAGATTTAAATTGTTCAGAGGCTCTACGCAAGGGGAAGGCAGTGGTTTGATTGTTCGTGGCACCCGCTCGACATTGAGGTAGGTTATGGTTTACTTGAGTTAGACTCTGATTAGAGAATCGTATGTAGTTGTAGGAAGTGACAGGGATAACATGATAGGCCTCCGGGCATGAAGTGGAGATAAATTACATTTACGTTGGTTTCGTCAGCTGTTATGTGGGCTTGTCGCCATATGTGCTATTTTCTGTGATCATCACCTGATATGACTTGTACTTGTCGATTATATATTTGTGATACGTGTTGAGACTGATATCATGCCTGTCATACTTTTTATATTATTGTTGTGATGTTATTGATGAACTCCGAGGTTTCTGCCGGAGATTGAGAGTGATTGATAAACTCCGAGGTTTCTGCCAGAGATTGAGAGTGATTGAGCAACTCCGAGGTCTTTGCCGGAGATTGCGAGAGATTGATAACCTCAGAGGTTTCTGCCAGAGAGCACGAGTGATTGATAGCCTCCGAGGTTTCTGCCGGAGAGCACGAGTGATTGATAGCCTCTGAGGTGTATGTCGGAGAGCACGATTGGTACATGGACTTCGCGGGTCCCCCATGGGTCATGGCTTTGAGGCATAGCCCTTAGCATGTGTGTACGAGAGTGGAGTAAGTGAGAGGTGACTATTGCATTGCATTGCATTCATCCACTCTTATATTTGACTGATCATTGGTGAACTATATCTGTCTTGATAGATTCTTGATTTCTTTGCACTTTACCTGTATATGATATGTGATTGTGCCTGCGTGCTCTATGTGCTACTTGATGGTTTCAATTTCTTCATGTGTTATCTAATCATTGTCGGCCTATGATGCTTATCGGTACTAGTGTTGTACTGATACTACTCTTGCTGCACTTTTGCTGAGTGCAGAGTACGATCCAGGTTCCAGTTCTAGGCCCCATGGCTGATTCGCGAGGTGAACATCTTCTAGTCATTCAGGGTGAGCTACTTGGTCGTCTGTGGCCCCTGAAGGGCTTCTTAGTTAATTCCATTTTTCTTTGATTATTGATACACAGTATGTAGCCTTCGGGTATTTTCTTCAGACTTCTATTTTCAGACTATGTTTAGTGCTCTTGTACTCGTTTTGACCAGATTTTGGGGAAATAAGTATGTAAGGTTTTATAACTTCTCTTCTTTATTTTATTTCCGCTGATTTAACTTGTTATTGATAATATGGTTCGCCTACTTGGGGGAATAGGGTAGGTGCCACCACGACTCGTGATTTGGATCGTGACAAAGTTGGTATCAGAGCTTCTAGGTTAATCGGTCTAATGAGTACAAGAACAATGTCTAGTAGATTCTTGCGGATTGGTACATAGACGTCTGTACCCATCCTCGAGAGGCTATAGGACATTTAGGAAACATTACACTTCTTTTCTCTTTTTGTGCGAGTTCAATCCGATTGGTATCTGGTTCATCCTTTCGTGCGAGTTTAATCAGATTGGTATCTTATCCTCGTTCTTCTATTTTCTGACTGATAGTGGGGACATGTTTTTGGGTTTAGACATGAGGAGTCAATTATGACTTTGCTTGATTTGGAAAGTGTGTTTCAGTGTTGATGACACTTGATTAGATCCAAACCAGTGGGGTGGATTTATGGTTCTAACTCTTTGGTTTAGTGATATTCTTGAGAATGGTAGTGGCAGTGCAAAATATCGCATTAATTGACATACCCTCAGAATCTAGTTACTTGGGTGTTGGAGGAGTGTTTCTATGTCTTATGGGTTATTGCGGAGTGAGTTGACAATTTTAAAGGTCACAGTCAGCGGGATAACAATGTTATGAGTGTTGTGACTTTGTATATTCTGCGTGAGAGGTTTGGCACAACATAATTTATTGGGATACAATAGGATGGAACATATATTAATGTTACACCCCGTAGTTCCAGGACATATGTTTACAAGAATAGACGTGAGATAACTAGACTTATAAAAATTGAACGAAAGAAAGAATTGTTTTCCAAAGGAAAAATCTTTCGAACCTCGGGAAGGAAAATTGTTCGTTAATGAGAATTGAGTTCTCAAATTTGTTATTTAAGACTTTTAGAACTTATCGAAATTATGGAAGTTTATTTACAGAGTTGGATACGTGTGGCCCACCCGAGAAATTTTATGTTTTATGGGGCCCACGAGGTTTCCGATATTTTGACCAATTATGGAAATTTCGAGAAACGAAATATTATGGACCAATGGGAGGGAGACACGTGTCACCCTCCACATGATTCATCTTGGACGAAATTATGGCTAGTGTAGCAAATATTTAGCTTGTTAAAAATGGACCAAGTCAAGGGTCAAACTTGGATTGACATTCTTGACTCAATTCTAGCCCTTCAAGTGTATAAATCTTGGTCCTTAGATGTGTTATATATTACACTAGTAGCAAGACTAATTCTCAACACTTAGAAATTTCACAAACATTATTGTTCTTGAGGGGAAGCTCTCGGCTTTGAGCCTCAATTGGAAGAATTTTTTTTTTGTTTGTGGTTCAATAATCCCAATACTTCAACCCAAGGTTCCTAAGGGTATTGCAAGGATATCTCAATAGAAAGATCCCGGAAAAACTACGTTTTCACATTAGTCGCAAGGTGAAAACCTAAGGTGTTCTTCAACTTTGAAGTTGGAAATTGAAGAGAAGTTGGTTATGAGCTTCTAAGGATTCTTGGAGCGGATTGGAACATAAGCAGATGAGCTAAAAGTTGCTAAGGGTCGACTTGAAGTCTTGGATAATATTTGGGCTTATTTGAGGTATAAATCTTCGTCTTACTATTGTAATTGAAGATTCCATGTTATAATAAGTTAGAAATGATCATGTGATATATATTATGAAGATTGATAAGTGTTATGGAATGTTGGAAGCCTAAAATCCGAAACTAGCGTGATTTGCCTTTAAGATTGTAATTCAATTTAGTTATTAGTTTTAGTCGTCGCATGTTATATAAAGAGGAGATTATAGTTGTTAAAGTTGGTTGCGACTATATAACATGTTGGAACGACAATATGGATTGAACTAGAATTAGAATAGGCTTTGCATTGTTGCTCATATTAGCCGAGAATGGCATTGACTATTGGATTGTTTTGTATGTATTGTGGGGCAGAATTTTACACGTATTGTAAGGCGTGTAATCCCCTTTGGTTAACTAATTGTTGAGCCTTAAATGTGGAATTCGGTTATTGATTTTCAGGCCTTGAAAAAGGTGGAAAAGTACGTAGAAACAAAGGAGGTGCTGCCCGATTTTCCATAGAATTAAGAGTCATTATACTTAGGAATATTCTACTTTGAAAGGTAGTAGTTGATGGACGTATTATGGTCATTATAATTTGACATTCTACGTGCGGCGTATTCAACTTGGCAAGTGGATTAAGTCGAAGAGGTATGTGGAAACTTTCTTATCTCTTGAACATGAGTAGTTATAAATGTATAGTATGGTAGATGTACGAGATTTAAATGAATTCAGTTCATTTGATATCTTTGACTTGTTTTAAGAATGTCTAAGTTGGTTGAGTTAGAGAATTAACTCAATTGTTTTTAAAGGATAGAAGTGCCTTGGTTTCAAAAGCATAAAGTTGGTTATAATAACTTTATGAAAAGTAAAAAGAATGATTTATTCTAATAAGGTAAACAAAGATTTCTTGACTTGAAAATGTATAGAATACTTGATTTGGAAAGTATTGATTACTTGAACTATTCTAAAGTTAAGAAACTTGATTTCTAAAGTTAAGAGACTTGAAATATTTTGAAAGTATAAGTCTCTTGGTTATAAAAAGAATGTAATTGTCTAAAACATAAAGAGTTATAACGGCTTTATGGGAAGTTAGTTATAACGGCTTTATGGAAAGTTAAGAGAATGTCTACTTGATTTATAGGCACGAGTTGCCTAGGTTGTGAAAGTAGAAGTCACTTGGTTTATAAGCTTATAAATGTATTTCTAAAAGGTATTATGACTTGTCTTGAAAGGTAGATATGACTTGATACTACAGTTATTAGTATCTGGAGTCTTATATGAAAAAGAGTCATTTTAAAAGAATAGAAGTACATAGTACTTTGGGTTAAATTCCCGGATTTTATAATGACATGTTAGTGCCTTAAGTAAACTAAAATGAGAGTGTATATAAATAAGGCGAATAAGAAGTTAGGGGATTTCTTAACTTGCTTATGTGATGTATGATAAGCCGGTGGTGCTTATGTTATGTATGATAAGCCGGTGGTGCTTATGTTATGTATGATAGCCGGTTGCGCTAGGTTATGTTATTCTTGCAGGGTAAACCCCCGGGTTACTACTTATTCCATGGATTTGCTACCAATGATGCGAGTGCGGCGTTTGTACTCATTGCGGGGCCACCGGGCCCATGCGGGTGAAATAATCCTATGCGGGTGAAATAGTTCAATGCGAGGCGGATGACCTCATTGCGGGTCCACAGGACCTATGCGGGTGAAATAGTCCCAGGAGTAGGATTACTTAATGATACTACGGGCGGGTGGCCCTACTTTGATCATGAGCCTCCTATTTTTATGCAGTAAAGTATACTCTTGATTACTCTCATTATTAGTAAGGCACAATGTACTGTTATTTGAGTTATCATACATGTCTCCAGCTTTATTTTAGACTTTATGATTTCATTTCAGATTTCGCTTACATACTTGGTACATCTGTTATCGACCCTTTCTCTGAGGCTGCGTTCACGCCGGTGTAGGGGTAAGCAGGTGGTGGATCCTCATTCTTAGGATCACTGATCAGTTGTCAGAAACTCCATTTCTCCGGAGACTTGTCTTTTGGTACGGTTTCCCTGATGTTGTAGATTTATGTACATTCAGGGGTATGGCGGGGCCCTTTCCCATCACAGTTGTTATTCTTAGAGGTCTGTAGTCATATCTTGTGGATTGGGTTGTAAGAACAAAGATGTAACTGTTTTATTTTTTTGGGTTATGTATATTTCACGGAAGGTGGCCTTATCGGCTAGCCTGTTGATATTTTTACTGTCTAAGTATCTTATGAGTTTATGTATGTTCCGCTGTTATTCTCTGATGTATAGGTGTAAGGGGTTCCCAGGTAGGGCACCAGTCGCGGGCCCGGGGTCGGGTCGTGACAATTAATATCCTGGAGGTAAATAAAAACTAGGATGAATCTTTTACTGGACAAAATGAACAAATGATGAGGCTATGAAGGAACTCGCGGGGAGGCACATTAGCATGAAGGAGGACCTTCGTGATGAGGTATGAGGAAGTAGGACTTGCGATAGGGAGTGTGTGAAGACTCTTTAGCTACTTGATGGGACAAAAATGTAAAGGAATTCAAATGGATCATTCTCAGTAATATGGCGAGCCCAAGTGATATGTGTGCTCGTCCGTCAAAGGTTACTATGGAAGATTGAATCTTGTGGGAATAATTTGGTGTGTTATTTAAGTTAAGTCCGGGGTTGACAGTTCACTTGATATTTTGGTGTAGGGCGAAGAGAAATCAGTGTTGAACGGTGAGCTTGATTATCCGGTGTGAGATTATTTTAGTTATGAAAGGAATGCTAAAAGAACATAATTTGATTAGTTGGGTGGACTGCGGGTATATTTTTGGGGAAGGAACAATAACTGACTAGTGGAATGATTCTAGCGATAGAAGAGGGTGAAAAATGAATTACTTACGGAATTTTCGGTTGTTACACTTAAGGTGGGGGAGGAAACGTGAGTATTGTGTATGTTGATTAGGCTCGACAAGCTTCTACAAGTGATAGTACATTTTCTAGTTACAAGGTAAAATTAAAGCGACGAATTAAGGGCAGTGGATTCACCAAGGGACCCTCAGCTATTTATATTCAGTTGGTAAACTTAGGAATCAGATGGAAGGGCAATTCATCTGCTATGGAACGTATAAGAAAACTGATATGATCTATATGGGGACATCGATATTTTGGGTGCACGAGTCAGAGATCACCCTACATTTTATGGACTAAGTCGACGGTGGTTTGAAGTAGTATAACAACGAGAATTACTTGTGTGGGTATGATTGGGTTTGGTCGGTACTGTGGTCCGAGAGGCTTCGTGGGAAATGATATGTACAATTGTATTGAGGTTGGAAAAGTGCTCAGTTAAAGATTTAAGTAAGCAAGAAGGACCTTTAAATGCTCCAGATGGTGGTTTACTACTATCTCCATGATTGGCTCAGTTATTTTTTTAAGGATGTATGACTTCTTGATTCACCATGGGTGGGTTTGAATGATTTTGGTTGATAATGATTGTTGACACCCAATTTTGACCCTCCCGTCCAGTCATTAACTATAAAATTAGACTAATTTTGTAACAATAATTCTAATAATTTTATAATAATAAAATACAACAATAATACATTAATACAGGCATAAATGAGCAATTTAATAATGACACCGCGTCTTACGTAGATTATTACGCACTTAGAGTCTCGCGCCCATATTTATTAATTTTAAGCCCTGTCATAATTTCTAAACACATAAAATAATAATCTAACAAAAAAAATTAAGAAGTCCTAATTTATTTAATAAGTCTT
Source organism: Przewalskia tangutica (assembly GCA_029844215.1). Classification (NCBI taxonomy): domain Eukaryota; kingdom Viridiplantae; phylum Streptophyta; class Magnoliopsida; order Solanales; family Solanaceae; genus Przewalskia; species Przewalskia tangutica. The sequence continues at coordinate 36,880,167 of CM056738.1, forward strand.
AAGAATGACATCACATTATAAACAGTAAGCACTAATTAATTAGCACACCCGTATTTATTATAGCTTAGACTAATAAAACACCTAAATAATTTAATCAATTTATTAATTTACTTTACCACTAATTAACTAATTAAATACCTAACTAATACCTAATTCTACCCAACCCAAAACCCTCAACATCCGCAGGCCCAACACCCAGCAGCCCCCTCAGCCTTTCTTTATCCTTACCCGCTACCCGCAGCCCAAGACCCGCAGCCCAACTCGCCCCTTTACCAGGCCCAGAGCCTTATAACCATCGCCCTTATACCTCATCACTCAGCAGCCCTAAAAACATTTCGATACACCTTCATCCCTGTTAAACGAAACCCTAAACCCGTCGCTTCCACGCCCGGATTTCTCGCCGGAGAATCCGGGCTTCCCTTCACCCACGCGCACGAAGCCAGCCCTTCTTACCATAACCAAAACCAGATCTTCTGAAAATGGCAACTTACCACGATCTATTCAAATCACACCTAGAAATAGCTGAATCACTCACGAATCAGCACCATATCAAGCCCAGAATCAGCCTTATTTACTTACCAATATTAGAACCTAGAGTGAGGCTATATAACGCACATGCAATAGAACAAAGGCATCGGTCAGGCTCAGGGGATTAGGGGCATCAGTCGAACACAGAAGAGAGTAGGGCAGGGCTCAGAGGGGTCCAACAGCAACGGGGGGCAGAGAAGAACAGGGAGGAGAAACTGGAATTGTTAGCAGTAGTTAATAACTCAATCGGGGGTTAGGGACCTAGCACCCAGATAATTAGCGTCATAAGAACAGGGATTTCGAAACCCCTTCCTTCAAATATCAGTCAGAAATCAGCAACCAAACTTCGCCCTTTCATTCGCATCGCAAAACTGAAACCCGAGCGAGCCGACGACTTGACACGCCTTGCCACGCCTTAAGGTAAACTCATCTCCTTTCAGATTTTTCTTTATTCAATCTATACCATACTGTCTGTATAATGATAGTTGCTTGTTGAAGTATGTTTGGTATAGTGTAGTTTGCCATTTACGTATGATAAACTGATTTGAAGCACGCTTGACGAGCATTATTTGGCGTTTGAACCTGTTAGTTTAGGATCAAACATTAATATGGATGCATAGTGTCTAAATGTTAGCATGTTAGTGTTGTTGTGTGGTGTCTAACTTTCCATCCAACCCTCGACTCAAATACTTGATTATGTATGTACCTATGTAGTTTTAAAGACACCAGCAGCATGTCATGTGCAACTGTTGTGATTGTTAATTGTTCGAATACCTATTTAGTTCGACCATATTAAGATTAATGGCACGTCTAGTGATTTAAGAAATAGATTAGTCTGAGTTTCATGATCGTCCAACATATCCTAGCATGAATCAGTCTTAGTTATAACATGTAGGTATCCTGCCCCTTTAGTATCTTGATTGAGATATTTAGTTAGTCCCTTTGGCCTTATTAACTCTGCATGAATCTAGAAAAGAGGATTTTGAAGCTTCATTCCTACTGTAATTTAAAGCATGTGCCCCTTCATGTTGGTTAAGAGGAAAACTGCATTTATCTTGAATAAAAGCCTAAGGTGTGGATCTGGTGTTGTCTGTGTTTTTCTTCAGAATAATGTGAATTGATTTTTCTATTTAAGTGTGTCTAAATCACAAGGTCATGAAGCATTCCACCTAGTTTAACATATCTACTTTTCGCTCTTTTAACATGTAGCATTTCCATTTGTTTATCTCTGTTCAAAGTCTAAAACTGATGTAGGCTAATAGAAATTTCGGCTTCTTCCCATCTGTGGGATTCATGCTGAAGTTTTGTCAGAGTACCTCTTCCTGAGTACCTGAATCTGCCCACTGTATTTGTTCTGAGTTGAATCCGTTGTTTACTCATGTATAGCTCTCTCTCTTTCCTATTGTCCAAAGTGCTAGGCCTACCACAAATTAGACCGATTGGTTGTCGTCCTTTAAACCTAAGAATGTATGGGCATGTTCTGCCTATCACTGTATTCAAGATCCAAGGCTTGGGCTGAACGATATTTGGGCTTTATTTGTTTGGAACTGATAGTTTGTTGTAGACTAATACGATTAAAATTGGATCATATACATGTTTGAGTTTTCAGGATTATTTGTCTATTTCTTTCTATATATTCTAATGATTTTCCTTTTTTTTTTTTTTTCATGAAATGCATCGGAACAACGAAGAGTCTCAATATGAGACTCATCATCGTGGGCTACTCCAAATGAAGACCCGCATTTATGTGCATCTCTCCATTCCGTATCAGAAATTCCAAATCACAGGCGGAACGATATACCATCGTGTCTTCGAATTCTCTTTAAATTTTCTACCCCGCCCCGTCTATTTGTGTAATTAATTATCTAACTCTACACTAACATTAGTATACTTAGTTAAACTTTGAGCCCCATTAGAAATGGTTTGACGTTAGAAATTTGTTTAAGGTAATCGCTTTAGACCCGCCTCACGTTATTTAGTAGTTATTGCTAAACCATTTAATTCACATAATTATTCACATAGCCAGGATATTACTCGCGACGATATTCCTAACCTAGTTTCCTAAACTCTTAAGGAACAAACCATTTTGCGTTTTCATTATCATGCTAAGTCTAGTTACAAATACATATTTTTCCATAACTAATTTTGCATCACTATTTTGTTTAAAAGAAGAAAAAACAAAAGAAGGGAAAAGACAAAGAAACATATGTACATCTTAAGTTATGCATGTTTTTCTCCTATTCGAAACCAACTTTCTATTTTAAACAACTTTTATTTCTTTTACTGAAAATCACCCTAAGCATTTGGCATACTATGTTATATCAATTAAGATTTATTTTAGTAAATAAATGCATTTAGCTGATAAGTCATCTTTGCATAGCTTACATGTATTTTTATAGTCTTATAAATCTTTGTCGAAATGCATCCTTTTTATGAAATCCTTATAATATTTTACTTTAAACATACACGATAATTTACCCTAGGTTTGGCAGGATAACCGCAAGTTAGCGGATCTTAGAGGGTGCCTAACCCCTTCCCTCTAGATTAATAAAGAGCCCTTACCCAGAATCTCATTAAGTTTAGCAGACCATTAAATGGAGTTAATGTTTACTTTAAACTAGTTAACATTTAGGTGTCCTAATTCACCCAAAATAATTAGGTGGCGACTCCGTGAACCCTAGCAACCCTTTAGCATTTTTTAACACTCCTAGCAACCCTTTTAAATTTTAGTATTCTTTTAACATTTAACACTTTTATTTATTTTCAACACTTTTTATTCAAGCAGGGTCCGCTAGAATCCCGTTTTCGACTCCGGTTTAAAATCGGGGTGTTACAGATGGCGACTCTGCTGGGGAATTAAGGTTCTTAACCATAACAAACCTAGGGTTATTATTTGGCATTATTTTTTGCATTTAATTTTGTGTGCTATATTTTGTTTATTTTAATTGCTACCTGCTTTACTGCTTTCCTTAAACTGTCATTCCGCTCATATTTCTTCCGCTCTGGAAAATTCACACAATCACACACTCACACGCGGGTGTGCTTTGCGCACCTGCAAATTTCTTTCAAACACCCACATTTAAGAGAGTTGGTATTTTGCGCGGAGAATCCGGTCCAACCGGTGGTCGCGTAGCCTTCTCACTCGAGTTGTCCGCTCGGGAACCTTGCGTCCAGAAAAGCCAAATCTTAGAAACTTAAGATAGAGCTATACCACCCTTTATTTTAGGGCATGCATGCATTTACCTTAGGTGGATCGGTCCTTGGCATCGACACCACAATTAGGAAAACACCAAACTTGTCGACGGGTTTCTCAACCCAACGACCAACCAGCATATTATGTGTAGCGTGACAATAATGGACAAATCTAAACCTAATCTTGTCATGTTGAAATTGGAAAAAGTGCACCGTCATTTGGTCGCCATTTCCAACAAAAGCATTACAGTTGGACGGCTTGGACAAATCCATCATGACCTCGCATATGTGACGTTTAGGCCTACCTCTGGCATAAAAGGGTCCCCACGCATGTTAGGACTCGCTTGCAATGTAACAATTTATGTGCAACATGTACCTGCTAAATATTTTTTACACTTTTGCAAAATCACGTGCTTTACACTAACGCAGTTTGCTACATTTTGTCTAAAAAGGATTTATCACCTTCCCCAAAGGTCGATTTGTATTTGACTAAGCAATAACAGAGTATGAAGACCCAGCCAGCCTTAACGCAGGCAATGAGACGTATTGAAAGATTGGGTTTGCATCCCTATTCTGGTCTACCCCAGATTGCATATTCAAAACTGGGACAAAATAGGAAACCAGACAGGGGTTGCAGGTCCAAACAGGCCAGGCACGCAGATGTCAAGGAACAAGGCGGCGAAGTCAAATACGACCGACCCCAAAAACTCACAAAATTTTCTTTGAGCGCAGGTCCTTCATATTAGCAGAAGATACAACAAAAGTTCTTCATATTAGCAAAAGCAGAAAGAAACAACATAAGCAGAGAGAGGCACCGACAATCAACAGTCAGAATTCAAAAGTCCGCAACAAAGTCTAGCACATCAGCCCGGGCATAAAGCACACAACAAAGGCATCATGGCAATTTGTCAGGAAACATCTCAGGGACGACATCTCTACCCGCATAATTGCCTTTCTCAAATATTTATCATTCTGTTTTAACAGTTATACACTAACTTTTTCTCAAGCTTAGCTTGCAGGAGCATTTATTCCACAGAGCGGAAGAACACGTCGAGTAACGACGTTATCGGATTATGTCGGCGGCGACATATATCCGACTTCGAACCACGACCAAAACTGGGACAATTTTTTTTAAGGATTTCGCCACAAAAAGACACCGACAAATGTGATTCCATATGCTCGAAAGATCGACATAAACTGGGACAATTTTAAGGGTTTTACTACAAATGACATCAATGGACATGGTTAATTTACGCTAAGGGTTCCATGTCCCAAAACTGGGACAAATTTTAAAAGAGAGCCTGACGGCAGCGGAGCACCGAGAGTATGGGAGAATATACCGCCGATTTCGGATAAGGAAGTTTGCTTTGTTTCACAACATGTCACTATTCAAATATCGACATAATTTCCTACTAGCACATATAAGTATATTTTCTCAAGATAGAATATTTTTCAACAAATGTTTTGACCAAGACTCGAAATCAGACAGGGGTACATGTCCAGACAAGACAACGCGTGCAAATATCAAGAGCCAACACAAATCGGCCGACCCCCTCCCCGAACTCACAATTTTTCTTTGAGTGAATTTTGCAGGACAATAGGAACAAGGAGGACAACAACATTCCAATACAACAGATCCGCTCACGAAGTCCATCTACAACAAGTCTACATCAAATACATCTCGCAAAAACCACATCTGCGTTACTCAGGCTACATCATTTACACTTTAATTATTTCATCTAGCTTTGATTATGCATAACACGATTTTTATCTATGCCCTAGGAGGCATCATTTGCATTTCGTCCATACAAGACGATAACGCCCATACAAGGCGTCATTTGCATTTCGTCCATACAAGACGATAACGCCCATACAAGGCGTCATTTGCATTTCGTCCATACAAGACGATAACGCCCATACAAGGCGTCATTTGCATTTCGTCCATACAAGACGATAACGCCCATACAAGGCGTCATTTGCATTTCGTCCATACAAGACGATAACGCCCATACAAGGCGTCATTTGCATTTCGTCCCTACAAGACGATAACGCCCATACAAGGCGTCATTTGCATTTCGTCCATACAAGACGATAACGCCCATACAAGGCGTCATTTGCATTTCGTCCATACAAGACGACAACGCCCATACAAGGCGTCATTTGCATTTCGTCCATACAAGACGACAACGCCCATACAAGGCGTCATCTGCATCTCGTCCATACAAGACGACAACGCCCATACAAGGCGTCATTTGCATTTCGTCCATACAAGACGATAACGCCCATACAAGGCGTCATTTGCATTTCGTCCATACAAGACGATAACGCCCATACAAGGCGTCATTTGCATCTCGTCCATACAAGACGACAACGCCCATACAAGGCGTCAGTTGCATTTCGTCCATACAAGACGATAACGCCCATACAAGGCGTCATTTGCATTTCGTCCATACAAGACTGTTACACCCCGGAAATTCCAGGATATGTTTTTAAGAACGTACGTAAGAACTCAAATGTTAAGGTTTGAGACGAGTAAAATTTATCGGAATTTTGGATTTGTCGGAAAACGAAATATTGTGACGAATGGGAGGGCAACACGTGTCACCCCCCCTTATGTTGTCTTGGACGAAATTTATCAAGGACAAAAGGGTCATTTGACCATTGTTAGGAAGACAAGTCTTGCAAATGACTTAGCTTGACATTGTTGACTAAAAGTCCAAGGGCCACTTGGGCAAGATCCATGTGAAACACATCCGAGCCATCCATATGTACTAATCTAGACCTTCCATTTTGTTATATAAGCTTGCTAGTAGCAAGACTTTGTCATTCTCTACACTTAGAGAAAAAATTGAAATCTTGTCTTGCTCACTATGGAAGCTCACGGTTTTGACAAGTTTCCAAGAGGAAAATTTCCAATTCTTGTCCAATAATTCCCCCACTTTAAACCAAGGTTCCTAAGAGTATTGTAAGGTTTTCTCAAAAGAAAGATTTCGGAAAAGAGGCGTTTTCGTATTAGTCGCAAGGCGAAAACCTAAAGGGTTATTCAACTTTGAAGTTGGAACTTGAAGATGAGTTATTCTTAAGCTTCTAAGGGTTGCTTGGAGTGGATTGGAACGTCGAAAGGAGGAGCTAAAGTTGCTAAGGAGCGACTTGTGATCTTGGATCATAATTGGGCTAATTGAGGTATAATCTTCGTTTTACTTTTGTAATTAAAGATTCCACGTTATTATAAGTTAGAAGTGATCATGTGATTTGTGTTATGAAGTTTGATAAGTGACATGGATTGTAGAAGCCTAGAACCGAAAATGACATGATTAGCCTTTTGAAATTGAAATGCAATTTTGGTCGTTAATTTAGAATCGTCGCATGTTTACCTACTTGAGAATTGTAGTAGTAATCGATTGCGGCTTGATATCATGTTATACTAAACCATTTGGATTGAAATGGAAATTGAATAAGAATTGGTATTGTTATATTATTGTGAGCCAATTGGGGCTGTTTGGTTATTCATTTGCATTGGATTACCTTCTATATTATTGTGAGCCAATTGGGGCTGTTTGGTTATTCATTGGCATTGGATTACCTTCTATATTGTTGTGAGCCAATTGGGGCTGTTTGATTATTGTATTTCGACCTTGGAAAAGGTGGCAAAGTTAGTAAAAACAAAGGAGGTCTTTGTCCGATTTTCCGTAGAATTTAGAGACTTAACACTTATAATATTCTACGTTTGAAGTAAGGCCTTAATGGACGTATTGTGAATATTATAGGTTGACATACTACGGGCTGGAATTTGTACTTGACAAGTGGTTTGACCCGAAGAGGTATGTGGAACTTTTCCTATCTTTTGAGCATGACTAGTTTCACGTATATAGTACGGTAGACGTCTGAATTTTGACAATCTAGTCCATTTGACATCCTTGGCTTATTTTAGGAATGTCGAGTTGATTGAGTGAGGAATTAACTCACTTGTTTAAATGTTAAGGATATCTTGGTTTTCAAAGTTAAGAGACTTTAAGTATGTTGAAAGTATTTTGATACTTGTTTTTATGGAAAGTTTAAAGAGTGGTTTACTCTAAGTAATTTAAGTATGTTAAGGGACTTGAAGAGTTTTAAAGTATGCGATACTTGTTTCGTTTTAAACGTATAAGTCCCTTGGATAGGAAATTGTACTTGACTAATGCATAAAGTGAATATAACGAGTTTATGGGAGTTGGTTATATTGGCTTTATGGAAAGATAAATGGCTTGATTTATTGAAAGGCAATTTGATTTAAGGCATCAATTGCCTAAGGTTTTAAAGGAAAGAAGTCACTTGATTTAGAAGCCTAAATGTATTTCTAAAAGGTATCGTGACTTGTCTTGAAAAGTAGTTATGACTTGATACTACGCTTATTAGTATCTTGGAAGTTATATATGAAAAGAGTCATTTTTAAAAGAATAGAAATACGTAGTACTTTGGGTTAAATTCGGATTTTATAATGACATGTTAGTGCCTTAAGTAAACTAAAATGAGAATGTATATGAATAAGGCTAATAAGAAGTTAGGGGATTTCTTAACTTGCTTATTTATTGTATGATAAGCGGTAGGGCTTATGTTATGTATGATTCTTGGTTGAGCTAGGGTAAGAGTATAAATGAGGGTAAACCCAAGACGTTATACCACCTTGGGGTAAGAGTATAAATGAGGGTAAACCCCAAGACGTTATACCACTGTTTAGTGGATTTGCTACCCATGATGCGAGGAATACCTCATGCGAGTCCTTATGGGCTTATGCGGGTGAAATAGTCCCGTGCGGGTGGAGTACGACTATCACGAGGAATACCTCATGCGGGTCACGCGATCTACGCGGTGAAATAGTCGAGAATAGGATTGCTTAATGATCTGCGGGCGGGTGGTCTGCTTTGATCGTGAGCCTCTACTTTATATTGTAAGTATACTCTATTTACTCTCATTGTTAGTAAGGCACGATGTCTTTGTTAATTGAGTAATCATACATGTCTCGATTTTATTTTAGACTTATGATTTCATTCTGATGCTGATTTCACATATTTGGTACATGTTGTCTTGACCTCCTTGGGCCGCGTTCATGCCGCAGTAAAATCAGTTCTTGATCCTCGCTCTTAGGATCACATTGTTTGTTGAAGCTCCTTCATTTGGAGGCTTATCCTCGTATTGTCGGTTGTTGTACATTCGGGGTATGGCGGGGCCCTGTCACTTGAGTTGTTATTCTTAGATATCTGTAGTCACATTGTGGATTGGGGCGTAAAGAAAAGAAAAATGTCTTGTTCTATTTACGGATTGCGTATATTTTACGGAAGGTGGCCTTATCGGCTTCTTTGTTGTTGTTCTTGTCTAAGTTTTTGGTATGTTGTGTATGTTCATTGCTATTCTCGATGTATACACGGCGGGTGCCTGTAGGGCACGATCGCGAGCCCGGTCGGTCGTGACAAAGTGGTATCGAGCGATTAGTCCTCGGAAAGTGTCTGACCGTGTCTAGTAGAGTCTTGATTATCGGTGTGTTGTGCACCACATCTATAATCGTGAGGCTGCAGGACATTTAGGATTGGTTTCCATTCTTCTCACTCTAAGATCGTGCGATAGAAATTGTATGGTTAGGTCGTCTCTCCCTAACAAGTTATGATTGTTTGCGACTACGAGAAAGCGTGATGACCGTGAAGGATTACGTGGATTGCGTATCGGGTTGGTAATGGTTGTAGTTGGTATTGTGACATACAACTATGCGAATTTATGTATGAGGTCGGGCGTGTGTTGCCTAGAATGATTTAGATTACCGGGATTTGGAAGGACTAAATAAATCTGGAAGGTATGAAAGCAGTTTAATGAATTCTCATCAAGGTTTTACGTGCTAATTTGAGATAATTAGGAAATGATGAGTTATCGGAAAAGGTAATGGACCATTAAGAAGTTAATTAAGAGACTAAGTGGAAGACTATGTTAGCAACTTAAGCTACGTGGTATGCTTAAAGGAATTGTATGCAGGCGAGATCCTGACGAAGAAAGTATGGTTGTTGTGGTCAAGACAACACGATTATGATATTACGAGAAGTTCTTGTGCGGTTCGAGGTGATAAGATAGGCTTGGAGCATGGAAATTGCGAGCCTAAAAATGTTGATAACCACGAGACCTTAGGTATATAAGGCCTTCTCGTAGTAAAAAGTTAAGACAGACCTAGGAAAAGAGTTAAATGCGGCCGAGTGGTTGGGGATCTATTTAGGGTCGCCCATAACTTGAAAGGAAATGGGATCGATTAGTAGTAGTCCCGCTATGTGACAGGGTCACGAGGGTGCAAGACCCAAGTTTAGTTAGTCATTTTACGGGTTCGTGGACGTGTTCCACCGGAACCGGGTTGTGAGGGCCGGAATGGGCCTTGTATTGTTTAATTTAGTAACTCCAGAGATTTGAGGCGAAAGCGATTATGAAGGCTATGCGTGCGCTAGAATAAGTTTGGGAGTACGGAAGAGTACGACCCGATGAAAGAGAGCAACCAAGAATAAGGAAATGGAACTGAATCCATGAGGACCTTTCGAGGTGACTACACCGTGAGTGTTGGGTGGTAGTGAGCGGTTAGATAATAATTGACGGTAACGATAAAGTCGTTGGACCAGAGCTATTATATGAACATTGAGGTCATTATGAGTTTGGGCTAGTTGGCATCTTGTTATGCCAACTTGGACTATAGAGAGATTGATTCGGTACGGTTCCGTGGCAGTTATCGAGTGGAAAGGAAGAGAAGTGGTGGTAACGATGAATTATCCTTCCTTCTTTGACATTGTTTTCTTTTTAAGTCTGTGTGACTTGTTTACTTGGGGTAAATTGGACGCAGAAGTATGTAATAATTGAATTTGGAGGAAGTTATTTTAAGTGCCTTGGAGGTACTTGGAGTTGGTTTGGTGTGGCGGTCAGGGCCACGACCTTCCGGATAATTTCAGGAAAATGTACAAGGCAAGAATAAAAATAAGTACGAGTGCTGCCGGCGGAAAGCTGAGGGCATCTTTGGTAGGTTGGAAAAATCTACACGAACTTAAAGGTGGGGCGTGATGATTAGCTAATTACTGGACCGCAAGAGGACCCAATGAGTAGGGTTGTGACTCGAGGAAAGTTCAAGATAGGAGATAAGTTCTCTTCCCCACGAAAAAGGGCGATTTGCGTATTATGGGGTTGCATGTACCCATGTTGTTAGACGCAGGATATGACCAGAATAATAAAGGAGAATACGACTATGGTTAAAAATAGGTTGCACGAGATATGTTTAGCCCAGACTAGTGTAAAGACCATTAGTAAATAATGGGAAGTAAGAACATTTCGAGAAAATGTGGTAACACCTAGTTATAGGCTCTACAAACTGGGAAAGGAAAACCGGGTTACTACTTGACGAGATCAAGGAAACCTCCCCCCCTAAATTGTGATTGTGATAAGTCTTAGCCATGAGGCAAGCAAAGGAATTAAGTCTAAGTTTAGTGACTAAGTTTGGTTGCAACAAAAAGGGAAACAAGAACCATAAGTGAGATTAAGGATACCCGAATATTTCGCAGGAATGAGAAAGACTTTCAGTTATTGGAAGACAAGTTGACCACGACTACAGTTCTAACTCCTCCTGAAAGACTAGAGGGTTAGGTTTTGATGATAACACGTTGGGTGTTGGGCTAGGTTGTGTGCTGATGCAACCCGATAAGGTTAGAACCTATGTTTTCCCGGTAGTTAGGGAAGCGGGAAAGGAAATTGCGCCACTCACGATTTAGAGTTGGCGGCGTTAAATCATGCCTTGAAGATTTGGGGCATGGCGTATATCTGAACTTCATGTGGATACTTGTGCGGACCACAAAGCCTCAGTATATCTGCGGTGAGGCGATAGAATTTGCGACACCGATGGTGGTTAGAGTTACTCAAGGATTGTGATATTGATATCCTATACCATCCGGGGAAAGCCAAGACAGTTACATATACTCTTTGTGATGGACCTAAGGGTAGTCCGCGGATGGGCAGCAAATGAGCGAGGATGTAGTCCGTAAGATTCTTCAGTTACCGAGCCTAGGGGTTCGATTATTGGTTTCCAAGGTTAATGAAGTTCAGATCCGAGAGGTTGCCGAGTCTTCCATCGTTGAGAAAGTAAAGAGGCGACAGTATGAGGATCGATTATGATCTGATATCGAGATACGACTCTCAGGAGAGAAGAGCACAGTTGAGTAGCACCGGATGGGGTCTTTGTGAGATGAGGATAGATTGCGTGTACCGGTCTTTGCAGGACTAGTCGCCGGAGTTTTAGGGAGGCACGCGCGATCTTGTGCCCTAATTGTTTGGGGCCGACTAAGTCGTGTCGTGACCTCGAAGTATGTATGGGTAAGATGACCAGGAAAAGGGACATAAGCGGATTCTTGCTTAGTGTCGAGATAGTAGCAGTCATGGTTGAGCACCGGAAGCCGGTGGGCTATTGCGAGCGATTGAAATCCCAACCTAGATATGAGAGGTAATTAATATAGATCTTGTTACAGGTGGCATCGTACTCGGAGGAAGTGCGACTCCACGGGTCATAGTAATTAGGTGGCGAAACCAGTAGTGTTCTTTCAGTTGGGACCCTTACTGGTGAGGATTATGCTTGCTTGTATAGCGAGAGATTGTGAGGCGCACGGGGTTCCTACGTTTATGATGGCCAAGCAGATGAGCTCGATTCTGGATAACTTGGAGGTTTTTCAGAGGATTAGGGACACAGTGAGTCTCGGTGTTGCATTACACCCTCGAGGCCGCGGACGGGCAAGGCGTACTATCCGAGCACTGAGGATAGGATGCGGGCTGTGTTCTTGATTTCGAAATAGCGGGAGGGTTAATTGTCTCTTGTTGTGTTGAGTACAATACAGATACCCTTCCGGATTCGGATGACCTGTATGAGGCCTTGTATGTAAGAAAGTGTATATCGCCGGTTGGTGGGTTGGCGTGGGCGAGGTTCGATTATTTGGTCGGACTTGATTCACGGAGTGTGGATAAGCGAAACTTATCGGGAAAGATTATTTAAGCTTAGAGTCAGTGAAGCTTTATGCGAGATAACAAGCGTTGACACGTGGGGTTCAGTTGGCATTTTAGTATGTGGCCACCGTGGCATTATTGGTATGTAGGGGTTGTAAGGAGACTATGTCGCTATCTTTAAGTTGGACTCCGAAAGAACATTCGGGGCGAATGTTTCTAAGGGGAAGAATGTTACACCCGGAAATTCCGGGATATGTTTTTAAACGTGCGTAAGAACTCAAATGTTAAGGTTTGAGGCAGTAAAATTTATCGAATTTTGGATTTGTCGGAAAGCGAAATATTGTGACGAATGGGAGGCGACACGTGTCACCCCCCTTATGTTGTCTTGGACGAAATTTATCAAGGACAAAAGGGTCATTTGACCATTGTTAGGAAGACAAGTCTTGCAAATGACTTAGCTTGACATTGTTGACTAAAAGTCCAAGGGCCACTTGGGCAAGATCCATGTGAAACACATCCGAGCCATCCATATGTACTAATCTAGACCTTCCATTTTGTTATATAAGCTTACTAGTAGCAAGACTTTGTCATTCTCTACACTTAGAAAAAAATTGAAATCTTGTCTTGCTCACTATGGAAGCTCACGGTTTTGACAAGTTTCCAAGAGGAAAATTTCCAATTCTTGTCCAATAATTCCCCCACTTTAAACCAAGGTTCCTAAGAGTATTGTAAGGTTTTCTCAAAAGAAAGATTTCGGAAAAGAGGCGTTTTCGTATTAGTCGCAAGGCGAAAACCTAAAGGGTTATTCAACTTTGAAGTTGGAACTTGAAGATGAGTTATTCTTAAGCTTCTAAGGGTTGCTTGGAGTGGATTGGAACGTCGAAAGGAGGAGCTAAAGTTGCTAAGGAGCGACTTGTGATCTTGGATCATAATTGGGCTAATTGAGGTATAATCTTCGTTTTACTTTTGTAATTGAAGATTCCACGTTATTATAAGTTAGAAGTGATCATGTGATTTGTGTTATGAAGTTTGATAAGTGACATGGATTGTAGAAGCCTAGAACCGAAAATGACATGATTAGCCTTTTGAAATTGAAATGCAATTTTGGTCGTTAATTTAGAATCGTCGCATGTTTACCTACTTGAGAATTGTAGTAGTTGTAATCGATTGCGCTTGATATCATATTATACTAAACCATTTGGATTGAAATGGAAATTGAATAAGAATTGGTATTGTTATATTATTGTGAGCCATTAGGTTGTTTGGTTATTCATTTGCATTGGATTACCTTACATATTATGTGAGCCAATTGGGGCTGTTTGGTTATTCATTGGCATTGGATTACCTTCTATATTGTTGTGAGCCAATTGGGGCTGTTTGATTATTGTATTTCGACCTTGGAAAAGGTGGCAAAGTTAGTAAAAACAAAGGAGGTCTTTGTCCAGATTTTCCGTAGAATTTAGAGACTTAACACTTATAATATTCTACGTTTGAAGTAAGGCCTTAATGGACGTATTGTGAATATTATAGGTTGACATACTACGGGCGGAATTTGTACTTGACAAGTGGTTTGACCGAAGATGTATGTGGAACTTTTCCTATCTTTTGAGCATGACTAGTTTCACGTATATAGTACGGTGAGCGTCTGAATTTTGACAATCTAGTCCATTTGACATCCTTGGCTTATTTTAGGAATGTCGAGTTGATTGAGTGAATTAACTCACTTGTTTAAATGTTAAGGATATCTTGGTTTTCAAAGTTAAGAGACTTTAAGTATGTTGAAAGTATTTTGATACTTGTTTTTATGGAAAGTTTAAAGAGTGGTTTACTCTAAGTAATTTAAGTATGTTAAGGGACTTGAAGAGTTTTAAAGTATGCGATACTTGTTTAGTTTTAAACGTATAAGTCCCTTGGATAAGAAATTGTACTTGACTAATGCATAAAGTGAATATAACGACTTTATGGGGAGTTGGTTATATTGGCTTTATGGAAAGATAAATGGCTTGATTTATTGAAAGGCAATTTGATTTAAGGCATCAATTGCCTAAGGTTTTAAAGGAAAGAAGTCACTTGATTTAGAAGCCTAAATGTATTTCTAAAAGGTATCGTGACTTGTCTTGAAAAGTAGTTATGACTTGATACTACGGTTATTAGTATCTTGGAAGTTATATATGAAAAAGAGTCATTTTTAAAAGAATAGAAATACGTAGTACTTTGGGTTAAATTCCCTGATTTTATAATGACATGTTAGTGCCTTAAGTAAACTAAAATGAGAATGTATATGAATAAGGCTAATAAGAAGTTAGGGGGATTTCTTAACTTGCTTATTTATTGTATGATAAGCGGTAGGGCTTATGTTATGTATGATGGCCGGTTGAGCTAGGGTAAGAGTATAAATGAGGGTAAACCCCAGACGTTATACCACCGCCGGGGTAAGAGTATAAATGAGGGTAAACCCCAAGACGTTATACCACTGTTTAGTGGATTTGCTACCCATGATGCGAGGAATACCTCACGCGAGTCCTTATGGGCTTATGCGGGTGAAATAGTCCCGTGCGGTAGTCTGACCTATGCGAGGAATACCTCATGCGGGTCCACGCGATCTATGCGGGTGAAATAGTCGGGAATAGGATTGCTTAATGATCTGCGGCGGGTGGTCTGCTTTGATCGTGAGCCTCTACTTTATATTGTAAGTATACTCTATTTACTCTCATTGTTAGTAAGGCCACGATGTATTGTTAATTGAGTAATCATACATGTCTCGATTTTATTTTAGACTTATGATTTCATTCTGATGCTGATTTCACATATTTGGTACATGTTGTCTTGACCTCGCCGGTGCGTTAAATCGCATGAGTAAATGCAGATTCTTGATCCTCGCTCTTAGGATCACTGTTCAGCGATTGAAGCTCCTTCATTTGGAGGCTTATCCACGGTATTGTCGGTTGTTGTACATTCGAGGTATGGCGGGGCCCGTCACTTGAGTTGTTATTCTTAAGTGCAGTAGTCACATTGTGGATTGGGTGTAAAGAAAAGAAAAATGTCTTGTTCTATTTACGGATTGCGTATATTTTACGGAAGGTGGCCTTATCGGCTAGCTTTGTTGTTAGTTCTTGTCTAAGTTTTTGGTATGTTGTGTATGTTCATTGCTATTCTCGATGTATACAGCGGGGTGCGGGTAGGGCACGATCGCGAGCGGTCGGGTCGTGACAAAACGATAACGCCATACAAGGCGTCATTTGCATTCGTCCATACAAGGCGATAACGCCCATACTGGCGTCATTTGCATTTCGTCCTACAAGCGATAACGCCATACAAGGCGTCATTTGCATCGTCCATACAAGACGACGCGCCATACAAGGCGTCACTGCATCTCGCCCATACAAACGATAACGCCATACAAGGCGTCATTTGCATTTCGTCCATACAAAGCGATAACGCCCATACAAGGCGTCATTGCATTTCGTCCATACAAAGCGATAACGCCCATACTGGCGTCATTGCATTTCGTCCATCTGAGCGATAACGCCCATACAAGGCGTCATTGCATTTCGTCCATACAAGGCGATAACGCCATACAAGGCGTCATTTGCATTTCGTCCCTACAGCGATAACGCCCATACTGGCGTCATTGCATCTCGTCCATACAAGGCGACAACGCCCATACAAGGCGTCACTGCATCTCGTCCATACAGCGATAACGCCCATACAAGGCGTCACTTGCATTTCGTCCATACAGCGATAACGCCCATACTGGCGTCATTGCATTCGTCCATACAAGCGATAACGCCCATACTGGCGTCATTGCATTTCGTCCATACAAAGCGATAACGCCCATACTGGCGTCATTTGCATTTCGTCCATACAAGCGATAACGCCCACAAGGCGTCATTTGCATTTCGTCCATACAAGGCGATAACGCCATCTGGCGTCACTTGCATTTCGTCCATACAAAGCGATAACGCCCATACTGGCGTCACTTGCATTTCGTCCATACAAAGCGATAACGCCCATACTGGCGTCATTTGCATTTCGTCCATCTGAGCGATAACGCCCATACAAGGCGTCATTGCATTTCGTCCATACAAGGCGATAACGCCCATACAAGGCGTCATTGCATTTCGTCCATACAAGCGATAACGCCCATACTGGCGTCATTTGCATTCGTCCATACTGAAGCGATAACGCCCATACAAGGCGTCATTTGCATCTCGCCCATACAAGGCGATAACGCCCATACAAGCGTCACTTGCATCTCTGCCCATACAAGACGAACGCCCATCTGGCGTCATTTGCATTTCGTCCATACAAGATGATAACGCCCATACAAGGCGTCACTTGCATGTCGTCCAAACAAGCGAAACGCCCATACTGGCGTCATCGCGTCGTCATACTGAGCGAAACGCCCATCTACAAGGCGTCATTTGCATTTCGTCCATACAAGACGATAACGCCCATACAAGGCGTCACTTGCATCTCGTCCATACAAGACGAGAACGCCCATACAAGGCGTCGTTTGCATTCCGTCCATACAAGACGATTCCGCCCATACAAGCCGTCACTTGCATTTCGTCCATACAATACGATAACGCCCATACAAGGCGTCACTTGCATTTCGTCCATACAAGACGATAACGCCCATACAAGGCGTCATTTGCATCTCGTCCATACAAGACGATAACGACGATTCCGCCCATACAAGGCGACATTTGCATTTCGTCCATACAAGACGATAACGCCCACACAAGGCGTCATCTGCGTCTAAATCTGCTCTACAAGCGGCGTATCATCACATCATTCCATATACGATTTGACTACAACCACAACACAAAATTTACATTCTTACATTATTTTGTTTTGTGATTTATCTAATGCTTCTATCTTAGCTTCAATCTACAGGAACTGCACAAGATGGAGCATAACGTGGATTTTCTCTTACAGCGAACCGGGGCAATTTATTGGGGGGCCAACCTTCCCAATGAATGGCAGAAGCGGCCTCAAGCGTCGGTCCACTCGCTCCACATCACCATAGAACCCAGCACCATAATCCATAGCGGTACACCCCAGGTTCAAGCCAGTTATTTTATTTCTTTACTTTTTGCACCATAGCCCAGTGTCATCATAACTCGACACTGGGACAATTTTTGAGTCCGCGTTAGCCCGCCTTGGTATTTTGACCATGGTAGCCCAGTGTCGTCATAACTCGACACTGGGACAATTTTTGAGTCCGCGTCAGCCTTGCCTAATTGCCCAACATTTTTAATTCTGAGGATCGAGACAAAATTGGCTATGAGTCAACGTCTTTGTCCGAAGATTCTTCCATCATCTCCATACAAAGAGGGACAACTGTTGACACCCAATTTTGACCCTCCCGTCCAGTCATTAACTATAAAATTAGACTAATTTTGTAACAATAATTCTAATAATTTTATAATAATAAAATACAACAATAATACATTAATACAGGCATAAATGAGCAATTTAATAATGACACCGCGTCTTACGTAGATTATTACGCACTTAGAGTCTCGCGCCCATATTTATTAATTTTAAGCCCTGTCATAATTTCTAAACACATAAAATAATAATCTAACAAAAAAAATTAAGAAGTCCTAATTTATTTAATAAGTCTTAAGAATGACATCACATTATAAACAGTAAGCACTAATTAATTAGCACACCCGTATTTATTATAGCTTAGACTAATAAAACACCTAAATAATTTAATCAATTTATTAATTTACTTTACCACTAATTAACTAATTAAATACCTAACTAATACCTAATTCTACCCAACCCAAAACCCTCAACATCCGCAGGCCCAACACCCAAAGCACTTTCTTTATCCTTACATTACCCGCGACCCAGACAGCGGCTAACTCGCCGCTTTACTGTGCCCGAGCCTTATAACCATCGCCTTATACCTCATCACTCAGAAACTAAAACATTTCGATACACCTTCATCCTCAAACGAAACCCTAAACCGTCGCTTCCACGCCGGATTTCGGGAGAATCTGGGCTTCACCCACGCGCACGGCCACTCTTCTTACCATAACCAAAACCAGATCTTCTGAAAATGGCAACTTACCACGATCTATTCAAATCACACCTAGAAATAGCTGAATCACTCACGAATCAGCACCATATCAAGCCCAGAATCAGCCTTATTTACTTACCAATATTAGAACCTAGAGTGAGGCTATATAACGCACATGCAATAGAACAAAGGCATCGGTCAGGCTCAGGGGATTAGGGGCATCACCGAACATGTAAGAGAGTAGGCGGGGCTCGAGAGGGTCCAACAAAGAACGGGGCAGAGAAGAACAGGGAGGAGAAACTGGAATTGTTAGCAGTAGTTAATAACTCCATCGGGGGTTAGGGACCTAGCACCCAGATAATTAGCGTCATAAGAACAGGGATTTCGAAACCCCTTCCTTCAAATATCAGTCAGAAATCAGCAACCAAACTTCGCCCTTTCATTCGCATCGCAAAACTGAAACCCGAGCGAGCCGACGACTTGACACGCTGCCCCGGTTCGCTGCCCGGAGAAGGTAAACTCATCTCCTTTCAGATTTTTCTTTATTCAATCTATACCATACTGTCTGTATAATGATAGTTGCTTGTTGAAGTATGCTTGGTATAGTGTAGTTTGCCATTTACGTATGATAAACTGATTTGAAGCACGCTTGGCGAGCATTATTTGGCGTTTGAACCTGTTAGTTTAGGATCAAACATTAATATGGATGCATAGTGTCTAAATGTTAGCATGTTAGTGTTGTTGTGTGGTGTCTAACTTTCCATCCAACCCTCGACTCAAATACTTGATTATGTATGTACCTATGTAGTTTTAAAGACACCAGCATGTCATGTGCAACTGTTGTGATGGTTAATTGTTCGAATACCTATTTAGTTCGACCATATTAAGATTAATGGCACGTCTAGTGATTTAAGAAATAGATTAGTCTGAGTTTCATGATCGTCCAACATATCCTAGCATGAATCAGTCTTAGTTATAACATGTAGGTATCCTGCCCCTCTAGTATCTTGATTGAGATATTTAGTTAGTCCCTTTGGCCTTATTAACTCTGCATAAATCTAGAAAAGAGGATTTTGAAGCTTCATTCCTACTGTAATTTAAAGCATGTGCCCCTTTATGTTGGTTAAGAGGAAAATTGCATTTATCTTGAATAAAAGCCTAAGGTGTGGATCTGGTGTTGTCTGTGTTTTTCTTCAGAATAATGTGAATTGATTTTTCTATTTAAGTGTGTCTAAATCACAAGGTCATGAAGCATTCCACCTAGTTTAACATATCTACTTTTCGCTCTTTTAACATGTAGCATTTCCATTTGTTTATCTCTGTTCAAAGTCTAAAATTGATGTAGGCTAATAGAAATTTCGGCTTCTTCCCATCTGTGGGATTCATGCTGAAGTTTTGTCAGAGTACCTCTTCCTGAGTACCCGAATCTGCCCACTGTATTTGTTCTGAGTTGAATCCGTTGTTTACTCATGTATAGCTCTCTCTCTTTCCTATTGTCCAAAGTGCTAGGCCTACCACAAATTAGACCGATTGGTTGTCGTCCTTTAAACCTAAGAATGTATGGGCATGTTCTGCCTATCACTGTATTCAAGATCCAAGGCTTGGGCTGAACGATATTTGGGCTTTATTTGTTTGGAACTGATAGTTTGTTGTAGACTAATACGATTAAAATTGGATCATATACATGTTTGAGTTTTCAGGATTATTTGTCTATTTCTTTCTATATATTCTAATGATTTTCCTTTTCTTTTTTTTCATGAAATGCATCGGAACAACGAAGAGTCTCAATATGAGACTCATCATCGTGGGCTACTCCAAATGAAGACCCGCATTTATGTGCATCTCTCCATTCCGTATCAGAAATTCCAAATCACAGGCGGAACGATATACCATCGTGTCTTCGAATTCTCTTTAAATTTTCTACCCCGCCCCGTCTATTTGTGTAATTAATTATCTAACTCTACACTAACATTAGTATACTTAGTTAAACTTTGAGCCCCATTAGAAATGGTTTGACGTTAGAAATTTGTTTAAGGTAATCGCTTTAGACCCGCCTCACGTTATTTAGTAGTTATTGCTAAACCATTTAATTCACATAATTATTCACATAGCCAGGATATTACTCGCGACGATATTCCTAACCTAGTTTCCTAAACTCTTAAGGAACAAACCATTTTGCGTTTTCATTATCATGCTAAGTCTAGTTACAAATACATATTTTTCCATAACTAATTTTGCATCACTATTTTGTTTAAAAGAAGAAAAAACAAAATAAGGGAAAAGACAAAGAAACATATGTACATCTTAAGTTATGCATGTTTTTCTCCTATTCGAAACCAACTTTCTATTTTAAACAACTTTTATTTCTTTTACTGAAAATCACCCTAAGCATTTGGCATACTATGTTATATCAATTAAGATTTATTTTAGTAAATAAATGCATTTAGCTGATAAGTCATCTTTGCATAGCTTACATGTATTTTTATAGTCTTATAAATCTTTGTCGAAATGCATCCTTTTTATGAAATCCTTATAATATTTTACTTTAAACATACACGATAATTTACCCTAGGTTTGGGAGGATAACCGCAAGTTAGCGGATCTTAGAGGGTGCCTAACCCCTTCCCTCTAGATTAATAAAGAGCCCTTACCCAGAATCTCATTAAGTTTAGCAGACCATTAAATGGAGTTAATGTTTACTTTAAACTAGTTAACATTTAGGTGCCCTAATTCACCCAAAATAATTAGGTGGCGACTCCGTGAACCCTAGCAACCCTTTAGCATTTTTTAACACTCCTAGCAACCCTTTTAAATTTTAGTATTCTTTTAACATTTAACACTTTTATTTATTTTCTAACACTTTTTATTCAAGCAGGGTCCGCTAGAATCCCGTTTTCGACTCCGGTTTAAAATCGGGGTGTTACAATGATAAAGGTAATCTTGAATGTAGTATGATAGAGAAGGATTTAAGGAGAATGCATCTCACTCGTTGGCTTGGAAGGAAATTTTTTTGAGCAGCACGACTACTTGTAGCATGCACGAGTCATTGGTGACATTGTACTACATCTTGCAGTTAGAGTGAAATAGTGATAAGATTGATTGATGAAGAATCTCTACAATTGGAACTGAAGGCATAGTTTCGAGGTAAGACCTATGTCGGTGGTAATGGACGGTGTCGACGAATCGATGGTTAGATAGTGCAGTTGAGTATTTCATATATGAATGACTTAGAGTAATTATGCGAGGTAAGAAAGATGTAGGTGTAGGATTTGATAGTTTAGATTGTTGAAGGCGTAATAAGGTATTACACTCAGAGATCTTAAAATTGTTAATGGTAGAAGTGATTGTGAATGGAACATGAAAAATTGAAGAATTAAGATGAGGGCATGTTTGGATTCGAATTGGAATTATTAAGGTACATCTTCAGAAAGGGAAAAAGGATTTAAATTTGAAGACACGAGAGTACTTGAGTTAGGTATGGAGTATGGCGGCGTTGTCATGCGTCATTTGGTTAGAGTGTAATCGATCAATATGATTGAAGAGAGAAGTCTATGGAACTTGACTAAGTCTTATGACGAAGTGTCAGGGGGTGTTGCGATTGGTGACTGGTAAGGTGTAATATTCAGATGACTAACATGATAAGATTGATGGAAATGCGATATGTTGTACCAAGATTGGTAATTTCCTAGTATTATTTAATTGATGGGCTAGAGTTGATAAATAAGAGGAAATCTTGAAATCTCTGCAACTTGTAGTTGATGTACATTTTTGAGGCGAAAATGTGTCATGATAGTAGACTAGGTCGAAACGTTTCTAGCTTGATAGCATGATTGAACATTTCAAGTACGAATAACATAGGGATATTGGAGAGAGACATGTAAAATTTTAAGATTGGGTACTTTTGGATTTTCGTAAGGGTGTGATGAGACATCGCACTCAGAGTTGTTACGATTGTGAAGGGTAGGAGGCCAAAAGCCATATATCAAAGTATTCGGAGTGGTGAATGAGATAAGTCAAAGAACAAAAATGAGGACTTGAAGTATTTTGATTTTTTTAAGGATTTATCAAATTTGTGTGACTAGCTAGGGTTAATTGAGAAACATGAAGATTTAAGTCGAAGGGTATAGTTGTACCAAGTTAATGAGTTGGGTGAAATGGTTAGAGTGACGACATAAGATTGATTATTCAAGAGAAAATGGACGGAATGAGTCATCACAGACTTTTGGAAGACTCACTACTTATACTGTTAATGTTCAAAATCAGTTCGAGTGACTATTAGTGATATACTGAGGAGTTACAAATAGATGTGGGAAGTCGTTGGGGTGATGGACTGATTTTTGACAAATTTGGAATGATAAAATAATCACTAGAGTGATGCACATAATACGTCATTTGACGGTTTAAGGGGAATTGGACGATGAGTGTTATTCTTTCTGGCGAGAAGGAGTCACGATTAAAATTTATGGTGGGTGACAACGTATTTTATGAATTTAGAAGGTGTGAAAGAAGAGTAAGTAGATATCCTCAGTTGTTCGACAGTTCAGATACCTCTTTTCCTCCACCCCTACCTTGTCGCTCGAGGACGAGCGATTGTTTGATTGGTATCTAATGTAATGACCCGTTAGTCGTTTAGGACTTTTAAACTACGAAAAGAGTATGAGACTATAGGGTATTTAATTATATGGTTTATAATATAAGTTATATGCATGAGATTATTGAATGATTAAGTGGGACAAGCCCACTAATCTTGTGTAGGGCTCGGCAAAACAGCAAAAGAAAACAAAGGAAGGAAAAAAATACAAAACCCTATTAATCTAGGGGAGGGGAACGTGCAAGGGACAGCAGCAAAAACAAGAAACAAAAAAAGTAAAACAGAAAGAAAAGGAGAAGAAAAAACGTGAGCAACACAAAGAGAAAGAAAACCTAATGCTAAGAAGAAAAGAAAAGGGCTACGGTGAAAGTAAATCCTTTGCAAGCTTCAGGTTAGATTCTACGTTCTATGGCTGAGTTAATCTATTCATGATCTTTATAATGATGTGTTGTAGAATGAAATAAAATTTCTAAAGAAGCCATTACACGGAAATTTCACAATCCGTTTGAACAAGAGAAACTTGAGGGATTATCTTGGAATAATGATTGCAGCAACTTGTAAAACGTGAAAACTGTATAAATCTGTAGAGAATATAAAAGTAGGGCTGAATGAAAGTTGTATATTACTCTGTTCCCGTCAGTTTGATATCTTACGGAGATAAATCCGACTTATGGTTTGAAAGTTATGACTGTTTAAAGTTTCTGCCTCGTTTTACCGAAACTCAGGCGACACAAAATATAAAACGTGAAAACTGTAAAAATCCGTAAGAAATATGAAAATATGGGCTGAATGAAAGTTGTAGATCTCTTTGTTCCCGTCAGTTTGAGATCTTATGGAGATAAATCCTATCGGTGGTTTGAAAGATATTACTGTTCAAAGATCTGCCTTGTTTTACCAAAAAAATCTGGAAAGTTGAAAGAAAGGAATGTTATTTGAAATTCTTGAAGTTATGCTAATATTTTTATATGTGTAGGGGTTTAGTCATACAATTGAAAAGGTAAAAATATTGTTAATATACATATAGCAATAGAGGTGTCCTTAAATTCGTATTATAACGTAGTTAGCTACAACTTAAATCTACTCAAATACATAGAAATGGAAGAAGATCTTACCTTAAACAGTATCTACAACACTTTTATCAAGTTTACTTCACCTTGAAGCAACTTCTGAAATCATTGATTTTTTAGCACTTGATTTTCGTAATGCACCTTGGGACTTGAGCGACGACCTTGGGGGGGGGGGGGGGGATTTTAGGGAATGTTTGGGAGTGATTTGGAGTTGTGTTGGTAAAAACAATGAGGAAGAAATAAGCTTCACCGCTTTAAATAGCCAAGAAGGTCGGCCAACGCCTCCCTTTTATGCTAGCTTTTACTCTCCGTTTGTTTCCACCTTTATTGAGAATTTTTTTTCCTGATTTCTGTTTAGTTTTGTGGTAGATAAATCAGATTTTTACTGTCCGTAATTTATTTTATATCCTGCTCTGTATCTCTTTCTTAAAACATACATAACCGCTTCCACATAGCTCGGATTAACAAATGGTTTGGTGTATTGGAAAGTAGACTCGCTGTACTTGCATTTATATAGGTAAATATCCACATAACTCCTTATATACTTGAAGATATACTCACCTAAATTTGGCCAAAATATCCAATCCAAAGATAACCGATGCAACCCAGATTTTAGTACAATATCTCCTGATAAATATATGTTTATGTGGAGGCCGATATGACGTTGTATATGTTGAGAGACAGTTGTTGTGTTTTTTGCAGTTGAGGTGAGATATGGTTAACTGTTGAGTGTGTTTTATACACTCTTTTGAGTCCTTTTTAGTTAGTATTTTACTCTTTTATTTTGCGTTTAATATAATGTTAGGTGTGTTTTTCGTTCATTTGTGTCACAGCGGTTATAAAGGAGGGAATACTACTTTTGAGGATGAAATTGGACAAGCAAATTCCAAGAAATGAAGTCTAAGAAGTCTCGGGAAGTATAGAAGAAATCAGACGAAGTCCGGACGAGAAAATGAAAAAAAAATAGAAAATCCGGGAAAGGGACGTCACCGGCGCCCAAACAACTGAGGGGTCTGATTTGGGCGCAGGACTTCCGGCGCCGCGGCGGAAAATCTGATTTTTTTGGCCGAATTTGACACGGTTTTTAGGGTCCGAAATAAAAAAAATCTCAGATATAAAATCCCTAAACCCTGACATCTTTTATTTCATTCCATATCATACTTTGGAGAGGAGAACGACGGCTACAAGCAAGATTAGAGACATCTTTTTATTCAAGTTATTTTCTTTCCTTTATTTTATTTCAGTTTATGTTGGATTGTAATTTAGTTCTTGACATGAAAATGTTTAGGGTTTTCCATCAAATCTTTTTGTAACTCTTTCATATAGTTAATGCATAGTTATTGATTCCTTTTTCAGCATATTAAGATCTATTCAATATTGTCATGATTGCTTGATAATTAACTAGCTATTAATTGTCATAACTTATATGATTTCGAATAAAAAGTCTGAAAGGTGAGATTTGAATATGTTGTAATTGTCTAGACATAGGTTAAAATCGTAGACGAAAGTACTCTGATACTTGTGTAGTATTTACGGTTATTGTTCTTAATCCTACTGTGTGGTAAAACTTATCATAGAAATATAGAAGGTTTCTGCACTAGGTTGAACTCTTGTATGCCCTAACCAAATTATAATGACAGATTAGTTAACCTGCTATCTTAATAAGAAGAAGAATCATTAGCATTGCATTAACACGTGAAAGAGTGGATAGTTGAGGAGATTGAAAGTCCTATTTCCTTCATAACTGTTATAAACCCAAAGTATTATAATCTTTAGTTTATTTTCTGCACTTAGTCATAATTCTTAGTTATAAGTCTCAAACTAAAGAACGTCAACCAAATAGATACCATAAAATAGATAACTGGTACTTAATAAACTAGTCTTTGTGGACGATAAACTCGATCTTACATATCTTTATTACTTGAACGATACGTACACTTGCGTAAGCATCTAGATATATCGCAACAAGTTTTGTCGTCGTTGTCGGAGACTGGCGTACTGTTAATATCGAATTATCTATTCTTATTTCTAATTTGTTTTTTATTTTCTGTCTTTTTATTATTTTTATTTTAGAACATTCTGCCATGATCTGTTTGTTGTTTTTGATTAATCTCAGGAACTTAGTTTATGCGAAGTAGGTGATGAGCTGACATTCCTATCCATCTGAACCCTGAGATTGAAAGATTGTGCAGATAGAACAGGAAAGAAAAGAGAATTGTTGATTCATTAGCGATGGGAGATCAATAAAACAACAATTTAGTGAATGATGAGTTGCCGTCTGTCTTAAGACAAGTCCCTGCAGAAAGAAGCTTGGGGACTATGTGATGCCGACTATTACAGGGGTGCAGACTTTCATCAGGCTTCCAGCTGTTAAAGCCAATAATTTTGAAATCAAACTAGCCATATTGCAGATGGTTCAAAGAGTAGTTCAGTTTGGGGGATTACCGTCTGAAGATCCCCATATGCATCTAGCAAATTTCCTGGAGTTGTGTGCAACTTTCAAGTACAATGGTGTTACTGATGATGTCATTCGGTTGAGACTCTTCCCATTCTCACTCAGGGATAGAGCAAAGTGTTGGCTGAACTCATTACAGGCGAACTCCATCACTACATGGCAAGACTTAGCCCAGAAGTTTTTTGCCAAGTTCTTCCCCCCAGCTAAGGCAACGAAGCTCAGAGGTAAGTTGAATAACTTTTATCATCTGGAGGGAGAATCACTATATGATGCATGAGAGCAGTTTAAAGATTTGCAGAGAAAGTGTCTACATCATGGGATTGAGAAGTGGATGCTAGTCCACATATTTTACAATGGAATGTGTGGTACAACTCGTACCATTATTGATGCTGCAGTGGGGGGAACATTCATGAGAAAGAGTACCAATGAGGCATATGAGCTGCTAGAAGACATGACCACAAACAACCATTAGGGGGCCGATGATAGAAAAATGAACAGCAGGAAAGTGGCTCAGATTCATGAGTTAGATGTTATCACTGCATTAACTGCGCATGTATCCAGTTTGACAAAGCAGATGCAGCAGACTACCATGGCAGTTAAAGCGGTTCAGACAGTAGTGAGATGCGAAATTTGTGGGGGTCCCTATACTTTTGATAGGTGTACAGCAGTGGACCCAAATAATGTGTCTATGGAGCAGGTTCAGGCAGTGGGGAATTTTCTGAGGCCCTACAACAATGCATTCTACAACACATATAATCCGGGGTGGAGATTTCACCCAATATTTTCATGGAAGAATGAACAAGGGAAGCAACCACAATTTCAGGCATCATCATCCTCGGCCAGTTGACCAGCACCCAGAGAAGCCAGATGACATAAAAGCAGCATTGTTGACCTTGGCCAATTCTCAGACTCAATTCATGGTAGAAACTAAGTCCTCTATTAGGAACTTGGAGACTCAGATGGGGTAGTTGGCAGGGAAGTTGAATGACAGACCTCAAGGGGCTCTCCCTAGTGATACAGTGATGAATCTAAGGGAGCAATGCTAGGCAATCAGTTTGAGAAGTGGGAAGCAGTTAGAGCAGGTTGGATCCCAACTAGTGGTGGAGAATGAGAAGGATGTGGAGAAGACAACTGAGGTAGACAAGGAGGGGGTTACTGATTACCGTCCTATTTTAGAGAAGGATCCACCCACACTAATGAGGGAGTACACAGACAAATTTCCTTACCCTCAAAGACTGCAGAAGAAGGCTTTGGATAAACAGTTTTCAAAATTTTTGGAGGTATTTAAAAAACTGCACATTAACCTTCCTTTCATTGAAGCCTTGGAGCAAATGTCAGCATATGTAAAGTTCATGAAAGATATCCTTTTTAAGAAAAAGAAGCTGGCAGATTATGAGACAATGGTGCTGACAGAGGAGTGCAGTGTTATCTTGCAAAAAAAGCTCCCCCCAAATTTGAACGATCCAGGGAGTTTCACCTTACCTTGCACCATATAGAATGTTACATGTAAAAGGGCTTTATGTGATTTGGGGGCAGTGTCAACCTGATGCCCCTCTCTGTGTTTAGAAGACTTAGTTTGGGGGAGGCGAGACCAACCACAGTCACCCTACAGCTAGCCGATCGATCAATTGTGCATCCCGAAGGAATAATTGAAGATGTGTTGGTACAAGTGGGTAAATTCATCTTCCTATTGATTTTATCATTTTAGACATCGATGAAGATGAAAATATGTCCATCATCCTTGGAAGATCATTCCTAGCCACAAGAAGGGCACTTATTAATATTGAGAAAGAAGAGTTGATGCTCAGAGTCCAAGGTGAGGAAATAGTATTCAAAGTTTACAGACCACCCACTGAACCTCAAGTAAATGATAGATTATTTTCCATTGGGATAACTGACAAGGGTGTAGCTGAAAAAAGTCTCACAAGTACTGATGCTTATGGGATACCATTAAAGCAGCATGAAGAACTTGATGGTAAGTCTTCTGACTTTAGCCCTGTGAAGAAGAAAAGAGAAGGAGAAAGAGAATGTTGCTGAAATGGATATGCGAAGGGGATACACTACCCCCCTTTATTTGGTAAGTAAATTGCGTCCGGCTAAATGACGTTAAAGACAGCGCTACTTGGGAGGCAACCCAATGATTTTAATTATGTTATTTCAATTCTGTGTTAGTTGTTTTATTTTGTCTTGAACAGTCTCACGGTCTTGGGTTTTGTCTTATGTTTTTATGGCAGGTGGACTAGGGACTGACCCTGAGTGGAAAAGGATCAAAAATGCTGGAAAAGAGCACAAATTGAGCACAGCGCCGTGGAGCCAATGCAGGGCCATGGCGCTGCAACTTCAGAGAAACTGGATGATGTGCAATCTCAAGAATTTCATCCCAGACCTCCGTTATGACCGTTGTGTTGTGTCATTAAGTTGTCCCTTTATTTTTAGTCTTCACACATTGGGGACAATATGTCGATTAAGTTTGGGGGGTGTCTTATTTTGTTTCATTTTTTTTGTTTTTGAGTCTTTTTTTTATTTGTCTTGTGTGTTTTTGAGTCATAAGTTTTTTTTTATGGATCATGTATGTTGTAGTTGCTAACGGTATTGAGTGTATAAATTGAGATAATGTAATGGAATTAAAAGCGATAATTTGTGTGCTTAAGTTAGATATGCCAAAAATTCATAACATCTAATTATTTGAGATATTTGTGCTTAGCCTATGTGTGTCAGTTATGGAAAGAAAGGTCGAAAAATGTCTAAAAAATCTGGTTGCTTGTTATTTGAGGTGAAATAGTTAAGATGTACATGTTTAGGGAGATGATTCAGGAATTTCATTTATAGCTCTTCTTACCGTTCATTACCTACCCTGACATAATTTGTATCACTAGTCAGCCTCTTTGAGCCTAAAAAGATAACTTTGTTTGACACCCTATGATTTCTTTGATTGTGCCATAAGTAATAATGGAAAAGTAGTGGAATGAAAAGTGTTGAAAAAAGAAATACAGAAAGAGTGAAAATTTGATGCACCCCAATGAAAAATATGCAAAAACCTAAGTTTGGGGGTGCTTGTTATTTATAATATATCTCATTCTCTCAAAAGAAAAGAGGGAGAAAATAGGTATGAGATTTAAAAAGAAAGTCAAAAAGAAGGAAAAAGAGTTGAATGAAAAATGTTTATGGTACGTAATTTGAGCATAAATGTCTACTTTTACCTACCTCTTCCTAAGCCTACATTACAACCCTTGAAAGTCCTGATGATATCTAATGTGGATGTCTATGATTAGTGGAGAATAGCAAGTAAACAGGTCTATAGAATTTTGGAAAAGATGGAATGAAATTGACATGCATAGGTTAGGTGTTTGTATTTTCAGTGATCATGACATAATTGAATTTGCGAAATATCTAACTTGAAATTTTAGATTGCGAAATATTCATGCTATATATGTTCTAACATATTATCCCAACTTTCATCCATAATTTTGAAGAAGCATTGCTATAGCTACTTGATACATCTCATTGAGTCTTTTATTTGATTTTGTTTTTGTTTTTATTTTTGTTTAGTGCTTTACTCGAGGGCGAATAAAGTGTAAGTTTGGGGGTGTTTTTTGAGTGTATTTTATACACTCTTTTGAGTCCTTTTTAGTTAGTATTTTACTCTTTTATTTTGCGTTTAGTATAGTGTTAGTTGTATTTTTCGTTCATTTGTGTCACAACGGTTATAAAGGAGGGAATACTACTTTTGAGGATGAAATTGCACAAGAAAATGCCAAGAAATGAAGTCAAAGAAGTCCCGGGAAGTATAGAAGAAATCAGACGAAGTCCGGATGAGAAAATGACAAAAAAAACAGAAAATCCGGGAAAGGGACGTCGCCGGCGCCGCGACGCCCAAACAACTGAGGGGTCTGATTTGGGCGCAGGACTTCCGGCCCCGAGGCGGAAAATCTAACTTTCTGGGCCGAATTTGACAATGTTTTTCGGGTCTAAAATGCAATTTTTCTCAAATATAAAATCCCTAAACCCTGACATCTTTTATTTTATTCCATATTGTCACGCCTTTTTCGACCGCGACATTATTTAACTCCCTCTTGCTTAGAAATGTTAGAAAATAAAATAAAACTAAAAAATGCCAAAAGGTATGCTAAGGGTGCTAAAATGCTAAAGTGGTTGCTAAAAGGGGTTCGCGGAGTCGCCACCTAATTAGTTTGGGTGAATTAGGACACCTAAATATCAACTAGGTTAAAGTAAACATTAACTCCATTAAATGGTCTGCTAAAACTTAATGAAATTCTAGGTAAGAGTTCTTTATTAATCTAGAGGGAAGGGATTAGGCACCCTCTAAGGTCCGCTAACTTGCGGTTGTCCTGCCAAACCTAGGTTGATTATTATGTTAGTGAAAATGCATGTTTAGAAAGATGTTGTAAGTGTTTTATAAAAGAATGCATTTTGATAAAAGATTTATAAAACTGATGCTATAAAAATATAAAGTTTAAAGGTATTAAAAATGATGCAAAGTCGATTTATTAACTAAATGCACATATTTACTTGCTAACTTAATCTTGATTAACATAAATATGGCATGATGCATAAAGATACTTAATTTTGCAATTGAGAAGAATTTATGCCTAAATTTCATGATAAGATATGCAAACTAAATTGTTAGGCAAAAGTTTAGATGTGCATGAGTCTGGAAAGGGAACACGAATCTAGCCACCACTTTCTCTATTTAAAGAAGCCTAAGATAAGTAAGTAGGGGAAGGCCCAGTTTCTAATACCCAATTACTTTCTAAGTTATTGATTCAAGGTTTAACTATTCTAAGTGTCCGACTAATTAGAGTAGTGTTAGTCAAATAATTACAACAAATAAATGGGGCGGGGTAGGAAATCAAAGGAGGACTCGAAGAATGGCGATGTAATTCGCCGGCGGGTTGGAATTTCCAATGCGGATAGAGAAATGCACATATATGCGGGTCTTCATTTGTTGTAACTTGTGCTGAGTCTGGCCATGAGACTCTTCATTTTCGCTCCGATGCATTTCATGTAAAAGAATAGGAAACGATAAGGATTAGTATACGCCCAAAAATATCGAATCAGAGTCTAAAGCACATAATTCAACTTAGACATAATCAACAAATAAAGTTGTGCAAATCCGTAAATAAAATGATGCAGTTACATGAAATGTAATAGTCAGCAAGTAAACTGAATGGGCTTAGCCATAAATGTAATAGCCAGCAAGTAAACGATACCATAACTAAATGGGCTTAGCCCACACATGCAAAAACCTAGACTTATGGGCCCTGGACAGTTTATGTGTGACTTTAAACGAAGTAGTGGGCTTTGACAAGCCCAATAATTAAAGCCAATTTATCAGCACACACACAAATGGTAATTGCTAAGCAGAAACTGTCAGAAATATACCCAAAAATACGCACAACATACCTGAAGACCTGTTGCAGTATATAGGTTCTCAAATATGTTGTAAATACACTAGAGTATGTGCATACTCTGGCAGGTGATGGTTAAATGCAGGAAGGATTAAAATGCTACATGTGGTCATTAAGGCATTACACATTTAGGCAAGCAAAGGAAAGTGTATGACCAATTCAAATACACACAGGAGACAAAGAATAAGATTAGTGACCATTTGAGGACATCATCTTAAGTATACAGGGCTATGGATATGAAAGACATGAGCAACCATGCTTAGTCATTTCCCTTTTAGAGTAATACAATTCTGAGTTAAGCATTCATGTATTTCATATTTGATAAACAACACTCACAAATAGGCAGTGGCCACCTGGGATACATGGATAGATGCAAATAGTCGTATGCTAGGAACTCGTGACACATGCTTAGCTAATCGGACACTTAAGAAGAAACTAAACTAAATGCAATTAATGTATTCAAATAAAGCACACGCATGACTAATTTTAAAACATACGGACCCGAGACTGGGTAATCTAGAGTAGGCAAGAAGAGGACAAATGTGGTTATTCATTGATGTGGGTAAAGAAATGGTAGGTTTCGACAATTTCAGATAAGGAAACATCCTTGAAGTAATTTAGCACTTCAACAAAAATGAGACAATACCAACATATTTAATTTATTTATGGGCTTAGTTTATTACTAAGTGATATGACAAACAATACAGGACATTTAATCGACCGAATATAATCCTTAGACAAATAAACATGTTTTTGAGCATTCAAACGAGTTAAAACAATTCATAACAACATATAATTACTCCATACGACACACAATACATCGCGACATCACTACATATTTCGAGTGACGACTAGATTAAGCTAAACACCATTTTCCAAGAAAACACAAACACGTATACGGAACATGCAACATGAATTGAACAACAGAATGTTAAAAGGAATGAATTTACCTTTTTCGGGCAGCGAACCGAGACAGCGTATCAAGTCGTCTATCCACTCGGAGGATTAATTATAATGCGATTAAAAAGGGGCGAAGCTCTTGTTTTGAGAATGCTTACCGATTTGCGACTGATCTTGTTCTTCAATTATTTTCTGAAATGTTTATTCTCGATGCTTATTCTTGGTGTTTTTACTTCATTCGAATATGCAGATTCGGGCTGATTTTGGATCGATTTCTCACTGATTTTCGATCGATGAAGGCTTATTTTTTACTCTGTTTTTCTCATGATAGCTTCACCGATCTCTCCCCCCTATAATGTGCCAATCGATTGGTATTTATAGCATGATTTAGGTTTTTGAGTTATGGTAAGTTTTAGTGTAAGGCAAGTTCCGAATTTGGTACTGATTTGTTACGATTTTAGTGTCATTTGGGTCTTGATTCGGTTCAATTTTTATGGTAAGAACATGGGTGCCGATTTTTAGTGATATGGTAGTTGATTTGTGAGGTGATTCGCCGGATTCTCCAGCGAGAATCCCGGCTGGCGATGGGTGTGCGAGGTGCGCCGTTGTTTAGGGTTCTCTCTTAGGTTTTGGTTCTTTTGTTAAGGGCTGGACGGTGAGGGTGATAAAAGGGGGAAGTGGGTTGTGGGTTTTTGGGCTTTGGTAGTGGGCTGGTCGAAATAATGAGGGACATTTGGGCTGGTGAGTTGTTTAATTAGGTATTAGTTTTAGGTGTGTTATTAGTTTAATGTTAGATTTTAATTAGTGGTAAATTAATGGGGGCTTAAATTGCAAATGATAATTATGAAATTGCTTTGGGTATGTAGATATAATTTTAAGGAATGCTTAATGCTTGAGATGTCATTATTTAATTATTTATTTATTTATTATTATTAAAATTATTAAGAATTAATGGAAATAGAATAGGGATTAAATTGTGAATAATATTTATGCGAATGCGGACGTGAGACTCAAAAAATGTTTAATACTCTACGTAAAATGCGATGTCATTATTAAATCGCTTATTTATGCACGTATTAATGTTTATTGTTGCATTTTATTATTATCAAATTGTTAAACTTATTTTAAAAAAATTAGTGTAATTTTATAGTTAATGATTGGACGTGAGGGTCAAAATTTGGTGTCAACAACTTATCCCTTTTTGTATGAAGATGATGAAAGAGTCTTCAGACAAAGACGTTGACTTGTAACTAATTTTGTCTCAATCCTCAGAATTAAAAATGCTGGGCAATTAAGACAAGCTGACGCAAATTCAAAATTGTCCCAGTGTCGAGTTATGACGACACTGGGCTACCATGATCACACCAAGGCGGGCTAACACTAACTCAAATTTGTCTCAGTGTCCAGTTATGATGACACTGGGCTACCATGGTCAAGCACCAATGCGGGTTAACGCGGACTCAAAATTTGTCCCAGTGTCGAGTTATGACGACACTGAGCTACCATGGTCAAGTACCAAGGCGGGTTGGCGCGGACTCAAAATTTGTCCCAGTGTCGAGTTATGACGATACTGGGCTACCATGGTCAAACACCAAGGCGGGCTAACGCGGACTCAAAATTTGTCCAGTGTCGAGTTATGACGACACTGGGTCGACGTGATGTTAAAATAAAAATAAATTGGCTTGAACTTAGGAGTGTACTGGTATCGACTTATAATGACGTTGGGCTTATTGGTGATGTAGAATGAGTGGACCGACTCTCTAGGCCACTTTTGCCATTTATTGGGAATACTGTCTCCCCAACAAATTGTATCGGTTCGCTGTAAGAGAAAATTCACGTTGTGTTCCTGCTCCTGCATGCTAAGACTTAAGCAAACGGTTAGTGCATAACTGTTAAGACAAACTGATAACGCATGAATTTATAAGCAATGTAACTGTGTGAGTAGCAATGTTATCCGGTAAAATTGTGATGGCGGGTGTGATGCTGCAAATGCTGAGATTTTGTCTTTGCACGGACGTGTTGAATGTTGCGAATGCTTTGCTGAATGTTGCGAGTGCTGATGTAGTTTCTGTGCGGACTTGCTGGATGCTGCTTCTGTAAATCAAGGATCCTGTAGACTAAAGCTTAAGAAAAAAT
This sequence comes from Przewalskia tangutica, assembly GCA_029844215.1. Lineage (NCBI taxonomy): Eukaryota > Viridiplantae > Streptophyta > Magnoliopsida > Solanales > Solanaceae > Przewalskia > Przewalskia tangutica. The sequence goes on from CM056738.1 coordinate 36,915,481, forward strand.
TAATGCGTAACTGTTAAGATAAAGTTATAAATGTATGATCATATAAGAAATGCGATAATGTGGATATGAATATCATCCTATGTAATGTGATGATGATGCGATGCTGCAAATGCTGAGATGTGATGAATGATGTTGTTGATGCGACGTCGTTGTTTGAACGCGTTGTGTTGATGACGTTGTTGTCTGGACGCGTTGTACTGATGACGTCATTGTCTGGACGCATTGTGTTGATGACGTCGTCGTCTGGACGTGTTGTGCTGATGACGTCGTCGTTTGGATGTGTTGTGCTGATGACGTTATTTTTTGGATGTGTTATGTTGATGACGTCGTTGTCTGAACATGTTGTGCTGATGACGTTGTTGTGTGGACGTGTTGTGCTGATGGTGTCGTTGTCTGGACGTGTTGTTGATAACGCCGTTATGCGAACTTGTTATGCGATGATCTGGTTATGCGGATGTGTTGTCTTGATAGCGTCATTGTATGGGCGTGTTGTCTTGATAGCGTCATTATGCGGGCGTGTTGTCTTGATAGCGTCATTATGCGGGCGTGTTGTCGCGATAACGTCGTTGTCTGGACGTGTTGCTGATGTGACGTCATTGTCTAGACGTGTTGCTGATGTGACGTCGTTGTCTGAACGTGTTATGCTGATGACGTCGTTGTATGGACATGTTACTGATATGACGTCGTTGTCTAGACGTGTTGCTGATGTGACGTTGTTGTCTGGACGTGTTGCTGATGCTCCTGTAGAGTAAATGTTCCTACAAGCTAAGCTTGAGAAAAATTAGTGTATAACTATTAAAACAAAATGATAAATATATGAGAAATGCAATTCTGTAGGTAGAGATATCATCCCTGTATGATGTGTGGGATGTTTCGAATGCTGAGATGTTGTCCTTGGGCGGACATGCTAAATGCTGCAACTGCTGAGATGTCGTTGTAATACGTTTTGTGAACCATATGGATTGTCATGATGTCTTTGTTGTGCGTTTGTGCACCGCATAGATTGCAATTTGACTCTATGCCCGAGATGATGCGCTAGACTTTGTTGCGGAATTTTGAACTTTGATTGTTGATGTCCTTTTCTGTCTCCGCTGCTTCTTTATGCTTCTGCTAATATGGAGAACATGCGCTCAAAGAAAACTTGTGAGTTTGGGGGGGTGGTCTATTCGTATTTGACTTTGCAGCTTTGCTTCTTGACATCTGCGCGCCTGGCCTGTTTGGACCTGCAACCCCTGTCTGGTTTCCTGTCTTAGTCAGTTGTTAATGGTCCTAGTTTTGTATATGCAGAGGCGTTTGGCCTAAAGCAAGTCTCAATGGGTTTTCTTGTCTATCATGCCGAAAGTGTGTATTTGTTATTTTCATAAGGAAGGGAAAGTTTTCTAATGGTGTGACCGAAGCCGATATGGCCGCCTACGTATCCGCCAAGGGAATCAGGTCAAATGTAGTTCAATTACAAGCAAAACAAAAGCAAACATTATTAAAGCTTAAATACGAGTTTTAAAATATTCTACTAAGCTAAATTGCTCTTCTTATCTAGACTCTAGGTGGACCAGAATGAAAATCCAATTTTCCGAGACACCTCCTTGCTCTGTATCACGGCTGACCGGGTCTTCATGCTTTACTGTCAGTATCTCTTTCTGTTGGCACATGAACTGAATCAGGGGCGGAGTGGGCTCTGGCAAAAGGAATGTCTCTTTTATTTGCGAGATTGGTGGGCATCAATTCCTCAGTAAGGGTGATGGAAGCTGAATGTTCGACTCTTTCTTCACTTAGAATCGGCCTGATGGTCCCTTTCAAGTCATGCCCTTCATGACGGCTATCATGTGCACGTCAGCGTTGCCATGGTTCGGTAAAGGATTATCATGAACATTGGGGGCGACATATTTCAATTGAATCACACCATCTTTGATCAATGCTTCAATCTTGTTCTTAAGTGCATAACAGTTCCCGGTGTCATGCCCAGGGATACCAGAATGGTACGCGCAGCGCTTGGTTTCATCATGCTATTTCGGGATGGGGTCAACAACTTTCTCTGGAATCGGTTGGAGTATCCCTGCAACTCTCAACCTTTCGTACACCTGTGGTAAAGGCTCGGCTAAAGGGGTGTATGTTTTTGTTGGCTTTTTCTCATAGTTCGTGTTTGGTTTGGGTGTTGTTGTTGTCCGATTTTGTGGTTGGGCCGGGTATGTAGGTTGGTATGCATAGGTGTATATGGGTGCCTGGGATGCGTTGCATATGGGCTGGATGGGATATGGAGCAGGTGGGTAGTAAGGTATAGCATTTTGGGTGCTTGGAAACGAGGGCTGCTGTGGTGGGTTTTGGTACATTGAGAACTGATCTGGCTTATGCTCCTGGGTGAACATAACAGGTGTATACGGGTGCCTGGGATGTGATCGGTGTATTTTATATACACTTTTTGAGTTATTTTTAGTTAGTATTTTACTCATTTTATTTATGTTTAGTATAGTATTAGGGTCGTTTTCCTTTCTTTTGTGTCACAGCGGTCAAAAATGGAGAAATGACGAAAAGGAGATGAAATGAGCATAAAAGAGATGGAATTGCACACTAAAAGGGCCAAGAAATAAAGTCTAAGTTCGAAATTAGAGAGAGATCGGGCAAGTCCGGACGAAAAAGGGCGACGAAACAGAATCGCGAAAACGTCCATGGCGCCAGGCTGAATGGCCATGGCGCCCAATATCTGAAAGTCCGAAAGTTCTTGATCTTGACGTATGGCTGATTCTGCAGCCGTGGCGCCGACACGGGAATTATGAAGTGCTGGGCCGAATTTGATTTGTTTTCAGAATCCTAAAGGGATAACTTTTCCTTCCTAAAGGGATAACTTTTCCTACCTAAGGGGATAATTTTTCCTACCTTAAAACCCTTACCTAAAAGGATTCTAATAATTTTTCCTACCTACAAAATCCCTAACCCTTCACCAAAAGGATTCTTTGGCTATAAATATTCTACATCATTAGAAGAATTATTCATTCTCCATTCCACCATTCACCATTCTACATCCATCATTCCACCAATCCATCTTGTAAATATTCCACAACACAACCCTTGGATGCTAGAAGGCTTGGAGACTCATTCTTAAGTATTTTTCTTTTCTTTTCTTTTCTTTATTTCAGTTTTGTATGATGAACTTTGAATTAGTTCTTGTCATGTCAATGACTAGGAACTAATTCTCTTATAGGGCTTTCCATGTTAATTCTCTAGAAACTTATGTTATGATTTAATGCATATGTCTATGGTTATTCTTCTTTGAGAGATCTATCCAATAATTGTGTTGAATGCTTGGTAATTAATTGACAACTAATTATCACTATATGATTTCTAATCAGACTCCGAAAGGAGGGGATTGTGAATATGCTGTAAGTTGGGTAGACATTCTTGGATTGGGGATGAAAATACCTCAATTATTTATGTAGCGTTAATGAGAGGCTTAACAACCCTAATTTTGCGCATGGTGCGTGACGGTTAACTAGGTTTTTGCTCTTAATCCTCCTATAGAGTTATCCTTATCACCGAAAGGTAGGTAAGGTGCGATACTGGGGTTGAGTGTTTATATAACCCTAACGGGAGTATAAAACGATTTCGTAAACCTGCTTTCTCCGAAAGAAGAAGACCATAGTTCGTTGCAGTAATAAATAACATAAGCAGATAGTTGAAGAGACATGGAAGCCCTATTCTCATCACCACTGAAGTAAACCCTTATAGTTAAATAGCTTTTATAATTTTTAGTTATAAACAACAAATCCAAATATCAATTTACCAAATAGATACCAAAAGATAGATAGTTGGTAATTGAACTCTAATCCTTGTGGACGATATTCGGTCTTATCAAGACTATACTACTTGTCACGATAACGTGCACTTGCGTTTAAGTGTGTGCATCTTTTCGCGCGTCAAGTTTTTGGCGTCGTTGTCGGGGATTAGGCATAGTTCAATATCAAATTTATCTATTTTTTTTTTCTAATTTGGTTTTTTTTTTGTTTCTTTAAATTATTTATTTTATTTTCTTTTGATTTTTTTTTAAATAAATAAAAAAACAAGTGTGCCGTGATTCGTTGTTGGTTTTGATTCATCTCAGGGATCCTTAAGACATGGATTTCTACAGTCAATATGATCGAGCTCCAACCATAGAGGAAGAGAGGGAGGAATTGCGAGAGGCTATACTCAGTTTCACGAGGTACCAAAATCAGTTCATGGACGAAACGAGAATGGCCATGAAGAAGTTGGAAACGCAAATAGCAGAACTCGCGATCATATTCAACAATAAACGCAAGAAGAAATCGCACAGGGTAGGCAATGAGGAAACACAATGTCAGGCAATTGACCTGAAGGATGCCGAATCAGGGGAGATAGAGAGTTCGTAGCAGCAGCGGCGTGGCCGCCGATGGCGAAGCGGCGCCAAGATTCGAGACAGGCAGAGAGTGGCGCGCGGTGCCAAAGAGCAGGGCCGCGGCGCCGGAATCTTTTAACAATGCACAAATCAAGCAAGATACTCCCAATAGACAGATTTCATGAGTTTTTGGCATATCTAACCTAAGTGTTTAGATGGTTGCTTCTAATTCCATTACATTATTCAACCTTACTTCACTAGGCAATTCAAGTAACTACAACATGCATGATCTTAAAAAAAAAATTATGACTCAAAAAATGACTCAAAAATTACTCAAAAATACACAACACAATTCGAAACGACTCAAAACAATAAAACATCCTCCCAAACTTAAATCACACATTGTCCACAATGTGTGCAAGACTCAAAGAAAATAAAAGAAAAAGGACAACTTACTGACACAACACAGCGGTCATAACGGAGGTCTAGGAGAAAAAATTCTGGAATTTGCACGGAAATATGGCTCTCTGATGTTCGGGCGCCGCGACCCTGAGATTCGGCGCCGCGGCGCTGCTAGTATTGTGGCTCTTCAGAAGTTCCGCCGCGGCCGGTCTGCGCCGCGGCTCGACGACTTCATTTCCTTTTTTCAGCGTTTTTGCTCCTTTTTCCTCGGTTTTAGCTTTCAATCCACCTGTCATCCAACAACACAAAACAAGAACCCAAGACCGTGAGACTGTTCAAGGCAAAATAAAATAAACTAAAGACAGAAATTAAAATAACATAATTAAAAAAATATTGGGTTGCCTCCCAACAAGCGCTGTCTTTAACGTCTTTTAGCCGGACGCAATTAACCTTTCCGAGTGCCCATTGGATCCTTCTGCGCACTGCTTGCAATCCGTAGAGTTATTGTTGCAGGTCTCACTTCAACTACAACAATTGCTTCAAACAAGGGCCTCAAATTTACGATTATCCCCCAAGTACACAAGACGTGCTTGTCTTTTAGGCTCTCTCTAATGTAGGGATCGGTGAGATTCCCAACATCTCTCAACTCTAGGGGGTGCCCTTGATGGTATGGACCTTATGTTTGGGGTTCAACATTGACAGCTGGTGGTGTTTCTTCTACAATAGGTACAAGAAAAAGAATTTCCACAGAATCCAAGAAGGTGAATAATTGGATCTCCGCGCTCTTTTCCTTCTCTACACCAACTATCTTGCCAGATTCCTCAATAGCTGGGTGTGGTTCAGGCTCCTCAATTTGCTTGCCACCTCCCACAGGCGCAGATTTATTTTCTTGCGTTTCGCTGTTCAAGATGACCGCGAGTTCTTTTATTTGCGTTTCCAGCTTTCTGAGGGACTCCCTTGTCTCAGCCATAAACTGAGCCTGACACTTGGCGAACATAAGTATGTCTGCCTGCAACTCATTTCGATCTTCCTCTGAAATATGTGGGTTAAGCTGCTGTTGATGACTCCACTGTCTCTGATAGTAGTAGTCCATGTGTCCTGATTTTGTTTTTTTTTTTCGAATTTAACCTGCAAAATAAGAAAAACAACAAAAGGTGATAAAAAGATGCTCGCAGAACAGAACAAGTTAGAAACTTGTTCTTGGAGCAAAAAAAAACAAATAAAAATAAAAACAGAAATAAAACCAAATTAGAAATTAAAAATAGATGAAATTGATATTGAACTATGCCTAATACCCGGCAACGGCGCCAAAAACTTGATGCGCGAAAAGATGCACACACTTTAACGCAAGTGCACGTTATCGTGACAAGTAATATAGTCTTGATAAGACCGAATATCGTCCACAAGGATTAGGGTTCAAGTACCAACTATTTATCTTTTGGTATCTATTTGGCAATTGATATTTGATTTTTGTTGTTTATAACTAAGAATTATAAAGACTAATTTATCTAATGAGTTTACTTCAGTTGTGATGGGAATAGGGCTTCCATGTCTCCTCAACTATCCGCTTATTTATTTATTAATACAACGAATTATGGTCTTCTTCTCTCGGAGCTAGCAGGTTTACGAAATCATTTTATATTCCCGTTAAGGATATATAAACACTCAACCCCAGTATTGCACCTTACCTACCTTTCGGTGATAAGGATAACTCTATAGGAGGATTAAGAACAAAAACCTAGTTAACCGTCACGCACCATGCACAAAATTAGGGTTGTTAAGCCTCTCATTAACGCTACATAAATAATTGAGGTATTTTCATCCCCAATCCAAGAATGTCTACCCAACTTACAACATATTCACAATCTCTCCTTTCGAAGTAAATTAGAAATCATATAAGGATAATTAGTTGTCAATTAATTACCAAGCATTCAACGCAATTATTGGATAAATCTCTCAAAGAAGAATAATAACCATAAACATGTATTAATTCATAACATAAGTTTCTAGAGAATTAACATGGAAAGCCCTATAAAAGAATTAGTTCCTAGCCATAGATATGACAAGAACTAATTCAAAGTTCATCATACAAAAACTGAAATAAAGAAAAGAAAAGAAAAGAAGATTACTAAGTATGAGTCTCCAAGCCTTCTAGCATCCAAGGGTTGTGTTGTGGAATATTTACAAGATGGATTGGTGGAAGGATGGATGTAGAGTGGTGAATGGTGGAATGGAGAATGAATAATTCTTCTAATGATGTAGAGTATTTATAGCCAAAGAATCCTTTTGGTGAAGGGTTAGGGATTTTGTAGGTAGGAAAAGTTATGAGAATCCTTTTAGGTAAGGGTTTTAAGGTAGGAAAAGTTATCCCTTTAGGTAGGAAAAGTTATCCCTTTAGGAAGGAAAAGTTATCCCTTTAGGATTCTGAAAACATGTCAAATTCGACCCAGCACTTCATAACTCCCGCGTCGGCGCGCCATGACCCAGCGCGCGGCTGAAAATCAGAGATATTTGGGCGGCTTGATTGGCGCGCGGCCGCCAAGCGCCGTGGCTCTGGTGACGGAATTCTTCCGGATTTTTCGTTTCTTCATCCTTTGTTCGTCCGGTCTTCGTCTGATCTCCTCTATAATTCCCGGAACTTCTTAGACTTCCTTTCTTGGCCATTTTTGTGTGCAATTCCATCTCAATTAAGCTCATTTTTTCTTCTTTTCGCTATTTCTCCATTTCTGACCGCTGTGACACAAAAGAAAGGAAAACGACCCTAATACTATACTAAACATAAATAAAATGAGTAAAATACTAACTAAAAATGACTCAAAAAGTGTATATAAAATACACCGATCAGTGAACATAACAGGTGAGACTGAGTCTTTCCTTCTCTAAGCGATGCCCCCAATCGAACCCGATTGGATTGCTTGGTCGCCTGCAAAGCCGCTAAGTTTGTAATTCGGCCTGTTTTGATGCCTTCCTCCACGAAGTCACCCATTTTCACAACTTCTGCAAAGCTGCGTCCAATAACGCTTATCATCCTTTCGTAGTAGGTCGCATCATTCAAAGATTGTACAAATAGAGTGGTCATTTCACTCTCTACCATAAGTGGTTGTACATTCGCCGCCTCTGAATGTCATCTCATGGCGTACTCTCTGAATGTTTCAGTAGACTTCTTCTCTAACTTTATCAGGTAGAATCTGTCTAGGACGGTTTTTGTATTGAACCTGAATCGCTCCACAAAGTCCTGGGCCAACGTATTCCAACCATGCCACTTCCGCGGGTCCTGGCTGGTATACCAATCTAATGTCTCACCGGTCAAACACCGAATGAATAACTTCATAATGACTGCTGGGTTCTTGCCTACTCCGATCAACTTATCACAGTATGACCTCAAATTTGCAAGGGGGTTCCCCTTCCCATCGAATAAATCAAACTTGGGCACCTTGTATCCTATAGGTAATTCCATATCTGGGTGCATGCAAAGATCCTCATATTCTAATCCATCATGACCCTTGTCCAACCGCATGCTCCGGACAGCTTCGTTCAGACTATGAATCTCTTTGGCTATATCCTCGTCCATTCTGGCTCGGGCATCCTTCTCCATTTCTTCATAATGATCTGTTTCCCGGGGAAGCACAGGGACGGTAAAATGTTGGGTTTCTGTCGTATATGTTGGTAGTCTTGTTTATCTGTTGGGGCTGGTAATAGGTATAGTGCATGGATATTGGATGTCTTGGCAATTCAGACTGATTGGGGTGAAGTAAGTAGGCGGGGGCTGAGATATATAGGTGGTAAAAGGATCATTTTGGGGACGGGGTTGAGGATTGGCTAGGCGAGGGATAGTTGGACATGAATCGGTGACTGGCATTTTCTGTGAGAAACTTTGGGAAATATGTGGTGGCGGAGGTTGATCCAGGGTAGTTTGTGAGGTAGTGGCCCTTTGCTCTGGTATGGGGGTATTCAGACTAATGGATAAGTTTGTCAGATTCCGCAGTCTTTCCATCTCAACCTGCATATCAGCAATTTGTTGTAGTAGTTGTGCTATGCATTCTTCCTGACTAGTGACATTCCTTCCCTCTGAAGGTTTTATTTCGCCGAAAGGAATAATTCCCAAACCATTTGGCTCAGATGCCACTGAGTCAGTCATGTCATCGTTTCGTGCCCTAGACCTGGTAAAGTGTTGATGCTCTGACATTGTTGAATCAAATATGAACCGACCATTTTTTTGGGGGAAGTAATAAATTCTTCTAAAAAATGCAACAAACTGCGTTAGTGTAAAGCACTCGATTTTGCAAAGGTGTAAATAACAATTAGCATGTATATGTTGCACATATATTGTCACATTGCAAGTGAGTCCTAACATGCATGGAGACCCCTTTATGTTTGAGGTAGGCCTAAAAGTCACATATGCGAGACTATTTGTCCAAGTCGTCAAACTGTAATGCTTTTGTTAGAAATGGCGACTAAATGACTGTGCACTTTTTCCAATTTCAGTATGTCATGATTAGGCTTGGATTTGTCTATCATTGTCACGCTACACATAGTATGCTGGTTGGTCGTTGGGTTGAGAAACCCGTCGACAAATTTGGTGTTTCCTAATTGTGGTGTCAATACCAAGGATTGACTCACCTAAGGTAAATGCATGCATGCCTTAAAATAAAGGGTGGTATAGCTCTATCCTAGGTTTTTGAGATTTGGCTTTACTAGACGCAAGGTTCCCGAGCGGACAACTCCAGTGAGAAGGCTACGCGGCTGATCAGACGAACCGATCTAACTCCGCGCAGGCGCCAACTCTCCTAAAATTTGGGTATTTTGAAAGAAATTTGCGGGTGCGCGAAGCACACCAGCGCGTGAGCGTGTGATTGTGTGATTTTTCCAGAGTGGAAGAAGTATGATCGGGATGCCAGTTTAAGGAAAGTAGTAAAAGCAAATAGCAATTAAAACAGTTAAACATGCAAAATTAAAGCAAGCAATTTTAAGGCATTTAAAACAAATAAAAGTAAATAATGTCAAGCAATAATAAACTTAGGTTTGCTATGGTCAAGAACCTCAAGTCCCCAGTGGAGTCGCCATTTCTGTCACGACTTTTTTCGACCGCGACATTATTCAACTCCCTCTTTCTTAGAAATGTTAGCAAATAAAATAAAACTAAAAAAATGCCAAAAGGTATGCTAAGGGTGCTAAAATGCTAAAGTGGTTGCTAAAAGGGGTTCGCGGAGTCGCCACCTAATTAGTTTGGGTGAATTAGGACACCTAAATGTCAACTAGGTTAAAGTCAATATTAACTCCATTAAATGGTCTGCTAAAACTTAATGAGATTCTAGGTAAGAGTTCTTTATTAATCTAGAGGGAAGGGATTATGCACCCTCTAAGGTCCGCTAACTTGCGGTTGTCCTACCAAACCTAGGTTGATTATTATGTTAGCGAAAATGCATGTTTAGAAAGATGTTGTAAGTGTTTTATAAAAGAATGCATTTTGATAAAAGATTTATAAAACTGATGCTATAAAAATATAAAGTTTAAAGGTATTAAAAATGATGCAAAGTCGATTTATTAACTAAATGCACATATTTACTTGCCAACTTAATCTTGATTAACATAAATATGACATGATGCATAAAGATACTTAATTTTGCAATTGAGAAGAATTTATGCCTAAATTTCATGATAAGATATGCAAACTAAATTGTTAGGCAAAAGTTTAGATGTGCATGAGTCTGGAAAGGGAACGCGAATCTAGCCATCACTTTCTCTATTTAAATAAGCCTAAGATAAGTAACTAGGGAAAGACCCAGTTTCTAATATCTAATTACTTTCTAAGTTATTGATTCAAGGTTTAACTATTCTAAGTGTCCTGCTAATTAGAGTAGCGTTAGTCAAATAATCACAACAAATAAATGGGGCAGGGTAGGAAATCAAAAGAGGACTCGAAGAATTGCGATGTAATTCGCCGGCGGGTTGGAATTTCCAATGCGGATACAGAAATGCACATAGATGCGGGTCTTCATTTGTTGTAGCTTGTGATGAGTCTCGCCATGAGACTCTTCATTTTTGCTCCGATGCATTTCATGTAAAAGAATAGGAAAAGATAAGGATTAGTATACGCCCAAAAATATCGAATCAGAGTCTAAAGCACATAATTCAACTTAGACATAATCAGCAAATAAAGTTGTGCAAATTCGTAAATAAAATGATGCAGTTACATGAAAATGTAATAGTCAGCAAGTAAACTGAATGGGCTTAGCCATAAATGTAATAGCCAGCAAGTAAACCATACCATAACTAAATGGGCTTAGCCCACACATGCAAAAACCGAGACTTATGGGCCCTGGACAGCTTATGTGTGACTTTAAACGAAGTAGTGGGCTTTGACAAGCCCAATAATTAAAGCCAATTTAGCAGCACACACACAGATGATAATTGCTAAGCAGACCCAAAAATACGCACAGTATACCTGAAGACCTGCTGCAGTATATAGGTTCTCAAATATGTTGTAAATACATTAGAGTTATGTGCATACTCTGGCAGGTGATGGTTAAATGCAGGAAGGCTTAAAATGCTACATGTGGTCATTAAGGCATTACACATTTAGGCAAGCAAAGGAAAGTGTATGACCAATTCAAATACACACAGGAGACAAAGAATAAGATTAGTGACCATTTGAGGACATCATCTTAAGTATGCAGGGCTATGGATATGAAAGACATGAGCAACCATGCTTAGTCATTTCCCTTTTAGAGTAATACAATTCTGAGTTAAGCATTCGTTTATTTCATATCTGATAAACAATACTCACAAATAGGCAGTGGCCACCTAGGATACATGGATAGATGCAAATAGTCGTTTGCTAGGAACTCGTGACACAGGCTTAGCTAATCGGACACTTAAGAAGAAACTAAACTAAATGAAAGTAATGTATTCAAATAAAGCACACGCATGACTAAGTTTAAAACATACGAACCCGAGAATGGGTAATCTAGAGTAGGCAAAAAGAGGACAAATGTGGTTATTCATTGATGTGGGTAAAGCAATGAGAGGTTTCGACAATTTCAGATAAGGAAACATCCTTGAAGTAATTTAGCACTTCAACAAATATGAGACAATACCAACATATTTAATTTATTTCTAGGCTTAATCTATTACTAAGTGATATGACAAACAATACAGGACATTTAATCGACCGAATATAATCCTTAGACAAATAAACATGCTTTTGAGCATTCAAACGAGTTCAAACAGTTCATAACAACACATAATTACTCCATACGACACACAATACATCGCGACATCACTACAGATTTCGAGCGACGACTAGATTAAGCTAAACACCTTTTTCCAAGAAAACACAAACATATATACGGAACATGCAACATGAATTGAACAACAGAATGTTAAAAGGAATGAATTTACCTTCTTCGAGCAGCGAACCGAGGCAGCGTATCAAGTCGTCGATCCACTCGGAGGATTAATTGTAATGCGATTAAAAAGGGGCGAAGCTCTTATTTTGAGAATGCTTGCTGATTTGCGACTGATCTTGTTCTTTAATTATTTTCTGAAATGTTGATTCTCGATGCTTATTCTTGGTGTTTTTACTCCATTCGAATATGCAGATTCGGGTTGATTTTGGATCGATTTCTCACTGATTTTCGATCGATGAAGGCTTATTTTTTACTCTGTTTTTCTCGTGATAGCTTCACTGATCTCTCCCCCCTATAATGTGCCAATCGATTGGTATTTATAGCATGATTTAGGTTTTTGAGTTATGGTAAGTTTTGGTGTAAGGAAAGATCCGATTTTGGTACTGATTTGTTACGATTTTAGTGTCATTTGGGTCTTGATTCGATTTGATTTTTATGGTCGGAAAAGGGGTGCCGATTTGTAGTGATATGGTAGTTGATTTGTAAGGTGATTCGCCGGATTCTATGGCGAGAATCCCGGCTGGCGATGGGTGTGCGAGGTGCGGCATTTTTTAGGGTTCTCTATTAGGTTTTGGTTCTTTTGTTAAGGACTAGACGGTTAGGGTGATAAAAAGGGGAAGTGGGTTGTGGGTTTTTGGGCTTTGGTAGTGGGCTGGTCGAAAAAATTAGGGAGATTTGGGCTGGTGAGTTGTTTAATGAATTATAGAGACATAATAAGTTTCATTAACCTTACTTGTTTGGAATTATGTAATAACTTAAAGCTAACAAGCCAATTGAAAACGGATAGAAAAGGTTCGAAAAATGAGATAGGAAGTTTCTGCGAAGACTTCGGCTACGTTAAGCTAACAACTCCCTCTAGAGAAGCTACAAAAGGCTACAAAATACATAATAAAAATACATCTCCAAAAACCAGATATAAATCATACAAAAGGAGATCCAACGTCGTAGATCTGCTTACAAGGCATCATCCCCAAAAAAGGGGGGAAATGTTGGAATTGAGGAAAATCTGGCCATATGGCCAATAATTGTAAAAACCCTAATAAAAAGAAAGAAAAAATAAATTTATTAGAGTTAAATCCTGGTGTAAAGGATAAACTTTATACAATTTTAGAAGAATACTCTAGTGATTCTTCGGAAGATTACAGTGATGAGAGCTATTAAACGTTGATTACATCTCAGATAGCTCCTACTCAAGTGATGACTGCAATTGTACGGGAACATGGTGTACCTACAATTATCAGTCTATTAATATTATCTCCAATAGTAGTCAAGAATTCTTCTTTGATATGATAGAACATATCGAAGATGAATGCATCAAAAAACGATATCTTATGGAGCTAAAAAAGCTCATAATTAATCATAAAGACGAGAAAAAGGAAGTTGAACCTTTCAATATGAAACAAGTCTTAAAAAAAATTAAGGCAGCAAAAACTGATACCACCCTGCAAGACTTCCAGAAAGAGGTATCGCAACTTAAACAAGAAATTAACGAGGTTAAAGAAAGACTTAGTTCAGTAGAAACATAGTCCTTTGCTAATAGGCTAATTAAAGAATTAAATCCTCTACGATATATATTCGCGCCTGGAATTTCTAAAGAATTAGCAACAGTTAGTTCAGATGAAGAAGAAAAAGATGAAGAAACCTCTGATCATGAACAATCGGGCGTAAAAACCATTTCAAAGGTAAAAGCCCTAAGCTATCATATCTCGGTTAACCTTGTAATAAACAAGAACTTCGTTATTAATAAAATAGCCCTTTTAGATACAGGAGCAGATCAAAACTGCATCTCAGAAGGACTAATACCAACAAAGTACTTAGAAAAAAGTACCTCTAAACTATACTCCGCCACAAGAGAAAGATCAAAGATAAATTATAAACTCTCAAAAGCGCATGTTTGCAACAATGGAGTCTGCCTCAGAAATGACTTTGTTATTACAAGGAATATTACTGAAGAAGTAATACTGGGTATTCCATTCCTAACCCAAATAAAACCTTACAGGACAAAACTAGATGGTATTTATACCTCATCCTTAGGGAAAGAAATCATATTTCCTTATTTAAATCCTCTTTCGGCAAACGAAAGTAAATTTGTCAAACAGGAAAACAATTTTTAGGTTCCTTAATATCTTCTTTAAGATAATTAATTTGACTAGTTAAAAGGTGAATCCTAAAAATTGTTTTTTGTTTGACAAATTTACTTTCGTTTGCCGAAAGAGGATTTAAATAAGGAAGTATGATTTCTTTCACTAATGATGAAGTATAGATACCATCTAGTTTTGTCGTGTAAGGTTTTAATTGGATTAGGAAGGGAATACCCAGTATTACTTCTTCAGTAATATTCCTTGTAATAACAAAGTCATTTCTGAAGCAGACTCCATTGTTGCAAACATGCGCTTTTGAGAGTTTATAATTTATCTTTAATATTTCTCCTGTGGCGGAGTATAGTTTAGAGGTACTTTTTTCTAAGTACTTTGTTGGTATTAGTCCTTCCGAGATGCAGTTTTGATCTGCTCCTGTATCTAAAAGGGCTATTTTATTAATAACGAAGTTCTTGTTTATTACAAGGTTAACCGGGATATGATAGCTTAGGGCTTTTACCGTTGATATGGTTTTTACGCCCGATTGTTTATGATCAGAGGTTTATTCATATTTTTCTTCTTCATTTGAACTAACTATTGCTAAAGCTTTAGAAGTTCCAGGCGCGAATATATCTCCTAGAGGATTTAATTCTTTAATTAGCTTATTAGCAAAGGACTCTGTTTCTATTGAACTAAGTCTTTCTTTAACCTCGATAATTTCTTGTTTAAGTTGAGATACCTCTTTCTGCAAGTCTTGCAGGGTGGTATCATTTTTGCTGCCTTAAATTTATTTAAGACTTGTTTCATGTTGAAAGGTTCAACGTCCTTTTTCTTGTCTTTATGATTAATGATGAGTTTTTTGGCTCCATAAGATATCACTTTTTGATGCCTTCATCTTCGATATGTTCTATCATATCAAAGAAGAATTCTTGACTACTATTGGAGATAACATTGATTGACTGATCATTGCAGGTACATCATGTTCCCATACACTTGCAGTCATCAATTGAGTATGAGCTATCCGAGATGTAATCAACGTCTAATAGCTCTTCGTAATTGTAATCTTCAGAAGAATCACTAGAGTATTCTTCTAAAATTGTATAAAGTTTATCCTTTACATAAGGATTCAACTCTAATAAATTTATTCTTTCTTTCTTTTTATTAGGGTTTTTACAATTATTGGCAATATGGCTAGATTTTCCACAATTTCAACATTTTCCCTTTTTTGGGGATGATGCCTTGTAATCAGATCTATGGTCTGATGGCTTTTTGGTTTTGGATCTCCTTTTGTATGATTTATATCTAGTTTTGGGAGATGTATCACTACTACATTTCTTACCTAATGCGACGCCCCAGGTAGGTCTAATGCGACGGGTGTTGGAGAGCCGTCGCATTAGATGTGGCTAATGCGACAGGTACACGCTAAAATCCAGAGCTGTTGCATTAGATAAGCTAATGCAATGTCTTGTATGGTCTAATGCGATGTCCCACTATAGCCGTTGCATTAGCCTATCTAATGTAACGGCTGTGGAAGGCTAATGCGATGTGCCTTATGGTCTAATGCAACACCCACGATTGCCGTCGCATTAGCCTATCTAATGCAACAGTTCTGGAAGGCTTATGCGACGGCACCTCCCTTTTAATTTCCCCAAATCAGACGACTTTGATTTCATTTCAAAAGCCCGTGATTCATTTTCATTTCACCCTACCGTCGCATCCCCTTCCTCTAGCTCATCGTCGCATTACCATACATCCCCGTTGTCGTCGCCGTCGCATTACCATTCCGCTTCTCACCCTCGTTCAGCGCAGCAGCACCATCGTTGCTCCGTAGCGGCACCATCGTCGTTCCGCAGCAGCATCAAATCTATACACATACATTCCCTCTTCTCCAAGGTTAGACTTCCCCTTTCATGTTTTATCATTATTAATTCAAGGTTAGATTAATGTATGTGTATAGATTTACTTAGATTTTACCGTCGTTGCGTCGTCAAACTGCTGAAATCGAATTGCTTAGATTTTATTCATTGTTCTTCCAACATTTTGTTTATTTGTAAATTGTAATTCCAAATTAAATTACAGAGAATGTTTGTAATTTACCGTCGTCGTTTTACATTTTGTTTACTGTATGTTTTTCTAGATTTTATTTATTAGTCTCATAAATATTACATTGCGGAAATGGATTGTGGAACTAAGGATTGGTGGATGGCTGCCAAATGGAGTGATGAATATGAACGAGGAGTAGACGAGTATATTAAAAAGGCTTTTGCTACAAAGTCTTAAGGAAACTAAATTTGTTGTCACTATCGTTATTGGAAGCATGAGAATGTTGTGAGAGATCACGTAATATGTAATGGTTTTGTGCCAAGAACATATAAGTTATCTGAATTAGGGATCAAAATTGAAAGAAAAAGAACTAATTTGGATTATGATAAACAATCAAATATGGATGATTGCAATGATGACATAGCAGGGTTGTTGAATAATGCTCGTGATGTTTTTACAGAGGGGTCGAATGACGAGGCAAATTTTTTTTTAAGTTAATTGAAGAAGGTCAGGAGGAACTATATCCGGATGCAAGAAACATTCAAAGCTTTCCTTTATGATTCGGCTATTTATTTTGAAGTGTGATCACAGGCTTACCAATGTTGTATTTGCTGATATATTAGATCTTGTAAGGGAGGTGTTACCCGTTGCAAAATTGCCTAAGTCTTTTAATGAAGCGAAGAGTGTTTTAAAAGTACTAGGGTTGGATTATACTAAGATAGATGCATGCCCCAATGATTGCATGTTGTATTGGGAAGAACATGCAAATGCTACAAGCTGCCATGTTTGTGAGACGCCAAGATGGAAGTCGAATGATAAAGAGAATGACACACGACATGAAAATGGAAAGATCCATTGGATTCCTAATAAGATCCTTAGGTACTTTCCAATAAAGAAAAGATTGCAAAGGTTATTTATGTGAGAAGAGATGGCGAAGTACATGACATGGCATGTTGATGGGCGTGAAAAAAATCGGATTTTACAACATCCAGTGGATGGCCAAGCTTGGAAAGAGTTTGATTGTGTATACTCAAAGTTTGCAGAAGATCCACGCAATGTGAGGTTGGGGTTAGCCACATATGGATTTAGCCCATTCAACTCGATGGGCATTGTTCATAGTACATGGCCTGTTATATTGATCAATTATAACTTTCCTCCATGGATGATTATGAAGCCAGAGTTTTTGATATTAACTTTACTTATCCCTGGTCCTTCTTCCCTGGGTAATGATATTGACGTTTATTTGCAGCCACTAATCAAGGATTTGAAGGATTTGTGGGTGTCTGGGTTGGAAACTTACGATTCTTCAAGTAATCAAAGGTTTGACATACGTGTAGCTTTGATGACTACTGTTAGTGATTTTTCAGCTTATGCAATGTTGTCCGAGTGGAGCACAAAAGGATATTTGGCATGCCCTTCATGTCATTATGAAACAGATTCTGAGAGGTTGTCTTATAGTAATAAGAATTGCTACAGGGCCACTCGTAGATTTCTTGATCCAACTAACCCTTGACGTTAAAAAGAGGAATTTCGATGGAAAACCCGAGGAAAGAAGTGAACCTATTCCTTTGACAGGAATTGATATTGAGAATATGTTGAAAATTTAAACAAAAAGGGTTGACAGTATGCTGTTGAAATCCCTCCTAGGGAAATTTCTGATGGTATTAAAATATCTAATTATTTACTCGTGTTTTAACTTATTTTTACTTTCTAGTTAATTTTGTATCACATTTTGACTTATGTACTTGTTTTTATATTTGTTGATATGTGCAGATGAAAGCTAATAAGTCTAAATTTTCTGCTCCGCAAAGTCAGATTCCAGAGTATGGGCGACAACGGATCGAGAATTTGAAAATGAATGCAGAATTTATGGATGCTCAAGGTGTTGGATATTTGGCTAATCAAATACTACGTAAACATATTCTTGGTTTGGATCGTCTAAGTAGCGGTGGACATCGCAATGACCAGTTGGAAGAAAGAGATGATGAGGCCACATCTGCATATGATGGAGGCAGTAACCACTAGCAATATGGGTGAAAAAGGAAGGTAAATGTTTGAACTTTTGAACCTGCTGCATTATTGATATTTATCTTAGTCTTTGCCTCGGCGGCGATTGTTCTTTGCCTCGACAGCGATTCTACGCCTCGTAGCGATTCTTTCTTCTTTCGCCGCCGATTCTTCTTTGCTTGATCGGTGTATTTTATATACACTTTTTGAGTCATTTTTAGTTAGTCTTTTACTCATTTCATTTATGTTTAGTATAGTATTAGGGTCGTTTTCCTTTCTTTTGTGTCACAGCGGTCAAAAATGGAGAAATGACGAAAAGGAGATGAAATGAGCATAAATGAGATGGAATTGCACACTAAAAGGGCCAAGAAATGAAGTCTAAGAAGTTCCGGGAATTATAGAGGAGATCAGACGAAGTCCGGACGAAAAAAGGACGGCACAAGCAATCATGAGAAAAATGCCTCGAGAGCCGCGGCGCTGGCAGCAGCGCGCTCAATCTGTTGAAAGTCCCGAGAGTTGCAGATTTTCAGGCGCCGCGGCGCCGACGCGGGATTTATGAAGTCTGGGCCGAATTTGACATGTTTTCAGAATCCTAAGGGGATAACTTTTCCTACCTAAAGGGATAACTTTTTCTACCTTAAAACTCTTACCTAAAAGGATTCTAATAACTTTTCCTACCTACATAAATCCTTAACCCTTCACCAAAAGGATTCTTGGTCTATAAATAGTCTCTACATCATTAGAAGAATTCATTCTCCATTCCACCATTCACCATTCTACATCCATCCACTATTCCATCTTGTAAATATTCCACACACAACCCTTGGATGCTAGAAGGTTTGGAGACTCGTTCTTAAGTAATTTTCTTTTCTTTTCTTTACTTTACTTTCAGTTTTTATGTTGGATATTGAATTAGTTCTTGTCATGTCAATGGCTAGGAATTAATTCCATTATAGGGCTTTCCATGTCAAATCACTTGAACCTTATGTTATGAATTGATGCATGTTTATGGTTATTCTTCTTATTGTTGAGATTTACCCAATAATTGCTTTGAATGCTTGGTAATTAATTGATCACTAATTATCATTATTTATATGATTTCTAATCAAACTTTGAAAGGAGGAGGTTGTGACTATGCTGTAAGTTGGGTAGACATAGGTTGGATTGGGGATGAAAATACCTTAATTACTTGTGTAGCGTTAATAAGAGGTTTAAACACCTAATTTCACGCATGGCGCGTGACGATTAACAAGGTTTTTGGTCTTAATCCTCCTATAGAGTCATCCTTATCACCGAAAGGTAGAAAGGGGCGCTACTGGGGTTGGGTGTTTATATAGCCTTAACGGGAGTATAAAACGAATTAGTAAACCTGCTAACTCCAAAAGAAGAAGAACCATAATTCATTGCATTAATAAGTAATATAAGCGGATAGTTGAGGAGACTTGGAAGTCCTATTTCCATCATCACTGAAGTAAACACATAGTTAATTAGTCTTTATAGTTGTTAGTTATAATCAACAAATTCAATTTATGTTAACCAAATAGATACCATAGGATAGATAACCGGTACTTGAAAACCAATCCTTGAGGACGATATTCGGTCTTACCTAGACTATATTACTTGAGTCGACAACGTGCACTTGCGTTAAAGTGTGTGCATTAAATCGCGCATCAAGTTTTTGGCGCCGTTGTAGGGAATTGGCTTACTTTCAATATCGATTTATCTATTCGTATTTCTAATTTGGTTGCTCCAAAAACAAGTTTCTAACTTGTTCTGCGAGCATCTTTTTATCACCTTTTGTTGTTTTTCTCATTTTGCAGGTTAAATTCGAAAAAATAAAATATATATATATAATAAAATCAGGACACATGGACTACTACTATCAGAGACAGTGGAGTCATCAACAGCAGCTTAACCCACAAATTTCAGAGGAAGATCGAAATGAGTTGCAGGCAGGCATACTTATGTTCGCCAAGTGTCAGGCTCAGTTTATGGCTGAGACAAGGGAGTCCCTCAGAAAGTTGGAGACACAAATAGGGCAATTGATGGACGAGATGAGCAATAAAACTCAAGCAAATCTGCCTAGAGACATCATTATGGGAGGTGGTAAGCAAATAGAAGAGCCTGAACCACACCCAGCTGTTGAGGAATCTGGCCAGATAATTGGTGTAGAGAAGGAAAAAGTTACTGAGATCCAGTTATTCATCTTTTTGGATTCCTTGGAGAATCTTTTTCTTGTACCTATTGCAGAAGAAACATCACCAGCTGTCAATGTTGACCCCCAAAAAGAAAGTCCATACCATCAAGAGCACCCCCTAGAGTTGAGAGATGTAGGAAGATTCACTGATCCCTACATTATAGAGAGCCTAAAAGACAAGCATGTCTTGTGTACTTGGGGGATAATCATATATTTGAGGCCCTTGTTTGAAGCAATTGTTGTAGTTGAAGTGAGACCTGCAACAATAACTCTGCGTATTGCAAGCAGTTCGCAGAAGGATCCAATGGGCACTCGTAAAGGTTAATTGCGTCCGGCTAAAAGACGTTAAAGACAGCGCTTGTTGGGAGGCAACCCAATGTTTTTAATTATGTTATTTTAATTTCTGTCTTTAGTTTATTTTATTTTGTCTTGAACAGTCTCACGGTCTTGGGTTCTTGTTTTGTGTTGTTGGATGACAGGTGGACTGAAAGCTAAAACCGAGGAAAAAGGAGCAAAAACGCTAAAAAAAAAAAAAAAGAAGGAAGCGATCGTCGTGCAGCTGAACTCAGAGCCACAAGACTAGCGTGCGCACGAACTTCGTGAGAGCCATACTCCGTGCAAATTCCAGAATTGTTTTCCTCCTAGACCTCCGTTATGACCGCTGTGTTGTGTCAGTAAGTTGGCCCTATTTTTTTTGTCACTCTTGCACACATTGGGGACAATGTGTGATTTAAGTTTGGGGGGATGTTTTATTGTTTTTGAGTCTTTTTGAATTGTTTTTTTTATTTTTGAGTAATTTTTGAGTAATTTTTTTTTTTTAGTCATAATATTTTTTTTAATGATCATGCATGTTGTAGTTACTTGAAATGCCTAGTGAAGTAAAGTGGAATAATGTAGTGGAATTAGAAGCAACCATCTGAACACTTAGGATAGATATGCCAAAAATTCATAAAAATCGAACTATTTGGGGTATCTTGCTTGATTTATGCATTGTTAGTGATTAAACCTATGTGTCTGCTTGCTTGCTATTTGAGGCGAAATAGTTAGGATATGCATGTTAGGGAGATGACTCAGACATTTCTTTGTTAGCCCTTTCTTACCATTCTTCGCCTATCCCTGACAGTCAAATTATATCCCTAGTCAGCTCCTTTGAGCCTAAAAATAAGACCTTTCTTTGACACCCTATAATTCCATACTTGTGTCATAAGTGATAAATTGAGATGTTTGGAATATAAAGTGTTAAAAAAGAGACAAAAGAGAGTAAACAATTTTGATATACCCCAATGAAAAAGTAATAATAAATAGGCAAAAGCCTAAGTTTGGGGGTGTCTGCTATTCATCATACACCTCATTCTCTCAAAACAAAAGAGGGGAAAGATAGGTATAAAGTAAAAAAGAGAATCGAAAGAAAAGGGAAGAGTTGAAAGAAAAAGAGCTTATGGTACATAAATTGAGCCTAAATGCCTATTTTTACCTACCCCTGCCTAAGCCTACATTACAACCCTGAAAAACCCTGAAGATCTCTAATATATGTATCCATGATTAGTGGAGAATAACAAGTAAACATGTCATAGGATTTTGAAATTAACATGCATAGTTAAGTATTCTTACTTCCATTGAGTATGATTAAATTAAATTTGCGAAATATCTGACTTGAGTGTTTAGAATGCTAAAAAAAATCCATGCTATATGTTCCTACATATTATCCTACTAACCTTCATGCTTTTCTAAGTGACAATTATACAGCAATTTGATCAATGTCTTTGAGTCATTTTATTTTCTTTTCTTTCATGTCTTTGTTTATATTTTTGATCTTTGCTCGAGGGCGAGCAAATGTTAAGTTTGGGGATATTTGATCGGTGTATTTTATATACACTTTTTGAGTCATTTTTAGTTAGTCTTTTACTCATTTCATTTATGTTTAGTATAGTATTAGGGTCGTTTTCCTTTTTTTTGTGTCACAACGGTAAAAAATGGAGAAATGACGAAAAGGAGATGAAATGAGCATAAATGAGATGGAATTGCACACTAAAAGGGCCAAGAAATGAAGTCTAAGAAGTTCCAGGAATTATAGAGGAGATCAGACGAAGTCCAGACGAAAAAAGGACGACGAAACGAAAATCCGCCAGAAAAATGCCTCAGGAGCCGCGGCGCCTGGCAGCAGCGCCGCGGCGCTCAATGCGCTGAAAGTCCCGAGAGTTGCAGATTTTTGTGCTCGCGCGCCATTCTCGCAAGCGCGGCGACGCTGATTTATGAAATGCAGGCGGGTGACATGTTTTCAGAATCCTAAGGGGATAACTTTTCCTACCTAAAGGGATAACTTTTCCTACCTTAAAACCCTTACCTAAAAGGATTCTAATAACTTTTCCTACCTACATAAATCCTTAACCCCTCACCAAAAGGATTCTTGGTCTATAAATAGTATCTACATCATTAGAAGAATTCATTCTCCATTCCACCATTCACCATTCTACATTCATCCACCATTCCATCTTGTAAATATTCCACAACACAACCCTTGGATGCTAGAAGGCTTGGAGACTCGTTCTTAAGTAATTTTCTTTTCTTTTCTTTACTTTACTTTCAGTTTTTATGTTGGATATTGAATTAGTTCTTGTCATGTCAATGGCTAGGAACTAATTCCATTATAGGGCTTTCCATGTCAAATCACTTGAACCTTATGTTATGAATTGATGCATGTTTATGGTTATTCTTCTTATTGTTGAGATTTACCCAATAATTGCTTTGAATGCTTGGTAATTAATTCATCACTAATTATCATTATTTATATGATTTCTAATCAAACTTCGAAAGGAGAAGGTTGTGACTATGTTGTAAGTTGGGTAGACATAGGTTGGATTGGGGATGAAAATGCCTCAATTACTTGTGTAGCATTAATAAGAGGTTTAAACACCTAATTTCACGCATGACGCGTGACGATTAACAAGGTTTTTGGTCTTAATCCTCCTATAGAGTCATCCTTATCACTGAAAGGTAGAAAGGAGCGCTACTGGGGTTGAGTGTTTATATAGCCTTAACGGGAGTATAAAACGAATTAGTAAACCTGCTAACTCCAAAAGAAGAAGAACCATAATTCATTGCATTAATAAGTAATATAAGAGGATAGTTGAGGAGACTTGGAAGCCCTATTTCCATCATCACTGAAGTAAACACATAGTTAATTAGTCTTTATAATTGTTAGTTATAATCAACAAATTCAATTTACGTTAACCAAATAGATACCATAGTGTCGCGCCCTTTTTCGACCGCGGCATTTATTTTCTAAACTCCTGCTTAAAATGCAAAGGTTAGAAAAATAAAATAAACAAAAAGAAAGTTAAAGAAATGTTTAAAGTATTAAAAATGCTAAAGAAGTTTGCTAGAATGCTAAGGGTTCGCGGAGTCGCCACCTAATTAATTGGGTGAATTAGGACACCTAAATGTTTAACTAGTTTGAAGTAAAACATTAACTCCATTTTAAAGTCTGCTAAACTTAGTGAGATTCCGGGCAAGGGTTCTTTATTAATCTAGAGGGAAGGGGTTAGGCACCCTCTAAGATCCGCTAACTTGCGGTTGTCCTGCCAAACCTAGGGTTAATTATTATGTTAGAGAAATGCATGTTTTAGAAAATATTTGAAAGAAAGTATTTAAAACATATAAGATGTATTTTGACCAAAAGAAAGTGTAAGATTTTGTTTTAATATATATAAAGTTAGTTTTGATGGAAAACATGCAGTCATAAGGTATTTATATGAATTTATTCGATTGTATAGCATAACATAGAAGTAGTGGTGCAAAATCAATTATGGCAAAATATGCATTATAAAACAGTCCTAGCATACAAAGTGTCCATTTAGTAAGCAAAATAATTTTCATATATGAATGATAATGCATTTTGAAAATGGGTTAGAATTTGATCACAAATAATATCCTAGCTACATGATTGATTATGCAAGTGAAGATTATTGGGTGGTTTATTAGAAATGCTAAACAATGTATGGCGTGCCTAAAGTAATTAACTTAAGGAAGGCAAAATTAAATTAATGCTAAGCTACTTTATAATTTATTGGCTCGAGGTTTAACTATTTTGAGTATCCTACTAATTAATGTAATGTTAGACATATAATTTACAACAAATAAATGAATGGGGCGGGTAGAAAATAATTAGAAGGATTCGGAATGGCGATGTCTTTCGCTGCGCTTTGGAATTCGATGCGGATAGAGAAATGCACATAGATGCGGGTATTAATGGAGTGTGGCGAGTCTCGTACGAGACTCTTCCTTTGCTCCAAGGCATTGCGTTTCATGTAAAAATAAGAAAAGATAAGGATTAGTATATGCCCAAAATACCGAATCAGAGTCTAAAGCATATAATTCAACTTAGACAACCAACAAATAGAGTAGTGCAAATCCATAAATAAAACTATGCAGTTACGTGAAAATGGTCTATTCAAATAGATCGAATGGGCACCGCCATAAACGTAATAGCCATGAGTAACAATACCATAACTAAATGGGCTTAGCCACACATGCAAAAACCGAGACTTATGGGTTCGGACGACTTATGTATGACTTCAAATGGAGCGGTGGGCTTTGACAAACTCAACAACTAAAGCCAATTTATCAACACATGCAGATAGTAATTGCTAATGAAACGGTCGAATATACCCAAAAATACACACAATATACCTGAAGACCTGCTGCAGTATATGGGTTCTCAAATATGTTGTAAATACACTAAAATTAGACTGTATACTCCTACAGGTGGTGGTTAAAGGCTTAAAATGCTACATGTTGTCATTAAGGCATTACACTTTTAGGCAACCAAAGGAAATGTATGACCAATTTGAATACACACAGGAGACAAACAATAAGATTAGTGACCATTTTAGGACATCATCTTAAGTATGCAGGTTGTGGATATGGAAGACATGAGCAACCACCTTAGCAATTTCCTTTTAGAGCAATGCAATTTTTGTGTTAGGCATTCATATATTTCATATCTGGTAAACAACACTCACAAATAGACAGTGGCTACCTGGGATACATGAATAGATGTAAATAGTCGTTTGCTGGGATCTCGTGACACAGGCTTAGCTAATCAGACACTAAAGAAGAATCTGAACTACATACAAATAATGTATTCAAATAAAGCACACACATGACTAAGTTTAAAACATACGGACCGAGACTGGGTAATCTAGAGCAGGCAATAAGAGGACAAAGTTAGATATTCATTGATGTGGGTAAGGCGACGAAAGGTTTCAACAGTTTCAGATTTCTTTTGCACGTAACCCGAAAGGTAAGGAAACATCCTTGAAGTAATTTAGCACTTCAACAAATATGAGACAATACCAACATTACTTAATTTACTTCCGGGCTTAATCCATTACTAGGTGATATGACGAACAATACATGACATTTAATCGACCAAATATAATCCTCAGACAAATAAACACGCTTTTGAGCATTCAAACGAGTTTAGACAGATCACAACAACATACAATTATTCAATACAACACACAATACACCACTGTATCCTATACTAATCTCAGTTATGCGATCAAACTAAATCGCTACATTTAATACGTAAAATGCATGAAATACCAAATGAACGGAAAAGAGTTTGGGTTTACCTTCTCCGGACAGCGACCCGAGGCAGCGTATCAAGTCGTCGGTCCACTCGAGTTTTGGTTTTTGCGATGCGAATGAAAGGGCAAGGTTTAGTTGCTGATTTCTGATTGATTTTGAAAGAAAAGGTTTCGAGACCCCTGTTCTTGTGACTCTAATTATCTGTTGCTGTTGGACTCCTCTGGGCCTTCACGTATATGCTCTGTGTTCGACCCGTCTCTGCTGTGTTTCTTAAATGCTGTCGAGGAGGTCCCTATCGATGCCTTTGCATGTTCTTATATAGCCCCCATTGAGTTCCAATAATGGTAAGCTTTTAGGGCTGAGATTGGGCTAATATCGGTACTGAGATTTCGTAAGATTCTAGGTGTGATTTGAATGGATTATGGTAAGGAAATGATTTGAAGGGATTTGTGGAAGATTCGTTTGGTTATGGAAGGAAGGGCCGGCTAGGGTACGTGGGTAAGGGAAGGCTCCCGGATTCTCCTGAGAATCTCGTCTTTGGTGTCTTGGCGGCGATGGAAGGGGTTTCTAGGGTTGCTGGCTTTTTAGGTTTCGTTAAGAACGAAGATGAGAGAGCTGAGGGCTTAAAGGGATGCTGAACGTTCAAAGGGGGCAAGGGCGTGGGCTTGAAGGAAGGTAATGGGGCTGGGTCGATATAAGGTTGAGTGGGTAGTGGGCTTGCGGGTTTGGGGCGACGTGGGCTGCGGGTTGGGTTGCGGGTTTAAGGGATTGGGCTGGGTAGTTTATTTAGGAGTTGATTAATTAGTTTTAGGCTTTTAATTAGTGGTGAGTTTTAGGTATTTAATTCTAGGTGTTTAATTAGTGGTGAGTTTTAGGTATTTAATTCTAGGTGTTTAATTAGTTAATTAATTAGTGCTAGTTTTAGGTGCTATTTAATTAATTAGTAGTAAATTAAATCAATAAATTGTGCTTAGATTATTTAGGTGCTTTATTAAAATTATTACAAGAAAAAAAATGGGCGTGCTATTTAATTAATGCTTAATACTTTAGAATGCGACGCTATTATTTAAAATCTTATTGTTATGCATTATTGCGAAGTTAAATTAAAATTGCATTGAGTTTATATTAAATTACTTAAATGCTGAATGCAAGTACGATATTTAAGAATCGTTTAAAGCTTTATAAATGCGGTGCTATTAAATGCATATATTAGATTAAAATTGATTTTAAAGTTACAAATGATTACTAATAAATGCGGCTAGGCTACCTGACACGACGTTATCGCCTAATTAATTATTTTATGCATTTATTAATTATTTAAGAATTACGACAAAGCTTAAAGTTAATAAGTGCGGGCGCGGGACTCTAAATGCTTAAAACTCTACGTAAGACGCGATGCCATTATTAAATTATTTATTTATGCCTGTATTTATGTTTTTATTGTTGTATTTTATTATAAAAATCCTAAAAATTTTTTTTTTTTACAAAATTAGTGTAATTTTATGGTTAATGGCTGGACGGGAGGGTCAAAATTGGGTGTCAACAGATGTCCCTCTTTGTATGGAGATGATGGAAGAATCTTCGGACAAAGACGTTGACTCATGTAATTTTGTCTCGATCTTCGACTGCAAAAATCTTTGGCGGTAGACAAGTGACGCAAAAATCAAAAAGCGTCGAGGTCGAGTTATGACGACACTGGGTTACCATGGTCTAAACACCAAGGCGGGCTAACGCGGACTCAAAGACTGTCCCAGTGTCGAGTTATGATGACACTGGGCTACCATGGTCAAAACACTGCGGGCTAACGCGGACTAGCCGCCCCGAGGTCGAGTTATGACGACACTGGGTTACCATGGTCAAAACACCAAGGCGGGCTAACGCGGACTCAAAGCTGTCCCAGTGTCGAGTTATGACGACACTGGGTTACCATGGTCAAAACACCAAGGCGGGCTATCGCGGACTCAAAGCTGTCCCAGTGTCGAGTTATGATGACACTGGGTTATGGTGCAAAAAGTAAAGAATAAAAACTGGCTTGTGGTGCTGGGTTCTACGGTGATGTGGAGCGAGTGGACCGACGCTTGAGGCCGCTTCTGCCAATCGCTGGGAAGGTTGGCCCCCCAACAGATTGCCCCGGTTCGCTGTAAGAGAAAATCCACGTTGTGCTCCTGCTGCTGCATGCTAAGACTTGAACAAACGGTTAGTGCATAACTGCTAAGGCAAAATAATTTTAAAAAAACAATGCAACTGTGAATAGAAAAGGTTATCCTGCAAAAATATGATGCCTGCTGTGTTGATGCGATGCTGCGAATGCTGTGATTTCGCCCTTGCACGGACGTGTTGCGATTGTGAATGCGGATATGTTGTCCTTGCTGCAATTGTCCCTGTATACTAAAGCTCAAGAAAGAGTTAGTGCATAACTGCTAAGACAGAATAATAAAGCATGCGTAAGAAATGCAATTTCGGGAGTATAGAAATCGTCCCTGCGTGATATGCTGATGATGGCGTCGTTTTCAGACTTGGCGTCGTTTTCGGACTGGGCGTCGTTTTCAGACTTAGCGTCGTTTTCGGACTTAGCGTCGTTTTCGGACGTGGCGTCGTTTTCGGACGGGGAGTCGTTTTCGGACTTAGCGTCGTTTTCGGACGTGGCGTCGTTTTCGGACGGGGAGTCGTTTTCGGACTCGGAGTCGTTTTCGGACTTAGCGTCGTTTTGGTGATGCGTTTTGGGCCGCGTCGTTTTTGGGCCGGCGTCGTTTTGACGCGAGTCGTTTCGGACTTATTCTTTGCGCTCGCATAGACTAAAGGTCAAGGAAGAGTTAGTGCATAAATTCTAATACATAATAATAAAGCATGAATGATAAAAATGCAATTTTGAGAACCGAGAACATCTTCCTTGTGTAGATGTAATATGCTGATGATGGCGTCGTTTTGGACTTCTTTGTCGATAACGCCGTTACTGGACGTGTTCTTCTTTGGCGTCGTCGCGTGGACTTGCTTTGTCCGATAACGCCGTTATGCGGGCGTGTTCTTCTTTGGCGTCGTTGCATGGACTTCTTGATTACGTCGTTATGCGGGCGTGTTCTTCTTTGGCGTCGTTGCGTGGACTTCTTGATTACGCCGTTATGCGGGCGTGTTCTTCGGCGCCGTTGCGTGGATCGTACGATAACGCCGTTGTTTGGGCGTATTCTTTCTTTGGCGTCGTTGCGTGGACTTCTTTGTCTTCGCCGATAACGCCGTTGTTTGGGCGTATTCTTCTGGCGTCATTGCATGGACTTCTTGATTACGCCGTTGTTTGGGCGATGTTCTTTCTGGCGTCGTTGCGTGAGACGCGCCGATGGTGTCGCTGGACATAATCGCGATGGCGTCGTTGCCGGGCGTGTTATTCTTTGGCGTCGTTGCGTGGACTTCTTTGTCCGATAACGCCGTTACTGGACGTATTCTTCTTTGGCGTCGTTGCGTAGACTTCTTTGTCTTTGATAACGTCGTTACTGGGCGTGTTCTTTGCTCAGTAGAATAAATGCTCCCGCAAACTAAGCTTCGAAAAGCGTTAGTGTATACATTTAAACAAAATGATAAATATATATGAGAAATGCAATTATGTGAATAAGGATGTCTTCCCTGTATGATATGCGGGGTGTTGTGAAATGCTGAGATGTTGTCCTTGGGTGGACATGCTAGATCTTTGCCATCGAATTGTCATGATGCCTTTGTTGTGATGCATTCGTGAACCATGTGGATTGTCATGATGTCTTTGTTGTGCGTTTGTGTCGCATGAGCCGCATTTGACTCTAGGCCCGAGCGACGCGCTATAATTTGTTGCGGACTTTTGAATTCGATCGCTGATTGTCGGTGCCTCTATCTCTCGAGCGTATGGAATCATATTTGTCGGTGTCCTTTCGTGGCGAAGTCCTTAAAGATGTCCCGATTTTGGTAATGGCCCAGTCGGATATATGTCGTCGCCTGGACATAATGCTGATAACGTCGTTGCCTGGACGTGTCGCTGCTGCTCCTATAGGATAAGTGCTCCTGCAAGCTTGAGAAAACATTAGTGTATACCTGTTTAAATGAAATGGTAAACACATACGAGAAGTCTGATTTTATGGGTAGAGATGTTGTCCTGCTCGCGGATGAATCGAGATGTCGTCCTTGCATGGACATGCTAAATGCTGCCACTGACGAATTGTCATGATGCCTCTGTTGGGTGTGATGCATTGGTTGCCAATTTGACTTTGTGCCTTAGTTGATGCGCTAGGTTTTGTTGCGGAACTCTGAACTTTGATTGCCGATTGTTGATGCCGCTTCTGCTGCTTCAGCCGCTTCGGACTTTGGATTGTTGTCATCCTCTGCCTTTGTTGCTTTTGCTGCTTCTGCTAATACGAAGAAACCTTTCGCCGTATTTTCCATTTCGGCTATTGCACTTTCTGCTTTTGTTAATATGAAAAGACCTGCGCTCAAAGAAAATTTGTGAGTTTTGGGGGGGGTCGATTTGTATTTGACTTCGCCGCCTTGTCCCTTGACATCTGCGCGCCTGGCCTGTTTGGACTTGCAATCCCTGTCTGGTTTTCTACATAGTCCCAGTTTTGAAAAGGTGTCATGCTGCTCTTCTTTTCTGAGACCCCTGCTTTGCCTATAGGAACCAAGACAGGTTCCGACTCGTTCCGCTCAGATGCACTTGAATCGGTCATGTCGCTGGACCGTGCCTTTGATCTTGTGAAACATCTGATGCTCTGCCATTGCTAAGTCAAATACAACTCGACCTTTGGGGGGAGATGATAAATCTTTCTAAAAATGCAACGAACGGTGTTAGCATAAAGCACATAATTTGCAGGTATGTAGCAGATATATTGCACATAGCACATTCAAACGTTTCCTAACATGCAAGGGGGACCTCTTTATGCCGGAGGTAAGCCTAAACGTCACTTATGCGAGATTATGACGGGTTCGTCCAAGTCGTCCAACTATAATGCTTTTGTTGGAAATGGCGACCAAATGACGGTGCACTTTTCCCAATTTCAGCATGTCATGATTGGGCTTGGATTTGTCTGTCATTGTCACGCTACACATAATATGCTGGTTGGTCGTTGGGTTGAGAAACCCGTCGACAAGTTTGGTGTCTTCCTAATTGTGGTGTCGATGCCAAGGACCAACCCACCTAAGGTAAATGCATGCATGCCCTAAAATAAGGGTGGTATAGCTCTATCTTAAGTTTGCTAAGATTTGGCTTTTACGGGCCTTGAGTTCGGCGGACAACTCGAGTGAAGGCTCTGCGCCACCCGGTTAGACCGGGCACTCCACGTATATTACCAACTCTCCTAAATTTGGTTTTTGAAGAAAGAATTTTGCTGATGCACCCAGCGCACCTTGCATGTAGTGTGTGTTTGTGTGAATTTTCCAGAGTGGAAGAAATATGAGCGGGATGCCAGTTTAAGGAAAGCAGTAAAGCAGGTAGCAATCAAAAATAAATAAAACAAAATACAACACACAAAAATTAAATGCAAAATAATTGCCAAATAATTATCCTAGGTCTGTTGTGGTTAAGAACCTAAAATCCCCAGCAGAGTCGCCATTTCTGTCGCGCCCTTTTTCGACCGCGACATTTATTTTCTAAACTCCTGCTTAAAATGCAAAGGTTAGAAAAATAAAATAAACAAAAAGAAAGTTAAAGAAATGTTTAAAGTATTAAAAATGCTAAAGAAGTTTGCTAGAATGCTAAGGGTTCGCGGAGTCGCCACCTAATTAATTGGGTGAATTAGGACACCTAAATGTTTAACTAGTTTGAAGTAAAACATTAACTCCATTTTAAAGTCTGCTAAACTTAGTGAGATTCCGGGCAAGGGTTCTTTATTAATCTAGAGGGAAGGGGTTAGGCACCCTCTAAGATCCGCTAACTTGCGGTTGTCCTGCCAAACCTAGGGTTAATTATTATGTTAGAGAAATGCATGTTTTAGAAAATATTTGAAAGAAAGTATTTAAAACATATAAGATGTATTTTGACCAAAAGAAAGTGTAAGATTTTGTTTTAATATATATAAAGTTAGTTTTGATGGAAAACATGCAGTCATAAGGTATTTATATGAATTTATTCGATTGTATAGCATAACATAGAAGTAGTGGTGCAAAATCAATTATGGCAAAATATGCATTATAAAACAGTCCTAGCATACAAAGTGTCCATTTAGTAAGCAAAATAATTTTCATATATGAATGATAATGCATTTTGAAAATGGGTTAGGAATTTGATCACAAATAATATCCTAGCTACATGATTGATTATGCAAGTGAAGATTATTGGGTGGTTTATTAGAAATGCTAAACAATGTATGGCGTGCCTAAAGTAATTAACTTAAGGAAGGCAAAATTAAATTAATGCTAAGCTACTTTATAATTTATTGGCTCGAGGTTTAACTATTTTGAGTATCCTACTAATTAATGTAATGTTAGACATATAATTTACAACAAATAAATGAATGGGGGCGGGGTAGAAAATAATTAGAAGGATTCGAGGAATGGCGATGTCTTTCGCCTGCGGCTTTGGAATTCCGATGCGGATAGAGAAATGCACATAGATGCGGGTATTAATGGGTCGCGGCGAGTCTCGTATCGAGACTCTTCCCTTTGCTCCAAGGCATTGCGTTTCATGTAAAAAATAAGAAAAGATAAGGATTAGTATATGCCCAAAATACCGAATCAGAGTCTAAAGCATATAATTCAACTTAGACAACCAACAAATAGAGTAGTGCAAATCCATAAATAAAACTATGCAGTTACGTGAAAATGGTCTATTCAGCAAGTAGACCGAATGGGCCTGGCCATAAACGTAATAGCCAGTGAGTAACAATACCATAACTAAATGGGCTTAGCCCACACATGCAAAAAACCGAGACTTATGGGTTCTGGACAGCTTATGTATGACTTCAAATGGAGCAGTGGGCTTTGACAAACTCAACAACTAAAGCCAATTTATCAACACATGCACAGATAGTAATTGCTAACAGAAACGGTCAGAATATACCCAAAAATACACACAATATACCTGAAGACCTGCTGCAGTATATGGGTTCTCAAATATGTTGTAAATACACTAAAATTAGACTGTATACTCCTACAGGTGGTGGTTAAAGGCTTAAAATGCTACATGTTGTCATTAAGGCATTACACTTTTAGGCAAGCAAAGGGAAATGTATGACCAATTTGAATACACACAGGAGACAAACAATAAGATTAGTGACCATTTTAGGACATCATCTTAAGTATGCAGGGTTGTGGATATGGAAGACATGAGCAACCCTGCTTAGCAATTTCCTTTTAGAGCAATGCAATTTTTGTGTTAGGCATTCATATATTTCATATCTGGTAAACAACACTCACAAATAGACAGTGGCTACCTGGGATACATGAATAGATGTAAATAGTCGTTTGCTGGGATCTCGTGACACAGGCTTAGCTAATCAGACACTAAAGAAGAATCTGAACTACATACAAATAATGTATTCAAATAAAGCACACACATGACTAAGTTTAAAACATACGGACCGAGACTGGGTAATCTAGAGCAGGCAATAAGAGGACAAAGTTAGATATTCATTGATGTGGGTAAGGCGACGAAAGGTTTCAACAGTTTCAGATTTCTTTTGCACGTAACCCGAAAGGTAAGGAAACATCCTTGAAGTAATTTAGCACTTCAACAAATATGAGACAATACCAACATTACTTAATTTACTTCCGGGCTTAATCCATTACTAGGTGATATGACGAACAATACATGACATTTAATCGACCAAATATAATCCTCAGACAAATAAACACGCTTTTGAGCATTCAAACGAGTTTAGACAGATCACAACAACATACAATTATTCAATACAACACACAATACACCACTGTATCCTATACTAATCTCAGATTATGCGACTGAAACTAAACTGCTACACATTTAATACAGAAAATGCACAGAAATACCAAATGAACGGAAAAGAGTTTGGGTTTACCTTCTCCGGACAGCGACCCGAGGCAGCGTATCAAGTCGTCGGTCCACTCGAGTTTTGGTTTTTGCGATGCGAATGAAAGGGCAAGGTTTAGTTGCTGATTTCTGATTGATTTTGAAAGAAAAGGTTTCGAGACCCCTGTTCTTGTGACTCTAATTATCTGTTGCTGTTGGACTCCTCTGGGCCTTCACGTATATGCTCTGTGTTCGACCCGTCTCTGCTGTGTTTCTTAAATGCTGTCGAGGAGGTCCCTATCGATGCCTTTGCATGTTCTTATATAGCCCCCATTGAGTTCCAATAATGGTAAGCTTTTAGGGCTGAGATTGGGCTAATATCGGTACTGAGATTTCGTAAGATTCTAGGTGTGATTTGAATGGATTATGGTAAGGAAATGATTTGAAGGGATTTGTGGAAGATTCGTTTGGTTATGGAAGGAAGGGCTGGCTAGGGTACGTGGGTAAGGGAAGGCTCCCGGATTCTCCGGCGAGAATCTCGGGGCTGCTGGTGTCTTGGCGGCGATGGAAGGGGTTTCTAGGGTTGCTGGCTTTTTAGGTTTCGTTAAGAACGAAGATGAGAGAGCTGAGGGCTTAAAGGGATGCTGAACGTTCAAAGGGGGCAAGGGCGTGGGCTTGAAGGAAGGTAATGGGGCTGGGTCGATATAAGGTTGAGTGGGTAGTGGGCTTGCGGGTTTGGGGCGACGTGGGCTGCGGGTTGGGTTGCGGGTTTAAGGGATTGGGCTGGGTAGTTTATTTAGGAGTTGATTAATTAGTTTTAGGCTTTTAATTAGTGGTGAGTTTTAGGTATTTAATTCTAGGTGTTTAATTAGTGGTGAGTTTTAGGTATTTAATTCTAGGTGTTTAATTAGTTAATTAATTAGTGCTAGTTTTAGGTGCTATTTAATTAATTAGTAGTAAATTAAATCAATAAATTGTGCTTAGATTATTTAGGTGCTTTATTAAAATTATTACAAGAAAAAATGGCGTGCTATTTAATTAATGCTTAATACTTTAGAATGCGATGCTATTATTTAAAAACTTATTGTTATGCATTATTGCAGTTAAATTAAAATTGCATTGAGTTTATATTAAATTACTTAAATGCTGAATGCAAGTACGATATTTAAGAATCGTTTAAAGCTTTATAAATGCGGTGCTATTAAATGCATATATTAGATTAAAATTGATTTTAAAGTTACAAATGATTACTAATAAATGCGGCTAGGCTACCTGACACGACGTTATCGCCTAATTAATTATTTTATGCATTTATTAATTATTTAAGAATTACGACAAAGCTTAAAGTTAATAAGTGCGGGCGCGGGACTCTAAATGCTTAAAACTCTACGTAAGACGCGATGCCATTATTAAATTATTTATTTATGCCTGTATTTATGTTTTTATTGTTGTATTTTATTATAAAAATCCTAAATTTTATTTTTTTTTTACAAAATTAGTGTAATTTTATGGTTAATGGCTGGACGGGAGGGTCAAAATTGGGTGTCAACACATAGTATAGATAACCGGTACTTGAAAACCAATCCTTGAGGACGATATTCGGTCTTACCTAGACTATATTACTTGAGTCGACAACGTGCACTTGCGTTAAAGTGTGTGCATTAAATCACGCAGCATCATTGCTGCGCCTCGGCGCATCGATGATGATCTTCTGCTACCTCGGAATCGCCGCTACCTTAGCGAGCAAAGAATCGCTGTTGCCTTCCGCTTTGCTTGCCTCGACGCGATTCTTTGCCTAATTTCATCCATACTCTAATTTCGTCCATTACAGGTTTTAGCTCGGCCACAAAATATGGAGGATTTTGTGAAAAAGAATAATCCAAAATAGAAGGATCATCAAGTTGAGAAGAATCAACAATCTTTTGTACCGCAAAAGCAACAGAAAAAAGGTCATTTTGTTCTCCAGGTTCTATGTCAGCATATCTTGAATTACGGAAAAAACAAGTAGAAAACATAGAAATGGTTGCAACAAGGAATCAAATTGTCATACATACTAATGCATCGGCAGAAAGACAAGATAATGAAAGAGATGATAATAATTATGTCCAACTAAATGATAATTCCAATGATGCTGGACATGACCATGAAGATTTGGAATCAGCGGCTGAAGACAAAAATGAAGGTACACATTACTATTTATTAATCATATAGCTTATAAGCATACTAAATTAATACATGAATTAATAGTTGAATCTAAAACAGTTGCCAATAAGAAGAAGCATCGAGGGCCAACAAAGCTTACAAAGGTTCATGCGCGTACAAAAGAGGAGCGCCAAGTTATTATTTTGAACTCATTAGGCCAGCCAGTTGGACCTACGAATGAAATACTTGATGAATTCAAATTTTTCTTGGAAACTTTGGGGACGGATTTCGAGCTTGCGCCATTGAATTATACTTGTTTTCCAAGTCTTCCCACACATGACAAAATATGGGATTATGTTTTGGTATGTTGAAATATTACGAATATATTCTTGTTTCTAGACCTTTATTTATTACTAATGTGTCGCTTTAATGATTGATATAGAAAAAATATATGGTTGCTGAAGACGGAAGGAAATATGTAATGGAGACAGTTAATGCAAGTTGGCGAAGTTATAAATGCAAAATTAAGAAGAATCACTTCTATAAATATGATAGTGATGATTTAAGATGGTTTCACAAACCTGAGACTATTTCAGTACCTCAGTTTCAGGACCTCTTAAATTATTGACATTGTGAAAAGATTGAGGTATTCAATTAAATTTTCTTAAGTTTTCGTGTATTAATAATGATGTAATATTATTCTAACTTATTATTTTTATCTCACATGCAGAATGTAAGAGAAATAGAGACAATCGTCTATTTATGGATGATATGCACACGATGGGTCGTAAGTCGTTTGCAATGTTACGTCATGAATTGGTATACACTTTTCTTTTTCAATAATTGAATTATCTCTTTGCTTCTATTAGTTCTCACTAATTTTAATTTGTAAAAATTTAAGACTTAGGTATTTGTGTGCTAAATTTTGTTTTGTTTTTTACAGCAATAAGATCCGAATAAGGAAGAACCTTCTCAAGCAAAGGTCTACAAAGAATCAAGGAAAAGAGTTCCAGGGAGAACATACCATACCATCAACGAGAAAACTGAACATAATATTGTGAGTTAATAAATTGTATTATCATATATTTGCGTATTATTGATAATTTAGTAAGACAATGACTTAACATTCTATAAATAGGCAAAGATAGATGCTATGGAGTCCACCCAACACGGAGAAGGTAGCAACTCTATGGATCTAGTTCTTTACTCTGAAGTGCTTCAAGGTCCCAAAAGCAAAGATCACTTACGACTTGTCAGAAAAGGTGTGACAAAGACTGATTTGAAGAAAAAAGAAAAAACTGTGTTTCATAATTAGGAGGAATTCTTGTAAATATGAAAGGTGAGTTAGTGCAACAGACTTACCTTGGCCAGTTGCATCAGTGATTATATCACAACTTCAAGAAGCCAATCCTGGAATAAATCTTGTGATTCCTTATTTTGGGAGTCCATCAATTCCAAATGATTCGTCTAGTGCACCACATGTTAGTGAACCAAATAGACAGTCTCCTGGGACAACTAATCAAGTAATTTTTGTGTTTCCCTTCTTTCCAACACATAGTAATATTCTGGAGCTTGAAATTTTATATATTATTATACTGTGAAATTATATGTTTTTATATGAGTAAACTATATTGAAGTTATTATTTATGATGTTTTGGCTAGTCTACCTTTTTTTACTTATGACTATTCTGGATGTTACCTTGTAGGAGTCTGGTGAGCTAAATGGAGAAGAAATCTAGCAATCTAACAAATGGGCGTGTAGGTGGAGGCTTATGTGTAGATACTTTAATTTTGTGAATAATTATCTTGTAATATGTCTTAAGGGGTCTAATATTGTATTATTGTACATTTGTGAACAATTAGTAATACAATCCTTTTTTCTTATTATTTTTCTCTTTTAATTATTTATTTTGCAATACTGTGTACCTGGTCGTCGCATTAGGTGGTTAAAAAAGCCTCAAAACAGTCGAATATGTAATGCGACGGCTCTGTCTGGCTATCGCATTAGAGGGTCAAAAATAACCATAAAAACAGCTGACTATCTAATGCGACGGCTCTGTCTGGCCGTCGCATTAGGGGGGCTGGGAGCCGTCGCATTAGGGGGTATAGTCGTCGCATTAGATATGAAGCTAATACGACGGCTAAACACAACCTTCGCATTAGCTTCATATCTAATGCGACACCTATAGAGCTGTCACATTAGGCCCTTCTGGCCGTTGCATTTGACCTAATGCAACGCCAGGAGATGCCACGTCCCCTAGCAGTTGCATTAGGTCTAATGCAACGGCCAGAAGGGCCTAATGCGATGGCTTGGGGGCGTTGCATTAGCCTAGAAATGTAGTAGTGTATTTTTATTACATCTTTTGTAGCCTTTTGTAGCTTCTCTAGAGGGAGTTGTTAGCTTAACATAGCCGAAGTCTTCGCAGAAACTTCCTAGCTCATTTTTCGAACCTTTTCTATCCTTTTTCAATTGGCTTGTTAGATTTAAGTTATTACATATTTCCAAACCAGTAAGGTTAATGAAACTTATTATGTCTCCATAAGTCTGATGCATATCTCGTTGAATAGTGCTTCTTCAGTAAGGAGTTTCTCGATTATATTTATTTCTAATGGTAGTTTTTACCTTTTCTGCAAACAGGGTAGGTAGGCCGCTAATAAATTTCTTTCCAATAATCATGGTTACAATCTTCTCTTATGATAACCTTGTTAAGGAAGATATCTTTATACCATCTAAAATTATGTAATTTTGGGCAGGTTAAATTGTTGAGAATTTCTATGCTTTTATCTTGGAAGAGCTTAGGTTCTCCTATGAAGTGTTTTGCTATACAATATAGCAGTGTAGGGGTAGCATCCTCACGAATATGTTGTTCTATAGATGCATCTGATTTTATGACCTGTATTACAGCAGTGGCATTTAGTATATCGTGCATAATTTCTTCGGTGATGTAGTTATACCACTAATTTTTTAACATTCCGGTAAACCCTGAGGCTAATATTTGGGCGTTTTTTTATCACTATTTTCTCTTATTTTATAAGCTATTATAGTTATACCCATTTCATGTAGTTTGGAATAAATCTGGCCTTCTGCTAGACCATCTATATTCCATTCTGATATTTTTGTTCCTGAGAATGATGAATGGTTCTGGTATTGATCTTTTTCAAATTGCATGTCTGGGAAGGTTGGTTTACTATAGTAATTCTTTCCCCCAACATGTTTTGATAGTTTATTAATACTTTGGCTTTCACTGGTAATGTTTTTAATTCCTTTACATGCTGCCTCGATATTTAAACTTTTCATTCTTTGATTCAATTTCTCTAACATTTTGTCACTTATATCAACCTTATCATTCAGGGTTGGATAATTGTTGGCCGAGAATTGAGGTATATTAAACAATGGATTGGCTTCTTTAGTACCGTTATTAATGATACTGCTTTTCGAGGACTCTGGTTCATATTTTAGGGTTGATTTGTTATTACTATGGTTAAGATGGTTTGAGACTACGGATAATAGTTGATTTGTGTAGTTATTTTGTTGGATGAATTTATTAATGTCTCCTCTTTCTACTAGTTTGCTGATTTCACTACTTATCTCCCTTTTGAAGGGGGGATGGGGGGGGGGGGGCTATTATAATCTCTCCTTCTATATGAATTTTGATTTGTTCTAATGGGGGGACTTCAGACTCTATGGTATTGGTACTAGTATACCATTGATTAACAAGAGTGCTAAGTGATTCATTTTTTCTCTTAATTGTCCTGTGATTTCAAACCACTTAAAGAATTCAATATTGCAATTAACTCTTTTTATATCTTTAATCCATTATTTTCTAAAAGATATCCTTATATCTTCTTTATATGTTTTTACACACTATTTTCTTTTAAGGCCAACAATGAAAATTAATGAAAATTGTAAGAGGCGAATTTAGAGGCCAACAATGTTTTGCATGTCCGTTCTTAGTTTTTGTCCTATAGGCAACCTGTTGGGAGAAAAGTAGTTTCGTTTTGTATTATCAAAATCTTGTATCAGTTTGTCAATAAAAAAATCTGGTTAATACAAGACAAAGACCAGTCTCCTCCCAGGAGATTACCGATAAGATAAAAATTAAAAATGTGCATGTAGAATATTGTTGATCTCTGAATTTGCCTCTTACAATTTCCATCAATGGTCAACACTTCAAAATCTAATTCCTTGAAAATTATAATATCAACTAGAGATATTTTAGGATCATATACTTTTACATTACCAGTTCATTTGGAAAAATCTCGTTTTGGTAGGAGAACTACGACAAGCTGAAATTGTAAATAAAAATTGTAGTTCGTGCTTCCTAAAGCATTGATTACCACCTGAACATGTGAATGAGAACCTAAAAGGCGAAAAATATATTTTCAAAAAGTTTCACTTTGTTAAATATACAAGCACATTCTAACATTCAATTCAGAGTTCTCAATATGTTTCATCATTGGTTCAATTTTTTTAAGCAACTTTTGTGCCTCATCTTGTATGTGAAAATCAACATTGGAGTTCATATTCTCATCGCAATTCATCTTAGCATCCCAAGGTCCAGATTAATGTCGGGCTCTAGCAATTTAAACACAATTTGAAATAACAAATAATACAAAAACTCTTATTTGTGTTCTTTGGTTCTTACGCCCTCTTTTCTTTCTTTCTCGTTCCTATTTCATTCCAAAGATATTGTGGAATTTTACAAAAAAAAACACTGAAATTATATATATATAAGTTAAAAATTCATGACGTCAGGAAAATAAAATCTTCCATCGATAATACTAATGGGTTCAAAATTGAAAAATAGAGTATTATAATGAATAAAGAGTTAAATTAATCAGAGCGAAACCACTTCGTGATAGCTTTCTCCTTATAATTATAAAAGAGCATATCATGCATATACCATGAATGAAATAATCTTTTACTAATTCTACAAATATGTAAAAATATAATTGGACTTGTTTTTTCAGAAGAATTGTACTATGATAATAATTTTATTTTTCTATTAGTGATTAAAAGGATTTTTTAGTTATGGCTCTCTTTTGCCTACGTCATACTCAGATTGAGTATTTAGTTATAAAAAAATTAGCAATTATAGCAAGAGTTTATTCCTGATAAGGGAAAGGAGTGTGTGTGAGATGTGAGCACTTGCATGTGCAGGAAGGTTGGTTTACTATAGTAATTCTTTCCCCCAACATGTTTTGATAGTTTATTAATACTTTGGCTTTCACTGGTAATGTTTTTAATTCCTTTACATGCTGCCTCGATATTTAAACTTTTCATTCTTTGATTCAATTTCTCTAGCATTTTGTCACTTATATCAACCTTATCATTCGGGGTTGGATAATTGTTGGCCGAGAATTGAGGTATATTAAACAACGGATTGGCTTCTTTAGTACCGTTATTAATGATACTGCTTTTCGAGGACTCTGGTTCATATTTTATGGTTGATTTGTTATTAGCATGGTTAAGATGGTTTGAGACTACGTATAATAGTTGATTTGTGTAGTTATTTTGTTGGATGAATTTATTAATGTCTCCTCTTTCTACTAGTTTGCTGATTTCACTACTTATCTCCCTTTTAAGGGGAGGGGAGGGGGCTATTATAATCTCTCCTTCTAGAGGAATTTTGATTTGTTCTAACGGGGACTTGAGACTACATGGTATTGGTACTAGTATACCATTGATTAACAAGAGTGCTAAGTGATTCATTTTTCTCTTAATTGTCTGTGATTTCAAACCACTTAAAGAATTGAATATTGTAATTAACTCTTTTCATATCTTTAATCCATTGTTTTCTAAAAGATATCCTTATATCTTCTTTATATGTTTTTACATACTATTTTCTTTTAAAGGCATGCTCAGACTTATTCATAATTTTCCTAAAAGTTTAAAGTCAATTTTTGATAACATGCAACTTGGCTCTTTCCCGATCCTTATGGACAAGATGTAGCACATAATGATATATGGCATGAGGCAGTAAGATCAGGATGTGGAAGATATCATTGGATAAGATTTACAACTATAGGGTTAGTGAGCAAGGCAATCTCAAGAGATTGATGACTAAGGCCAACTAAAATAAAGAAAGTTACTGGCCGAAAGTTGGTTCTTTGAGGCACTCGAATAAGATGAGTAAAGGATCATAAAAGGCTCATATGAAATCCAGTGCGGCGATAAGTATAAAAATGGGGAAGTTTTTGGAAGATATAAGTTTAACGGATAGGGGAAAAATGAGATGCGTAGTTAGAAAAAGATGGAGGATGAGTTAACCTTGAATTACTAATTGTGAATAAGGGGTTTATTAGAAGGATAATTTAGCCATGTAATTGAGAAATAATGATAGCGGAAGATGACCTGGGTTAACCTGAATTAAGATGCAAGTTAGGAGGTTGAAGAATACCTACATTAGCTAGCATTATGGAGAATGAATAAGAAGAAGCAAGAAAATGACAGATGAAAGCGACTTACGGAGAAATCCTTGATAAGATATGTCGGCCAATGTCAGGTTTATTAAAGGGAGATAGAACAGCCATGATGTATGACTTTCCATGAGAATAGGTCTTTTAAAATCATCTCGAATGAAGTGAGATTATTCTAAGATCAACCATAAGTTGTTAGGATACGACTGCGGAAGGACGGAAGGACATGTAGAGTAAAGTATAAGGGATGTCTTAAGTTTTATTTAAAGTTAAGGGACTTGAAGAGTTTTAAAGTATGTGATACTTGTTCCGTTTTGAACGTATAAGTCCCTTGGATAGGAAATTGTATTTGGCTAAGGTATAAAGTGAATATAACGACTTTATGGGGAGTTGGTTATATTTGCTTTATGGAAAGGTAAATGACTTGATTTTAGTGAAAAGGCAACTTGTTTTTAAGGCATTAATTGCCTAAGGTTTTATATAAAATGAGTCACTTGTTTT
The DNA here is from genome assembly GCA_029844215.1 of Przewalskia tangutica. Taxonomy (NCBI): domain Eukaryota; kingdom Viridiplantae; phylum Streptophyta; class Magnoliopsida; order Solanales; family Solanaceae; genus Przewalskia; species Przewalskia tangutica. The sequence continues at coordinate 36,958,553 of CM056738.1, forward strand.
CTAAAGGTTAAGAGACTAATTGTATTTTTGAAAGTTATGAGAATTTATTTGAAAGTATTTAATACTTGGTTTCAAAAAGTAGAAGTCTCTTGGTTATAAAAGGAACGTGTTGGTCTAAACCATAAAGGGTTATAACGGCTTTATGGGAAGTTGGTTATAACGACTTTATGGAAGGTTAAGAGAATGATTTTCTCTAATAAAGTAATCAAGAAATAACTTGTGTTAAGGAAGGGCAAATTGTTTAAAGGTACCAATTGCTTAAGGTTTTAAATAAGGAAGTCACTTGATTTAGAAGCCGGTAATTGTATTTCTAAAAAGGTATTGTGACTTGTCTTGAAAGGTGAATAGGACTTGATACTACGGTTGTTAGTATCGGGGAAGTTTTATTTGGAAAGGAGTCTTTTGAAAAGAATGTACGTACGTAGTACTTTGGCCTGTTTAATTGAGAATAATTCTATGTGATGCCTTGATTAGTACTTTGGCTTGTTAATTGAGAATTATTCTATTTGTGCCCTGATAAGTACTTTGGCTTGATTAATTGAGAATTAGTCTAAATGTGCCTTGATAAGTACTTTGGCTGTTAAATGAGAATTTATTCTATTTGTGCCCGGATAAGTACTTTGGCTTGTTAAATGAGGATTTATTCTATTTGTGCCTTGATTAGTACTTTGGCTTGTTAATTGAGAATTATTCTATTTGTGCCCTGATAAGTACTTTGGCTTGATTAATTGAGAATTAGTCTAAATGTGCCTTGATAAGTACTTTGGCTTGTTAAAAGAGAATTTATTCTATTTGTGCCCGGATAAGTACTTTGGCTTGTTAATTGAGAATTATCCTATGTGTGCCTTGATAAGTACTTTGGCTTAGTTAATTGAGAACTTGCCTATATGTGCTGGTAATAGCCTTTGAGTGCAAGTATTATGTTTTATTAAGTTGCGACTCTCGGTTGAAGAATTGGTTTGTCTTGTTGTAAGTTCTTGGGACGTCAAGCGGTGATGTGGGGTTCCCCGGGTATGCTTCCGTTATTTGGAGTACTTGGGTTAAATTCCCGGATTCTTATAGAAGACATGGTAGTACTTACATTTGTTTGTGGCCGGTTGAGATAGGGTAAGAGTATAAGTGAGGGTAGACCCCAGATGCTATACCACCTTCTCCGTGTTAAGAGTATAAGTGAGGGTAAACCCCAAGACATTATACCACTTGCTTGTTTTGTATAATGGTCGGTTGAGATAGGGTAAGAGTATAAATGAGGCAAGTCCCAAGACGTTATACCACCTTCTCCGGGTAAGAGTATAAGTGAGGTAGACCCCAGATGCTATACCACCGCTTTACCACCTTCTCCGGGGTAAGAGTATAAGTGAGGGTAGACCCAAGACGCTATACCACCGGTGGGACTTGGTGTTCATGTATGCTATTGGTGTATTATTATACCGGGTATCGGCGGTGATGTGGGATTCCACCGCGGGATATATATATATGTATTGTGTATGTACGCCGACGGTGAGGTGGGATGCCACGCGCGTCACATGGTTATATTTTACACTAATAGTATCGCGATGATGGGGATTCCACGGGCATGCTTTGATATTAGTGTGACTTGATCGCGTCCCAGTTGGTAGGGTAGTATATGTGTCCCTCCGTAGTGGGCGGACTATGTTATGAAAGATAAGTAAGTTATATGGTAATGAACCTAATGATTCTTTTCTAAATAATGTGCGTAAGAATGTGACTATAACTTTTATTGGGAATGGAAAGAATAATAAGGCACGTTTAAGTTCATAAGTGGTAATGACACGGCAGATCCGTATGTATTTTTATACTTGTCCTTGTCATTCTTTTGTACGATTATGATTTGTTTCTTGACGTTATATTCTGTTCCATATTAAATTTTTGTTATGCGGCCCGCCGAAGTGCGTTCATGCCCGCGAGTTTAGGTACGATTGCGGATCCGCGAGCTTAGGATCGGTTCAGCAAGTTGAGATGGCTCGGTGTTCGGAGTTGTCACGTTTATGTTTATTGAAGTGCGGCGGGGCCTTGTCCATACGATTGTTATGTCTAAACTCTTAGAGGTGCAGAGTCACATATTGTGGGTCGGTTGTAAAAAGGAAGAGGCAATGCTGCCGGTTGTTTTATATATGTTCGGGAAGGTAGCCCTATCGGCTAACTTTGTTGTTTTACTTACGATGTTTTATTTTTAAGTTTCATGTATGTTCGCTGATTTTCTCGATGTTTACTGTAAGGGTGCCTGTGTAGGGCACCGATGCGATCGAGGGTGGGTCGTGACAATCGTCCTCGGGGATTAGTGCTCAAGTACCAACTTCTATTCTTTGTTATCTATTTGGTGACCGATATTGAGCTGTTGATTATAACTAATAATTATAAATACTAATTAACTATGTTGTTTACTTCAGTGATGATGGAAATAAGGCTTCCAAATCTCCTCAACTATCCACTTATATTACTTACTAATGCAATTAACTATGATTCTTCTTCTTTTGGAGATAGCAGGTTTACTAATTCGTTTTATACTCCTGTTAAGGTTATATAAACACTCAACCCCAGTACAACTCCTTTCTACCTTTCGGTGATAAGGATGACTCTAGAGGAGGATTAAGAACAAAAACCTACTAATGCTACACAAGTAATTGAGGTATTTTCATTCCCAATTCGACCTATGTCTACCCAACTACAGCATAGTCACAACCTCCCCTTTCGGATTTCGGTTAGAAATCATATAAGTAATGATAATTAATGATCAAGTAATTACCTAGCAATCAAATCATCTATTGGATAAATCTCAACAATAAGAAGAACAACCATAAACATGCATTAATTCATAAAATAAGGTTCAAGTGAATTGACATGGAAAGCCCTATATTAGAATTAGTTCCTAGCCATAGACATGACAAGAACTAATTCAATATCCAACATAAAACTGAAAATAAAGTAAAAGAAAGAAAAGAAATTACTAAAGAAGGTCTCAAATCTTGAACTCCAAGATGTTTTCTGAATTGGCAAGAAGGGAACCCTTAATTCTGACCTAGGGTTCGAAGGAAGTTTGACAAGAAGTCATCGTCCGTAGTCCTATGTTAATTGCAGAGTATGATATGTGAATTACAGTACATTTCTGCAAATTATAGAAGAAAGGCAGAGTGAGATAGGGATTTGGGTGTCCTGTGCAAGGTCTGTGACACCACTTGTGAATCGCAGGCAGTGTCTGTGAACAATTTATAAGGGTTCAAAGGTGTTTCTAAAGTAAAAACATCTAATTGCAACATCAAAATGCTAGATATAGTGTAGAACAACACTCTTATGTAATGTAAATAAGGGTTGTTATGAGCCACAATATGCTTTGGTTAAAGTTTTTGTTTCTTGTATAAGGTAAGAAAATCACCCAGTTTATTGTGCTTGAGGTTATCTACATGTTGGTTGAGTTGTTTGGATGAAAATTTATGAGCTAGAACTTGAATTAAGATGAAATATTGTTATGTTGTTGTGGGGCTATTTTGAGACCATGAATATGACTTGTTATGACTTAAGGTCATGGAGGGTACCTTGGTTGTGTTGTGATTTTTGTTGTTATATTTGTCTATGTGTTTATAAGTATGAGGTATGATGGCTGAAAATTGGTGAAGTAGGTTCGGTATATTATTGTTGATCTTGTTCTTGAGTTGTCTTGGTGTAAAGTTATCATTGTTCAAGAACATGAGGTTCTACGCACATTAAGTGTTCAATGGAACGTCCTAGTGAGTGGACTTTTAGTTATTACTCCAATATTTATCCGAACCATCTTTAATGCGTAAGTTGCCACTCAGAGAGCATTCGAGACTTTGGAAGCTAACATTAACCAAACAAAAAAAGGTATGTGAGGCTTACCCTTTCCTTCTATCAGCATAATCGTAGAGAAGACATTATAGAATGAAATTTCCCCTACCCGATCCCTCTTTGAAAGATGAAAGTATAGTTACTCTTGATTCTTGAACAAATTGTGTGCCTTATCTGTCCCTAGTCAGGAGTACTTTCCACACTTTATAGTATCTCCCCAATATTTCCATAGTATGGTTCCTTATTGATCTCCAAAAGCTAGAATTGAATGCCTATTAATTCTCATTGATTCATACGGAAATGTAAAATGATATGTTATTCGCGTAAGGATATTCGGAGGTGTAATGACCTTACGTCACTCTGATGGGCTCAAAGAGTACTCTATGTTCTTCGAACGGTTCTTATGTATAAGTATGTATTATGCATCTATGTAGCCCACAGAGGCCTACAACGTTATATACGCTATATATTATATGTATAATATTGCCACAGAGGCCTACGTCGTTATATACATGATATATTACATAGATGAAATTTTGCCACAGAATCCTACGACGTTATATACGCGATTATATCATAATTATGCATATTATGGTTCTTAGTGGCATTCAGAGTTACATGTAGTTTCTTCCTTATTCTCATTTACATTATTTCATGCCGTACATATTCATTACATTATTCATACTGACGTTCCTTGTCGGGGCATTATATTTCATGCCCGCAGATTAAGATAGACAGAGCGACGCCACTCTCAGTAGGATCTCAACATATTGATGATGTCAAAACTCTCCACTCATTCTGGATATGCTAGTCTGAGTCGATATGGTTATATGTATATATTTTTGTTTATTGGTATGTCGGGCCCTGTCCCCACATGTGCGGGTCCAACCTCATCCACTTAAATCAGTACCTTCTCTGAAGCATTCTCTAGGTCTGAAGATACATCTCTAGCATGGCCTTGAGTAGTTGTTGGTGCTCGGTCTCTAGTTGGTACAATATAGCATAGCCTCTACCCCTACCTGGAACCCTGCTTCCTCCACATGCCACAACCCTAGCAGCGAGTGTGGGTACGACTACTGGCTCCTGATTTCTAGCTGCAATAGATCGTGTCATCACCATACATGAGAGTGAAACAAAGAAACTTTACAACCGAATACAATCAATTACGCATGATAAGGAATGAATGATTATAACTTTCTTCAATATCTTAAAGCCTCTCGAATATAGGTACAAATCTCATCGTACCGATTTACAAAACAATTAAACATTGTTCCTATACTCATGAGACCTGTGAACCTAAAGATTTGATATCAATTCATCACAACCCAATTTGCAAAGCTGTGAAGGACTTACTCCCACCCGATAAGCGAACCATCCACAAACGATTAAACAAGTTTAAAACAAGTATACTAAGCGAATAGAATAAAGTCAAACTAATTTTAAAGTCATAAATATGTCTCATAATCATAAATACAAGAAATAAGTACCAACTCAAAATATGATGTCACAAGTACAAGATATACTAGAATATGAGGTACAAGTTTGGAATAACATCTGAATACATTGTCTAAAAATGAAAAAGACATAAATAAAGTAAAGGGAAAGGAAATCGGTGCCGCAGATCAGCCAATAACACACCCTAAAACATCCAGATTATTACCTCAATGGTTAGTGAAACTGCGAGTACTAGGGATAGACTATGAACACAAAATGTTGCAGCAAGTGTAGAGTGAGTAAGGGAAAAATAATGTATACTTTTCAACACCGTTGACCGACCCTAAACTAAAATAGTGGCGAGGGTTGATCTTCTGAATACTTACTTCCACACTGAATCACAATCCCACTCAACTAAGTCTCCGAGTTGTATATGCAGTCTTAACTTAGCCGCAGCGTCCTAATCACGATGACACATCTTGCATACCGTGTGACACCACATCAAGTTATTGGTGTGTGGATTAAGAAACGTGTCCATACCATCGATGATACAATAAAAAAAATGTTTTGACCTTAAATCGAATAAAATACACACGAAAAGGAATGAAAGAATGGAATTTTTAAGTGTCCTGTAGCCTTTTGATGATAATTACAGACGTATCTATACCGATCCTCAAGACATCACTTGAGAGTAGGGCTGGCCAGTGGGTCGGGCCCACCGGGATCGGGACGGGGTCGGGGTGGAGAGGAGGGTGAAGTGCGGGTGGGGTGGGCGGCGGGGCCGGACTAGCGGGACGATATCGTGTCCGTCCCCGATCCCTGCCCCAAGGTCGGGGCGACGTCGGACGGTTTTTTTTTTTAATTTTTTCACTAAAGTACAAATACTCAATTACTAACAAAGTAACGTTAACATATAGTCATAGAGTGATAGTGATAGACTCATATTATACTATTATAATATTATAGTATTATAATTATACTCATATATAATATATTTATAAAGTATAAAGTATAAACTAAATAATTAAACAAAGACAAGAAGAGTGTAAAAAATATCCCAAGATTTGTTTTGTGCCTCTTATATTATTAATTATTTCATTGAAATATACAAGATTGAATTACAACATTGTAGTGTCTTGTTATTGAAAAAATTGCAAAGACATAGAAAAATTAAAAATTGCAATGAAATAAATTACCAATTTGAAAATACTTTTTCTAGTTTCTTTATAATTTCGTGTGGTTCTTCGGTTGGAATTGGTATATCTTGGTCAAATTGTTCCACGTCGCTACTCATGCCTTCAGATAAAATGTCGTTGTAGTTTTCGTCTTCTTCTTCGTTAATCTCTGGTTGACCGCGCCTCCTTCGCTCATTTCGTATCCAAGCGACGTAGAGTCGATGTGTAATCGAGAGAGGTTGAAAATTAAAACTTTGCTCGATAGATTAATCATCAAGCTAGTTGCCAACTTCACTCCAAATTCTCAAATTAATAAATAGAGTGAATATGTAGTAGACAATGTTGTATATAGAAATTAGAGAAAATGTAGGAAGATTTGTGAGAAATAAGAAGAGAAAATGAGGTATTTATAGTTGGAAAATTGGGTTTGTCACGACCCGAAACTGGGCCCGTGACTGGTGCCTTACCCCGGGCACCCTAGTGACACAACATCAGAGTAATCAGCGGAACATAAAACACATACATGAAACAAGTGAAGTACAAAACAGAAATCTGAGGAAAGCTTGCCTTTCGGCATATATAAATAACCACTTTTACAAAAGAACAGTTTAATCCTTTTTACAAACCACCCACAAGATTACGGACCTCTAAGAAATGATACAACAACGACGGAGGCGGGGCCGTCATACCCCTGAATGTAAGCACTTACAACAACGGGGACTATACGAATAAGCCTCGGAGAAAGCGGAGCTTCCCAAAAGCTGACGTGACCCTAGAGCGAGGATCAACGGCGGTGTGTACCTTTACTGCGGCATGAGCGCAGCCCCGAAGGAGGTCGATCTGGCAGTGCAAGTATGTGAAACGAAAATAAATCGTAAATGGAATCATAGTAGTCTATATAAAGCGGGAGACATGTATGATAACAAAACTACAGGTCACAATAAACAAGCAGTCATATCAAGTCAGGGACTCACGCACTCAAAGTCATCACTCAAATATAACTATGGGTCTCACGAACACCACACCCAGCATGTTCGCATCATGGCCACATGCCCCCGGAATACTGCATCGGTGTAGACATGTCCATGATGCAACAATAACAAGGCCGCGTGGCACGTACCCCGAATCTGCGCCGGTGTAGACATGCCCGTAACCTCAATAACAATATATTGGGTGGTCAACCTGCGCGTAGCCACGTGCCCCGGAATACTGCATCGGTGTAGACACGTCCATGTTGCAGTAATAACCAGAGATAGGGTAATCAACGACGCACGTGGCCGCGTGCCCGAATCTGCGTGGTGTAGACATGTCCGTGTGACATCAACAACAAGCGATAATCAAAATGGAAACATACCGTGGAATTCTCCATCATCACAAGACGCGTCCAAGTAAGTTCTCAACAAGTCAACCGCCTCTATCGAGAGACGGTAACCGTAAATACCACACTTGCACAACAAAGGCTATCATCACAAGCATAGGCAAGTTTCACAACAACAAGCATAGGCAAGTTTCACAACAACAAGCATAGGCAAGTTTCACAACAACAAGCATAGGCGAGTTTCACACAACTCAAAGTACTTTCATACATTAAATCTTTTAAAAGATCCGTTGCTTTCACATAAGTCACACAATACCCGTAGTATAAAATAGAGTGACTGTCTTTTTAAATAAACCAAAACACTTACCTTTGTAAAATCAAGTAACAACATTCTTTTCCTAAGTTCCCGTTTGCCTAGTTTCAATTACTCAAGCTTCTCATTTTCAAATGGTTTCATAGTTCCCAAACTTAATCACTTGATTCCTTTTTAGGACAATTGAGTAATATTTGTCTCACGTGAGAGTAGGTTATTCTTGTTTACAACATTCTTATTACAGCAGCCATGATCTAGAAAATGTAATATCATTTTGTCTCATCTTAGTTTCTATGCAGATGGAGGTTTCTACTGGTTTTAATACGATACATCATTATTCAATACATTTTCCTTTATTAACTCTGCAGTGGTTTGTCGATACACATTCGATTTCAAATCGATAAAACATTCTTCAGCAGTTATACCTAACTTCCCATAAAGCTAGTATAACCCTTAAGTTTTTCAAAAACCAAGTATTACTTCTTCTTTCAAAATGATTCAAAAATCTTTTGAAATACTTCAAGTTCTTTATTAACACATAACAAGCCAGTTATAGTTCAAATCAGTTACCTTTTAAAGACCACAAGTATTTTCTTACCAACATAAAGCTGTTATAACCAACTTCCCATAAAGCCGTTATAACACTTTATGTTTTAAACCAATCAAATACGTTTAGCACATATGCGTCTCACCGTACTACATAGTTCACACATATCATGCTAGAAGAGATAGGAAGAGGTTCACATACCTCGCGGCAGTATCGACTAATAGCAAAAGCGCTCAAGTACTTCCAAACGTCGGCTACTCCTTAGCCAAGTAGATCGCCACACGTAGTACTTGACCTATAAGGCCAAGGCGCTTATTAACATCTAGATCTTATCGTAGAACATTCTCTGAGAAAATTCGTACACCTCCCGCACATGGCGTAAATCTCCTCTATCGGTAGGCTACTGCCAACCAACGGGGTTATCGCCTAACCCTAACTGTACAATTCTACTCCACGGTACTACTACACAAGTCTCATATGTAATACTGACCATGTAATTCTGATTCGATTCTTCTTTAAATTCGGGCTTAAGTCGCAAGACATTGCGTAAGTATTATTCGAGCTTAAGTCAAAAGACATTGCGATAACTATGTTCGATACTATATATAGCATACTTCAACTATATAATCTAACAACAAGTAATTTCCAATTACAATAGAGGACAAGATAATTACCTCGATAAGCCCATAATTATCCTAGCTTAAAGTCGATCCAGGCAATCGTTTAGCTCGACTCGAGCGCTCGACCCGCTCTAACCGCCCTTAGAAGTTCTAACCAACTTCTACACAATACTCCAACGGACTATGGAGATTTTCCTAGGGTTTCGGTTTTGTATTGGAAAGTATAATAGTATTTCGGGCTTTTCGTATAGGTATATCCTTAGAATACTACAAGGTATAAGGCTACGGTATTTTGGGCATTATAACAATACTTTTGAGTATTTCTACACCACAAAGGGGTATTATACTAAAGCAACTAGGCTAGGGGTACCCACGGCCACACTACTAGGAGGAGGGGTTCTCGGCCGAGAGCCACTAGCGAGAGGGACATCTCGGCGAGGCCTCACGAAAAGGGGAGGGGAAGGCTCTCAAGACTTAGGCATTTTGGATGAAGAAGTCTTCAACCTTAGAGGGTATTTATAGGTCAAGGGATGGCCAACCAAAGGCGAGATCAATCCGTGTGTTAGGCAAGTGTAGGGCTAGGATTTACCAAACACAAATATCCTACCTACCCTTGACTTTGTCAAGGCACAAAACGTGCCTTACCTTGTCCATTTCGTCCAAATGGGCGATTTGAAGTCCACGATGAGAGGGTGCCAAGTGGCGCCTCTTGTTGATCCAACACGTTTTGTCTCTGGAAAAATCCGCAAAAATTAGAAATGACATAGCCGGAAATTCCCTACGAAAGTGTGAAAGCGTTTGCGTCGAACGACTCTAAGCGGGTGTTGTGAACAAAATTAATTCGCCAAGCCTTACTTGAAGTTCGAAATTTCCTACGTACGTCCTTACGTACATACTCTGAAAAATACGGGGTATAACATTCTCCCCTCCTTAGAAACATTCGTCCCGAATGTTCCTTCTAAGTCTCAAAACAAACGCGCGCCAGTATAGTCTTCACTACTATACTTACGAGAACAATCCTGCCACAGCTGGCCACAGAAGCACCTGCGTAAAATACTTATATCCAAGTCCACGAGGAAACACCTCTAACATCACCACAACCACCTCTCCGGGTCTAAAATATACTTCCTTCGTACGCTCTTAAAAGAAATGATACCACTTTTGTCACCTTGCACGAGGCATTAACCTTCTCGAGCGACCCAACAAATGGTGCCGGATGCGTCACGATCAGGCTGTCGTGCACTCGAACTCTTTCCACATTTACGATCTTTGCCCGATTTCCAAAACTCGGGGTTACTATCTCTAACGTGGTCATCATAACTGGGAACACTCTGGATGGATCTTCGATACTTCCCCGAACATCACAATACGAAAGACCGGACGCACTGCCTCCTACGTCGGACGGCAAATGCTAACATATAGGCAACCTGGCCTATCCTTCACATGAACTCACAAAGGCCCAAAGTAACTCGGGCTAAGTTCCCTCTGTTCCAAAACTCGTCGCACCCAAACGGTGGTACCTTGAAGACCGACCGTCGGCACGAACTCTAAGCGTCGCCGATTATCCGCGCGATTCCTGCAGCTGCGGAACTTCTTCTAGACAAGCTTCACTATCCATCGTCTGTGGAACAAGCTGAACAACTATCGAACCACCGCCAACATCGAACCAATCGACAACTTACACTTCCGCCGCAAGTCTCATAAGGCGACATCCGAACACGAAATGGTAGCCCAAACGCTCCTCCATAGGAGACAACAATCCTCACAACTACCCGAAATCCACGCGGCGGCGAGGCGAATGCGGTCGAGACTCACCAGTTCCTAACCTGCTGGTAAAACTTTTAGAAAAGCGAAAATAGCCACACGGGCTTCACTATCGACATAAGGTGAAGGTAGGCACCGTGCGACGCCACAACCTTTACGATAACTCAACACGGTAGAGTAAACGGTCTGGCCAGAAGAACACGATGGGCTGCCCCATCGGCCCGACCAGGTCGAGCGCGTCCGTGAGTTAAATGCTGGTTAACTAAACTTGGGCCTAACACCCTCACAACCCTAACACAAGGCGGGACCTCCACGACCCCACCACCAAACCTACCGCGGGTTGACCCGCAACGTGGCCTCAACCCGACCCAAGAAACACTAGCTTCAGGAAAACTCTCACTATTCACGTTACGAAAACCTAGCGGTCTTCTTAGCTCAACTACCTCTCTCGGATTACGCTACTCGGGGACTTATCCCAAAACATAACTCACGTGCACTATGCACTCAGATAAAGGGTCAAACATAACACTACACCTTTTTCTCGAGATGGCCTCACCTCTAAGGTCTCTACGTATAAAGCTCTAAGGCTCACATTTTCTCTATCCCCAAAATCTTACTCGGTTAAACAACCATGATTTCAAATCATAACTAACACCTTGCTATCGAACATAGCACCTAAGGTATACTCACTTATCACACATCTGAGATCTCTGAGGGTTAAAGATATATCTATATCTCTTTGCTTCACTCCTTAGTCGTTCTAACCAAACTCGCCCGTGAGCGCATAGCTAAGGAAGATGACGAACTACCCACCAATCTCGAAGGCTAAGTCCTCTACAAGGACACTCTCTCGACACGTGGCACGGCGGCGCGCAGTGCAACAAGTACCAACTAAAAGCGACATTCCCGGGATGATGTACGTCGCTGAGCGGAAGCCACAGGTTCGACCAACTCCTGCATACTCCGAACGTCCTGATATCCGTGGAAGACCACTCTGCACTGGCGGAGGTGCATATCAAATCTGCTGGTGAGGCGACTCGCCTCGAAAGTTACCAAAGGACTTTCTTTGCTTTGGCCTCCTCTTCTCGCCCGTTAACCCGTCGATCTCTACGTTTCTCGGCTGCGCATAAGCCCGTACGAGCCATGCTCAAGCCTAACTGAAGAATTACTCTTGCACAACCTTCTCTTAGGTAGTCATCAAGACTTGCGATACATCGGTATACTCTCTGGTAGCCAAATCTATAGCTAGTAACAGGGTCGCCTCTTTGAAATACATAATCTCTGTTCCCTGTCGTGGAACTGAAGGTTCAAATATCATGGCCGCAGTAGGAACTGCCGCCGCCGTGCTAAACTCTGCTGGGGCTAGTGACGTCGCAGAAATCCCCGAATGAAGCACTACCCTAGGTAAAGATTGGGCTGTGCCTCATGACCTCTGAACTCTACTCGCGGCTCCGCCTTGCCTCACGGGCGGGTTGCCTACGCGGAGGCATAGCGGTGGAAAGAAATACGTTAGAGGTCCAACTTACAACACGGCTCTAAGGCACGATCTCGAGTGAGAAGAATAGAAACCAATCCTAGATACCCTATAGCCTCACGATTATTGGTGTGGTGCGCAACACACCGATAATCAAGACTGCTTGGATACGATGCGTAGACACTTTCCAGGATTAATCGCGCTCGATACCACTTTTGTCACGACCGGCGGGCGTGGTGGTGCCTTACCGGGCACCCTAGTGACACAACATCGAGTAATCAGCGGAACATAAAACACATACATGAAACAAGTGAAGTACAAAGCAATCGAGAAAACTTGCCTTTCGGCGTATATAAATAACCACTTTTACAAAAGAAACGGTTTAATCCTTTTTACAAACCACACTTACAAGTACTACGGACCTCTAAGAAATGATACAACAACGACGGACGGGGCCCGTCATACCCTGAATGTAAGCACTTTACAACAGGGGACTATACGAATAAGCCTCGAGAAAGCGGAGCTTCCCAAAAGCGTGACCCTAAGAGCGAGGATCAACGGCGGTGTACCTTTACTGCGGCATGAACGCGGCCCGAAGGAGGTCGATCTGCAGTGCAGAGTATGTGAAACTGAAAATAAATCGTAAATGGAATCATAGTAGTCTATATAAAGCGAGAGACATGTATGATAACAAAACTACGATTCCTGATAAACAAGCGATCATATCAAGTCGTGACTCACGCCTCAAAGTCATCACTCAAATATAACTATGGGTCTCACGCCCACCACACCCATCATGTTCGCATCGCGCCACATGCCGGAATCTTGCATCGGTGTAGACATGTCCATGATGCAACAATAATAACAAGGCCGTGGCCACGTACCGAATCTTGCGCCGGTGTAGACATGCCCGTAACCTCAATAACAATATCTTTGGGTGGTCAACCACGCGCGTAGCCACATGCCGGAATCTTGCGTCGGTGTAGACACGTCCATGTTGCGATAATAACCATATATCGGGTAATCAACGGCGCGTGGCGCGTGCCCGAATCTGCGTCGGTGTAGACATGTCCATGTGACATCAACAACAACAAGCGATAATCAAAATGGAAACATACGTGGAATTCTCCATCATCACAAGACGCGTCAAGTAAGTTCTCGACAAGTCAACCACTGCATCGAGAGGCGCGGTAACGTAAATACCACACTTGCACAACAAAGGCTATCATCACAAGCATAGGCAAGTTTCACAACAACAAGCATAGGCAAGTTTCACAACAACAAGCATAGGCAAGTTTCACAACAACAAGCATAGGCGAGTTTCACACAACTCAAAGTACTTTCATACATTAAATCTTTTAAAAGATCCGTTGCTTTCACATAAGTCACACAATACCAGTATTATAATATAGAGTTACTGTCTTTTTAAATAAACCAAAACAATTACATTTGTAAAATCAAGTAACAACATTCTTTTCCTAAGTTCCGTTTGCCTAGTTTGATTACTCAAGCTTCTCATTTTCAAATGGTTTCATAGTTCCCAAACTTAATCACTTGATTCCTTTTTAGGACAATTGAGTAATATTTGTCTCACGTGAGAGTAGGTTATTCTTGTTTACAACATTCTTATTACAGCAGCCATGATCTAGAAAATGTAATATCATTTTGTCTCATCTTAGTTTCTATGCAGATGGAGGTTTCTACTGGTTTTAATACGATACATCATTATTCAATACATTTTCCTTTATTAACGCTGCAGTGGTTTGTCGATACACATTCTGATTTCCGAAATCAGTAAAACATTCTTAAGCCGTTATACCTAACTTCCCATAAAGCTAGTATAACCCTTAAGTTTTTCAAAAACCAAGTATTACTTCTTCTTTCAAAATGATTCAAAAATCTTTTGAAATACTTCAAGTTCTTTATTAACACATAACAAGCCAGTTATAGTTCAAATCAGTTACCTTTTAAAGACCACAAGTATTTTCTTACCAACATAAAGCTGTTATAACCAACTTCCCATAAAGCCGTTATAACACTTTATGTTTTAAACCAATCAAATACGTTTAGCACGTATCGTCTGCACTACATAGTTCACACATATCATGCTAGAAGAGATAGGAAGAGGTTCACATACCTCGCGGCGAGTATCGACTAATAGCAAAACGCTCAAGTACTTCCAAGCGTCGGCTACTCCTTAAGCCAAGTAGATCGCGCCACACGTAGTACTTGACCTATAAGGCCACAAGCGACTTATTAACATCTAGATCTTATCGTAGAACATTCTACGAGAAAATTCGTGACACCTCACATGGCGTAAATCTCCTCTATCGAGTAGGCTGCAAGCCAACCAGGGGGTTATACGTCTAACCTAGCAGTACAATTCTACTCCACGGTACTACTACAAGTCTCTTATGTCTGACCTATGTAATTACTGATTCGATTCTTCTTTAAATTCGGGCTTAAGTCGCAAGACATTCTGTAAGTATTATTCGGGCTTAAGTCAAAAGACATTGCGATAACTATGTTCAGACTATATATAGCATACTTCAACTATATAATCTAACAACAAGTAATTTCCAATTACAATAGAGGACAAGATAATTACCTCGATAAGCCCATAATTATCCTAGCTTAAAGTCGATCCTGGGCAATCGTTTAGCTCGACTCCGAGCGCTCGACCCGCTCTAAACCGCCCTTAGAAGTTCTAACCAACCACACACAATACTCAACGGACTATGGAGATTTTCCTAGGGTTTCGGTTTTGTAGTGACTGGAAAGTATAATAGTATTTACTGGCTTTTCGTATAGGTATATCCTTAGAATACTACAAGGTATAAGGCTACGGTATTTTGGGCATTATAACAATACTTTTGAGAGTATTTCTACACCACAAAGGGGGTATTATCTGAAAGCAACTAGGCTAGGGGTACCCCGGCCACACTACTAGGAGGGGAGGGGTTCTCGTGAGAGCCACTAGGCGAGGAGGGACATCTCGGCCAAGAGGACTCACGAAAAGGGGGAGGGGGAAGGCTCTCAAGACTTAGGCATTTTGGATGAAGAAGTCTTCAACCTTAGAGGGGTATTTATAGGTCAAGGGATGGCCAACCAAAGGCCAAGATCAATCCATGTGTTAGGCAAGTGTAGGGCTAGGATTTACCAAACACAAATATCCTACCTACCCTTGACTTTGTCAAGGCACAAAAAACGTGCCTTACGCATCCATTTCGTCCAAATGGACGATTTGAAGTCCACCAATGAGAGGGTGCCAAGTGGCGCCCTCTTGTTGGTCCAACACGTTTTGTCTCTCGGAAAAATCCGCAAAAATTAGAAATGACATAGCCGGAAATTCCCCTACGAAAGCTGTGAAAACGTTTCGTCGAAAAACGACTCTAAACGGGTGTTGTGAACAAAATTAATTCGGCCAAGCCTTACTTGAAGTTCGAAATTTCCTACGTACGTCCTTACGTACATACTCTGAAAAATACGGGGTATAACAGGGTTAAAGTGTAAATATAATAACTTAGGGGTTAAAAATAAATATAAAGGGGTAGGGGTTGGGAGTGGGGAAGCCAAAAATGATCGTTGTCTAACGGCCAAAATGTAAAATGGTCGTTAGACAACGGTTATTTTTGGCAAATGCGAGGCCCAGAGGCGGGGCGGGGCGGGATCGGGCGGGATCGGGTCTGGCGGGGCCGGGTCGTGAGACCATACTGTCCGCCGGTTCGAGCCCGGTCCGTTTTCTTTTAACACGGGAATTGGTCGAGTCGGGTGGGGCCGGGCGATGTCGGGTCGGCCCGACCATCGCGATCTACTTGAGAGACATTTTCGATGAAAGATAATAAATAAACTTAATAATAAGGGGTAAGGGCATAACAGGGGGTATCAAACTTTTAATGTGACGAGCATTAGTACGTGTACCAGTGCCATGATATGGGTATTAGTATGCGGTGTAGTTGTGGGCTGTAACGCAGCAATGCCAAAGCATGTGGCCATTAGATGTTGTATGCTCACATGCCTCATTTTTTATTGTTCAATTGTGTTTGGTACTCTAATAAATTTTGTACACTCGTGATAAATGTGTTGACAAATTTACTTGAACTTATTGGCTATTAAGTATGGATTGTTCATAAATTACTTGGACTTGTTGCATATTAAATCTGGATTGTTGATATATTTACTTGAACTCGTTGGCTACTAAGTCTAAATTATTGACAAACTTACATGGAATTATTGGCTATCAAATCCAAGTTACGGAGATATTTACTCTCTCGTACAGTCCCGTGGAACTCTGTGTATATACAAGAGCATATGCATTACATTACATTTTATTATTCACTTCTTATCTGATAAATTATTTATATAATTCTCTAATTATTTGATTATCTGAGTATGTGGCTAACTTGGTACTTGATTATCCTCTACTGGGTACTTAGTGTCACGCCCTTTTTTGGCCGCGACATTTATTTCCTAAAAGCGAATCTCCTGCTTAAATAAAAGGTTAGAAAAATAGATAAAAAATGCTAAAGTGCAAAAGAATGCTAAAAGGTGCTTAAAAGTTAAAAGTGTTAAAAGATGCTAAAATGCTAAGGGTTTAAAAAGACGCTAAATGCTAAAGGGTTCGCGGAGTCGCCACCTAATTAATTTGGGTGAATTAGGACACCTAAATGTCAACTTAGGTTAAAGTCAACACTAACTCCATTTAATGGTCTGCTAAACTTAGTGAGATTCTGGGTAAGGGTTTTTTATTAATCTAGAGGGAAGGGGTTAGACACCCTCTAAGATCCGCTAACTTGTGGTTGTCCTGCCAAACCTAGGGTAATTATTATGTTTAAAATGCAAAATAAAAACTCGTCCTGCTTAATAAAAATGCTAAAATGTTAAAATGTTTAAAAGGTGCCTAAAGTATAAAAAGGGCAAAAGGTGTTATAAATAAATAAAAGAGCCAAATGCTAAATGTTTAAAAGTGCTTAAAATACTAAAGGTTGCTAAAAAGGTATTAAATGCTAGGAGGGTGCTAAAGGTGCTAAGAGGGTGCTTTATGGACTAATTATGTGTCCTGCTAGCTAAATTAATCTTGCTTAGCATACGTGTAGTATATAAAAAAAATGCTTAAGATGATTTTTTGAGAGTTTAGGAGAAAATTTGTTTATGAATTTAACAAATTGTTAGTTTTATGATGCAAGTTAGATTATTTTGGCAAAATTTAGACATGCATGACAGTCCTAAGAGATAAATAAATAAGAAGTGCGTTTCTAAGTTTAAATTACTTTCCCATCTCATATGTTCAAAGGCTAATTGCTAGAAGTTCTCCTATTAATTACAAAATTAAATAATAAAATTACAATAAACAAATAAAGGCATAAAATGAGACAAGAAAGTTAAGAGAGTGAAGGGATTGGAGCGGATGACTCCGTCCTATTTGTTTTCTAGGAGTTTCTGAAGCGGGAATGCGAACGCGGATGCGGGTTGCCATTTGAAATGGCTTGCGATGAGTCTCGCCGTGAGACTCTTTATTTTGCTCCGATGCGTGCCATGTAAAAAATAAAGAAAGATAAGGATTAGTAAATGTCCTACAAAGTTTGCCAAATAACAAGTGAATATTAGGCATAATATTTAACACATTAAATCCCTATTTAAACAGGCATGTCCATGATTATGATAAAATCGGCAAATAACATAAGGTAAGACGAATGCATTTTTAGACCTATTTCTGCTTATCCGAGAGCCTAGATGCAAGACCTTACTAGGATATTTAAGCGAACAGGGCATGATATTTGAAACATGCATTCCAAGAACATTTTTTACCAATAATTGAACCGACACGTAGGTAAATCAGATTCAATGGATAATGCGACACAGTCGACTTTATACCGAAACAGAATGCTAACACCGATATCCTCGGTAGATCAGAAATAATAACAAGGCGGTTGATGGATATCCTATCGTATAGTAGGGGCAGTTAACCTTTAAGCAAGTAGGGATAGACCCATAACCAGCTTAAAGAAAAGAATAAATAAGGATACTGGTACACCTACTCCTGACAAACAGAGAAATTCCAGGATCCGTGTAATGCTACTCTAGGGCATTTATATGTTTAGACAAACCAACAAACTGATATGATTGACTTAGAGATTGCTACCTGCTATCATATATATACTTTGACAGTTAGACAGATAAAATGAGTGGATGGCCCTGGGCTAACTTATTCGGCAACAAACCACATTTTTATATAGTATGCATATTGTAGTAGACTAGGATATCCCTCGACATATTTCAAACCCGGGCTAAGTTGGATAGGCTAAACAAATAAGACAACAGAAGACGTGATACTGATGTATTCGATCAGAACAAAACATGCTAGCCAAAAAATACAGCAGATTCGACCAGTGTGAATAGAATATAAGGCTAACGATAGATAATAACATTAATTCCACCAATATTACTCTGATTCAAGACACATGCCTATTATTAGTTGAATAGTTATCTAGCTCTGTACATGTCATATATTACATTGAATCTTTAAGGAATATTGACTTCGCTGTCTTAAATCCAAGTACTAACCTATTCGATCCCTTTCCAGTTAAGGCTAACATTGAACCACTGCACCAAATTTGAAACCTCTAAGACACACTCCTTAATATCTAACCACACTCAGAATTCAATCACATAACAAATGCTAGTAAAATAGTTAACAGTCACAGACATGAACAACGTAAACATTCATCTAACACTCAAAACAGAAATGCAGAAATACAAAGATGCAACGAAATCGATGGGAAGCTGATTTTACCTTCTCCGGACAGCGACCCGGGGCAGCGTATCAAGTCGTCGGTCCGCTCGGAAGGCTGGCTAATGCGAATTCAAAGGTGCAGAATACTAAAGGGATTGTGGAAAATGCTAAAAGGGGGTGTTTAAGAGGATGCTAATTCCTGGGGGTGCTGACTCCCTGATGTTCTACTGCTCTTGATTCTTCCCCTAAATTGTTTATTGCTATTTTATTACTCTCCCGTCTCAGCTCTCTGTTTCTCTCCTCCCTCGTCGATTACTGCTCTTCCTACTCCGCTCTCTCGTATATGCTCTCTCGTCTCTCGACCGATGCCCCTTGACCCTGCTCCCCCCTCTCTCCTCGTTTATGCCTTTGCATGTGCTTATATAGCCCTCGCTCGAGTTCTAATGTTGGTAAGTAAATAAAGGCTGATTTCTATGCCTATTCTTACTCTGATTTCGCACGATTCGTACTTGATATGATAAGGTAAACGATTTGGAAGGATTTGTTTGGTTATGGTAAGAAGAGCTGGCTAGGGTTTGCATGGGTAAGGAAGGTTCCCGGATTCTCCGGCGAGAATCTCGGGGTGGGCTGGTGTTGGTGCGGCGGATCTGCTAGGTTTAGGGTTCGTTAGGTTTGAAAGGTGAGCGAGAAGGACGATGATGAAGGGGCTGAGGTAAAGGCTGAAGGTAATAGCTGGGGCGTTGGGCTTGCGGGGGAAAAATAAAGGCTGGGGGAGTGGGCTAGCGGGTTGTGGGCTGCGGGTCAGGGGAAGAAGGTTATAAAAATTTGAAGGTTATGAGGCGGCGAGTGCGATAAAGGAAATGAATGGGGCACAGGCGAGTTGGGCCTGATAAGGGAAAAGGGAATGGGGCCTGGGGCGTAATGGGGTTGTGGGGGCTGCGTTTTTAAGGTCCAATTTAAGTGGGTTATTAGTTATTTAATTAGTGGTAAGTTAAATTAGTAAATTGTGCTCAAATTATTTAGGTGTTTTATTAATCTAATTGTTATAAACGCGGGCGTACTATTTAATTAGTGCTTAATATTCTACGTAAGACGCGGTACCATTATTAAATTGCTTATTTATGTTTGTATTTAATGTTTTTATCGCTGCATTTTATTATGAAAAATCATAAAAAATTATTTTACAAAATTAGTGTAATTTTATAGTTAATGACTGGACGGGAGGGTCAATATTGGGTGTCAACACTTAGTAGTTCTTTATATGATTAAATGTATGATATTTGAGTAAGGTAAGTTGGTAAGGGTAAAAATAAATTCCTAAATTTCATCACCACTTCTTTCGTTGTGGATCTATGACATATATTTAGTACACATGCTTTTCATACTCATACTACACTTCTTGCACTCTTTATGTGCATATTCGACTCCGAGCACTAGTGAGCAAGGTAGAGTTGTCTGCTATTCCGTAACACCCTCCTCCCTCTATTCTTTTATTATTCATTTCTTTTATTTGTATTGAGATAATGTACTAGTGGATTTCTGACTTGTACTTTTCTATTCATAGAGGCTCTTGTACTTATGACACCAATCTTAGATGATTTTGGTTGTTTCCGCTCTTCTTATTATAAAAGAATTGAGATTAGAAAATTCAAATTATATCTTTACTTTTTCGCTTACTTTAACATAATCGATTCAATAATATTGGGTTGACTTATCTATCAGTTGGAAACATAGGTGCAATCACGATTTGTGTTTCTTGGTCGCGAGAGTTTTTCAAAAATCCTAGATTTCTAAGAAGAGGGAGTCCAAGTGTAATTAGACTTTCAATGACATTAATAGTTATTGATACACACATTCAAATAAGGAAAAAAATTATATAAGATAAAATTTGAATCAATTTTAAATTCCTAAATAGCATAAATTATTACATACATCAAATTAGGAAAGATTAAATAGGAAAAATTTTATATTAGGAAAAATAATTAAATTACAAATTTGTCCAATGTGAACTCTATTTTTATTTTTAAAGGTTAAAAAGGATAAACGACATTTTGCTTTGAGCTTCGTGCTTTTATAATAGTATAAATATGTATCATTTTGGTCTTGTGATATATGTCGCAATATCTTAAATTATAATGAAGTAATAAGTGTGTATTTGGCCTCTTTACGTAAAAATGCATTATATTTAAACTATTTTTAGAAGTAATTACCCTGAATATCGAGTAAATAATTCTGAAATTTATGAAGGGATCAAAAGTACACGTATCAAGTAATTAACAACAACAACAATAATAAATGCAGTGTGTTCCTACAAGGTGGGGTTTGGGGAGGGTAGGTTGTACACAGAACTTTCCCCTACCTTTGTGAGGTAGAGAGGTTGTTTTCGATAAACTCTCGGCTCAGAAGAAAACACATGTCACAGAAATATATGAAATGAGAGAACAAGTAGCAAGATACAAAATAAATGTGTCAACATTTAGTAATACCCATCAAGAAAATAAAAATGATGTGATATCTGACAATTACAACCAAAAAGAAAAGAAGAGAGGAGTAAAACTCACCCCTCCCCATACTTAGCTACCTACTACTAACCTTCTACTCTAATATTAGACCTCCATATATTTCAATATGGTAAGGACTAGAATTAGAATATTTATAATTGAGGAATATAATAAAAAGAAAAAACTACTATGAAAAAAGGGAAGCAATAGTCGCGACTTTTAAGAAGCAGTGTCAGAATCCAAAATGGATTACAAATATTTTATAAATAGTGGAATCCCTAGAAAGAACAATACCACAAAACTACAAAAAGGTGAGTTTTGAGTTTTTCACGGTTGTGCACATTCTCAACCAATTCTTTCTTTATAAGCTTTATGTTTCTAGCAAAAGAAGAACAAGATTCTTCTCTTTTTGTGTTGTTTATGTGATTTTTGTGGGTTTTCTATGAACGAAATACAGGTTTTGATGAAGTGTCTGATTTGAGTTTTTTTTTATTAATTTTTTCGGGGTTTTTGAGGTCTTGATTTCTATCTTTAAAATCAATCTTAGATTTTGCTTTTTGTGTTTTTTCTCTCTTGATAAAGGGATCGTGCATATAACCAAAATCCACCTATTGTTTTTGTTTACCAGATGCTTACATCTTTAGATGAGAACACATAAATGATAGGTGTATGAATTAAGCTCTTTTTTATAATTATGTTGAGTCTTCTCATGGAGCATTTAATTAGCTTCAATGGTGCTTCTAATAAGATCTAGATCTAGGATTTGAATTTTATGAGTTTGAATTCAATATGTGTGTTTACCTAAATTAATTTATTTCTTTATTTAATTCAAGTTGTCAGCAACCAAGAGACGACATATACACATGACACACAATTGCTCTAACGATAATAATCATGGTGAGTTTGATTCACTCTAAATATAGCACTGTCATTCAATTGATTCACTGTATCTTTGCAATAAAATAGAAATGAGAAAGAAAGAAAAGGAGGCTCGTAAGAACCAAAGAACACAAGAGTTTATGTATTATTTGCTATTTTAAATTGTGTTTAAATTGCTAGAGCCCAATATTAATCCGGACCTTGGGTGCTAAGATGAATTGCGATGAGAATATGAAGTCCAATGTTGATTTTCACATACAAGATGAGGCACAAAGGTTGCTTAAAAAGATTGAACTAATGATGAAACATATTGAGAACTCTGAATTGAATGTTAGAATGTGTTTGTATATTGAACAAAGTGAAACTTTTTGATAATATATTTTTCGCCTTTTAGGTTATCATTCACATGTTCAGGTGGTAATCAATGCTTTGGGAAGCACAAAATACAATTTTTATTCACAATTTAAGCTTGTCGTAGTTCTCCTACTAAACTGAGATTTTTCCAAATGAATTGGTAATGCAGAAGCATATGATCCTAAAATATCTACAGTTGATATTATAATTTTCAAGGAATTGAATTTTGAGATGCTGACCATTAATGAAAATTGTAAGAGGCGAATTTAGAGGCCAACAATGTTTTGCATGTCCGTTCTTAGTTTTTATCCTATAGGCAACCTGTTGGGAGAAAAGTAGTTTCGTTTTGTATTATCAAGATCTTGTATCAGTTTGTCAATAAAAAAATCTGGTTAATACAAGACAAAGACCGATCTCACTCCCAATGATTCTGATAAGATAAAAATTAAAAATGTGCATGTAGAATATTGTTGATCTCTGAATTTGCCTCTTACAATTTCCATCAATGGTCAGCACTTCAAAATCAAATTCCTTGAAAATTATAATATCAACTAGACATATTTTAGGATCATATACTTCTACATTACCAGTTCATTTGGAAAAATCTCGTTTTAGTAGGAGAACTACGACAAGCTGAAATTGTAAATAAAAATTGTAGTTCGTGCTTCCTAAAGCATTGATTACCACCTGAACATGTGAATGAGAACCTAAAAGGCGAAAAATATATTTTCAAAAAGTTTCACTTTGTTAAATATACAAGCACATTCTAACATTCAATTCAGAGTTCTCAATATGTTTCATCATTGGTTCAATCTTTTTAAGCAACTTTTGTGCCTCATCTTGTATGTGAAAATCAACATTGGAGTTCATATTCTCATCGCAATTCATCTTAGCATCCCAAGGTCCAGATTAATGTTGGGCTCTAGCAATTTAAACACAATTTGAAATAACAAATAATACAAAAACTCTTATTTGTGTTCTTTGGTTCTTACGCCCTCTTTTCTTTCTTTCTCATTCCTATTTTATTCCAAAGATATTGTGGAATTTTACAAAAAAAAACACTGAAATTATATATATATAAGTTAAAAATTCATGACGTCTGGAAAATAAAATCTTCCATCGATAATACTAATGGGTTCAAAATTGAAAAATAGAGTATTATAATGAATAAAGAGTTAAATTAATCAGAGCGAAACCACTTCGTGATAGCTTTCTCCTTATAATTATAAAAGAGCATATCATGCATATACCATGAATGAAATAATCTTTTACTAATTCTACAAATATGTAAAAATATAATTGGACTTGTGATCGGTGTATTTTATATACACTTTTCGAGTCATTTTTAGTTAGTCTTTTGTCCCTTTTTGTACAAATAAGTGTCGTATTAGGATAGTTTTCCTTTCTTTTGAGTCAAAGTGGTTAAAATGGCCAAATGGCGGAAAAGGAGCCAAAAGAGGGCAAAAGAGGAGGTTCCAGAGCTAAAAACAGAGAAATTGGCGAACGAGGCTGAAACCGGACCAGCGCGCCTCCTGCGAGCGAGCGGTAGCGGTGCCCAATGTCCAGAGAGGCTGCGGAAGACCAGTAGCGGCGCCATGTCAGCAGTGCGTGGTCGCGGCGCTAATCATCGAGAGGCTACTGAGAGCCGGCGGCTACTCAAATAGCGAAGAATCGGCCGCGCGCCAATTCACCAGTATCACAGAAGTTCGTGGCCATGGCTGAATGCGAGCGCGGCCGACGCGGGAAAAATCAGGGTTTTGACGATTTTTGGGCGAACTGCGAGGAAAAGCTAAGGCGGTTTCGGCTATAAAAGGAGAACCCTAGGCGATTTTAAGGGTTCCCTTCTGCACAACACAAGATTTTCTTTCTTGGAGATTGGAGACCTAAACTTAGTAATTTATTTCCTTTTCTTTTCTTTATTTCGGTTTTGCATGATGAACTTTGAATTAGTTCTTGTCATATTTATGGCTAGGAACTAATTCTCTTATAACTTTCCATGTTAATTCTCTAGAAACTTATGTTATGAATTAATGCATGTTTATGGTTGTTATTCTTCTTTGAGAGATCTATCCAATAATTGCGTTGAATGCTTGGTAATTAATTGACAACTAATTATCCTTATATGATTTCTAATTTACTTCGAAAGGAGAGATTGTGAATATGCTGTACGTTGGGTAGACATTCTTGGATTGGGGATGAAAATACCTCAATTATTTATGTAGCGTTAATGAGAGGCTTAAAAACCCTAATTTTGCGCATGGTGCGTGACGGTTAACTAGGTTTTTGTTCTTAATCCTCCTATACAGTTATCCTTATCACCGAAAGGTAGGTAAGGTGCAATACTGGGGTTGAGTGTTTATATATCCTTAATGGGAATATAAAACGATTTCGTAAACCTGCTTTCTCCGAGAGAAGAAGTCCATAATTCATTGCATTAATAAATAACATAAGCAGATAGTTGAAGAGACATGGAAGCCCTATTCCCATCACAACTGAAGTAAACTCATTAGATAAATTAGTCTTTATAATTCTTAGTTATAAACAACAAAATCAAACATTAATTTACCAAATAGATACCAAAAGATAGATAGTTGGTACTTGAACCCTAATCCTTGTGGACGATATTCGGTCTTACCAGGACTATATTACTTGTCACGATAACGTGCACTTGCGTTAAAGTGTGTGCATCTTTTCTCGCATCAAGTTTTTGGGCAGAAGTGATCAAATGTCAGTGAGTCTTTTATTTTTCGTTTCTTTGAGTCTTTGATTTCCTTCTTTCTATCTTTGCTCGAGGGTGAGCAAATGTTAAGTTTGGGGGTATTTGATCGGTGTATTTTATATACACTTTTCGAGTCATTTTTAGTTAGTCTTTTGTCCCTTTTTGTACAAATAAGTGTCTTATTAGGATAGTTTTCCTTTCTTTTGAGTCAAAGTGGTTAAAATGGCCAAATGGCGGAAAAAGAGCCAAAAGAGGGCAAAAGAGGAGGTTCCAGAGCTAAAAACAGAGAAATTGGCGAGCAGATCAAACCAGGACCCGGTGCGCGGCCTCCTGCAGACAGAAGCAGGGCCGCGGCGCCCAATGTCCAAAGAGGCTGCGAAGACCAGTAGCGCGGCCTCGTGTCAACAGTGCGGGGCGGCGCTAATCATCGAGAGGCTACGAAGTTGCGGCCATGGCTCTCGAACGGGAGAATCGGTCGCGGTGCCAATTCACCCAGTATCACGAAGTTCCGTGCTGGCTGAATGCGAACATGGCGCGCGCCGAAAAATCGAGGGTTTTGACGATTTCTTGGGCGAACTGCGAGTAAAGCTAATGGCGGTTTTTGACCTATAAAGAGAGAACCTAGGCAGATTTTAAGTGTTACCCTTCTTGCACAACACAAGATTTTCTTGCTTGGAGATTGGAGACCTAAACTTAGTAATTTCTTTCCTTTTTCTTTTCTTTATTTCAGTTTTTGCATGATGAACTTTGAATTAGTTCTTGTCATATTTATGGCTAGAAACTAATTCTCTTATAGGGCTTTCCATGTTAATTCTCTAGAAACTTATGTTATGAATTAATGCATGTTTATGGTTGTTATTCTTCTTTGAGAGATCTATCCAATAATTGCGTTGAATGCTTGGTAATTAATTGACAACTAATTATCCTTATATGATTTCTAATTTACTTCGAAAGGAGAGATTGTGAATATGCGGTAAGTTGGGTAGACATTCTTGGATTGGGGATGAAAATACCTCAATTATTTATGTAGCGTTAATGAGAGGCTTAAAAACCCTAATTTTGCGCATGGTGCGTGACGGTTAACTAGGTTTTTGTTCTTAATCCTCCTATAGAGTTATCCTTATCACCGAAAGGTAGGTAAGGTGCAATACTGGGGTTGAGTGTTTATATATCCTTAACGGGAATATAAAACGATTTCGTAAACCTGCTTTCTCCGAGAGAAGAAGTCCATAATTCATTGCATTAATAAATAACATAAGCGGATAGTTGAAGAGACATGGAAGCCCTATTCCCATCACATCTGAAGTAAACTCATTAGTTAAAATAGTTCTATAATTCTCAGTTATAAACAACAAATCCAAATATCAATCGCCAAATAGATACCAAAAGATAGACAGTTGATACTTGAACCCTAATCCTTGTGGACGATATTCGGTCTTACTAAGACTATATTACTTGTCACGATAACGTGCACTTGCGTTAAAGTGTGTGCATCTTTTCGCGCATCAAGTTTTTGGCACCGTTGCCGGGAATTAGGCATAGTTCAATATCAAATTTATCTATTTTTAATTTCTAATTTGGTTTTTATTGTAATTTTCACGTTTTTTTGTTATTTTTGGTAGAAATCAGGGTGCCGTGATTTGTTATGCATTTTGATCTATTTGAAATCGGTTTATACGAAGGAGAAGAGGAGCGAACACTCTTGTTCCCTTCAATCAGATTGAGAAAACTCGTATCTGAGCAGAAAGAATCAGCGGATTGCAACCTTGATAGAGATGGACGGTGTCCAAAACAACAACATGATGAGAGAAGGGTTAGGAGAAAATCAACCCAATCCAGCCATACCTCGACAAGTACCTATGGATGTCGAGGAAAGAGTTCAAGTCGAGCAGAAAGAAGCAGGAGACTATGTGCGCCTAGAGTGAATGGAACGCAGACATGTATTAGGCTCCTGCCATAGGAGCAAACAACCGAGATAAAGCGGCGATTACGAGCATGAGTACGGCCTGCAGTGCAATTTGGAGGACTGCCATCAGAGGATCCACATATGCACATAGCTAATTTCTTGGAGCTATGTGCAACTTTAAGATATAACGGCGTTACTGATGATTGCGTCAGATTGAGGCTCTTTCCTTCTCACTCGGGGATAGAGCAAAGTATGGTTGAATTCCTGTTGGTGACTCGATTTTTACATGGCACGAGCTGGCACATAAATTCCTAGCCAAGTTCTTTCCCCCATGCAAAGCAGCAAAATTGAGAGGGGAGTTGAACAACTTCTACCAAGCAGATGGAGAGTCCTTGTATGAAGCTTGGGAAAGGTTCAAAGACTTGCAGAGAAAATGCCCACACCATTGCATTGAGTTGTGAAATTTGGTCCACATCTTCTATAATGGGCTGAGCAGTACAACCAGAACCATCATAGATGCAGCAGCAGGTGGGGCATTCATGAGGAAAACAACTCACGACGCTCACGAGTTATTAGAAGATATGGCCATCAACAACCATGCCACAGAAGAGAGGTTGACAAGTGGGAGGAGAACAGTGGGAGTCCACGAGATAGATGCTATTGCTGCCTTGAATGCCCAAGTGGCCCTTTTGGCAAAAACAATTCTGCGGCAACATACGATGTCGATGAATGCGGTCGGATGCCTAAAAGTTGTGAAATATGTGGTGGCCCACATACATTCGATAGGTGTCCTTCAGCTGACCCCAATAATATACCAATGGAGCGGCGAGTGTCGGTAGTGGTAATTATCGAGACCACAGAACAACCCCTACTCCAACACTTATAATCCGGTGGAGAATCACCCAAATTTCTCATGGAGAGAGACCGAGGCAGCGAGAATCAATACATGGGCGATGCAGAACGTGAGCAGAATCAGCGGCCATTCATTCAAGCCACGGCCTCAGCGATTCAATGCACGGTTCGTGAAAAAGCGAGCAGTGGCGGTATGGCGATTCGCAGCGCCTGAACTCGATTCATGGCGAAGTCGATCCTCGTTGAAATTTGGAGACACAAGTGGGGCGGTAGCAAAGCGAGCAAGCCGAGCCACGAGGTACATTGCCAAGCAACAGAGGTAAATCCAAGGAGCGATGTCGAGCGATGCGGTTGAGAAGTGGAAAGCGATTGGAAGCGGCGATCACCTCAGCCAGTAGTTGAGAAGAAGGCAGAAATAGAAAAAGAGAAGGTGATTGAGCCTAGCCCAGTGGTAGAGAAAACTCCAGAGAAGGAGTACACAGAAAATATCCCTTTCCCCCAGAGATTACAGCGGAAGGCGGTTGATAAACAATTCTCCAAATTCTTGGAGATATTCAGGAAGCTGCATATCAACATACCTTTTATAGAGGCTTTGGAGCAGATGTCTTCCTATTTCAAGTTCATGAAGGAAATATTGGGGAAGAAGAAGAAGTTGACGGAATATGAGATAGTAGCACTAACAGAAGAGTGTAGTGCTATCTTGCAGAAAAAGTTGCCACCAAAATTAAAGGATCCAGGAAGCTTTACACTACCTTGCACAGTGGGCAGGGTGACATGCAGTGAGCTACGTGTGATTTAGGGAAAGTATAAATCGATGCCACTTATCGGTATTTAAAAGATTGGAGTTAGGTGAGGCGAACC
This sequence comes from Przewalskia tangutica, assembly GCA_029844215.1. Classification (NCBI taxonomy): domain Eukaryota; kingdom Viridiplantae; phylum Streptophyta; class Magnoliopsida; order Solanales; family Solanaceae; genus Przewalskia; species Przewalskia tangutica. The sequence continues at coordinate 36,987,828 of CM056738.1, forward strand.
AACACGATAAGCTGCGGTGGCCGGCGGGACAGTGGTTCATCCAAGAGGCAAGATTGAGGACGTGATTGTGAAAGTAGGAAAATTCTTCTTTCCTGCAGACTTCCTCATTCTTGATATGGAAGAAGATGCGGAAATCCCTATCATATTGGGGAGACCATTCCTAGCAACGGGGAGAGCTTTAATTGATGTTGAAAGATGAGAGCTAACACTAAGGGTGGAGAAGGAAGAAATGGTGTTTAAGGTTTTTAAACATGTCATCGAGCCACCAACCATGAGCAGGTGCTTTGCAATCAGCACCATCAAGCCCCCCTGTGAGCCATTACAAGTCAACCAAAGGGAGATCAGCCCAAGAAAGCAGGAATGGTTTGCCAAACCCCCACTGACGCAGGTATGTGTTCCTTAACCCCCCTTACTGATAATGCTAAGAAGAAAAGGAGAAAAAGAAAATGCAAAATGTGGAGGAAATTGATTAGTTGGGGGCTTGATCCACCCCACGGTTATTAAAACTAAGAAACTTGCGTCCGGCTAAAAGACGTTAAAGACAGCGTTACTTGGGAGGCAACCCAAATTATTTTGATTTATTTTATTTTAATATATTAATTTTATTAAGAACGGTCTCACGGAGGTAAGTGTTTGTGCTGTGATTGACAAGTACAGGCAAATAAAGCGAAAGCGGCGAAGCAAAGCGGGATTTCGAGAAAAAAAGCAGGCGGCCGCGCCAGGGAAGCGAGCGGCACGAAAAGAAGCGAAGAAGCTGAAGTTTAAGCGCATGGCGCTGAAGCGAACGCGATGGCGAAATCGGAAAAATTTGCCAAGTTTAGCGCGTATTTCCAGAATGGCGCGAGAAGTCGAAGAGTCTGGAACATTGGGCGCGCGGAGCTAAGCGAGGCACGCGGCGGAAATCCAGAAACTTAAAAACGCCCAGAAATCAGATCTGCCCAAATTCAAAACCAAAAACCTAACCTCCTCCAAAAACACGAAAATCCAAGAATTTGCCACAAATCCTCCACAAATCAACCCAACCACAACCAAAACTCTTAAATTCCTAAAAACCTTAGCTATCTCAAACAACAAAGCTCCATTCCATAGCCTCAAACCACCATTAGAAACAAGAAACGGCTTGAATCCTCTCATAAAAGGTAATCTATTTACATTCTTGAGATCTTTCTTGAAGTCACGCGAGGTAGTAGTTTGAAAGAGTATTGTAGTTGTGAAGTAGTTTGGGTGCTGAAAAATTGATTGTGAAGTTTGGAGAAAGAGTAGAAAAGGAGGGTGTGGCATTGGGCAGTAGAGTTGAAGTTTGGGGGTGTTGTGTTTAACTGCTAGTTGTTGATTGTGTTGGGAAACATTTGTGCCACTAAGTTGTAGGCTATGACCGCTTTAACCATGGCCACCAGGAAGAGAAGAGTCTCCACATCCACCCCAGCCCCGCAATATGATAACACTAGGTTTGTGAGCTACCAAGCTTTCCAAAGATACAAAAAGCTTGATACCAGACCCTTAATCCCTGAAAGGGAATAAACTATCAGAGGGAGTCGTTTGGGGAAGAGGATGTTTATGAGCCCATTCGGGCAATGATTGAGTTAAGGGGGTGGAGGAGATTTGTAAATTCGGAGAAAATAACACCAATGAACACAACAATGGTGCGTGAATTCTATGCCAACTTTCCGGAGAAGGTGGAAAGGGGATGCTTTGTAAAGGGAGTTTATATGCCTGTGACAGCAGAGAATGTAAATGCACAATTGAAGACGGTTGATGTTGAAGAAAGAAGTGACTGGAATCACTTTAGAACATGGTCTAGAAGCACCGACTGCATCGACTGGAATGTCGTTGCAAACACCGTGAGCTACCCTGGGGCTGTTTTTGATATTGGAAGAAATGGATCAAGAGCACTGAGCAGGTGCCAATTCAACAAAGCAGACAAGGGTTGGCTATATTTCGTCAGTGCCCGCATGATTCCATCCACGCACTTCACCAGAGTGCCAGAAGATAGGATTAAACTGACATATGGAATTATGAGGGGGATGACGATTGATGTGGGGAAAGAGATAGTGCAGAGCATTGAAGAAATCAGCAGGTTGGTAACAACAGGTGGATTGGGACACGGCTCACTTATCACTAATCTATGCGCCTTCCGAGGGGTCTCAACCCTACCCACTGACACTCATGAGAGAAACCAACTGCCTGTGTCCTATGGGATAGTGCACTCTTTCCCAGACCCAAGCCCCCCAGCAGCCAGAAGAAGAGTACAACCAACATCAGCAGCAGAGGCCGCAACGAATGAAGATGAGCCTGAAATAGGGGCTCAATATCTTTGCGAGGACCTAGCCACCCGACCAACCACGAGCGAGAACCTTGATTGCCGTGATGGAGCAATTGCTTCAGAATCATATGAGGATGATGCAGAGTTTGGACACAGTGATCCACGAACAACAAGAAACGAGGCAAAAAATCAACGAGATGAGTTCCTTGTTCAGTCAGTGGTCCATGCACTATCCCATGCCACCGCCACCACCACCATTTTAGCCAAAATCTGTAAGTGTCTTATTTCTTTTATTGTCTTTGAGTCTACACACATTGGGGACAATGTGTGGTTTAAGTTTGGGGGTGTCTATTTGTGTCTTGTTCTATTTGTGTCTTGTTATGTTTTATTTAAGTCTTTTTATTATTTTTATGTATTTTTGAGTCACAATTTTTTTTTCTTTTTGAGTCATAATTGTCTGTCAAAAGATCATATATGCTGTAGTTGCTAGAAACACCTAGTGAATGAAGGTGGAATAATGTAATGGAATAAAAGCAACTATCTAAACACTTAGGTTAGATATGTCAAAAACTCACAAAATCTGTCTATTTGGAGTTTCTTGCCTAAATTATGCATGCTAAATGATGAAAACCTATGTGTTATGATTGCTTTCTATTTGAGGCGAAATAGTTAGGACATGCATGTTAGGGAGATGACTCAGACATTTCTTTCATAGTCAATTCTTACCACTCTTTTCTATCCCGGACTTCAAATATATCCCTAGTCAACCCCATTGAGCCTAAAAATTGAAACTTCTTCTTTGACACCCTATATTCCCACAAATTGTGCCATAAGTAAAAATGTGAAGTAGTGGAATAAATTGTGTTAAAAAAGAGACAAAAAAAGTGAATGAGCTTGTTGCACCCCAATAAAAGAGTAATAAGAAAGAGGCAAAAGCCCAAGTTTGGGGGTTCTTGTTATTATTATACTCTTCATTCTCCCAAAACAAAAGAGGGAAAAAGATAGAATTGAAGTGAAGAAAAGAACCAAAAGAAAAGGGAAAAATGGAAAAGCTAAAGAGCTTATGGTACAAAGAATGAGCCTAAAATGCCTATTTTTACCTACCTATACCTAAGCCTACATTACAACCCTTAAAGTCCTGAAGATCTCTTTTATGCATATCCAAGATTAGTGGATAATAGCAAGTAAAAATGCCATAGAATTTCTGAATTTATATGCATGATTTAGTAGATTGACTTCCATTAAGCATGATAAATATGAATTTGCGAAATATCTAGCTTAATGTGTTTAGTGTGCTGAAATTTCATGCTATATGTTCCTGCATATTATTTTGCCAACCTTCATGTTTTTCTAGTTAGCACTAATGCAGCAGAAGTGATCAAATGTCAGTGAGTCTTTTATTTTTCGTTTCTTTGAGTCTTTGATTTCCTTCTTTCTATCTTTGCTCGAGGGCGAGCAAAGGTTAAGTTTGGGGGTATTTGATTGGTGTATTTTATATACACTTTTTGAGTCATTTTTAGTTAGTCTTTTATCCCTTTTTGTACAAATAAGTGTCGTATTAGGATAGTTTTCCTTTCTTTTGAGTCAAAGTGGTTAAAATGGCCAAATGGCGGAAAAGGAACCAAAAGAGGGCAAAAGAGGAGGTTCTAGAGCTAAGCAGAGAATTGGCGAGCAGGTGAAACCCGGACCAGCCGCGGCTCCTGCGAGCGAAGCGGCGCGGCGCCAATGTCGAAGAGGCTGCAGAAGACCCAGCGCGCGGCTCATGTCAGCAGTGCGGTAGTGGCGCTAATCATCGAAGAGGCTACGAAGTTGCGTGGCCGTGGCGCTCTCGGACAGAGAATCGGGGCGCGGCGTAATTCACCAGTATCACGAAGTTCGCGCGGCTGAATGCGAACATGGCGCCGGCAGCGGGAAAAATCGAGTTTTGACGATTTTTGGGTCGAACTGCGAGGAAAAGCTAAGGGCGGTTTTCAGCCTATAAAAGGAGAACCCTAGGCAGATTTTAAGGGTTCTCCTTCTTGCACAACACAAGATTTTCTTTCTTTGAGATTGGAGACCTAAACTTAGTAATTTCTTTCCTTTTTCTTTTCTTTATTTCAGTTTTTGCATGATGAACTTTGAATTAGTTCTTGTCATATTTATGGCTAGGAACTAATTCTCTTATAGGGTTTTCCATGTTAATTCTCTAGAAAATTATGTTATGAATTAATGCATGTTTATGGTTGTTATTCTTCTTTGAGAGATCTATCCAATAATTGCGTTGAATGCTTGGTAATTAATTGACAACTAATTATCCTTATATGATTTCTAATTTACTTCGAAAGGAGAGATTGTGAATATCTTTGTAAGTTTGGTAGACATTCTTGGATTGGGGATGAAAATACCTCGATTATTTATGTAAGCGTTAATGAGAGGCTTAAAAACCTAATTTTGTGCATGGTGCGTGACGGTTAACTAGGTTTTGTTCTTAATCCTCTATCTGATTATCCTTATCAGAAAGGTAGGTAAGGTGCAATCTTTGAGGTTGAGTGTTTATATATCCTTAACGGGAATATAAAACGATTTCGTAAACCTGCTTTCTCCGAGAGAAGAAGTCCATAATTCATTACATTAATAAATAACATAAGCGGATAGTTGAAGAGACATGGAAGCCCTATTCCCATCACATCTGAAGTAAACTCATTAGTTAAAATAGTTATATAATTCTTAGTTATAAACAACAAATCCAAATATCAATCACCAAATAGATACCAAAAGATAGATAGTTGATACTTGAACCCTAATCCTTGTGTACGATATTCGGTCTTACTAAGACTATATTACTTGTCACGATAACGTGCACTTGCGTTAAAGTGTGTGCATCTTTTCGCGCATCAACTTGTTTTTTCAGAAGAATCATACTATGATAATAATTTTATTTTTCTATTAGGGATTAAAAGGATTTTTTAGTTATGGCTCTCTTTTGCCTACGTCATACTCAGATTGAGTATTTAGTTATAAAAAATTTAGCAATTATAGCAAGAGTTTATTCCACAATAAGAGAAAGGAGTGTGTGTGAGATGTGAGCACTTGCATGTCTGGGAAGGTTGGTTTACTATAGTAATTCTTTCCCCCAACATGTTTTGATAGTTTATTAATACTTTGGCTTTCACTGGTAATGTTTTTAATTCCTTTACATGCTGCCTCTATATTTAAACTTTTCATTCTTTGATTCAAATTCTCTAACATTTTGTCACTTATATCAACCTTATCATTCAGGGTTGGATAATTGTTGGCCGAGAATTGAGGTATATTAAACAATGGATTGGCTTCTTTAGTACCGTTATTAATGATACTGCTTTTCGAGGATTCTGGTTCATATTTTAGGGTTGATTTGTTATTAGCATGGTTAAGATGGTTTGAGACTACGTATAATAGTTGATTTGTGTAGTTATTTTGTTGGATGAATTATCTTGTAATATGTCTTAAGGGGTCTAATATTGTATTATTGTACATTTGTGAACAATTAGTAATACAATCCTTTTTTATTATTTTTTTTCTCTTTTAATTATTTATTTTGCAATATTGTGTACACAGTGGTCGCGTTAGGTGGTTAAAAAGCCTCAAGCAATCGAATATGTAATCACGACGACTACTGTCTGTTTGTCGCATTAGAGGTCAAAAATAACCATAAAAGCAGTGACTATCTAATCGCGACTCTCTACACGGCGTCGCGTTAGAAGTGGCCGAGTCGTCGCGTTAGGGGTATAGTCGTCGCATTAGATATGAAGCTAATCGACGGCGGCTACTTCTGACACCGCATTAACCATATCTAATGCGACACCTATAAATTGTCGCGTTAGGCCGCCGGCGTTGCATTAGACCTAATGCAACGCCGGAGATGCCACGTCCTGGCGATTGCATTAGGTCTAATGCAGCGGCGGAAGATCTGTCACGATGGCTTGGGGCGTTGCGTTAACTAGAAATGTAGTAGTGTATTTTTATTACATCTTTTGTAGCCTTTGTAGCTTCTCTAGAGAGGCTGTTAGCTTAACATAGCGAAGTCTTCGCGAAACTTCCTAGCTCATTTTGAACCTTTTCTATCCTTTTTCAATTGGCTTGTTAGATTTAAGTTATTACATATTTCCAAACCAGTAAGGTTAATGAAACTTATTATGTCTCCATAAGTCGATGCATATCTCGTTGAATAGTGCTTCTTGATGAGAGTTTCTCCATTATATTTATTTCTAATGGTAGTTCTTACCTTTTTAACAAAGGGTAGGTAGGCCGCTAATAAATTTCTTTCCAATAATCATGGTTACAATCTTCTCTTATGATAACATTGTTAAGGAAGATATCTTTATACCATCTAAAATTATGTAATTTTGGGCAGGTTAAATTGTTGATAATTTCTATGCTTTTATCTTGGAAGAGCTTAGGTTCTCCTATGAAGTGTTTTGCTATACAATATAGCAGTGTAGGGGTAGCATCCTCACGAATATGTTGTTCTATAGATGCATCTAATTTTATGACCTGTATTACAGCAGTGGCATTTAGTATACCGTGCATAATTTCTTCGGTGAGATAGTTATACCACTAATTTTTTAACATTCCGGTAAACCCTGAGGCTAATATTTGGGCATTTTTTTATCACTATTTTCTCTTATTTTATAAGCCATTATAGTTATACCCATTTCATGTAGTTTGGAATAAATCTGGCCTTCTGCTAGACCATCTATATTCCATTCTGATATTTTTGTTCCTGAGAATGATGAATGGTTCTGGTATTGATCTTTTTCAAATTGCATGTCTGGGAAGGTTGGTTTACTATAGTAATTCTTTCCCCCAACATGTTTTGATAGTTTATTAATACTTTGGCTTTCACTGGTAATGTTTTTAATTCCTTTACATCTTTGCCTCGATATTTAAACTTTTCATTCTTTGATTCAATTTCTCTAACATTTTGTCACTTATATCAACCTTATCATTCAGTTTGGATAATTGTTGGTAGAATTGAGGTATATTAAACAATGGATTGGCTTCTTTAGTACCGTTACTAATGATCTTGCTTTTAGGACTACGGTTCATATTTTAGGGTTGATTTGTTATTAGCATGGTTATGATGGTTTGAGACTACGTATAATAGTTGATTTGTGTAGTTATTTTGTTGGATGAATTTATTAATGTCTCCTCTTTCTACTAGTTTCTTGATTTCACTACTTATCTCCCTTTTGAGGGGCTATTATAATCTCTCCTTACATAGGAATTTTGATTTGTTCTAACGGGGACTTGGACTACATGGTATTGGTACTAGCATACCATTGATTAACAAGAGTGCTAAGTGATTCATTTTTTCTCTTAATTGTCCTGTGATTTCAAACCACTTACAGAATTCAATATTGCAATTAACTCTTTTCATATCTTTAATCCATTGTTTTCTAAAAGATATCCTTATATCTTCTTTATATGTTTTTACATACTATTTTATTTTAAAGGCATGCTCAGGACTTATTCATAATTTTCCTAAGAGTTTAAAGTCAATTTTTGATAACATGCAACTTGGCTCTTTCCCCGATCCTTATGGACAAGATGTAGCACATAATGATATATGGCATGAGGCGTAAGATCAGGATGTGGAAGATATCATTGGATAAGATTTACAACTATAGGGTTAGTGAGCAAGGCAATCTCGAGATTGATGACTAAGGCAACTAAAATAAAGAAAATTCTGGCGAAAGTTGGTTCTTTGAGGCACTCGAATAAGATGAGTAAAGGATCATAAAAGGCTCATATGAAATCCGGTCTGGCGATAAGTATAAAAATGGGGAAGTTTTGGAAGATATAAGTTTAACGGATAGGGAAAAATGAGATCGTAGTTAGAAAAGATGGAGGATGAGTTAACCTTGAATTACTAATTGTGAATAAGGGGTTTATTAGAAGGATAATTTAGCCATGTAATTGAGAAATAATGATAGCGGAAGATGACCTGGGTTAACCTGAATTAAGATGCAAGTTAGGAGGTTGAAGATTACCTACATTAGCTAGCATTATGGAGAATGAATAAGAAGAAGCAAGAAAATGACAGATAAGCGACTTACGGAGAAATCCTTGATAAGATATGTCGGCCAATGTCAGGTTTATTAAAGGGAGATAGAACAGCCATGATGTATGACTTTCCATGAGAATAGGTCTTTTAAAATCATCTCGAATGAAGTGAGATTATTCTAAGATCAACCATAAGTTGTTAGGATACGACTGCGGAAGGACGGACGGACATGTAGAGTTTAACCATAAAAAAGTCACGTTATTTCCCTAAGGAGGGAAGATAGGATTACCCAGTACCAATGGAAGCAGGGGTAGTTTCAAAATAACTCGTGGAAGCCACCGATATGAAGATGAAATAGCAACGACCTACACTTTGATGACATAGTTGGACACTCGATGCAGAAGTGGGTTAATTCAAAGGAAAAATTAGTGTGGAAGTATAACTTTAAAATAATTTAGTGGAAGTGGAGACGCGAAGATAAAAAGATCGAGCGATCAATAAAGAATTGGAGAATGATCTAAGTATGAGGGTAACCGAAATAAAAAATAGATGTTGGAAACTATTCCAAAATAATAGCCATTCCAAATTGGTCTTATATCGCTATAGAGTTGAAACCTCGAATAATAACCATGACGGTGGTGTGGCAAGAGAGATAACTATCAGGATAACAACAAAGTAGATATTAAGGATAAGATTTGGGATTAAGGACAAGAGGAAGATATAGCTAGACAAAAGATAAGTATAAGGGTCAAGATTTCACCTACCAGGATCTAAATTATGAGGAAACCAGAACCGAAATGCCAATAAAGCATAATAGGACAGATTATGAAGAGTCATAGGAAACTAACGGTAGTAGAATGGGTAAATAAAAGTGCCCCTCACATAAGACAGTCTGTTTAAATTAAGGAAAAAAAGAAATAGTTAATATTGTAGAGGATATGTCTACTCGTAGAGCCGCAAGTAATTGACAAGGAGCAAACCCAGAAAGGGAAAAAGGATTACAATGACTATTTACTAGTCGTAATTTGAAATCCAGTATTAAGGGCGTCGACATGAAAAATCCAAATTAAGAGATATAGTTAACCTTCTTGATTACGGATATGTATATGGTTGTGTGAAACAACATTATTGTACTATGCTATCATATGGCCATGCGACATTGGGTATGTTCTCTGGTTGTTTGTGAGTTTGATTGTCCTATTTATAGAGTAAATTCTGCCAAAATATTTAAGAATCCTAAGAGTTCAAATTCTAAGTTATAATATCTCTACATTTGAGGACGAATGTTTTTAAGGGGGAGAAGAATGTTACACCCTATATTTTATGCATCAGCATCATTGTAATCTTAGTTGACATAGGATCAGAGATGGTAATATCCCTCTAAGGGACTAATAATGGTTCAAGACTAATTGGATCGATGAAAGTAAGTTTCGAATGAAGTTTGACAAGAAGTCATCGTCCGTAGTCCTATGCTAATTGCAGAGTATGATATGTTAATTACAGTACATTTCTGCAAATTATAGAAGAAAGGCAGAGTGAGATAGGGATTTGGGTGTCCTGGGCAAGGTGCAGTGATCATCGCGATTTATGCACACACTTTAACGCAAGTGCACGTTGTCGAGTCAAGTAATATAGTCTTTGAAGACCGAGTTATCGTCCTCAAGGATTAGTGCTCAAGTACCAACTTCTATTCTTTGTTATCTATTTGGTGACCTATATTTGAGTTGTTGATTATAACTAATAATTATAAAGACTAATTAACTATGTTGTTTACTTCAGTGATGATGGAAATAGGGCTTCCAAATCTCCTCAACTATCCACTTATATTACTTACTAATGCAATTAACTATGATTCTTCTTCTTTGGAGATAGCAGGTTTACTAATTCATTTTATACTCCTGTTAAGGTTATATAAACACTCAACCCCAGTACAGCTCCTTTCTACCTTTCGGTGATAAGGATGACTCTAGAGGAGGATTAAGAACAAAAACCTACTAATGCTACACAAGTAATTGAGGTATTTTCATCCCCAATTCGACCTATGTCTATCCAACTACAGCATAGTCACAACATCCCCTTTCGGATTTCGGTTAGAAATCATATAAGTAATGATAATTAATGATCAAGTAATTACCAAGCAATCAAATCATCTATTGGATAAATCTCAACAATAAGAAGAACAACCATAAACATGCATTAATTCATAAAATAAGGTTCAAGTGAATTGACATGGAAAGCCCTATATTAGAATTAGTTCCTAGCCATAGACATGACAAGAACTAATTCAATATCCAACATAAAATTTAAAATAAAGTAAAAGAAAGAAAAGAAATTACTAAAGAATGTCTCAAATCTTGAACTCCAAGATGTGTTGTGAATTGGCAAGAAGGGAACCCTTAATTCTGACCTAGGGTTCTCTTTTTATAGCCTCCAAACCGACATTAAGGTTTTCCTTCAGGCCTGGCCCATAATTCGTTCAAAACCCTGATTTTTCCCGCGTCGGCGCCGCGGCCCTGCTACTGGCGCCGCGGCGCCGGAAGTTCTGCAACTCTCTGATGATTAGGCGTCGCGGCGCTGCAACTCTGCTGTCTAGAGGCGCCGCGGCGCTGGAACTTCTGCAAGCTTCTGAATATTGGGCGCCGGGGCGCCTGGTTCACCACTTTCTCGCATTTCGAGCTCTGGAACCTCCGTTTTTGCCCTCTTTTCGCTTCTTTTCCGCCAAAGAGCCACTTTAACCAATTTGACTCAAAAGAAAGAAAATATATCCTAAGACGAAACGTATTTGTACAAAAATGGACAAAAGACTAACTAAAAACGACTCAAAAAGTGTATATAAAATACACCGATCAAATACCCCCAAACTTAACCTTTGCTCGCCCTCGAGCAAAGATCAAAAGAAAGAAATAAAGACACAAAGAAAACGAAAAATAAAAGACTCAATGACCTTGATCACTTTGCTGCATTGGTGTTATTTAGAAAAACATGAAGGTTAGTAGAATAATATGCAGGAACATATAGCATGAAATTTTAGCATTCTAAACACATTAAGCTAGATATTTCGCAAACTCATTTTTATCATACTTAATGGAAGTCAAATTACTGAATCATGCATGTTAATTTCAAAAATCCTATGGAATTTTTACTTGCTATTCTCCACTAATCATGGATATGCATATAAGAGATCTTCAGGACTTTTCAGGGTTGTAATGTAGGCTTAGGCATGGGTAGGTAAAAATAGGCATTTAGGCTCATTTTGTGTACCATAAGCTCTTTAGCTTTTCAATGTTTCCCTTTTCTTTTGATTTCTTTCCTTCACTTCATATCTATCTTTCCCCTCTTTTGTTTTGAGAGAGTGAAGTGTATTATAGTAACAAGCACCCCCAAACTTAGACTTTTGCCTATTTCTTATTACTTTTTTATTGGGGTACATCAAACTTGTTCACTCTTTTTGTCTCCTTTTTAACACTTTATATTCCAACCATTTCACATTTTTATTTATGACACATGTGTGGAAATATAGGGTGTCAAAGAAAAAGTTTCGTGTTTAGGCTCAACGGGGCTGACTAGGGATATTTTTAATGTCAGGGATAGAAAAGAGTGGTAATAATTGGCTAACAAAGAAACGTCTGAGTCATCTCCCTAACATGCATATCCTAACTATTTCGCCTCAAATAGCAAACAATCATACACATAGGTTTTAATCATTTGACAATGCACAATTCAAGCAAGAAACCCCAAATAGACAGTTTTGAGTTTTTGGCATATCTAACCTAAGTGTTTAGATAGTTGCTTCTAATTCCATTACATTATTCCACCTTACTTCACTAGGTGTTTCTAGTAACTATAACATGCATGATCTTTGACAGAAAATTATGACTCAAAAAGAAAAAAATTATGACTCAAAAATACACAAAACAAATCAAAAAGACTCAAACATACTACAACAATAAGACACAAATAAGACACCCCCCCCCCCCCAAACTTAAATCACACATTGTCCCCAATGTGTGCAAGACTCAAAGACAATAAAAGAAACAGGACACTTACAATCTTGGTTTTAAAATGGTGGGGGTGGGGGTGGATAATGCATTGAATCTGGTTGAATAAGGAACTCATCTCGATTATTTGGTGCAGCTATTGCCCCTGCCTCAATTCTTGTTGTCCTTGTATCACCGTGTCAAAATTTTGCATCATCCTCCTCTGGTTCTGGAGCAACTGCTCTATCATAGGAACTGGAGGTTCTGATTCTGTGGGTGGCTGATGGTTGTTTCCTGCCTCATAGTGACCCTCTGTTTCAGGCTCATCTTCATCCATTGCAGCCTCTGCTGCTGCTTCTTTGAGTAGTCTTTGGTGGTATTCTTCTTCTTTCTTTGGAGGATTGGTGCGAGAAAGAGTGCACTATCCCGTATGACACAGGAAGTTGGTTTTTCTCATAAGTATCATTGGGTAGGGTTGGGACCCCATTGATGGCGCATAAATTTGTAATAAGTGAGTCATGTCCCAACCCACCTGTTGTTACCAACCTGCTGGTCTCTTCAATACTTTACACTATCTCCTTTCCAACATCAATCGTCTTCCCCGACATAATTACATATATCAATTTGATCCTGTCTTCTGGCACTCTGGTAAAGTGTGTTGATGGAATCAGACGGGCACTGACGAAATACAACCAACCCTTGGCTGCTTTGTTGAACTGACACCTGCTCAGTCCTGCCCATTCGACAAATTCATATGCAGCCCCAGGGTAGCTTACTGTGTCTGCGACGGTATTCCAGTCGATGTTGTTGGTGCTTCTAGACCATGTTACGAGTAACGATCATCACCCCTTTCTTCAACATCTGCTGTTTTCAGTAGCACATTTACCGTTTCTGCCGTCACAGGCACATATCTTCCCCTCACAAAGCATTCATTGTCCACCTTCTCCGAAAAGTTAGCATAAAATTCACGCACCATCACTGTGTTCATTGGTGCTATCCTTTCCGGGTTTACAAATCTTTTCCACCCCATCATCTCAATCATCGCCCGAATGGGCTCATAGACATCCCCCTCCTCAACCGAATCCCTTTGATAATCCATTCCTTTTTCAGGGATTAAGGGCCTAGTACTAAGTTTTTGGTATCTATCTTGAGCTCTTCGGCTGACAAACCTAGTATCATCATATTGAGGGGCTGAGGTGGATGTGGAGGCTCTTTTCGTTCTGGCAGACATGTTTAGATCACTTTTTGCAGCGTTTCCTTTTTATCAACAATGTTAACCAACACTATCACTCACCAATCAACAGCTACAACACCTATCACCCCCAAACTTCACTTAAGACACTTCTACACAACACACTCGCTCGTATACTCTTCCTCGAACTTTCACAACCAATTTCAACACCCCAACAACTTCACAGATACAACACTCCTCCAATCTACTACCTCCTCAGACTACAGTAAAGCTTTCAAGAAAAGATAAAGATTACCTTTGACGGTGTTCTTTAAGGTTTTCTTACTTCTAATGGTGATTTGAGGCAATGGGATGAGGTTTGTTGGTTAAGATGGTTAAGGGTTTAGGGAATTTAAGAGCTTTGGTTGTGTTTGGGTTTGGTTTATGGAAGATGTTTAGGTAAAGTGTGGATTTTCGTGGGTTTTGTGGAGAAGAAGGTTTAGGTTTTGATTTGGAATTGGGGAAAATCGAATTTGGGGCGTCTTTTAATTTCTGGATTTCGCCTCGCGCGCGACCCGAACTTGGCAATGGCGCCCAATTTCTGCGTTTTTAGGAATTTTACCGCGGCCACTCTGGCGCCATGCTAGACTTTACAATTTTTCTGGATTTTTGGCGTCGCGGCGCTTAATTTCCTACGCCTTTCTGCTCTTTTGGCGCCGCGGCCCTGCTACTGTCCGCCGCGGCGCTCACCCATTTTTCTGGAAATCCCTGGCTATTCTTCAATTTTTCGCCCTCCAAATTTGTTGGCCCCTGTATCTGTCATCACAACACATAAACAAGACCTCCGCGAGACTGTTCTAAGTAAAAACTAACTACATTAAAATAAACAATTTAAAATACTTTGGGTTGCCTCCCAAGTAGCGCTGTCTTTAATGTCTTTTAGCCGGACGCAACTTCCTTAAATCAAGAGGTGTGGGGTAGATTAACCCCACAAACAATCCATTTTTTTAACATTCGCCTTTTTCTTCTTCGATTCTTCTTCTTATAGTTATTTTCAAGCGAAGGTTCAGTGGCACATACCTGCTTTGGCGGAGGTTCAGCATCATGTACTTGCTTTGGTGGGCCTATCTCCCTTGTTTTGGCTTGCACTGGCTCACAGGAGGTTCTGATGGTGCTGATTGCAAAGCACCTGCTCATGACCGGTGGCTCAATAACGTGTTTAAACACTTTAAACACCATTTCTTTGCTCTCTACCCTTAGCGTCAGCTCACCATTTTCTACATCAATCAGGGCTCTCCCTGTTGCCAAGAACGGTCTCCCCATTATGATGGGAATCTCTGCATCCTCCTCCATGTCAAGAATGAGGAAATACGCAGAAAAAAAGAATTTTCCTACTTTAACAAGCACATCCTCAATCTTCCCCCTTGGGTGCACCACCGTTCTATCAGCTAGTTGCAAGCTCACCGTGGTTGGTTTTGCTTCACCCAATTCCAACCTCTTAAACACCGACAAAGGCATCAAATTTATACTTGCCCCCAGATCACAAAGGGCCCTATTACATGTCACCATGCCAACTGTGCAAGGCAATGTAAAGCTCCCTGGGTCTTTGAGTTTAGGGGGCAACTTTTCTGCAGGATAGCACTGCACTCCTCAGTCAGTGCTACCATCTCATACTCTCCCAATTTCTTCTTCTTCCCCAAAATTTTCTTCATGAATTTGAAATAAGAAGGCATTTGCTCCAACGCCTCGATGAAGGGTATGTTGATATGTAACTTTCTGAACGTCTCCAAAAACTTGGAGAATTGTTTATCAACTACCTTCCTCTGCAATCTTTGTGGGAACGGAATCTTCTCAGTATAATCCTTCTCTGGAGCTTTCTCTAATAATGGGCGAGCTTCAACCACCTTCTCTCTCTCTATTTCTACTATTTGTTCAACTACCGGCTGAGGTGCATGCTTCTCCAACTGTTTGCCACTCCTTAGCTGCATTGACTGGCATTGTTCTCTAGGGTTTATCTCTGTGTTGCTTGGCAGTGTACCCTGTGGCCTATTGTTCGATAGCTTTGCTAGTTGCCCCACCTGTGTTTCCAAGTTCCTGAGCGAAGATCTAGTCTCTGCCATGAACTGGGTCTGGGAATTGGTGAGTGTTAACAAAGCTGCTCTCAGCTCGTCTGGTTTTTCTGGATGGGCAGGGCCACTGAATTGTTGAGACGATGAGGCCTGATTGAATGGCTGCTGATGTTGGTACTGGCCTCTAAATTGATTCTGCTGCCCCTGCTCACTTCTCCATGAGAAATTTGGGTGATTCCTCCACCCTGGATTGTAGGTGTTTGAGTATGGGTTGTTCTGGGGCCTCTGATAGTTCCCTACAGCTTGGCACTCTGCTTGCTCGACGTCATATTGTTAGGATCTGCTGATGGACATCTATCGAATGTATGTAGACCACCACACATTTCACAGCTCTTTGGCATTTGCACTGCATTTACAGATACTGTATGTTGTTGCAGCTGCTTTGTCACGACCCGACCGGGCGCGGTGCCCTACACAGGCACCTGTTGAGTATACGTCAGAGAATAGCAGCGGAACATACATGAAACTTATAAAATAAAATAACGAGAAATTAAACCACAGGCTAGCCGATAAGGCTACCTTCCTGGACACATATACATATACATAACAACAGCAGTTACATCCCTTTCTTTTTACAAACCGACCCACAACATGTGACTACAGACCTCTAGGAATTACAACTGCGACGGGACAGGGCCCCGCCATACCCCTGAATGTACATAAGTCTACCACATCAGGGAAACCGTACCAAAAGATAAGCATCCGGAGTGAAAGGAGCTTCTTTCCAAAACTGAACAGAGATCCTAAAAGCAAGGATCACCAACATGTGTACCTAACACCTGCGGGCATGAGCGGCCCGAAGAAGTCGATCTAACAGTGCGAATATGGAGCAAATAAAATGCAATAACCAAATCATATCTGTATAAAAGAATGTCCTTTTAACTCCTGAAACCAATCATATATTAACCGTTCCTTTCCTTCTTTCGATAAGATTTAACAACAAATTCTTACATACTTACTTAAGAGTTTAATCCAGCCTTTTTCACATAACTTACATATCTTACATAACATAATCCGGCGCATGGGGCTCGGTGTCTTGTGGAATCATATAACATAATCCGGCTGCGATGGGGCTCGGTGTCTTTGTGGAATCATATAACATAATCCGGCCCGCCTGTGGGGCTCGGTGTACTGTGGAATCATATAACATAATCCGGCCCGCCTGTGGGGCTCGGTGTACTGTGGAATCATATAACATAATCCGGCCCGCCTGTGGGGCTCGGTGTACTGTGGAATCATATAACATAATCCGGCCCGCCTGTGGGGCTCGGTGTAAGATGACGTAACCCGGCCTATGTGAAGGCTCGGGGTAATATGGCATAATCCGGCCTATGTGTAGGCTCGGTGTATCTCATAACGTAATCCGGCCTATTTGTAGGCTCGGTGTATTTCATAACGTAATCGATTTTCCTTACATAACATTTTCAAACCATCTTTTCACTTCTTCTTAAGTCGTCATAACAACTTCCCATAAAGCTATTATAACAACCTTTCATTTTAGAGAACTTAAGACACTTTTATTCTTAAAACATTAGGAAAACTAGATCCAAAAATACTACGTATATACATACTTAAAAAGAATCATAGAACTCCTTTCTTTTTAAAGCTCAAGTCACACACTCTTTTGGAAGCCATCTTCTTATCTTTTGAAATAAATTAAGAAGCCATACTTTGTAAAATTAAGTCATTTCCACTTATAAAATCAAGGCTTATAGCCTTAACACCTCGTAGCATACACTCTTTCAAATCATGTCACTTATACTTTAGAAATCAAGTCCCATAACTTGAAAAATAAAGTTTCATAATCCTTTAAAGAAAATCAAAGTTCATAGTCTTAAAACTTCATAACATACATTCTTTAAAGTCCGTTTACTTATACTTGTAAAATCATGGCATCTACACTTTTAAAACCAATCCCCTTTTCACATATAAATTCAAGTCATTTTCAAACATAAAAATCAACTTACATACTTACTTTAAATAAATCAAGATACATAGCCCTTAAATCAAATCTCATAATTTCCTAACCATCCTTACCAACGTCTCCCATAAGACCTAGTAAGGACTTAGGACAATTTAAACATACTCTTAACTTAGATTCAACAATGTAAATACTTCTTAACTTCTAAGAGTAGAAGGAATCTTAAAATGTTATCACATGGATATTTCATACGTAGGATCATGCCAAAGAAAGAAGAGGTTCACATACCTCGCGACGATTGTCGACAAGTAGCAAAATGCTCCAAAGTACTTCAACCTTGAGCTATTCCATTCTTCAAGTAGGATACGCTAAACTTAGTACTTCAACCTATCATGGCCACAATACGTTCATTAACCTCTTACTTTTAAACGTAGAATATCCTAAGTGCCAAGTCACTAAATTCTACGGAAAATCGGACAACACCTCCTTTGTTTTTACTAACTTTGCCACCTTTTTCAAGTAGAATACAATAACCAAACAACCCCAATTGGCTCACCACAATCTATAAGGTAGTCTAATACAAATGAATAACAAACTATGCAACTACTAGTCCAATTTTCGGCCATAATGAAAACAACAATACCAATTCTTATCAAATTTCCATTTCAATCCAAATTGGTAGCATAACATGACATCAAGTCGCATTTGATTATAACTACCATAATCTTCAAATAAGTGACATGCGACGATTTCTAATAAACGACCAATTTGTAATCGACTTAACATGGCTTCACATTACATTCACGGTTCCAAGGCTAAAAATCGATCCATAATCATTATAACTTCAACACATATACCTCATGCTAGCAACAAGTAAAGCTAATCAACAATATAAATAATCTTGTAACACTTTCAAAGAACAAGATTATACCTCAACGATTCTTAATCCAATCTTCAAAACCGAAGTTTCTCCTTAGCAACCTAGAGCCTCTTCAAGACACTTCAATCCGCTCCTTGAGACCCTTAGAACAACACCAACAATTTTCCTTCAACTTCTAAGCAAAATCTAGAAAGACAACTAGGTTTCCGCTTTGCGACTAACCCGTAAACTACCTTTTTCCAAGATTTTTCTATTGAGATATGCTTACAATACACATAGGAACCTTGGTTTAAAGTGTGGAGCTTAAAGAACAAGAAACGAATTTTTTTCTTTCTTTCCATGTAGAACAGGAGCTTCTTGCTCTAGTTCTTCAAATTCTTGTGAAATGTGGCTAAGTGTTGGCTCTCTCTTGCTACTAGTAGTATAATAAAGGGACATGGAGGGTTGGGATTAGCACAAATGTGAGGTTTTGATGAAGTCTTAGTAAATATCAACAAGTGGTCCCATTGACCAAGTCAACATTGTCAAGCTTTACTACTTGCAAGATTAGTCTTCCTAACAAGGGTCAAATGACCCTTGTGTCCAAGTTCAAATTCGTCCAAGGCTCACTTAAGGGGGTGACACGTGTCGCCTCCCATTCGTCACAATAGTGCGTTTTCGACAATTTCATAATTAGATAAATTTTTGCAAGTCTCGATTCTTAACAACGTGAGTTCTTACGTACGTTCTTAAAACATGTCTTGAAAATACGGTGTGTAACATTCTTCCCCTCTTAGAAACATTCGTCCTCGAATGTTCATTCGGAGTCAAACTTAAAATTAGCGACATAGTTTCCTTTCACAACCCCGACATACTAATAATGCCACACATGGCCCTAATTCCTCGCACACGCATAACTGTCCATCATAAGCCCAAAAGAGATTATCTTTTCGTACTTCCAACTCATTCTAGCATACATACATAACTTCCATACCAATTCTGGCCTCAAATTTTTGGAGTAACTCTATAAAACAATATAAGGCCATTTAAACTTTCATGACCTGGTTCCGGTGGAACGCGTCCACGAACCCGTAAAACAATTAACTAGACTTGGGCCTTGCACCCTCGTGACCCTGTCACGTAGCGGAACTACTACCAACTGATCCTACTCTATTCCAGGCCATGGGGAGACCCGTAACAGGTCATCCACCCGACTCAGCGTCGCACTTAACTCTTATCCTTGGTCTGACTTAAAATCTTATTGCCAGAGAAAGCCTTATATACCTAAGGTCTCGGCAGTAATCAATATTCTTAGGCTCGCAATTTCCATGTTCCAAGCCTACCTTACCAGTCCCCCAATAAACGGGTATAAAAACTTCTCATAAAACCAAAACCATGTTGTCTTCATCACAACACCCATTACTCACTCTATGCGGACCTCATCCGTACAATTCTCTTAAGCCTACTACGCAGCTTAATCTATTAACATGACATTCCGTTACGTTCCTTAACATGGCTTCTTAAGGGTTCACTACCCTATCAGACAGGTCATCCTTTCCCAATTATCTCAAATAAAACATAAGATCTTGGCGAGAATTCATTAACTATCCCATACCTTCCCGGTATCTAGTTAGTCTTTACCAATTCCTGGAAATCTAACATCATTCTAGGCAACACGCGTCTGACCCTCATACATAACTCCGTATAGATGTATGTCACAATACCACTATAATACAATCATTACCAACCTGGATACGCAATCCACATAGTCTTTCTGGGTCACGCTTTCTTTCGCTGCCGTACTGAACAACATAACTCGTTAGGGAGAGCGACCACTAACAACACGGCTCTCTATCGCGATCTCGAGTGAGAAGAATGGAAACCAATCCTAAATGTCCTGCGACCTCACGATTATAGATGTGGTGCGCGACACGATAATCAAGACTCTACTAGACACGATGCGTAGACACTTTCAGAGGACTAAGCGCTCGATACCACTTTTGTCACGACCCGACGGGCGCGGCCCAGTGCCCTACACAGGCACCTGTTCGTATCGTCGAGAGAATAGCGTGGAACATACATGAAACTTATAAAATAAAATAACGAGAAATTAAACCACAGGCTAGCCAATAAGGCTACCTTCCTGGACACATATACATATACATAACAACAGCAGTTACATCCCTTTCTTTTTACAAACCCACCCAGAACATGTGACTACAGACCTCTAGGAATTACAACTGCGGCGGGACAGGGCCCCGCCATACCTGAATGTACATAAGTCTACCACATCGTGAAAGCCGTACCAAAGATAAGCCTCCGGAGTGAAAGGAGCTTCTTTCCAAAACTGAACAGAGATCCTAAAAGCAAAGATCACCAACATGTGTACCTAACACCTGCGGGCATGAACGCAGCCCCCCGAAGGGGGTCAGTACAACAGGTACCGAATATGGAACAGAAATAAAATGCAATAACCAAATCATATCCGTATAAAGAATGTCCTTTAACTCGCGAAACCAATCATATATTAAGCTTTCCTTCTTTCGATAAGATTTAACAACAAATTCTTACATACTTACTTAAGAGTTTAATCCAGCCTTTTTCACATAACTTACATATCTTACATAACATAATCCGGCCCGCCTGTGGGGCTCGGTGTACTGTGGAATCATATAACATAATCCGGCCTGCCAGTGGGGCTCGGTGTACTGTGGAATCATATAACATAATCCGGCCCGCCTGTGGGGCTCGGTGTACTGTGGAATCATATAACATAATCCGGCCCGCCTGTGGGGCTCGGTGTACTGTGGAATCATATAACATAATCCGGACCGCCTGTGGGGCTCGGTGTACTGTGGAATCATATAACATAATCCGGCCCGCCTGTGGGGCTCGGTGTAAGATAACGTAACCCGGCCTATGTGAAGGCTCGGGGTAATATGGCGTAATCCGGCCTATGTGTAGGCTCGGTGTATCTCATAACGTAATCCGGCCTATTTGTAGGCTCGGTGTATTTCATAACGTAATCCGGCCTATTTGTAGGCTCGGTGTGATTTTCCTTACATAACATTTTCAAACCATCTTTTCACTTCTTCTTAAGTCGTCATAACAACTTCCCATAAAGCTATTATAACAACCTTTCATTTTAGAGAACTTAAGACACTTTTATTCTTACAACATTAGGAAAACTAGATCCAAAATACTACGTACATACATACTTAAAAAGAATCATAGAACTCCTTTCTTTTTAAAGCTCAAGTCACATACTCTTTTGGAAGCCATCTTCTTATCTTTTGAAATAAATTAAGAAGCCATACTTTGTAAAATTAAGTCATTTCCACTTATAAAATCAAGGCTTATAGCCTTAACACCTCGTAGCATACACTCTTTCAAATCATGTCACTTATACTTTAGAAATCAAGTCCATAACTTGAAAAATAAAGTTTCATAATCCTTTAAAGAAAATCAAAGTTCATAGTCTTAAAACTTCATAACATACATTCTTTAAAGTCCGTTTACTTATACTTGTAAAATCATGTCATCTACACTTTTAAAACCAATCCCCTTTTCACATATAAATTCAAGTCATTTTCAAACATAAAAATCAACTTACATACTTACTTTAAATAAATCAAGATACATAGCCCTTAAATCAAATCTCATAATTTCCTAACCATCCTTACCAACGTCTCCCATAAGACCTAGTAAGGACTTAGGACAATTTAAACATACTCTTAACTTAGATTCAACAATGTAAATACTTCTTAACTTCTAAGAGTAGAAGGAATCTTAAAATGTTATCACATGGATATTTCATACGTAGGATCATGCCAAAGAAAGAAGAGGTTCACATACCTCGCGACGATTGTCGACAAGTAGAAAAATGCTCCAAAGTACTTCAACCTTGAACTATTCCATTCTTCAAGTAGGATACGCTAAACTTAGTACTTGACCTATCATGGCCACAATCGTCCATTAACCTCTTACTTTTAAACGTAGAATATCCTAAGTGCCAAGTCACTAAATTCTACGGAAAATCGGACAGCACCTCCTTTGTTTTTACTAACTTTGCCACCTTTTTCAAGGCCGAATACAATAACCAAACAACCCCAATTGGCTCACCACAATCTATAAGGTAGTCTAATACAAATGAATAACAAACTATGCAACTACTAGTCCAATTTTCGGCCATAATGAAAACAACAATACCAATTCTTATCAAATTTCCATTTCAATCCAAATTGGTAGCATAACATGACATCAAGTCGCATTTGATTATAACTACCATAATCTTCAAATAAGTGACATGCGACGATTTCTAATAAACGACCAATTTGTAATCCAACTTAACATGGCTTCACATTACATTACGGATTTCCAAGGCTAAAAATCGATCCATAATCATTATAACTTCAACACATATACCTCATGCTAGCAACAAGTAAAGCTAATCAACAATATAAATAATCTTGTAACACTTTCAAAGAACAAGATTATACCTCAACGATTCTTAATCCAATCTTCAAAACCGAAGTTTCTCCTTAGCAACCTAGAGCCTCTTCAAGACACTTCAATCCGCTCCTTGAGACCCTTAGAACAACACCAACAATTTTCCTTCAACTTCTAAGCAAAATCTAGAAAGACAACTAGGTTTCCGCTTTGCGACTAACCCGTAAACTACCTTTTTCCAAGATTTTTCTATTGAGATATGCTTCTGATACACATAGGAACCTTGGTTTAAAGTGTGGAGCTTAAAGAACAAGAAACGAAATTTTTTCTTTCTTTCCCATGTAGAACCCGAGAGCTTCTTGCTCTAGTTCTTCAAATTCTTGTGAAATGTGGCTAAGTGTTGGCTCTCTCTTGCTACTAGTAGTATAATAAAGGGACATGGAGGGTTGGGATTAGCACAAATGTGAGGTTTTGATGAAGTCTTAGTAAATATCAACAAGTGGTCCCATTGACCAAGTCAACATTGTCAAGCTTTACTACTTGCAAGATTAGTCTTCCTAACAAGGGTCAAATGACCCTTGTGTCCAAGTTCAAATTCGTCCAAGGCTCACTTAAGGGGGGGTGACACGTGTCGCCCTCCCATTCGTCACAATAGTACGTTTTCCCGACAATTTCATAATTCCGATAAATTTTTGCAAGTCTCAATTCTTAACACTTGTGAGTTCTTACGTACGTTCTTAAAACATGTCTTGAAAATACGGGGTGTAACATGCTTGGTCAAAAGGGCAACTTGGGCATTCAGGGCAGTGATGACATCTATCTCATGAACTCCCACTGTTCTTCTTCCACTCAATTGTCTATCCTCTGTGACATGGTTATTGGTGGCCATGTCTTCCAATAAGTCGTGAGCTTCATGGGCTGTTTTCCTCATAAAGGTTCCACCTGCTGCTGCATCAATAATTGTTCTGGTCATTCCTCTCTCCCAAGCTTCGTATAATGATTCCCCATCGGCTTGATAGAAATTATTCAACTCTCCTCTCAACTTCGCTGCTTTGCATGGTGGGAAGAATTTTGCCAAAATTTTTTGTGTCAGCTCTTGCCATGTAAATATCGAATCTGCTGGCAAAGAATTCAACCACACTTTCGCTCTATCCCTGAGTGAGAAGGAAAAGAGCCTCAATCTGACGGCGTCATCAGTAACACCATTGTATCTGAATGTTGCACACAGCTCCAAGAAATTAGCGATGTGAGCATCCTCCGACGGAAATCCTCCAAATTGAACCGTTTTCTGCACCATACTTAGAATCGTCGGTTTGATCTCAAAATTATTTGCTCATATTGCTGGGAGCCTAATACAAGTTTGTGCTCCGTTCACCCTCGGCAGCACATAATCCCCCAAGCTTCTCTCCCCTTGGACCTAAACTCTCTCCTCTACATCCATTGGCATTCTCCGAGGCATTCTTTGATTAGGCTGATGATCACCTAACCCCTCATTCATCTCGTTATTGTTCTGTACGCCTTCCATCTCAATTAAAGCTGAAATTCGTTGGTTCCTTCTGTTCTGTTTACAAGTTTTCTCAATTTCTGGATTGAAGGGAACAACAATGTCTGCTCATTTTCTCCTTCGCATAAACTGAGTTCGTGAAACAGATCAAAAACAGACAAACGTATCACGACAACTGGTTCTCACAAAAAAAAACGTAATAAATAATTAAAAAAAACAAATTAGAAATTAAGAATAGATAAAATTGATATTGAACTACGCCAATCCCCGGCAACGACGCCAAAAATTTGATGCGCGATTTATGCACACACTTTAACGCAAGTGCACGTTGTCGAGTCAAGTAATATAGTCTTTGAAGATCGAGTAATCGTCCTCAGGGATTAGTGCTCAAGTACCAACTTCTATTCTTTGTTATCTATTTGGTGACCGATATTTGAGTTGTTGATTATAACTAATAATTATAAAGACTAATTAACTATGTTGTTTACTTCAGTGATGATGGAAATAAGGCTTCCAAATCTCCTCAACTATCCACTTATATTACTTACTAATGCAATTAACTATGGTTCTTCTTCTTTTGGAGATAGCAGGTTTACTAATTCGTTTTATACTCCTGTTAAGGTTATATAAACACTCAACCCCAGTACAGCTCCTTTCTACCTTTCGGTGATAATGATGACTCTAGAGGAGGATTAAGAACAAAAACCTATTAATGCTACACAAGTAATTGAGGTATTTTAATCCCCAATTCGACCTATGTCTACCCAATTACAGCATAGTCACAACCTCCTCTTTCGGATTTCGGTTAGAAATCATATAAGTAATGATAATTAATGATCAAGTAATTACCAAGCAATCAAATCATCTATTGGATAAATCTCAACAATAAGAAGAACAACCATAAACATGCATTAATTCATAAAATAAGTTTAAAGTGAATTGACATGGAAAGCCCTATATTAGAATTAGTTCCTAGCCATAGACATGACAAGAACTAATTCAATATCCAACATAAAACTGAAAATAAAGTAAAAGAAAGAAAAGAAATTACTAAAGAATGGTCTCCAATCTTGAACTCCAAGATGTGTTGTCAATTGGCAAGAAGGGAACCCTTAATTCTGACCTAGGGTTCTCTTTTTATAGCCTCTAAACCGACATTAAGGTTTTCCTTCAGGCCTGGCCCATAATTCGTTCAAAACCCTGATTTTTCCCGCGTCGGCGCGCCACGCTCTTGGCGCGCGGCCGGAAGTTCTGCAACTCTCGATGATTAGCCGCGCGGCCACTGCCTCTTGTCTAGAGCCGTACTGGAACTTCTGCAAGCTTCTGAACATTGGGCGCGCGCTCGCTTGGTGGGCGCCGTGTGGCGTGTCGTGCTGGTTCGCCACTTTCTCGCATTTCGAGCTCTGGAACCTCCGTTTTTGCCCTTTTTTCGCTTCTTTTCCGCCAAAGAGCCACTTTAACCAATTTGACTCAAAAGAAAGAAAATCTATCCTAAGACGACACGTATTTGTACAAAAATGGACAAAAGACTAACTAAAAACGACTCTAAAAGTGTATATAAAATACACCGATCAAATACCCCCAAACTTAACCTTTGCTCGCCCTCGAGCAAAGATCAAAAGAAAGAAATAAAGACACAAAGAAAACGAAAAATAAAAGACTCAATGACCTTGATCACTTTGCTGCATTGGAGTTATTTAGAAAAACATGAAGGTTAGCAGAATAATATGCAGGAACATATAGCATGAAATTTTAGCATTCTAAACACATTAAGCTAGATATTTCGCAAACTCATTTTTATCATACTTAATGGAAGTCAAAATACTGAATCATGCATGTTAATTTCAAAAATCCTATGGAATTTTTACTTGCTATTCTTCACTAATCATGGATATGCATATAAGAGATCTTCAGGACTTTTCAGGGTTGTAATGTAGGCTTAGGCATGGGTAGGTAAAAATAGGCATTTAGGCTCATTTTGTGTACCATAAGCTCTTTAGCTTTTCAATGTTTCCCTTTTCTTTTGATTTCTTTCCTTCACTTCATATCTATCTTTCCCCTCTTTTGTTTTGAGAGAGTGAAGTGTATTATAGTAACAAGCACCCCCAAACTTAGGCTTTTGCCTATTTCTTATTACTTTTTTATTGGGGTACATCAAACTTGTTCACTCTTTTTGTCTCCTTTTTAACACTTTCTATTCCAACCATTTCACATTTTTATTTATGACACATGTGTGGAAATATAGGGTGTCAAAGAAAAAGTTTCGTGTTTAGGCTCAACGGAGCTGACTAGGGATATTTTTAATGTCAGGGATAGAAAAGAGTGGTAAGAATTGGCTAACAAAGAAACGTCTGAGTCATCTCCCTAACATGCATATCCTAACTATTTCGCCTCAAATAGCAAACAATCATACACATAGGTTTTAATCATTTGACAATGCACAATTCAAGCAAGAAACCCCAAATAGACAGATTTCATGAGTTTTTGGCATATCTAACCTAAGTGTTTAGATAGTTGCTTCTAATTCCATTACATTATTCCACCTTACTTCACTAGGTGTTTCTAGTAACTACAACATGCATGATCTTTGACAGAAAATTATGACTCAAAAAGAAAAAATTTATGACTCAAAAATACACAAAACAAATCAAAAAGACTCAAACATACTACAACAATAAGACACAAATAAGACACCCCCCCCCCAAACTTAAATCACACATTGTCCCCAATGTGTGCAAGACTCAAAGACAATAAAAGAAACAGGACACTTACAAACTTGGTTTTAAAATGGTGGCGGTGGCGGTGGATAATGCATTGAATCCTGGTTGAATAAGGAACTCATCTCGTCAATTCGCTGGTGCAACTGTTATTGCCCCTGCCTCAATTCTTGTTGTCCTTGTATCACCGTGTCAAAATTTTGCATCATCCTCCTCTGGTTCTGGAGCAACTGCTCTATCATAGGAACTGGAGGTTCTGATTCTGTGGGTGGCTGATGGCTGCTTCCTGCCTCATAGTGAGCCTCTGTTTCAGGCTCATCTTCATCCATTGCAGCCTCTGCTGCTGCTGGTGGTGCTGGTGGTCTTCTTCTTGCTGCTGCTGGAGGGATTGGGTCTGAGAAGGAGTGCACTATCCCGTATGACACAGGAAGTTGGTTTTTCTCATAAGTATCATTGGGTAGGGTTGGGACCCCATTGATGGCGCATAAATTTGTAATAAGTGAGTCATGTCCCAACCCACCTGTTGTTACCAACCTGCTGGTCTCTTCAATACTTTGTACTATCTCCTTTCCAACATCAATCGTCTTCCCCGACATAATTACATATATCAATTTGATCCTGTCTTCTGGCACTCTGGTAAAGTGTGTTGATGGAATCAGACGGGCACTGACGAAATACAACCAACCTCGTCGCTTTATTGGTGACACCTGCCGGATCCTCTTGCCCCATTTCTGGCAAATTCATATGCAGCCCCAGGGTAGCTTACTGTGTCTGCGACGGTATTCCAGTCAATGTTGTTGGTGCTTCTAGACCATGTTCTGAAGTAGCTTCGGTCATCACCCCTTTCTTCAACATCTGCTATTTTCAGTTGCACATTTACCGCTTCTGCCGTCACAGGCACATATCTTCCCCTCACAAAGCATTTATTGTCCACCTTCTCCGGAAAGTTAGCATAAAATTCACGCATCATCACTGTGTTCATTGGTGCTATCCTTTCCGGGTTTACAAATCTTTTCCACCCCATCATCTCAATCATCGCCCGAATGGGCTCATAGGCATCCCCCTCCTCAAACGAATCCCTTTGATAATCCATTCATTTTTCAGGGACTAAGGTCCTAGTACTAAGTTTTTGGTATCTATCTTGAGCTCTTCGGCTGACAAACCTAGTATCATCATATTGAGGGGCTGAGGTGGATGTGGAGGCTCTTTTCGTTCTGGCAGACATGTTTAGATCACTTTTTGCAGCGTTTCCTTTTCATCAACAATGTTAACCAACACTATCACTCACCAATCAACAGCTACAACACCTATCACCCCCAAACTTCACTTAAGACACTTCTACACAACACCCACACTCACCTCGTATACTCTTCCTCGAACTTTCACAACCAATTTCAACACCCCAACAACTTCGTGGGTTTTGTGGAGAAGAAGGTTTAGGTTTTTGATTTGGAATTGGGGAAAATCGGGTTTGGGGCGTCTTTTAATTTCTGGATTTCCGCTTCGGCGCCGCGGCCCTGTCACTGGCGCCGCGGCGCCCAATTTACTGCGCTTCTTCTGGAATTTCTGCGCCGCGGCCCTGCTCCTGGGCGCCGCGGCGCCTAGACTTTACAATTTTTCTGGATTTTTGGCGCCGCGGCGCCAATTTCTGCGCTACGCTCTTTTGGCGCGCGTGTACTCTGCGGCATGCGCGCTCACCCATTTTTCTGGAAATCCCTGGCTATTCTTCAGTTTTTCGCCCTCCAAATTTGTTGGCCCCTGTACCTGTCATCACAACACATAAACAAGACCTCCGTGAGACTGTTCTAAGTAAAAACTAACTACATTAAAATAAACAATTTAAAATACTTTGGGTTGCCTCCCAAGTAGCGCTGTCTTTAACGTCTTTTAGCCGGACGCAACTTCCTTAAATCAAGAGGTGTGGGGTAGATTAACCCCACAACCAATCCATTTTTTTAACATTCGCCTTTTTCTTCTTCGATTCTTCTTCTTATAGTTATTTTCAAGCGAAGGTTCAGTGGCACATACCTGCTTTGGCGGAGGTTCAGCATCATGTACTTGCTTTGGTGGGCCTATCTCCCTTGTTTTGTCTTGCACTGGCTCACAGGAGGTTCTGATGGTGCTGATTGCAAAGCACCTGCTCATGACCGGTGGCTCAATAACGTGTTTAAACACTTTAAACACCATTTCTTTGCTCTCTACCCTTAGCGTCAGCTCACCCTTTTCTACATCAATCAGGGCTCTCCCTGTTGCCAAGAACGGTCTCCCCAATATGATGGGAATCTCTGCATCCTCCTCCATGTCAAGAATGAGGAAATACGCAGGAAAAAAGAATTTTCCTACTTTAACAAGCACATCTTCAATCTTCCCCCTTGGGTGCACCACCGTTCTATCAGCTAGTTGCAAGCTCACCGTGGTTGGTTTTGCTTCACCCAATTCCAACCTCTTAAACACCGACAAAGGCATCAAATTTATACTTGCCCCCAGATTACAAAGGGCCCTATTACATGTCACCCTGCCAACTGTGCAAGGCAATGTAAAGCTCCCTGGGTCTTTGAGTTTAGGGGGCAACTTCTTCTGCAGGATAGCATTGCACTCCTCAGTCAGTGCTACCATCTCATACTCTCCCAATTTCTTCTTCTTCCCCAAAATTTTCTTCATGAATTTGAAATAAGAAGGCATTTGCTCCAACGCCTCGATGAAGGGTATGTTGATATGTAACTTTCTGAACGTCTCCAAAAACTTGGAGAATTGTTTATCAACTACCTTCCTCTGCAATCTTTGTGGGAACGGAATCTTCTCAGTATAATCCTTCTCTGGAGCTTTCTCTAATAATGCGCGAGCTTCAACCACTTTCTCTCTCTCTATTTCTACTCTTTGTTCAACTACCGGCTAAGGTGCATGCTTCTCCAACTGTTTGCCACTCCTTAGCTGCATTGACTGGCATTGTTCTCTAGGGTTTATCTCTGTGTTGCTTGGCAGTGTACCTTGTGGCCTGTTGTTCGATAGCTTTGCTAGTTGCCCCACCTGTGTTTCCAAGTTCCTGAGCGAGGATCTAGTCTGCCGTGGCGGAGTGCAGGAATTGGTGAGTGTTAATAAAGCTGCTCTCAGCTCGTCTGGCTTTTCTGGATGAGCAGGGCCACTGAATTATTGAGACGATGAGGCCTGATTGAATGGCTGCTGATGTTGGTACTGGCCTCTAAATTGATTCTGCTGCCCCTGCTCACTTCTCCATGAGAAATTTGGGTGATTCCTCCACCCTGGATTGTAGGTGTTTGAGTATGGGTTGTTCTGGGGCCTCTGATAGTTCCCTACAGCTTGGCACTCTGCTTGCTCGATCGTCATATTGTTAGGATCAGCTGATGGACATCTATCGAATGTATGTGGACCACCACACATTTCACAGCTCTTTGGCATTTGCACTGCATTCTGAATCTTGTATGTTGTTGCAGCTGCTTGGTCAAAAGGGCAACTTGGGCATTCAGGGCAGTGATGGCATCTATCTCATGAACTCCCACTGTTCTTCTTCCACTCAATTGTCTATCTTCTGTGACATGGTTATTGGTGGTCATGTCTTCCAATAAGTCGTGAGCTTCATGGGATGTTTTCCTCATAAAGGTTCCACCTGCTGCTGCATCAATAATTGTTCTGGTCGTTCCTCTCTCCCAAGCTTCGTATAATGATTCCCCATCGGCTTGATAGAAATTATTCAACTCCCCTCTCAACTTCGCTGCTTTGCATGGTGGGAAGAATTTTGCCAAAATTTTTTGTGTCAGCTCTTGCCATGTAAATATCGAATCTGCTGGCAAAGAATTCAACCACACTTTCGCTCTATCCCTGAGTGAGAAGAAAAAGAGCCTCAATCTGACGGCGTCATCAGTAACGCCATTGTATCTGAATGTTGCACACAACTCCAAGAAATTAGTGATGTGCATGTGAGGATCCTCCGACGGCAATCCTCCAAATTGAACCGTGTTCTGCACCATACTTAGAATCGCCGGTTTGATCTCAAAATTATTTGCTCATATTGCTGGGAGCCTAATACAAGTTTGTGCTCCGTTCACCCTCGGCAGCACGTAATCCCCCAAGCTTCTCTCCGCTTGGACCTGAACTCTCTCCTCTACATCCATTGGCATTCTCCGAGGCATTCTTTGATTAGGCTGATGATCACCTAACCCCTCATTCATCTCGTTATTGTTTTGTACGCCTTCCATCTCAATTAAAGCTGAAATTCGTTGGTTCCTTCTGTTCTGTTTACAAGTTTTCTCTATTTCTGGATTGAAGGGAACAAGAGTGTCTGCTCCTCTTCTCCTTAGCATAAATTGAGTTCCTGAAACAGATCAAAAACAGACAAACGGATCACGACAACTGGTTCTCACAAAAAAACAAAAAAACGTAATAAATAATTTTAAAAAAAACCAAATTAGAAATTAAGAATAGATAAAATTGATATTGAACTACGCCAATCCCCGGCAACGGCGCCAAAAATTTGATGCGCGATTTATGCACACACTTTAACGCAAGTGCACGTTGTCGAGTCAAGTAATATAGTCTTTGAAGACCGAGTTATCGTCCTCAGGAATTAGTGTTCAAGTACCAACTTCTATTCTTTGTTATCTATTTGGTGACCGATATTTGAGTTGTTGATTATAACTAATAATTATAAAGACTAATTAACTATGTTGTTTACTTCAGTGATGATGGAAATAGGGCTTCCAAATCTCCTCAACTATCCACTTATATTACTTACCAATGCAATTAACTATGGTTCTTCTTCTTTTGGAGATAGCAGGTTTACTAATTCGTTTTATACTCCTGTTAAGGTTATATAAACACTCAACCCCAGTACAGCTCCTTTCTACCTTTCGGTGATAAGGATGACTCTAGAGGAGGATTAAGAACAAAAACCTATTAATGCTACACAAGTAATTGAGGTATTTTCATCCCCAATTCGACCTATGTCTACCCAACTACAGCATAGTCACAACCTCCTCTTTCGTATTTCGGTTAGAAATCATATAAGTAATGATAATTAATGATCAAGTAATTACCAAGCAATCAAATCATCTATTGGATAAATCTCAACAATAAGAAGAACAACCATAAACATGCATTAATTCATAAAATAAGGTTAAAGTGAATTGACATGGAAAGCCCTATATTAGAATTAGTTCCTAGCCATAGACATGGCAAGAACTAATTTAATATCCAACATAAAATTGAAAATAAAGTAAAAGAAAGAAAAGAAATTACTAAAGAATGGTCTCCAATCTTGAACTCCAAGATGTGTTGTGAATTGGCAAGAAGGGAACCCTTAATTCTGACCTAGGGTTCTCTTTTTATAGCCTCTAAACCGACATTAAGGTTTTCCTTCAGGCCTGGCCCATAATTCGTTCAAAACCCTGATTTTTCCCGCGTCGGCGCCGCGGCCCTGCTACTGGCGCCGCGGCGCCGGAAGTTCTGCAACTCTCTGATGATTAGGCGCTGCGGCGCTGCAACTCTGCTGTCTAGAGGCGCCGCGGCGCTGGAACTTCTGCAAGCTTCTGAACATTGGGCGCCTGGCCCTGCTGGCTGGCTGGAGCCTTGCATGTGACCGTGTTTGTGCCTGGTTCGCCACTTTCTCACATTTCGAGCTCTGGAACCTCCGTTTTTGCCCTCTTTTCGCTTCTTTTCCGCCAAAGAGCCACTTTAACCAATTTGACTCAAAAGAAAAAAAATCTATCCTAAGACGACACGTATTTGTACAAAAATGGACAAAAGACTAACTAAAAATGACTCAAAAAGTGTATATAAAATACACCGATCAGTGACACCACTTGTGAATCGCAGGCAGTGTCTGTGAACAATTTATAAGGGTTCAAAGGTGTTTCTAAAGTAAAAACATCTAATTGCAACATAAAAATGCTAGCTATAGTGTAGAACAACACTCTCATGTAATGTAAATAAGGGTTGCTATGAGCCACAATATGCTTTGGTTAAAGTTTTTGTTTCTTGTATAAGGTAAGATAATCACCCAGTTTATTGTGCTTGAGGTTATCTACATGTTGGTTGATTTGTTTGGATGAAAATTTATGAGCTAGAACTTGAATTAAGATGAAATATTGTTATGTTGTTGTGGGGCTATTTTGAGACCATGAATATGACTTGTTATGACTTAAGGTCATGGAGGGTACCTTGGTTGTGTTGTGATTTTTGTTGTTATATTTGTCTATGTGTTTATAAGTATGAGGTATGATGGCTGAAAATTGGTGAAGTAGGTTCGGTATATTATTGTTGATCTTGTTCTTGAGTTGTCTTGGTGTAAAGTTATCATTGTTCAAGAACATGAGGTTCTACGCACATTAAGTGTTCAATGGAACGTCCTAGTGAGTGGACTTTTAGTTATTACTCCAATATTTATCCGAACCATCTTTAATGCGTAAGTTGCCACTCAGAGAGCATTCGAGACTTTGGAAGCTAACATTAACCAAACAAAAAAGGTATGTGAGGCTTACCCTTTCCTTCTATCAGCATAATCGTAGAGAAGACATTATAGAATGAAATTTCCCCTACCCGATCCCTCTTTGAAAGATGAAAGTATAGTTACTCTTGATTCTTGAACAAATTGTGTGCCTTATCTGTCCCTAGTCAGGAGTACTTTCCACACTTTATAGTATCTCACCAATATTTCCATAGTATGGTTCCTTATTGATCTTTCAAAAGCTAGAATTGAATGTCTATTAATTCTCATTGATTCATACGGAAATGTAAAATGATATGTTATTCGCGTAAGAATATTCGGAGGTGTAATGACCTTACGTCACTCTGATGGGCTCAAAGAGTACTATATGTTCTTCGAACGGTTCTTATGTATAAGTATGTATTATGCATCTATGTAGCCCACAGAGGCCTACAACGTTATATACGCTATATATTATATGTATAATATTGCCACAGAGGCCTACGTCGTTATATACATGATATATTACATAGATGAAATTTTTCCACAGAATCCTACGACGTTATATACGCGATTATATCATAATTATGCATATTATGGTTCTTAGTGGCATTCAGAGTTACATGTAGTTTCTTCCTTATTCTCATTTACATTATTTCATGCCATACATATTCATTACATTATTCATACTGACGTTCCTTGTCGGGGCATTATATTTCATGCCCGCAGATTAAGATAGAAAGAGCGACGCCACTCTCAGTAGGATCTCAACATATTGATGATGTCAAAACTCTCCACTCATTCTGGATATGCTAGTCTGAGTCGATATGGTTATATGTATATATTTTTGTTTATTGGTATGTGGGGCCCTGTCCCCACATGTGCGGGTCCAACCTCATCCACTTGAATCGACATTGATGCGCGATTTGATGCACACACTTTAACGCAAGTGCACGTTGTCGACTCAAGTAATATAGTCTTGAAGACCGAGTTATCGTCCTCAGGGATTAGTGTTCAAGTACCAACTTCTATTCTTTGTTATCTATTTGGTAACCGATATTTGAGTTGTTGATTATGACTAATAATTATAAAGACTAATTAACTATGTGTTTACTTCAGTAATGAGGGAAATAGGGCTTCCAAGTCTCCTCAACTATCCACTTATATTACTTATTAATGCAATCAACTATGGTTTTTCTTCTTTTGGAGATAGCAGGTTTACTAATCCGTTTTATACTCCCGTTAAGGCTATATAAACACTCAACCCCAGTAGCGCTCCTTTCTACCTTTCGGTGATAAGGATGACTCTATAGGAGGATTAAGAACAAAAACCCATGTTAACGCTACACAAGTAATTGAGGTATTTTCATCCCCAATTCGACCTATGATTACCCAACTACAGCATAGTCACAACCTCCTCCTTTCGAAGTTTGATTAGAAATCATATAAATAATGATAATTAATGATCAAGTAATTACCAAGCATTCAAAACAACTATTGGATAAATCTCAACAATAAGAAGAACAACCATAAACATGCATTAATTCATAAAATAAGGTTCAAGTGAATTGACATGGAAAGCCCTATATTAGAATTAGTTCCTAGCCATAGACATGACAAGAACTAATTCAATATCCAACATAAAAACTGAAATAAAGTAAAAGAAAGAAAGAAAATTACAAGAGAATGGTCTCCAATCTTGAACTCCAAGAAGTGTTGTGTTTGTGTAAGAAAGGGAACCTTAAAAGCGCCTGGGTTATCTTTTTATAGCTTCAAAACCGCCCTTAAGAGTTTCCTTCAGGCCTGGCCCATAAATTCATCAAAAACCTGATTTTTTCCGCGGCGGCGCCGCGGCACCTCTGGCGCCCGGCCGGAACCTGAAACTCTCGATGATGAAGCGCGGCTGCAACTCGCTGTTATGCAGGCGCCGCGGCGCTGGAACTTCTGAAGGCCTCTGGATATTGGGCGCCGGGGCGCCTGGCCCTGTTGGCTGGAGGCGCCGCGGCGCTGCAACAGTGTCTCTGCCTGGTTCGCCACTTTCTCGCATTTTAAGCTCTGGAACCTCCACTTTTGCCCTCTTTTCGCTCCTTTTCCGCCAAAGAGCCATTTTAACCAATTTGACTCAAAAGAAAGAAAATCTATCCTAAGACGACACGTATTTGTACAAAAAGGGACAAAAGACTCACTAAAAATGACTCAAAAAGTGTATATAAAATACACTGATCAAATACCCCCAAACTTAACCTTTGCTCGCCCTCGAGCAAAGATCAAAAGAAAGAAATAAAGACTCAAGGAAAAAGAAAATAGAAAGACTCAATGACATTGATCACTTTGCTGCATTGGTGTTACTTAGAAAAACATGAAGGTTAGCAGAATAATATGCAGGAACATATAGCATGAAATATTAGCACTCTAAACACATTAAGCTAGATATTTCGCAAACTCATTTTTATCATACTTAATGGAAGTCAAAATACTGAATCATGCATGTTAATTTCAAAAAATCCTATGGCATTTTTACTTGTTATTCTCCACTAATCATGGATATGCATATAAGAGATCTTCAGGACTTTTAAGGGTTGTAATGTAGGCTTAGACATGAGTAGGTAAAAATAGGCATTTAAGCTCATTTTGTGTACCATAAGCTCTTTAGCTTTTCAATGTTTCCCTTTTCTTTTGATTTCCTTTTCTTCACTTCAAATCTATCTTTCCCCTCTTTTGTTTTGAGAGCGTGAAGTGTATTATAATAACAAGCACCCCCAAACTTAGGCTTTTGCCTATTTCTTATTACTTTTTTATTGGGGTGCATCAATCTTGTTTGCTCTTTTTGTCTCTTTTTTTAACACATTCTATTTCAACTATTTCACATTTTTACTTATGGCACAAGTATGGAAATATAGGGTGTCAAAGAAAAAGTTCAATATTTAGGCTCAACGGGGCTGACTAGGGATATTTTTAATGTCATGGATAGAAAAGAGTGGTAAGAATTGGCTAACAAAGAAACGCCTGAGTCATCTCCCTAACATGCATATCCTAACTATTTCGCCTCAAATAGCAAGCAATCATAACACATAGGTTTTAATCATTTACAATGCGTAATTCAATTAGAAACTCCAAATAGACAGATTTCATGAGTTTTTGGCATATCTAACCTACGTGTTTAGATAGTTGCTTCTAATTCCATCACATTATTCCACCTTACTTCACTAGGTGTTTCTAGTAACTACAACATGCATGATCTTTGACAGACAATTATGACTCAAAAAGAAACAATTTTATGACTCAAAATATACACAAAACAATCAAAAAGACTCAAACATACTACAGCAATAAGACACAAATAAGACACCCCCCAAACTTAAATCACACATTGTCCCCAATGTGTGTAAGACTCAAAGACAATAAAAGAAAAGGACACTTACAGACTTGGTTTAAAATGGTGGCGGTGGCGGTGGCGGTGGATAATGCATTGAATCCCGTGAGAGGGGAGGGGCTCAGGATTTTTGATTTGGAGAAAGGGCTGTCGGATTAGGGCGTTGTCCAAAAATTTAGATTTTTCCGTCGTGGGCGCGGCCACGCAAATGGGCGCGCGGCCTCAAACTGGACTTTCGATCTTTTGGCACCGCTGCCGCTGACAGGCTCTGCCGATTTTCTGGAAATCCTTGGCTTATCTTCAGTTTTCGCCCTCCAAGTTCTTGGCCTTGCACCTGTCATCACAACACATAGCACTACCTCCGTGAGACTGTTCTAAGTAAAGACTAATTGCATTAAAGTAAATAAAATTGAAATACCTTGGGTTGCCTCCCAAGTGGCGTTGTCTTTAACGTCTTTTAGCCGGACGCAAGTTCCTTAACTCAAGAAGTGTGGGGTAGATTAACCCCACAACCAATCCATTTTTTCCACATTTTTCTTTTTCTTCTTCTGTTTCTCTTTTTAAAATTATTTTCAAGGGAAGGTTCAGGAACACATACCTGCTTTGGCGGAGGTTCAACATCATGTACTTGCTTTGGTGGGCCTATCTCCCTTGGTTTGGCTTGCACTGGCTCACAGGGGGTTCTGATGGTGCTGATTGCAAAGCACCTGCTCATGACTGGTGTCTCAATAACGTGTTTAAACACTTTAAACACCATTTCTTCGCTCTCCACCCTCAATGTCAGCTCTCTTTTTTCTACATCGATCAGGGCTCTCCCTGTCGCCAAGAACGGTCTCCCCAATATGATGGGGATCTCTGCATCCTCTTCCATGTCAAGAATGAGGAAGTCTGCAGGAAAAAAGAATTTTCCTACTTTAACAAGCACATCCTCAATCTTCCCCCTTGGGTGCACCACTGTTCTATCGGCTAGTTGCAAGCTCACCGTGGTTGGTTTTGCCTCACCTAACTCCAACCGTTTAAACACTGACAAAGGCATCAAATTTATGCTTGCCCCTAAATCACAAAGGGCCCTGTTGCATGTCACCTTGCCAACTGTGCAAGGCAACGTAAAGCTCCCTGAGTCTTTTAGTTTAGGGGGCAACTTCTTCTGCAGGATAGCACTGCACTCCTCAGTCAGTGCCACCATCTCATATTCTGCTAGTTTCTTCTTCTTTCCCAAAATCTCCTTCATGAATTTAAAATAGGAAGGCATTTGCTCCAACGCCTCTATGAAGGGTATGTTGATATGTAACTTTCTGAACGTATCCAAAAACTTGGAGAATTGTTTATCAACTACCTTCCTCTGCAGTCTCTGTGGAAACGGGATCTTCTCAGTATACTCCTTCTCTGGAGCTTTCTCTACTACTGGGCGAGCTTCAACCACCTTCTCTTTCTCTATTTCTACCATTTGTTCAACTGCCGGCTGAGGTGTATGCTGCTCCAACTGTTTACCACTTCTCAGCTGTACTGTCTGGCATTGTTCTCTAGGGTTCATCTCTGTGTTTCTTGGCAGTGTACCTTGTGGCCTGTTGTTCGATAGCTTTGCTAGTTGACCCACTTGTGTTTCCAAGTTCCTGAACGACGATCTAGTTTCTGCCATGAACGGAGTGCAGGAGTTGGTAAGTGTCAACAAAGGCGCTCTCGGCTCGTCTGGCTTTTACGGTGAGCGGTGCATTGAATTGTTGAGAAGGTGAGGCCTGAGTGAATGGCTGCTGATTTTGGTGCTGCTGATTTTGGTACTGGCCTCTATATTGATTCTGCTGCCCCTGCTCTCCTCTCCATGAAAAATTTGGGTGATTCCTCCACCCTGGATTGTATGTGTTGGAGTATGGGTTGTTCTGGGGTCTCTGATAGTTACCTACAGCTTGGCACTCTGCTTGCTCGATTGGCATATTATTAGGATCAGCTGATGGGCATCTGTCGAATGTATGTGGACCACCACACATTTCACAGCTCTTTGGCATCTGCACTGCATTTACAGATACTGTATGTTGTTGCAGCTGCTTGGTTAAAAGGGCCACTTGGGCATTCAGGGCAGTGATGACATCTATCTCATGAACTCCCACTGCTCTTCTTCCACTCATTTGTCTATCTTCTGTGACATGGTTATTGGTGGCCATGTCTTCCAATAAGTCGTGAGCTTCATTGGCTGTTTTCCTCATAAAGGTCCCACCTGCTGCTGCATCAATAATTGTTCTGGTTGTTCCGCTCAGCCCATTATAGAAGATGTGGACCAAGTTCCACAACTCAATACTGTGGTGTGGGCACTTTCTCTGCAAGTCCTTGAACCTCTCCCAAGCTTCGTATAATGATTCCCCATCGGCTTGGTAGAAATTATTCAGCTCCCCTCTCAACTTCGCTGTTTTGCATGGTGGGAAGAATTTTGCCAAAAATTTATGTGCCAGCTCTTGCCATATAAAAATTGAATGAGCTGGCAAAGAATTCAACCATACTTTTGCTCTATCCCTGAGTGAGAAGGGAAAGAGCCTCAATCTGACGGCGTCATCAGTAACACCATTATATCTGAATGTTGCACATAGCTCCAAGAAATTAGTTATGTGCATGTGTGGATCCTCTGATGGCAACCTACCAAACTGCACCGTGTTCTGCACCATGCTTAGAATTGTTGGTTTTATCTCAACGTTTGCTCCTATTGCAGGGAGCCTAATACATGTTTGTGCTCCGTTCACCCTCGGCAGCACGTAATCACCCAAGCTTCTCTCCGCTTGGACCTGAACACTCTCCTCCACATCCATCGGCATTCTCCGAGGCATTCCTTGGTTAGGTTGATTTTCACCTAACCCCTCTCTCAGCACATTGTTGTTTTGGACGTCGTCCATCTCTATTAAATTTGAAATTGGCTGGTTCATACATTATTTACAAGTTTTCTCAATCTCTGGATTGAAGGGAACAAGAGTGTCTGCTCCTCTTCTCCTTCGCATAAACTGAGCGCCTGAAATAGATCAAAAACAAACAAGCGGATCACGGCACATTGATTTTCACAAAAATAAATAAAAATAAAGACAATAAATAAATAATAATGAAAAAAAATAAAAACCAAATTAGAAATTAAGAATAGATAAAATTGATATTGAACTATGCCTAATCCCCGGCAACGGCGCCAAAAACTTGATGCGCGATTTGATGCACACACTTTAACGCAAGTGCACGTTGTCGACTCAAGTAATATAATCTTGAAGACCGAGTTATCGTCCTCAGGGATTAGTGTTCAAGTACCAACTTCTATTCTTTGTTATCTATTTGGTAACCGATATTTGAGTTGTTGATTATGACTAATAATTATAAAGACTAATTAACTATGTGTTTACTTGATGTGAGGAAATAGGGCTTCCAAGTCTCCTCAACTATCCACTTATATTACTTATTAATGCAATCAACTATGGTTCTTATTCTTTTGGAGATAGCAGGTTTACTCCCGTTAAGGATATATAAACACTCAACCCCAGTAGCGCTCCTTTCTACCTTTCGGTGATAAGGATGGCTCTATAGGAGGATTAAGAACAAAAACCCATGTTAACGCTACACAAGTAATTGAGGTATTTTTATCCCCAATTCGACCTATGATTACCCAACTACAGCATAGTCACAACCTCCTCCTTTCGAAGTTTGATTAGAAATCATATAAATAATGATAATTAATGATCAAGTAATTACCAAGCATTCAAAACAACTATTGGATAAATCTCAACAATAAGAAGAACAACCATAAACATGCATTAATTCATAAAATAAGGTTCAAGTGAATTGACATGGAAAGCCCTATATTAGAATTAGTTCCTAGCCATAGACATGACAAGAACTAATTCAATATCCAACATAAAACTGAAATAAAGTAAAAGAAAAAAAGAAAATTACAAGAGAATGGTCTCCAATCTTGAACTCCAAGATGTGTTATGTTTGTGCAAGAAAGGGAACCCTTAAAAACTGCCTAGGGTTCTCTTTTTATAGCTTCAAATCCGCCCTTAAGGGTTTCCTTCAGGCCTGGCCCATAAATTCGTCAAAACCCTGATTTTTCCCGCGTCGGCGCCGGCCTACTCTTGGCGCCGGCGGAACCAAACTCTCGATGATGAAGCCGCGGCTGCAACTCTGGCATGCAGGCCGCGCGCAGCTGGAACCGAAGGCCTCGGATATTAGGCGGCCAGGCGCCTGATGCCTGAGCGTGCTGGCGGCTGCAGTGTCTGCACTGTTAGTTCGCCACTTTCTCGCATTTTAAGCTCTGGAACCTCCACTTTTGCCCTCTTTTCGCTCCTTTTCCGCCAAAGAGCCATTTTAACTAATTTGACTCAAAGAAAGAAAATCTATCCTAAGGCGACACGTATTTGTACAAAAGGGACAAAAGACTCACTAAAATGACTCAAAAGTGTATATAAAATACGATCGGACACCTTCTCTGAAGCATTCTCTAGGTGCGAAGATACATCCTAGCATGGCCTTGAGTAGTTGTTGGTGCTCGGTCTCTAGTTGGTACAATATAGCATAGCCTCTGCCCACACGGAACCCTGCTTCCTCGCGTACCTGACACCTAGCAGCGAGTGTGGGTACGACTATTGGCTCCTGATTTCTAGCTGCAATAGATCGTGTCATCACCATACATGAGAGTGAAACAAAGAAACTTTACAACCAAATACAATCAATTACGCATGATAAGGAATGAATGATTATAACTTTCTTCAATATCTTAAAGCCTCTCGAATATAGGTACAAATCTCATCGTACCGATTTACAAAACAATTAAACATTGTTTCTATACTCATGAGACCTGTGAACCTAAAGATTTGATATCAATTCATCACAACCCAATTTGCAAAGCTGTGAAGGACTTACTCCCACCCGATAAGCGAACCAACCACAAACGATTAAACAAGTTTAAAACAAGTATACAAAGCGAATAGAATAAAGTCAAACTAATTTTAAAGTCATAAATATGTCTCATAATCATAAATACAAGAAATAAGTACCAACTCAAAATATGATGTCACAAGTACAAGATATACTAGAATATGAGGTACAAGTTTGGAATAACATCTGAATACACTGTCTAAAAATGAAAAAGACATAAATAAAGTAAAGGGAAAGGAAATCGGTGTCGCAGATCAGCCAATAACACACCCTAAAACCTCCAGATTATTACCTCAATGGTTAGTGAAACTGCGAGTACTAGGGATAGACTATGAACACAAAATGTTGCAGCAAGTGTAGAGTGAGTAAGGGAAAAATAATGTATATTTGTCAACATCGTTGACCGACCCTAAACTAAAATAGTGGCGAGGGTTGATCTTCTGAATACTTACTTCCACATTGAATCACAATCCCACTCAACTAAGTCTCCGAGTTGTATATGCAGTCTTAACTTAGCCACACGTCCTAATCACAGTGACACGTCTTGCACCATACCATGTGACACCACATCAAGTTATTGGTGTGTGGATTAAATAACGTGTCCATACCATCGATGATACAATAAAAAAAATGTTTTGACCTTAAATCGAATAAAATACACACGAAAAATAATGAAATAATGGAATTTTTAAGTGTCCTGTAGCCTTTTTATGATAATTACAGACGTATCTATATCGATCCTCAAGACATCACTTGAGAGTAGGTGGCCGATGGTAGGGCCCACCGGGATCGGGGCAGTCGGAGTGGAAGGAGGCGGGTCGGGCAAGAGCGGGCCAGGCGGGACCGGGACTAGCGGGACGATATCGTGTCCCGTCCCGGTCCCGGTGGGCAGGGGGTCGGGACGGGTCGGACGGGTTTTTTTTTTTTTTTTAAATTTTTTCACTAAATTAAAAATACTAAATTACTAACAAAGTAACATT
Organism: Przewalskia tangutica; assembly: GCA_029844215.1. NCBI lineage: Eukaryota > Viridiplantae > Streptophyta > Magnoliopsida > Solanales > Solanaceae > Przewalskia > Przewalskia tangutica. The sequence continues at coordinate 37,030,534 of CM056738.1, forward strand.
AACATATAGTCATATAGTGATAGTCATAGACTCATAATATACTATTATAATATTATAGTACTATAATTATACTCATATATAATATATTTATAAAGTATAAAGTATAAACTAAATAATTAAACAAAGACAAGAAGAGTGTAAAAAAAACATCCCAAGGTTGTTTTTGTGCCTCTTATATTATTAATTATTTCATTGAAATATACAAGATTCAGAATTACAATATTGTAGTGTACTGTTGTTGAAAAAAATTGCAAAAGACATAGAAAAATTAAAAAATTGCAATGAAATAAATTACCAATTTGAAAATACTTTTTCTAGTTTCTTTATAATTTCGTGTGGTTCTTCGGTTGGAATTGGTATATCTTGGTCAAATTGTTCCACGTCGCTACTCATGCCTTCAGATAAAATGTCGTTGTAGTTTTCGTCTTCTTCTTCGTTAATCTCTGGTTGACCGCACCTCCTTCGCTCCGCTCGTATCCAAACGCCGACGTAGAGTCGATGTGTAATCGAGAGAGGTTGAAAATTGAAATTTTGCTCGATAGATTAATCCTCAAGCTAGTTGCCAACTTCACTCCAAATTCTCAAATTAATAAATAGAGTGATTATGTAGTAGACAATGTTGTATATAGAAATTAGAGAAAATGTAGGAAGATTTGTGAGAAATAAGAAGAGAAAATGAGGTATTTATAGTTGGAAAATTGGGTTAAAGTGTAAATATAATAACTTAGGAGTTAAAAATAAATATAAAGGGATAGGGGGGTTGGGGGAGTGGGGGAAGCCAAAAATGGTCGTTGTCTAACGGCCAAAATGTAAAATGGCCGTTAGACAACGACTATTTTTGGCAAATGGCGGGACTGGGGCGGGACTGGAGCGGGATCGGGGCGGGATCGGGTCGGGCGGGACCATTCCATCGCCCGGTTGAGCCCCGGTCCGTATTTTTTTAACACGGGTCGGTCGGAGGCCGGGGCGGTGTCGGTCGGCGACCAGCTGGCGATCTCCTACTTGAGAGACATTTTCGATGAAAGATAATTAATAAACTTAATAATAAGGGGTAAGGGCATAATAGATGGTATCAAACTTTTAATGTGACGAGCATTAGTACGTGTACCAGTGCCATGATATGGGTATTAGTATGCGGTGTAGTTGTGGGCTGTAACGCAGCAATGCCAAAGCATGTGGCCATTAGATGTTGTATGCTCACATGCCTCATTTTTTACTGTTCAATTGTGTTTGGTACTCTAATAAATTTTGTACACTCGTGATAAATGTGTTGACAAATTTACTTGAACTTATTGGCTATTAAGTATGGATTGTTCATAAATTACTTGGACTTATTGCATATTAAATCTGGATTGTTGATATATTTACTTGAACTCGTTGGCTACTAAGTCTAAATTATTGACAAATTTACATGGAATTATTGGCTATCAAGTCCAAGTTACGGAGATATTTACTCTCTCGTACAGTCCCGTGGAACTCTATGTATATACAAGAGCATATGCATTACATTACATTTTATTATTCACTTCTTATCTGATAAATTATTTATATAATTCTCTGATTATTTGATTATCTGAGTATGTGGCTAACTTGGTACTTGATTATCCTCTACTTGGTACTTAGTAGTTCTTTATATGATTAGATGTATGATATTTGAGTAAGGTAAGTTGGTAAGGGTAAAAATAAATTCCTAAATTTCATCACCACTTCTTTCGTTGTGGATCTATGACATATATTTAGTACACATGCTTTTCATACTCATACTACACTTCTTGCACTCTTTATGTGCATATTCGACTCCGAGCACTAGTGAGCAAGGTAGAGTTGTCTACTATTCCGTAACACCCTCCTCCCTCTATCCTTTTATTATTTATGTCTTTTATTTGTATTGAGATAATGTACTAGTGGATTTCTGACTTGTACTTTTCTATTCATAGAGGCTCTTGTACTTATGACACCAATCTTAGATGATTTTGGTTGTTTCCGCTCTTCTTATTATAAAATACTTGAGATTAGAAAATTTAAATTATATCTTTACTTTTTCGCTTACTTTAACATAATCGATTCAATAATATTGGGTTGACTTATCTATCAGTTGGAAACATAGGTGCAATCACGATTTGTGTTTCTTGGTCGCGAGAGTTTTTCAAAAATCCTAGATTTCTAAGAAGAGAGAGTCCAAGTGTAATTAGACTTTCAATGACATTAATAGTTATTGATACACACCTTCAAATAAGGAAAAAAATTATATAAGATAAAATTTGAATCAATTTTAAATTCCTAAATAGCATAAATTCTTACATACATCAAATTAGGAAAGATTAAATAGGAAAAAATTTATATTAGGAAAAATAATTAAATTACAAATTTGTCCAATGTGAACTCTATTTTTATTTTTAAAGGTTAAAAAGGATAAACGACATTTTGCTTTGAGCTTCGTGCTTTTATAATAGTATAAATATGTATCATTTTGGTCTTGTGATATATGTCGCAATATCTTAAATTATAATGAAGTAATAAGTGTGTATTTGGTCCCTTTACGTAAAAATGCATTATATTTAAACTATTTTTAGAAGTAATTACCCTGAATATCGAGTAAATAATTCTGAAATTTATGAAGGGATCAAAAGTACACGTATCAAGTAATTAACAACAACAACAATAATAAATGCAGTGTGTTCCTACAAGGTGGGGTTTGGGGAGGGTAGGTTGTACACGGAACTTTCCCCTACCTTTGTGAGGTAGAGAGGTTATTTTCGATAAACTCTCGGCTCAGAAGAAAAACACATGTCACGGAAATATATGAAATGAGAGAACAAGTAGCAAGATACAAAATAAATGTGTCAACATTTAGTAATACCCATCAAAAAATAAAAATGATGTGATATCTGACAACTACAACCAAAAAGAAAAGAAGAGAGGAGTAAAACTCACCCCTCCCCATACTTAGCTACCTACTACTAACCTTCTACTCTAATATTAGACCTCCATATATTTCAGGATGGTAAGGACTAGAATTAGAATATTTATAATTGAGGAATATAATAAAAAAGAAAAAACTACTATGAAAAAAGGGAAGCAATAGTCGCGACTTTTCAGAAGCAGTGTCAGAATCCAAAATGGATTACAAATATTTTATAAATAGTGGAATCCCTAGAAAGAACAATACCCACAAAACTACAAAAATGTGAGTTTTGAGTTTTTCACGGTTGTGCACATTCTCAACCAATTCTTTCTTTATAAGCTTTATGTTTCTAGCAAAAGAAGAACAAGATTCTTCTCTTTTTGTGTTGTTTATGTGATTTTTGTGGGTTTTCTCTGAACGAAATTCAGGTTTTGATGAAGTGTCTGATTTGAGTTTTTTTTTATTAATGTTTTCGGGGTTTTTGAGGTCTTGATTTCTATCTTTAAAATCAATCTTAGATTTTTCTTTTTGTGTTTTTTCTCTCTTGATAAAGGGATCGTGCATATAACCAAAATCCATCTATTGTTTTTGTTTACCAGATGCTTACATCTTTAGATGAGAACACATAAATGGTAGGTGTATGAATTAAGCTCTTTTTTATAATTATGTTGAGTCTTCTCATGGAGCATTTAATTAGCTTCAATGGTGCTTCTAATAAGATCTAGATCTAGGATTTGAATTTTATGAGTTTGAATTCAATATGTGTGTTTACCTAAATTAATTTATTTCTTTATTTAATTCAAGTTGTCAGCAACCAAGAGAAGACATATACACATGACACACAATTGCTCTAACGATAATAATCATGGTGAGTTTGATTCACTCTAAATATAGCACTGTCATTCAATTGATTCACAGTATCTTTGCAATAAAATAGAAATTAGAAAGAAAGAAAAGGAGGCTCGTAAGAACCAAAGAACACAAGTAAGAGTTTATGTATTATTTGCTATTTCAAATTGTGTTTAAATTGCTAGAGCCCAATATTAATCCGGACCTTGGGTGCTAAGATGAATTGCGATGAGAATATGAAGTCCAATGTTGATTTTCACATACAAGATGAGGCACAAAGGTTGCTTAAAAAGATTGAACTAATGATGAAACATATTGAGAACTCTGAATTGAATGTTAGAATGTGTTTGTATATTGAACAAAGTGAAACTTTTTGATAATATATTTTTCGCCTTTTAGGTTCTCATTCACATGTTCAGGTGGTAATCAATGCTTTGGGAAGCACAAAATACAATTTTTATTCACAATTTAAGCTTGTCGTAGTTCTCCTACTAAACTGAGATTTTTTCAAATGAATTGGTAATGCAGAAGCATATGATCCTAAAATATCTACAGTTGATATTATAATTTTCAAGGAATTGAATTTTGAGATGCTGACCATTAATGAAAATTGTAAGAGGCGAATTTAGAGGCCAACAATGTTTTGCATGTCCGTTCTTAGTTTTTGTCCTATAGGCAACCTGTTGGGAGAAAAGTAGTTTCGTTTTGTATTATCAAGATCTTGTATCAGTTTGTCAATAAAAAATCTGGTTAATACAAGACAAAGACCAGTCTCCTCCCAGGAGATTACCGATAAGATAAAAATTAAAAATGTGCATGTAGAATATTGTTGATCTCTGAATTTGCCTCTTACAATTTCTATCAATGGTCAACACTTCAAAATCAAATTCCTTGAAAATTATAATATCAACTAGAGATATTTTAGGATCACATACTTCTACATTACCAGTTCATTTGGAAAAATCTCGTTTTGGTAGGAGAACTACGACAAACTGAAATTGTAAATAAAAATTGTAGTTCGTGCTTCCTAAAGCATTGATTACCACCTGAACATGTGAATGAGAACCTAAAAGGCGAAAAATATATTTTCAAAAAGTTTCACTTTGTTAAATATACAAGCACATTCTAACATTCAATTCAGAGTTCTCAATATGTTTCATCATTGGTTCAATCTTTTAAGCAACTTTTGTGCCTCATCTTGTATGTGAAAATCAACATTGGAGTTCATATTCTCATCGCAATTCATCTTAGCATCCCAAGGTCCAGATTAATGTCGGGCTCTAGCAATTTAAACACAATTTGAAATAACAAATAATACAAAAACTCTTATTTGTGTTCTTTGGTTCTTACGCCCTCTTTTCTTTCTTTCTCATTCCTATTTCATTCCAAAGATATTGTGGAATTTTACAAAAAAAACACTGAAATTATATATATATATATATATATATATATATATATATATATATATATATATATATATATATATATATAAGTTAAAAATTCATGGCGTCGGAAAATAAAATCTTCCATCGATAATATTAATGGGTTCAAAATTGAAAAATAGAGTATTATAATGAATAAAGAGTTAAATTAATCGAAGCGAAACCACTTCGTGATAGCTTTCTCCTTATAATTATAAAAGAGCATATCATGCATATACCATGAATGAAATAATCTTTTACTAATTCTACAAATATGTAAAAATATAATTGGACTTGTTTTTCGGAAGAATTGTACTATGATAATAATTTTATTTTTCTATTAGGGATTAAAAGGATTTTTAGTTATGGCTCTCTTTTGCCTACGTCATACTCAGATTGAGTATTTAGTTATAAAAATTAGCAATTATAGCAAGAGTTTATTCCTGATAAGGAAAGGAGTGTGTGTGAGATGTGAGCACTTGCGTATGCAGGAAGGTTGGTTTACTATAGTAATTCTTTCCCCAACATGTTTTGATAGTTTATTAATACTTTGGATTTCACTGGTAATGTTTTTAATTCCTTTACATGCTGCCTCGATATTTAAACTTTTCATTCTTTGATTCAATTTCTCTAACATTTTGTCACTTATATCAACATTATCATTCGGGGTTGGATAATTGTTGGTAGAAATTGAGGTATATTAAACAACGGATTGGCTTCTTTAGTACCGTTATTAATGATCTTGCTTTTAGGACTCGCTCATATTTTAGGGTTGATTTGTTATTAGCATGGTTAAGATGGTTTGAGACTACGTATAATAGTTGATTTGTGTAGTTATTTTGTTGGATGAATTTATTAATGTCTCCTCTTTCTACTAGTTTGCTGATTTCACTACTTATCTCCCTTTTGAGGGGGGGGGGGGCTATTATAATCTCTCCTTCTATAGGAATTTTGATTTGTTCTAACGGGGGGACTTCAGACTCTATGGTATTGGTACTAGTATATCATTGATTAACAAGAGTGCTAAGTGATTCATTTTTTCTCTTAATTGTCCTGTAATTTCAAACCACTTAAAGAATTCAATATTGCAATTAACTCTTTTCATATCTTTAATCCATTATTTTCTAAAAAATATCCTTATATCTTCTTTATATGTTTTTACATACTATTTTCTTTTAAAGACATGCTCAGGACTTATTCATAATTTTCTTAAAAGTTTAAAGTCAATTTTTGATAACATGCAACTTGGCTCTTTCCCCGATCCTTATGGACAAGATGTAGCACATAATGATATATGGCATGAGGGCAGTAAGATCAGGATGTGGAAGATATCATTGGATAAGATTTACAAATATAGGGTTAGTGAGCAAGGCAATCTCAAGAGATTGATGACTAAGGCCAACTAAAATAAAGAAAGTTCTGGCGAAAGTTGGTTCTTTGAGGCACTCGAATAAGATGAGTAAAGGATCATAAAAGGCTCATATGAAATCCGGTCTGCGATAAGTATAAAAATGGGGAAGTTTTTGGAAGATATAAGTTTAACGGATAGGGGGAAAAAGATGGAGGATGAGTTAACCTTGAATTACTAATTGTGAATAAGGGGTTTATTAGAAGGATAATTTAGCCATGTAATTGAGAAATAATGATAGCGGAAGATGACCTGGGTTAACCTGAATTAAGATGCAAGTTAGGAGGTTGAAGAATACCTACATTAGCTAGCATTATGGAGAATGAATAAGAAGAAGCGAAAATGACGGATGAAAGCGACTTACGGAGAAATCCTTGATAAGATATGTCGGCCGATGTCGAGGTTTATTAAAGGGAGATAGAAACGGACCATGATGTATGACTTTCCATGAGAATAGGTCTTTTAAAATCATCTCGAATGAAGTGAGATTATTCTAAGATCAACCATAAGTTGTTAGGATACGACTGCGGAAGGACGGAAGGACATGTAGAGTTTAACCATAAAAAAGTCACGTTATTTCCCTAAGGAGGGAAGATAGGATTACCCAGTACCAAAGCAGGGGTAGTTTCAAAATAACTCGTGGAAGCCACCGATATGAAGATGAAATAGCAACGACCTACACTTTGATGACATAGTTGGACACTCGATGCAGAAGTGGGTTAATTCAAAGGAAAAATCAGTGTGGAAGTATAACTTTAAAATAATTTAGTGGAAGTGGAGACGCGAAGATAAAAAGATCGTGCGATCAATAAAGAATTGGAGAATTATCTAAGTATGAGGGTAACCGAAATAAAAAATAGATGTTGGAAACTATTCCAAAATAATAGCCATTCCAAATTGGTCTTATATCGCTATGCAGTTGAAACCTCGAATAATAACCATGACGATGGTGTGGCAAGAGAGTTAACTATCAGGATAACAACAAAGTAGATATTAAGGATAAGATTTGGGATTAAGGACAAGAGGAAGATATAGCTAGACAAAAGATAAGTATAAGGGTCAAGATTTCACCTACCAGGATCTAAATTATGAGGAAACCAGAATCGAACTGCCAATAAAGCATAATAGGACAGATTATGAAAAGTCATAGGAAACTAACGGTAGTAGAATGGGTAAATAAAAGTGCCCCTCACATAAGACAGTCTGTTTAAATTAAGGAAAAGAAGAAAGAGTTAATATTGTAGAGGATATGTCTACTCGTAAAGCCGCAAGTAATTGACAAGGAGAAAACCCAGAAAGGGAAAAAGGATTACAAGGACTATTTACTAGTCAGCGAATTTGGAAATCCAGGTATTAAGGACGTCCACATGAAAAATCCAAATTAAGAGATATAGTTAACCTTCTTGATTCTGGATATGTATATGGTTGTGTGAAGCCAACATTATTGTACTATGCTATCATATGACCCTGTACGACATTGGGTATGTTCTCTGGTTGTTTGACAGGTTTCAGATTGTCCTATTTATAGAATAAATTCTGCCAAAATATTTAAGAATCCTAAGTGTTCAAATTCTAAGTTATACTATCTCTACATTTGAGGACGAATGTTTTTAAGGGGGAGAAGAATGTTACACCCTGTATTTTATGCATCAGCATCATTGTAATCTTAGTTGACATAGGATCAGAGATGGTAATATCCCTCTAAGGGACTAATAATGGTTCAAGACTAATTGGATCGATGAAAGTAAGTTTCGAAGGAAGTTTGACAAGATGTCATCGTCCGTAGTCCTATGCTAATTGCAGAGTATGATATGTGAATTACAGTACATTTCTGCAAATTATAGAAGAAAGGCAGAGTGAGATAGGGATTTGGGTGTCCTGGGCAAGTGCATGGTGATCTTGCGATTTATGCACAACTTTACGCAAGTGCGTTGTCGAGTCAAGTAATATAGTCTTTGAAGACCGAGTTATCGTCCTCAGGGATTAGTGCTCAAGTACCAACTTCTATTCTTTGTTATCTATTTGGTGACCGATATTTGAGTTGTTGATTATAACTAATAATTATAAAGACTAATTAACTATGTTGTTTACTTCAGTGATGATGGAAATAGGGCTTCCAAATCTCCTCAACTATCCACTTATATTACTTACTAATGCAATTAACTATGATTCTTCTTCTTTTGGAGATAGCAGGTTTACTAATTCGTTTTATACTCCTGTTAAGGTTATATAAACACTCAACCCCAGTACAACTCCTTTCTACCTTTCGGTGATAAGGATGACTCTAGAGGAGGATTAAGAACAAAAACCTACTAATGCTACACAAGTAATTGAGGTATTTTCATCCCCAATTCGACCTATGTCTACCCAACTACACCATAGTCACAACCTCCCCTTTCAGATTTTGGTTAGAAATCATATAAGTAATGATAATTAATGATCAAGTAATTACCAAGCAATCACATCATCTATTGGATAAATCTCAACAATAAGAAGAACAACCATAAACATGTATTAATTCATAAAATAAGGTTCAAGTGAATTGACATGGAAAGCCCTATATTAGAATTAGTTCCTAGCCATAGACATGACAAGAACTAATTCAATATCCAACATAAAACTGAAAATAAAGTAAAAGAAAGAAAAGAAATTACTAAAGAATGGTCTCCAATCTTGAACTCCAAGATGTGTTGTGAATTGACAAGAAGGGAACCCTTAATTCTGACCTAGGGTTCTCTTTTTATAGCCTCTAAACCGACATTAAGGTTTTCCTTCAGGTCTGCCCCATAATTCGTTCAAAACCATGATTTTTCCCGCGTCGGCGCCGCGGCGCCGGAAGTTCTGCAACTCTCTGATGATTAGGAGTCGCGGCGCTGGAACTCTGATGTCTAGAGGCGCCGCGGCGCTGGAACTTCTGCAAGCTTCTGAACATTGGGCGTCGGGGCGCCTGGCCTGTTTGGGCGCCGCGTGGCGCGTGTCGTGCTGGTTCGCCACTTCTCGCATTTCGAGCTCTGGAACCTCCGTTTTTACCCTCTTTTCGCTTCTTTTCCGCCAAAGAGCCACTTTAACCAATTTGACTCAAAAGAAAGAAAATATATCCTAAGACGACACGTATTTGTACAAAAATGGACAAAAGACTAACTAAAAACGACTCAAAAAGTGTATATAAAATACATGATCAAATACCCCCAAACTTAACCTTTGCTCGCCCTCGAGCAAAGATCAAAAGAAAGAAATAAAGACACAAAGAAAACGAAAAATAAAAGACTCAATGACCTTGATCACTTTGCTGCATTGGTGTTATTTAGAAAAACATGAAGGTTAGCAGAATAATATGCAGGAACATATAGCATGAAATTTTAGCATTCTAAACACATTAAGCTAGATATTTCGCAAACTCATTTTTATCATACTTAATGGAAGTCAAAATACTGAATCATGCATGTTAATTTCAAAAATCCTATGGAATTTTTACTTTCTATTCTCCACTAATCATGGATATGCATATAAGAGATCTTCAGGACTTTTCAGGGTTGTAATGTAGGCTTAGGCATGGGTAGGTAAAAATAGGCATTTAGGCTCATTTTGTGTACCATGAGCTCTTTAGCTTTTCAATGTTTCTCTTTTCTTTTGATTTCTTTCCTTCACTTCATATCTATCTTTCCCCTCTTTTGTTTTGAGAGAGTGAAGTGTATTATACTAACAAGCACCCCCAAACTTAGGCTTTTGCCTATTTCTTATTACTTTTTTATTGGGGTGCATCAAACTTGTTCACTCTTTTTGTCTCCTTTTTAACACTTTCTATTCCAACCATTTCACATTTTTACTTATGGCACATGTGTGGAAATATAGGGTGTCAAAGAAAAAGTTTCGTGTTTAGGCTCAACGGGGCTGACTAGGGATATTTTTAATGTCATGGATAGAAAAGAGTGGTAAGAATTGGCTAACAAAGAAACGCCTGAGTCATTTCCCTAACATGCATATCCTAACTATTTCGCCTCAAATAGCAAACAATCATACACATAGGTTTTAATCATTTGACAATGCACAATTCAAGCAAGAAACCCCGAATGAGATTTCATGAGTTTTTGGCATATCTAACCTAAGTGTTTAGATAGTTGCTTCTAATTCCATTACATTATTCCACCTTACTTCACTAGGTGTTTCTAGTAACTAGAACATGCATGATCTTTGACAGAAAATTATGACTCAAAAAGAAAAAAATTATGACTCAAAAATACACAAAACAAATCAAAAAGACTCAAACATACTACAACAATAAGACACAAATAAGACACCCCCCCCCCAAACGTAAATCACACATTGTCCCCAATGTGTGCAAGACTCAAAGACAATAAAAGAAACATGACACTTACAAACTTGGTTTTAAAATGGTGGCGGTGGCGGTGGATAATGCATTGAATCCTGGTTGAATAAGGAACTTCGTCGTCGATTTGGTCTGTATTTGTTGCCCTGCCTCAGTGTTGTTGTCCTTGTATCACCGTGTCAAAATTTTGCATCATCCTCATGCAGTTCTGGAGCAATGCTCCATCATAAGCGGAGGTTACGATTAATGGGTGGTGATGGTGCTTCTGCCTCATAGTGAGCCTCTGTTTCAGGCTCATCTTCATCCATTGCAGCCTCTTCTGCTGCTGCTGGTGGTGCTGGTGGTCTTCTTCTTGCTGCTGCTGGAGGGATTTGGTATGAGAAGGAGTGTACTATCCCGTATGACACAGGAAGTTGGTTTTTCTCATAAGTATCATTGGGTAGGGTTGGGATCCCATTGATGACGCATAAATTTGTAATAAGTGAGTCATGTCCCAACCCACCTGTTGTTACCAACCTGCTGGTCTCTTCAATACTTTGCACTATCTCCTTCCCAACATCAATCGTCTTCCCCGACATAATTACATATATCAATTTGATCCTGTCTTCTGGAACTCTGGTAAAGTGCGTTGATGGAATCGGGCGAACGGCGAAATACAACCATCCGCCAGTGCTTTGTTGAGCGACACTGCTCGATCCTCTTGCCCCATTCACGGCAAATTCATATGCGGCCCGGGGTAGCTGCGTATCTGCGATGGTATTCGATCGATGTTGTTGGTGCTTCTAGACCATGTTCGAAGTAACCGGTCATCGCCCTTTCTTTAACATCGATGTTTTGTTAGCACGTTTACCTTACGTGCGTCACAGGCACATATCTTCCCCTCACAAAGCATTCATTGTCCACCTTCTCCGGAAAGTTAGCATAAAATTCACGCACCATCACTGTGTTCATTGGTGCTATCCTTTCCGGGTTTACAAATCTTTTCCACCCCATCATCTCAATCATCGCCCGAATGGGCTCATAGACATCCCCCTCCTCAAGCGAATCTCTTTGATAATTCATTCTTCTTTCAGGGATTAAGGGCCTAGTACTAAGTTTTTGGTATCTATCTTGAGCTCTTCGGCTGACAAACCTAGTATCATCATATTGAGGGGCTGAGGTGGATGTGGAGGCTCTTTTCTTTCTGGCAGACATGTTTAGATCACTTTTTGCAGCGTTTCCTTTCTATCAACAATGTTAACCAACACTATCACTCGCGATCAGCGATTCTGACACCTATCACTGAACATCACTTAAGACAACTTCTACACAACACCCGCGCTCACTCGTATACTCTTATCGAACTTTCACAACCAATTTCAACACCAACAACCGCGGATCTGACACCTCCGATCTACTACCTCGCCGGACTACAGTAAAGCTTTCAAGAAAAGATAAAGATTACCTTTGACGGTGTTCTTCAAGGTTTTCTTACTTCTAATGGTGATTTGAGGCAATGGGATGAGGTTTGTTGGTTAAGATGGTTAAGGGTTTAGGGAATTTAAGAGCTTTGGTTGTGTTTGGGTTTGGTTTATGGAAGATGTTTAGGTAAAGTGTGGATTTTCGTGGGTTTTGTGGAGAAGAAGGTTTAGGTTTTGATTTGGAATTGGGGAAAATCAGATTTGGGGCGTCTTTTAATTTCTGGATTTCCGCCTCGGCGCATTGCCTGTGCGCGGCTGATTTCTTGCGCTTTTCTAGAATTTATGCGCGTGACCAACAAGTGGCGCGCGGCTAGACTTTACAATTTTTCTGGATTTTTGGCGCGGCGCAATTTCAGCGCCTTTACTCTTTTGGCGCGCGCCACTGCGGCATGGCCTCACCGTTTTCACGAAATCACAGCTATTCTTGATTTCGCCTTCCAAATTTGTTGGCCCATGTACCTGTCATCACAACACATAAACAAGACCTCCGTGAGACTGTTCTAAGTAAAAACTAACTACATTAAAATAAACAATTTAAAATACTTTGGGTTGCCTCCCAAGTAGCGCTGTCTTTAACGTCTTTTAGTCGGACGCAACTTCCTTAAATCAATAGGTGTGGGGTAGATTAACCCTTGGCAATCCATTTTTAACATTCGCCTTTTCTTCGATTCTTCTTCTTATAGTTATTTTCAAGCGAAGGTTCAGTGGCACATACCTGCTTTGGCGGAGGCTCAGCATCATGTACTTGCTTTGGTGGGCCTATCTCCCTTGTTTTGTCTTGCACTGGCTCACAGGAGGTTCTGATGGTGCTGATTGCAAAGCACATGCTCATGACCGGTGGCTCAATAACGTGTTTAAACACTTTAAACACCATTTCTTTGCTCTCTGCCCATAGCGTCATTTCGCGCACTTCTCATCGTCAATCGGGGCTCTCCTTTGCCAAAAGCAGTCTCCCCGATATGATGGGAATCTCGGCATCCTCCTCCCTGTCAAGAATGAGAAATCGCGGGAAAAAAATTCCTACTTTAACAAGCACGTCGTCAATCTTCCTTGGGTGCACCGTTCTATCGGCTAGTTGCAAGCTCACCGTGGTTGGTTTTGCTTTGATTCCAACCTCTTAAACACCGACAAGGCATCAAATTTATACTTGCCCCGGATCACAGGGCCTATTACATGTCACTTGCCAGTGTGCAAAGCGATGTAAAGCTCCGCAGGTCTTTGAGTTTAGGGGCAACTTCTTCTGAGGATAGCACCTGCACTCCTCGATCGGTGCTACCATCTCATCTCTCCCAATTTCTTCTTCTTCCCCAAAATTTTCTTCATGAATTTGAAATAAGAAGGCATTTGCTCCAACGCCTCGATGAAGGGTATGTTGATATGTAACTTTCTAAACGTCTCCAAAAACTTAGAGAATTGTTTATCAACTACCTTCCTCTGCAATCTTTGTGGGAACGGAATCTTCTCAGTATAATCCTTCTCTGGAGCTTTCTCTAATAATGGGCGAGCTTCAACCACCTTCTCTCTCTCTATTTCTACCGTTTGTTTAACTAATTTGAGATGCATCTTTGCTCCATTGTTTGCCACTCATTGCCTTGCACAGCATTGTTCTCTAGGGTTTATCTCTGTGTTGCTTGGCAGTGTACCCTGTGGCCTATTGTTCGATAGCTTTGCTAGTTTCCCCACCTGTGTTTCCAAGTTCCTGAGCGAGGATCTAGTCTGCCATGGCGAGTGCAGAATTGGTGAGTGTTAACAAAACTGCTCTCAGCTCGTCTGGCTTTTCTGGTTGGGCAGGGCCACTGAATTGTTGAGACGATGAGGCCTGATTGAATGGCTGCTGATGTTGGTACTGGCCTCTAAATTGATTCTGCTGCCCCTTCTCACTTCTCCATGAGAAATTTGGGTGATTCCTCCACCCTGGATTGTAGGTGTTTGAGTATGGGTTGTTCTGGGGCCTCTGATAGTTCCCTACAACTTGGCACTCTGCTTGCTCGATCGTCATATTGTTAGGATCAGCTGATGGACATCTATCGAATGTATGTGGACCACCGCACATTTCACAGCTCTTTGGCATTTGCACTGCATTTACAGATACTGTATGTTGTTGCAGCTGCTTGGTCAAAAGGGAAACTTGGGCATTCAGGGCAGTGATGGCATCTATCTCATGAACTCCCACTGTTCTTCTTCCACTCAATTGTCTATCTTCTGTGACATGGTTATTGGTGGCCATGTCTTCTAATAAGTCGTGAGCTTCATGGGTTGTTTTCCTCATAAAGGTTCCACCTGCTGCTGCATCAATAATTGTTCTGGTCGTTCCGCTCAGCCCATTATAGAAGATGTGGACCAAATTCCACAACACAATACTGTGGTGTGGACACTTCCTCTGCAAGTCCTTGAATCTCTCCCAAGCTTCGTATAATGATTCCCCATCGGCTTGATAGAAATTATTCAACTCCCCTCTCAACTTCGCTGCTTTGCATGGTGGGAAGAATTTTGCCAAAAATTTTTGTGTCAGCTCTTGCCATGTAAATATCGAATCTGCTGGCAAAGAATTCAACCACACTTTCGCTCTATCCCTGAGTGAGAAGGGAAAGAGCCTCAATCTAACGGCGTCATCAGTAACGCCATTGTATCTGAATGTTGCACACAGCTCCAAGAAATTAGCGATGTGCATGTGAGGATCCTCCGACGGCAATCCTCCAAATTGAACCGTGTTCTGCACCATACTTAGAATCGCCGGTTTGATCTCAAAATTATTTGCTCCTATTGCTGGGAGCCTAATACAAGTTTGTGCTCCGTTCACCCTCGGCAGCACGTAATCCCCCAAGCTTCTCTCCGCTTGGACCTGAACTCTCTCCTCTACATCCATTGGCATTCTCCGAGGCATTCTTTGATTAGGCTGATGATCACCTAACCCCTCATTAAATCGTCGTTATTGTTATGCGCCTTCCATCTCGATTAAAGTGAAATTCGTTGGTTCATACATTACGTTTACAAGTTTTATCAATTTTTGGATTGAAGGGAACAAGAGTGTCTGCTCCTCTTCTCCTTCGCATAAACTGAGTTCCTGAAACAGATCAAAAACAGACAAACGGATCACGGCAACTGGTTCTCACAAAAAAACAAAAAAAACGTAATAAATAATAAAAAAATAAAAAAAAATAAAAACAAAATTAGAAATTAAGAATAGATAAAATTGATATTGAACTACGCCAATCCCCGACAACGGCGCCAAAAACATTATGCGCGATTTATGCACACACTTTAACGCAAGTGCACGTTGTCGAGTCAAGTAATATAGTCTTTGAAGAACGAGTTATCGTCCTCAGGGATTAGTGCTCAAGTACCAACTTCTATTCTTTGTTATCTATTTGGTGACCGATATTTGAGTTGTTGATTATAACTAATAATTATAAAGACTAATTAACTATGTTGTTTACTTCAGTGATGATGGAAATAGGGCTTCCAAATCTCCTCAACTATCCACTTATATTACTTACTAATGCAATTAACTATGATTCTTCTTCTTTTGGAGATAGCAGGTTTACTAATTCGTTTTATACTCCTGTTAAGGTTATATAAACACTCAACCCCAGTACAGTTCCTTTCTACCTTTCGGTGATAAAGATGACTCTAGAGGAGGATTAAGAACAAAAACCTATTAATGCTACACAAGTAATTGAGGTATTTTCATCCCCAATTCGACCTATGTCTACCCAACTACAGCATAGTCACAACCTCCTCTTTCGGATTTCGGTTAGAAATCATATAAGTAATGATAATTAATGATCAAGTAATTACCAAGCAATCAAATCATCTATTGGATAAATCTCAACAATAAGAAAACGACCATAAGCGTCGTTAATTCATAAAAGAAGGTTCAAGTGAATTGACATGGAAAGCCCTATATTATAATTAGTTCCTAGTCATAGACATGACAAGAACTAATTCAATATCCAACATAAAACTGAAAATAAAGTAAAAGAAAGAAAAGAAATTACTAAAGAATGGTCTACAATCTTGAACTCCAAGATGTGGTGTGAATTGGCAAGAAGGGAACCCTTAATTCTGACCTAGGGTTCTCTTTTTATAGTCTCTAAACCGACATTAAGGTTTTCCTTCAGGCCTGGCCCATAATTCGTTCAAAACCCTGATTTTCCAGCGTCGTGCGATCACCTCTTGGCGCGCGCGGCCGGAAGTTCTGCAACTCTCTGATGATTAGGCGTCGCGGCGCTGCAACTCTGTTGTCTAGAGCGCCATGTGCTGGAACTCTGCAAGCTTACGAACATTGGCGGCGCGGCGCTTTCTTATTTGGGCGCGCGTGCGGACGTGTCTGTGCCTGGTTCGCCACTTTCTCGCATTTCGAGCTCTGGAACCTCCGTTTTTGCCCTCTTTTCGCTTCTTTTCCGCCAAAGAGCCACTTTAACCAATTTGACTCAAAAGAAAGAAAATCTATCCTAAGACGACACGTATTTGTACAAAAATGGATAAAAGACTAACTAAAAACGACTCAAAAAGTGTATATAAAATACACCGATCAGTGACACCACTTGTGAATCGCAGGCAGTGTCTGTGAACAATTTATAAGGGTTCAAAGGTGTTTCTAAAGGAAAAACATCTAATTGCAACATCAAAATGCTAGCTATAGTGTAGAACAACACTCTCATGTAATTAAATAAGGGTTCTTTATGAGCCTGATATGCTTTGGTTAAAGTTTTTGTTACTTGTATAAGGTAAGAAAATCACCCAGTTTATTGTGCTTGAGGTTATCTACATGTTGTTTGAGTTGTTTGGATGAAAATTTATGAGTTAGAACTTGAATTAAGATGAAATATTGTTATGTTGTTGTGGGGCTATTTTGAGACCATGAATATGACTTGTTATGACTTAAGGTCATGGAGGGTACCTTGGTTGTGTTGTTATATTTGTCTATGTGTTTATAAGTATGAGGTATGATGGCTGAAAATTGGTGAAGTAGGTTCGGTATATTATTGTTGATCTTGTTCTTGAGTTGTCTTGGTGTAAAGTTATCATTGTTCAAGAACATGAGGTTCTACGCACATTAAGTGTTCAATGGAACGTCCTAGTGAGTGGACTTTTAGTTATTACTCCAATATTTATCCGAACCATCTTTAATGCGTAAGTTTCCACTCAGAGAGCATTCGAGACTTTGGAAGCTAACATTAACCAAACAAAAAAAGGTATGTGAGGCTTACCCTTTCCTTATCAGTAATGTCGTAGAAGACATTATAGAATGAAATTTCCCTACCGATCCTCTTTGAAAGATGAAAGTATAATTACTCTTGATTCTTGAACAAATTGTGTGCCTTATTTGTCCCTAGTCAGGAGTACTTTCCACACTTTATAGTATCTCCCCAATATTTCCATAGTATGGTTCCTTATTGATCTCCCAAAAGCTAGAATTGAATGTCTATTAATTCTCGTTGATTAAATACGGAAATGTAAAATGATATGTTATTCGCGTAAGGATATTCGGAGGTGTAATGACCTTACGTCACTCGATGGGCTCGAAGAGTACTACATGTTCTTGACGGTTCTTATGTATAAGTATGTATTATGCATCTATGTAGCCCAGAGGCCTACATCGTTATATCGCTATATATTATATGTATAATATTGCCACAGAGGCCTACGTCGTTATATACATGATATATTACATAGATGAAATTTTTCCACAGAATCCTACGGCGTTATATACGCGATTATATCATAATTATGCATATTATGGTTCTTAGTGGCATTCAGAGTTACATGTAGTTTCTTCCTTATTCTCATTTACATTATTTCATGCCATACATATTCATTACATTATTCATGCAGCGTTCCTTGTCGGGGCATTATATTTCATGCGCATGATTAAGATAGCGAAGCGGCGTCACTCTCGGTAGGATCTCGACATATTGATGATGTCAAAACTCTCCTCGTTACGGATATGCTGATGCAGTCGATATGGTTATATGTATATATTTTTGTTTATTGGTATGTCGGGCCTGTCCCAGCGTATGCGGGTCAACCTCATCGGCAGATAAACGATCACGGCGATTTGATGCCAGCTTTTACTTATGAAGTGCGTTGTCGACTCGAGTAATATAGTCTTGAGGGCCAGAGTTATCGTCCTCGAGGATTAGTGTTCAAGTACCAACTTCTATTCTTTGTTATCTATTTGGTAAGATATTTGAGTTGTTGATTATGACTAATAATTATAAAGACTAATTAACTATGTATTTACTTGATAATGAGGAAATAGGACTTCCAGTCTCACCGACTATCGACATATTACTTATTAATGCAATCGACTATGGTTCTTCTTTTGGAGATAGCGGGTTTACTAATCCGTTTTATACTCCGTTAAGGCTATATAAACACTCGACCCAGATGGCGCTCCTTTCTACCTTTCGGTGATAAGGATGACTCTATAGGAGGATTAAGAACAAAAACCCGTGTTAACCTTACCACAGTAATTGAGGTATTTTCATCCCCGATTCGACTATGATTACTGACTACAGCATAGTCACAACCCCATCCTTTCGAAGTTTGATTAGAAATCATATAAATAATGATAATTAATGATCAAGTAATTACCAAGCATTCAAAATAACTATTGGATAAATCTCAACAATAAGAAGAACAACCATAAACATGCATTAATTCATAAAATAAGGTTAGTGAATTGACATGGAAAGCCACATATTAGAATTAGTTCCTAGTCATAGACATGACAAGAACTAATTCAATATCAACATAAAACTGAAATAAAGTAAAAGAAAGAAAGAAAATTACAAGAGAATGGTCTCGATCTTGAACTCCAAGATGTGTTGTGTTTGTGCAAGAAAGGAACCCTTAAAAAGCGCCTGGGGTTCTCTTTTTATAACTAAAACCGCCCTTAAAGGGTTTCCGAGGCTGGCCCATAAATTCGTCAAAACCACGATTTTTCAGCGTCGGCGCCAGCCCACGCTCTGGCGCGGCCGGAACCTGAAACTCTCTGATGATGAAGCACCGCGGCTCTGCAACTCTGGCATGCAGGCGTCGCGTGCTGGAACCGAAGGCCTCTGGATATTGGGCCAGGCGCAGCCTGTTGGCTGGGCCGTGGCCGCTACTGATGTCTCTGCCTGGTTCGCCACTTTCTCGCATTTTAAGCTCTGGAACCTCCACTTTTGCCCTCTTTTCGCTCCTTTTCCGCCAAAGAGCCATTTTAACCAATTTGACTCAAAAGAAAGAAAATCTATCCTAAGATGACACGTATTTGTACAAAAAGGGACAAAAGACTCACTAAAAACGACTCAAAAAGTGTATATAAAATACACTGATCAAATACCCCCAAACATAACCTTTGCTCGCCCTCGAGCAAAGATCAAAAGAAAGAAATAAATACTCAAGGAAAAAGAAAATAGAAAGACTCAATGACATTGATCACTTTGCTGCATTGGTGTTACTTAGAAAAACATGAAGGTTAGAAAAATAATATGCAGGAACATATAGCATGAAATATTAGCACTCTAAACACATTAAGCTAGATATTTCGCAAACTCATTTTTATCATACTTAATGGAAGTCAAAATACTGAATCATGCATGTTAATTTCAAAAAATCCTATGGCATTTTTACTTGCTATTCTCCACTAATCATGGATATGCATATAAGAGATCTTCAGGACTTTTAAGGGTTGCAATGTAGGTTTAGGCATGGGTAGGTAAAAATAGGCATTTAGACTCATTTTGTGTACCATAAGCTCTTTAGCTTTTCAATGTTTCCCTTTTCTTTTGATTTCCTTTTCTTCACTTCAAATCTATCTTTCCCCTCTTTTGTTTTGAGAGCGTGAAGTGTATTATAATAACAAGCACCCCGAACTTAGACTTTTGCCTATTTTTATTACTTTTTATTGGGGTGCATCAATCTTGTTTGCTCTTTTTGTCTCTTTTTTAACACATTATATTCCAACTATTTCACATTTTTACTTATGGCACAAGTATGGAAATATAGGGTGTCAAAGAAAAAGTTCAATATTTAGGCTCAACGGGGCTGACTAGGGATATTTTTAATGCCATGGATAGAAAAGAGTGGTAAGAATTGGCTAACAAAAAGCGCTGAGTCATCTCCTAACATGCGTATCCTAACTATTTAGCCTCAAATAGCAAGCAATCATAACACATAGGTTTTAATCATTTACAATCGCGATTGATTAGAAACTCGAATAGGCCAGTTTCATGAGTTTTGGCATATCTAACCTCGTGTTTAGATAGTTGCTTCTAATTCCATCACGTTATTCCACCTTACTTCACTAGGTGTTTCTAGTAACTCTGACATGCATGATCTTTGTGAGACAATTATGACTCGAAAAGAAAAAATTATGACTCAAAATATACGTAAAACAATCAAAAGACTCAAACATACTACAACAATAAGACACAAATAAGACACCCCCAATTTAAATCACACATTGTCCCCGATGTGTGTAAGACTCAAAGACAATAAAGAAAAGGACAACTACAGACTTGGTTTAAAATGGTGGCGGTGGCGGTGGATAATCATTGAATCCGTGAGAGGATGGGCTCGGGATTTTGATTTGGAGAAAAGTGCGTCGGATTAGGGCGTTGTCAAAATTTAGATTTTTAAAGTCGTGGGCGCGGCCACTGCAAATGGCGCGCGCGCTCAAACTTCTGGACTTCTTCTGATCTTTTGGCATCGCGGCGCTTTGCCGATTTTCTGAAAATCCTTGGCTTATCTTCAGTTTTCGCCCTCCAAGTTCTTGGCCTTGCACCTGTCATCACAACACATAGCACTACCTCCGTGAGACTGTTCTAAGTAAAGACTAATTGCATTAAAGTAACTAAAATTGAAATACCTTGGGTTGCCTCCCAAGTGGCGTTGTCTTTAACGTCTTTTAGCCGGACATGAGTTCCTTTCAAGAAGTGTGGGGTAGATTAACCCATGACGATCCATTTTCCACATTTTCTTTTTCTTCTTACATTTCTCTTTTTAAAATTATTTTCAAGGGAAGGTTCAGGAACACATACCTGCTTTGGCGGAGGTTCAACATCATGTACTTGCTTTGGTGGGCCTATCTCTCTTGGTTTGGCTTGCACCGGCTCACAGGGGGTTCTGATGGTGCTGATTGCAAAACACCCGCTCATGGTAGTGTCTCAATAACGTGTTTAAACACTTTAAACACCATTTCTTCGCTCTCGCCTCGATGTCGACTCTCTTTTTCTCATCGATCGGGGCTCTCTCTGTGCCAGAGCAGTCTCCCAATATGATGGGGATCTGCATCCTCTTCCATGTCAAGAATGAGGAAGTCCGCAGGAAAAAAGAATTTTCCTACTTTAACAAGTGATCGGTGTATTTTATATACACTTTTTGAGTCAGTTTTAGTTAGTCTTTTGTCATTTTTTGTACAAATAAGTGTCGTATTAGGATAGTTTTCCTTTCTTTTGAGTCAAAGTGGTTAAAATGGCCAAATGGCGGAAAATGAGCTAAAGAGGGCAAAGAGGAGGTTCGAGCTAAAAGCAGAGAGAAAGTGGCGAGCAGCGAGAATCGCGGGTCGTGGCCTACGGCCAACAATAAGCGGCGCGGCGCGATATCGAGAGGCTGCGAAGTCAGCGCCACGGCGCCTCGTATCAGCAGTGTAGGGATCGGCACCTAATAATCGAGAGGCTACAAAGAAAGGCGTCGCGGCGCGAACTCTGAGAATCGGGGCCGCGGCGTGATTCACCGAAGGACCACGAAGTTCGGCGTAAGCGGGAAAAATCGGGGTTTTGGCGATTTTACGGGCGAACTGCGAGGAAAATAGAGGCGGTTTTGACCTATAAAGGAGAACCCTAGGCGATTTTAAGGGTTCCCTTCTTGACTCAAGATTCTTGCTTGGAGATTGGAGACCATAATTTAGTACTTTCTTTTCCTTTTTCTTTTCTTTATTTGATTTTGTCTGATGACTTTTGAATTAGTTCTTGTCATGTCAATGGCTAGGAACTAATTCTCTTATAGGGCTTTCCATGTTAATTCTCTAGAAACTTATGTTATGAATTAATACATGTTTATGGTTATTATTCTTCTTTGAGAGATTTATCCAATAATTGCGTTGAATGCTTGGTAATTAATTGACAACTAATTATCACTATATGATTTCTAATTTACTTCGAAAGGAGAGATTGTGAATATCTTTGTAAGTTGGGTAGACATTCTTGGATTGGGGATGAAAATACCTCGATTATTTATGTAAGCGTTAATGAGAGGCTTAAAAACCTAATTTTGTGCATAGTGCGTGACGGTTAACTAGGTTTTGTTCTTAATCCTCCTATAGAGTTATCCTTATCAGAAAGGTAGGTAAGGTGCAATCTGAGGTTGAGTGTTTATATATCCTTAGCGGGAATATAAAGCGATTTAAATAAACTGCTTTCTCCGAAAGAAGAAGTCCATAATTCATTGCATTAATAAATAACATAAGCGGATAGTTGAAGAGACATGGAAGCCCTATTCCATCACATCTGAAGTAATCTCATTAGTTAAATTAGTCTTTATAATTCTTAGTTATAAACAACAAATCCAAATATCAATTGTCAAATAGATACCAAAAGATGAGCGGTTGATACTTGAACCACAATCCTTGTGGGCGATATTCGGTCTTACGGGACTATATTACTTGTCACGATAACGTGCACTTGCGTTAAAGTGTGTGCATCTTTTCGCGTCAAGTTTTTGGCGCCGTTGCAAGATTAGGCATAGTTCAATATCAAATTTATCTATTTTAATTTCTAATTTGGTTTTTTTAGTTTTAATTTTCACGTTTTTAGTTATTTTTGGTAAAAATCGAGTCTTAGTGATTTGTTGTCTATTTTGATCTATTTGAAATCGGTTTATGCGAAGGAGAATAGGAGCGAACACTTTTGTTCCCTTGATCGAAATTGAGAAAAACGTAAGCGAGCGAAATAATCAGCGGTTGCAACCTTGATAGAGATGGGCGGTGTCGAAACAACAACATGTTGAGAGAAGGGTTAGGAGAAAATCAACCCGATCCGGCCATACCTCGGCAAGTACCTATGGATGTCGAGAAAGAGTTCAAGTCGAGCGAGAAAGGAGGTTGGGAGACTACGTCTTTGCCTAGAGTGAATAGACGCAGAGCGTGTATTAGGTGATCGGTGTATTTTATATACACCTTTTGAGTCGATTTTAGTTAGTCTTTTGTCGTTTGCACATATAAGTGTCGTATTAGGATAGTTTTCTTTCTTTTGAGTCAAAGTGGTTAAAATGGCCAAATGGCGGAAAAGGAGCAAAAAGAGGGCAAAGAGGAGATGCGAGCAGCAGAAAGTGGCGAGCAGCGAAATCCGGACAGCGCGGCGCCTCTGCGACAGCGAGGCGCGGCGCCCACTGTCGAGGCAGAAGGCTTCGTGCGCGGCTCCGAATAGCGAATCACGGGCGCGGCGCTAAACATCAGAGTTCTGAAAATCTGTGCGCGGCTACCGAGCTAGAATAGCGAGGCGCGGCGCCAAAACACCGACGGATTGCAGAACTTGGCGCGCGGCTATCTGCGAACGCGCAGCGGAAAAATTAGGTTTTGGGCGAATTTACGGGCGGGCTGAAGGAAAAGAGGAGGCGGTTTGCGACTATAAAGGAGAACCCTAGGCAGTTTTTGAGCGTTCCCCTTCTTGCACAACTCAAGACTTTTTCTTGGAGATTGGATACCATTAATTTAGTAATTTATTTTCCTTTTCTTTACTTTATTTCAGTTTTGTATGATGAACATGGAATTAGTTCTTGTCGTATCAATGGCTAGGAACTAATTCTCTTATAAGACTTTCATGTTGAATTGCTTGAAACTTATGTTATAAATTAATGCATGCTTATGGTTATTGTTCTTATTGTGAGATCTATCCAATAATTGAGTTGAATTCTTGGTAATTAATTGACAACTAATTATCACTATATGATTTCTAATCAGTTACGAAAAGGGGATTGTGAATATCTTTGTAAGTTGGGTAGACATTCTTGGATTGGGGATGAAAATACCTCGATTATTTATGTAAGCGTTGATGAGAGGCTTAACAGCCTAATTTTTGCGCATTGTGCGTGACGGTCAACTAGGTTTTTGTTCTTAATCCTCCTATAAAGTTACCCTTATCACTGAAAGGTAGGTAAGGAACGATACTGGGGTTGAGTGTTTATATAACCCTAACGGGAGTATAAAACGATTTCGTAAATCTGCTTTCTCCAAAAGAAGAACACCATAAGTAATGCATTAGTAAGTAGCATAAGCGGATAGTGAGGATACATAGAAGCCATATTCTCATCACATCTGAAGTAAACCTTTATACTTTAAATAGTTTTCATAATTCTTAGTTATAAACAACCAAATCAATTATCAATTCGCCAAATAGATACTAGAAAATAGATAGTTGGTACTTGAACCCTAATCGAAGGGCGATATTCGGTCTTATCAAAGACTATACTCGCGATACGATAACGTGCACTTGCGTTTAAAGTGTGTGCATCTTAACGTGCATCAAGTTTTTGGCGCCGTTGCCGGGGACTAGGCAATAGTTCAATATCAAATTTGTCTATTTTTAATTTCTAATTTGGTTTTTAATTTTTTTTTTTTTTTTTTTCTTTTGAAAATTCGAGTCTGTGATTTGTTATGCATTTTTATCTATTTGGAAGTCGGTTTATGCGAAGGAGAAGAGGAAGCGGACACTCGTTCCGCCAATCGAGAAATTGAAAACACAAGCGAGCGAAAGAATCGGATTGCAACCTTGTTAGAGATGAGCGGCGTTGAAACAACAACGGGATGGGAGAAGGGTTAGGTGAGAATCAACCCCGTCCGGGAATACCTAGGCAGCGCCCGATAGGCGTGGAAGAGAGTCCAAATCCGGCCGAAAGAAGTTTGGGAGATTATATGCGGCGAGTGAATGGAGCACGGACTTGCATTAGGCTCCTCTGATAGTAGCCAACAATTTCGAAATAAAGCGGCGATTAGAGCATGAGTACGGCCTGATGCAATTGGAGGCTGCCGTGGAGGATCCACGTATGCGCATAGCTAATTTCTTGGAGCTATGTGCCACTTTCGAATATACGGCGTTGCTTGATGATCTTGTCAGTTGAGCTCTTTCCGCCTCACTCGAGGATAGAGCAAAAGTATGGTTGAATTCCACGCGGCCGATTCGATATTCACATGTAGCGCAGTAGCAGAAATTCCTAGCCAAGTTCTTTCCCCGTATAAGCGGCAAAATTGCGAGGAGTTGAACAACTTCTACCGGTGATGGAAGTCCTTATATGAAGCTTGGGAAAGGTTCGAGGATCTCTGAAAGTGTCCACATTCGTTGAGTTGTGGAACTTGGTCCACATCTTCTGACAAGTGGCGATACAACGGAACCGTCATAGATCTGTGAGTGGAGCATTCGTGAGGAAAGCGACCCGGGCTCATGAGTTATTAGAAGATATGACCACTAACAACCGTATCGCGAAGAGAGAGACTAGTGGGAGAAGAATCGTAGAGTCCACGAGATAGATGCTATTCTTTGCCTTGAATGCCCAGTGGCTCTTCTGGCGAAGCAGTTGCAACATCTGATGTCGATAAATGCCGTCTGAGATGCCTAAAAGTTGTGAGATATGTGGTGGCCCACATACATTTGATAGGTGTCCTTGGCGGATCCCAACAATATACGATGGAAGCGGCGAGTGTCAGCGGTAAGTAATTACGGAGCGCAGAACAACCCCTACTCGAACACTTATAATCCGGTGGAGAATCACCCAAATTTCATGGAAAGGAGATCGGGGCAGCCAGAATCAATATCGAGCGTGAGAACGATGTACGAGGCGGCAGAACCAATATCGAAGCGGCGAGAATCGGTATAGAGGCGATGTCGAGCAGCGATGCGAATCGCGACCGCTTCCTCGAGCCGCGGCGTCAGCGATTGATGTGCGATTCGAAGAAAAGCGAGGCAGTGGCGGTAGCGGCAACGCAATGCGAACCCGATTCGCGAAGCTAGATCCTCGTTCGAGAACTTGGAAACTCAAGTGGAGTCGGCTCGCAGCAAGCAAACATCGAGCCACGAGGCATTGCAGCAATGCAAAAAGTAAATCAGAAGCGATGTCGAGCGATGCGGTTGAGAAGTGGAAGGCGATTGGGCGGCCACCTCAACGATGGTTGAGAAGCAGCGAGTTAGAAAAAGAGAAGGTGATTGAGCCTAGCCCAGCGATGAAAAAACTCGGAAAGGAGTATCTGAGAAGATCCCTTTCCGCGAGACTACGGCGGCGGTTGATAAACAATTCTCCAAAATTTTGGAGACATTGAGAAAAGCTGCGTATCAACATACCTTTCATAGAAGCATTAGAGCAAATGCCCTCTATTTCAAGTTTATGAAGGAGATTTTGGGGAAGGCGAAAAAGGCGTAGTGCGAAATAGTAGCACTAACGAAGAGTGTAGTGCTATCTTGCGAAAGAAGTTGCCACCTAGCTAAAAGATCCGGGGAGCTTGCTACCTTGCACGATGGGCGGGGTAACTTGCAACGAGGCTATGTGATTTAGGGGCAAGTATAAATCTAATGCCCTGTCGGTATTCAAAAGATTGGAGTTGGGTGAGGCGAACCAACGCGATAAGCTTGCGGTGGCCAAGCGGGACAATGGTTCATCGAGGCAAGATCGAGGGCGTAATTGTGAAAGTAGGGAAATTCTTCTTTCTGATTTCCTCATCCTCGATATGGAAGAAGGCGGAAATCCGATCATATTGGGAGGCCGTTCCTAGCAGCGGGAGAGCTTTGATTGATGTTGAAAGGGGAACTAACACTAAGGGTGGAGAATGAAGAAATGGTGTTTAAAGTTTTTAAACACGTCGTTGAAACCCAATGATAAGTGGGTGCTTTGCAATCAGCACCATCAAACCCCATGCCGGCCATTACAAGTCAACGAAGGCGATGAGCCCAGCGAGCATGGTTTGTCGAAATGCCACTAAAGGAGGTAAGTGTTCATGAACTCCTATTCGCGATAACGCTAAAAAGAAAGAAGAAAGAAAGCGCCAAATGTGGAGGAAATGGATAGGTTGGGGCTTAATCCTCCCCAAGGTTATTAAGGCTAAGGAACTTGCGTCAAGCTAAAAGGCGTTAAAAAGCGCTAGTTGGGAAGCGACCAGCGTTTTCAATTATGTCATTTTAATTTACGTCTTTAGTTTATTTTATTTTGCAGAACAATCTCACGGTCTTGGGGGCTTGTGTTTGGTGTGATTAGTACGAAATAAGCGAAGACAAGCAAGGATTTCGAGCGGGTAGCCTTGCGCTGATAGCGAGCATGGCGCGAAAAAGCGAGCAGACACGAAGTTTAAAGCGCGGCGCAGGAAGCGCGGCGGCGGTAGAATTTCAGAAGGTTTGCCATGTTAGGGAGATGACTCAGGCATTTCTTTGATAGCCAATTCTTACCATTCTTTTCTATCCTGTACTTTAAAAAAATATATCCCTAGTCAGCCCCATTGAGCCTAAATTTGAAACTTCTTCTTTGACACCTATATTCCCACAAATTGTGCCATAAGTGAAAATATGAAATAGTGGAGTACAATATGTTAAAAATAAGAAACAAAAGAGTGAACAAGTTTGATGCTTTGATGGAAAAGTAATAAGAAAGAGGCAAAAGCCTAAGTTTGGGGTGCTATTAGTATAATACACTTCACTCTCCCAAAACAAAGAGGAAGGATAGAATTGAAGTGAAGGAAAGAATCAAAGAAAAAGGAAAAATTGAAAAGCCAAAGAGTTTATAGTGCAGGCAATGAGCCTAAATGCCTATCTTTACCAACCCCTACCTAAGCCTACATTACAACTCTTAAAGTCACGAAGATCTCTTTTATGCATATCGAATTAGTGGAGAATAGCAAGTAAGCATGTCATAGGAATTCTTGAATTTATATGCATGATTTAGTATATTGACTTCCATTAAGCATGATGAATATGAGTTTGCGAAATATTTAGCTTAAATGCGTTTAGTGTCTTGAAAATTTCATGCTATATGTTCCTACGTATTATTACGCTAACCTTATGTTTTCTAGTTAACATTTATGCGACAAAAGTGATTAATGTGAAGTCTTTTATTTTTCGTTTCTTTGAGTCTTTTATTTTATTTCTTTCTATCTTTGCTCGAGGCGAGCAAAGGTTAAGTTTGAGGGTATTTGATCGGTGTATTTTATATACACCTTTTAGTCGATTTAGTTAGTCTTTTGTCGTTTTGCACATATAAGTGTCGTATTAGGATAGTTTTCTTTCTTTTGAGTCAAAGTGGTTAAAATGGCCAAATGGCGGAAAAGGAGCAAAGAGGAGATGCGAGCGCAGAGAAAGTGGCGAGCGAGTAAATCCGGACCAGCGCGGCGCCTCCTGCGGCAGCGAGGGCGCGGCGCCACTGTCGAAGGCGAAGGCTTCGTCGCGCGCCCTCGAGCAGCGAATGCGAGCGCGGCGCTAAACATCAGAGAGCTACGAAGATCTGGCGCGGCTACCGAACAGCGAATAGCGAGGCGGCGCCAAAACACCGACGGATTGCGAACTTCGGCGCGCTGGCTGCGAAGCGCGCGGCGCGGCGGAAAAATTAGGTTTTGGGCGAATTTAGGCGGGCACTGAAGGAAAGAGAGGCGGTTTGCGGCTATAAAAGGAGAACCTGGCGGTTTTGGCGTTCCCCGCTTGCACAACTCAAGACTTTTCTTGGAGATTGGATACCATTAATTTAGTAATTTCTTTTCCTTTTCTTTACTTTATTTGATTTTGTATGATGAACATGGAATTAGTTCTTGTCGTATCGATGGCTAGAAACTAATTCTCTTATAAGACTTTCTATGTTGAATTGCTTGAAACTTATGTTATAAATTAATGCATGCTTATGGTTATTGTTCTTATTGTGAGATCTATCGATAATTGAGTTGAATTCTTGGTAATTAATTGACAACTAATTATCTCTATATGATTTCTAATCAGTTACGAAAAGGGGATTGTGAATATGTTGTAAGTTGGGTAGACATTCTTGGATTGGGGATGAAAATACCTCGATTATTTATGTAAGCGTTGATGAGAGGCTTAACAACCACAATTTTGCGCATTGTGCGTGACGGTCAACTAGGTTTTGTTCTTAATCCTCCTATAAAGTTACCACTTATCAGAAGGTAGGTAAGGAATGATCTTTGGGGTTGAGTGTTTATATAACCCTAGCGGGAGTATAAAGCGATTTAAATAAACTGCTTTCTCAAAGAAGAACACCGTAAGTAATGCATTAGTAAGTAGCATAAGCGGATAGTGAGGATACATAGAAGCCTATTCTCACATCACGAAGTAAACCTTTATACTTTAAATAGTTTTCATAATTCTTAGTTATAAACAACGAATCAATTATCAATTCGCCAAATAGATACTAGAAAATAGATAGTTGGTACTTGAACCTAATCCCGGAAGGGCGATATTCGGTCTTATCAAAGACTATACTACTTGATCGATAACGTGCACTTGCGTTTAAAGTGTGTGCATCTTAGCAGCGTCATTAGGCTCACTGCCATAGGAAGCGAACAACCGAAATAAAACCGGCGATTACGAGCATGGTACAACACGCGATGCAATTTGGAGGGCGCCGTGGAGGATCCACGTATGCACATAGCTAATTTCTTGGAGCTATGTGCAGCTTTCGGATCTCTTGGCGTTGCGATGATGCGTCAGTTGAGACTCTTTCCGCTTCTCACTCGAGGATAGAGCAAAAGTATGTTGAATTCCTGTGGTGATTCGATTATTACATGTACGCAGTGGCGCGAAATTCCTAGCCAAGTTCTTTCCCCAGTGGCGGCAAAATTGAGAGGAGTTGAACAACTTCTACCCAGCGGATGGAGAGTCCTTATATGAAGCTTGGGAAAGGTTCGAGGACTTGCGAAAATGCCCACATCGTTGCATTGAGTTGTGGAACTTGGTCACATCTTCTGACGGGTTGAAGCGGTATAACGGAACCATCATAGATCTGCGGCAGTGGGGCGTTCGAGGAAAAGCGACCCGCGGCCTTTCGTGAGTTATTGGAAGATATGGCCACCAAAAACCATGTCACGAGAAGAGAATTCGACAAGTGGGAGAAGAATAGTGAGAGTCCACGAAATAGATGCTATTCTTTGCCTTGAGCATGAAGTGGCCCTTTTGGCAAAGCAGATTTGCAACATACAATGTCGATGAGCAGCGGTGCGGATGCCTAAAAGTTGTGAAATATGTGATGGCCCACATCGTTTGATAGGTGTCCTTGGTGATCGATAATATACCGATGGAGGCGGCGAGTGTCGGTAGTGGGTAATTATCGAGACCACAGAACAATCCATACTCGACACTTATAATCCGGTGGAGAAATCACTAATTTCTCATGGAGAGAGACCGAGGCGCGAGAATCAATACGAGGCGATGTCAGCCCAGCGAACCAAAATCGCGACCGCTACCGGGCCCAACATCGCCAGCGATTCAATGCCGGTTGCAAGAAAAGCGAGCGAGCTAAGCGGTTGTGGCAACGCGCAGCGCCCGGACTTCGATTCGTAGCGAAGCTAGATCCTCGTTCGGGAACTTGGGAACCTGAAGTGGGTCGGTAGCAGCGAGCAAGCAATGAGCCACGGTACATTGCGAAGCACTCTGAGTAAATCCAGGAAGCGATGTCGAGCGATGCGGTTGAGAAGTGGAAAAGCGATTGGAAGCGGATCTCTTGACGATAGTTGAAAAAGAGGCGAGAGATAGAAAAAGAAAGTGGTTGAACCTAGCCCGGTGGTAGAAAACTCGGAGAAGGAGTATCTGAGAAAGATTCTTTTCCCCGGAGATTACTGTGGAAGCGGTTGATAAACAATTCTCCAAATTCTTGGAGATATTCATGAAAATGCATATCAAGCATACCTTTTATAGAGCTTTGGAGCGGATGCCTTCTATTTCAAGTTCATGAAGGAAATATTGGGAAGAAGAAGAAGTTGGCGGAATATGAGATAGTAGCACTAACGAGAAGAGTGTAGTGCTATCTTGCGAGAAGAAGTTGCCACCAAAACTAAAGGATCGGGAAGCTTTACACTACCGCACGGTGGCGGGGTGACTTACATGAGCTACGTGTGATTTAGGGGCAAGTATAAATCGATGCCATATCGGTATTTAAAAGATTGGAGTTAGGTGAGGCGAACCAACCACGATAAAGCTGCGGTTGGCCAGGCGGGCGATGGTTAAATCGAGGCAAGATCGAAGCGTGATTGTGAAAGTAGGAAAATTCTTCTTTCTGGACTTTCTCATTCTTGATGTGGAAGAAGATGCGAAATCCCTATCATATTGGGAGACCATTCCTAGCAGCGGGGAGCTTTGATTGATGTTGAAAGATGAGAGGCGACATTAAGGGTGGAGAATGAAGAAATGGTGTTTAAAGTTTTTAAACACGTCATTGAACCACCAACCATGGCGGTGCTTTGCAATCAGCACCGTGAAGCCCACTGTGAGCCATTACAAGTCAACGAGGAGATGAGCCCAGCGAGCATGGTTTGCCAAACCCCAGCGGTATGTGTTCTGAACTCCCACTGCGATAATGCTAAGAAGAAAAGAAGAAAAAGAAAATGCAAATTGTGGAGAAATGGATTAGTTGGGGCTTGATCCACCCGCGGTTATTAAAACTAAGGAACTTGCGTCAGGCTAAAGGCGTTAAACAGCGCTACTTGGGAGGCAACCCAAGGTATTTCAGTTTATTTTATTTTAATATAGTAGTTTTTATTAAGAACGGTCTCACGGAGGTAGTGTTTGTGCTATGATTGACAGGTACAGGCCAATAAACTGAAGGGCGAAAAACTGAAGAAAAGCCAGGATTTCCAGGAAAATGGGTTAGCGTCGCGGCGCCGGGAAGCGAGGCGTGGCGCGAAAAACTAGAAAAAATGCCAAGTCTAAAAACTAGAAAAATGCCAAGTCTAAAGCGTATGCGTGCGAAAGTCGAAGAAGTGCAAAACATTGGCGCGCGGTGCCAAAGCGAACGCGGCAGCGGCGGAAATCGAAGCTTAAAGCGCCAATCAGTTGCCCCAAATTCAAAACCAAAAACCTAACCCCCTCCTCCAAAACCCCACGAAAATCCAAAAAATTTCCCACAAATCAACTGACCACAACCAAAACTCTTAAATTCCTAAAAACCCTTAGCTATCTCAAACAACAAAGCTCCATTCCATATCCTCAAACCACCATTAGAAAGCAAGAACAACTTGAATCCTCTCGTAAAAGGTAATTTTTATGGTCTGGAGATCTGTCCTGAGGTCCCGGGAGGTAGTAGCGTGAAAGAGTTTTGTAGTTGTGAAGTAGTTTGGAGTCTTTGAAAAATTGATTGTGAAGTTTGGAGAAAGAGTAGAAAAGGAGGGTGTGGGTATTGAGTAGTAGAATTGAAGTTTGGGGGTGTTTTGTGTTTTAGCTGCTAGATTGTTGATTGTGTTAGAGAACATTTGTGCAATTAAGATTGTAAGTGCGAAGCTGTTGTTTACCATGTCCACGAGAAAGAAGAGCCTTATCCACTCCATTGGCATTCACGATGATACTAGGTTTGTGAGCTACGAGCTTTCCAAAGATACAAAAAGCTTGATACCAGACCCTTAATCCCTGGAAGGGGAATGGACTATCAGAGGGAGTCGTTTGGGGAAAAGGATGTTTATGAGTCCATTCGGGCAATGATTGAGTTGAGGGGGTGGAGGAGATTTGTAAATCCGGAGAAGATAGCACCAGTGAACACAACAATGGTGCGTGAATTCTATGCTAACTTTAGGAGAGGGTGGAAAGGGGATGCTTTGTGAGGAAGATATATGCTGTGTGGGCGTGATAAATATGGCTCTAAATCGGTTGATGTTGAAGAAAGTGATGATTGGAACCACTTTAGAACATGATGCAGAAGCTCCGATATCATTGGAATCTGTCGCGAACCTGATGAGTTACCACAGGGCTGCTTTTGATATTGCAAGAAATGGGTCAAGAGCACTAGCGGTGCCAATTCAACAAAGCGACCAAGGGTTGGCTATATTTAAATCGGCGCCGCGTGATTCCATCCACGCACTTCACGAGTGCGGAAGATAGGATTAGGCGATATATGGAATTATGAGGATGGCGATTGATGTGGGAAAGAGATAGTGCGAGCATTGAAGAGATCAATGATTGGTGACAACGGTGGATTGAGACATGGCTCGCTTATCGCAATTTGTGCCACATGAATGGGGTCCCAATCCTACCAGCGTACTAATGAAAGAAACCAGCGCTTGTGTCACATGGGTTAGTGCACTCTTTCCCGGACCCAAGCCCCGACGGAAGAAGAGCACAACCAGCGGCGGCAACGGCCGGCGCAGCGAGCGAAGATGAGCACGAAATAGGGGCTCGATATGCGGCGAGACCTAGCCACCGACCAACCACGAAGCGAGAACCGGTGCCGTGATGGAGAAATTGCTTGAGAATCGGATGAGGATGATGCGAGTTTGGACCTGATGATCCACGAGCAACGAAACAAGGCAACAAATCAGCGAGATGAGTTATTTGTTGATCGATGTCATTACACTATCATTACCACCGCGCACCATTTTAGCCAAAGTGCTGTAAGTGCCTTATTTCTTTTATTGTCTTTGAGTCTACACATTGGGGACAATGTGTGATTTAAGTTTGGGGTGTTTTATTTTGTTTTATTTTTGTCTTGATTTATTTGTATAATTTTATGTTTTATTTAAGTCTTTTGATTGTTTTTTATGTATTTTTGAGTCACAAATTTTTTTCTTTTTGAGTCATAATTGTCTGTCAAAAGATCATGTATGCTATAGTTGCTAGAAACACCTAGTGAAGGAAGGTGGAATAATGTAATGGAATAAAAACAACTATCTAAACACTTAGGTTAGATATGCCAAAAACTCACAAAATCTGTCTATTTGGAGTTTCTTGCCTAAATTATGCATGCTAAATGATGAAAACTTATGTGTTATGATTGCTAGCTATTTGAGGCGAAATAGTTAGGATATGCATGTTAGGGAGATGACTCAGACATTTCTTTGATAGTCAATTCTTACCATTCTTTTCTATCCCGGACTTTAAAAGTATCCCTAGTCGACCAGGCCTAAAAATTGAAACTTCTTCTTTGACACCTATATTCCATAAATTGTGCCATAAGTAAAAATGTGAAGTAGTGGAATAAATTGTATTAAAAAAAGACAAAAAGAGTGAATGAGCTTGTTGCTTTGATAAAAA
This sequence comes from Przewalskia tangutica, assembly GCA_029844215.1. Taxonomy (NCBI): domain Eukaryota; kingdom Viridiplantae; phylum Streptophyta; class Magnoliopsida; order Solanales; family Solanaceae; genus Przewalskia; species Przewalskia tangutica. The sequence goes on from CM056738.1 coordinate 37,065,106, forward strand.
GTAATAAGAAATAGGCAAAAGCCTAAGTTTGGAGGTGCCTGTCATTATAATACATTTCACTCTCCCAAAACAAAAGAGGGAAAAGATAGAATCGAAGTGAAGGAAAGAACACAAAGAAAAAAGGTAAATATTGAAAAGCTAAAGAGCTTATGGTACACGAAATGAGCCTAAAAATACCTATTTTTACCTACCTATACCTAAGCCTACATTACAACCCTTAAAGTCCTGAAGATCTCTTTTATGCATATCCAGGATTAGTGGAGAATAGCAAGTAAGCATGCCATAAGAATTTTTGAATTTATATGCATGATTTAGTATATTAACTTCCATTAAGCATGATGAATATGAGTTTGCGAAATATCTAGTTTAATGTGTTTAGTGTGCTGAAAATTTCATGCTATATGTTCCTGCATATTACTCTGTTAACCTTCATGTTTTTCTAGTTAACATTAATGCAGCAAAAGTGATCAATGTCAGTGAGTCTTTTATCTTTCGTTTTTTTTTTAGTCTTTTATTTCTTTCTTTCTATCTTTGCTCGAGGGCGAGCAAAGGTTAAGTTTAGGGGTATTTGATCGGTGTATTTTATATACACTTTTTGAGTCAGTTTTAGTTAGTCTTTTGTCCTTTTTTGTACAAATAAGTGTCGTATTAGGATACTTTTCCTTTCTTTTGAGTCAAAGTGGTTAAAATGGTCAAATGGCGGAAAATGAGCTAAAAGAGGAGGTTCCAGAGCTAAAAACAGATAAAGTGGTGAGCAGCGAGAATCGCGGGTCGTGTGCGCGGCCTCATGCCAATAATAGCGGCGCGGCGCTAATATCGAGAGAGGCTGCGAAGTCCCAGCGCGCGGCCTCTCGTGTCAGCAGTGCGAGCGCGGCGCTAATCATCGAGAGGCTACGAAGAAGGAGCGCGCGGCTGAACTCTGAAGAATCGGGCGCGGCGTAATTCACGAAGGACCACGAAGTTTGGCGCCTCGGCGCAAAGCATAACATGGCGCCGGCGAGAAAAATCGAGGTTTTGGCGATTTTACGGGCGAACTGCGGGGAAAATAGAGGCGGTTTTGCCTATAAAAGGAGAACCTAGGCGATTTTAAGGGTTCCCGCCTTTGCCTGACTCAAGATTCTTGCTTGGATATTGGAGACCATAATTTAGTAGTTTCTTTTCCTTTTTCTTTTCTTTATTTCAGTTTTTGTCTGATGACTTTTGAATTAGTTCTTGTCATGTCAATGGCTAGGAACTAATTCTCTTATAGGGCTTTCCATGTTAATTCTCTAGAAACTTATGTTATGAATTAATGCATGTTTATGGTTATTATTCTTCTTTGAGAGATTTATCCAATAATTGCGTTGAATGCTTGGTAATTAATTGACAACTAATTATCACTATATGATTTCTAATTTACTTCGAAAGGAGAGATTGTGAATATGATGTAAGTTGGGTAGACATTCTTGGATTGAGGATGAAAATACCTCAATTATTTATGTAGCGTTAATGAGAGGCTTAAAAACCCTAATTTTGCTCATGGTGCGTGACGGTTAACTAGGTTTTTGTTCTTAATCCTCCTATAGAGTTATCCTCATCACTGAAAGGTAGGTAAGGTGCAATACTGGGGTTGAGTGTTTATATATCCTTAACGGGAATATAAAACGATTTCGTAAACCTGCTTTCTCCGAAAGAAGAAGTCCATAATTCATTGCATTAATAAATAACATAAGCGGATAGTTGAAGAGACATGGAAGCCCTATTCCCATCACATCTGAAGTAAACTCATTAGTTAAATTAGTCTTTATAATTCTTAGTTATAAACAACAAATCCAAATATCAATTGCCAAATAGATACCAAAAGATGAGCGATTGATCTTGAACCACAATCGCTTGTGGACGATATTCGGTCTTACCAGGACTATATTACTTGTCACGATAACGTGCACTTGCGTTAAAGTGTGTGCATCTTTTCGCGCATCAACAAGCACATCCTCAATCTTCCCCCTTGGGTGCACCACTGTTCTATCGGCTGATTCTGAAGCTCGCGTGGTTGGTTTTGCCTCGCTAACTCCAACCGTTTAAACAACGACAAAGGCGTCAAATTTATGCTTGCCCCTAAATCACAAAGGGCCTGTTGCATGTCACCTTGCCAGTGTGCAAGAAGCGTAAAGCTCCGTGGGTCTTTTAGTTTAGAGGCAACTTCTGCGAGGATAGCCTTTGCGCTCCTCGATCGGTGCCACCGTCTCATATTACGCTAGTTTCTTCTTCTTTCCCAAAATCTCCTTGTGAATTTAAAATAGGAAGGCATTTGCTCAACGCCTCTATGAAGGGTATGTTGATATGTAACTTTCGAGCGTATCCAAAAACTTGGAGAATTGTTTATCAACTACCTTTCTCTGCGATCTCTGTGGAAGCAGGATCTTCTCGGTATACTCACCTGCAGAGCTTTCTCTACTCTTGGGCGAGCTTGACCACGCCTGCTTTCTCTATTTCTACCATTTGTTCAAGCTATGGTGAGGTGTATCTTTGCTCATTGTTTACCACTTCTCAATTTATCTTGCTGGCATTGTTCTCTAGGGTTAAATCTCTGTGTTTCTTGGCGATGTACCACTGCTCAGCTGTTGTTAGGGTCTCTGATAGTTACTGACTTGGCACTCTACTTGCTCGATTGACATATTATTAGGATCGGTGATGGGCATCTGTCGAATGTATGTGGACCACCGCATTTCACGACTCTTTGACATCTGCTGCATTCTGAATCTTGTATGTTGTTGCGATTGCTTGGTTAAAAGTCACTTGGGCATTGAGCGATGATGGCATCTATCTCATGAACTCCAGCTGCTCTTCTTCACTCGTTTGTCTATCTTACGTGACATGGTTATTGGTGGCCATGTCTCCCGATAAGTCGTGAGCTTCGTGGGTTGTTTTCCTCATAAAGGTCCCTTTCTTTCTGCATCAATAATTGTTACGGTTGTTCAGCTCGGCCCGTTATAGGATATGTGGACCAAGTTCCTGACTTCAATCTTGTGGTGTGGGCACTTTCTCTGCAAGTTCTTGAACCTCTCCCAAGCTTCGTATAATGATTCCTATCGGCTTGGTAGAAACTATTCGACTCACTCTCAACTTTCTTTGCTTTGCATGGTGGGAAGAATTTTGCCAAAAATTTACGTGCGACTCTTGCCATGTAAAAATTGAATCAGCGGGCAAGGAATTCAACCATACTTTTGCTCTATCCCTGAGTGAGAAGGGAAAGAGCCTCAATCTGACAGCGTCATCAGTAACGCCATTATATCTGAATGTTGCACATAGCTCGAAATTAGCTATGTGCGTGTGTAGATCTCTCGATGGCAACCCTCGGCCTGCCGTGTTACGCACCGTACTTAGAATTGTCGGTTTTATCTCAAAGTTGTTTGCTCTGTGCGGGAGCCTAATACATGTTGTGCTCAGTTAACCCTCGGCGTCACGTAATCACCCAATTCTCTGCTTGGACACTGAACTCTCTCCTCGCGTCCATTGGCGTTCTCAGAGACATTCCTTGGTTAGGTTGATTTTCACTAACCCTCTCTCAACACATTGTTGTTTTGGGCGTCGTCCATCTCTACATTAAAGTGAAATTATTTGGTTCATACATTCTTTTTACAAGTTTTCTCAATCTACTGGATTGAAGGAACAAGAGTGTCTGCTCCTCTTCTCCTTAGCATAAAGCGGCGCTGAAACAGATCAAAAACAAACAAGCGGATCACGACACACTTATTTTCACAAAAATAAATAAAAATAAAGACAATAAATAAATAATAATGAAAAAAATATAAAAACCAAATTAGAAATTAAGAATAGATAAAATTGATATTGAACGATGCCTAATCCCGACAGCGCCAAAAACTTGATGCGCGATTTGATGCACGCTGCTTTAACGCAAGTGCGTTGTCGACTCAAGTAATATAGTCTTGAAGGCGAGTTATCGTCCTCGAGGATTAGTGTTCAAGTATCAACTTCTATTATTTGTTATCTATTTATTAGATATTTGAGTTGTTGATTATGACTAATAATTATAAAGAATAATTAACTATGTGTTTACTTGTAATGAGGAAATAGGGCTTCGAGTCTCATCGACTATCAACATATTACTTATTAATGCAATCAACTATGGTTCTTCTTCTTTTGGAGATAGCGGGTTTACTAATCCGTTTTATACTCCGTTAAGGCTATATAAACACTCGACCCGATGGCGCTCCTTTCTGCCTTTCGATGATAAGGATGACTACATAGGAGGATTAAGAACAAAAACCCATGTTATTTACACAGTAATTAATGAATTTTCATCCCCGATTCGACCTATGATTACTCGACTCTGACATAGTCACAACCTCATCCTCCTTTCGAAGTTTGATTAGAAATCATATAAATAATGATAATTAATGATCAAGTAATTACCAAGCATTCAAAACAACTATTGGATAAATCTCAACAATAAGAAGAACGACCATAAACATCGTTAATTCATAAAATAAGGTTCAAGTGAATTGACATGGAAAGCCACTATATTAGAATTAGTTCTAGCCATAGACATGAGAACTAATTGATATCAACATAAAGCGAAATAAAGTAAAAGAAAGAAAGAAAATTACAGAGAATTGTCTCGATCTTGAACTCGAGATGTGTTGTGTTTGTGCAGAAAGGAACCCTTAAAAGCGATCGGGGTTCTCTTTTTATAAAACCGCCATAGGGTTTCCTTGAGCTGGCCCATAAATTCGTCAAAACCACGATTTTCAGCGTCGGCGCCACGCTCTGGCGCCCGTGGCGGAATTCTGAAACTCTCGATGATGAAGCGCGGCTGCGCTTCTGGCATGCAGGCGTCGCGTGCTGGAACAGTCCTACGGATATTGGCGGCCAGCGCTGGCCTGATAGGCTGGAGCGCCGCGGCCTGCGATGGTGTCTCTGCACAGTTCGCCACTTTCGCATTTTAAGCTCTGGAACCTCCACTTTTGCCCTCTTTTAGCTCCTTTTCCGCCAGAGCTATTTTAACCAATTAGACTCAAAGAAAGAAAATCTATCCTAAGGCGACACGTATTTGTACAAAAAGGGACAAAGACTCACTAAAAGCGACTCAAAAGTGTATATAAAATACAACGATCAGACACCTTCTGAAGCATTCTCTGAGTGCGAAGATACATCCACTAGCATGGCCTTGAGTAGTTGTTGGTGCTCGGTCTCTGGTTGGTACAATATAGCATAGCCTCTGCCACTGCACGGAACCTGCTTCCTCGCGTACCTGACCTGCGGCGAGTGTGGAGTGCGACTATTGGCTCACGATTTCATTGCGATAGATTGTGTCATCACCATACATGAGAGTGAAACAAAGAAACTTTACAACTGAATACAATCGATTCGCATGATAAGGAATGAATGATTATAACTTTCTTGATATCTTAAAGCCTCTCGAATATAGGTACAAATCTCATCGTAGATTTACAAAACACTTAAACATTGTTCCTATACTCGTGAGACACGTGAACCTAAAGATTTGATATCGATTCATCATGACCCAATTTGCAAAGTGTGAAGGACTTACTCCTTTAGATAAGCGAACCGTCCACAAGCGATTAAACAAGTTTAAAACAAGTATACTAAGCGAATAGAATAAAGTCAAACTAATTTTAAAGTCATAAATATGTCTCGTAATCATAAATACAAGAAATAAGTACCAACTCAAAATATGATGTCACAAGTACAAGATATCTAGAATATGAGGTACAAGTTTGGAATAACATCTGAATACAACTGTCTAAAAATGAAAAGACATAAATAAAGTAAAGGGAAAGGAAATCGGTGCATGAGATCAGCCAATAACACACCTAAAACCTCCAGTTATTACCTCGATGGTTAGTGAAGCTGAGTACTAGGGATGAACTATGAACACAAAATGTTGCGTGAGTGTAGAGTGAGTAAGGGAAAAATAATGTATATTTGTCAACATCGTTGACGACCCTAAACTAAAATAGTGGCGAGAGTTGATCTTACGAATACTTACTTCCACCTTTGAATCACAATCCCACTCAACTAAGTCTCAGAGTTGTATATCTGATCTTAACTTAGCGGCGTCCTAATCACGGTGACACGTCTTGCGCATACCGTATGACACCACGTGAGTTATTGGTGTGTGGATTAAAACGTGTCCATACCATCGATGATCTGATAAAAAAATGTTTTGACCTTAAATCGAATAAAATACACACGAAAAGAATAAAGAATGGAATTTTTAAGTGTCGTGTAGCCTTTTATGATAATTACAGGCGTATCTATCACAGATCCTCGAGACGTCACTTGAGAGTAGGGTGGCGATCGTGGGCCCGGGGATCGGGGCAGTCGGTCGAGTGGAGAGGAGGCGAGTGCAGGTGGGCGGGCAGGCGGGGCCAGGACTAGCGGGGCGATCCGTGTCGTCCGGTCGATGGGCGAAGTCGGGGCGAGTCGGACGGATTTTTTTAAATTGTTTTTCACTAAATTAAAAATACTAAATTATAACAAAGTAACATTAACATATAGTCATATAGTGATAGTCATAGACTCATATTATACTATTATAATATTATAGTACTATAATTATACTCATATATAATATATTTATAAAGTATAAAGTATAAACTAAATAATTAAACAAAGACAAGAAGAGTGTAAAAAAAACATCCCAACGCTGTTTTTGTGCCTCTTATATTATTAATTATTTCATTAAAATATACAAGATTCAGAATTACAACATTGTAGTGTACTGTTGTTGAAAAAAATTGCAAAAGACATAGAAAAATTAAAAAATTGCAATGAAATAAATTACCAATTTGAAAATACTTTTTCTAGTTTATTTATAATTTCGTGTGGTTCTTCGGTTGGAATTGGTATATCTTGGTCAAATTGTTCCACGTCGCTACTCATGCCTTCAGATAAAATATCGTTGTAGTTTTCGTCTTCTTAACGTTAATCTCTGGTTGTGCACCTCATTGCTCATTTCGTATCCAAGCGCAAGCGTAAGTCGATGTGTCGAGAGGTTGAAAATTGAAACTTTGCTCGATAGATTAATCCTCAAGCTAGTTTCAACTTCCTCCAAATTCTCAAATTAATAAATAGAGTGATTATGTAGTAGACAATGTTGTATATAGAAATTAGAGAAAATGTAGGAAGATTTGTGAGAAATAAGAAGAGAAAATGAGGTATTTATAGTTGGAAAATTGGGTTAAAGTGTAATATAATAACTTAGGAGTTAAAAATAAATATAAAGGGGGTAGGGGGGTTGGGGGAGTGGGGAAAGCCAAAAATGGTCGTTGTCTAACGGCCAAAATGTAAAATGGCCGTTAGACAACGACTATTTTTGACAAATGGCGGGACTGGGGTGGGACTGGGGCGGGATCGGGTCCTGGCGGGATGGGGGCGGGATCGGGTCCTGGCGGGATCTGGTCGGGCGGGACCATTCCCTGTCCCGCCCCGGTTCGAGCCCCGGTCCCGTATTTTTTTTTAACACGGGGTCGGGACCGGGACGGTGTCGGTCGGCGACCAGCTGGCGATCTACTTGAGACATTTTCGATGAAAGATAATTAATAAACTTAATAATAAGGGGTAAGGGCATAACAGATGGTATCAAACTTTTAATGTGACGAGCATTAGTACGTGTACCAGTGCCATGATATGGGTATTAGTATGCGGTGTAGTTGTGGTATGTAGCGGCAATGCATGTGGCCATTAGATGTTGTATGCTCACCCTCATTTTTATTGTTCAATTGTGTTTGGTAATCTAATAAATTTTTTACACTCGTGATAAATGTGTTGACAAATTTACTTGAACTTATTGGCTATTAAGTATGGATTGTTCATAAATTACTTGGACTTGTTGCATATTAAATCTGGATTGTTGATATATTTACTTGAACTCGTTGGCTACTAAGTCTAAATTATTGACAAACTTACATGGAATTATTGGCTATCAAGTCAAGTTCTGAAGATATTTACTCTCTAAATGCGATCCGTGGAACTACTGTGTATATCTGAGCATATGCATTACATTTTATTATTCACTTCTTATCGATAAATTATTTATATAATTCTCACGATTATTTGATTATCTGAGTATGTGGCTAACTTGGTACTTGATTATCCTCTACTTGGTACTTAGTAGTTCTTTATATGATTAGATGTATGATATTTGAGTAAGGTAAGTTGGTAAGGGTAAAAATAAATTCCTAAATTTCATCACCACTTCTTTCGTTGTGGATCTATGACATATATTTAGTACACGTGCTTTTCATACTCATACTACATTCTTGCACTCTTTATGTGCATATTCGACTCAGAGCACTAGTGAGCAAGGTAGAGTTATGCCTATTAGTAACACCCTCCTCCATCTTTTTATTATTCATGTCTTTTATTTGTATTGAGATAATGTACTAGTGGATTTACTTGTACTTTTCTATTCATAGAGCTCTTGTACTTATGACACCAATCTTAGATGATTTTGATTGTTTTAGCTCTTCTTATTATAAAATACTTGAGATTAGAAAATTCAAATTATCTTTACTTTTAACTTACTTTAACATAATCGATTCAATAATATTGGGTTGACTTATCTATCGGTTGGAAACATAGGTGCAATCACGATTTGTGTTTCTTGGTGTGAGAGTTTTCAAAAATCCTAGATTTCTAAGAAGAGAGTCAAGTGTAATTAGACTTTCAATGACATTAATAGTTATTGATACACACCTTGAATAAGGAAAAAATTATATAAGATAAAATTTGAATCAATTTTAAATTCCTAAATAGCATAAATTCTTACATACATCAAATTAGGAAAGATTAAATAGGAAAAATTTTATATTAGGAAAATTTTTATATTAGGAAAAATAATTAAATTACAAATTTGTCAATGTGAACTCTATTTTTATTTTTAAAGGTTAAAAGGATAAGCGACATTTTGCTTTGAGCTTAGTGCTTTTATAATAGTATAAATATGTATCATTTTGGTCTTGTGATATATGTAATATCTTAAATTATAATGAAGTAATAAGTGTGTATTTGGCCACTTTACGTAAAAATGCATTATATTTAAACTATTTTTAGAAGTAATTACCCTGAATATCGAGTAAATAATTCTTAAATTTATGAAGGGATCAAAAGTACACGTATCAAGTAATTAACAACAACAACAACAATAATAAATGCAGTGTGTTCCTACAAGGTGGGGTTTGGGGAGGGTAGGTTGTACACGGAACTTTCCCCTACCTTTGTGAGGTAGAGAGGTTGTTTTCGATAAACTCTCGGCTCAGAAGAAAAACACATGTCACGGAAATATATGAAATGAGAGAACAAGTAGCAAGATACAAAATAAATGTGTCAACATTTAGTAATACCCATCAAGAAAATAAAAATGATGTGATATCTGACAACTACAACCAAAAAGAAAAGAAGAGATGAGTAAAAGAAATGATAGTTTACCAGATGCTTACATCTTTAGATGAGAACACATAAATGATAGGTGTATGAATTAAGCTCTTTTTTATAATTATGTTGAGTCTTCTCATGGAGCATTTAATTAGCTTCAATGGTGCTTCTAATAAGATCTAGATCTAGGATTTGAATTTTATGAGTTTGAATTCAATATGTGTTTACCTAAATTAATTTATTTCTTTATTTAATTCAAGTTGTCAGCAACCAAGAGAAGACATATACACATGACACACAATTGCTCTAACGATAATAATCATGGTGAGTTTGATTCACTCTAAATATAGCACTGTCATTCAATTGATTCACAGTATCTTTGCAATAAAATAGAAATGAGAAAGAAAGAAAAGGAGGCTCGTAAGAACCAAAGAACACAAGTAAGAGCTTATGTATTATTTGCTATTTCAAATTGTGTTTAATTGCTAGAGGCCAATATTAATCCGTACCTTGGGTGCTAAGATGAATTGCGATGAGAATATGAAGTCAATGTTGATTTTCACATACAAGATGAGGCACAAAGGTTGCTTAAAAGATTGAACTAATGATGAAACATATTGAGAACTACGAATTGAATGTTAGAATGTGTTTGTATATTGAACAAAGTGAAACTTTTTGATAATATATTTTTAGCCTTTTAGGTTCTCATTCACATGTTAGGTGGTAATCAATGCTTTGGGAAGCACAAAATACAATTTTATTCACAATTTAAGCATGTCGTAGTTCTCTACTAAAGCGAGATTTTCCAAATGAATTGGTAATGCGAAGCATATGATCCTAAAATATCTGATTGATATTATAATTTTCAAGGAATTGAATTTTGAGATCTTGACCATTAATGAAAATTGTAAAGGCGAATTTAGAGGCCAACAATGTTTTGCATGTCCGTTCTTAGTTTTTTTGTCCTATAGGCAACTGTTGGGAGAAAAGTAGTTTCGTTTTGTATTATCAAGATCTTGTATCGGTTTGTCGATAAAAAAATGCAGCTAATACAAGACAAAGACCAGTCTCCTCCCGGGAGATTACTGATAAGATAAAAATTAAAAATGTGCATGTAGAATATTGTTGATCTGAATTTGCCTCTTACAATTTCCCAATGGTCAACACTTCAAAATCAAATTCCTTGAAAATTATAATAGATATTTTAGGATCATATGCTTCTACATTGCAGTTCATTTGGAAAAATCTCGTTTTAGGAGAACTACAATTTGAAAGTGTAAATAAAAATTGTAGTTCGTGCTTCCTAAAGCATTGATTACCACTGAACATGTGAATGAGAACCTAAAAAGCGAAAATATATTTTCAAAAGTTTCACTTTGTTAAATATACAAGCACGTTCTAACATTCAATTCGAGTTCTCAATATGTTTCATCATTGGTTCAATCTTTTAAGCAACTTTGTGCCTCATCTTGTATGTGAAAATCAACATTGAGTTCATATTCTCATCGCAATTCATCTTAGCATCAAGTCCAGTTAATGTCGGGCTCTAGCAATTTAAACACAATTTGAAATAACAAATAATACAAAAACTCTTATTTGTGTTCTTTGTTCTTACGCCCTCTTTTCTTTCTTTCTCATTCTATTTCATTCAAAGATATTGTGGAATTTTACATAAAAAACACTGAAATTATATATATATAAGTTAAAAATTCATGGCCTTGAGGAAAATAAAATCTTCCATCGATAATACTAATGGGTTCAAAATTGAAAAATAGAGTATTATAATGAATAAAGAGTTAAATTAATCGAGAGAAACCACTTAGTGATAGCTTTCTCCTTATAATTATAAAAGAGCATATCATGCATATACCATGAATGAAATAATCTTTTACTAATTCTATAAATATGTAAAAATATAATTGGACTTGTTTTTTCAGAAGAATTGTACTATGATAATAATTTTATTTTCTATTAGGGATTAAAAGGATTTTTAGTTATGGCTCTCTTTTGCCTACGTCATACTCAGATTGAGTATTTAGTTATAAAAAATTAGCAATTATAGCAAGAGTTTATTCCTGATAAGGGAAAGGAGTGTGTGTGAGATGTGAGCACTTGCATGTCTGGGAAGGTTGGTTTACTATAGTAATTCTTTCCCCCAACATGTTTTGATAGTTTATTAATACTTTGGCTTTCACTGGTAATGTTTTTAATTCCTTTACATGCTGCCTCGATATTTAAACTTTTCATTCTTTGATTCAATTTCTCTAACATTTTGTCACTTATATCAACCTTATCATTCAGGGTTGGATAATTGTTGGCCGAGAATTGAGGTATATTAAACAACGGATTGGCTTCTTTAGTACCGTTATTAATGATACTGCTTTTCGAGGACTCTGGTTCATATTTTAGGGTTGATTTGTTATTAGCATGGTTAAGATGGTTTGAGACTACGTATAATAGTTGATTTGTGTAGTTATTTTGTTGGATGAATTTATTAATGTCTCCTCTTTCTACTAGTTTGCTGATTTCACTACTTATCTCCCTTTTGAGGGGCTATTATAATCTCTCATACATAGGAATTTTGATTCGTACTAACGGGGGGACTTCAGACTCTATGGTATTGGTACTAGTATATCATTGATTAACAAGAGTGCTAAGTGATTCATAATTTTCCTAAGAGTTTAAAGTCAATTTTTGATAACATGCAACTTGGCTCTTTCCCCGATCCTTATGGACAAGATGTAGAACATAATGATATATGGCATGAGGCGATAAGATCGAGGATGTGGAAGATATCATTGGATAAGATTTACAAATATAGGGTTAGTGAGCAAGGCAATCTCGAGATTGATGACTAAGGCAACTAAAATAAAGAAAGTTCTGGCCCGAAAGTTGGTTCTTTGAGCACTCGAATAAGATGAGTAAAGGATCATAAAAGGCTCATATGAAATCCAGTGCGGCGATAAGTATAAAAATGGGGAAGTTTTTGGAAGATATAAGTTTAACGGATAGGGGAAAAATGAGATGCGTAGTTAGAAAAAGATGGAGGATGAGTTAACCTTGAATTACTAATTGTGAATAAGGGGTTTATTAGAAGGATAATTTAGCCATGTAATTGAGAAATAATGATAGCGGAAGATGACACAGGTTAACTAAATTAAGATGCAAGTTAGGAGGTTGAAGAATACCTACGTTAGCTAGCATTATGGAGAATGAATAAGAAGAAGCGAAAATAGCGGATGGCGACTTACGGAGAAATCCTTGATAAGATATGTCGGCGATGTCGAGGTTTATTAAAGGGAGATAGAACGACCATGATGTATGACTTTCCATGAGAATAGGTCTTTTAAAATCATCTCGAATGAAGTGAGATTATTCTAAGATCAACCATAAGTTGTTAGGATACGACTGCGGAAGGACGGAAGGACATGTAGAGTTTAACCATAAAAAAGTCACGTTATTTCCCTAAGGAGGGAAGATAGGATTACCCAGTACCAAAGCAGGGGTAGTTTCAAAATAACTCGTGGAAGCCACCGATATGAAGATGAAATAGCAACGACCTACACTTTGATGACATAGTTGGACACTCGATGCAGAAGTGGGTTAATTCAAAGGAAAAATCAGTGTGGAAGTATAACTTTAAAATAATTTAGTGGAAGTGGAGACGCGAAGATAAAAAGATCGAGCGATCAATAAAGAATTGGAGAATTATCTAAGTATGAGGGTAACCGAAATAAAAAATAGATGTTGGAAACTATTCCAAAATAATAGCCATTCCAAATTGGTCTTATATCGCTATGCAGTTGAAACCTCGAATAATAACCATGACGATGGTGTGGCAAGAGAGTTAACTATCAGGATAACAACAAAGTAGATATTAAGGATAAGATTTGGGATTAAGGACAAGAGGAAGATATAGCTAGACAAAAGATAAGTATAAGGGTCAAGATTTCACCTACCAGGATCTAAATTATGAGAAACGAGAATCGAGCGCGATAAAGCATAATAGAATGATTATGAAAAGTCATAGGAAACTAACGGTAGTAGAATGGGTAAATAAAAGTGCCCTCCATAAGGCAGATCTGTTTAAATTAAGGAAAAGAAGAAAGAGTTAATATTGTAGAGGATATGTCTACTCGTAAAGCATGAAGTAATTGACAAGGAGAAAACCGAGAAAGGAAAAAGGATTACAAGGACTATTTACTAGTCGGTAATTTGGAAATCAGGTATTAAGGGCGTCGACATGAAAAATCCAAATTAAGAGATATAGTTAACATGCTTGATTACGGATATGTATATGGTTGTGTGAAGCCAACATTATTGTACTATGCTATCATATGACCACATGCGACATTGGGTATGTTCTCTGGTTGTTTGTGAGTTTGATTGTCTATTTATAGAATAAGTGCCAAAATATTTAAGAATCCTAAGTGTTCAAATTCTAAGTTATACTATCTCTACATTTGAGGACGAATGTTTTTAAGGGGGAGAAGAATGTTACACCCTGTATTTTATGCATCAGCATCATTGTAATCTTAGTTGACATAGGATCAGAGATGGTAATATCCCTCTAAGGGACTAATAATGGTTGAAGACTAATTGGATCGATGAAAGTAAGTTTGAAGGAAGTTTGACAAGATGTCATCGTCAGTAGTCTATGCTAATTGCAGTATGATATGTGAATTACATTACATTTACGCAAATTATAGAAGAAAGCCAGTGAGATAGGGATTTGGGTGTCTGGGCAGATGCATGGTGATCACGCGATTTATGCACACACTTTAGCAAGTGCGTTGTCGAGTCAAGTAATATAGTCTTTGAAGACCGAGTTATCGTCCTCGAGGATTAGTGCTCAAGTACCAACTTCTATTCTTTGTTATCTATTTGGTGACGATATTTGAGTTGTTGATTATAACTAATAATTATAAAGACTAATTAACTATGTTGTTTACTTGGTGATGATGGAAATAGGGCTTCGAATCTCGCCGACTATCGACATATTACTTACTAATGCGATTAACTATGATTCTTCTTCTTTTGGAGATAGCGGGTTTACTAATTCGTTTTATACTCTGTTAAGGTTATATAAACACTCGACCCAGTCTGACTCCTTTCTACCTTTCGGTGATAAGGATGACTCTGAGGAGGATTAAGAACAAAAACCTACTAATGCTACACAAGTAATTGAGGTATTTTCATCCCGATTAGACCTATGTCTACCAACTACACCATAGTCACAACCTCCTTTGATTTTGGTTAGAAATCATATAAGTAATGATAATTAATGATCAAGTAATTACCAAGCAATCACATCATCTATTGGATAAATCTCGACAATAAGAAAACGACCATAACGTGTATTAATTCATAAAATAAGGTTCAAGTGAATTGACATGGAAAGCCCTATATTAGAATTAGTTCTAGCCATAGACATGAGAACTAATTGATATCAACATAAAGCGAAAATAAAGTAAAAGAAAGAAAAGAAATTACTAAAGAATGGTCTCGATCTTGAACTCCGAGATGTGTTGTGAATTGACAAGAAGGAACCCTTAATTCGACCTGGGGTTCTCTTTTTATAGCCTCTAAACCGACATTAAGGTTTTCCTTGGTCTGCCCATATTCGTTCAAAACCATGATTTTCCAGCGTCGTAGCCGCGCCGAAGTTCTGCAACTCGATGATTAGAAGTGCGGCTGGAACTACGATGTCTAGCGCGCGTACTGGAACTCTGCAAGCTTACGAACATTGGGCGTCGGGCGCGGCCTCTTGGTTGGTAGCGCCAGCTGGCGATGTCGTGCACAGTTCGCCACTTCGCATTTCGAGCTCTGGAACCTCCGTTTTGCCCTCTTTTAAACTTCTTTTCCGCCAAAGAGCCACTTTAACCAATTTGACTCAAAAGAAAGAAAATATATCCTAAGGCGACACGTATTTGTACAAAAATGGACAAAGACTAACTAAAAGCGACTCAAAAAGTGTATATAAAATACATGATCAAATACACCCAAACTTAACCTTTGCTGCCTCGAGCAAAGATCAAGAAAGAAATAAAGACCAAAGAAAGCGAAAAATAAAAGACTCAATGACCTTGATCACTTTCTTTGCATTGGTGTTATTTAGAAAAACATGAAGGTTAGCGAATAATATCGAGGAACATATAGCGTGAAATTTTAGCATTCTAAACACATTAAGCTAGATATTTATGACTCATTTTATCATACTTAATGGAAGTCAAAATCTTTGAATCATGCATGTTAATTTCAAAAATCCTATGGAATTTTTACTTTCTATTCTCCACTAATCATGGATATGCATATAAGAGATCTTCAGGACTTTTCAGGGTTGTAATGTAGGCTTAGGCATGGGTAGGTAAAAATAGGCATTTAGGCTCATTTTGTGTACCATGAGCTCTTTAGCTTTTCAATGTTTCTCTTTTCTTTTGATTTCTTTCCTTCACTTCATATCTATCTTTCCCCTCTTTTGTTTTGAGAGAGTGAAGTGTATTATACTATGGCACCCCCGAACTTAGGCTTTTGCCTATTTCTTATTACTTTTTATTGGGGTGCATCAAACATTCACTCTTTTGTCTCCTTTTTAACACTTTCTATTCAACCATTTCACATTTTTACTTATGGCACGTGTGTGGAAATATAGGGTGTCAAAAAAGTTTAGTGTTTAGGCTCAGTGGTGACTAGGGATATTTTTAATGTCGGGGATAGAAAATAGTGGTAAATTGGCTAACAAAGCGCTGAGTCATTTCCCTAACATGCGTATCCTAACTATTTAGCCTCAAATAGCAAACAATCATACACATAGGTTTTAATCGTTTGACAATGCACAATTCAAGCAAGAAACCCCGAATGAGAGCAGTTTCATGAGTTTTGGCATATCTAACCTAAGTGTTTAGATAGTTGCTTCTAATTCCATTACATTATTCCACCTTACTTCACTAGGTGTTTCTAGTAACTAGAACATGCATGATCTTTGTGAGAAAATTATGACTCAAAAAGAAAAAATTATGACTCGAAAATACCTGAAACAAATCAAAAGACTCGAACATACTACAATGATAAGACACAAATAAGACACCCCACGGCGTAAATCACATTGTCCCCGATGTGTGCAGACTCAAAGACAATAAAGAAACATGACACTTACAAACTTGGTTTTAAAATGGTGGCGGTGGCGGTGGATAATGCATTGAATCTGGTTGAATAAGGAACTCGTCGTCGATTATTTGGTGCATTGTTGTTGCCTGCCTCGGTTGTTGTCCTTGTATCAGTGTCAAAATTTTGCATCATCCTCATGCGGTTCTGGAGCAAGCTGCTCCATCATAAGGCGGAGGTTACGATTACGTGGGTGGTGATGGTGCTTCACTGCCTCATAGTGAGCCTCTGTTTGGGCTCATCTTCGTCCATTCGACCTCTTACCTGCTGCTTTGGTAGTCTTTGGTGGTCTTAACTTCTTCTTCTTTGGAGGATTGGGTATGAGAAGAGTGTACTATCGTATGACCACGGGAAGTTGGTTTTCTCATAAGTATCATTGGGTAGGGTTGGGATCCATTGATGGCGCATAAATTTGTAATAAGTGAGTCATGTCCCAACCAGCTGTTATTACCAACCTCTTTGGTCTCTTGATACTTTGCACTATCTCATTCCCAACATCAATCGTCTTCCAGACATAATTACATATATCAATTTGATCGTCTTACGGAACTACGGTAAAGTCGTTGATGGAATCGAGCGAACGGCGAAATACAACCGTCCACTTGCTGCTTTGTTGAGCGACACTGCTCGATCCTCTTGCCCGTTCGGCAAATTCATATGCGGCCCGGGGTAGACTGCGTGTCTGCGATGGTATTCGATCGATGTTGTTGGTCTTCTAGACCATGTTACAGTAACCGGTCATCGCCCTTTCTTTAACATCTGCGTTTTGTTAGCACGTTTACGCTCGTCACGGCACATATCTTCCCTCATAAGCATTCGTTGTCCACCTCGGAAAGTTAGCATAAAATTCACGCACCATCATTGTGTTCATTGGTGCTATCCTTTCCGGGTTTACAAATCTTTTCCACCCGTCGTCTCGATCATCGCCGAATGGGCTCATGACGTCCACTCGCCAGCGAATCTCTTTGATAATTCATTCTTGCTTTCGAGGATTAAGGGCCTAGTACTAAGTTTTTGGTATCTATCTTGAGCTCTTGGTGACAAACCTAGTATCATCATATTGAAATTTGAGGTGGATGTGGAGGCTCTTTTCTTTCTGGCGGCGTGTTTAGATCACTTTTGCAGCGTTTCCTTTCTATCGACAATGTTAACCAACACTATCGCTCGCGATCAGCAATTCTGACATATCACTTTGACATCACTTAAGACACCTACACAACACCGCTCGCTCGTATACTCTTATCAAACTTTCACAACCAATTTCAACACGACAACTTGAATCTGACGCCTCCGATCTACTACTCGCCGGACTACGATGAAGCTTTGAAAGATAAAGATTACCTTTGGTGTTCTTGAGGTTTTCTTACTTCTACTGGTGATTTGAGGCAATGGGATGAGGTGTGTTGGTTAAGATGGTTAAGGGTTTAGGGAATTTAAGAGCTTTGGTTGTGTTTGGGTTTGGTTTATGGAAGATGTTTAGGTAAAGTGTGGATTTTCGTGGGTTTTGTGGAGAAGAAGGTTTAGGTTTTGATTTGGAATTGGGGAAAATCAGATTTGGGGCGTCTTTTAATTTCTGGATTTCCGCCTCGGCGCCATTGCCACACTTGTGCCCGCGGCTGATTCTTGCGCTTTTCTAGAATTTATGCGTGCCACCACGTGGCGCCAGCTAGACTTTACAATTTTTCTGGATTTTTGGCGCCGCGGCGCTTAATTTCCAGCGCCTTTCTGCTCTTTTGGCGCCGCGGCCTACTCTTGCGGCATGTAGCTCACCGTTTTAAATCACGGCTGTTCTTGATTTTCGCCCTCAAATTTGTTGGCCCGTGTACATCATCTGACACATAAACAATACCTCAGTGAGGCTTCTAAGTAAAAACTAACTACATTAAAATAAACAATTTAAAATACTTTGGAGTTGCCTCCCAGTAGCCTGTCTTTAACGTCTTTTAGTCGGACGCCTTCCTTAAATCAATAGGTGTGGGTAGATTAACCCGGCGATCCATTTTTAACATTCGCCTTTTTCTTCTTGATTCTTAACTTATAGTTATTTTCAAGCGAAGGTTGATGCACATCCTGCTTTGGCGGAGGCTCGGTCGTGTACTTGCTTTGGTGGGCCTATCTCCCTTGTTTTGTCTTGCAGCTCGCGGGAGGTTACGATGGTGCTGATTGCAAAGCACGTGCTCATGGCCGGTGGCTCGATGCGTGTTTAAACACTTTAAACACCATTTCTTTGCTCTCTACCCATGGCGTCATTTCGCACTTTTCTCGTCAATCGGGGCTCTCCTGTTGCGAAGCAGTCTCCCGATATGATGGGAATCTCTGCGTCCTCCTCCATGTCAGAATGAAATCGCGGGAAAAAAAAATTCCTACTTTAACAAGCACATCGTCAATCTTACCCTTGGGTGCACCAGTTCTATCGACTAGTTGCAAGCTCAGTGGTTGGTTTTGCTTCACCCAATTCCAACCTCTTAAGCAGGACAAGGCATCAAATTTATACTTGCCCCCGGATCGCAAGGGCCTATTACATGTCACTCTGCCCAGTGTGCAAGCGATGTAAAGCTCATAGGTCTTTGAGTTTAGGGGCAACTTCTTCTGAGGATAGCCTTTGCACTCTCGATCGGTGCTACCATCTCATACTCTCCCAATTTCTTCTTCTTCCCCAAAATTTTCTTCATGAATTTGAAATAAGAAGGCATTTGCTCCAACGCCTCGATGAAGGGTATGTTGATATGTAACTTTCTAAACGTCTCCAAAAACTTAGAGAATTGTTTATCAACTACCTTCCTCTGCAATCTTTGTGGGAACGGAATCTTCTCAGTATAATCCTTCTCTGGAGCTTTCTCTAATAATGGGCGAGCTTCAACCACCTTCTCTCTCTCTATTTCTACCCTTTGTTTAACTACTTTGAGATGCGTCTTTGCTCCATTGTTTGCCAACTCATGCATTGCCTTGCTGGCATTGTTCTCTGAGGTTTATCTCTGTGTTGCTTAGCGGTGTACCACTGTGGCCTATTGTTCGATAGCTTTGCTAGTTTCCCACTGTGTTTCCAAGTTCTGGCGAGATCTAGTCTCTGCCATGGCTGAGTGCAGGTGGTGAGTGTTAACAAAGCGCTCTCGGCTCGTCGGCTTTTACGGTTAGGCGGGGCTGAATTGTTGAGGCGATGAGGCTGATTGAATGGCTGCTGATGTTGGTACTGGCCTCTAAATTGATTCTGCTGCCCCTTCTCACTTCTCCATGAGAAATTTGGGTGATTCCTCCACCCTGGATTGTAGGTGTTTGAGTATGGGTTGTTCTGGGGCCTCTGATAGTTCCCTACAACTTGGCACTCTGCTTGCTCGATCGTCATATTGTTAGGATCGGTGATGGACATCTATCGAATGTATGTGGACCACCGCACATTTCACGACTCTTTGGCATTTGCTGCATTTCTGAGATCTTGTATGTTGTTGCATTGCTTAGTCAAAGGAAACTTGGGCATTCGAGGCGATGATGGCATCATCTCATGAACTCCATTCTTCTTCCACTCAATTGTCTATCTTACGTGACATGGTTATTGGTGGCCATGTCTTCTAATAAATCGTGAGCTTAATGGGTTGTTTTCCTCATAAAGGTTCCACTTTCTTTGCGTCAATAATTGTTAGTGGTTAGCTCAGGCCCGTTATAGAAGATGTGGACCAAATTCCTGACAATCTTGTGGTGTGGACAACTCTCTGCAAGTCCTTGAATCTCTCCCAAGCCGTATAATGATTCCCCGTCGGCAGATAGAAATTATTCAACTCCTCTCAACTTGTTGCTTTGCGTGGTGGGAAGAATTTTGCCAAAAATTTTTGTGCGACTCTTGCCGTGTAAATATCGAATCTGTGGCAAAGAATTCAACCACCTTTCGCTCATCCACGAGTGAGAAGGAAAGAGCCTCAATCTACGGCGTCATCGATGCGCCATTGTATCTGAATGTTGCACACGGCTCAGAAATTAGCGATGTGCATGTGAGGATCCTCGGCGACAATCCTCCAAATTGAGCCGTGTTACGCACCGTACTTAGAATCGCGGTTTGATCTCAAAATTATTTGCTCCATTCTTTGGGAGCCTAATACTGGTTGTGCTCGTTCACCCTCGGCGCGTAATCCTAACTTCTCTCCGCTTGGACACGAACTCTCTCCTCTACATCCATTGGCATTCTCAGGCATTCTTTGATTAGGTGATGATCACAACCCCGTTAAATTCGTCGTTATTGTTACTGCGCCTTCCATCTCGATTAAAGTGAAATTCGTTGGTTCATACATTACATTTACAAGTTTTATCAATTTTTGGATTGAAGGAACAAGAGTGTGCGCTCCTCTTCTCCTTCGCATGGCGAGTTCTGAAGCGGATCAAAGCAGACAAGCGGATCACGGCAATGGTTCTGCAAAAAACAAAAAAGCGTAATAAATAATAAAAAATAAAAAAATAAAACCAAATTAGAAATTAAGAATAGATAAAATTGATATTGAACTTCGCCAATCCCGACAATGGCGCCAAAAACATTATGCAGCGATTTATGCACGCTTTACTTGAGTGCGTTGTCGAGTCAAGTAATATAGTCTTTGAAGAGCGAGTTATCGTCCTCGGGGATTAGTGCTCAAGTACGACTTCTATTCTTTGTTATCTATTTGGTGACCGATATTTGAGTTGTTGATTATAACTAATAATTATAAAGACTAATTAACTATGTTGTTTACTTGGTGATGATGGAAATAGGGCTTCAAATCTCTCGACTATCGACATATTACTTACTAATGCAATTAACTATGATTCTTCTTCTTTTGGAGATAGCGGGTTTACTAATTAGTTTTATACTCTGTTGAGGTTATATAAACACTCGACCCGATCTGTTCCTTTCTACCTTTCGGTGATAAAGATGACTCTAGAGGAGGATTAAGAACAAAAACCTATTAATCTACACAAGTAATTGAGGTATTTTCATCCCGATTCGACCTATGTCTACCCGACTCTGACATAGTCACAACCTCATCTTTCGGTTTGGTTAGAAATCATATAAGTAATGATAATTAATGATCAAGTAATTACCAAGCAATCAAATCATCTATTGGATAAATCTCGACAATAAAACGACCGTAAACATCGTTAATTCATAAAATAAGGTTCAAGTGAATTGACATGGAAAGCCCTATATTAGAATTAGTTCTAGCCATAGACATGACAAGAACTAATTTAATATCAATATAAAGCGAAAATAAAGTAAAAGAAAGAAAAGAAATTACTAAAGAATGGTCTCTGATCTTGAACTCCAAGATGTGGTGTGAATTGGCAAGAAGGGAACCCTTAATTCTGACCTAGGGTTCTCTTTTTATAGTCTCTAAACCGACATTAAGGTTTTCCTTCAGGCCTGGCCCATAATTCATTCAAAACCCTGATTTTTCCCGCGTCGGTGTGATCACCTCTTGGCGCGCCAGGAAGTTCTGCAACTCTCTGATGATTAGGCGTCGCGGCGCTGCAACTCTGTTGTCTAGAGCGCCTTGTGCTGGAACTTCTGGCTTACGAACATTGGCGGCGGGCGCTGTTTAGGCTGGGCCGTGTGCGACCGTGTCGTGCACAGTTAGCCACTTCTCGCATTTCGAGCTACGGAACCTCCGTTTTGCCCTCTTTTAATTCTTTTCCGCAAACGAGCCACTTAAACCAATTTCACTCAAAAGAAAGAAAATCTATCCTAAGACGACACGTATTTGTACAAAAATGGATAATAGACTAACTAAAAACGACTCAAAAAGTGTATATAAAATACACCGATCAGTGACACCACTTGTGAATCGCAGGCAGTGTCTGTGAACAATTTATAAGGGTTCAAAGGTGTTTCTAAAGGAAAAACATCTAATTGCAACATCAAAATGCTAGCTATAGTGTGAAACAACACTCTCGTATAATTAAATAAGGGTTCTTTATGAGCCTGATATGCTTTGGTTAAAGTTTTTGTTACTTGTATAAGGTAAGAAAATCACCCAGTTTATTGTGCTTGAGGTTATCTACATGTTGTTTGAGTTGTTTGGATGAAAATTTATGAGTTAGAACTTGAATTAAGATGAAATATTGTTATGTTGTTGTGGGGCTATTTTGAGACCATGAATATGACTTGTTATGACTTAAGGTCATGGAGGGTACCTTGGTTGTGTTGTTATATTTGTCTATGTGTTTATAAGTATGAGGTATGATGGCTGAAAATTGGTGAAGTAGGTTCGGTATATTATTGTTGATCTTGTTCTTGAGTTGTCTTGGTGTAAAGTTATCATTGTTCAAGAACATGAGGTTCTACGCACATTAAGTGTTCAATGGAACGTCCTAGTGAGTGGACTTTTAGTTATTACTCCAATATTTATCCGAACCATCTTTAATGCGTAAGTTTCCACTCGAGCGTTCGAGACTTTGGAAGCTAACATTAACCAAACAAAAAAAGGTATGTGAGCTTACCCTTTCCTTATCGGTATGTCGTAGAGAAGACATTATAGAATGAAATTTCCCCTACCCGATCCCTCTTTGAAAGATGAAAGTATAATTACTCTTGATTCTTGAACAAATTGTGTGCCTTATTTGTCCCTAGTCAGGAGTACTTTCCACACTTTATAGTATCTCCCCAATATTTCCATAGTATGGTTCCTTATTGATCTCAAAAGCTAGAATTGAATGTCTATTAATTCTCGTTGATTAAATACGAATGTAAAATGATATGTTATTAGCGTAAGGATATTCGGAGTGTAATGACCTTACGTCACTCTGATGGGCTCGAAAGTACTCTATGTTCTTGAGCGGTTCTTATGTATAAGTATGTATTATCATCTATGTAGCCTGAAGGCCTACATGCGTTATATACGCTATATATTATATGTATAATATTGCCACGAGAGGCCTACGTCGTTATATACATGATATATTACATAGATGAAATTTTTCCACGAATCTACGGCGTTATATCACGATTATATCATAATTATGCATATTATGGTTCTTAGTGGCATTCGAGTTACATGTAGTTTCTTCCTTATTCTCGTTTACATTATTTCATGCCATACATATTCATTACATTATTCATCTTGGCGTTCCAGTCGGGGCATTATATTTCATGCCCGATTAAGATAGGCAGGCGGCGTCACTCTCGGTAGGATCTCGACATATTGATGATGTCAAAACTCTCCGCTCGTTACGGATATGCTGAGTAAAGTCGATATGGTTATATGTATATATTTTTGTTTATTGGTATGTCGGATTTGTCCCCCACATGTGCGGGTCAACCTCATCCACTTGAATCGACTGATGCGCGATTTGATGCACATACTTTGAAGTGCGTTGTCGACTCAGTAATATAGTCTTGAGGCCAGGGTTATCGTCCTCAGGGATTAGTGTTCAAGTACCAACTTCTATTCTTTGTTATCTATTTGGTAACCGATATTTGAGTTGTTGATTATGACTAATAATTATAAAGACTAATTAACTATGTATTTACTTAAAGATGTGGGGAAATAGGACTTCGAGTCTCACCGACTATCGACATATTACTTATTAATGCAATCAACTATGGTTCTTCTTCTTTTGGAGATAGCAGGTTTACTAATCCGTTTTATACTCCCGTTAAGGCTATATAAACACTCAACCCCAGTAGCGCTCCTTTCTACCTTTCGGTGATAAGGATGACTCTATAGGAGGATTAAGAACAAAAACCCGTATTAGCTTACCAAGTAATTGAGGTATTTTCATCCCCAATTCGACCTATGATTACCCAACTACGGCATAGTCACAACCTCCTCCTTTCAGTTTGATTAGAAATCATATAAATAATGATAATTAATGATCAAGTAATTACCAAGCATTCAAAATAACTATTGGATAAATCTCAACAATAAGAAGAACGACCATAAACGTGCATTAATTCATAAAATAAGGTTCAAGTGAATTGACATGGAAAGCCTATATTAGAATTAGTTCCTAGTCATAGACATGACAAGAACTAATTCAATATCAACATAAAATGAAATAAAGTAAAAGAAAGAAAGAAAATTACAAGAGAATGGTCTCGATCTTGAACTCCAAGATGTGTTGTGTTTGTGCAGAAAGGAACCCTTAAAAGCGCCTGGGGTTCTCTTTTTATAGCTTCAAACCGCCCTTGGGTTTCCTTCAGCTGGCCCATAAATTCGTCAAAACCTCGATTTTTCGCGTCGTGCGCCATGCTCTCAGGCGCCTTGGCCGGAACTTCAAACTCTCGATGATGAAGCACCGCGCTCTGCAACTCTGCTGGAGGCGTCGCGTGCTGGAACTTCGAAGGCCTCGATATTGGGCCGGGCGCCAGCCTGATGGGTGGAGGCCTTGTACACAACTGTGTCTCTGCTGGTTCGCCACTTTCGCATTTTAAGCTCTGGAACCTCCACTTTTGCCCTCTTTTCGCCTCTTTTCCGCCAAAGAGCCATTTTAACCAATTTGACTCAAAAGAAAGAAAATCTATCCTAAGATGACACGTATTTGTACAAAAAGGGACAAAAGACTCACTAAAAGCGACTCGAAAAGTGTATATAAAATACAGCGATCAAATACCCAAACATAACCTTTGCTGCTTCGAGCAAAGATCAAAAGAAAGAAATAAATACTCAAGGAAAAGAAAATAGAAAGACTCAATGACATTGATCACTTTGTTGCATTGGTGTTACTTAGAAAAACATGAAGGTTAGAAAAATAATATGCAGGAACATATAGCATGAAATATTAGCACTCTAAACACATTAAGCTAGATATTTCGCAAACTCATTTTTATCATACTTAATGGAAGTCAAAATACTGAATCATGCATGTTAATTTCAAAAAATCCTATGGCATTTTTACTTGCTATTCTCCACTAATCATGGATATGCATATAAGAGATCTTCAGGACTTTTAAGGGTTGCAATGTAGGTTTAGGCATGGGTAGGTAAAAATAGGCATTTAGACTCATTTTGTGTACCATAAGCTCTTTAGCTTTTCAATGTTTCCCTTTTCTTTTGATTTCCTTTTCTTCACTTCAAATCTATCTTTCCCCTCTTTTGTTTTGAGAGCGTGAAGTGTATTATAATAACAAGCACCCCCAAACTTAGACTTTTGCCTATTTTTTATTACTTTTTTATTGGGGTGCATCAATCTTGTTTGCTCTTTTTGTCTCTTTTTTTAACACATTATATTCCAACTATTTCACATTTTTACTTATGGCACAAGTATGGAAATATAGGGTGTCAAAGAAAAAGTTCAATATTTAGGCTCAACGGGGCTGACTAGGGATATTTTTAATGCCATGGATAGAAAAGAGTGGTAAGAATTGGCTAACAAAGAAACGCCTGAGTCATCTCCCTAACATGCATATCCTAACTATTTCGCCTCAAATAGCAAGCAATCATAACACATAGGTTTTAATCATTTACAATGCGCAATTCAATTAGAAACTCCAAATAGACAGATTTCATGAGTTTTTGGCATATCTAACCTACGTGTTTAGATAGTTGCTTCTAATTCCATCACATTATTCCACCTTACTTCACTAGGTGTTTCTAGTAACTACAACATGCATGATCTTTGACAGACAATTATGACTCAAAAAGAAAAAAAATTATGACTCAAAATATACATAAAACAATCAAAAAGACTCAAACATACTACAACAATAAGACACAAATAAGACACCCCCCCAAATTTAAATCACACATTGTCCCCAATGTGTGTAAGACTCAAAGACAATAAAAGAAAAGGACACTTACAGACTTGGTTTAAAATGGTGGCGGTGGCGGTGGATAATGCATTGAATCCCGTGAGAGGGGATGGGCTCAGGATTTTTGATTTGGAGAAAGGGCCGTCGGATTAGGGCGTTGTCCAAAAATTTAGATTTTTCCGTCGTGGAGCCGAGGCCCTGCAAATGGGCGCCGCGACGCTCAAACTTCTGGACTTCTTCTGATCTTTTGGCATCGCGGCGCTTTGCCGATTTTCTGAAAATCCTTGGCTTATCTTCAGTTTTCGCCCTCCAAGTTCTTGGCCTTGCACCTGTCATCACAACACATAGCACTACCTCCGTGAGACTGTTCTAAGTAAAGACTAATTGCATTAAAGTAAATAAAATTGAAATACCTTGGGTTGCCTCCTGCTGGCGTTATCTTTAACGTCTTTTAGCCGGACGCAAGTTCCTTAACTCAAAGTGTGGGGTAGATTAACCACAACCAATCCATTTTTCCACATTTTTCTTTTTCTTCTGTTTCTCTTTTAAAATTATTTTCAAGGAAGGTTCAGAACACATGCCGCTTTGCGGAGGTTCAACATCATGTACTTGCTTTGGTGGCCTATCTCCCTTGGTTTGGCTTGCTCGCTCACGGGGTTACGATGGTCTTGATTGCAGCACACGCTCATGATCAGTGTCTCAATAACGTGTTTAAACACTTTAAACACCATTTCTTCGCTCTCCACCTCAATGTCGCTTCTCTTTTTCTACATCGATCAGGGCTCTCTCTGTCGCCAAGAACGGTCTCCCCAATATGATGGGGATCTCTGCATCCTCTTCCATGTCAAGAATGAGGAAGTCCGCAGGAAAAAAGAATTTTCCTACTTTAACAAGTGATCGGTGTATTTTATATACACATTTTGAGTCAGTTTTAGTTAGTCTTTTGTCCTTTTTTGTACAAATAAGTGTCGTATTAGGATAGTTTTCCTTTCTTTTGAGTCAAAGTGGTTAAAATGGCCAAATGGCGGAAAATGAGCTAAAAGAGGGCAAAAGAGGAGGTTCCAGAGCTAAAAACAGAGAAAGTGGCGAACGAGGCAGAATCGCGGGTCAGCGCCGCGGCGCCTCATGCCAACAATAGCAGGGCCGCGGCGCCCAATATCCAGAGAGGCTGCAGAAGTCCCAGCGCCACGGCGCCTCATGTCAACAGGTGTAGGGATGCGGCACCTAATAATCAGAGAGGCTACAAAAGAAGGAGAGTCGCGGCGCCACGCACTGACGAAGAAATGCCGCGCGCCAATTCACCCGGCGACCACGAGTTCCGGCGCCGACGCGGGAAAAATCAGGGTTTTGACGATTTTCTGGGCCAGGCCTGCAGGGAAAATAGAGAGGCGGTTTTCAGCCTATAAAAGGAGAACCCTAGGCAGATTTTAAGGGTTCCCCTTCTTTCACAACTCAAGATTCTTGCTTGGAGATTGGAGACCATAATTTAGTACTTTCTTTTCCTTTTTCTTTTCTTTATTTCGCTTTTGTCGATGACTTTTGAATTAGTTCTTGTCATGTCAATGGCTAGGAACTAATTCTCTTATAGGGCTTTCCATGTTAATTCTCTAGAAACTTATGTTATGAATTAATACATGTTTATGGTTATTATTCTTCTTTGAGAGATTTATCCAATAATTGCGTTGAATGCTTGGTAATTAATTGACAACTAATTATCACTATATGATTTCTAATTTACTTCGAAAGGAGAGATTGTGAATATGCTGTAAGTTGGGTAGACATTCTTGGATTGGGGATGAAAATACCTCAATTATTTATGTAGCGTTAATGAGGCTTAAAACCCTAATTTTGTGCGTAGTGCGTGACGGTTAACTAGGTTTTGTTCTTAATCCTCCTATAGAGTTATCCTTATCACCGAAAGGTAGGTAAGGTGCAATCTTTGTTGAGTGTTTATATATCCTTAACGGGAATATAAAACGATTTCGTAAACCTGCTTTCTCCGAAAGAAGAAGTCCATAATTCATTGCATTAATAAATAACATAAGCGGATAGTTGAAGAGACATGGAAGCCCTATTCCATCACATCTGAAGTAATCTCATTAGTTAAATTAGTCTTTATAATTCTTAGTTATAAACAACAAATCCAAATATCAATTGTCAAATAGATACCAAAAGATAGACAGTTGATACTTGAACCCTAATCCTTGTGGACGATATTCGGTCTTACCAGGACTATATTACTTGTCACGATAACGTGCACTTGCGTTAAAGTGTGTGCATCTTTTCGCGCATCAAGTTTTTGGCGCCGTTGCCGGGGATTAGGCATAGTTCAATATCAAATTTATCTATTTTTAATTTCTAATTTGGTTTTTTTTTTTTTAGTTTTAATTTTCACGTTTTTCGTTATTTTTGGTAAAAATCAGGGTGCCGTGATTTGTTGTCTATTTTTGATCTATTTCAGGAAATCAGTTTATGCGAAGGAGAATAGGAGCAGACACTTTTGTTCCCTTCAATCCAGAAATTGAGAAAACCTGTAAACAGAACAGAAATAATCAACGGATTGCAACCTTGATAGAGATGGACGGTGTCCAAAACAACAACATGTTGAGAGAAGGGTTAGGAGAAAATCAACCCAATCCAGCCATACCTCGGCAAGTACCTATGGATGTCGAGGAAAGAGTTCAAGTCCAGGCAGAAAGGAGGTTGGGAGACTACGTGCTGCCTAGAGTGAATGGAGCACAGACATGTATTAGGTGATCGGTGTATTTTATATACACCTTTTGAGTCAGTTTTAGTTAGTCTTTTGTCCCGTTTTGCACATATAAGTGTCGTATTAGGATAGTTTTTCTTTCTTTTGAGTCAAAGTGGTTAAAATGGCCAAATGGCGGAAAAGGAGCAAAAAGAGGGCAAAAGAGAGATGCGAGCCGAAAACAGAGAGTGGCGAACGAGGGCGAAAATCAGACAAACGCGCGGCGCCTCCTGCGAAAGCGAGGCGCGGCGCCCACTATTCGAGAGACAGAGACTCAGGCGCGCGCCTCGAATAGCGATGATGGTCGCGGCGCTAAACATCCGAGGAGTTACAGAAAATACAGCGGGCGCCTCGAGCAGATAGCAGGGCGCGGCGCCAAAACACGCGACGGATTAGAACTTCCGCAGCCGCGCATGCGAAGGTCGCTGGCCGACGCGAAAAATTAGGTTTTTGACGAATTTACGGCCGGGCACGAAGGAAAAGAGGAGGCGGTTGCAGCCTATAAAAGGAGAACCTGGCGCTTTTGGCGTTCCTTCTTGCACAACTCAAGACTTTTTCTTGGAGATTGGATACCATTAATTTAGTAATTTCTTTTCCTTTTATTTACTTTATTTCAGTTTTGTATGATGAACATGGAATTAGTTCTTGTCATGTCAATGGCTAGGAACTAATTCTCTTATAGGGCTTTCTATGTTGAATTGCTTGAAACTTATGTTATAAATTAATGCATGCTTATGGTTATTGTTCTTATTGTGAGATCTATCCAATAATTGAGTTGAATTCTTGGTAATTAATTGACAACTAATTATCACTATATGATTTCTAATCGATTCGAAAGGGGATTGTGAATATCTTTGTAAGTTGGGTAGCGTTCTGGATTGGGGATGAAAATACCTCAATTATTTATGTAAGCGTTGATGAGAGGCTTAACAACCCTAATTTTGCGCATTGTGCGTGACGGTCAACTAGGTTTTGTTCTTAATCCTCCTATAAAGTTACCCTTATCACCGAAGGTAGGTAGGAACGACATCGGGGTGAGTGTTTATATAACTTAACGGAGTATAAAACGATTTCGTAAATCTGCTTTCTCCAAAAGAAGAACACCATAAGTAATGCATTAGTAAGTAGCATAAGCGGATAGTGAGGATACATAGAAGCCATATTCTCATCACATCTGAAGTAAACCTTTATACTTTAAATAGTTTTCATAATTCTTAGTTATAAACAACCAAATCAATTATCAATTCGCCAAATAGATACTAGAAAATAGATAGTTGGTACTTGAACCCTAATCCCAGAGGACGATATTCGGTCTTATCAAAGACTATACTACTTGATACGATAACGTGCACTTGCGTTTAAAGTGTGTGCATCATAACGTGCATCAAGTTTTTGGCGCCGTTGCCGGGGACTAGGCAATAGTTCAATATCAAATTTGTCTATTTTTAATTTCTAATTTGGTTTTTTTTTTAATTTTTTTTTTTTTTTTTTTACGTTTTTCTTTTGAAAATTCGAGGTGCCGTGATTTGTTATGCTTTTATCTATTTCGTGAAGTCGTTTATGCTAAGGAGAAGAGGAGCGGACACTCGCTCCTTCAATCCGTAAATTGAGAAAACCGCAAATGTAACAGAAAGAATCACGGATTGCAACCTTGTAGATGAACCGCGTTCAAAACAACAACTGACGGGAGAAGGGTTAGGTGAGAATCAACCCCATCCAGGAATACCTAGGCAAGCGCCAATAGACGTGGAAGAGAGAGTCCAAATCCAGCCAGAAAGAAGTTTGGGAGATTATGTGCGGCCAAGAGTGAATGGAGCACAGACTTGCATTAGGCTCCCTACAATAGTAGCCAACAATTTCGAAATAAAACCGCGATTCTCGAAGACGGCATAAAGACAGGCAATTCGAGGATCGCCATCTGAGGATCCACATATGCACATAGCTAATTTCTTGGAGCTATGTGCCACTTTCGATATAACGGCGCATCGATGATGCCGTCAGATTGAGGCTCTTTCCCTTCTCACTCGTGGATAGAGCAAAGTATGGTTGAATTCCCACACCGATTCGATATTCACACGGCACGAAATGCACGTAAATTCCTAGCCAAGTTCTTTCCCCATGTAAAGCAAAAGAAATTCATGGCGGAGTTGAACAACTTCTACCAAGTCATGGAGAGTCCTTATATGAAGCTTGGGAAAGGTTCAAGGATCTACAAAGAAAGTGTCCACACCATCGCATCGAAGTTGTGGAACTTGGTCCACATCTTCTACAACGGGTGAGCAAAGACAAATCGAATCCATCATAGACGCAGAAGCAGTGGAGCATTCATGAGGAAACAATGCCCACGACGCTCACGAAGTTATTGAAGATATGACCACTAACAACCATGTCACTGAAGAGAGGGAGACTAGTGGGAGAAGAATCGTGGGAGTCCACGAGATAGATGCTATTGCTGCCTTGAATGCCCAAGTGGCTCTTCTAGCGAAACAAATGCAAAGAACATACAAAGGTCAAGAAATGCCGCATGCATGCCTAAAAGTTGTGAGATATGTGGTGGCCCACATACATTTGATAGGTGTCCTTCAGCGGATCCCAACAATATACCAATGGAGCAGGCAGAGTGTCAAGCAGTAGGTAATTACTGAGGCAACAGAACAACCCTACTCAAACACTTATAATCCAGGTGGAGGAATCACCCAAATTTCTCATGGAAAGGAGATCGGGCAGAATCAATATCGTGGCGCAGAACTCCGCACTGGGCGCAGAACCAATATCGTGGCAGCAGACCAGTATAGGGCAGATCGTAACCAAGCAGCATTTTAATCAACACCTTCACTCAAGCCCCGCAAAGATCAACGCTCAATGTACCGATTCAGAAGAAAAGCCGACGAGCCGAAGTACAGGACAAAGACTTACAATGCCTGCACCCGCCATGACAGGTTAGATCCTCATTCAGAACTTGGAAACTCAGTGGTCACCGCAGCAAGCAAACATCGTACGTGGCATTGCCAAGCAATGCAAAAGTAAACCGAGAGAGCAAGTTGTCGCAGCAATGAGAAGTTGGAAGACTGAGCAGCAGTCACCTCAACCAGTAGTTGAGAAGCAAGCAGAGTTAGAAAAAGATAAGGTGATTGAGCCTAGCCCAACAGTAGAAAAAACTCCAGAAAAGGAGTATACAGAGAAGATCCCTTTCCCACAGAGACTACAGCGAAAGGCGGTTGATAAACAATTCTCCAAAATTTTGGAGACATTCAGAAGTCAGATATCAACATACCTTTCATGAAGATTAGAGCAAATGCCCTCCTATTTCAAGTTTATGAAGGAGATTTTGGGAAGACGAAAGTCGACAGAGTACGAAATAGTAGAAATAACAGAAGAGTGTAGTGCTATATTGAAGAAGAAGTTGCCACCTAAGCTAAAAGATCCAGGGAGCTTCACACTACCTTGCACAGCCAAGGTGGTAACTTGCAACAGAGCGCTATGTGATTTAGGGGCAAGTATAAATCTAATGCCTCTATCGTATTCAAAAGATCGAGTCAGCGAGGCCAAACCAACCACGCAGCCCGCAGCCTACCGACAGATGACAATGGTTCATCCAAGAGGCAAGATCGAGGACGTAATTGTGAAAGTAGGAAATTCTTCTTTCCCGCAGATTTCCTCATCCTCGATATGGAAGAAGACGAAATCCCGATCATATCGGGAGGCCATTCCTAGCAACGGAGAGCTTTGATTGATGCTGAAAGAGGAACTAACACTAAGGGTGGAGAATGAAGAAATGGTGTTTAAAGTTTTTAAACACATCATCGAGCCACCAACAATAAGTGGGTGCTTTGCAATCAAGACCATCAAACCCCCATGCCACCATTACAAGTCAACCAAAGAGCGATGAGCCCAAGAAAGCGTGCATGGTTTGTCGAAACGCCACTAAAGGAGGTAAGTGTTCATGAACTCCTATTACCGATAACGCTAAAAAGAAAAGAAGAAAAGAAAACGCCAAACGCGGAGGAAATGGATAGGTCGGCTTAATCCTCCCAAGGTTATTAAGGCTAAGGAACTTGCGTCCGCTAAAAGACGTTAAAGATAGCTAGTTGGGAGGCAACCCAACGCTTTTTCAATTATGTCATTTTAATTTCTCTTTAGTTTATTTTATTTTGTCTAGAAATCTCTACTGCCTGGGGCTTGTGTTTGAGCCGTGGATTGACAGTACACTAAATAAATCAAGACAAGCAAGGATTTAAAGCGTAGCCATGCGCGCCTAATAAGGGTGCGCGCCAAAAGAATCAATGTACATCGAAAGTAAGAGCCGCGCGCTGCGAGCAGGCCGCAGAGAATTCCAGAAGGTTTGCCATGTTAGGGAGATGACTCAGGCATTTCTTTGATAGCCAATTCTTACCATTCTTTTCTATCCTGTACTTTAAAAAAATATATCCCTAGTCAGCCCCATTGAGCCTAAATTTGAAACTTCTTCTTTGACACCCTATATTCCCACAAATTGTGCCATAAGTGAAAATATGAAATAGTGGAGTACAATATGTTAAAAATAAGAAACAAAAAGAGTGAACAAGTTTGATGCACCCCAATGGAAAAGTAATAAGAAAGAGGCAAAAGCCTAAGTTTGGGGGTGCCTATTAGTATAATACACTTCACTCTCCCAAAACAAAAGAGGGAAGGATAGAATTCAAGTCAAGGAAAGAATCAAAAGAAAAAGGGAAAAATTGAAAAGCCAAAGAGTTTATGGTATGCAACAACGAGCCTAAATGCCTATCTTTACCAACCCCTACCTAAGCCTACATTACAACTCTTAAAGTCCCAAGATCTCTTTATGCATATCCGTAATTAGTGGAGAATAGCAAGTAAGCATGTCATAGGAATTCTTGAATTTATATGCATGATTTAGTATATTGACTTCCATTAAGCATGATGAATATGAGTTTGCAAATATTTAGCTTCATGCTTAAAGGTTGAAAATTTCACGCTATATGTTCCTACATATTATTCTCGCTAACCTTCATGTTTTTCTAGTTAACATTTATGCAAAGAAAAGTGATTAATGACAGGAGTCTTTTATTTTTCGCTTCTTTGAGTCTTTATTTTATTTCTTTCATCTTGCTCGAGGGCAGCAAAGGTTAAGTTTGGGTATTTGATCTGTATTTTATATACACCTTTCGAGTGGCTTTAGTTAGTCTTTTGTCCCGCTTGCACATATAAGTGTCGACAGATAGTTTTTCTTTCTTTTGAGTCAAAGTGGTTAAATGGCCAAATGGCGGAAAAGGAGCAAAAGAGTGAGACGCCAGAGCCGAAAACAGAAAGTGGCGAACGAGGGCGAATCCAGACTGGCGCGACGCCTCGCAGCTAAAGCAGGGTCGCGCGCCCACTATTCGTAGAGATGTAAGACTCAGCCGCCGCGCCTCGACAGATGATGCCGCAGCCGCTAAACATCCGGTGAGCTACGAAGATACATGGCGGCCGCCTCGCATGCCAGAGCAGCGTATCGCGCGCCAAAACACCCGGACGGACAGATCTTCCCGGGCGCCTGTCACAGGTCGCGCGACGCTGAAAAAATTAGGTTTTTGGACGCACTTCGGCCAGCTCAAGGAAAAGAGGAGGCGGCTATGCCTATAAAAGGAGAACCCTAGGCGCTGAGCTGCCTCTTCGCACAACTCAAGACTTTTTCGAGATCGATACCATTAATTTAGTAATTTCTTTTCCTTTTCTTTACTTTATTTCCGCTTTGTATGATGATGAATACGGAATTAGTTCTCACATGTCAACGGCCAGAAACTAATTCTCTTATAGGCTTTCTATGTTGAATTGCTTGAAACTTATGTTATAAATTAATGCACGCTTATGGTTATTGTTCTTATCAGGAGATCTATCCAATAATTGAGTTGAATTCTGGTAATTAATTGACAACTAATTATCTCTATATGATTTCTAATCGATTCAAAAAGGGGATTGTGAATACGTTGTAAGTTGGGTAGACATTCTCGATCGGGGATTTAAAATACCTCAATTATTTACGAAGCGCTGATTAGAGGCTTAACAACCCTAATTTTGCGCATCATGCGTGACTGGCCAACTAGGTTTTTGTTCTTAATCCTCCTATAAAGTTACCCTTATCACCGAAAGGTAGGTAAGGAATGATATCGGGTCGAGTGTTTATATAACTTAACGGAGTATAAAACGATTTCAGAAACCCGCTTTCTCCAAAAGAAGAACACCATAAGTAATGCATTAGTAAGTAGCATAAGCGGATAGCGAGGATACATAAGCCCTATTCTCATCACATCCAAGTAAACCTTTATACTTTAAATAGTTTTCATAATTCTTAGTTATAAACAACCAAATCAATTATCAATTCGCCAAATAGATACTAGAAAATAGATAGTCGGGTACTTGAACCCTAATCCCAGAGGACGATATTCGGGTCTTATCAAAGACTATACTACTTGATACGATAACGCACTTGCATGCTAAAGTGTGCATCTTAACGCCGCATCATTAGGCTCCCCGCCATAGGAGCAAACAACTTCAAATAAAACCAATGATTCTCGGCACGGTACAACACACTGCAATTTGGAGGATCGCCATCTGAGGATCACATACGCACATAGCTAATTTCGAGCTATGTGCAACTTTTCGATATAACTGCGCATCGATGATGCCGTCAGATTGAGGCTCTTTCCTTCTCACTCGTGGATGAGCAAAGTATGGTTGAATTCCCCGCCACTGATTCGATTATTACATGGCACGAAATGGCACGTAAATTCCTAGCCAAGTTCTTTCCCCATGCAAAGCAAAGAAATCGAGAGTGGAGTTGAACAACTTCTACCAAGCAGACGGAGAGTCCTTATACGAAGCTTGGGAAAGGTTCAAGGACTTGCAAAGAAAATGCCCACATCATCAGATTGAAGTCAGGAACTTGGTCCACATCTTCTACAACGGTTGAGCAAAGATAACCGTAACCATCATAGATGCAGCAAAGAAAGGGGCATTCATGAGAAAACAACACGACGCCATGAGTTATCGAAGATATGGCCACCAAAACCATGTCACGTACAGAGGTCGCATGGGAGAAGAATAGAGAGTCCACGAATGGGGATGCTATTGTCGCTTGAACGCCTAAGCGGCCCTTTTGGCAAAACAAATACAAAGAACATACAATGTCGCGAACGCGTGCAGATGCCTAAAGTTGTGAAATATGTGATGGCCCACATACATTTGATAGGTGTCCTTCAGCTGATCCCAATAATATACCAATGGAGCAGGCAGAGTGTCAGGCCGTGGGTAATTATCAGAGGCCACAGAACAATCCATACTCCAACACTTATAATCCAGGGTGGAGAAATCACCCAAATTTCTCATGGAGAGGAGACCAGGGGCAGCAGAATCAATACAGGGGCCAGTATCAACCCCAGCAGAACCAAAATCAGCAGCCCTTTACTCAGGCCCAGCATCCTCAACAGTTCAATGCACCGGTTCAGCAAGAAAAGCCAGACGAGCTAAAAGTACAGGATAACACTCGCTAACGCCTGCACTCGCCATGACATGCTAGATCCTCGCTCAGAACTTGAGACACAAGTGGGTCACTAGCAAAGCAGCAAACAAAGAGCCACAGTGGTACATCACAAGCACTACAGAGGTAAATCCGAGGAGCAGGTCAGCAAATGAGAAGTTGGAAAACAATGAGCAAAGCTTTCTTCACCAATAGTTGAAAAAAGGGCAGAGATAGAAAAAGAGAAAGTGGTTGAACCTAGCCCAGTGGTAGAGAAAACCTGCAGAATGAGTATACAGAAAAGATTCTTTTCCCAGAGATTACAAATGAAGGCGTTGATAAACAATTCTCCAAATTCTGAGATATTCATGAAGTCGCATATCAACATACCTTTTATAGAGGCTTTGGAGCAGATGCCTTCCTATTTCAAGTTCATGAAGGAAATATCAGGGAAGAAGAAGAGTCATGAATATGAGATAAGAGCACTACTGTAAGAGTGTAGGCTATCTGCAAGAAGTTGCCACCAAAACTAAAGGATCCGCGAAGCTTTACACTACCTGCACAAAGGGTGGTGACTTGCAACAGAGCTCAGGTGATTTAGGCAAGTATAAATCACGCCTTATCGCATTTAAAAGATCGAGTCATGAGGCCAAACCAACCACGAAGCCCGCACTGGCCGACAGATGCTGGTTCATCCAAGAGGCAAGATCGAGAACGTGATTGCGAAAGTAGGAAAATTCTTCTTTCCCGCAGACTTTCTCATTCTTGACGTGGAAGAAGACGCGAAATCCCTATCATATCGGGAGACCATTCCTAGCAACGGGAGCTTTGATTGACGCTGAAAGACGAGTCGACATTAAGGGCGGAGAATGAAGAAATGGTGTTTAAAGTTTTAAACACGCCATCGAGCCACCAACCATGAGCAGTGCTTTGCAATCGCACCATCAAGCCCCCGAGCCATTACAAGTCAACCAAAGGAGACGAGCCCACGAAAGCGGTATGGTTTGCCAAACCCCACCGACGCAAGTATGTGTTCCGAACTCCCCATCGAGCAATGCTAAGAAGAAAAGAAGAAAAAGAAAATGCAAATTGTGGAGGAATGGATTAGTTGGGGCTTGATCCACCCCACTGTTATTAAAACTATGAACTTGCGTCCGCTAAAAGACGTTAAAGATAACTACTGGGAGGCAACCCAAGGTATTTCAGTTTATTTTATTTTAATATAGTAGTTTTTATTAAGAACGGACTCACAGAGGTAGTTTTTGTGCATGATTGATGTGCAGTGCCAATAAACCGGGCGAAATCAAGAAAAGCCGTGATTTCGTGAAAATGGTTAGCGCCGCGCGCCAGAGCAGGCCGTGGCGCGCCAAAAACTAGAAAAATGCCAGTCTAAGCGCCGCGCCAGAATGTGGCCGCGCGCAGAAGTCCCGAAGAAGTAGACATCGGGCGCCAAGGTGCAAAAGCAGGCCGCGACAAGCCGGAAATCTAAACTTAAAAACGCCTAAATCGATTTGCCCCAAATTCAAAACCAAAACCTAACCCCTCCTCCAAAAACACACGAAATCCAAAAATTCCACAAATCCAACCCAACCACAACCAAAACTCTTAAATTCCTAAAAACCCTTAGCTATCTCAAACAACACAGCGCCATTCCATAGCCTCAAACCACCATTAGAAACAAGAACAGCTTGAATACTCTCATATAAAGGTAATTTTTTTATGTTCTTGAGATCTTTATCAAGTCACTTGAGGTAGTAGTTTGAAAGAGTATTGCAGTTGTGAAGTAGTTCGGGTCAAAAATTGATCGCGAAGTTCGGAGAAAGAGTAGAAAAGGATGCGGGTATCGAGTAGTAGAAATCAAGCTCGGGGTGTTTTGTGTTTTAGCCGCTAGATTGTTGATCGTGTTAGAGAACATTTGTGCAATTAAGATCAGAAGTCGCAGAACCGTTGTTTACCATGTCCACCGAAAAGAAGAGCCTTCACATCCACTCCAGCCCCACATTACGATGATACTAGGTTTGTGAGCTACCAAGCTTTCCAAAGATACAAAAAGCTGATACTGCACTTAATCCTCGGAAGGAACGGACTATCGAGGAGTCGCTTCGGGAAAAGGATGTTTACGAGTCCATTCGGCAATGATCGAGCTGGGGTGGAGGAGATTTGTAACCGGAGAAGATAGCACCAAATAACACAACAACGGCGCGTGAATTTATGCCAACTTTCCCGAGAGGGTGGAGCGGATGCTTTGCGAGGAAGATATATGCCCGTGACTACAGACGGATAAATACGGCTCTAAATACGGCTGATGTCAAGAAAGTGATGATTGGAACCACTTTAGAACACGGTCTAGAAGACCTCCAATATCGACCGAATGCCGTCGCAGACATTGTCGAAAGTTACCCCCGGGTCGCTTTTGATATTGCAAGAAATGGGTCAAGAGCACTAAGCAAAGCATTAACAAAGCAAAGCGGTTGGCTATATTTCGTCACCGCATGATTCCATCCACGACTTCACCGTGAGTGCCGTAAGATAGATTGTCGATATATGGAATTATGAGGATGACGATTGACGCGGGAAAGAGATAGTGCAGAGCATTGAAGAGATCACAGATTGGTGACAACAGCGGATCGAGACATGGCTCACTTATCACGAATTTGCGCCACGAACGGGTCCCAATCCTACCCACCGATACTAATGAAAGAAACCAACCGCCAGGTCCTGGGTTAGTGCACTCTTTCCTGCACTCCAAGCCCCCAAAGAGCGTAAGAAGAGCACAACCAGCAGAAGAAGAAGAAAGCAGCAGAGGTCGCAACGAACGAAGATGAGCCCAAATAGGGCTCAATACGCGCAGACCTAGCCACCACCAACCACGTATGTAACCTTCAAAGGCCCATGATGGAGAAATTGCTTTAATCGATGAGGATGATGCAGAGTTTGGACACAAGTGATCCATTTAACAACAAGAAACAAGGCAACAAATCAACGAGATGAGTTATTTGTTCAGTCAGTGGTCCATGCACTATCCCATGCCACCGCCACCACCACCATTTTAGCCAAAGTCTGTAAGTGCCTTATTTCTTTTATTGTCTTTGAGTCTACACACATTGGGGACAATGTGTGATTTAAGTTTGGGGGTGTTTTATTTTGTTTTATTTGTGTCTTGTTTTATTTGTGTCATGTTATGTTTTATTTAAGTCTTTTGATTGTTTTTTATGTATTTTTGAGTCACAAATTTTTTTCTTTTTGAGTCATAATTGTCTGTCAAAAGATCATGTATGCTATAGTTGCTAGAAACACCTAGTGAAGGAAGGTGGAATAATGTAATGGAATAAAAACAACTATCTAAACACTTAGGTTAGATATGCCAAAACTCACAAAACTGCCTATTTGGAGTTTCTTGCCTAAATTATGCATGCTAAATGATGAAAACTTACGTGTTATGATTGCTAGCTATTCGAGGCTAAATAGTTAGATATGCATGTTGTGAGATGACTCGACATTTCTTTGATAGTCAATTTACCATTCTTTCTATCCCGGACTTTAAAAGTACCCCTAGTCAGCCCCTTGAGCCTAAAAATTGAAACTTCTTCTTTGACACCCTATATTCCCACAAATTGTGCCATAAGTAAAAATGTGAAGTAGTGGAATAAATTGTATTAAAAAAAAAGACAAAAAGAGTGAATGAGCTTGTTGCACCCCAATAAAAAAGTAATAAGAAATAGGCAAAAGCCTAAGTTCGAGGTGCTCACATTATTATACATTTCACTCTCCCAAAACAAAAGAGGGAAAAGATAGAATCGAAGTGAAGGAAAGAACACAAAGAAAAAGGTAAATATTGAAAAGCTAAAGAGCTTATGGTACACGAAATGAGCCTAAAAATACCTATTTTTACCTACCTATACCTAAGCCTACATTACAACCCTTAAAGTCCTGAAGATCTCTTTTATGCATATCCAGGATTAGTGGAGAATAGCAAGTAAGCATGCCATAAGAATTTTTGAATTTATATGCATGATTTAGTATATTAACTTCCATTAAGCATGATGAATACGAGTTTAAGTAAATATCTAGTTTAATGTGTTTAGTGTGCTGAAAATTTCATGCTATATGTTCCTGCATATTACTCTGTTAACCTTCATGTTTTTCTAGTTAACATTAATGCAGCAAAAGTGATCAATGTCAGTGAGTCTTTTATCTTTCGTTTTTTTTTTAGTCTTTTATTTCTTTCTTTCTATCTTTGCTCGAGGGCGAGCAAAGGTTAAGTTTAGGGGTATTTGATCGGTGTATTTTATATACACTTTTTGAGTCAGTTTTAGTTAGTCTTTTGTCCTTTTTTGTACAAATAAGTGTCGTATTAGGATACTTTTCCTTTCTTTTGAGTCAAAGTGGTTAAAATGGTCAAATGGCGGAAAATGAGCTAAAAGAGGAGGTTCCAGAGCTAAAAACAGATAAAGTGGTGAACGAGGCAGAATCGCGGGTCAGCGCCGCGGCGCCTCATGCCAATAATAGCAGGGCCGCGACGCCTAATATCCGCAGAGGTCGCAGGTCCCAGCGCCATGCGCCACGTCAACACCGCAGGCCGCGACGCCTAATCATCGTGAGAGGCTGTATACGAGGGCCGCGCGCCATGCACTACGTAGAACTGGCCGCGCGCCAATTCACCCGGCGATCACAGTTTGCGCCGCGCCGAAGCATGGCCGCGCGCCGACGCTGAAAAATCGTGGTTTTGACGATTTTCTCGCCAGCTCGCAGGAAAATAGAGAGGCGGTTTTCACTTATAAAAGGAGAACCCTAGGCAGATTTTAAGGTTCCCTTCGCACAACTCAAGATTCTTGCTTGGATATCGAGACCATAATTTAGTAGTTTCTTTTCCTTTTCTTTTCTTTATTTCGCTTTTTGTCTGATGACTTTTGAATTAGTTCTGTCATGTCAATGGCTAGAACTAATTCTCTTATAGGCTTTCCATGTTAATTCTCTAGAAACTTATGTTATGAATTAATGCATGTTTATGGTTATTATTCTTCTTTGAGAGATTTATCCAATAATCATGAATGCTTGGTAATTAATTGACAACTAATTATCACTATATGATTTCTAATTTACTCGAAAGGAGAGATTGTGAATACGATGTGTTGGTAGACATTCTCGATCGAGGATGAAAATACCTCAATTATTTACGTAGCGCACGCAGGCTTAAAAACCCTAATTTTGCTCACGCGCGATTGCTAACTAGGTTTTTGTTCTAATCCTCCTATGAGTTATCCTCATCACCGAAAGGTAGGTAAGGTGCAATATCAGTCGAGTGTTTATATATCCTTAACGGAATATAAAACGATTTCAGAAACCCGCTTCTCCGAGAAGAAGTCCATAATTCATTGCATTAATAAATAACATGTTGATAGTCAAGAGACATGGAAGCCCTATTCCCATCACATCCAAGTAAACTCATTAGTTAAATTAGTCTTTATAATTCTTAGTTATAAACAACAAATCCAAATATCAATTGCCAAATAGATACCAAAAGATAGACAACTGATACTTGAACCCTAATCCTCATGGACGATATTCGGTCTTACCAGACTATATTACTTGTCACGATAACGCACTTCAAGTAAAGTGTGTGCATCTTTTCGCGCATCAACAAGCACATCCTCAATCTTCCCCTCGTGCACCAACGTTTCATCGGGCTAGTTACAAGCTCACCGTGGTTGGTTTTGCCTCACCTAACTCCAACCGCTTAAACACCGACAAAGGCATCAATTTATGCTTGCCCCTAAATCACAAAGCGGCCTCACTGCATGTCACCTCGCCAATCAGGTAAGGAAACGAAGCTCCACGGGTCTTTTAGTTTGTGGGCAACTTCTTCTCGCAGGATAGCACCGCACTCTCGCCTGCCACCATCTCATATTCTCGCTAGTTTCTTCTTCTTTCCCAAAATCTCCTTCATGAATTTAAAATAGGAAGGCATTTGCTCCAACGCCTATGAAGCGGTATGTTGATATGTAACTTTCGAACGTATCCAAAACTTCGAGAATTGTTTATCAACTACCTTCCTCTCGCAGCTCGTGGAAACGGATCTTCTCAAGATACTCCTTCTCCGAGCTTTCTACCATCGGGCGAAGCTTCAACCACCTTCTCTTTCTCTATTTCTACCATTTGTTCAACCGCTGAGGTGTACGCCGCCCAACTGCTTACCACTTCTCACCGCATCGCTCGCATTGTTCTCAGTGGTTCATCTCTGTGTTTCGCAAAGTGTACCGCCCAATCGTTGTTCTGGGGTCTCGATAGTTACCTACAACTCGCACTCTACTTGCTCGATTGACATATTATTAGGATCACCACGGGCATCTGCTGAACGATGTGACCACCACACATTTCATGCCTTCTTGACATCCGCACCGCATTTACAGACATCAGATGTTGTTGCAGCTTGGTTGTGCGGTCACTGGGCATTCAGTGGCGTTGATGGCATCTATCTCATGAACTCCCAACGCTTCTTCTTCCACTCATTTGTCTATCTTCCGTGATACGGTTATCGTGGCCATGTCTCCCAATAAGTCGTGAGCTTCATGGGTTGTTTTCCTCATAAAGGTCCCACCTGCTGCTGCATCAATAATTGTTCTGGTTGTTCCGCTCAGCCCATTATAGGATATGTGGACCAAGTTCCACAACTCAATACTGTGGTGTGGGCACTTTCTCTCGCAGTTCTGAACCTCTCCCAAGCTTCAGATAATGATTCCCTATCGGCTTGGTAGAAACTATTCAGCTCCCCTCTCAACTTTGCTGCTTTGCATGGTGGGAAGAATTTTGCCAAAAATTTCTGTGCCAGCTCTTGCCATGTAAAAATTGAATCAGCTGGCAAAGAATTCAACTATACTTTTGCTCTATCCCCGAGCGAGAAGGAAAGAGCTCTCAACTGACTGGCCATCAAGAATACCATTATATTCGAACGCTGCACATAGCTCCAAGAAATTAGCTACGCGCATGTGGATCCTCCGATGGCAACCTCCAAACCGCACCGTTCTCGCACTCATGCTTAGAATTGCCGCTTTATCTCAAAGTTGTTTGCTCCTATTGCAGGGAGCCTAATACATGTTTGTGCTCCGTTAACCCTCGGCATCACGTAATCACCCAAGATTCTCTCTGCTTGGACCTGAACTCTCTCCTCCACATCCATCGGCATTCTCCGAGACATTCCTTGGTTAGGTTGATTTTCACCTAACCCTCTCTCAAAGACATTGTTGTTTCGACGCCGCCCATCTCTATTAAGGCCAAATTACCGGTTCCTTCGCTCTTTT
Source organism: Przewalskia tangutica (assembly GCA_029844215.1). Lineage (NCBI taxonomy): Eukaryota > Viridiplantae > Streptophyta > Magnoliopsida > Solanales > Solanaceae > Przewalskia > Przewalskia tangutica. Next base: position 37,108,923 of record CM056738.1, read on the forward strand.
ACAAGTTTTCTCAATCTGATTGAAGGGAACAAGAGTGTTCCTCTTCTCCTTCGCATAAACCGAGCACTCAAATGTATCAAAACAAACAAGCGGATCACTACACACCGATTTTCACAAAATAAATAAAAATAAAGACAATAAATAAATAATAATGAAAAAATATAAAAACCAAATTAGAAATTAAGAATAGATAAAATTGATATTGAACTATGCCTAATCCTAAGAACGCGCCAAAAACTTGATGCGCGATTTGATGCACACACTTTAACGCAAGTGCACGCCGTCGACTCAAGTAATATAGTCTTCAAGACCGAGTTATCGTCCTCAGGGATTAGTGTTCAAGTATCAACTTCTATTATTTGTTATCTATTTGGTAACCGATATTTGAGTTGTTGATTATGACTAATAATTATAAAGAATAATTAACTATGTGTTTACTTCAAGAATGGAAATAGGCTTCCAAGTCTCCTCAACTATCCACTTATATTACTTATTAATGCAATCAACTACGGTTCTTCTTCTTTCGAGATAGCAGTTTACTAATCCGCTTTATACTCCGTTAAGGCTATATAAACACTCAACCCCAGAGCGCCCTTTCTACCTTTCGATGATAAGGACGACTTATATGAGGATTAAGAACAAAACCCATGTTAACGCTTACACAAGTAATTAATGAATTTTCATCCCAATTCGACCTATGATTACTCAACTACAACATAGTCACAACCTCCTCCTTTCAAGTTTGATTAGAAATCATATAAATAATGATAATTAATGATCAAGTAATTACCAAGCATTCAAAACAACTATCGATAAATCTCAACAATAAGAAGAACAACCATAAACATGCATTAATTCATAAAATAAGGTTCAAGTGAATTGACATGGAAAGTTTTATATTAGAATTAGTTCCTAGCCATAGACATGACAAGAACTAATTCAATATCCAACATAAAACCAAATAAAGTAAAAGAAAGAAAGAAAATTACAAGAGAATTGTCTCCAATCTTGAACTCCAAGACGTGTCAGGTTTGTGCAAGAAAGTGGAACCCTTAAAAACCGATCGTGGTTCTCTTTTATAGCTTCAAAACCGCCTCTAAGGGTTTCCTTCGTGCCCGCCCATAAATTCGCTAAAACCTCGATTTTTCCGCGCCGGCGCTGCGTTCGCGCATCGGCGCCACGGAATTTCAAACTCGATGACGGCGCCGCGCTCGCAACTCATTGCTCGAGGCGCCGCGCTGAACTTCAAGTCCTTCGATATCGGGCGCCGAGGCGCCCGCCTCGTTGCGGAGGCCGCGGCGCCGCAATGGCGTTTCGCCTGTTCGCCACTTTCTCGCATTTTAAGCTCTGAACCTCCACTTTTGCCCTCTTTCGCTCCTTTTCCGCCAAAGAGCTATTTTAACCAATTAGACTCAAAAGAAAGAAAATCTATCCTAAGACGACACGTATTTGTACAAAAAGGGACAAAAGACTCACTAAAAACGACTCAAAAAGTGTATATAAAATACACCGATCAGACACCTTCTCTGAAGCATTCTCTAGGTCCAAGATACATCCCTAGTACGGCCTTGAGTAGTTGTTGGTGCTCGGTCTCTAGTTGGTACAATATAGCATAGCCTCTACCCCTACCTGGAACCCTGCTTCCTCCACATGCCACAACCCTAAGCAATGAGCGCTGGTACGACTATCGCTCTCGATTTCTAGTCGCAATAGATCGTGGTCATCACCATACACGAGAGTGAAACAAAGAAACTTTACAACCGAATACAATCAATTACGCATGATAAGGAATGAATGATTATAACTTTCTTCAATATCTTAAAGCCTCGAATATAGGTACAAATCTCATCGCATCGATTTACAAAACACTTAAACATCGTTCCTATACTCACGAGACCGTGAACCTAAAGATTTGATATCAATTCATCACAACCCAATTTGCAAAGTCAGAAGGACTTACTCCCACCCGATGTCGAACCATCCACAAACGATTAAACAAGTTTAAAACAAGTATACTAAGCTTAATAGAATAAAGTCAAACTAATTTTAAAGTCATAAATATGTCTCATAATCATAAATACAAGAAATAAGTACCAACTCAAAATATGATGTCACAAGTACAAGATATACTAGAATACGAGGTACAAGTTTGGAATAACATCCGAATACACCGCCTAAAAATGAAAAGACATAAATAAAGTAAAGTGGAAAGGAAATCTGCCGCAGATCAGCTAATAACACACCCTAAAACCTCCAGATTATTACCTCAATGGTTAGTGAAATCATGAGTACTGTGGATAGACTATGAACACAAAATGTCATAGCAAGTGTAGTGAGTAAGGAAAATAATGTATATTTGTCAACATCGCTGACCGACCCTAAACTAAAATAGTGGCAGAGTCGATCTTCCGAATACTTACTTCCACATCAATCACAATCCCACTCAACTAAGTCTCCGAGTCAGATATACGCCTTAACTTAGCTGCCGCCCTAATCACAAAGGACACGCCTCGCACCATACCACGTGACACCACATCAAGTTATCAGCGTGGATTAAAGTTAACGTGTCCATACCATCGATGATACAATAAAAAAAATGTTTTGACCTTAAATCGAATAAAATACACACGAACAAGAATAAAAGAATGGAATTTTTAAGTGTCATGTAGCCTTTTTATGATAATTACAGACGTATCTATACCGATCCTCAAGACATCACTGGAGAGTAGGGCCGCTGGCCGCCCACCGGATCGGACTCGGCCTGGCGAGAGAGGGGCTGGTCCGGCTGGGCGGGCCAAAGTGACCGACTAGCGGACGATATCGTGTCCCGCCCCGGCCCCGGGCGGGCCTGACTGCCTGACGGATTTTTTTTTAAATTGTTTTTCACTAAATTAAAAATACTAAATTATAACAAAGTAACATTAACATATAGTCATATAGTGATAGTCATAGACTCATATTATACTATTATAATATTATAGTACTATAATTATACTCATATATAATATATTTATAAAGTATAAAGTATAAACTAAATAATTAAACAAAGACAAGAAGAGTGTAAAAACATCCCAACGTTGTTTTTGGCCTCTTATATTATTAATTATTTCATTAAAATATACAAGATTCAATTACAACATTGTAGTGTAATCGTTGTTGAAAAAATTGCAAAAGACATAGAAAAATTAAAAATTGCAATGAAATAAATTACCAATTTGAAAATACTTTTTCTAGTTTATTTATAATTTCGTGGTTCTTCATTGAATTGGTATATCTTGGTCAAATTGTTCCACGCCGCTACTCATGCCTTCGATAAAATATCGCTGTAGTTTTCGCTCTTCTTCGTTAACTGGTCGATCAGACCTCCTTCGCCTCCGCCAGATCCAAACGCCGACGTAGAGTCGATGTGTAATCGAGAGAGGTTGAAAATTGAAACTTTGCTCAATAGATTAACTCAAGTTAGTTTCAACTTCACCCAAATTCTCAAATTAATAAATAGAGTGATTATGTAGTGTAGACAATGTTGTATATAGAAATTAGAGAAATGTAGGAAGATTTGTGAGAAATAAGAAGAGAAATGAGGTATTTATAGTTGGAAAATCGTTAAAGTGTAATATAATAACTTAGAGTTAAAAATAAATATAAAGGGCAGTGGGTCGGGAGGGAAAGCCAAAACGGTCGTTGTTCAACGCCAAAATGTAAAATGGCCGTTAGACAACGACTATTTTTGACAAATGGCGGATCAAAGCGGATCAAGGATCGGTCCTCGCGACGGGGCGGATCGGGTCCCGGCGGATCTGGCTCGCGCGACCATTCCTCGCCCCGCCTGCTCGAGCCCCGGCCCCGTATTTTTTTAACACGGCTCGGACCGACCGGATTGCCGGTCGCCCGCCCATCGCCACCCTACTGAGAGACATTTTCACGAAAGATAATTAATAAACTTAATAATGCGGGTAAGTGGCATAACAGATGGTATCAAACTTTTAACGTGACGAGCATTAGTACGCGTACCAAGGCCATGATACGGGTATTAGTACGCGGTAGCTGGGTCAGAACGCAAAGAATGCCAAAGCACGTGGCCATTAGACGTCAGATGCTCACATGCCTCATTTTTTATTGTTCAATTGTGTTTGGTACTCTAATAAATTTTGTACACTCGTGATAAACGTGTTGACAAATTTACTTGAACTTATTGGCTATTAAGTATGGATTGTTCATAAATTACTGACTTGTTGCATATTAAACTGGATTGTTGATATATTTACTTGAACTCGCTACTAAGTCTAAATTATTGACAAACTTACATGGAATTATTGGCTATCAAGTCCAAGTTACTGAGATATTTACTCTCTCGCATACCGTGGAACTCGTGGTATATACAAGAGCATATGCATTACATTTTATTATTCACTTCTTATCCGATAAATTATTTATATAATTCTCGATTATTTGATTATCCGAGTACGTACTAACTTGGTACTTGATTATCCTCTACTTGGTACTTAGTAGTTCTTTATATGATTAGATGTATGATATTTGAGTAAGGTAAGTTGGTAAGGTAAAAATAAATTCCTAAATTTCATCACCACTTCTTTCGTCAGGATCTATGACATATATTTAGTACACATGCTTTTCATACTCATACTACACTTCTTGCACTCTTTATGTGCATATTCGACTCGAGCACTAGTGAGCAAGGTAGAGTTGTCTGCTATTCCGTAACACCCTCCTCCTCTATCTTTTATTATTCATGTCTTTATTTGTATCGAGATAATGTACTAGTGGATTTGACTTGTACTTTTCTATTCATAGAGGCTCTTGTACTTATGACACCAATCTTAGATGATTTTGATTGTTTTCATTTTCTTATTATAAAATACTGAGATTAGAAAATTCAAATTATCTTTACTTTTTCTCTTACTTTAACATAATCGATTCAATAATATTGGGTTGACTTATCTATCAGTTGGAAACATAGGTGCAATCACGATTTGTGTTTCTTGGTCGCGAGAGTTTTTCAAAAATCCTAGATTTCTAAGAAGAGGGAGTCCAAGTGTAATTAGACTTTCAATGACATTAATAGTTATTGATACACACCTTCAAATAAGGAAAAAAATTATATAAGATAAAATTTGAATCAATTTTAAATTCCTAAATAGCATAAATTCTTACATACATCAAATTAGGAAAGATTAAATAGGAAAAATTTTATATTAGGAAAATTTTTATATTAGGAAAAATAATTAAATTACAAATTTGTCCAATGTGAACTCTATTTTTATTTTTAAAGGTTAAAAAGGATAAACGGCATTTTGCTTTGAGCTTCGTGCTTTTATAATAGTATAAATATGTATCATTTTGGTCTTGTGATATATGTCGCAATATCTTAAATTATAATGAAGTAATAAGTGTGTATTTGGCCACTTTACGTAAAAATGCATTATATTTAAACTATTTTTAGAAGTAATTACCCTGAATATCGAGTAAATAATTCTTAAATTTATGAAGGGATCAAAAGTACACGATCAAGTAATTAACAACAACAACAACAATAATAAATGCAGTGTTCCTACAAGGTGGTTTGGGAGGTAGGTTGTACACTTAACTTTCCCTACCATGGAGAGAGGTTGTTTTCGATAAACTCTACTGTAAGAAAACACATGTCACTAAATATATGAAATGAGAGAACAAGTAGCAAGATACAAAATAAATGTGTCAACATTTAGTAATACCCATCAAGAAAATAAAAATGATGTGATATCTGACAACTACAACCAAAAAGAAAAGAAGAGATGAGTAAAAGAAATGATAGTTTACCAGATGCTTACATCTTTAGATGAGAACACATAAATGATAGGTGTATGAATTAAGCTCTTTTTTATAATTATGTTGAGTCTTCTCATGGAGCATTTAATTAGCTTCAATGGTGCTTCTAATAAGATCTAGATCTAGGATTTGAATTTTATGAGTTTGAATTCAATATGTGTTTACCTAAATTAATTTATTTCTTTATTTAATTCAAGTTGTCAGCAACCAAGAGAAGACATATACACATGACACACAATTGCTCTAACGATAATAATCATGGTGAGTTTGATTCACTCTAAATATAGCACTGTCATTCAATTGATTCACAGTATCTTTGCAATAAAATAGAAATGAGAAAGAAAGAAAAGGAGGCTCGTAAGAACCAAAGAACACAAGTAAGAGCTTATGTATTATTTGCTATTTCAAATTGTGTTTAATTGCTAGAGGCCAATATTAATCCGTACCTTGCTAAGATGAATTACATGAGAATATGAAGTTCAATGTTGATTTTCACATACAAGATGAGGCACAAAGGTTGCTTAAAAAGATTGAACTAATGATGAAACATATTGAGAACTCAATTGAATGTTAGAATGTGTTTGTATATTGAACAAAGTGAAACTTTTGATAATATATTTTTCGCCTTTTAGGTTCTCATTCACATGTTCAGGTGGTAATCAATGCTTTGGGAAGCACAAAATACAATTTTTATTCACAATTTAAGCTTGTCGTAGTTCTCCTACTAAACTGAGATTTTTCCAAATGAATTGGTAATGAAGCATATGATCCTAAAATATCTACAGCTGATATTATAATTTTCAAGGAATTGAATTTTGAGACGCCACCATTAATGAAAATTGTAAGAGGCGAATTTAGAGGCCAACAATGTTTTGCATGTCCGTTTAGTTTTTGTCCTATAGGCAACCCGTTGGGAGAAAAGTAGTTTCGCTTTGTATTATCAAGATCTTGTATCGCTTGTCAATAAAAATCAAGCTAATACAAGACAAAGACCGCCTCTCCCGTGAGATTACCGATAAGATAAAAATTAAAAATGTGCATGTAGAATATTGTTGATCTCTCGAATTTGCCTCTTACAATTTCCCAATGGTCAACACTTCAAAATCAAATTCCTTGAAAATTATAATATCAACTAGAGATATTTTAGGATCATATACTTACATTACTACCATTTGGAAAATCTCGCTTTGGTAGAGAACTACGCATGTCAAATTGTAAATAAAAATTGTAGTTCGTGCTTCCTAAAGCATTGATTACCACCTGAACATGTGAATGAGAACCTAAAAGGCGAAAAATATATTTTCAAAAAGTTTCACTTTGTTAAATATACAAGCACATTCTAACATTCAATTCAGAGTTCTCAATATGTTTCATCATTGGTTCAATCTTTTAAGCAACTTTTGTGCCTCATCTTGTATGTGAAAATCAACATTGAGTTCATATTCTCATCGCAATTCATCTTAGCATCCCAAGGTCCAGACAATGTCTGCTCTAGCAATTTAAACACAATTTGAAATAACAAATAATACAAAAACTCTTATTTGTGTTCTTTGGTTCTTACGCCCTCTTTTCTTTCTTTCTCATTCCTATTTCATTCCAAAGATATTGTGGAATTTTACATAAAAAAACACTGAAATTATATATATATAAGTTAAAAATTCATGACGCCAGGAAAATAAAATCTTCCATCGATAATACTAATGGGTTCAAAATTGAAAATAGAGTATTATAATGAATAAAGAGTTAAATTAATCAGAGCGTAACCACTTCGTGATAGCTTTCTCCTTATAATTATAAAAGAGCATATCATGCATATACCATGAATGAAATAATCTTTTACTAATTCTATAAATATGTAAAAATATAATTGGACTTGTTTTTTCGTAAGAATTGTACTATGATAATAATTTTATTTTTCTATTAGGATTAAAAGGATTTTAGTTATGGCTCTCTTTTGCCTACGTCATACTCAGATTGAGTATTTAGTTATAAAAATTAGCAATTATAGCAAGAGTTTATTCCACAATAAGGAAAGGAGTTGTGTGAGATGTGAGCACTTGCATGTCTGGGAAGGTTGGTTTACTATAGTAATTCTTTCCCCCAACATGTTTTGATAGTTTATTAATACTTTGGCTTTCACTGGTAATGTTTTTAATTCCTTTACATGCTGCCTCGATATTTAAACTTTTCATTCTTTGATTCAATTTCTAACATTTTGTCACTTATATCAACCTTATTATTCGGGTCGATAATCATTGGTCGAGAATTGAGGTATATTAAACAACTGATTGGCTTCTTTAGTACCGCTATTAATGATAATCGCTTTTCGAGGACTCGTTCATATTTTAGGTTGATTTGTTATTAGCATGGTTAAGATGGTTCGAGACTACGATAATAGTTGATTTGTGTAGTTATTTTGTCGATGAATTTATTAATGTCTCCTCTTTCTACTAGTTTGTCGATTTCACTACTTATCTCCCTTTCGATGTGGGGCTATTATAATCTCTCCTTCTATAGGAATTTTGATTTGTTCTAACGGGGGGACTTCAGACTCTATGGTATTGGTACTAGTATATCATTGATTAACAAGAGTGCTAAGTGATTCATAATTTTCCTAAGAGTTTAAAGTCAATTTTTGATAACATGCAACTTGGCTCTTTCCGATCCTTATGGACAAGATGTAGCACATAATGATATATGGCATGAGGCGTAAGATCTGGACGCTAAGATATCATTGGATAAGATTTACAAATATAGGTTAGCGAGCAAGGCAATCTCAAGAGATTGATGACTAAGGCCAACTAAAATAAAGAAAGTTACGAACCGAAAGTCGTCACGAGGCACCGAATAAGACGAGTAAAGGATCATAAAAGGCTCATATGAAATCCAAGGCGATAAGTATAAAACGGGAAGTTTTTGGAAGATATGTTTAACTGACAGGGAAAATGAGACGCGAGTTAGAAAAAGACGGAGGACGAGTTAACCTTGAATTACTAATCGTGAATAAGCGGTTTATTGTAAGGATAATTTAGCCATGTAATTGAGAAATAATGATAAATAAGATGACCGGTTAACCTGAATTAAGATGCAAGTTAGAGGTCAAGAATACCTACATTAGCTAGCATTATGGAGAATGAATAAGAAGCAAGAAAATGACAGATGAAAGCGACTTACTGAGAAATCCTTGATAAGATATGTCACCAATGTCGTTTATTAAAGGAGATAGAATGCCATGATGTATGACTTTCCATGAGAATAGGTCTTTAAAATCATCTCGAATGGCGAGATTATTCTAAGATCAACCATAAGTTGTTAGGATACGATCATAAGGACTAAGGACATGTAGAGTTTAACCATAAAAGTCACGTTATTTCCCTGGCGAGGAAGATAGGATTACCCAAAGACTCAAAGGTGGGTAGTTTCAAAATAACTCGTGGAAGCCACCGATATGAAGATGAAATAGCAACGACTACACTTTGATGACATAGTTGACACTGATGCGTAAGGTTAATTCAAAGGAAAATCAAATGAAGTATAACTTTAAAATAATTTAGCGGAAGTGGAGACGCTAAGATAAAAAGATCGAAATGATCAATAAAGAATCGAGAATTATCTAAGTACGAGGGTAACCAAATAAAAATAGACGTTGAAACTATTCCAAAATAATAGCCATTCCAAATTGGTCTTATATCGCTACGCAGCTTGAAACCTCGAATAATAACCACGACGATGGCGTGGCAAGAGAGTTAACTATCGTGATAACAACAAAGTAGATATTAAGGATAAGATTTGGGATTAAGGACAAGATAAGATATAGCTAGACAAAAGATAAGTATATGGTCAAGATTTCACCTACCAGATCTAAATTACGAGGAAACTGTAATCGAATCGCCAATAAAGCATAATAGACAGATTATGAAAAGTCATAGGAAACTAACTAGAGTAGAACGGGTAAATAAAAGTGCCCTCACATAAGACACCGCTTAAATTAAGGAAAAGAAGAAAGAGTTAATATCAGAGGATATGTCTACTCGTAAAGCCGCAAGTAATCGACAATGAGAAAACCCGTAAAGGGAAAAAGGATTACAAGGACTATTTACTAGTCGAATTTGGAAATCCGTATTAAGGACGCCGACATGAAAAATCCAAATTAAGAGATATAGTTAACCTTCTTGATTCTCGATATGTATACGGTCAAAGCCAACATTATTGTACTATGCTATCATATGACCGCATTTACATCGGGTATGTTCTCCGTTGTTTGACGTGTTTCGATTGTCCTATTTATAGAATAAATTCGCCAAAATATTTAAGAATCCTAAGTGTTCAAATTCTAAGTTATACTATCTCTACATTCGGCGACTAATGTTTTTAAGGAGAAGAATGTTACACTCAGATTTTATGCATCAAAGATCATTGTAATCTTAGTCGACATAGATCGAGATGGTAATATCCTCTAAGGACTAATAATGGTTCAAGACTAATCGATCGACGAAAGTAAGTTTCGGAAGTTTGACAAGATGTCATCGTCCGTAGTCCTATGCTAATCGCAGAGTATGATATGTGAATTACAAGACATTTCGCAAATTATGTAAGAAAGGCAGAGCGAGATAGGATTCGTGTCCCGGCGCGTCCGTGGATCGATGCGCGATTTATGCACACACTTTAACGCAAGTGCACGCTGTCGAGTCAAGAATATAGTCTTGAAGACCGAGTTATCGCCCTCGTGGATTAGTGCTCAAGTACCAACTTCTATTCTTTGTTATCTATTTCGTGACCGATATTCGAGTTGTTGATTATAACTAATAATTATAAAGACTAATTAACTATGTTGTTTACTTCAAATGATGGAAATAGGCTTCCAAATCTCCTCAACTATCCACTTATATTACTTACTAACGCAATTAACTATGATTCTTCTTCTTTCGAGATAGCAGGTTTACTAATTCGCTTTATACTCGTTAAGGTTATATAAACACTCAACCCCAAGATAACTCCTTTCTACCTTTCTGATAAGGATGACTCTATGAGGATTAAGAACAAAACCTACTAATGCTACACAAGTAATTGAGGTATTTTCATCCCCAATTCGACCTATGTCTACCCAACTACACCATAGTCACAACCTCCCCTTTCAGATTTTGGTTAGAAATCATATAAGTAATGATAATTAATGATCAAGTAATTACTACAATCACATCATCTATCGATAAATCTCAACAATAAGAAGAACAACCATAAACATGTATTAATTCATAAAATAAGGTTCAAGTGAATTGACATGGAAAGCCCTATATTAGAATTAGTTCCTAGCCATAGACATGACAAGAACTAATTCAATATCCAACATAAAACTGAAAATAAAGTAAAAGAAAGAAAAGAAATTACTAAAGAACGGTCTCCAATTCAACTCCAAGACGTGTTGTGAATCGATGAATGGAACCCTTAATTCGACCTAGGTTCTCTTTTATAGCCTCTAAACCGACATTAAGGTTTTCCTTCAGTTCGCCCATAATTCGCTCAAAACCATGATTTTTCTACGCCATGCCACGGCAAGTTCTCGCAACTCTCACGACAGAGTCGCGCTACCGAACTCGATGTTTAGAGGCCGCGCGCCGAACTTCGCAAGCTTCAACATCATGCCGGCGCTCGCCCCGCTGGCCGGAGGCGCCGCGCGCCGCCCGTGTCAGGCTCGGTTCGCCACTTCTCGCATTTCGAGCTCTGGAACCTCCGTTTTTGCCCTCTTTTCGCTTCTTTTCCGCCAAAGAGCCACTTTAACCAATTTGACTCAAAAGAAAGAAAATATATCCTAAGACGACACGTATTTGTACAAAAATGGACAAAAGACTAACTAAAACGACTAAAAAGTGTATATAAAATACATGATCAAATACTCTCAACTTAACCTTTGCTCATTTCGAGCAAAGATCAAAAGAAAGAAATAAAGACACAAAGAAAACGAAAATAAAAGACTCAATGACCTTGATCACTTTGTCGCATTGGTGTTATTTAGAAAACACGAAGGTTAAAGCGTATCAATACGCAGAACATATAGCATGAAATTTTAGCATTCTAAACACATTAAGCTAGATATTTCGCAAACTCATTTTTATCATACTTAATGGAAGTCAAAATATCAATCACGATGTTAATTTCAAAATCCTATGGAATTTTTACTTTCTATTCTCCACTAATCACGGATATGCATATAAGAGATCTTCGTGACTTTTCGTGGTCAGAATGCAGCTTAGGTAATGGGTAGGTAAAATAGGCATTTAGGCTCATTTTGTGTACCACGAGCTCTTTAGCTTTTCAATGTTTCTCTTTTCTTTGATTTCTTTCCTTCACTCCATATCTATCTTTCCCCTCTTTGTTTTGAGAGCGTGAAGTGTATTATACTAACAAGCACCCCAAACTTAGGCTTTTGCCTATTTCTTATTACTTTTTATCAAAGCATCAAACTTGTTCACTCTTTTTGTCTCCTTTTTAACACTTTCTATTCCAACCATTTCACATTTTTACTTATGGCACATGTGTGGAAATATAGGGTGTCAAAAAAAAAGTTTCGTGTTTAGGCTCAACGGGGCTGACTAGGGATATTTTTAATGTCGTGATAGAAAATAGCTGTAAGAATCACTAACAAAGAAACGCCTGAGTCATTTCCCTAACATGCATATCCTAACTATTTCGCCTCAAATAGCAAACAATCATACACATAGGTTTTAATCATTTGACAATGCACAATTCAAGCAAGAAACCCCAAATAGACAGATTTCATGAGTTTTTGGCATATCTAACCTAAGTGTTTAGATAGTTGCTTCTAATTCCATTACATTATTCCACCTTACTTCACTAGGTGTTTCTAGTAACTAGAACATGCATGATCTTTGACAGAAAATTATGACTCAAAAAGAAAAAAATTATGACTCAAAAATACACAAAACAAATCAAAAAGACTCAAACATACTACAACAATAAGACACAAATAAGACACTTCCAACGTAAATCACACATCATTCCCCAATGCTGCAAGACTCAAAGACAATAAAAGTTAAACATGACACTTACAAACTTGGTTTTAAAATGGTGGCGTGGCGTGGATAATGCATTCAACTCGTTGAATAAGTGAACTCATCTCGCCAATTCGTGCAACCGCTGCGCCCTCGCCAATTGTTGGCCTTGTATCACCGTGTCAAAATAGTGCCTCATCCTCCTTCCGTTCTCGAGCAATCGCCCATCATAGAACCGAGGTTCTGATTCTCGCGCGGTCACGGTCGCTTCCTCGCTTCATAGCGAGCCTCGCTTCGTGCTCATCTTCATCCATCGCGCCTCTTCGCCGCCGCGCCGGTGGTCTTCTTCTTGCCGCTGGAGGGATTGCATGGAAGGAGTGTACTATCCCGCATGACACAGAAGTTGGTTTTTCTCATAAGATTACCGGGTAGTGGGATCCCATCGATGACGCATAAATTTGTAATAAGCGAGTCATGTCCCAACCCAATTGCTACTAACCCGCCGTCTCTTCAATACTTTGCACTATCTCCTTCCCAACATCAATCGCCTTCCCGACATAATTACATATATCAATTTGATCCTCGCTTCGAACTCGTAAAGTGCGCTGATGGAATCGACGGCATCGATTTAAATACAACCATCCTCGTCGCTTGTTGAACCGACACCGCCACCCTTCTTGCCCCATTTCTCGCAAATTCATACGCAGCCCTGTGGTAGCTTATCGGTTCGCGATGGTATTCCGCCGATGTTGTTGGTGCTTCTAGACCATGTTCAAGTAGCTTCGCCATCACCCCTTTCTTTAACATCCGATGTTTTCGTGAGTACATTTACCGCTTCGCCGCCACAGCACATATCTTCCTCACAAAGCATTCATTGTCCACCTTCTCCTAAAGTTAGCATAAAATTCACGCACCATCACCGTGTTCATCGTGCTATCCTTTCCGGTTTACAAATCTTTTCCACCCCATCATTCAATCATCGCCCGAACGGGCTCATAGACATCCCCTCCTCGCGAATCTCTTTGATAATTCATTCTTCTTCAGTGATTAATGGCCTAAGACTAAGTTTTTGGTATCTATCTTGAGCTCTTCTACCGACAAACCTAGTATCATCATATCGAGGGGCCGAGGTGGATGCGAGGCTCTTTTCTTCTCGCGCATATGTTTAGATCACTTTTGCAATGCTTTCCTTTCTATCAACAATGTTAACCAACACTATCACTCACCAATCAACAGCTACAACACATATCACCCCAAACATCACTTAAGACACTTCTACACAACACCCACACTCACCTCGTATACTCTTCCTCAAACTTTCACAACCAATTTCAACACCCCAACAACTTCACAGATACAACACCCCTCCAATCTACTACCTCCTCAGACTACAGTAAAGCTTTCAAGAAAAGATAAAGATTACCTTTGACGGTGTTCTTCAAGGTTTTCTTACTTCTAATGGTGATTTGAGGCAATGGGATGAGGTTTGTTGGTTAAGATGGTTAAGGGTTTAGGGAATTTAAGAGCTTTGGTTGTGTTTGGGTTTGGTTTATGGAAGATGTTTAGGTAAAGTGTGGATTTTCGTGGGTTTTGTGGAGAAGAAGGTTTAGGTTTTGATTTGGAATTGGGGAAAATCAGATTTGGGGCGTCTTTTAATTTCTGGATTTCGCCGCGCCGCTCGCACTTCAGCCGGCGCCAATTTATCAAGCGCTTTTCTAGAATTTACGCTTCGCTTCGAAATACGCGCTTAGACTTTACAATTTTTCTGGATTTTTGGCGCCGCGACGCTTAATTTCCAGCGCTTTATGTTTTTCGCGCCGCGCTCACATCGGCGCCGCGCGCCACCCGCTTTTTCCGAAATCCTCGCTATTCTTCGCTTTTTCGCCTCCAAATTTGTCGCCCATGTACCGCCATCACAACACATAAACAATACCTCCGCGAGATCGTTTCTAAGTAAAACTAACTACATTAAAATAAACAATTTAAAATACTTTGGTTGCCTCCCAAGTACTGCCTTTAACGCCTTTTACTGACGCAACTTCCTTAAATCAATAGGTGTGGGGTAGATTAACCCCACAACCAATCCATTTTTTTAACATTCGCCTTTTTCTTCTTCGATTCTTCTTCTTATAGTTATTTTCGTAAGGTTCATGGCACATACCGCTTTCGCGAGGCTCAAAGATCATGTACTTGCTTTCAGCGGCCTATCTCCCTTGTTTTGTCTTGCACCGCTCACGCGAGGTTCTCGATGGTGCTGATTGCAAAGCACATGCTCATGACCGTGGTTCAATAACGTGTTTAAACACTTTAAACACCATTTCTTCGCTTCTCTACCCTTAGCGCCACCACCCTTTTCTACATCAATCGTGGCTCTCTCGCTAAGAACGGTCTCCCAATATGACGGGAATCTCGCATCCTCCTCCATGTCAAGAATGAGGAAATCCGCAGGAAAAAATTCCTACTTTAACAAGCACATCGCCAATCTTCCCCTCGTGCACCACCGTTCTATCAGCTAGTTGCAAGCTCACCGTGGTTGGTTTTGCTTCACCCAATTCCAACCTCTTAAACACCGACAAAGGCATCAAATTTATACTTGCCCCCAGATCACAAAGGGCCCTATTACATGTCACTCTGCCAACTGTGCAAGGCAATGTAAAGCTCCCTGGGTCTTTGAGTTTAGGGGGCAACTTCTTCTACAGGATAGCACTGCACTCCTCAGTCAGTGCTACCATCTCATACTCTCCCAATTTCTTCTTCTTCCCCAAAATTTTCTTCATGAATTTGAAATAAGAAGGCATTTGCTCCAACGCCTCGATGAAGGGTATGTTGATATGTAACTTTCTAAACGTCTCCAAAAACTTAGAGAATTGTTTATCAACTACCTTCCTCTGCAATCTTTGTGGGAACGGAATCTTCTCAGTATAATCCTTCTCTGGAGCTTTCTCTAATAATGGGCGAGCTTCAACCACCTTCTCTCTCTCTATTTCTACCCTTTGTTTAACTACCACGAGATGACGCCGCCCAACCGCTTGCCACTTAGCCGCATCGCCGCATTGTTCTCTGTGGTTTATCTCTCGTTGCTTCGGCCAAGGTACCTGTGGCCTATTGTTCGATAGCTTTGCTAGTTTCCCACTGTGTTTCCAAGTTCCCGAGCGAGGATCTAGTCTCGCCATGAACTGGTCCGAATTGCGAGTGTTAACAAACCGCTCTCACTGCTCGCTTTTCCGTCAAGGTGGCCACCGAATTGCTGAGACGATGAGGCCCGATTGAATGGTCGATGTTGGTACCGCCTCTAAATTGATTCTCGCTGCCTTCTCACTTCTCCATGAGAAATTTGGGTGATTCCTCCACCGGATTGTGTGCTCGAGTACGGGTTGTTCCGGGCCTCGATAGTTCCTACAACTCGCACTCGCTTGCTCGATCGCCATATTGTTAGGATCACCGATGGACATCTATCGAACGATGTGGACCACCGCACATTTCACGCCTTCTTTGGCATTTGCACCGCATTTACAGATATCAGATGTTGTTGCACCGCTTGGTCAAAAGGGAAACTTGGGCATTCAGGCTGATGGCATCTATCTCATGAACTCCCACCGCTCTTCTTCCACTCAATCGTTTATCTTCCGTGATACGGTTATCGTGGCCATGTCTTCTAATAAGTCGCGAGCTTCACGGGTTGTTTTCTCATAAAGGTTCCACCGGCCAGATCAATAATTGTTCCGTCGCTCCGCCAAATTTCATTATAAGATGTGGATCAAATTCCACAACACAATATCAGGCGTGGACACTTCCTCCGCAAGTCCTCGAATCTCTCCCAAGCTTCAGATAATGATTCCCCATCGCTTGATAGAAATTATTCAACTCCCTCTCAACTTCACGCTTGCATGGTGGAAGAATTTTGCCAAAAATTTTTGTGCCACTCTGCCATGTAAATATCGAATCCGCAAAGAATTCAACCACACTTTCGCCTATCCTCGAGCGAGAAGGAAAGAGCTCAATCTAACTACGCCATCGAACGCCATCAGATCCAACGTTGCACACAACCCAAGAAATTAGCGATGTGCATGCGAGGATCCTCCGACGGCAATCCTCCAAATTGAACCGTGTTCTCGCACCATACTTAGAATCGCCGCTTGATCTCAAAATTATTTGCTCCTATCACTGGAGCCTAATACAAGTTTCAGGTTCGCTCACCCTGCAAAGACGTAATCCCCTGCTTCTCTCCGCTGACTCGAACTCTCCTCTACATCCATTGGCATTCTCCGAGGCATTCTTTGATTAGGCCGATGATCACCTAACCCTCATTCATCTCAAGTTATTGTTCTCGCACGCCTTCCATCTCAATTAAAGTCAAATTGCTGTTCCTTCGCTCGCTTTACAAGTTTTATCAATTTTGATCAAGGGAACAAGAGTGTCCGCTTCCTCTTCTCCTTCGCATAAACCGAAGTTCCCAAACAGATCAAAATGCATAAACGGATCACTAGAATCGGTTCTCACAAAAACAAAAACGTAATAAATAATAAAAATAAAAAAATAAAACCAAATTAGAAATTAAGAATAGATAAAATTGATATCAACTACGCCAATCCTCGACAACGCGCCAAAAACATTACGCGCGATTTATGCACACACTTTAACGCAAGTGCACGCTGTCGAGTCAAGTAATATAGTCTTCAAGAACGAGTTATCGCCCTCGTGATTAGTGCTCAAGTACCAACTTCTATTCTTTGTTATCTATTTCGTGACCGATATTCGAGCTGTTGATTATAACTAATAATTATAAAGACTAATTAACTATGTTGTTTACTTCAGTGATGATGGAAATAGGGCTTCCAAATCTCCTCAACTATCCACTTATATTACTTACTAATGCAATTAACTATGATTCTTCTTCTTTCGAGATAGCAGTTTACTAATTCGCTTTATACTCCTGTTAAGGTTATATAAACACTCAACCCCAAGATAGCTTCCTTTCTACCTTTCTGATAAAGATGACTCTGTATGAGGATTAAGAACAAAACCTATTAATGCTACACAAGTAATCGAGGTATTTTCATCCCCAATTCGACCTATGTCTACCCAACTACAAAGATAGTCACAACCTCCTCTTTCGGATTTCGGTTAGAAATCATATAAGTAATGATAATTAATGATCAAGTAATTACCAAGCAATCAAATCATCTATTGGATAAATCTCAACAATAAGAAGAACAACCATAAACATGCATTAATTCATAAAATAAGGTTCAAGTGAATTGACATGGAAAGCCCTATATTAGAATTAGTTCCTAGCCATAGACATGACAAGAACTAATTTAATATCCAACATAAAACTGAAAATAAAGTAAAAGAAAGAAAAGAAATTACTAAAGAATGGTCTACAATCTTGAACTCCAAGATGTGGTGTGAATTGGCAAGAAGGGAACCCTTAATTCTGACCTAGGGTTCTCTTTTTATAGTCTCTAAACCGACATTAAGGTTTTCCTTCAGGCCTGGCCCATAATTCATTCAAAACCCTGATTTTTCCCGCCGCCGCTAGTTCATGCATCAGCCATGCGCTACAAGTTCTCGCAACTCTCGATGATTAGCGCCGCGGCCGCAACTCGTTGTTCAGAGGCGCCGCGCTACCGAACTTCGCAAGCTTCAACATCGCGCCGGCGCTCGTCGCTGGCCGAGGCGCCGCGCGCCGACCGTGTCGGCTCGTTCGCCACTTTCTCGCATTTCGAGCTCTGGAACCTCCGTTTTTGCCCTCTTTTCGCTTCTTTTCCGCCAAAGAGCCACTTTAACCAATTTGACTCAAAAGAAAGAAAATCTATCCTAAGACGACACGTATTTGTACAAAAATGGATAATAGACTAACTAAAAACGACTCAAAAAGTGTATATAAAATACACCGATCAGTGACACCACTTGTGAATCGCAGGCAGTGTCTGTGAACAATTTATAAGGGTTCAAAGGTGTTTCTAAAGGAAAAACATCTAATTGCAACATCAAAATGCTAGCTATAGTGTAGAACAACACTCTCATGTAATTAAATAAGGGTTGCTATGAGCCACAATATGCTTTGGTTAAAGTTTTTGTTACTTGTATAAGGTAAGAAAATCACCCAGTTTATTGTGCTTGAGGTTATCTACATGTTGTTTGAGTTGTTTGGATGAAAATTTATGAGTTAGAACTTGAATTAAGATGAAATATTGTTATGTTGTTGTGGGGCTATTTTGAGACCATGAATATGACTTGTTATGACTTAAGGTCATGGAGGGTACCTTGGTTGTGTTGTTATATTTGTCTATGTGTTTATAAGTATGAGGTATGATGGCTGAAAATTGGTAAGAGGTTCAGATATTATCGCTGATCTTGTTTCGAGTTGTCTTGGTGTAAAGTTATCATTGTTCAAGAACATGAGGTTCTACGCACATTAAGTGTTCAATGGAACGTCCTAGTGAGTGGACTTTTAGTTATTACTCCAATATTTATCCGAACCATCTTTAATGCGTAAGTTTCCACTCAGAGAGCATTCGAGACTTTGGAAGCTAACATTAACCAAACAAAAAAAGGTATGTGAGGCTTACCCTTTCCTTCTATCAGCATAATCGTAGAGAAGACATTATAGAATGAAATTTCCCCTACCCGATCCCTCTTTGAAAGATGAAAGTATAATTACTCTTGATTCTTGAACAAATTGTGTGCCTTATTTGTCCCTAGTCAGGAGTACTTTCCACACTTTATAGTATCTCCCCAATATTTCCATAGTATGGTTCCTTATTGATCTCCCAAAAGCTAGAATTGAATGTCTATTAATTCTCATTGATTCATACGGAAATGTAAAATGATATGTTATTCGCGTAAGGATATTCGGAGGTGTAATGACCTTACGTCACTCACGGGCTCAAAGAGTACTTCATGTTCTTCGAACTGCCTATGTATAAGTATGTATTATGCATCTATGTAGCCCACAGAGGCCTACATCGTTATATACGCTATATATTATATGTATAATATTGCCACAGAGGCCTACGTCGTTATATACATGATATATTACATAGATGAAATTTTTCCACAGAATCCTACGGCGTTATATACGCGATTATATCATAATTATGCATATTATGGTTCTTAGTGGCATTCAGAGTTACATGTAGTTTCTTCCTTATTCTCATTTACATTATTTCATGCCATACATATTCATTACATTATTCATACTGACGTTCCTTGTCGGGGCATTATATTTCATGCCCGCAGATTAAGATAGACAGAGCGACGTCACTCTCAGTAGGATCTCAACATATTGATGATGTCAAAACTCTCCACTCATTCTGGATATGCTAGTCTGAGTCGATATGGTTATATGTATATATTTTTGTTTATTGGTATGTCAGGCCCTGTCCCCACATGTGCGGGTCCAACCTCATCCACTTGAATCGACACTGATGCGCGATTTGATGCACACACTTTAACGCAAGTGCACGTTGTCGACTCAAGTAATATAGTCTTGAGGACCGAGTTATCGTCCTCAGGGATTAGTGTTCAAGTACCAACTTCTATTCTTTGTTATCTATTTGGTAACCGATATTTGAGTTGTTGATTATGACTAATAATTATAAAGACTAATTAACTATGTATTTACTTCAGTAATGAGGGAAATAGGACTTCCAAGTCTCCTCAACTATCCACTTATATTACTTATTAATGCAATCAACTATGGTTCTTCTTCTTCGAGATAGCAGTTTACTAATCCGCTTTATACTCCCGCTAAGGCTATATAAACACTCAACCCCAAAGAGCGCCCTTTCTACCTTTCTGATAAGGACGACTCTATAGAGGATTAAGAACAAAAACCCATGTTAACGCTTACACAAGTAATCGAGGTATTTTCATCCCCAATTCGACCTATGATTACCCAACTACAAAGATAGTCACAACCTCCTCCTTTCAAGTTTGATTAGAAATCATATAAATAATGATAATTAATGATCAAGTAATTACCAAGCATTCAAAATAACTATCGATAAATCTCAACAATAAGAAGAACAACCATAAACATGCATTAATTCATAAAATAAGGTTCAAGTGAATCGACATGGAAAGTTTTATATTAGAATTAGTTCCTAGTCATAGACATGACAAGAACTAATTCAATATCCAACATAAAACCAAATAAAGTAAAAGAAAGAAAGAAAATTACAAGAGAATGGTCTCCAATCTTGAACTCCAAGACGTGTTGTGTTTGTGCAAGAAAGTGGAACCCTTAAAACCGCCTAGGTTCTCTTTTTATAGCTTCAAACCGCCTCTTAAGGGTTTCTTCAGTTCGCCCATAAATTCGCAAAACTCGATTTTTCCGCTGGCCATGTTCGCGCATCAGCCGCGCGCCGAACTTCAAACTCTCGACGATGGCACCGCGCTCGCAACTCATTGCTCGAGGCGCCGCAGCGCTGAACTTCAAGGCCTTCGATATTGACGCCGGGCGCTCGCCTCGTTGGTCGGAGGCCAAGCGCCGCAATCTGTTCGCTCGTTCGCCACTTTCTCGCATTTTAAGCTCGAACCTCCACTTTTGCCCTCTTTTCGCTCCTTTTCCGCCAAAGAGCCATTTTAACCAATTTGACTCAAAAGAAAGAAAATCTATCCTAAGATGACACGTATTTGTACAAAAAGGGACAAAAGACTCACTAAAAACGACTCAAAAAGTGTATATAAAATACACTGATCAAATACCCCCAAACATAACCTTTGCTCGCCCTCGAGCAAAGATCAAAAGAAAGAAATAAATACTCAAGGAAAAAGAAAATAGAAAGACTCAATGACATTGATCACTTTGCTGCATTGGTGTTACTTAGAAAAACATGAAGGTTAGAAAAATAATATGCAGGAACATATAGCATGAAATATTAGCACTCTAAACACATTAAGCTAGATATTTCGCAAACTCATTTTTATCATACTTAATGGAAGTCAAAATACTGAATCATGCATGTTAATTTCAAAAAATCCTATGGCATTTTTACTTGCTATTCTCCACTAATCATGGATATGCATATAAGAGATCTTCAGGACTTTTAAGGGTTGCAATGTAGGTTTAGGCATGGGTAGGTAAAAATAGGCATTTAGACTCATTTTGTGTACCATAAGCTCTTTAGCTTTTCAATGTTTCCCTTTTCTTTTGATTTCCTTTTCTTCACTTCAAATCTATCTTTCCTCTTTGTTTTGAGAGCGTGAAGTGTATTATAATAACAAGCACCCCAAACTTAGACTTTTGCCTATTTTTTATTACTTTTTATCAGTGCATCAATCTTGTTTGCTCTTTTTGTCTCTTTTTTTAACACATTATATTCCAACTATTTCACATTTTTACTTATGGCACAAGTATGGAAATATAGGGTGTCAAAGAAAAAGTTCAATATTTAGGCTCAACGGGGCTGACTAGGGATATTTTTAATGCCATGGATAGAAAAGAGTGGTAAGAATTCTAACAAAGAAACGCCGAGTCATCTCCTAACACGATATCCTAACTATTTCGCCTCAAATAGCAAGCAATCATAACACATAGGTTTTAATCATTTACAATGCGCAATTCAATTAGAAACTCCAAATAGACAGATTTCATGAGTTTTTGGCATATCTAACCTACGTGTTTAGATAGTTGCTTCTAATTCCATCACATTATTCCACCTTACTTCACTAGGTGTTTCTAGTAACTACAACATGCATGATCTTTGACAGACAATTATGACTCAAAAAGAAAAAAAATTATGACTCAAAATATACATAAAACAATCAAAAAGACTCAAACATACTACAACAATAAGACACAAATAAGACACTTCAATTTAAATCACACATTGTCCCAATGCAGTGTAAGACTCAAAGACAATAAAAGAAAAGGACACTTACGCACTTGGTTTAAAATGGTGCGGGCGGTGGATAATGCATCAATCCCGCGGAGAGGACGGGCTCGTGGATTTTGATTTGGAGAAAGGGTCGCTTGATTAGGGCGTTGTCCAAAATTTAGATTTTTCCGTCGCGAGCCGAGGCCCTCGCAAACGGCGCCGCGACGCCAAACTTCGACTTCTTCTCGATCTTTTGGCATCGCGCGCTTTGCCGATTTTCTCAAAATCCTGGCTTATCTTCGCCGCCTCCAAGTTCTCGGCCTGCACTGCCATCACAACACATAGCACTACCTCCGCGAGATCGTTTCTAAGTAAAGACTAATTGCATTAAAGTAAATAAAATTGAAATACTGGGTTGCCTCCCAGTGGCGTTGTCTTTAACGCCTTTTAGCCTGACGCAAGTTCCTTAACTCAAGAAGTGTGGTAGATTAACCCCACAACCAATCCATTTTTTCCACATTTTTCTTTTTCTTCTTCTCGCTTTCTTTTAAAATTATTTTCGCGGAAGGTTCAGAACACATACCGCTTTCATGAGGTTCAACATCACGTACTTGCTTTGCGGGCCTATCTCCTTGGTTTGGCTTGCATCGCTCACGGGTTCTGATGGTGCCGATTGCAAAGCACCCGCCATGATCGTGTTCAATAACGGTTTAAACACTTTAAACACCATTTCTTCGCCTCCACCTCAATGTCACTCTCTTTTTCTACATCGATCGTGGCTCTCTGCCGCTAAGAACGGTCTCCCAATATGACGGGATCTCGCATCCTCTTCCATGTCAAGAATGAGGAAGTCCGCAGAAAAAGAATTTTCCTACTTTAACATGTTGATCTGTATTTTATATACACATTTTGAGTCGCTTTTAGTTAGTCTTTTGTCCTTTTTGTACAAATAAGTGTCGACAGATAGTTTTCCTTTCTTTTGAGTCAAAGTGGTTAAAATGGCCAAATGGCGGAAAATGAGCTAAAAGAGGGCAAAAGAGGAGGTTCCAGAGCTAAAAATGCAGAAAGTGGCGAACGAGGCAGATCGCGTCGCGCACGCGCCATGCCAACACAGCAGGGCCGCGCGCCAATATCCAGAGAGGTCGCAGAAGTCCCAGCGCCACGCGCCGCCATGTCAACAGTGTGGATGCGCACCTAATAATCGAGAGGCTACAAAAGAAGGAGCGCCGCGCGCCACGCACTACGTAGAACTGGCCGCGCGCCAATTCACCCGGCGACTACAGGTTCCGGCGCCGACGCTGAAAATCGTGGTTTTGACGATTTTCCGCCAGCTCGCAGGAAAATAGAGAGGCGGTTTTCAGCCTATAAAAGGAGAACCCTAGGCAGATTTTAAGGGTTCCCCTTCTTTCACAACTCAAGATTCTTGCTTGGAGATTGGAGACCATAATTTAGTACTTTCTTTTCCTTTTTCTTTTCTTTATTTCAGTTTTTGTCTGATGACTTTTGAATTAGTTCTTGTCATGTCAATGGCTAGAAACTAATTCTCTTATAGGGCTTTCCATGTTAATTCTCTAGAAACTTATGTTATGAATTAATACATGTTTATGGTTATTATTCTTCTTTGAGAGATTTATCCAATAATTGCGTTGAATGCTTGGTAATTAATTGACAACTAATTATCACTATATGATTTCTAATTTACTTCGAAAGGAGAGATTGTGAATATGCTGTAGTTGGGTAGACATTCTCGATTGGGGATGAAAATACCTCAATTATTTATGTAGCGTTAATGAGAGGCTTAAAACCCTAATTTTGTGCATGTGCGCGACTGCTAACTAGGTTTTTGTTCTTAATCCTCCTATAGAGTTATCCTTATCACCGAAAGGTAGGTAAGGTGCACATCAATGAGTGTTTATATATCCTTAACGGAATATAAAACGATTTCAGAAACTCCGCTTTCTCCGAAAGAAGAAGTCCATAATTCATCAGATTAATAAATAACATGTTGATAGTCAAGAGACATGGAAGCCCTATTCCATCACATCTGAAGTAATCTCATTAGTTAAATTAGTCTTTATAATTATTAGTTATAAACAACAAATCCAAATATCAATTGTCAAATAGATACCAAAAGATAGATACTGATACTTGAACCCTAATCCTCGCGACGATATTCTGGCCTTACCAGACTATATTACTTGTCACGATAACGCACTTGGCGTAAAGTGTGTGCATCTTTTCGCGCATCAAGTTTTTGGCGCCGTTGCCGGGGATTAGGCATAGTTCAATATCAAATTTATCTATTTTTAATTTCTAATTTGGTTTTTTTTTTTAGTTTTAATTTTCACGTTTTTCGTTATTTTTGGTAAAAATCAGGGTGCCGTGATTTGTTGTCTATTTTTGATCTATTTCAGAAATCGCTTTATGCGAAGGAGAAGAGAGCGACACTTTGTTCCCTTCAATCCGTAAATTGAGAAAACTCGTAAATGTAATCGTAAATAATCAACGGATTGCAACCTTGATGTAGACGGATCTGTCCAAAACAACAACATGTTGAGAGAAGGGTTAGGAGAAAATCAACCCAATCCAGCCATACCTCGGCAAGTACCTATGGATGTCGAGGAAAGAGTTCAAGTCCAGGCAGAAAGGAGGTTGGGAGACTACGTGCTGCCTAGAGTGAATGGAGCACAGACATGTATTAGGTGATCGGTGTATTTTATATACACCTTTTGAGTCAGTTTTAGTTAGTCTTTTGTCCCGTTTTGCACATATAAGTGTCGTATTAGGATAGTTTTTCTTTCTTTTGAGTCAAAGTGGTTAAAATGGCCAAATGGCGGAAAAGGAGCAAAAAGAGGGCAAAAGAGGAGATGCCAGAGCCGAAAACAGAGAAAGTGGCGAACGAGGGCGAAATCAGACAGTCGCGGCGCCTCGCAGCTAAAAGTTAGGCCGCGACGCCACTATTCGTAGAGACAGACTGGCCACAAGCGCTCGTGATAGCAGATGCAGGCGCGCGCTAAACATCCGAGGAGTTACAGAAATAATACATGGGCGCTTCTCGCATCGCAGATAGCAGGCGCGCCAAAACACCCGACGGATTGCAGAACTTCCGGCCAAGCGCGCTGTCGCAGGCGCGCTGACGCTGAAAATTAGGTTTTTGGACGAATTTCGCCAGCCCAAGGAAAAGAGGAGGCGGTTTGCAACCTATAAAAGGAGAACCCTAGGCGCTGAAATGCCCTCTTCGCACAACTCAAGACTTTTTCGAGATTCGATACCATTAATTTAGTAATTTCTTTTCCTTTATTTACTTTATTTCGCTTTGTATGATGAATACGGAATTAGTTCTCACATGTCAATGGCTAGAACTAATTCTCTTATAGGCTTTCTATGTTGAATTGCTTGAAACTTATGTTATAAATTAACGCACGCTTATGGTTATTGTTCTTATTGTGAGATCTATCCAATAATCGAGTTGAATTCTTGGTAATTAATTGACAACTAATTATCACTATATGATTTCTAATCGATTCAAAAGGGGATTGTGAATACGTCGTAAGTTGGGTAGACATTCTCGATCGGGATGAAAATACCTCAATTATTTACGAAGCGCTGACGCAGGCTTAACAACCCTAATTTTGCGATCAGGCGTGACGGCCAACTAGGTTTTTGTTCTTAATCCTCCTATAAAGTTACCCTTATCACCGAAAGGTAGGTAAGGAACGACATCGGGTCGAGTGTTTATATAACTTAACGGAGTATAAAACGATTTCAGAATCGCTTTCTCCAAAAGAAGAACACCATAAGTAATGCATTAGTAAGTAGCATGTCGATAATGAGGATACATAGAAGTCATATTCTCATCACATCTGAAGTAAACCTTTATACTTTAAATAGTTTTCATAATTCTTAGTTATAAACAACCAAATCAATTATCAATTCGCCAAATAGATACTAGAAAATAGATAGTTGGTACTTGAACCCTAATCCCAGAGGACGATATTCGGTCTTATCAAAGACTATACTACTTGATACGATAACGCACTTGCGCTTAAAGTGTGCATCATAACGCATCAAGTTTTTACGCCACTGTCGGACTAGGCAATAGTTCAATATCAAATTTGTCTATTTTTAATTTCTAATTTGGTTTTTTTTTTAATTTTTTTTTTTTTTTTTTTACGTTTTTCTTTTGAAAATTCGAGGTGCCGTGATTTGTTGTCTGTTTTTTATCTATTTCGTGAAGTCGCTTTATGCAAGGAGAAGAGGAGCGTACACTCGCTCCTTCAATCCGTAAATTGAGAAAACTCGCAAACGTAATGTAAAGAATCAATGATTGCAACCTTGTTAGAGATGAACTGCTCAAAACAACAACGGACGGGAGAAGGGTTAGCAGAATCAACCCCATCCAGGAATACCTAGGCAAGCGCCAATAGACGTGGAAGAGAGAGTCCAAATCCAGAAAGAAGTTTGGGAGATTATGTGCTGCCAAGAGTGAATGGAGCACAGACTTGCATTAGGCTCCCTACAATAGGAGCCAACAATTTCGAAATAAACCCGCGATTCTGAGTACGGTACAAAGACACAAGGCAATTCGAGGATCGCCATCTGAGGATTCACATATGCACATAGCTAATTTCTTCGAGCTATGTGCCACTTTCGATATAACGGCGCATCGATGATGCCGTCAGATTGAGGCTCTTTCCCTTCTCACCGTGGATAGAGCAAAAGTATGGTTGAATTCTCACCGATTCGATATTCACATGGCACGAGCCGCACGTAAATTCCTAGCCAAGTTCTTTCCCATGTAAAGCAAAGAAATTATGGCGGAGTTGAACAACTTCTACCAAGTCACGGAGAGTCCTTATACGAAGCTTGGGAAAGGTTCAAGGATCTACAAAGAAAGTGTCCACACCATTGCATCGAGTCAGGAACTTGGTCCACATCTTCTACAACGGCCGAGCAAGACAACCGTAACCATCATAGACGCAGCAGAAGTGGAGCATTCATGAGGAAAACAAATTTCACGACGCCACGAGTTATTGAAGATATGACCACTAACAACCATGTCACCAAGAGAGGAGACTAGCTGGAGAAGAATCGCGAGTCCACGAGATAGATGCTATCACGCCTTGAATGCCCAAGTGGCTCTTCTAATAAACAATGGCAAAGAACATACAAAGGTCAAGAAATGCCGCATGATGCCTAAAGTCATGTAGATACGCGGTGGCCCACATACATTTGATAGGTGTCCTTCAATGATCCCAACAATATACCAATGGAGCAGGCAGAGTGTCAAGCAGTAGGTAATTACCAGAGGCAACAGAACAACCCCTACTCAAACACTTATAATCCAGGATGGAGGAATCACCCAAATTTCTCATGGAAAGGAGATCAGTACGCCAGAATCAATATCGTGCGCAGAATCCGCATCAGGGCGCAGAATCCAATATCGTGGGCAGCAGACCAGATAGGCCAGATCGTAACCAAGAAGCATCGTAATCAACACTCTTCACTCAAGCCCCGCAAAGATCAACAGCTCAATGTACCACTCAGAAGAAAGCCGACGAGCCGAAGTACCGCGATAAAGACTCCAATGCCTGCACTCCGCCCATGATGTAGCTAGATCCTCATTCAGAACTTGAAACTCGCTGGTCACCGCAGCAAGCAAACATCAAAGTTACGCGGGCATTGCCAAGCAATACAAAAGTAAATCCGAGAGAGCAGTGTCAGGCAGTGCAGTTGAGAAGTGGAAGACAGTTGGAGCAGCAGTCACCTCAACCAGTAGTTGAGAAGCAAGCAGAGTTAGAAAAAGATAAGGTGATTGAGCCTAGCCCAACAAGAGAAAAACCTGCAAATGAGTATACAGAGAAGATCCCTTTCCCACAGAGACTACAGCGAAAGGCGGTTGATAAACAATTCTCCAAAATTTTGGAGACATTCAAAGTCAGATATCAACATACCTTTCATAGAAGCATTAGAGCAAATGCCTCCTATTTCAAGTTTATGAAGGAGATTTTGGGAAGACGAAAAGTCGGCAGAGTACTAAATAGTAGCACTAATGTAAGAGTGTAGTGCTATCTTGCGTAAGAAGTTGCCACCTAAGCTAAAAGATCCGTGAGCTTCACACTACCTTGCACAAGTGTGGTAACTTGCAACAGAGCGCCATGTGATTTGTGGCAAGTATAAATCTAACGCCTCATCGCATTCAAAAGATCGAGTCATGAGGCCAAACCAACCACGTAGCCCGCAGCCTAGCCGACAGACAATGGTTCATCCAAGAGGCAAGATCGAGGACGAATTGTGAAAGTAGGGAAATTCTTCTTTCCCGCAGATTTCTCATCCTCGATATGGAAGAAGACGCGAAATCCCGATCATATCGTGAGGCCATTCCTAGCAACGGGGAGAGCTTTGATTGATGTTGAAAGAGGGGAACTAACACTAAGGGTGGAGAATGAAGAAATGGTGTTTAAAGTTTTTAAACACATCATTGAGCCACCAACAATAAGTGGGTGCTTTGCAATCAGCACCATCAAACCCCCATGCCAGCCATTACAAGTCAACCAAAGAGCGATGAGCCCAAGAAAGCAGGCATGGTTTGTCGAAATGCCACTAAAGGAGGTAAGTGTTCATGAACTCCCTATTACTGATAACGCTAAAAAGAAAAGAAGAAAAAGAAAACGCCAAATGTGGAGGAAATGGATAGGTTGGGGGCTTAATCCTCCCCAAGGTTATTAAGGCTAAGGAACTTGCGTCCGGCTAAAAGACGTTAAAGATACGCTAGTTGGGAGGCAACCCAACGCTTTTTCAATTATGTCATTTTAATTTCTGTTTTTAGTTTATTTTATTTTGTCTAGAACAATCTACGCCTTGGGGCTTGTGTTTGAGCCGGATCGATGTGTACACTAAATAAATCAAGACAAGCAAGGATTTAGAAGCGTAGGCCACGCCATTAAAGCAGGCCATGCCACAAAAGAATCAACAGACATCGAAGTTTAAGAGCCGCGCGCTGCGAGCAGGGCCGGCAGAGAATTTCGTATGTTTGCCATGTTAGGAGACGACTGCATTTCTTTGATAGCCAATTCTTACCATTCTTTTCTATCCTGCAGACTTTAAAAATATATCCCTAGTCACTCTATCGAGCCTAAATTTGAAACTTCTTCTTTGACACCCTATATTCCCACAAATTGTGCCATAAGTGAAAATATGAAATATGGAGTACAATATGTTAAAAAGAAGAAACAAAAAGAGGAATGTTTGATGCACCCCAATGGAAAAGTAATAAGAAAGAGGCAAAAGCCTAAGTTTGGGGTGCCTATTAGTATAATACACTTCACTCTCCCAAAACAAAAGAGGAAGGATAGAATTCAAGTGAAGGAAAGAATCAAAAGAAAAAGGGAAAAATTGAAAAGCCAAAGAGTTTATGGTACGTAACAACGAGCCTAAATGCCTATCTTTACCAACCCCTACCTAAGCCTACATTACAACCCTTAAAGTCCTCAAGATCTCTTTATGCATATCCGTAATTAGTGGAGAATAGCAAGTAAGCATGTCATAGGAATTCTTGAATTTATATGCATGATTTAGTATATTGACTTCCATTAAGCATGATGAATATGAGTTTATAAATATTTAGCTTCATGCTTAGCTGGTCAAAATTTCATGCTATATGTTCCTACATATTATTCGCTAACCTTCATGTTTTTCTAGTTAACATTTACGCAAAGAAAAGTGATTAATGACAGTGAGTCTTTTATTTTTCGCTTCTTTGAGTCTTTTATTTTATTTCTTTCTATCTTTGCTCGAGGCAGCAAAGGTTAAGTTGGGGTATTTGATCTGTATTTTATATACACCTTTCGAGTCACTTTAGTTAGTCTTTGTCCCGCTTTTGCACATATAAGTGTCGACAGGATAGTTTTTCTTTCTTTTGAGTCAAAGTGGTTAAAATGGCCAAATGGCGAAAAGGAGCAAAAGAGGAGATGCAGAGCGAAACAGAGAAAGTGGCGAACGAGGGCGAAATCTGCATCACGCGACGCCTCGCAGCCTGTGCAGGGTCGCGCGCCACTATTCGTAGAGACAAGACTCAGCTGGGCGCCTCGCATGCAGATAGATGGTCGCAGCGCTAAACATCCGGCGAGCTACAGAAGATACAGGCCGCGGCGCCTCGCATGCAGATAGCAGCCGGTCGCGCCAAAACACCCGACGGACAGAACTTCCGGCCAGCGCGTTCAGCAGGCGCGCGACGCTGAAAAATTAGGTTTTTGACGACTTCGCCAGCTCAAGGAAAAGAGGAGGCGGTTTCAGCCTATAAAAGGAGAACCCTAGGCGCTGAGCTGCCTCTTCGCACAACTCAAGACTTTTGCTCGAGATCGATACCATTAATTTAGTAATTTCTTTTCCTTTTCTTTACTTTATTTCGCTTTGTATGATGAACATGGAATTAGTTCTTGTCATGTCAATGGCTAGAAACTAATTCTCTTATAGGCTTTCTATGTTGAATTGCTTGAAACTTATGTTATAAATTAACGACGCTTATGGTTATTGTTCTTATTGTGAGATCTATCCAATAATTGAGTTGAATTCTTGGTAATTAATTGACAACTAATTATCACTATATGATTTCTAATCGATTCTCAAAAGGGGATTGTGAATATGTTGTAAGTTGGGTAGACATTCTCGATCGGGGATGAAAATACCTCAATTATTTACGTAGCGTTGATGAGAGGCTTAACAACCCTAATTTTGCGCATCAGCGCGTGACTGGCCAACTAGGTTTTTGTTCTTAATCCTCCTATAAAGTTACCCTTATCACCGAAAGGTAGGTAAGGAATGACATCGGGTCGAGTGTTTATATAACCCTAACGGAGTATAAAACGATTTCAGAAACCCGCTTTCTCCAAAAGAAGAACACCATAAGTAATGCATTAGTAAGTAGCATAAGCGATAGTGAGGATACATAAGCCCTATTCTCATCACATCCAAGTAAACCTTTATACTTTAAATAGTTTTCATAATTCTTAGTTATAAACAACCAAATCAATTATCAATTCGCCAAATAGATACTAGAAAATAGATAGTCGGGTACTTGAACCCTAACCCCAGAGGACGATATTCGGTCTTATCAAAGACTATACTACTTGATACGATAACGCACTTGCGCTTAAAGTGTGTGCATCTTAACGCTGCATCATTAGGCTCCCCGCCATAGAGCAAACAACTTCAAATAAAACCAATGATTCTCGAGCACGGTACAACACACAAGGCAATTTGGAGGATCGCCATCGAGGATTCACATATGCACATAGCTAATTTCGAGCTATGTGCAACTTTCGATATAACGGCGCATCGATGATGCCGTCAGATTGAGGCTCTTTCCTTCTCACTCGTGGATAGAGCAAAAGTATGGTTGAATTCCCGCCACGATTCGATTATTACATGGCACGAGCTGGCACAGAAATTCCTAGCCAAGTTCTTTCCCCCATGCAAAGCAGCAAAATTGAGAGGGGAGTTGAACAACTTCTACCAAGCAGATGGAGAGTCCTTATATGAAGCTTGGGAAAGGTTCAAGGACTTGCAAAGAAAATGCCCACATCATCATTGAGTCAGGAACTTGGTCCACATCTTCTACAACGGGTTGAGCAGTATAACCAGAACCATCATAGATGCAGCAGCAGGTGGGGCATTCATGAGGAAAACAGCCCACGACGCTCATGAGTTATTGGAAGATATGGCCACCAAAAACCATGTCACGTACAGGTCATGTGGGAGAAGAATATGAGAGTCCACGAAATAGATGCTATCACGCTTGAACGCCCAAGTGCCCTTTTGGCAAAACAACAAAGAACATACAATGTCAGTGAACGCGGTGCAGATGCCTAAAAGTTGTGAAATATGTGATGGCCCACATACATTTGATAGGTGTCCTTCAGCTGATCCCAATAATATACCAATGGAGCAGGCAGAGTGTCAGGCCGTGGGTAATTATCAGAGACCACAGAACAATCCATACTCCAACACTTATAATCCAGGGTGGAGAAATCACCCAAATTTCTCATGGAGAGGAGACCAGGGGCAGCAGAATCAATACAGGGGCCAGTATCAACCCCAGCAGAACCAAAATCAGCAGCCCTTTACTCAGGCCCAGCATCCTCAACGCCAATGCACCTGCTCAAACAAGAAAAGCCAGACGAGCTAAAAGCAGCTGTGACAGCACTTGCCAACGCCCAGACTCAGTTCATGACAGAAGCTAGATCCTCGTTCAGGAACTTGGAGACACAAGTGGGTCAGCTAGCAAAGCAGGCAAACAGCAGGCCACAGGGTACATTGCCAAGCACTACAGAGGTAAATCCGAGGGAGCAGTGTCGCAAAGGCAAATGAGAAGTGGAAAACAATTGGAGCAGCATTTCTTCACCAATAGTTGAAAAAGGGCGTAGATAGAAAAAGAGAAAGTGGTTGAACCTAGCCCAGCTGGTAGAGAAAACTCTGCAGAATGAGTATACAGAAAGATTCTTTTCCCCAGAGATTACAATGGAAGCGGTTGATAAACAATTCTCCAAATTCTCGAGATATTCATGGTTCGCATATCAACATACCTTTTATAGAGGCTTTGGAGCAGATGCCTTCCTATTTCAAGTTCATGAAGGAAATATCAGTTGGGGAAGAATAGTCGCAGATAAGAGCAAGAGTGTAAGAGTGCTATCTTGCAAGAAGTTGCCACCAAAACTAAAGGATCCAGAAGCTTTACACTACCTTGCACAAATGTGGTGACTTGCAACAGAGCTCAGGTGATTTAGGGCAAGTATAAATCATGCGCCTTATCGCATTTAAAAGATCGAGTCATGAGGCCAAACCAACCACAGTAAGCCTGCAGTTGGCCGACAGGACAGTGGTTCATCCAAGAGGCAAGATCGAGAACGTGATTGTGAAAGTAGGAAAATTCTTCTTTCCTGCAGACTTTCTCATTCTTGATGTGGAAGAAGATGCGGAAATCCCTATCATATTGGGGAGACCATTCCTAGCAACGGGGGGAGCTTTGATTGATGTTGAAAGATGAGTCGACATTGGGTGGAGAATGAAGAAATGGTGTTTAAAGTTTTTAAACACGCCATCGAGCCACCAACCATGAGCAGTGCTTTGCAATCAAGACCATCAAGCCCCCTGTGAGCCATTACAAGTCAACCAAAGGGAGATGAGCCCACGAAAGCAGGCATGGTTTGCCAAACCCCCACTGACGCAAGTATGTGTTCCTGAACTCCCCCTTACTGATAATGCTAAGAAGAAAAGAAGAAAAAGAAAATGCAAATTGTGGAGGAAATGGATTAGTTGGGGGCTTGATCCACCCACTGCTATTAAAACTAAGAACTTGCGTCCCGCTAAAAGACGTTAAAGATAGCGCTACTGGGAGGCAACCCAAGGTATGTCAGTTTATTTTATTTTAATATAGTAGTTTTTATTAAGAACGGTCTCACGGAGGTAGTGTTTGTGCTATGATTGATGTGTACAAAGCAATAAAAGAAATCGGCGAAGCTGATTTCAGAAAATGGGTTAGCGCCGCGCGCGCTGAGAGCAGGCCGTGGCGCCAAAAGAATCAAGAGGCGCTGAAGTTGCGCCATGCGCCAGAGCGGCGCGCCAAAAACTAGAAAAATGCCAAGCCAAGGCGCTACCAGAATGTGGTCGCGCGCAAAGTCCCGGCAGTGCAGAACATTGGGCGCCATGCGCAAAAGCAGGCCGCGACGCTGCCGGAAATCCAGAAACTTAAAAACGCCCAGAAATCAGATTTGCCCCAAATTCAAAACCAAAAACCTAACCCCCTCCTCCAAAAACACACGAAAATCCAAAAAAATTTCCCACAAATCCAACCCAACCACAACCAAAACTCTTAAATTCCTAAAAACCCTTAGCTATCTCAAACAACAAAGCTCCATTCCATATCCTCAAACCACCATTAGAAACAAGAACAACTTGAATCCTCTCATAAAAAGGTAATTTTTTTATGTTCTTGAGATCTTTACTGAAGTCACGGGAGGTAGTAGTTTGAAAGAGTATTGTAGTTGTGAAGTAGTTTGGGTGCTGAAAAATTGATTGTGAAGTTTGGAGAAAGAGTAGAAAAGGAGGGTGTGGGTATTGAGTAGTAGAATTGAAGTTTGGGGGTGTTTTGTGTTTTAGCTGCTAGATTGTTGATTGTGTTAGAGAACATTTGTGCAATTAAGATTGTAAGCTGCAGAAACTGTTGTTTACCATGTCCACCAGAAAGAGAAGAGCCTTCACATCCACTCCAGCCCCACATTACGATGATACTAGGTTTGTGAGCTACCAAGCTTTCCAAAGATACAAAAAGCTTGATACCAGACCCTTAATCCCTGGAAGGGGAATGGACTATCAGAGGGAGTCGTTTGGGGAAAAGGATGTTTATGAGTCCATTCGGGCAATGATTGAGTTGAGGGGGTGGAGGAGATTTGTAAATCCGGAGAAGATAGCACCAGTGAACACAACAATGGTGCGTGAATTCTATGCTAACTTTCCGGAGAGGGTGGAAAGGGGATGCTTTGTGAGGGGAAGATATATGCCTGTGACGGCAGACGTGATAAATATGGCTCTAAATACGGTTGATGTTGAAGAAAGTGATGATTGGAACCACTTTAGAACATGGTCTAGAAGCACCTCCAATATCGACTGGAATGCCGTCGCAGACACAGTGAGTTACCCTGGGGCTGCTTTTGATATTGCAAGAAATGGGTCAAGAGCACTAAGCAGGTGCCAATTCAACAAAGCAGCCAAGGGTTGGCTATATTTCGTCACCGCGACGATTCCATCCACGCACTTCACCAGAGTGCCGTAAGATGTGATTGCTGATATATGGAATTATGAGGGGGATGACGATTGATGTGGGGAAAGAGATAGTGCAGAGCATTGAAGAGATCAGCAGATTGGTGACAACAGGTGGATTGAGACATGGCTCACTTATCACGAATTTGTGCCACATGAATGGGGTCCCAATCCTACCCACTGATACTAATGAAAGAAACCAACTGCTTGTGTCCTATGGGTTAGTGCACTCTTTCCTGCACTCCAAGCCCCCAAAGAATGTAAGAAGAGCACAACCAGCAAGAAAGAAGCAGCAGAGGCCGCAACGAACGAAGATGAGCCTGAAATAGGGGCTCAATATGCGGCAGGACCTAGCCACCAGCCAACCACAGAAGCAGAACCTTCAGTGCCCATGATGGAGAAATTGCTTCAGAATCAGATGAGGATGATGCAGAGTTTGGACACAGTGATCCACGAACAACAAGAAACAAGGCAACAAATCAACGAGATGAGTTATTTGTTCAGTCAGTGGTCCATGCACTATCCCATGCCACCGCCACCACCACCATTTTAGCCAAAGTCTGTAAGTGCCTTATTTCTTTTATTGTCTTTGAGTCTACACACATTGGGGACAATGTGTGATTTAAGTTTGGGGGTGTTTTATTTTGTTTTATTTGTGTCTTGTTTTATTTGTGTCATGTTATGTTTTATTTAAGTCTTTTGATTGTTTTTTATGTATTTTTGAGTCACAAATTTTTTTCTTTTTGAGTCATAATTGTCTGTCAAAAGATCATGTATGCTATAGTTGCTAGAAACACCTAGTGAAGGAAGGTGGAATAATGTAATGGAATAAAAACAACTATCTAAACACTTAGGTTAGATATGCCAAAAACTCACAAAATCTGTCTATTTGGAGTTTCTTGCCTAAATTATGCATGCTAAATGATGAAAACTTATGTGTTATGATTGCTAGCTATTTGAGGCGAAATAGTTAGGATATGCATGTTAGGGAGATGACTCAGACATTTCTTTGATAGTCAATTCTTACCATTCTTTTCTATCCCGGACTTTAAAAGTATCCCTAGTCAGCCCCTTGAGCCTAAAAATTGAAACTTCTTCTTTGACACCCTATATTCCCACAAATTGTGCCATAAGTAAAAATGTGAAGTAGTGGAATAAATTGTATTAAAAAAAAAGACAAAAAGAGTGAATGAGCTTGTTGCACCCCAATAAAAAAGTAATAAGAAATAGGCAAAAGCCTAAGTTTGGAGGTGCCTGTCATTATAATACATTTCACTCTCCCAAAACAAAAGAGGGAAAAGATAGAATCGAAGTGAAGGAAAGAACACAAAGAAAAAAGGTAAATATTGAAAAGCTAAAGAGCTTATGGTACACGAAATGAGCCTAAAAATACCTATTTTTACCTACCTATACCTAAGCCTACATTACAACCCTTAAAGTCCTGAAGATCTCTTTTATGCATATCCAGGATTAGTGGAGAATAGCAAGTAA
Organism: Przewalskia tangutica; assembly: GCA_029844215.1. Taxonomy (NCBI): domain Eukaryota; kingdom Viridiplantae; phylum Streptophyta; class Magnoliopsida; order Solanales; family Solanaceae; genus Przewalskia; species Przewalskia tangutica. The sequence goes on from CM056738.1 coordinate 37,145,893, forward strand.
GCATGCCATAAGAATTTTTGAATTTATATGCATGATTTAGTATATTAACTTCCATTAAGCATGATGAATATGAGTTTGCGAAATATCTAGTTTAATGTGTTTAGTGTGCTGAAAATTTCATGCTATATGTTCCTGCATATTACTCTGTTAACCTTCATGTTTTTCTAGTTAACATTAATGCAGCAAAAGTGATCAATGTCAGTGAGTCTTTTATCTTTCGTTTTTTTTTTAGTCTTTTATTTCTTTCTTTCTATCTTTGCTCGAGGGCGAGCAAAGGTTAAGTTTAGGGGTATTTGATCGGTGTATTTTATATACACTTTTTGAGTCAGTTTTAGTTAGTCTTTTGTCCTTTTTTGTACAAATAAGTGTCGTATTAGGATACTTTTCCTTTCTTTTGAGTCAAAGTGGTTAAAATGGTCAAATGGCGGAAAATGAGCTAAAAGAGGAGGTTCCAGAGCTAAAAACAGAGAAAGTGGTGAACGAGGCAGAATCGCGGGTCAGCGCCGCGGCGCCTCATGCCAATAATAGCAGGGCCGCGACGCCTAATATCCAGAGAGGCTGCAGAAGTCCCAGCGCCGCGGCGCCTCATGTCAACAGCTGCAGGGCCGCGACGCCTAATCATCAGAGAGGCTACAGAAGCGAGGCCGCGCGCCCACGCACTCTGAGAATCGTGGCCGCGCGCCAATTCACCCGGCGATCACAGGTTTTCGGCGCGCCGAAGCTGGCGCCGCGGCGCCGACGCGGGAAAAATCAGGGTTTTGACGATTTTCTGGGCCAGGCCTGCAGGGAAAATAGAGAGGCGGTTTTCAGCCTATAAAAGGAGAACCCTAGGCAGATTTTAAGGGTTCCCCTTCTTGCACAACTCAAGATTCTTGCTTGGATATTGGAGACCATAATTTAGTAGTTTCTTTTCCTTTTTCTTTTCTTTATTTCAGTTTTTGTCTGATGACTTTTGAATTAGTTCTTGTCATGTCAATGGCTAGGAACTAATTCTCTTATAGGGCTTTCCATGTTAATTCTCTAGAAACTTATGTTATGAATTAATGCATGTTTATGGTTATTATTCTTCTTTGAGAGATTTATCCAATAATTGCGTTGAATGCTTGGTAATTAATTGACAACTAATTATCACTATATGATTTCTAATTTACTTCGAAAGGAGAGATTGTGAATATGATGTAAGTTGGGTAGACATTCTTGGATTGAGGATGAAAATACCTCAATTATTTATGTAGCGTTAATGAGAGGCTTAAAAACCATAATTATGCTCATGCGGTGCGATTGTTAACTAGGTTTTTGTTCTTAATCCTCCTATAGAGTTATCCTCATCACTGAAAGGTAGGTAAGGTGCAATACTGGGGTTGAGTGTTTATATATCCTTAACGGGAATATAAAACGATTTCGTAAACCTGCTTTCTCCGAAAGAAGAAGTCCATAATTCATTGCATTAATAAATAACATAAGCGGATAGTTGAAGAGACATGGAAGCCCTATTCCCATCACATCTGAAGTAAACTCATTAGTTAAATTAGTCTTTATAATTCTTAGTTATAAACAACAAATCCAAATATCAATTGCCAAATAGATACCAAAAGATAGACAGTTGATACTTGAACCCTAATCCTTGTGGACGATATTCGGTCTTACCAGGACTATATTACTTGTCACGATAACGTGCACTTGCGTTAAAGTGTGTGCATCTTTTCGCGCATCAACAAGCACATCCTCAATCTTCCCCCTTGGGTGCACCACTGTTCTATCGGCTAGTTACAAGCTCACCGTGGTTGGTTTTGCCTCACCTAACTCCAACCGTTTAAACACTGACAAAGGCATCAAATTTATGCTTGCCCCTAAATCACAAAGGGCCCTGTTGCATGTCACCTTGCCAACTGTGCAAGGAAACGTAAAGCTCCATGGGTCTTTTAGTTTAGGGGGCAACTTCTTCTGCAGGATAGCACTGCACTCCTCAGTCAGTGCCACCATCTCATATTCTGCTAGTTTCTTCTTCTTTCCCAAAATCTCCTTCATGAATTTAAAATAGGAAGGCATTTGCTCCAACGCCTCTATGAAGGGTATGTTGATATGTAACTTTCTGAACGTATCCAAAAACTTGGAGAATTGTTTATCAACTACCTTTCTCGCACTCGTGGAAACGGGATCTTCTCAAGATACTCCTTCTCCTGAGCTTTCTACCATCAAGCGAGCTTCAACCACCTTCTCTTTCTCTATTTCTACCATTTGTTCAACTGCCGGCTGAGGTGTATGCTGCTCCAACTGTTTACCACTTCTCAGCTGTACTGCCTGGCATTGTTCTCTAGGGTTCATCTCTGTGTTTCTTGGCAGTGTACCCTGCTCCAACTGTTGTTCTGGGGTCTCTGATAGTTACCTACAACTTGGCACTCTACTTGCTCGATTGACATATTATTAGGATCAGCTGATGGGCATCTGTCGAATGTATGTGGACCACCACACATTTCACAGCTCTTTGACATCTGCACTGCATTTACAGACATCAGATGTTGTCAGCTTGCTTGGTTAAAAGGGTCACTTGGGCATTCAGGGCAGTGATGGCATCTATCTCATGAACTCCCACTGCTCTTCTTCCACTCATTTGTCTATCTTCTGTGACATGGTTATTGGTGGCCATGTCTCCCAATAAGTCGTGAGCTTCATGGGTTGTTTTCCTCATAAAGGTCCCACCTGCTGCTGCATCAATAATTGTTCTGGTTGTTCCGCTCAGCCCATTATAGGATATGTGGACCAAGTTCCACAACTCAATACTGTGGTGTGGGCACTTTCTCTGCAAGTTCTTGAACCTCTCCCAAGCTTCGTATAATGATTCCCTATCGGCTTGGTAGAAACTATTCAGCTCCCCTCTCAACTTTGCTGCTTTGCATGGTGGGAAGAATTTTGCCAAAAATTTCTGTGCCAGCTCTTGCCATGTAAAAATTGAATCAGCTGGCAAAGAATTCAACCATACTTTTGCTCTATCCCTGAGTGAGAAGGGAAAGAGCCTCAATCTGACGGCGTCATCAGTAACACCATTATATCTGAATGTTGCACATAGCTCCAAGAAATTAGCTATGTGCATGTGTGGATCCTCTGATGGCAACCCTCCAAACCGCACTGTTCTCGCACTATGCTTAGAATTGTCGCTTTATCTCAAAGTTGTTTGCTCCTATTGCAGGAGCCTAATACATGCTCAGGTTCGCTCACCCCTGCATCACGTAATCACCCAAGCTTCTCTCTGCTTGGACCTGAACTCTCTCCTCCACATCCATCGGCATTCTCCGAGACATTCCTTGGTTAGGTTGATTTTCACCTAACCCCTCTCTCAGCACATTGTTGTTTTGGACGTCGTCCATCTCTATTAAGGCTGAAATTCGCTGGTTCCTTCTGTTCTTTTTACAAGTTTTCTCAATCTCTGGATTGAAGGGAACAAGAGTGTCTGCTCCTCTTCTCCTTCGCATAAACTGAGCGCCTGAAACAGATAAAAAACAAACAAGCGGATCACGACACACTGATTTTCACAAAAATAAATAAAAATAAAGACAATAAATAAATAATAATGAAAAAAATATAAAAACCAAATTAGAAATTAAGAATAGATAAAATTGATATTGAACTATGCCTAATCCTAAGAACGCGCCAAAAACTTGATGCGCGATTTGATGCACACACTTTAACGCAAGTGCACGTTGTCGACTCAAGTAATATAGTCTTGAAGACCGAGTTATCGTCCTCAGGGATTAGTGTTCAAGTATCAACTTCTATTATTTGTTATCTATTTGGTAACCGATATTTGAGTTGTTGATTATGACTAATAATTATAAAGACTAATTAACTATGTGTTTACTTCAGTAATGAGGGAAATAGGGCTTCCAAGTCTCCTCAACTATCCACTTATATTACTTATTAATGCAATCAACTATGGTTCTTCTTCTTTTGGAGATAGCAGGTTTACTAATCCGTTTTATACTCCCGTTAAGGCTATATAAACACTCAACCCCAGTAGCGCTCCTTTCTACCTTTCGATGATAAGGATGACTCTATAGGAGGATTAAGAACAAAAACCCATGTTAACGCTACACAAGTAATTAATGAATTTTCATCCCCAATTCGACCTATGATTACTCAACTACAACATAGTCACAACCTCCTCCTTTCGAAGTTTGATTAGAAATCATATAAATAATGATAATTAATGATCAAGTAATTACCAAGCATTCAAAACAACTATTGGATAAATCTCAACAATAAGAAGAACAACCATAAACATGCATTAATTCATAAAATAAGGTTCAAGTGAATTGACATGGAAAGCCCTATATTAGAATTAGTTCCTAGCCATAGACATGACAAGAACTAATTCAATATCCAACATAAAACTGAAATAAAGTAAAAGAAAGAAAGAAAATTACAAGAGAATTGTCTCCAATCTTGAACTCCAAGATGTGTTGTGTTTGTGCAAGAAAGGGAACCCTTAAAAACTGATCAGGGTTCTCTTTTTATAGCTTCAAAACCGCCTCTATGGTTTCCTTCGTGCCCGCCCATAAATTCGTCAAAACTCGATTTTTCCGCGCCGCCATGTTCGCATCGCGCCGGCCACGAATCTCAAACTCTCGATGATTTAAGCGCGCGCTCGCAACTCGCTGTTCGAGGCGTCGCGGCGCTGGAACTTCTGAAGTCCTCTGGATATTGGGCGCCGAGGCGCCTGGCCCTGTTGGCTGGAGGCGCCGCGGCGCTGCAATGGTGTCTCTGCCTGGTTCGCCACTTTCTCGCATTTTAAGCTCTGGAACCTCCACTTTTGCCCTCTTTTCGCTCCTTTTCCGCCAAAGAGCTATTTTAACCAATTAGACTCAAAAGAAAGAAAATCTATCCTAAGACGACACGTATTTGTACAAAAAGGGACAAAAGACTCACTAAAAACGACTCAAAAAGTGTATATAAAATACACTGATCAGACACCTTCTCTGAAGCATTCTCTAGGTCTGAAGATACATCCCTAGCATGGCCTTGAGTAGTTGTTGGTGCTCGGTCTCTAGTTGGTACAATATAGCATAGCCTCTACCCCTACCTGGAACCCTGCTTCCTCCACATGCCACAACCCCAAGAATGAGCTGGTACGACTATCGCTCACGATTTCTAGCTGCAATAGATTGTGTCATCACCATACATGAGAGTGAAACAAAGAAACTTTACAACTGAATACAATCAATTACGCATGATAAGGAATGAATGATTATAACTTTCTTCAATATCTTAAAGCCTCTCGAATATAGGTACAAATCTCATCGTACCGATTTACAAAACACTTAAACATTGTTCCTATACTCATGAGACCTGTGAACCTAAAGATTTGATATCAATTCATCACAACCCAATTTGCAAAGCTGTGAAGGACTTACTCCCACCCGATAAGCGAACCATCCACAAACGATTAAACAAGTTTAAAACAAGTATACTAAGCGAATAGAATAAAGTCAAACTAATTTTAAAGTCATAAATATGTCTCATAATCATAAATACAAGAAATAAGTACCAACTCAAAATATGATGTCACAAGTACAAGATATACTAGAATATGAGGTACAAGTTTGGAATAACATCTGAATACACTGTCTAAAAATGAAAAAGACATAAATAAAGTAAAGGGAAAGGAAATCGGTGCCGCAGATCAGCCAATAACACACCCTAAAACCTCCAGATTATTACCTCAATGGTTAGTGAAACTGCGAGTACTAGGGATAGACTATGAACACAAAATGTTGCAGCAAGTGTAGAGTGAGTAAGGGAAAAATAATGTATATTTGTCAACATCGTTGACCGACCCTAAACTAAAATAGTGGCGAGAGTTGATCTTCTGAATACTTACTTCCACACTGAATCACAATCCCACTCAACTAAGTCTCCGAGTTGTATATACAGTCTTAACTTAGCCAAGCGTCCTAATCACAGTGACACGTCTTGCACCATACCATGTGACACCACATCAAGTTATTGGTGTGTGGATTAAAGAACGTGTCCATACCATCGATGATACAATAAAAAAAATGTTTTGACCTTAAATCGAATAAAATACACACGAAAAAGAATAAAAGAATGGAATTTTTAAGTGTCATGTAGCCTTTTTATGATAATTACAGACGTATCTATACCGATCCTCAAGACATCACTTGAGAGTAGGTCGCCAGCCGGCCGCCCACCGGATCGGACGGCTCAAGCGAGAGGAGGGGCTGGTCCGGCTGGGGCGGCCAAAGTGACCAAGGACTAGCGGGACGATATCGTGTCCCGCCCCGGCCCGCAAGGGGGCCTCGACGGCCTGACGGATTTTTTTTTAAATTGTTTTTCACTAAATTAAAAATACTAAATTACTAACAAAGTAACATTAACATATAGTCATATAGTGATAGTCATAGACTCATATTATACTATTATAATATTATAGTACTATAATTATACTCATATATAATATATTTATAAAGTATAAAGTATAAACTAAATAATTAAACAAAGACAAGAAGAGTGTAAAAAAAACATCCCAACGCTGTTTTTGTGCCTCTTATATTATTAATTATTTCATTAAAATATACAAGATTCAGAATTACAACATTGTAGTGTACTGTTGTTGAAAAAAATTGCAAAAGACATAGAAAAATTAAAAAATTGCAATGAAATAAATTACCAATTTGAAAATACTTTTTCTAGTTTATTTATAATTTCGTGGTTCTTCTATTGGAATTGGTATATCTTGGTCAAATTGTTCCACGCCGCTACTCATGCCTTCGGATAAAATATCGCTGTAGTTTTCGCCTTCTTCTTCGTTAATCTCTGTTGATCAGACTCCTTCGCCTCCGCTCAGATCCAAACGCCGACGTAGAGTCGATGTGTAATCGAGAGGTTGAAAATTGAAACTTTGCTCAATAGATTAATCCTCAGTTAGTTTTCAACTTCACTCCAAATTCTCAAATTAATAAATAGAGTGATTATGTAGTAGACAATGTTGTATATAGAAATTAGAGAAAATGTAGGAAGATTTGTGAGAAATAAGAAGAGAAATGAGGTATTTATAGTTGGAAAATTGGGTTAAAGTGTAATATAATAACTTAGGAGTTAAAAATAAATATAAAGGGGTAGGGGTTGGGAGTGGGAAAGCCAAAATGGTCGTTGTCTAACGGCCAAATGTAAAATGGCCGTAAGACAACGACTATTTTTGACAAATGGCGGATCAAGGATCATGGATCGGGTCCCGCGGACGGGGCGGATCGGGTCCCGCGGATCTGGTCGGGCGACTATTCTCGCCCCGCCTCGCCGAGCCCCGGCCCCGTATTTGTTTTTAACACGGTCGACGGTTTCGGGTCGGACGGTGTCGGTCGGCCACCATCGCCACCCTACTTGAGAGACATTTTCGATGAAAGATAATTAATAAACTTAATAATAAGGGGTAAGGGCATAACAGATGGTATCAAACTTTTAATGTGACGAGCATTAGTACGTGTACCAAAGGCCATGATACGGGTATTAGTACGCGGTGTAGTGGGTCAGAACGCAGCAATGCCAAAGCATGTGGCCATTAGATGTTGTATGCTCACATGCCTCATTTTTTATTGTTCAATTGTGTTTGGTACTCTAATAAATTTTGTACACTCGTGATAAATGTGTTGACAAATTTACTTGAACTTATTGGCTATTAAGTATGGATTGTTCATAAATTACTTGGACTTGCATATTAAATGGATTGTTGATATATTTACTTGAACTCGTTGGCTACTAAGTCTAAATTATTGACAAACTTACATGGAATTATTGGCTATCAAGTCCAAGTTACGGAGATATTTACTCTCTCGTACAGCCCGTGGAACTCTGTGTATATACAAGAGCATATGCATTACATTTTATTATTCACTTCTTATCTGATAAATTATTTATATAATTCTCTGATTATTTGATTATCTGAGTATGTGGCTAACTTGGTACTTGATTATCCTCTACTTGGTACTTAGTAGTTCTTTATATGATTAGATGTATGATATTTGAGTAAGGTAAGTTGGTAAGGGTAAAAATAAATTCCTAAATTTCATCACCACTTCTTTCGTTGTGGATCTATGACATATATTTAGTACACATGCTTTTCATACTCATACTACACTTCTTGCACTCTTTATGTGCATATTCGACTCCGAGCACTAGTGAGCAAGGTAGAGTTGTCTGCTATTCCGTAACACCCTCCTCCCTCTATCTTTTTATTATTCATGTCTTTTATTTGTATTGAGATAATGTACTAGTGGATTTCTGACTTGTACTTTTCTATTCATAGAGGCTCTTGTACTTATGACACCAATCTTAGATGATTTTGATTGTTTTCGCTCTTCTTATTATAAAATACTTGAGATTAGAAAATTCAAATTATCTTTACTTTTTCGCTTACTTTAACATAATCGATTCAATAATATTGGGTTGACTTATCTATCAGTTGGAAACATAGGTGCAATCACGATTTGTGTTTCTTGGTCGCGAGAGTTTTTCAAAAATCCTAGATTTCTAAGAAGAGGGAGTCCAAGTGTAATTAGACTTTCAATGACATTAATAGTTATTGATACACACCTTCAAATAAGGAAAAAAATTATATAAGATAAAATTTGAATCAATTTTAAATTCCTAAATAGCATAAATTCTTACATACATCAAATTAGGAAAGATTAAATAGGAAAAATTTTATATTAGGAAAATTTTTATATTAGGAAAAATAATTAAATTACAAATTTGTCCAATGTGAACTCTATTTTTATTTTTAAAGGTTAAAAAGGATAAACGACATTTTGCTTTGAGCTTCGTGCTTTTATAATAGTATAAATATGTATCATTTTGGTCTTGTGATATATGTCGCAATATCTTAAATTATAATGAAGTAATAAGTGTGTATTTGGCCACTTTACGTAAAAATGCATTATATTTAAACTATTTTTAGAAGTAATTACCCTGAATATCGAGTAAATAATTCTTAAATTTATGAAGGGATCAAAAGTACACGTATCAAGTAATTAACAACAACAACAACAATAATAAATGCAGTGTGTTCCTACAAGGTGGGGTTTGGGGAGGGTAGGTTGTACACGGAACTTTCCCCTACCTTTGTGAGGTAGAGAGGTTGTTTTCGATAAACTCTCGGCTCAGAAGAAAACACATGTCACGGAAATATATGAAATGAGAGAACAAGTAGCAAGATACAAAATAAATGTGTCAACATTTAGTAATACCCATCAAGAAAATAAAAATGATGTGATATCTGACAACTACAACCAAAAAGAAAAGAAGAGATGAGTAAAAGAAATGATAGTTTACCAGATGCTTACATCTTTAGATGAGAACACATAAATGATAGGTGTATGAATTAAGCTCTTTTTTATAATTATGTTGAGTCTTCTCATGGAGCATTTAATTAGCTTCAATGGTGCTTCTAATAAGATCTAGATCTAGGATTTGAATTTTATGAGTTTGAATTCAATATGTGTTTACCTAAATTAATTTATTTCTTTATTTAATTCAAGTTGTCAGCAACCAAGAGAAGACATATACACATGACACACAATTGCTCTAACGATAATAATCATGGTGAGTTTGATTCACTCTAAATATAGCACTGTCATTCAATTGATTCACAGTATCTTTGCAATAAAATAGAAATGAGAAAGAAAGAAAAGGAGGCTCGTAAGAACCAAAGAACACAAGTAAGAGCTTATGTATTATTTGCTATTTCAAATTGTGTTTAATTGCTAGAGGCCAATATTAATCCGTACCTTGGGTGCTAAGATGAATTGCGATGAGAATATGAAGTCCAATGTTGATTTTCACATACAAGATGAGGCACAAAGGTTGCTTAAAAAGATTGAACTAATGATGAAACATATTGAGAACTCTGAATTGAATGTTAGAATGTGTTTGTATATTGAACAAAGTGAAACTTTTTGATAATATATTTTTCGCCTTTTAGGTTCTCATTCACATGTTCAGGTGGTAATCAATGCTTTGGGAAGCACAAAATACAATTTTTATTCACAATTTAAGCTTGTCGTAGTTCTCCTACTAAACTGAGATTTTTCCAAATGAATTGGTAATGCAGAAGCATATGATCCTAAAATATCTACAGTTGATATTATAATTTTCAAGGAATTGAATTTTGAGATGCTGACCATTAATGAAAATTGTAAGAGGCGAATTTAGAGGCCAACAATGTTTTGCATGTCCGTTCTTAGTTTTTGTCCTATAGGCAACCTGTTGGGAGAAAAGTAGTTTCGTTTTGTATTATCAAGATCTTGTATCAGTTTGTCAATAAAAAAAATCTGGTTAATACAAGACAAAGACCAGTCTCCTCCCAGGAGATTACCGATAAGATAAAAATTAAAAATGTGCATGTAGAATATTGTTGATCTCTGAATTTGCCTCTTACAATTTCCCAATGGTCAACACTTCAAAATCAAATTCCTTGAAAATTATAATAGATATTTTAGGATCATATACTTCTACATTACCAGTTCATTTGGAAAAATCTCGTTTTGGTAGGAGAACTACGACAAGCTGAAATTGTAAATAAAAATTGTAGTTCGTGCTTCCTAAAGCATTGATTACCACCTGAACATGTGAATGAGAACCTAAAAGGCGAAAAATATATTTTCAAAAAGTTTCACTTTGTTAAATATACAAGCACATTCTAACATTCAATTCAGAGTTCTCAATATGTTTCATCATTGGTTCAATCTTTTTAAGCAACTTTTGTGCCTCATCTTGTATGTGAAAATCAACATTGGAGTTCATATTCTCATCGCAATTCATCTTAGCATCCCAAGGTCCAGATTAATGTCGGGCTCTAGCAATTTAAACACAATTTGAAATAACAAATAATACAAAAACTCTTATTTGTGTTCTTTGGTTCTTACGCCCTCTTTTCTTTCTTTCTCATTCCTATTTCATTCCAAAGATATTGTGGAATTTTACATAAAAAAACACTTAAATTATATATATATAAGTTAAAAATTCATGACGCCAGGAAAATAAAATCTTCCATCGATAATACTAATGGGTTCAAAATTGAAAAATAGAGTATTATAATGAATAAAGAGTTAAATTAATCAGAGAGTAACCACTTCGTGATAGCTTTCTCCTTATAATTATAAAAGAGCATATCATGCATATACCATGAATGAAATAATCTTTTACTAATTCTACAAATATGTAAAAATATAATTGGACTTGTTTTTTCAGAAGAATTGTACTATGATAATAATTTTATTTTTCTATTAGGGATTAAAAGGATTTTTTAGTTATGGCTCTCTTTTGCCTACGTCATACTCAGATTGAGTATTTAGTTATAAAAAAATTAGCAATTATAGCAAGAGTTTATTCCACAATAAGGGAAAGGAGTGTGTGTGAGATGTGAGCACTTGCATGTCTGGGAAGGTTGGTTTACTATAGTAATTCTTTCCCCCAACATGTTTTGATAGTTTATTAATACTTTGGCTTTCACTGGTAATGTTTTTAATTCCTTTACATGCTGCCTCGATATTTAAACTTTTCATTCTTTGATTCAATATCTCTAACATTTTGTCACTTATATCAACCTTATTATTCGGGGTTGGATAATTGTTGGCCGAGAATTGAGGTATATTAAACAACGGATTGGCTTCTTTAGTACCGTTATTAATGATAATCGCCGAGGACTCGTTCATATTTTAGGTTGATTTGTTATTAGCATGGTTAAGATGGTTTGAGACTACGATAATAGTTGATTTGTGTAGTTATTTTGTTGGATGAATTTATTAATGTCTCCTCTTTCTACTAGTTTGTCGATTTCACTACTTATCTCCCTTTTGAGGGGCTATTATAATCTCTCCTTCTATAGGAATTTTGATTTGTTCTAACTGGGACTTGGACTCTATGGTATTGGTACTAGTATATCATTGATTAACAAGAGTGCTAAGTGATTCATAATTTTCCTAAGAGTTTAAAGTCAATTTTTGATAACATGCAACTTGGCTCTTTCCCCGATCCTTATGGACAAGATGTAGCACATAATGATATATGGCATGAGGGCAGTAAGATCAGGATGTGGAAGATATCATTGGATAAGATTTACAAATATAGGGTTAGTGAGCAAGGCAATCTCAAGAGATTGATGACTAAGGCCAACTAAAATAAAGAAAGTTACGAACCGAAAGTTGTCACGAGGCACTCGAATAAGATGAGTAAAGGATCATAAAAGGCTCATATGAAATCCATGGCGATAAGTATAAAAATGGGAAGTTTTTGGAAGATATAAGTTTAACGGATAGGGAAAAATGAGATCGTAGTTAGAAAAGATGGAGGATGAGTTAACCTTGAATTACTAATTGTGAATAAGGGGTTTATTAGAAGGATAATTTAGCCATGTAATTGAGAAATAATGATAGCGGAAGATGACCTGGGTTAACCTAAATTAAGATGCAAGTTAGGAGGTTGAAGAATACCTACATTAGCTAGCATTATGGAGAATGAATAAGAAGAAGCAAGAAAATGACAGATGAAAGCGACTTACGGAGAAATCCTTGATAAGATATGTCGGCCAATGTCAGGTTTATTAAAGGGAGATAGAACAGCCATGATGTATGACTTTCCATGAGAATAGGTCTTTTAAAATCATCTCGAATGAAGTGAGATTATTCTAAGATCAACCATAAGTTGTTAGGATACGACTGCGGAAGGACGGAAGGACATATAGAGTTTAACCATAAAAAAGTCACGTTATTTCCCTAAGGAGGGAAGATAGGATTACCCAAGACTAAATGGAAGGTGGCTAGTTTCAAAATAACTCGTGGAAGCCACCGATATGAAGATGAAATAGCAACGACTCACACTTTGATGACATAGTTGGACACTCGATGCGTATGGGTTAATTCAAAGGAAAATTAGTGTGGAAGTATAACTTTAAAATAATTTAGTGGAAGTGAGACGCGAAGATAAAAGATCGAGCGATCAATAAAGAATTGAGAATGATCTAAGTATGAGGGTAAATCAAATAAAAATAGATGTTGGAAACTATTCCAAAATAATAGCCATTCCAAATTGGTCTTATATCGCTATGCAATGAAACCTCGAATAATAACCATGACGATGGTGTGGCAAGAGAGTTAACTATCAGGATAACAACAAAGTAGATATTAAGGATAAGATTTGGGATTAAGGACAAGAGGAAGATATAGCTAGACAAAAGATAAGTATAAGGGTCAATATTTCACCTACCAGATCTAAATTATGAGGAAACCGTAACCGAATCGCCAATAAAGCATAATAGACAGATTATGAAGAGTCATAGGAAACTAACGGTAGTAGAATGGGTAAATAAAAGTGCCCCTCACATAAGGCAGTCTGTTTAAATTAAGGAAAAGAAGAAAGAGTTAATATTGTAGAGGATATGTCTACTCGTAGAGCCGCAAGTAATTGACAAAGAGCAAACCCAGAAAGGGAAAAAGGATTACAAGGACTATTTACTAGTCAGCGAATTTGGAAATCCAGGTATTAAGGACGTCGACATGAAAAATCCAAATTAAGAGATATAGTTAACCTTCTTGATTCTGGATATGTATATGATTGTGTGAAGCCAACATTATTGTACTATGCTATCATATGGCCCTGCATTTACATTGGGTATGTTCTTCCGTTGTTTGACGTGTTTCGATTGTCCTATTTATAGAGTAAATTCTGCCAAAATATTTAAGAATCCTAAGAGTTCAAATTCTAAGTTATACTATCTCTACATTTGAGGACGAATGTTTTTAAGGGGGAGAAGAATGTTACACCCTGTATTTTATGCATCAGCATCATTTTAATCTTAGTTGACATAGGATCAGAGATGGTAATATCCTCTGGGGACTAATAATGGTTCAAGACTAATTGGATCGATGAAAGTAAGTTTCGAAGGAAGTTTGACAAGAAGTCATCGTCCGTAGTCCTATGCTAATTGCAGAGTATGATATGTGAATTACAGTACATTTCTGCAAATTATAGAAGAAAGGCAGAGTGAGATAGGGATTTGGGTGTCCTGGGCAAGGTCTGTGACTGATGAGCGATTTATGCACACACTTTAACGCAAGTGCACGTTGTCGAGTCAAGTAATATAGTCTTTGAAGACCGAGTTATCGTCCTCAGGGATTAGTGCTCAAGTACCAACTTCTATTCTTTGTTATCTATTTGGTGACCGATATTTGAGTTATTGATTATAACTAATAATTATAAAGACTAATTAACTATGTTGTTTACTTCAGTGATGATGGAAATAGGGCTTCCAAATCTCCTCAACTATCCACTTATATTATTTACTAATGCAATTAACTATGATTCTTCTTCTTTTGCTGATAGCAGGTTTACTAATTCGTTTTATACTCCTGTTAAGGTTATATAAACACTCAACCCCAGTACAGCTCCTTTCTACCTTTCGGTGATAAGGATGACTCTAGAGGAGGATTAAGAACAAAAACCTACTAATGCTACACAAGTAATTGAGGTATTTTCATCCCCAATTCGACCTATGTCTACCCAACTACAGCATAGTCACAACCTCCCCTTTCGGATTTCGGTTAGAAATCATATAAGTAATGGTAATTAATGATCAAGTAATTACCAAGCAATCAAATCATCTATTGGATAAATCTCTACAATAAGAAGAACAACCATAAACATGCATTAATTCATAAAATAAAGTTCAAGTGAATTGACATGGAAAGCCCTATATTAGAATTAGTTCCTAGCCATAGACATGACAAGAACTAATTCAATATCCAACATAAAACTGAAAATAAAGTAAAAGAAAGAAAAGAAATTACTAAAGAAGGTCTCAAATCTTGAACTTCAAGATGTGTTGTGAATTGGCAAGAAGGGAACCCTTAATTCTGACCTAGGGTTCGAAGGAAGTTTGACAAGAAGTCATCGTCCGTAGTCCTATGTTAATTGCAGAGTATGATATGTGAATTACAGTACATTTCTGCAAATTATAGAAGAAATGCAGAGTGAGATAGGGATTTGGGTGTCCTGGGCAAGGTCTGTGACACCACTTGTGAATCGCAGGCAGTGTCTGTGAACAATTTATAAGGGTTCAAAGGTGTTTCTAAAGTAAAAACATCTAATTGCAACATCAAAATGCTAGATATAGTGTAGAACAACACTCTTATGTAATGTAAATAAGGGTTGCTATGAGCCACAATATGCTTTGGTTAAAGTTTTTGTTTCTTGTATAAGGTAAGAAAATCACCCAGTTTATTGTGCTTGAGGTTATCTACATGTTGGTTGAGTTGTTTGGATGAAAATTTATGAGCTAGAACTTGAATTAAGATGAAATATTGTTATGTTGTTGTGGGGCTATTTTGAGACCATGAATATGACTTGTTATGACTTAAGGTCGCTGAGGTACCTTGGTTGTGTTGTGATTTTTGTTGTTATATTTGTCTATGTGTTTATAAGTATGAGGTATGATGGCTGAAAATTGGTGAAGAGGTTCGGATATTATTGTTGATCTTGTTCTTGAGTTGTCTTGGTGTAAAGTTATCATTGTTCAAGAACATGAGGTTCTACGCACATTAAGTGTTCAATGGAACGTCCTAGTGAGTGGACTTTTAGTTATTACTCCAATATTTATCCGAACCATCTTTAATGCGTAAGTTGCCACTCAGAGAGCATTCGAGACTTTGGAAGCTAACATTAACCAAACAAAAAAGGTATGTGAGGCTTACCCTTTCATTCTATCAGCATAATCGTAGAGAAGACATTATAGAATGAAATTTCCCCTACCCGATCCCTCTTTGAAAGATGAAAGTATAGTTACTCTTGATTCTTGAACAAATTGTGTGCCTTATCTGTCCCTAGTCAGGAGTACTTTCCACACTTTATAGTATCTCCCCAATATTTCCATAGTATGGTTCCTTATTGATCTCCCAAAAGCTAGAATTGAATGCCTATTAATTCTCATTGATTCATACGGAAATGTAAAATGATATGTTATTCGCGTAAGGATATTCGGAGGTGTAATGACCTTACGTCACTCTGATGGGCTCAAAGAGTACTCTATGTTCTTCGAACGGTTCTTATGTATAAGTATGTATTATGCATCTATGTAGCCCACAGAGGCCTACAACGTTATATACGCTATATATTATATGTATAATATTGCCACAGAGGCCTACGTCGTTATATACATGATATATTACATAGATGAAATTTTGCCATAGAATCCTACGACGTTATATACACGATTATATCATAATTATGCATATTATGGTTCTTAGTGGCATTCATAGTTACATGTAATTTCTTCCTTATTCTCATTTACATTATTTCATGCCATACATATTCATTACATTATTCATACTGACGTTCCTTGTCGGGGCATTATATTTCATGCCCGCAGATTAAGATAGACAGAGCGACGCTACTCTCAGTAGGATCTCAACATATTGATGATGTCAAAACTCTCCACTCATTCTGGATATGCTAGTCTGAGTCGATATGGTTATATGTATATATTTTTGTTTATTGGTATGTCGGGCCCTGTCCCCACATGTGCGGGTCCAACCTCATCCACTTAAATCAGTACCTTCTCTGAAGCATTCTCTAGGTCTGAAGATACATCTCTAGCATGGCCTTGAGTAGTTGTTGGTGCTCGGTCTCTAGTTGGTACAATATAGCATAGCCTCTACCCCTACCTGGAACCCTGCTTCCTCCACATGCCACAACCCTAGCAGCGAGTGTGGGTACGACTCATCGCCTCGATTTCTAGCTGCAATAGATCGTGTCATCACCATACATGAGAGTGAAACAAAGAAACTTTACAACCGAATACAATCAATTACACATGATAAGGAATGAATGATTATAACTTTCTTCAATATCTTAAAGCCTCTCGAATATAGGTACAAATCTCATCGTACCGATTTACAAAACAATTAAACATTGTTCCTATACTCATGAGACCTGTGAACCTAAAGATTTGATATCAATTCATCACAACCCAATTTGCAAAGCTGTGAAGGACTTACTCCCACCCGATGTCGAACCATCCACAAACGATTAAACAAGTTTAAAACAAGTATACTAAGCGAATAGAATAAAGTCAAACTAATTTTAAAGTCATAAATATGTCTCATAATCATAAATACAAGAAATAAGTACCAACTCAAAATATGATGTCACAAGTACAAGATATACTAGAATATGAGGTACAAGTTTGGAATAACATCTGAATACACAGTCTAAAAATGAAAAAGATATAAATAAAGTAAAGGGAAAGGAAATCGGTGCCGCAGATCAGCCAATAACACACCCTAAAACCTCCAGATTATTACCTCAATGGTTAGTGAAACTGCGAGTACTAGGGATAGACTATGAACACAAAATGTTGCAGCAAGTGTAGAGTGAGTAAGGGAAAAATAATGTATACTTTTCAACACCGTTGACCGACCCTAAACTAAAATAGTGGCGAGGGTTGATCTTCTGAATACTTACTTCCACACTGAATCACAATCCCACTCAACTAAGTCTCCGAGTTGTATATGCAGTCTTAACTTAGCCACGCGTCCTAATCACAGTGACACATCTTGCACCATACCATGTGACACCACATCAAGTTATTGGTGTGTGGATTAAAGAACGTGTCCATACCATCGATGATACAATAAAAAAAATGTTTTGACCTTAAATCGAATAAAATACACACGAAAAGGAATGCAAGAATGGAATTTTTAAGTGTCCTGTAGCCTTTTGATGATAATTACAGACGTATCTATACCGATCCTCAAGACATCACTTGAGAGTAGGGCTGGCCAGTGGGCCGGGCCCACCGAGGTCGCGGTGGAGAGGAGGCGGGTCCGGTGGCGGGCCAAAGCGGACCGGGACTAGCGGACGATATCGTGTCCTTGGCCCGGCCTGCAAGTCGGGGCCTGACTGCCTGACGGTTTTTTTAAATTTTTTCACTAAATTAAAAATACTAAATTACTAACAAATTAACATTAACATATAGTCATATAGTGATAGTCATAGACTCATATTATACTATTATAATATTATAGTATTATAATTATACTCATATATAATATATTTATAAAGTATAAAGTATAAACTAAATAATTAAACAAAGACAAAAAGAGTGTAAAAAAAAACATCCCAAGACTGTTTTTGTGCCTCTTATATTATTAATTATTTCATTAAAATATACAAGATTCAGAATTACAACATTGTAGTGTACTGTTATTGAAAAAAATTGCAAAAGACATAGAAAAATTAAAAAATTGCAATGAAATAAATTACCAATTTGAAAATACTTTTTCTAGTTTCTTTATAATTTCGTGTGGTTCTTCGGTTGGAATTGGTATATCTTGGTCAAATTGTTCCACGTCGCTACTCATGCCTTCAGATAAAATGTCGTTGTAGTTTTCGTCTTCTTCTTCGTTAATCTCTGGTTGACCGCGCCTCCTTCGCTCCGCCAGATATCAAACGCCGACGTAGAGTCGATGTGTAATCGAGAGAGGTTGAAAATTAAAACTTTGCTCGATAGATTAATCCTCAAGCTAGTTGCCAACTTCACTCCAAATTCTCAAATTAATAAATAGAGTGAATATGTAGTAGACAATGTTGTATATAGAAATTAGAGAAAATGTAGGAAGATTTGTGAGAAATAAGAAGAGAAAATGAGGTATTTATAGTTGGAAAATTGGGTTAAAGTGTAAATATAATAACTTAGGGGTTAAAAATAAATATAAAGGGTAGGTGGGGAGTGGGGAAGCCAAAAATGATCGTTGTCTAACGCCAAAATGTAAAATGGCCGTTAGACAACGCTTATTTTTGGCAAATGGCGGATCAGGGATCGGCGGGATCGGGTCTGGCGGGACCGGTCGCGAGACCATACTCGCCCCGCCGGCTCGAGCCCCACCCCGTTTTGTTTTTAACACGGGTCGGACGGCCTGAGGTCGAGCTCGGACCGATAAGTGTCGGTCGGCCCGCCATCGCCACCCTACTTGAGAGACATTTTCGATGAAAGATAATAAATAAACTTAATAATAAGGGGTAAGGGCATAACAGGGGTATCAAACTTTTAATGTGACGAGCATTAGTACGTGTACCAGTGCCATGATATGGGTATTAGTATGCGGTGTAGTTGTGGGCTGTAACGTAGGAATGCCAAAGCATGTGGCCATTAGATGTTGTATGCTCATATGCCTCATTTTTTACTGTTCAATTGTGTTTGGTACTCTAATAAATTTTGTACACTCGTGATAAATGTGTTGACAAATATACTTGAATTTATTGGCTATTAAGTATGGATTGTTCATAAATTACTTGGACTTGTTGCATATTAAATCTGGATTGTTGATATATTTACTTGAACTCGTTGGCTACTAAGTCTAAATTATTGACAAACTTACATGGAATTATTGGCTATCAAGTCCAAGTTACGGAGATATTTACTCTCTCGTACAGTCCCGTGGAACTCTGTGTATATACAAGAGCATATGCATTACATTACATTTTATTATTCACTTCTTATCTGATAAATTATTTATATAATTCTCTGATTATTTGATTATCTGAGTATGTGGCTAACTTGGAACTTGATTATCCTCTACTGGGTACTTAGTAGTTCTTTATATGATTAAATGTATGATATTTGAGTAAGGTAAGTTGGTAAGGGTAAAAATAAATTCCTAAATTTCATCACCACTTCTTTCGTTGTGGATCTATGACATATATTTAGTACACGTGCTTTTCATACTCATACTACACTTCTTGCACTCTTTATGTGCATATTCGACTCCGAGCACTAGTGAGCAAGGTAGAGTTGTCTGCTATTCCGTAACACCCTCCTCCCTCTATCCTTTTATTATTCATGTCTTTTATTTGTATTGAGATAATGTACTAGTGAATTTCTGACTTGTACTTTTCTATTCATAGAGGCTCTTGTACTTATGACACCAATCTTAGATGATTTTGGTTGTTTCCGCTCTTCTTATTATAAAAGAATTGAGATTAGAAAATTCAAATTATATCTTTACTTTTTCGCTTACTTTAACATAATCGATTCAATAATATTGGGTTGACTTATCTATCAGTTGGAAACATAGGTGCAATCACGATTTGTGTTTCTTGGTCGCGAGAGTTTTTCAAAAATCCTAGATTTCTAAGAAGAGGGAGTCCAAGTGTAATTAGACTTTCAATGACATTAATAGTTATTGATACACACATTCAAATAAGGAAAAAAATTATATAAGATAAAATTTGAATCAATTTTAAATTCCTAAATAGCATAAATTCTTACATACATCAAATTAGGAAAGATTAAATAGGAAAAATTTTATATTAGGAAAAATAATTAAATTACAAATTTGTCCAATGTGAACTCTATTTTTATTTTTAAAGGTTAAAAAGGATAAACGACATTTTGCTTTGAGCTTCGTGCTTTTATAATAGTATAAATATGTATCATTTTGGTCTTGTGATATATGTCGCAATATCTTAAATTATAATGAAGTAATAAGTGTGTATTTGGCCTCTTTACGTAAAAATGCATTATATTTAAACTATTTTTAGAAGTAATTACCCTGAATATCGAGTAAATAATTCTTAAATTTATGAAGGGATCAAAAGTACATGTATCAAGTAATTAACAACAACAACAACAATAATAAATGCAGTGTGTTCCTACAAGGTGGGGTTTGGGGAGGGTAGGTTGTACACGGAACTTTCCCCTACCTTTGTGAGGTAGAGAGGTTGTTTTCGATAAACTCTCGGCTCAGAAGAAAAACACATGTCACGGAAATATATGAAATGAGAGAACAAGTAGCAAGATACAAAATAAATGTGTCAACATTTAGTAATACCCATCAAGAAAATAAAAATGATGTGATATCTGACAACTACAACCAAAAAGAAAAGAAGAGAGGAGTAAAACTCACCCCTCCCCATACTTAGCTACCTACTACTAACCTTCTACTCTAATATTAGACCTCCATATATTTCAATATGGTAAGGACTAGAATTAGAATATTTATAATTGAGGAATATAATAAAAAAGAAAAAACTACTATGAAAAAAGGGAAGCAATAGTCGCGACTTTTCAGAAGCAGTGTCAGAATCCAAAATAGATTACAAATATTTTATAAATAGTGGAATCCCTAGAAAGAACAATACCACAAAACTACAAAAATGTGAGTTTTGAGTTTTTCACGGTTGTGCACATTCTCAACCAATTCTTTCTTTATAAGCTTTATGTTTCTAGCAAAAGAAGAACAAGATTCTTCTCTTTTTGTGTTGTTTATGTGATTTTTGTGGGTTTTCTATGAACGAAATACAGGTTTTGATGAAGTGTCTGATTTGAGTTTTTTTTTATTAATTTTTTCGGGGTTTTTGAGGTCTTGATTTCTATCTTTAAAATCAATCTTAGATTTTGCTTTTTGTGTTTTTTCTCTCTTGATAAAGGGATCGTGCATATAACCAAAATTCACCTATTGTTTTTGTTTACCAGATGCTTACATCTTTAGATGAGAACACATAAATGATAGGTGTATGAATTAAGCTCTTTTTTATAATTATGTTGAGTCTTTTCATGGAGCATTTAATTAGCTTCAATGGTGCTTCTAATAAGATCTAGATCTAGGATTTGAATTTTATGAGTTTGAATTCAATATGTGTGTTTACCTAAATTAATTTATTTCTTTATTTAATTCAAGTTGTCAGCAACCAAGAGAAGACATATACACATGACACACAATTGCTCTAACGATAATAATCATGGTGAGTTTGATTCACTCTAAATATAGCACTGTCATTCAATTTTGCAATAAAATAGAAATGAGAAAGAAAGAAAAGGAGGCTCGTAAGAACCAAAGAACACAAGAGTTTATGTATTATTTGCTATTTTAAATTGTGTTTAAATTGCTAGAGCCCAATATTAATCCGGACCTTGGGTGCTAAGATGAATTGCGATGAGAATATGAAGTCCAATGTTGATTTTCACATACAAGATGAGGCACAAAGGTTGCTTAAAAAGATTGAGCTAATGATGAAACATATTGAGAACTCTGAATTGAATGTTAGAATGTGTTTGTATATTGAACAAAGTGAAACTTTTTGATAATATATTTTTCGCCTTTTAGGTTATCATTCACATGTTCAGGTGGTAATCAATGCTTTGGGAAGCACAAAATACAATTTTTATTCACAATTTAAGCTTGTCGTAGTTCTCCTACTAAACTGAGATTTTTCCAAATGAATTGGTAATGCAGAAGCATATGATCCTAAAATATCTCTGATTGATATTATAATTTTCAAGGAATTGAATTTTGAGATGCTGACCATTAATGAAAATTGTAAGAGGCGAATTTAGAGGCCAACAATGTTTTGCATGTCCGTTCTTAGTTTTTATCCTATAGGCAACCTGTTGGGAGAAAAGTAGTTTCGTTTTGTATTATCAAGATCTTGTATCAGTTTGTCAATAAAAAAATCTGGTTAATACAAGACAAAGACCACTTCCTCCCAAATAGACAGATAAGATAAAAATTAAAAATGTGCATGTAGAATATTGTTGATCTCTGAATTTGCCTCTTACAATTTCCATCAATGGTCAGCACTTCAAAATCAAATTCCTTGAAAATTATAATATCAACTAGACATATTTTAGGATCATATACTTCTACATTACCAGTTCATTTGGAAAAATCTCGCTTTAGTAGAGAACTACGATGCTGAAATTGTAAATAAAAATTGTAGTTCGTGCTTCCTAAAGCATTGATTACCACCTGAACATGTGAATGAGAACCTAAAAGGCGAAAAATATATTTTCAAAAAGTTTCACTTTGTTAAATATACAAGCACATTCTAACATTCAATTCAGAGTTCTCAATATGTTTCATCATTGGTTCAATCTTTTAAGCAACTTACATGGCCATCTTGTATGTGAAAATCAACATTGGAGTTCATATTCTCATCGCAATTCATCTTAGCATCCCAAGGTCCAGATTAATGTTGGGCTCTAGCAATTTAAACACAATTTGAAATAACAAATAATACAAAAACTCTTATTTGTGTTCTTTGGTTCTTACGCCCTCTTTTCTTTCTTTCTCATTCCTATTTTATTCCAAAGATATTGTGGAATTTTACAAAAAAAAACACTGAAATTATATATATATAAGTTAAAAATTCATGACGTCTGGAAAATAAAATCTTCCATCGATAATACTAATGGGTTCAAAATTGAAAAATAGAGTATTATAATGAATCAGAGCGAAACCACTTCGTGATAGCTTTCTCCTTATAATTATAAAAGAGCATATCATGCATATACCATGAATGAAATAATCTTTTAATAATTCTACAAATATGTAAAAATATAATTGGACTTGTGATCGGTGTATTTTATATACACTTTTCGAGTCATTTTTAGTTAGTCTTTTGTCCCTTTTTGTACATTCTAACATTCAATTCAGAGTTCTCAATATGTTTTCCTTTCTTTTGAGTCAAAGTGGTTAAAATGGCCAAATGGTGGAAAAGGAGCCAAAAGAGGGCAAAAGAGGAGGTTCCAGAGCTAAAAACAGAGAAATTGGCGAACGAGGCTGAAACGGACACGCAGCCGCGGCTCCTGCAGACGCAAGCGGCGCGCGCCCAATGTCAAGAGAGGCTGCAGAAGACCCAGCGCCGCGGCGCCTCATGTCAACAGCGCGGCGCTAATCATCGAGAGGCTACAGAGTGCAGCGGCCGGCTCTCGCATGCCAGAGAACTGGCCGCAGCCGCCAATTCACCCGGCATCACGAGTTCGGCCAACGCTGCTGGTCGCGGCACCGACGCGGGAAAAATCAGGGTTTTGACGATTTTTTGGGCCAGGCCTGCAGGGAAAAGCTAAGGGCGGTTTTCAGCCTATAAAAGGAGAACCCTAGGCAGATTTTAAGGGTTCCCCCTTCTTGCACAACACAAGATTTTCTTTCTTGGAGATTGAAGACCTAAACTTAGTAATTTCTTTCCTTTTTCTTTTCTTTATTTCAGTTTTTGCATGATGAACTTTGAATTAGTTCTTGTCATATTTATGGCTAGGAACTAATTCTCTTATAGGGCTTTCCATGTTAATTCTCTAGAAACTTATGTTATGAATTAATGCATGTTTATGGTTGTTATTATTCTTTGAGAGATCTATCCAATAATTGCGTTGAATGCTTGGTAATTAATTGACAACTAATTATCCTTATATGATTTTTAATTTACTTCGAAAGGAGAGATTGTGAATATGCTGTAAGTTGGGTAGACATTCTTAGATTGGGGATGAAAATACCTCAATTATTTATGTAGCGTTAATGAGAGGCTTAAAAACCCTAATTTTGCGCATGGTGCGTGACGGTTAACTAGGTTTTTGTTCTTAATCCTCCTATAGAGTTATCCTTATCACCGAAAGGTAGGTAAGGTGCAATACTGGGGTTGAGTGTTTATATATCCTTAACGGGAATATAAAACGATTTCGTAAACCTGCTTTCTCCGAGAGAAGAAGTCCATAATTCATTGCATTAATAAATAACATAAGCGGATAGTTGAAGAGACATGGAAACCCTATTCCCATCACATCTGAAGTAAACTCATTAGTTAAAATAGTTCTATAATTCTTAGTTATAAACAACAAATCCAAATATCAATCGCCAAATAGATACCAAAAGATAGACAGTTGATACTTGAACCCTAATCCTTGTGGACGATATTCGGTCTTACTAAGACTATATTACTTGTCACGATAATGTGCACTTGCGTTAAAGTGTGTGCATCTTTTCGCGCATCAAGTTTTTGTCGTCGTTGCCGGGGATTAGGCATAGTTCTATATCAAATTTATCTATTTTTAATTTCTAATTTGGTTTTTATTGTAATTTTCACGTTTTTTCGTTATTTTTGGTAGAAATCAGGGTGCCGTGATTTGTTGTCTGTTTTTGATCTATTTCAGGAAATCAGTTTATGCGAAGGAGAAGAGGAGCAGACACTCTTGTTCCCTTCAATCCAGAAATTGAGAAAACCTGTAAACATTACAGAAAGAATCAGCGGATTGCAACCTTGATAGAGATGGACGGTGTCCAAAACAACAACATGATGAGAGAAGGGTTAGGAGAAAATCAACCTAATCCAGCCATACCTCGGCAAGTACCTATGGATATCGAGGAAAGAGTTCAAGTCCAGGCAGAAAGAAGCTTGGGAGACTATGTGCTGCCTAGAGTGAATGGAGCACAGACATGTATTAGGCTCCCTGCCATAGGAGCAAACAACTTCGAGATAAAACCGGCGATTCTGAGCATGGTACAGCACACAGTGCAATTTGGAGGGCTGCCATCGGAGGATCCACATATGCACATAGCTAATTTCTTGGAGTTATGTGCAACTTTCAGATATAATGGCGTTACTGATGATGCCGTCAGATTGAGGCTCTTTCCCTTCTCACTCAGGGATAGAGCAAAAGTATGGTTGAATTCCCTGCCGGCTGACTCGATTTTTACATGGCACGAGCTGTCACAGAAATTCCTAGCCAAGTTCTTTCCCCCATGCAAAGCAGCAAAATTGAGAGGGGAGTTGAACAACTTCTACCAAGCAGATGGAGAGTCCTTGTATGAAGCTTGGGAAATGTTCAAAGACTTGCAGAGAAAATGCCCACACCATTGCATTGAGTTGTGGAATTTGGTCCACATCTTCTATAATGGGCTGAGCAGTACAACCAGAACCATCATAGATGCAGCAACAGGTGGGGCATTCATGAGGAAAACAACCCACGATGCTCACGAGTTATTAGAAGATATGGCCACCAACAACCATGTCACAGAAGAGAGGTCGAAAAGTGGGAGGAGAACAGTGGGAGTCCACGAGATAGATGCTATTGTTGCCTTGAATGCCCAAGTGGCCCTTTTGGCAAAACAGTTGCAGCAACATACAGTGTCAGTGAATGCGGTCTAGATGCCTAAAAGTTGTGAAATATGTGGTGGCCCACATACATTCGATAGGTGTCCTTCAGCTGACCCCAATAATATACCAATGGAGCAGGCAGAGTGTGAGGCCGTGGATAATTATCAGAGACCACAGAACAACCCCTACTCCAACACTTATAATCCAGGGTGGAGGAATCACCCAAATTTCTCATGGAGAGGAGACCATGGGCAGCAGAATCAATACAGGGGTCAGTACCAGAACCAGCAGAACCAGAATCAGCAGCCCTTCATTCAAGCCCCACAACCTCAATTCAATGCACGGTTGAAGAAAATCCAGACGAGCAAAGTGGCGGTAAAGATTTGCAACGCCTGCAGCGCCACGATTCGTAGTCGATCCTCGTTCAGGAATTTGGAGACACAAGTGGGGCAGCTAGCAAAACAGGCAACCAGCAGGCCACAGGGTACATTGCCAAGCAACACAGAGGTAAATCCAAGGGAGCAGCGATTGCAAACGACAGAAGTTGGAAAAATGAAGTTGAGCAAATACCCACCGATGAGTTGAGAAGAAGGCAGAAATAGAAAAAGAGAAGGTGATTGAGCCTAGCCCAGTGGTAGAGAAAACTCCAGAGAAGGAGTACACAGAAAAGATCCCTTTCCCCCAGAGATTACAGCGGAAGGCGGTTGATAAACAATTCTCCAAATTCTTGGAGATATTCAGAAACGCATATCAACATACCTTTTATAGAGGCTTTGGAGCAGATGCCTTTCTATTTCAAGTTCATGAAGGAAATATTGGGGAAGAAGAAGAAGTTGGCGGAATATGAGATAGTAGCACTAACAGAAGAGTGTAGTGCTATCTTGCAGAAGAAGTTGCCACCAAAATTAAAGGATCCAGGAAGCTTTATACTACCTTGCACAGCGGGGGTGACATGCATGAGCTACGTGTGATTTAGGGCAAGTATAAATCGATGCCCTTATCGATTTAAAAGATTGGAGTTAGGTGAGGCCAAACCAACCACGATAAGCTTCGGTGGCCGAAAGGGCGATGGTTCATCCAAGAGGCAAGATTGAGGATGTGATTGTGAAAGTAGGAAAATTCTTCTTTCCTGCAGACTTCCTCATTCTTGATATAGAAGAAGATGCGGAAATCCCTATCATATTGGGGAGACCATTCCTAGCAACGGGGAGAGCTTTAATTGATGTTGAAAGAGGAGAGCTAACACTAAGGGTGGAGAAGGAAGAAATGGTGTTTAAGGTTTTTAAACATGTCATCGAGCCACCAACCATGAGCAGGTGCTTTGCAATCAGCACCATCAAGCCCCCCTGTGAGCCATTACAAGTCAACCAAAGGGAGATGAGCCCGAAAGCGAGCATGGTTTGCCAAACCCCACCGACGCAGTATGTGTTCTGAACCCCATCGATAATGCTAAGAAGAAAAGGAGAAAAAGAAAACGCAAACTGTGGAGGAAATGGATTAGTTGGGGGCTTGATCCACCCCACGGTTATTAAAACTAAGAAACTTGCGTCCGGCTAAAAGACGTTAAAGACAACGCTACTTGGGAGGAAACCCAAATTATTTTGATTTATTTTATTTTAATATATTAATTTTATTAAGAAGAACGGTCTCACGAGGTAAGTGTTTTTTGTTGATGTGCACAGTAAATAAAGCGGCGAAAAGCAAGCAAAGCCAGATTTCGAGAAAAAAAGCAGCAGCCGCGAGCAGTGGCGCGGCGCGAAAAGAATCGAAGAGGTGCTTTGAAGCGCGCCGCGCGCTGTGTAGGCCGCGCAGAAATCCAGAAAATTTGCCAAGTTTAGCGCCGCGCCAGAATGTGGCCGCGACGCAGAAGTCCCGGCGAGTATAGAACATCAGCGCGCGCCTAAAAGCAGTGGCGCGCCGGAAATCGAAACTTAAAACGCCTAAATCAGATCTTCCCAAATTCAAAACCAAAAACCTAACCCCCTCCTCCAAAAACACACGAAAATCCAAAAATTTGCCCACAAATCCAACCCAACCACAACCAAAACTCTTAAATTCCTAAAAAACCCTTAGCTATCTCAAACAACAAAGCTCCATTCCATAGCCTCAAACCACCATTAGAAACAAGAACAACTTGAATCCTCTCATAAAAAGGTAATCTATTTCTGTTCTTGAGATCTTTACTGAAGTCACAGGAGGTAGTAGTTTGAAAGAGTATTGTAGTTGTGAAGTAGTTTGGGTGCTGAAAAATTGATTGTGAAGTGTCGCGCCCTTTTTCGACCGCGACATTTTTTAAATAAAATGGCTCCTGCTTAGAAAAGTGTTAGACAATAAAATAATAAATGCTAAAGTGCAAAAAGGGTGCTAAAATATTAAAAGTAGTGCTAGGGGGCTAGAAATGCTAAAAAGTTAAAGATGCTAAAGTTTAAAAGCAAAAGGGGCTAGAAATGCAAAAGGGTTCGCGAAGTCGCCACCTAATTAATTTGGGTGAATTAGGACACTTAAATGTTAACTAGTTTAAAGTAAACATTAACTCCATTTTAATGCTTGCTAAACTTAATGAGATTCTGGGTAAGGGTTCTTTATTAATCTAGAGGGAAGGGGTTAGGCACCCTCTAAGATCCGCTAACTTGCGGTTGTCCTGCCAAACCTAGGGTAATTATTATGTTTAAAAAATGCAAAATAAAAGCTTCTCCTGCTTAATAAAATGTTAGGAAATAAAATAAATGCTAAAATGTTAAAGTGTTTAAAAGGTGCTTAAAGTATTAAAAGGGCAAAAGGTGCTATATGCTAAAGTACAAAAGAATGCTAGGAGGTGCTAAAATGTTAAGGACAAAATGTGCTAAAGGTGCTAAATGTCAAGGGGTGATTAAAAGTGCTAAGAAGGGTTAGAAATGCTACAGAATGCTAAGGTGCTTTATGGACTAATTATGTGTTCATGCAAAGGTTATTTACGGACTAATTATGTATACTGCTAGCTAAATTAATCTTGCCTAACCTGCGTACAATATTATATAAGAGGTGCTTTAAGATGATTCTTGAGAGTTTAGGAAGAAATCTGTTATGGATTTTAATAAGAAACAAAATGTTGGTTTTATGATGCAAGTTAAATCATTTAGATCATTTTTTGCAGAATTTAGACATGCCTAACAGTCCTAAAAGACAAATAAAGAAGAAGTGCGTTTCTAAGTTTAAATTACCTTCCCACCTCATATGTTCAAAGGCTAATTGCTAGAAGTTCTCTTATTAATTACAAAATTAAATAATAAAATTACAATAAACAAATAAAGGCATAAAATGAGATAAGGAGGTTAAGAGAGTGAAGGGATTGGAGCGGATGACTCCGTCCTATTTGTTTTTCTAGGAATTTCTGAAGCGGGAATGCGAACGCGGATGCACATAGACGCGGGTTGCCATTTGAAGTAGCTCGTGATGAGTCTCGCCGGGAGACTCTTCGTTTCGCCCCGATGCGTTTCATGTAAAAATAACAAAAGATAAGGATTAGTATATGCTCCAATTTTATCGATCATAATAAGTACTAGGCATAAAAGATCAACACATGCGGACTACACTTTATTTGGCAATAGGCAGGCTAAAGAAAGGATGATCAAATTACTTCATGCTGTGTCCAATATAGACAGAGGCAGAAAGAAAACAGTAAGGCAAACAGAGGCAAGAATGCAAAATAAGGCCTAAGGCAACCTACAAGAAAAGGGAAGGGAAAAGAAGGCAGTGGGGCTCAGGGGAATAGCAAACAGTAAGGCAAACAGAGGAAACAACTATGCTGGCCCAAATGTAGTAATTATCAGGATGAGGCAGAACAAACCAGGCATTAGGCAAACAGAATGCAGAGAAACAAGCCTAAATGTGAAATTTCAGATTTTCAGGAGGCAGAATACAGATGAGACAGATAAATAACGCAACCAACAGGATGTATGCAGGGGAAGTAGGCTGTAGACAGAAATAAGCCTCAAAACGTAACATTTCAGTTTTAAAGAAGGGCCAAACAAAGGATAATATCAGATGGGGGTAAGTAGCTAACATATGGCAAGAAGAGATACGAATAAGCATGTATGCAGACTACACCAGCTGCTAGCATCATATGCAACACCCAACAGTTCTATGTGAAGATAAACAAACAGTAGGCTTAAGTGATTCCTTATTCTTGAGGCCATCTCATCCAGCAAACAGACAAGGCAATACTCAGCAACAAACAGATGAGAGAATAATAGGCAGGTCCAAACATATGTTCACTACGAAGCAGATCTGGTTACAGTCTATAAATATAGATTCATATGCTAAAGAGAAAAGAGACAATATATGGCCATAGATGGACTACTAAGCAGACATTAGCAGGCTGTCCAACTTCTAAACTATGAGGCACATGCTCTTCTAGATCATAGTGAGAATGGGAATAAATAGGCAGCACCATTTTGTTATCACTTAGGGACTACTGGGAGGATGTTCGACAGGGCAAAACACGCAAGATTCAGAATATTCCCTCAAATAGGCAATTGAAACCTCATGCCATATACAGAGACACATTAACATATTAGCTTAAGATGAGATGTCAAGAAGCAGTTATCCGGGAGGACACACACTAGTTTGCAGATCAACAAAAGAAGAAGACTTTGTATTCATGTATTAAGTATGTTGGATCATTTCCTGGCTAGTAATGATTTAATCTAACATGCTTTGACACAAAAACACTTGTGCAATCCAATATGGTTAAAATAGACGACAACTAGCATACTATTCAACTCAGGAAGCCATTTAGATAGATAAACTGATCCTCAAACTAATAAGATAAGGACTGACACAGTATGTTGGGGCATGACCAGTTGATCAAACATGCATCAAACGAATTGGTTATCATCAGTCCCTTTGCAAACACATATTTAAGCAGCATGAAAAGCTTGTATGTTAAATATCAATCCTAATCGATAACTTAGAAAAATCAGAGTCTTGCTGAGACAAATTAAACTATGTCGAACACTTATATAACAATATTAACAAATTTGTCAAGAAGTATATAACAGAAAACACATGAATTCACCTAAGGAACCGAAATTCGACAGGAAAGCGGGTTTACCTTCTCCGGGCAGCGAACCGGGGCAGCGTATCAAGTCGTCGGTCCACTCGACGGGTTTTGGGTTTGCGAGGCGAATAGAAGGGCAAGGTTTGTTTGCTGATCTTTGACTGGAATTGAAGTAAGGGGATTCGAACTACCTATTCGTGCTATGCTAGTGGTGCAGGTCTTTGAGCCGCACTTCCTTCCCCGATTCTGCTGCCTATGCTCTGTCGTATTGTGCTCTCCCCTGCTCTACTGTGCTCCCTTGTCTGTGATATCGTTTGTGCACCACGATATGACGCCTTTTTTCTCTCCTCTAAATGCCTATTGCATGTGCTTTATATAGCCCTGGTTTGGGTTCTAAAGTTGGTAAGCGATCGATTTCGATCGATTCTTGACGAGATCTGTGTTTGATTCGTTGAAGGTTCTTACCATAAAAGGGCGATTTTGTGTGATTCGAATAATATTGGTAGGGAAAGGAAACCAGATTTCTAGGCGAGAATCGTGGGTAAAGGGAGAGGAGCCTGCGACGATTGAAGCTTTTAGGTTTAGGGTTCGTCGTTTGAGGGCTCATCGACAGGGAAATAAGGGCTGGCTTGTGTTCTTGCGGGCTGAAGGGAAAAGAAAATAGGGGTGTGGGCTGCGTCAATTTGGTGTGAGTTTGGGCTGGGCGACGTGGGCTGGAGACGAAATGGAAAAGGGCTGGGGAACAAAGGCTGGGCGTGGAGATAAAAGAGCTGGGCCGAGAGTATTGGGCCTGCGGGTGTGGGTAGAATGTGGGCTGATAAGGGTAGTGTTATAACTTAGGTGTATTATTTTAGGAATTAATTTTAGGATTAGGTATTTAAATTTAGGTGCTTAATTAGTCTAACTGTTATAAATGCGGGCGTGCTATTTAATTAGTGCTTAATATTTTAGAATGCGGCGCTATTTATTTAAAAATCTTATTTATTGTGCATTATTATCTAAAATAAGCAATGAAATTATTTTGCGTATTAATAAATGCGACTATGCTACCTGACGCGACGTCATTGCTAAGTTATTTATTGTATGTATTTATTATTAATTAAGAATCATGACAGGGCTTAAAATTAATAAATGCGGGCGCGAGACTCCAAGTGCTTAGTACTCTACGTAAAATGTGGTGCCATTATTAAATTGCTTATTCATGCCTGTATTAATGTTTTACTTGCTGTATTTTATTATAAAAAATCATTAAAAAAATTATTTTACGAAATTAGTATAATTTTATAGCTAATGACTGGACGGGAGGGTCAAAATTGGGTGTCAACATGAAGTTTGGAGAAAGAGTAGAAAAGGAGGGTGTGGCATTGGGCAGTAGAGTTGAAGTTTGGGGGTGTTGTGTTTAACTGCTAGTTGTTGATTGTGTTGGGAAACATTTGTGCCACTAAGTTGTAAGCTGCAGAAACTGCTTTAACCATGGCCACCAGGAAGAGAAGAGCCTCCACATCCACCCCAGCCCCGCAATATGATAACACTAGGTTTGTGAGCTACCAAGCTTTCCAAAGATACAAAAAGCTCGATACCAGACCCTTAATCCCTGAAAGGGGAATGGACTATCAGAGGGAGTCGTTTGGGGAAGAGGATGTTTATGAGCCCATTCGGACAATGATTGAGTTAAGGGGGTGGAGGAGATTTGTAAATCCAGAGAAAATAGCACCAATGAACACAACAATGGTGCGTGAATTCTATGCCAACTTTCCGGAGAAGGTGGAAAGGGGATGCTTTGTAAGGGGAGTTTATGTGCCTGTGACAGCAGAGAATGTAAATGCACAATTGAAGACGGTTGATGTTGAAGAAAGAAGTGACTGAAATCACTTTAGAACATGGTCTAGAAGCACCGACTGCATCGACTGGAATGCCGTTGCAAACACCGTGAGCTACCCTGGGGCTGCTTTTGATATTGGAAGAAATGGATCAAGAGCACTGAGCAGGTGCCAATTCAACAAAGCAGCCAAGGGTTGGCTATATTTCGTCATTGCCCGCATGATTCCATCCACGCACTTCACCAGTGCGGAAGATAGGATTAAAGCGATATATGGAATTATGAGGATGACGATTGATGTGGGGAAAGAGATAGTGCGAGCATTGAAGAAATCAGCGAGTTGGTGACAACGTGGATTGGGACACGACTCACTTATCACTAATCTATGCGCGCCAGGGGTCCCAACCCTACCCACTGACACTCATGAGAGAAACCAACTGCCTGTGTCCTATGGGATAGTGCACTCTTTCCCAGACCCAAGCCCCACAGCAGCCAGAAGAAGAGTACAACCAGCAGCAGCAGCAGCAGAGGCCGCAACGAACGAAGATGAGCCTGAAATAGGGGCTCAATATGCTGCAGGACCTAGCCACCAGCCAACCACAGAAGCAGAACCTTCAGTGCCCATGATGGAGCAATTGCTTCAGAATCAGATGAGGATGATGCAGAGTTTGGACACAGTGATCCACGAACAACAAGAAACGAGGCAACAAATCAACGAGATGAGTTCCTTGTTCAGTCAGTGGTCCATGCACTATCCCATGCCACCGCCACCACCACCATTTTAGCCAAAGTCTGTAAGTGTTTTATTTCTTTTATTGTCTTTGAGTCTACACACATTGGGGACAATGTGTGGTTTAAGTTTGGGGGTGTCTATTTGTGTTTTGTTCTATTTGTGTCTTGTTATGTTTTATTTAAGTCTTTTTATTGTTTTTATGTATTTTTGAGTCACAATTTTTTTTTCTTTTTGAGTCATAATTGTCTGTCAAAAGATCATGTATGCTGTAGTTGCTAGAAACACCTAGTGAAGGAAGGTGGAATAATGTAATGGAATAAAAGCAACTATCTAAACACTTAGGTTAGATATGCCAAAAACTCACAAAATCTGTCTATTTGGAGTTTCTTGCCTAAATTATGCATGCTAAATGATGAAAACCTATGTGTTATGATTGCTTGCTATTTGAGGCGAAATAGTTAGGACATGCATGTTAGGGAGATGACTCAGGCATTTCTTTCATAGCCAATTCTTACCACTCTTTTCTATCCCGGACTTCAAATATATCCCTAGTCAACCCCATTGAGCCTAAAAATTGAAACTTCTTCTTTGACACCCTATATTCCCACAAATTGTGCCATAAGTAAAAATGTGAAGTAGTGGAATAAATTGTGTTAAAAAAGAGACAAAAAGAGTGAATGAGCTTGTTGCACCCCAATAAAAGAGTAATAAGAAAGAGGCAAAAGCTCAAGTTTGGGGGTGCTTGTTATTATTATACTCTTCATTCTCCCAAAACAAAAGAGGGAAAAAGATAAAATTGAAGTGAAGAAAAGAACCAAAAGAAAAGGGAAAAATGGAAAAGCTAAAGAGCTTATGGTACAAAGAATGAGCCTAAAATGCCTATTTTTACCTACCTATACCTAAGCCTACATTACAACCCTTAAAGTCCTGAATATCTCTTTTATGCATATCCAAGATTAGTGGAGAATAGCAAGTAAAAATGCCATAGAATTTCTGAATTTATATGCATGATTTAGTAGATTGACTTCCATTAAGCATGATAAATATGAATTTGCGAAATATCTAGCTTAATGTGTTTAGTGTGCTGAAATTTCATGCTATATGTTCCTGCATATTATTTTGCCAACCTTCATGTTTTTCTAGTTAGCACTAATGCAGCAGAAGTGATCAAATGTCAGTGAGTCTTTTATTTTTCGTTTCTTTGAGTCTTTGATTTCCTTCTTTCTATCTTTGCTCGAGGGCGAGCAAAGGTTAAGTTTGGGGGTATTTGATCGGTGTATTTTATATACACTTTTCGAGTCATTTTTAGTTAGTCTTTTGTCCCTTTTTGTACAAATAAGTGTCGTATTAGGATAGTTTTCCTTTCTTTTGAGTCAAAGTGGTTAAAATGGCCAAATGGCGGAAAAGGAGCCAAAAGAGGCAAAGAGGAGGTTCCAGCAGCTAAATTGGTGAGCAGTGAGAAACCGGACAGCGCCGCGCGCCTCGCAGAGCGAAGCGCGCGCGCCCAATGTCCGAAGAGGCTGCAGAAGACCAGCGCGCGCTACGTCATGTCAGCGCAGGTCGCGGCGCCTAATCATCGAGAGGCTACGAAGCCGCAGCTGGCGCCTCGCATGCAGAGAATCGTGGCCGACGCCAATTCACCCGGTATCACGAAGTTCCGGCGCGCGCTGAATGCAGGCGGCGCCGACGCGGAAAAATCGGGTTTTGACGATTTTTGGGCGAACTGCGAGGAAAAGCTAAGGGCGGTTTTCAGCCTATAAAAGGAGAACCCTAGGCAGATTTTAAGGGTTCCCCTTCTTGCACAACACAAGATTTTCTTGCTTGGAGATTGGAGACCTAAACTTAGTAATTTCTTTCCTTTTTCTTTTCTTTATTTGTTTTGCATGATGAACTTTGAATTAGTTCTTGTCATATTTATGGCTATGAACTAATTCTCTTATAGGGCTTTCCATGTTAATTCTCTAGAAACTTATGTTATGAATTAATGCATGTTTATGTTTGTTATTCTTCTTTGAGAGATCTATCCAATAATTGCGTTGAATGCTTGGTAATTAATTGACAACTAATTATCCTTATATGATTTCTAATTTACTTCGAAAGGAGAGATTGTGAATATCTTTGTAAGTTGGGTAGACATTCTTGGATTGGGGATGAAAATACCTCAATTATTTATGTAGCGTTAATGAGAGGCTTAAAAACCCTAATTTTGCGCATGGTGTGTGACGGTTAACTAGGTTTTTGTTCTTAATCCTCCTACAGAGTTATCCTTATCACCGAAAGGTAGGTAAGGTGCAATACTGGGGTTGAGTGTTTATATATCCTTAACGGGAATATAAAACGATTTCGTAAACTTGCTTTCTCCGAGAGAAGAAGTCCATAATTCATTGCATTAATAAATAACATAAGCGGATAGTTGAAGAGACATGGAAGCCCTATTCCCATCACATCTGAAGTAAACTCATTAGTTAAAATAGTTCTATAATTCTTAGTTATAAACAACAAATCCAAATATCAATCGCCAAATAGATACCAAAAGATAGATAGTTGATACTTGAACCCTAATCCTTGTGGACGATATTCGGTCTTACTAAGACTATATTACTTGTCACGATAACGTGCACTTGCGTTAAAGTGTGTGCATCTTTTCGCGCATCAACTTGTTTTTTCAGAAGAATCATACTATGATAATAATTTTATTTTTCTATTAGGGATTAAAAGGATTTTTTAGTTATGGCTCTCTTTTGCCTACGTCATACTCAGATTGAGTATTTAGTTATAAAAAATTTAGCAATTATAGCAAGAGTTTATTCCACAATAAGGGAAAGGAGTGTGTGAGATGTGAGCACTTGCGTATGCAGGAAGGTTGGTTTACTATAGTAATTCGTTCCCCCAACATGTTTTGATAGTTTATTAATACTTTGGCTTTCACTGGTAATGTTTTTAATTCCTTTACATGCTGCCTCGATATTTAAACTTTCATTCTTTGATTCAATTTCTCTAACATTTTGTCACTTATATCAACCTTATCATTCAGGGTTGGATAATTGTTGGCCGAGAATTGAGGTATATTAAACAATGGATTGGCTTCTTTAGTACCGTTATTAATGATACTGCTTTTCGAGGACTCTGGTTCATATTTTAGGGTTGATTTGTTATTAGCATGGTTAAGATGGTTTGAGACTACATATAATAGTTGATTTGTGTAGTTATTTTGTTGGATGAATTATCTTGTAATATGTCTTAAGGGGTCTAATATTGTATTATTGTACATTTGTGAACAATTAGTAATACAATCCTTTTTTATTATTTTTTTTCTCTTTTAATTATTTATTTTGCAATATTGTGTACCTGGTCGTCGCATTAGGTGGTTAAAAAAGCCTCAAAACAGTCGAATATGTAATGCGACGGCTCTGTCTGGCAGTCGCATTAGAGGGTCAAAAATAACCATAAAAACAGCTGACTATCTAATGCGACGGCTCTGCACGCCGTCGCGTTAGAAGTGAGCCGTCGCGATAGGGGTATAGTCATCGCATTAGATATGAAGCTAACGCGACGGCTAAACACGCCGTGATTAGCTTCATATCTAATCGACACCTATAAGTTGTCGCATTAGGCCGCCGGCGTTGCATTAGACCTAATGCAACGCCAGGAGATGCCACGTCCCCTAGCAGTTGCATTAGGTCTAATGCAACGGCCAGAAGGTCCTAATGCGATGGCTTGGGGGCGTTGCATTAGCCTAGAAATGTAGTAGTGTATTTTTATTACATCTTTTGTAGCCTTTTGTAGCTTCTCTAGAGGGAGCTGTTAGCTTAACATAGCCGAAGTCTTCGCAGAAACTTCCTAGCTCATTTTTCGAACCTTTTCTATCCTTTTTCAATTGGCTTGTTAGATTTAAGTTATTACATATTTCCAAACCAGTAAGGTTAATGAAACTTATTATGTCGCCATAAGTCTGATGCATATCTCGTTGAATAGTGCTTCTTCAGTAAGGAGTTTCTCCATTATATTTATTTCTAATGGTAGTTCTTACCTTTTCTGCAAACAGGGTAGGTAGGCCGCTAATAAATTTCTTTCCAATAATCATGGTTACAATCTTCTCTTATGATAACCTTGTTAAGGAAGATATCTTTATACCATCTAAAATTATGTAATTTTGGGCAGGTTAAATTGTTGATAATTTCTATGCTTTTATCTTGGAAGAGCTTAGGTTCTCCTATGAAGTGTTTTGCTATACAATATAGCAGTGTAGGGGTAGCATCCTCACGAATATGTTGTTCTATAGATGCATCTAATTTTATGACCTGTATTACAGCAGTGGCATTTAGTATACCGTGCATAATTTCTTCGGTGAGATAGTTATACCACTAATTTTTTAACATTCCGGTAAACCCTGAGGCTAATATTTGGGCGTTTTTTTATCACTATTTTCTCTTATTTTATAAGCCATTATAGTTATACCCATTTCATGTAGTTTGGAATAACCGCCTTCTGCTAGACCATCTATATTCCATTCTGATATTTTTGTTCCTGAGAATGATGAATGGTTCTGGTATTGACCTTTTTCAAATTGCATGTCTGGGAAGGTTGGTTTACTATAGTAATTCTTTCCCCCAACATGTTTTGATAGTTTATTAATACTTTGGCTTTCACTGGTAATGTTTTTAATTCCTTTACATGCTGCCTCGATATTTAAACTTTTCATTCTTTGATTCAATTTCTCTAACATTTTGTCACTTATATCAACCTTATCATTCAGGGTTGGATAATTGTTGGCCGAGAATTGAGGTATATTAAACAATGGATTGGCTTCTTTAGTACCGTTATTAATGATACTGCTTTTCGAGCACTCTGGTTCATATTTTAGGGTTGATTTGTTATTAGCATGGTTAAGACGGTTTGAGACTACGTATAATAGTTGATTTGTGTAGTTATTTTGTTGGATGAATTATCTTGTAATATGTCTTAAGGGGTCTAATATTGTATTATTGTACATTTGTGAACAATTAGTAATACAATCCTTTTTTATTATTATTTTTCTCTTTTAATTATTTATTTTGCAATATTGTGTACCTGGTCGTCGCATTAGGTGGTTAAAAAAGCCTCAAAACAGTCGAATATGTAATGCGACGGCTCTATCTGGCTGTCGCATTAGAGGGTCAAAAATAACCATAAAAACAGCTGACTATCTAATGCGACGGCTCTGCTCGCCGCCGACAGTGGGCCGAGTCGTCGCAGGGGTATAGTCGTCGCGTTAGATATGAAGCTAATGCGACGCTAAACACCTTCGTGATTAGCTTCATATCTAATCGACACCTATAGTTGTCGCATTAGGCCCTTCCGCCGTGGCATTAGGTCTAATGCAACGCCAGGAGATGCCACGTCCCCTAGCAGTTGCATTAGGTCTAATGCAACGGCCAGAAGGGCCTAATGCGATGGATTGGGGGCGTTGTATTAGCCTAGAAATGTAGTAGTGTATTTTTATTACATCTTTTGTAGCATTTTGTAGCTTCTCTAGAGGGAGATGTTAGCTTAACATAGCCGAAGTCTTCGCAGAAACTTCCTAGCTCATTTTTCGAACCTTTTCTATCCTTTTTCAATTGGCTTGTTAGATTTAAGTTATTACATATTTCCAAACCAGTAAGGTTAATGAAACTTATTATGTCTCCATAAGTCTGATGCATATCTCGTTGAATAGTGCTTCTTCATTAAGGAGTTTCTCCATTATATTTATTTCTAATGGTAGTTCTTACCTTTTCTGCAAACAGGGTAGGTAGGCCGCTAATAAATTTCTTTCCAATAATCATGGTTACAATCTTCTCTTATGATAACCTTGTTAAGGAAGATATCTTTATACCATCTAAAATTATGTAATTTTGGGCAGGTTAAATTGTTGATAATTTCTATGCTTTTATCTTGGAAGAGCTTAGGTTCTCCTATGAAGTGTTTTGCTATACAATATAGCAGTGTAGGGGTCGCATCCTCACGAATATGTTGTTCTATAGATGCATCTAATTTTATGACCTGTATTACAGCAGTGGCATTTAGTATACCGTGCATAATTTCTTCGATGAGATAGTTATACCACTAAATTTTTAACATTCCGGTAAACCCTGAGGCTAATATTTGGGCGTTTTTTTATCACTATTTTCTCTTATTTTATAAGCCATTATAGTTATACCCATTTCATGTAGTTTGGAATAAATCTGGCCTTCTGCTAGATCATCTATATTCCATTCTGATATTTTTGTTCCTGAGAATGATGAATGGTTCTGGTATTGATCTTTTTCAAATTGCATGTCTGGGAAGGTTGGTTTACTATAGTAATTCTTTCCCCCAACATGTTTTGAAAGTTTATTAATACTTTGGCTTTCACTGGTAATGTTTTTAATTCCTTTACACATCTTATCGATATTTAAACTTTTCATTCTTTGATTCAATTTCTCTAACATTTTGTCACTTATATCAACCTTATCATTCAGGGTTGGATAATTGTTGGCCGAAAATTGAGGTATATTAAACAACGGATTGACTTCTTTAGTACCGTTATTAATGATACTGCTTTTCGAGGACTCTGGTTCATATTTTAGGGTTGATTTGTTATTAGCATGGTTAAGATAGTTTGAGACTACGTATAATAGTTGATTTGTGTAGTTATTTTGTTGGATGAATTTATTAATGTCTCCTCTTTCTACTAGTTTGCTGATTTCACTACTTATCTCCCTTTTGAATGGGGGGGGGGGGGCTATTATAATCTCTCCTGCTATAGGAATTTTGATTTGTTCTAATGGGGGACTCCAGACTCTATGGTATTGGTACTAGTATACCATTGATTAACAAGAGTGCTAAGTGATTCATTTTTTCTCTTAATTGTCCTGTGATTTCAAACCACTTAAAAAATTCAATATTGCAATTAACTCTTTTCATATCTTTAATCCATTGTTTTCTAAAAGATATCCTTATATCTTATTTATATGTTTTTACATACTATTTTCTTTTAAAGGCATGCTCAGGACTTATTCATAATTTTCCTAAGAGTTTAAAGTCAATTTTTGATAACATGCAACTTGGCTCTTTCCCCGATCCTTATGGACAAGATGTAGCACATAATGATATATGGCATGAGGCGATAAGATCGGGATGTGGAAGATATCATTGGATAAGATTTACAACTATAGGGTTAGTGAGCAAGGCAATCTCGAGAGATTGATGACTAAGGCCAACTAAAATAAAGAAAGTTCTGGCCCGAAAGTTGGTTCTTTGAGGCACTCCGAATAAGATGAGTAAAGGATCATAAAAGGCTCATATGAAATCCAGTGCGGCGATAAGTATAAAAATGGGGAAGTTTTTGGAAGATATAAGTTTAATGGATAGGGAAGGTTCAGGAACACATACCTGCTTTGGCGGAGGTTCAACATCATGTACTTGCTTTGGTGGGCCTATCTCCCTTGGTTTGGCTTGCACTGGCTCACATGGGGTTCTGATGGTGATGATTGCAAAGCACCTGCTCATGACTGGTGGCTCAATAACGTGTTTAAACACTTTAAACACCATTTCTTCGCTCTCCACCCTCAATGTCAACTCTCTTTTTTCTACATCGATCAGGGCTCTCCCTGTCGCCAAGAACGGTCTCCCCAATATGATGGGGATCTCTGCATCCTCTTCCATGTCAAGAATGAGGAAGTCTGCAGGAAAAAAGAATTTTCCTACTTTAACAAGCACATCTTCAATCTTCCCCCTTGGGTGCACCACTGTTCTATCGGCTAGTTGCAAGCTCACCGTGGTTGGTTTTTCCTCACCTAACTCCAACCGTTTAAACACTGACAAAGACATCAAATTTATGCTTGCCCCTAAATCACAAAGGGCCCTGTTGCATGTCACCTTGCCAACTGTGCAAGGCAACGTAAAGCTCCCTGAATCTTTTAGTTTAGGGGGAAACTTCTTCTGCAGGATAGCACTGCACTCCTCAGTCAGTGCCACCATCTCATATTCTACTAGTTTCTTCTTCTTTCCCAAAATCTCCTTCATGAATTTAAAATAGGAAGGCATTTGCTCCAACGCCTCTATGAAGGGTATGTTGATATGTAACTTTCTGAACGTATCCAAAAACTTGGAGAATTGTTTATCAACTACCTTCCTCTGCAGTCTCTGTGGAAACGGGATCTTCTCAGTATACTCCTTCTCCGAGCTTTCTACCATCTTGGCGAGCTTGACCACCTTCTCTTTCTATTTCTACCATTTGTTCAAGCTACCGAGGTGTATCGCCGCTCCAATTGTTTACCACTTCTCACTGCATCGCTGGCATTGTTCTCTAGGGTTCATCTCTGTGTTTCTTGGCAGTGTACCTTGTGGCCTGTTGTTCGATAGCTTTTCTAGTTGACCCACTTGTGTTTCCAAGTTCCTGAACGACGATCTAGTTTCTGCCATGAACTGGGTCTGGGAGTTGGTAAGTGTCAACAAAGCTGCTCTCAGCTCGTCTGGCTTTTCTGGCTGAACCGGTGCATTGAATTGTTGAGAAGGTGAGGCCTGAGTGAATAGCTGCTGATTTTGGTGCTGCTGATTTTGGTACTGGCCTCTATATTGATTCTGCTTCCCCTGCTCTCCTCTCCATGAAAAATTTGGGTGATTCCTCCACCCTGGATTGTATGTGTTGGAGTATGGGTTGTTCTGGGGTCTCTGATAGTTACCTACAGCTTGGCACTCTGCTTGATCGATTG
Source organism: Przewalskia tangutica (assembly GCA_029844215.1). NCBI lineage: Eukaryota > Viridiplantae > Streptophyta > Magnoliopsida > Solanales > Solanaceae > Przewalskia > Przewalskia tangutica. Next base: position 37,188,126 of record CM056738.1, read on the forward strand.
GCATATTATTAGGATCAGCTGATGGGCATCTGTCGAATGTATGTGGACCACCACACATTTCACAGCTCTTTGGCATCTGCACTGCATTTACAGATATTTTATGTTGTTGTAGCTGCTTGGTTAAAAGGGCCACTTGGGCATTCAGGGCAGTGATGGCATCTATCTCATGAACTCCCACTGCTCTTCTTCCACTCATTTGTCTATCTTCTGTGACATGGTTATTGGTGGCCATGTCTTCCAATAAGTCGTGAGCTTCATGGGATGTTTTCCTCATAAAGGTCCCACCTGCTGCTGCATCAATAATTGTTCTGGTTGTTCCGCTCAGCCCATTATAGAAGATGTGGACCAAGTTCCACAACTCAATACTGTGGTGTGGGCACTTTCTCTGCAAGTCCTTGAACCTCTCCCAAGCTTCGTATAATGATTCCCCATCGGCTTGGTAGAAATTATTCAGCTCCCCTCTCAACTTCGCTGCTTTGCATGGTGGGAAGAATTTTGCCAAAAATTTCTGTGCCAGCTCTTGCCATGTAAAAATTGAATCAGCTGGCAAAGAATTCAACCATACTTTTGCTCTATCCCTGAGTGAGAAGGGAAAGAGCCTCAATCTGACGGCGTCATCAGTAACACCATTATATCTGAATGTTGCACATAGCTCCAAGAAATTAGCTATGTGCATGTGTGGATCCTCTGATGGCAACCCTCCAAACTGCACCGTGTTCTGCACCATGCTTAGAATTGTCGGTTTTATCTCAAAGTTGTTTGCTCCTATTGCAGGGAGCCTAATACATGTTTGTGCTCCGTTCACCCTCGGCAGCACGTAATCACCCAAGCTTCTCTCCGCTTGGACCTGAACTCTCTCCTCCACATCCATCGGCATTCTCCGAGGCATTCCTTGGTTAGGTTGATTTTCACCTAACCCCTCTCTCAGCACATTGTTGTTTTGGACGTCGTCCATCTCTATTAAGGCTGAAATTCGCTGGTTCCTTCTGTTCTGTTTACAAGTTTTCTCAATCTCTGGATTGAAGGGAACAAGAGTGTCTGCTCCTCTTCTCCTTCGCATAAACTGAGCGCCTGAAACAGATCAAAAACAAACAAGCGGATCACGACACATTGATTTTCACCAAAATAAATAAAAATAAAGACAATAAATAAATAATAATGAAAAAAAATAAAAACCAAATTAGAAATTAAGAATAGATAAAATTGATATTGAACTATGCCTAATCCCCGGCAACGGCGCCAAAAACTTGATGCGCGATTTGATGCACACACTTTAACGCAAGTGCACGTTGTCGACTCAAGTAATATAGTCTTGAAGACCGAGTTATCGTCCTCAGGGATTAGTGTTCAAGTACCAACTTCTATTCTTTGTTATCTATTTGGTAACCGATATTTGAGTTGTTGATTATGACTAATAATTATAAAGACTAATTAACTATGTGTTTACTTCAGTAATGAGGGAAATAGGGCTTCCAAGTCTCCTCAACTATCCACTTATATTACTTATTAATGCAATCAACTATGGTTCTTCTTCTTTTGGAGATAGCAGGTTTACTAATCCGTTTTATACTCCCGTTAAGGCTATATAAATACTCAACCCCAGTAGCGCTCCTTTATACCTTTCGGTGATAAGGATGACTCTATAGGAGGATTAAGAACAAAAACCCATGTTAACGCTACACAAGTAATTGAGGTATTTTTATCCCCAATTCGACCTATGATTACCCAACTATAGCATAGTCACAACCTCCTCCTTTCGAAGTTTGATTAAAAATCATATAAATAATGATAATTAATGATCAAGTAATTACCAAGCATTCAAAACAACTATTGGATAAATCTCAACAATAAGAAGAACAACCATAACCATGCATTAATTCATAAAATAAGGTTCAAGTGAATTGACATGGAAAGCCCTATATTAGAATTAGTTCCTAGTCATAGACATGACAAGAACTAATTCAATATCCAACATAAAACTGAAATAAAGTAAAAGAAAGAAAGAAAATTACAAGAGAATGGTCTCCAATCTTGAACTCCAAGATGTGTTATGTTTGTACAAGAAAGGGAACCCTTAAAAACTGCCTAGGGTTCTCTTTTTATAGCTTCAAATCCGCCCTTAAGGGTTTCCTTCAGGCCTGGCCCATAAATTCGTCGAAACCCTGATTTTTCAGCGTCGCGCGCCAGCGTTCGCTCAGCCGCGCCACGAATCAAACTCTCGATGATGAGCGCGCTCGCAACTCTTGTGCGAGGCCGCAGTACTGGAACTTCGAAGGCCTTCGATATTGGGCGCCGGGCGCTGACTGCTATTTGGAGCGCCATGCGCACAGAATCTGTTCTGCTGGTTCGCCACTTTCTCGCATTTTAAGCTCTGGAACCTCCACTTTTGCCCTTTTTTCGCTCCTTTTCCGCCAAAGAGCCATTTTAACCAATTTGACTCAAAAGAAAGAAAATTTATCCTAAGACGACACGTATTTGTACAAAAAGGGACAAAAGACTCACTAAAAATGACTCAAAAAGTGTATATAAAATACACTGATCAGACACCTTCTCTGAAGCATTCTCTAGGTCTGAAGATACATCCCTAGCATGGCCTTGAGTAGTTGTTGGTGCTCGGTCTCTAGTTGGTACAATATAGCATAGCCTCTACCCCTACCTGGAACCCTGCTTCCTCCACATGCCACAACCCTAGCAGCGAGTATGGGTACGACTATTGGCTCCTGATTTCTAGCTGCAATAGATCGTGTCATCACCATACATGAGAGTGAAACAAAGAAACTTTACAACCGAATACAATCAATTACGCATGATAAGGAATGAATGATTATAACTTTCTTCAATATCTTAAAGCCTCTCGAATATAGGTACAAATCTCATCGTACCGATTTACAAAACAATTAAACATTGTTTCTATACTCATGAGACCTGTGAACCTAACGATTTGATATCAATTCATCACAACCCAATTTGCAAAGCTGTGAAGGACTTACTCCCACCCGATAAGCGAACCATCCACAAACGATTAAACAAGTTTAAAACAAGTATACAAAGCGAATAGAATAAAGTCAAACTAATTTTAAAGTCATAAATATGTCTCATAATCATAAATACAAGAAATAAGTACCAACTCAAAATATGATGTCACAAGTACAAGATATACTAGAATATGAGGTACAAGTTTGGAATAACATCTGAATACACTGTCTAAAACTGAAAAAGACATAAATAAAGTAAAGGGAAAGGAAATCGGTGCCGCAGATCAGCCAATAACACACCCTAAAACCTCCAGATTATTACCTCAATGGTTAGTGAAACTGCGAGTACTAGGGATAGACTATGAACACAAAATGTTGCAGCAAGTGTAGAGTGAGTAAGGGAAAAATAATGTATATTTGTCAACATCGTTGACCATCCTAAACTAAAATAGTGGCGAAGGTTGATCTTCTGAATACTTACTTCCACACTGAATCACAATCCCACTCAACTAAGTCTCCGAGTTGTATATGCAGTCTTAACTTAGCCACGCGTCCTAATCACAGTGACACGTCTTGCACCATACCATGTGACACCACATCAAGTTATTGGTGTGTGGATTAAATAACGTGTCCATACCATCGATGATACAATAAAAAAAATGTTTTGACCTTAAATCGAATAAAATACACACGAAAAATAATGAAATAATGGAATTTTTAAGTGTCCTGTAGCCTTTTTATGATAATTACAGACGTATCTATACCGATCCTCAAGACATCACTTGAGAGTAGGGCTGGCCAGTGGGCCGGGCCCACCGGGATCGGGACGGCCTGGGTGGAGGAGGGCGGGTCGAGGCGGGCAAAGGGACCGACTAGCGGGACGATATCGTGTCCCGTCCCGATCCCGGTGGGGCCAGACTGCCTGACGGGTTTTTTTAAATTTTTTTCACTAAATTAAAAATACTAAATTACTAACAAAGTAACATTAACATATAGTCATATAGTGATAGTCATAGACTCATAATATACTATTATAATATTATAGTACTATAATTATACTCATATATAATATATTTATAAAGTATAAAGTATAAACTAAATAATTAAACAAAGACAAGAAGAGTGTAAAAAAAACATCCCAAGGCTGTTTTTGTGCTTCTTATATTATTAATATTATTTCATTGAAATATACAAGATTCAGAATTACAACATTGTAGTGTACTGTTGTTGAAAAAAATTGCAAAAGACAGAAAAATTAAAAAATTGCAATGAAATAAATTACCAATTTGAAAATACTTTTTCTAGTTTCTTTATAATTTCGTGTGGTTCTTCGGTTGGAATTGATATATCTTGGTCAAATTGTTCCACGTCGCTACTCATGCCTTCAGATAAAATGTCGTTGTAGTTTTCGTCTTCTTCTTCGTTAATCTCTGGTTGACCGCACCTCCTTCGCTCCGCTCGTATCCAAACGCCGACGTAGAGTCGATGTGTAATCGAGAGAGGTTGAAAATTGAAACTTTGCTCGATAGATTAATCCTCAAGCTAGTTGCCAACTTCACTCCAAATTCTCAAATTAATAAATAGAGTGAATATGTAGTAGACAATGTTGTATATAGAAATTAGAGAAAATGTAGGAAGATTTGTGAGAAATAAGAAGAGAAAATGAGGTATTTATAGTTGGAAAATTGGGTTAAAGTGTAAATATAATAACTTAGGAGTTAAAAATAAATATAAAAGGGTAGGGGTTGGGAGTGGGAAGCCAAAAATGGTCGTTGTCTAACGGCCAAAATGTAAAATGGCCGTTAGACAACGACTATTTTTGGCAAATGGCGGGCGGATCAAGGATCGAGCGGGATCGGGGCGGGATCGGGTCGGGCGGGACCATTCCCTGTCCCGCCCCGGTTCGAGCCCCGGTCCCGTATTTTTTTTTAACACGGGTTCGGGATGGGGTCGGGTTGGTCGGGGCCGACGGTGTCGGTCGGCCCGCCATCGCGATCTACTTGAGAGACATTTTCGATGAAAGATAATTAATAAACTTAATAATAAGGGGTAAGGGCATAACAGATGGTATCAAACTTTTAATGTGACGAGCATTAGTACGTGTACCAGTGCCATGATATGGGTATTAGTATGCGGTGTAGTTGTGGGCTGTAACGCAGCAATGCCAAAGCATGTGGCCATTAGATGTTGTATGCTCACATGCCTCATTTTTTACTGTTCAATTGTGTTTGGTACTCTAATAAATTTTGTACACTCGTGATAAATGTGTTGACAAATTTACTTGAACTTATTGGCTATTAAGTATGGATTGTTCATAAATTACTTGGACTTGTTGCATATTAAATCTGGATTGTTGATATATTTACTTGAACTCGTTGGCTACTAAGTCTAAATTATTGACAAATTTACATGGAATTATTGGCTATCAAGTCCAAGTTACGGAGATATTTACTCTCTCGTACAGTCCCGTGGAACTCTATGTATATACAAGAGCATATGCATTACATTACATTTTATTATTCACTTCTTATCTGATAAATTATTTATATAATTCTCTGATTATTTGATTATCTGAGTATGTGGCTAACTTGGTACTTGATTATCCTCTACTTGGTACTTAGTAGTTCTTTATATGATTAGATGTATGATATTTGAGTAAGGTAAGTTGGTAAGGGTAAAAATAAATTCCTAAATTTCATCACCACTTCTTTCGTTGTGGACCTATGACATATATTTAGTACACATGCTTTTCATACTCATACTACACTTCTTGCACTCTTTATGTGCATATTCGACTCCGAGCACTAGTGAGCAAGGTAGAGTTGTCTGCTATTCCGTAACACCCTCCTCCCTCTATCCTTTTATTATTTATGTCTTTTATTTGTATTGAGATAATGTACTAGTGGATTTCTGACTTGTACTTTTCTATTCATAGAGGATCTTGTACTTATGACACCAATCTTAGATGATTTTGGTTGTTTCCGCTCTTCTTATTATAAAATACTTGAGATTAGAAAATTCAAATTATATCTTTACTTTTTCGCATACTTTAACATAATCGATTCAATAATATTGGGTTGACTTATCTATCAGTTGGAAATATAGGTGCAATCACGATTTGTGTTTCTTGGTCGCGAGAGTTTTTCAAAAATCCTAGATTTCTAAGAAGAGAGAGTCCAAGTGTAATTAGACTTTCAATGACATTAATAGTTATTGATACACACCTTCAAATAAGGAAAAAAATTATATAAGATAAAATTTGAATCAATTTTAAATTCCTAAATAACATAAATTCTTACATACATCAAATTAGGAAAGATTAAATAGGAAATTTTTTATATTAGGAAAAATAATTAAATTACAAATTTGTCCAATCTGAACTCTATTTTTATTTTTAAAGGTTAAAAAGGATAAACGGCATTTTGCTTTGAGCTTCGTGCTTTTATAATAGTATAAATATGTATCATTTTGGTCTTGTGATATATGTCGCAATATCTTAAATTATAATGAAGTAATAAGTGTGTATTTGGTCCCTTTACGTAAAAATGCATTATATTTAAACTATTTTTAGAAGTAATTACCCTGAATATCGAGTAAATAATTCTGAAATTTATGAAGGGATCAAAAGTACACGTATCAAGTAATTAACAACAACAACAACAATAATAAATGCAGTGTGTTCCTACAAGGTGGGGTTTGGGGAGGGTAGGTTGTATACGGAACTTTCCCCTACCTTTGTGAGGTAGAGAGGTTATTTTCGATAAACTCTACTGTAAGAAAACACATGTCACGGAAATATATGAAATGAGAGAACAAGTAGCAAGATACAAAATAAATGTGTCAACATTTAGTAATACCCATCAAGAAAATAAAAATGATGTGATATCTGACAACTACAACCAAAAAGAAAAGAAGAGAGGAGTAAAACTCACCCCTCCCCATACTTAGCTACCTACTACTAACCTTCTACTCTAATATTAGACCTCCATATATTTCAGGATGGTAAGGACTAGAATTAGAATATTTATAATTGAGGAATATAATAAAAAAGAAAAAACTACTATGAAAAAAGGGAAGCAATAGTCACGACTTTTCATAAGCAGTGTCAGAATCCAAAATGGATTACAAATATTTTATAAATAGTGGAATCCCTAGAAAGAACAATACCCACAAAACTACAAAAAGGTGAGTTTTGAGTTTTTCACGGTTGTGCACATTCTCAACAAATTCTTTCTTTATAAGCTTTATGTTTCTAGCAAAAGAAGAACAAGATTCTTCTCTTTTTGTGTTGTTTATGTGATTTTTGTGGGTTTTCTCTGAACGAAATTCAGATTTTGATTTGAGTTTTTATAATTAATTTTTTCGGGGTTTTTGAGGTCTTGATTTCTATCTTTAAAATCAATCTTAGATTTTGCTTTTTGTGTTTTTTCTCTTGATAAAGGGATCGTGCATATAACCAAAATCCATCTATTGTTTTTGTTTACCAGATGCTTACATCTTTAGATGAGAACACATAAATGGTAGGTGTATGAATTAAGCTCTTTTTTATAATTATGTTGAGTCTTCTCATGGAGCATTTAATTAGCTTCAATGGTGCTTCTAATAAGATCTAGATCTAGGATTTGAATTTTATGAGTTTGAATTCAATATGTGTGTTTACCTAAATTAATTTATTTCTTTATTTAATTCAAGTTGTCAGCAACCAAGAGAAGACATATACACATGACACACAATTGCTCTAACGATAATAATCATGGTGAGTTTGATTCACTCTAAATATAGCACTGTCATTCAATTGATTCACAGTATCTTTGCAATAAAATAGAAATTAGAAAGAAAGAAAAGGGGGCTCGTAAGAACCAAAGAACACAAGTAAGAGTTTATGTATTATTTGCTATTTCAAATTGTGTTTAAATTGCTAAAGCCCAATATTAATCCGGACCTTGGGTGCTAAGATGAATTGCGATGAGAATATGAAGTCCAATGTTGATTTTCACATACAAGATGAGGCACAAAGGTTGCTTAAAAAGATTGAACTAATGATGAAACATATTGAGAACTCTGAATTGAATGTTAGAATGTGTTTGTTTATTGAACAAAGTGAAACTTTTTGATAATATATTTTTCGCCTTTTAGGTTCTCATTCACATGTTCAGGTGGTAATCAATGCTTTGGGAAGCACAAAATACAATTTTTATTCACAATTTAAGCTTGTCGTAGTTCTCCTACTAAACTGAGATTTTTCCAAATGAATTGGTAATGCAGAAGCATATGATCCTAAAATATCTACAGTTGATATTATAATTTTCAAGGAATTGAATTTTGAGATGCTGACCATTAATGAAAATTGTAAGAGGCGAATTTAGAGGCCAACAATATTTTGCATGTCCGTTCTTAGTTTTTGTCCTATAGGCAACCTGTTGGGAGAAAAGTAGTTTCGTTTTGTATTATCAAGATCTTGTATCAGTTTGTCAATAAAAAATCTGGTTAATACAAGACAAAGACCAGTCTCCTCCAAGGAGATTACCGATAAGATAAAAATTAAAAATGTGCATGTAGAATATTGTTGATCTCTGAATTTGCCTCTTACAATTTCCATCAATGGTCAACACTTCAAAATCAAATTCCTTGAAAATTATAATATCAACTAGAGATATTTTAGGATCATATACTTCTACATTACCAGTTCATTTGGAAAAATCTCGTTTTGGTAGGAGAACTACGACAAACTGAAATTGTAAATAAAAATTGTAGTTCGTGCTTCCTAAAGCATTGATTACCACCTGAACATGTGAATGAGAACCTAAAAGGCGAAAAATATATTTTCAAAAAGTTTCACTTTGTTAAATATACAAGCACATTCTAACATTCAATTCAGAGTTCTCAATATGTTTCATCATTGGTTCAATCTTTTTAAGCAACTTTTGTGCCTCATCTTGTATGTGAAAATCAACATTGGAGTTCATATTCTCATCGCAATTCATCTTAGCATCCCAAGGTCCAGATTAATGTCGGGCTCTAGCAATTTAAACACAATTTGAAATAACAAATAATACAAAAACTCTTATTTGTGTTCTTTGGTTCTTACGCCCTCTTTTCTTTCTTTCTCATTCCTATTTCATTCCAAAGATATTGTGGAATTTTACATAAAAAAACACTGAAATTATATATATATAAGTTAAAAATTCATGACGCCAGGAAAATAAAATCTTCCATCGATAATACTAATGGGTTCAAAATTGAAAAATAGAGTATTATAATGAATAAAGAGTTAAATTAATCAGAGCGAAACCACTTCGTGATAGCTTTCTCCTTATAATTATAAAAGAGCATATCATGCATATACCATGAATGAAATAATCTTTTACTAATTCTACAAATATGTAAAAATATAATTGGACTTGTTTTTTCAGAAGAATTGTACTATGATAATAATTTTATTTTTCTATTAGGGATTAAAAGGATTTTTTAGTTATGGCTCTCTTTTGCCTACGTCATACTCAGATTGAGTATTTAGTTATAAAAAAATTAGCAATTATAGCAAGAGTTTATTCCACAATAAGGGAAAGGAGTGTGTGTGAGATGTGAGCACTTGCACTTGCATGCTGATTTCACTACTTATCTCCCTTTTGAAGGGGGGGGGGGGGCTATTATAATCTCTCCTTCTATAGGAATTTTGATTTGTTCTAACGGGGGACTTCAGACTCTATGGTATTGGTACTAGTATATCATTGATTAACAAGAGTGCTAAGTGATTCATTTTTTCTCTTAATTATCCTGTGATTTCAAACCACTTAAAGAATTCAATATTGCAATTAACTCTTTTCATATCTTTAATCCATTGTTTTATAAAAGATATCCTTATATCTTCTTTATATGTTTTTACATACTATTTTCTTTTAAAGGCATGCTCAGGACTTATTCATAATTTTCCTAAGAGTTTAAAGTCAATTTTTGATAACATGCAACTTGGCTCTTTCCCCGATCCTTATGGACAAGATGTAGCACATAATGATATATGGCATGAGGGCAGTAAGATCAGGATGTGGAATATATCATTGGATAAGATTTACAACTATAGGGTTAGTGAGCAAGGCAATCTCAAGAGATTGATGACTAAGGCCAACTAAAATAAAGAAAGTTACGAAACTGAAAGTTGGTTGCTGAGGCACTCCGAATAAGATGAGTAAAGGATCATAAAAGGCTCATATGAAATCCAGTGCGGCGATAAGTATAAAAATGGGGAAGTTTTTGGAAGATATAAGTTTAACGGATAGGGGGAAAAAGATGGAGGATGAGTTAACCTTGAATTACTAATTGTGAATAAGGGGTTTATTAGAAGGATAATTTAGCCATGTAATTGAGAAATAATGATAGCGGAAGATGACCTGGGTTAACCTGAATTAAGATGCAAGTTAGGAGGTTGAAGAATACCTACATTAGCTAGCATTATGGAGAATGAATAAGAAGAAGCAAGAAAATGACAGATGAAAGCGACTTACGGAGAAATCCTTGATAAGATATGTCGGCCAATGTCAGGTTTATTAAAGGGAGATAGAACAGCCATGATGTATGACTTTCCATGAGAATAGGTCTTTTAAAATCATCTCGAATGAAGTGAGATTATTCTAAGATCAACCATAAGTTGTTAGGATACGACTGCGGAAGGACGGAAGGACATGTAGAGTTTAACCATAAAAAAGTCACGTTATTTCCCTAAGGAGGGAAGATAGGATTACCCAGTACCAATGGAAGCAGGGGTAGTTTCAAAATAACTCGTGGAAGCCACCGATATGAAGATGAAATAGCAACGACCTACACTTTGATGACATAGTTGGACACTCGATGCAGAAGTGGGTTAATTCAAAGGAAAAATTAGTGTGGAAGTATAACTTTAAAATAATTTAGTGGAAGTGGAGACGCGAAGATAAAAAGATCGAGCGATCAATAAAGAATTGGAGAATGATCTAAGTATGAGGGTAACCGAAATAAAAAATAGATGTTGGAAACTATTCCAAAATAATAGCCATTCCAAATTGGTCTTATATCGCTATGCAGTTGAAACCTCGAATAATAACCATGACGATGGTGTGGCAAGAGAGTTAACTATCAGGATAACAACAAAGTAGATATTAAGGATAAGATTTGGGATTAAGGACAAGAGGAAGATATAGCTAGACAAAAGATAAGTATAAGGGTCAAGATTTCACCTACCAGGATCTAAATTATGAGGAAACCAGAACCGAACTGCCAATAAAGCATAATAGGACAGATTATGAAGAGTCATAGGAAACTAACGGTAGTAGAATGGGTAAATAAAAGTGCCCCTCACATAAGACAGTCTGTTTAAATTAAGGAAAAGAAGAAAGAGTTAATATTGTAGAGGATATGTCTACTCGTAGAGCCGCAAGTAATTGACAAGGAGCAAACCCAGAAAGGGAAAAAGGATTACAAGGACTATTTACTAGTCAGCGAATTTGGAAATCCAGGTATTAAGGACGTCGACATGAAAAATCCAAATTAAGAGATATAGTTAACCTTCTTGATTCTGGATATGTATATGGTTGTGTGAAGCCAACATTATTGTACTATGCTATCATATGGCCCTGTACGACATTGGGTATGTTCTCTGGTTGTTTGACAGGTTTCAGATTGTCCTATTTATAGAGTAAATTCTGCCAAAATATTTAAGAATCCTAAGAGTTCAAATTCTAAGTTATACTATCTCTACATTTGAGGACGAATGTTTTTAAGGGGGAGAAGAATGTTGCACCCTGTATTTTATGCATCAGCATCATTGTAATCTTAGTTGACATAGGATCAGAGATGGTAATATCCCTCTAAGGGACTAATAATGGTTCAAGACTAATTGGATCGATGAAAGTAAGTTTCGAAGGAAGTTTGACAAGAAGTCATCGTCCGTAGTCCTATGCTAATTGCAGAGTATGATATGTGAATTACAGTACATTTCTGCAAATTATAGAAGAAAGGCAGAGTGAGATAGGGATTTGGGTGTCCTGGGCAAGGTCTGTGACTGATGCGCGATTTATGCACACACTTTAACGCAAGTGCACGTTGTCGAGTCAAGTAATATAGTCTTTGAAGACCGAGTTATCGTCCTCAGGGATTAGTGCTCAAGTACCAACTTCTATTCTTTGTTATCTATTTGGTGACCGATATTTGAGTTGTTGATTATAACTAATAATTATAAAGACTAATTAACTATGTTGTTTACTTCAGTGATGATGGAAATAGGGCTTCCAAATCTCCTCAACTATCCACTTATATTACTTACTAATGCAATTAACTATGATTCTTCTTCTTTTGGAGATAGCAGGTTTACTAATTCGTTTTATACTCCTGTTAAGGTTATATAAACACTCAACCCCAGTACAACTCCTTTCTACCTTTCGGTGATAAGGATGACTCTAGAGGAGGATTAAGAACAAAAACCTACTAATGCTACACAAGTAATTGAGGTATTTTCATCCCCAATTCGACCTATGTCTACCCAACTACATCATAGTCACAACCTCCCCTTTCGGATTTCGGTTAGAAATCATATAAGTAATGATAATTAATGATCAAGTAATTACCAAGCAATCAAATCATCTATTGGATAAATCTCAACAATAAGAAGAACAACCATAAACATGCATTAATTCATAAAATAAGGTTCAAGTGAATTGACATGGAAAGCCCTATATTAGAATTAGTTCCTAGCCATAGACATGACAAGAACTAATTCAATATCCAACATAAAACTAAAAATAAAGTAAAAGAAAGAAAAGAAATTACTAAAGAAGGTCTCAAATCTTGAACTCCAAGATGTGTTGTGAATTGGCAAGAAGGGAACCCTTAATTCTGACCTAGGGTTCTCTTTTTATAGCCTCTAAACCGACATTAAGGTTTTCCTTCAGGCCTGGCCCATAATTCGTTCAAAACTCTGATTTTTCCCGCCGCGCGCTGCTCGCATCAGCCGCGAAGTTCTGCAACTCTCTGATGATTAGGCGTCGCGGCGCTGCAACTCGCTGTTTGCAGAGCCAGCGCTGGAACTTCTGCAAGCTTCTGAACATTGGGCGCCGGGCGCTGACCTGGCCGAGGCGCCGCGCGCTGCCCGTGTCGTGCTCAGTTCGCCACTTTCTCGCATTTCGAGCTCTGGAACCTCCGTTTTTGCCCTCTTTTCGCTTCTTTTCCGTCAAAGAGCCACTTTAACCAATTTGACTCCAAAGAAAGAAAATCTATCCTAAGACGACACGTATTTGTACAAAAATGGACAAAAGACTAACTAAAAACGACTCAAAAAGTGTATATAAAATACACCGATCAAATACCCCCAAACTTAACCTTTGCTCGCCCTCGAGCAAAGATCAAAAGAAAGAAATAAAGACACAAAGAAAACGAAAAATAAAAGACTCAATGACCTTGATCACTTTGCTGCATTTGTGTTATTTAGAAAAACATGAAGGTTAGTAGAATAATATGCAGGAACATATAGCATGAAATTTTAGCATTCTAAACACATTAAGCTAGATATTTCGCAAACTCATTTTTATCATACTTAATGAAAGTCAAAATACTGAATCATGCATGTTAATTTCAAAAATCCTATGGAATTTTTACTTGCTATTCTCCACTAATCATGGATATGCATATAAGAGATCTTCAGGACTTTTCAGGGTTGTAATGTAGGCTTAGGCATGGGTAGGTAAAAATAGGCATTTAGGCTCATTTTGTGTACCATAAGCTCTTTAACTTTTCAATGTTTCCCTTTTCTTTTGATTTCTTTCCTTCACTTCATATCTATCTTTCCCCTCTTTTGTTTTGAGAGAGTGAAGTGTATTATAGTAACAAGCACCCCCAAACTTAGGCTTTTGCCTATTTCTTATTACTTTTTTATTGGGGTACATCAAACTTGTTCACTCTTTTTGTCTCCTTTTTAACACTTTCTATTCCAACCATTTCACATTTTTATTTATGACACATGTGTGGAAATATAGGGTGTCAAAGAAAAAGTTTCGTGTTTAGGCTCAACGGGGCTGACTAGGGATATTTTTAATGTCAGAGATAGAAAAGAGTGGTAAGAATTGGCTAACAAAGAAACGTCTGAGTCATCTCCCTAAGATGCATATCCTAACTATTTCGCCTCAAATAGCAAACAATCATACACATAGGTTTTAATCATTTGACAATGCACAATTCAAGCAAGAAACCCCAAATAGACAGATTTCATGAGTTTTTGGCATATCTAACCTAAGTGTTTATATAGTTGCTTCTAATTCCATTACATTATTCCATCTTACTTCACTAGGTGTTTCTAGTAACTACAACATGCATGATCTTTGACAGAAAATTATGACTCAAAAAGAAAACATTTATGACTCAAAAATACACAAAACAAATCAAAAAGACTCAAACATACTACAACAATAAGACACAAATAAGACCCCCCCAAACTTAAATCACACATTGTCCCCAATATGTGCAAGACTCAAAGACAATAAAAGAAACAGGACACTTACAAACTTGGTTTTAAAATGGTTGTGGTGGCGGTGGATAATGCATTGAATCTTGGTTGAATAAGGAACTCATCTCGTCAATTCGTTGGTGCAACTGTTATTGCCCCTGCCTCAATTCTTGTTGTCCTTGTATCACCGTGTCAAAATTTTGCATCATCCTCCTCTGGTTCTGGAGCAACTGCTCTATCATAGGAACTGGAGGTTCTGATTCTGTGGGTGGCTGATGGCTGCTTCCTGCCTCATAGTGAGCCTCTGTTTCAGGCTCATCTTCATCCATTGCAGCCTCTGCCGCCGTGCGCGCTGGTGGTCTTCTTCTTGCTGCTGCTGGAGGGATTGGGTCTGAGAAGGAGTGCACTATCCCGTATGACACAGAAAGTTGGTTTTTCTCATAAGTATCATTGGGTAGGGTTGGGACCCCATTGATGGCGCATAAATTTGTAATAAGTGAGTCATGTCCCAACCCACCTGTTGTTACCAACCTGCTGGTCTCTTCATTACTTTGCACTATCTCCTTTCCAACATCAATCGTCTTCCCCGACATAATTACATATATCAATTTGATCCTCGCTTTCCGCACTCGTAAAGTGTGTTGATGGAATCGACGGCATCGACGAAATACAACCAACCTCGTCGCTTTGTTGAACCGACACCGCCACCCTTCTTGCCCCATTTCTGGCAAATTCATATGCAGCCCCAGGGTAGCTTACTGTGTCTGCGACGGTATTCCAGTCGATGTTGTTGGTGCTTCTAGACCATGTTCTGAAGTAGCTTCGGTCATCACCCCTTTCTTCAACATCTGTTGTTTTCAGTAGCACATTTACCACTTCTGCCGTCACAGGCACATATCTTCCCCTCACAAAGCATTCATTGTCCACCTTCTCCGGAAAGTTAGCATAAAATTCACGCACTATCACTGTGTTCATTGGTGCTATCCTTTCCGGGTTTACAAATCTTTTCCACCCCATCATCTCAATCATCGCCCGAATGGGCTCATAGACATCCCCCTCCTCAAGTGAATCCCTTTGATAATCCATTCCTTTTTCAGGGATTAAGGGCCTAGTACTAAGTTTTTGGTATCTATCTTGAGCTCTTCGGCTGACAAACCTAGTATCATCATATTGAGGGGCTGAGGTGGATGTGGAGGCTCTTTTCGTTCGCGCATATGTTTAGATCACTTTTTGCAGCGTTTCCTTTTTATCAACAATGTTAACCAACACTATCACTCACCAATCAACAGCTACAACACCTATCACCCCCAAACTTCACTTAAGACACTTCTACACAACACCCACACTCACCTCGTATACTCTTCCTCGAACTTTCACAACCAATTTCAACACCCCAACAACTTCATAGATACAACACTCCTCCAATCTACTACCTCCTCAGACTACAGTAAAGTTTTCAAGAAAAGATAAAAATTACCTTTGACGGTGTTCTTTAAGGTTTTCTTACTTCTAATGGTGATTTGAGGCAATGGGATGAGGTTTGTTGGTTAAGATGGTTAAGGGTTTAGGGAATTTAAGAGCTTTGGTTGTGTTTGGGTTTGGTTTATGGAAGATGTTTAGGTAAAGTGTGGATTTTCGTGGGTTTTTGGAGAAGAAGGTTTAAGTTTTGATTTGGAATTGGGGAAAATCGGATTTGGGGCGTCTTTTAATTTCTGGATTTCCGCCTCGGCGCCGCGGCCCTGCACTTGGCACCGCGGTGCCCAATTTACTGCGCTTTCGGAATTTACGCGCGGCACGCTCAGGCGTGGCCAAGACTTTACAATTTTTCTGGATTTTAGCCGCCGCGCAATTTCTGCGCTTTGCTCTTTTGGCGCCGCGCCTCGCATCGGCATGCGCGCCACCCATTTTTCTGGAAATCCCTGGCTATTCTTCAGTTTTTCGCCTTCCAAATTTGTCGCCTCGCACTGTCATCACAACACATAAACAAGACCTCCGTGAGACTGTTCTAAGTAAAAACTAACTACATTAAAATAAACAATTTAAAATACTTTGGGTTGCCTCCCAAGTAGCGCTGTCTTTAACGTCTTTTAGCCGGACGCAACTTCCTTAAATCAAGAGGTGTGAGGTAGATTAACCCCACAACCAATCCATTTTTTTAACATTCGCCTTTTTCTTCTTCGATTCTTCTTCTTATAGTTATTTTCAAGCGAAGGTTCAGTGGCACATACCTGCTTTGGCGGAGGTTCAGCATCATGTACTTGCTTTGGTGGGCCTATCTCCCTTGTTTTGGCTTGCACTGGCTCACAGGAGGTTCTGATGGTGCTGATTGCAAAGCACCTGCTCATGACCGGTGGCTCAATAACGTGTTTAAACACTTTAAACACCATTTCTTTGCTCTCTACCCTTAGCGTCAGCTCACCCTTTTCTACATCAATCAGGGCTCTCTCTGTAGTCAAGAACGGTCTCCCCAATATGATGGGAATCTCTGCATCCTCCTCCATGTCAAGAATGAGGAAATACGCAGGAAAAAAGAATTTTCCTACTTTAACAAGCACATCCTCAATCTTTCCCCTTGGGTGCACCACCGTTCTATCAGCTAGTTGCAAGCTCACCGTGGTTGGTTTTGCTTCACCCAATTCCAACCTCTTAAACACCGACAAAGGCATCAAATTTATACTTGCCCCCAGATCACAAAGGGCCCTATTACATGTCACCCTGCCAACTGTGCAAGGCAATATAAAGCTCCCTGGGTCTTTGAGTTTACGGGGAAACTTCTTCTGCAGGATAGCACTGCACTCCTCAGTCAGTGCTACCATCTCATACTCTCCCAATTTCTTCTTCTTCCCCAAAATTTTCTTCATGAATTTGAAATAAGAAGGCATTTGCTCCAACGCCTCGATGAAGGGTATGTTGATATGTAACTTTCTGAACGTCTCCAAAAACTTGGAGAATTGTTTATCAACTACCTTCCTCTGCAATCTTTGTGGGAACAGAATCTTCTCAGTATAATCCTTCTCTGGAGCTTTCTCTAATAATGGGCGAGCTTCAACCACCTTCTCTCTCTCAATTTCTACTCTTTGTTCAACTAACGGCTGAGGTGCATGCTTCTCCAACTGTTTGCCACTCCTTAGCTGCACTGACTGGCATTGTTCTCTAGGGTTTATCTCTGTGTTGCTTGGCAGTGTACCCTGTGGCCTGTTGTTCGATAGCTTTGCTAGTTGCCCCACCTGTGTTTCCAAGTTCCTGAGCGAGGATCTAGTCTCTGCCATGAACTGGGTCTGGGAATTGGTGAGTGTTAACAAAGCTGCTCTCAGCTCGTCTGGCTTTTACGGACGGGCAGGCCATCGATTGTTGAGACGATGAGGCCTGATTGAATGGCTGCTGATGTTGGTACTGGCCTCTAAATTGATTCTGCTGCCCCTGCTCACTTCTCCACCCTGGATTGTAGGTGTTTGAGTATGGGTTGTTCTGGGGCCTCTGATAGTTCCCTACAGCTTGACACTCTGCTTGCTCGATCGTCATATTGTTAGGATCAGCTGATGGACATCTATCGAATGTATGTGGACCACCACACATTTCACAACTCTTTGGCATTTGCACTGCATTTACAGATACTGTATGTTGTTGCAGCTGCTTGGTCAAAAGGGCAACTTGGACATTCAGGGCAGTGATGGCATCTATCTCATGAAAGGAGAACCCTAGGCAGAATGTATCAGGGTTTTGACGATTTTTTGGGCCAGGCCTGCAGGGAAAAGCTAACGGCGGTTTTCAGCCTATAAAAGGAGAACCCTAGGCAGATTTTAAGGGTTCCCCTTCTTGCACAACACAAGATTTTCTTGCTTGGAGATTGGAGACCTAAACTTAGTAATTTCTTTCCTTTTTCTTTTCTTTATTTCAGTTTTTGCATGATGAACTTTGAATTAGTTCTTGTCATATTTATGGCTATGAACTAATTCTCTTATAAGGCTTTCCATGTTAATTCTCTAGAAACTTATGTTATGAATTAATGCATGTTTATGGTTGTTATTCTTCTTTGAGAGATCTATCCAATAATTGCGTTGAATGCTTGGTAATTAATTGACAACTAATTATCCTTATATGATTTCTAATTTACTTCGAAAGGAGAGATTGTGAATATGCTGTAAGTTGGGTAGACATTCTTGGATTGGGGATGAAAATACCTCAATTATTTATGTAAGCGTTAATGAGAGGCTTAAAACCCTAATTTTGCGCATGGTGCGTGACGGTTAACTAGGTTTTTGTTCTTAATCCTCCTATAGAGTTATCCTTATCACCGAAAGGTAGGTAAGGTGCAATACTGGGGTTGAGTGTTTATATATCCTTAACGGGAATATAAAACGATTTCGTAAACCTGCTTTCTCCGAGAGAAGAAGTCCATAATTCATTGCATTAATAAATAACATAAGCGGATAGTTGAAGAGACATGGAAGCCCTATTCCCATCACATCTGAAGTAAACTCATTAGTTAAAATAGTTCTATAATTCTTAGTTATAAACAACAAATCCAAATATCAATCGCCAAATAGATACCAAAAGATAGACAGTTGATACTTGAACCCTAATCCTTGTGGACGATATTCGGTCTTACTAAGACTATATTACTTGTCACGATAATGTGCACTTGCGTTAAAGTGTGTGCATCTTTTCGCGCATCACATTTTTGGCGCCGTTGCCGGGGATTAGGCATAGTTCTATATCAAATTTATCTATTTTTAATTTCTAATTTGGGTTTTATTGTAATTTTCACGTTTTTTCGTTATTTTTGGTAGAAATCAGGGTGCCGTAATTTGTTGTCTGTTTTTGATCTATTTCAGGAAATCAGTTTATGCGAAGGAGAAGAGGAGCAGACACTCTTGTTCCCTTCAATCCAGAAATTGAGAAAACTCAGAAATGTAATGAAAGAATCAGCGGATTGCAACCTTGATAGAGATGGACGGTGTCCAAAACAACAACATGATGAGAGAAGGGTTAGGAGAAAATCAACCCAATCCAGCCATACCTCGGCAAGTACCTATGGATGTCGAGGAAAGAGTTCAAGTCCAGGCAGAAAGAAGCTTGGGAGACTATGTGCTGCCTAGAGTGAATGGAGCACATACATGTATTAGGCTCCCTGCCATAGGAGCAAACAAATTCGAGATAAAACCGGCGATTCTGAGCATGGTACAGCACACAGTGCAATTTGGAGGGCTGCCATCGAAGGATCCACATATGCACATAGCTAATTTCTTGGAGCTATGTGCAACTTTCAGATATAACGGCGTTACTGATGATGTCGTCAGATTGAGGCTCTTTCCCTTCTCACTCAGGGATAGAGCAAAAGTATGGTTGAATTCCCTGCCGGCTGACTCGATTTTTACATGGCACGAGCTGGCACAGAAATTCCTAGCCAAGTTCTTTCCCCCATGCAAAGCAGCAAAATTGAGAGGGGAGTTGAACAACTTCTACCAAGCAGATGGAGAGTCCTTGTATGAAGCTTGGGAAAGGTTCAAAGACTTGCAGAGAAAATGCCCACACCATTGCATTGAGTTGTGGAATTTGGTCCACATCTTCTATAATGGGCTGAGCAGTACAACCAGAACCATCATAGATGCAGCAGCAGGTGGGGCATTCATGAGGAAAACAACCCACGACGCTCACGAGTTATTAGAAGATATGGCCACCAACAACCATGTCACAGAAGAGAGGTCGACAAGTGGGAGGAGAACAGTGGGAGTCCACGAGATAGATGTTATTACTGCCTTGAATGCCCAAGTGACCCTTTTGGCAAAACAGTTGCAGCAACATACAGTGTCAGTGAATGCGGTCCAGATGCCTAAAAGTTGTGAAATATGTGGTGGCCCACATACATTCGATAGGTGTCCTTCAGCTGACCCCAATAATATACCAATGGAGCAGGCAGAGTGTCAGGCCGTGGGTAATTATCAGAGACCACAGAACAACCCCTACTCCAACACTTATAATCCAGGGTGGAGGAATCACCCAAATTTCTCATGGAGAGGAGACCGGGGCGCAGAATCAATACAGGGGCGATGCGAACCAGCAGAACCGTAATCAACCGCCCTTCATTCAAGCCCCACACTCAGCCTCAATGCACCGATTCAAAGAAGAAAAGCCAGACGAAGTAGCGATAAAGATTTGTTAACGCCTGCACTCGATTCATGACAAAAGTCAGATCCTCGTTCAGGAATTTGGAGACTCAAGTGGGGCAGCTAGCAAAGCAGGCAAACAGCAGGCCACAGGGTACATTGCCAAGCAACACAGAGGTAAATCCAAGGGAGCGATGTCGAGCGATGCGGTTGAGAAGTGGAAAATTGAGCAAGCGATCACCTCACCGATGGTTGAGAAGAAGGCAGAAATAGAAAAAGAGAAGGTGATTGAGCCTAGCCCAGTGGTAGAGAAAACTCCAGAGAAGGAGTACACAAAAAAGATCCCTTTCCCCCAGAGATTACAGCGGAAGGCGGTTGATAAACAATTCTCCAAATTCTTGGAGATATTCAGGAAGATGCATATCAACATACCTTTTAT
This sequence comes from Przewalskia tangutica, assembly GCA_029844215.1. Classification (NCBI taxonomy): domain Eukaryota; kingdom Viridiplantae; phylum Streptophyta; class Magnoliopsida; order Solanales; family Solanaceae; genus Przewalskia; species Przewalskia tangutica. The sequence continues at coordinate 37,209,114 of CM056738.1, forward strand.
AGAGGCTTTGGAGCAGATGCCTTCCTATTTCAAGTTCATGAAGGAAATATTGGGGAAGAAGAAGAAGTTGGAGGAATATGAGATAGTAGCACTAACAGAAGAGTGTAGTGCTATCTTGCAGAAGAAGTTGCCACCAAAATTAAAGGATCCAGGAAGCTTTACACTACCTTGCACAATGGGCACGGTGACATGCAACAGAGCTCTGTGTGATTTAGGGGCAAGTATAAATCTGATGCCCTTATCAGTATTTAAAAGATTGGAGTTGGGTGAGGCCAAACCAACCACAGTAAGCCTGCACCGGTGCCGACAGACGATGGTTCATCCAAGAGGCAAGATTGAGGACGTGATTGTGAAAGTAGGAAAATTCTTCTTTCCTGCAGACTTCCTCATTCTTGATATGGAAGAAGATGCGGAAATCCCTATCATATTGGGGAGACCATTCCTAGCAACGGGGAGAGCTTTAATTGATGTTGAAAGAGGAGAGCTAACACTAAGGGTGGAGAAGGAAGAAATGGTGTTTAAGGTTTTTAAATATGTCATCGAGCCACCAACCATGAGCAGGTTCTTTGCAATCAGCACCATCAAGCCCCCCTGTGAGCCATTACAAGTCAACCAAAGGGAGATGAGCCCAAGAAAGCAGGCATGGTTTGCCAAACCCCCACTGACGCAGGTATGTGTTCCTGAACCCCCCCTTACTGATAATGCTAAGAAGAAAGGAGAAAAAGAAAACGCAAAATGTGGAGGAAATGGATTAGTTGGGGGCTTGATCCACCCCACGGTTATTAAAACTAAGAAACTTGCGTCCGGCTAAAAGACGTTAAAGACAGCGCTACTTGGGAGGCAACCCAAATTATTTTGATTTATTTTATTTTAATATATTAATTTTATTAAGAACGGTCTCACAGAGGTAAATGTTTGTGTTGTGATTGACAGGTACATGTAAATAAATCAAGAGGCGAAAATCAAGCAAAGCCGTGATTTCGAGAAAAAAATAGCAGCTACGCCAGAGAGCGGGCGCGGCGCTAAAAGAATCAAGAGGCGCTGTAAGCGCGCCATGCGTAAATCGAAAATTTGTCAAGTTTAGCGCGCGCGGCCAGAATGTGTCGCGATGCAGAAGTCGATGAGTATGAGAACATCAGCGCCACGGCGCCAAAAGCAGGGCCAAGGCGCCGAAGCGGAAATCCAGAAACTTAAAAACGCCTAAATCGATTCGCCAAATTCAAAACCAAAAACCTAACCCCCTCCTCCAAAAACACACGAAAATCCAAAAATTTACCCATAAATCCTCCACAAATCCAACCCAACCACAACCAAAACTCTTAAATTCCTAAAAAAACCTTAACTATCTCAAACAACAAAGCTCCATTCCATAGCCTCAAACCACCATTAGAAACAAGAACAGCTTGAATCCTCTCATAAAAAGGTAATCTATTTCTGTTCTTGAGATCTTTACTGAAGTCACAGGAGGTAGTAGTTTGAAAGAGTATTGTAGTTGTGAAGTAGTTTGGGTGCTGAAAAATTGATTGTAAAGTTTGGAGAAAGAGTAGAAAAGGAGGGTGTGGCATTGGGCAGTAGAGTTGAAGTTTGGGGGTGTTGTGTTTAACTGCTAGTTGTTGATTGTGTTGGGAAACATTTGTGCCACTAAGTTGTAAGCTGCAAAAACTGCTTTAACCATGGCCACCAGGAAGAGAAGAGCCTCCACATCCACCTCAGCCCCGCAATATGATAACACTAGGTTTGTGAGCTACCAAGCTTTCCAAAGATACAAAAGCGATACTGCACTTAATCCCTGAAAGGGGAATGGACTATCAGAGGGAGTCGTTTGGGGAAGAGGATGTTTATGAGCCCATTCGGGCAATGATTGAGTTAAGGGGGTGGAGGAGATTCGTAAATCCGGAGAAAATAGCACCAATGAACACAACAATGGTGCGTGAATTCTATGCCAACTTTCCGGAGAAGGTGGAAAGGGGATGCTTTGTAAGGGGAGTTTATGTGCCTGTGACAGCAGAGAATGTAAATGCATAATTGAAGACGGTTGATGTTGAAGAAAGAAGTGACTGGAATCACTTTAGAACATGATCTAGAAGCACCGACTGCATCGACTGGAATGCCGTTGCAAACACCGTGAGCTACCCCGGTCGCTTGATATTGGAAGAAATGGATCAAGAGCACTGAGCAGGTGCCAATTCAACAAAGCAGCCAAGGGTTGGCTATATTTCGTCAGTGCCCGCATGATTCCATCCACGCACTTCACCAGAGTGCCAGAAGATAGGATTAAACTGATATATGGAATTATGAGGGGGATGACGATTGATGTGGGGAAAGAGATAGTTGATGCGCGTAATATGCACACACTTTTTAAACGCAAGTGCACGTTATCGTATCAAGTAGTATAGTCTTAGATAAGACCGAATATCGTCCTCTAGGATTAGGGTTCAAGTACCAATTATCTATTTTCTAGTATCTATTTGGTGAATTAATGAGTGATTGGTTGTTTATGACTAAGAATTATAAAAGCTATTTTAAAGTATAAAGATTTAATTCAGATGTGATGAGAATAGGGCTTCTATGTATCCTCACTATCCGCTTATGTTACTTACTAATGCATTACTTATGGTATTCTTCTTTTGGAGAAAGCAGTTTCTTAAATCGTTTTATACTCCCGTTAGGGTTATATAAACACTCAACCCCAGTATTGTTCCTTACCTAACTTTCGCTGATAAGGGTAACTCTATCGGAGGATTAAGCACAAAAACCTAGTTGACCGTCACGCACAATGCGCAAAATTAGGGTTGTTAAGCCTCTCATCAACGCTACAAAACTAATTGAGGTATTTTCATCCCCAATTCAAGCATGTCTACCCAACTTACAGCATATTCACAATCCCCCCCTTTTCAGAATCTGATTAGAAATCATATAGTGATAACTAGTTGTCAATTAGCTACCAAGAATTCAACTCAATTATTGGATAAATCTCTCAATAAGAAAAATAACCATAAGCATGCATTAATTTATAACATAAGTTTCAAGAAATTCAACATAGAAAGCCCTATAAGAGAATTAGTTCCTAGCCATGAATATGACAAGAACTAATTCCATGTTCATCATACAAAAACTAAATTAAAGTAAAGAAAGAAAAGAAAATTACTAAGAATGAGTCTCCAAGCCAAGCATCCAAGGGTTGTGTTGTGGAATATTTACAAGGTGGAATGGTGGATGGATGGATGTAGAATGGTGAATGGTAGAATGGAGAATGAATAATTCTTCTAATGATGTAGAGTATTTATAGCCAAAGAATCCTTTTGGTGAAGGGTTAGGGATTTGTAGGAAAGGAAAAGTTATTAGAATCCTTTTAGGTAAGGGTTTTAAGGTAGGAAAAGTTATCTCTTTAGGTAGGAAAAGTTATCCCTTTAGGTAGAAAAAATAATCCCTTTAGGATTCTGAAAACATGTCAAATTCGGCCAGCACTTCATAATTCCCGCGTCGGCGCCATGTGATCAGCCATGCGGCCCAAATTCAGCAACTCTCGGGACTTTCAGCACTATGGGCGCCGCGGCTCTGCTTCCCGGCGCCGGTGACATTTTTCTGGCGAATTTCCGTTTTGTCGTCTTTTCTCGTCCGGACTTCGTCTGATTTTCTCTATACTTCCCGGAACTTCTTAGACTTCATTTCTTGGCCCTTTTGTGTGCAATTTCATCTCTTTTATGCTCATTTCATCTCCTTTTCGTCATTTCTCCATTTTTGACTGTTGTGACACAAAAGAAAGGAAAACGGCCCTAATACTGTACTAAACATAAATGAAATGAGTAAAATACTAACTAAAAATGACTCAAAAAGTGTATATAAAATACACCGATCAAATACCCCCAAACTTAACCTTTGCTCGCCCTCGAGCAAAGATAAAAAGAAAGAAATAAAAGACTCAAGAAATAGGAAAATAAACAGACTCAATGACATTGATCACTTTTTGCTGCATTGGTGTTACTTAGAAAAACATGAAGATTAGCAGAATAATATGCAGGAACATATAACATGAAATTTTAGCACATTAAACACATTAAGCTAGATATTTCGCAAACTCATATTTATCATGCTTAATGGAAGTCAATATACTAAATCATGCATATAAATTCAAAAATCCTATGACATGTTTACTTGCTATTCTCCACTAATTCTGGATATGCATAAAAGAGATCTTCAGGACTTTAAGGGTTGTAATGTAGGCTTAGGTAGGGGTTGGTAAAAATAGGCATTTAGGCTCATTTTTGTGTACCATAAACTCTTTAGCTTTTCAATTTTTCCCTTTTTCTCTTGATTCTTTCCTCACTTCAATTCTATCTTTCCCCTCTTTTGTTTTGGGAGAGTGAAGTGTATTATAATAACAAGCACCCTCAAACTTAGGCTTTTGCCTCTGTCTTATTACTTTTTCATTGGGGTGCATCAAACTTATTCACTCTTCTCTTTTTTTAACACAATGTACTCCACTATTTCATATTTTTACTTATGGCACAATATGGGAATATAGGGTGTCAAAGAAAAAGTTTCAATTTTTAGGCTCAATGGGGCTGACTAGGGATACTTTTAAAGTCCGGAATAGAAAAAGAATGGTAAGAATTGGCTATCAAAGAAATGCCTGAGTCATCTCCCTATCATGCATATCCTAACTATTTCGCCTCAAATAGCAAGCAATCATAACACATAGGTTTTCATTATTTAACATGCACAATTTAAGCAAGAAACTCCAAATAGACAGATTTTGTGAGTTTTTGGCATATCTAACCTAGGTGTTTAGATAGTTGCTTCAATTCCTTTACATTATTCCACCTTACTTTACTAGGTGTTTCTAGCAACTACAGCATACATGATCTTTGACAGGCAATTATGACTCAAGAAAGAAATTTTTTTTGGTGACTCAAAATAAACACAAAAACAATCACAAAGACTTAAATAAAACATAACAAGACACAAATAAAACACCCCCAAACTTAAATCACACATTGTCCCCAATGTGTGCAATACTCAAAAAAATATGGACAACTTACTGACACAACACAACGGTTATAATGGAGGTCTAGGAGGAAAAATTCTGGAATTTGCACGGAAATATGGCTCTCTTCAAGTTCGCGCGCGCCACGCTAGATCTTGGCGCTACTGGGTGGGCTCTCGGTTACGCCGCGCCTCGACTCAGCGCGCCGACGATCGCTTTTTTTTCAGCGTTTGTTGCTCCTCTTTCCTGGTTTCACTTTTCACCCACCTCATCCAACAACACAAAACAAGAACCCAAGACCGTGAGACTGTTCAAGACAAAAATAAAACAAACTAAAGACAGAAATTAAAATAACATAATTAAAACATTGGGTTGCCTCCCAACAAGCGCTGTCTTTAACGTCTTTTAGCCGGACGCCTTTAACCTTTACGAGTGCCCATTGGATCCTTCTACGAACCGCTTGCAATCCGCAAATTTATTGTTGTAGGCCTCAATTTCCCTACAACCATTTGTCCAAACAAGAGCCTTAAAAACACAATTATCCCCCAAGTAGGCTTGTCTTTTAGGTTCTCTCTAATGTAGGGATCAGTGAGATTCCCTACATCTTTCAACTCTAGGGGGTGCCCTTGATGGTATTGACTTCCTGTTTGGGAGTCAACTTTGACAGCTGGTGGTGTTTCTCCTGCAATAGGTACAAGAAAAAGATTTTCCAAGGAATCCAAGAAGGTGAATAATTGGATCTCTGCACTCTTCTCCTTCTCTACACCAACTGTCTTGCCAGATTCCTCAATAGTTGGATTTGGTTCGGGCTCCTCAATTTGTTGTTCGTTGTTGAATATGATTGCGAGTTCTGCTATTTGCGTTTCCAACTTCTTTATGCCCGACCTTATTTCGTCCATGAACTGAGCTTGGAACCTCGTGAGACTGAGTATAGTTTCTCGTAATTCCTCCCTCTGTTCCTCTATGGTTGGCTCTCTATCATATGGACAAGAAAATCCATATCTAAAGTGTTCCTGAACGAATCAAAGCCAACAAAAGATCACGGCACCTCGAATTTTCGTAAAAACTAAAAATAAAAAATAAAAAATTTAAAACCAAATTAGAAATTAAAAATAGATAATTTGATATTGAACTATTGCCTAATCCCCGGCAACGGCGCCAAAAACTTTATGCGCGTAATATGCACACACTTTTTAAACGCAAGTGCACGTTATCGTATCAAGTAGTATAGTCTTAGATAAGACCGAATATCGTCCTCTAGGATTAGGGTTCAAGTACCAATTATCTATTTTCTAGTATCTATTTGGTGAATTAATGAGTGATTGGTTGTTTATGACTAAGAATTATAAAAGCTATTTTAAAGTATAAAGATTTAATTCAGATGTGATGAGAATAGGGCTTCTATGTATCCTCACTATCCGCTTATGTTACTTACTAATGCATTACTTATGGTATTCTTCTTTTAGAGAAAGCAGGTTTACGAAATCGTTTTATACTCCCGTTAGGGTTATATAAACACTCAACCCCAGTATTGTTCCTTACCTAACTTTCGCTGATAAGGGTAACTCTATAAGAGGATTAAGCACAAAAACCTAGTTGACCGTCACGCACAATGCGCAAAATTAGGGTTGTTAAGCCTCTCATCAACGCTACAAAACTAATTGAGGTATTTTCATCCCCAATTCAAGCCTGTCTACCCAACTTACAACATATTCACAATCCCCCCTTTTCAGAATCTGATTAGAAATCATATAGTGATAACTAGTTGTCAATTAGCTACCAAGAATTCAACTCAATTATTGTATAGATCTCTCAATAAGAAAAATAACCATAAGCATGCATTAATTTATAACATAAGTTTCAAGAAATTCAACATAGAAAGCCCTATAAGAGAATTAGTTCCTAGCCATGAATATGACAAGAACTAATTCCATGTTCATCATACAAAAACTAAATTAAAGTAAAGAAAGAAAAGAAAATTACTAAGAATGAGTCTCCAAGCCAAGCATCCAAGGGTTATGTTGTGGAATATTTACAAGGTGGAATGGTGGATGGATGGATGTAGAATGGTGAATGGTAGAATGGAGAATGAATAATTCTTCTAATGATGTAGAGTATTTATAGCCAAAGAATCCTTTTGGTGAAGGGTTAGGGATTTGTAGGAAAGGAAAAGTTATTAGAATCCTTTTAGGTAAGGGTTTTAAGGTAGGAAAAATTATCTCTTTAGGTAGGAAAAGTTATCCCTTTAGGTAGAAAAAATAATCCCTTTAGGATTCTGAAAACATGTCAAATTCGGCCAGGACTTCATAATTCCCGCATCGGCGCCATGACTAGCCATGCGCGCTCAAATTCAGCAACTCTCGGACTTTCAAGACTATGGGCGCCATGCTCGCTTCCCACGGTGACATTTTTCTGGCGAATTTCCGTTTTGTCGTCTTTTCTCGTCCGAACTTCGTCTGATTTTCTCTATACTTCCCGGAACTTCTTAGACTTCATTTCTTGGCCCTTTTGTGTGCAATTTCATCTCTTTTATGCTCATTTCATCTCCTTTTCGTCATTTCTCCATTTTTGACTGCTGTGACACAAAAGAAAGGAAAACGACCCTAATACTGTACTAAACATAAATGAAATGAGTAAAATACTAACTAAAAACGACTCAAAAAGTGTATATAAAATACACCGATCAATAGTGCAGAGCATTGAAGAAATCAGCAGGTTGGTGACAACAGGTGGATTGGGACATGACTCACTTATCACTAATCTATGCGCCTTCCGAGGGGTCCCAACCCTACCCACTGACACTCATGAGAGAAACCAACTGCCCGTGTCCTATGGGATAGTGCACTCTTTCCCAGACCCAAGCCCCCCAGCAGCCAGAAGAAGAGTACAACCACCAGCAGCAGCAGCAGAGGCCGCAACGAACGAAGATGAGCCTGAAATAGGGGCTCAATATGCGGCAGGACCTAGCCACCAGCCAACCACAGAAGCAGAACCTTCAGTGCCCATGATGGAGCAATTGCTTCAGAATCAGATGAGGATGATGCAGAGTTTGGACACAGTGATCCACGAACAACAAGAAACGAGGCAACAAATCAACGAGATGAGTTCCTTGTTCAGTCAGTGGTCCATGCACTATCCCATTCCACCGCCACCACCACCATTTTAGCCAAAGTCTGTAAGTGTCTTATTTCTTTTATTGTCTTTGAGTCTACACACATTGGGGACAATGTGTGGTTTAAGTTTGGGGGTGTCTATTTGTGTCTTGTTCTATTTGTGTCTTGTTATGTTTTATTTAAGTCTTTTTATTGTTTTTATGTATTTTTGAATCACAATTTTTTTTTTGAGTCATAATTGTCTGTCAAAAGATCATGTATGCTGTAGTTGCTAGAAACACCTAGTGAAGGAAGGTGGAATAATGTAATGGAATAAAAGCAACTATCTAAACACTTAGGTTAGATATGCCAAAAACTCACAAAATCTGTCTATTTGGAGTTTCTTGCCTAAATTATGCATGCTAAATGATGAAAACCTATGTGTTATGATTGCTTGCTATTTGAGGCGAAATAGTTAGGACATGCATGTTAGGGAGATGACTCAGGCATTTCTTTCATAGCCAATTCTTACCACTCTTTTCTATCCCGGACTTCAAATATATCCCTAGTCAACCCCATTGAGCCTAAAAATTGAAACTTCTTCTTTGACACCCTATATTCCCACAAATTGTGACATAAGTAAAAATGTGAAGTAGTGGAATAAATTGTGTTAAAAAAGAGACAAAAAGAGTGAATGAGCTTGTTGCACCCCAATAAAAGAGTAATAAGAAAGAGATAAAAGCCCAAGTTTGGGGGTGCTTGTTATTATTATACTCTTCATTCTCCCAAAACAAAAGAGGGAAAAAGACAGAATTGAAGTGAAGAAAACAACCAAAAGAAAAGGGAAAAATGGAAAAGATAAAGAGCTTATGGTACAAAGAATGAGCCTAAAATGCCTATTTTTACCTACCTATACCTAAGCCTACATTACAACCCTTAAAGTCATGAAGATCTCTTTTATGCATATCCAAGATTAGTGGAGAATAGCAAGTAAAAATGTCATAGAATTTCTGAATTTATATGCATGATTTAGTAGATTGACTTCCGTTAAGCATGATAAATATGAGTTTGCGAAATATCTAGCTTAATGTGTTTAGTGTGCTGAACTTTCATGCTATATGTTCCTGCATATTATTTTGCCAACCTTCATGTTTTTCTAGTTAGCACTAATGCAGCAGAAGTGATCAAATGTCAGTGAGTCTTTTATTTTTCGTTTCTTTGAGTCTTTGATTTCCTTCTTTCTATCTTTGCTCGAGGGCGAGCAAAGGTTAAGTTTGGGGGTATTTGATTGGTGTATTTTATATACACTTTTCGAGTCATTTTTAGTTAGTCTTTTGTCCCTTTTTGTACAAATAAGTGTCGTATTAGGATAGTTTTCCTTTCTTTTGAGTCAAAGTGGTTAAAATGGCCAAATGGCGGAAAAGGAGCCAAAAGAGGGCAAAAGAGGAGGTTCCAGAGCTAAAAACAGAGAAATTGGTGAACAGTGAAACGAAACCCGGACGCGCCTGCGCGCCCCGCAGCGAGGCTGTACGCGCGCCCAATGTCCGTAGAGGCTGCGAAGACCCAGCCGCCGCGGCCTGCGCCAATAGTGCGGGCCGCGCGCTAATCATCGTGAGAGGCTACGAGTTGTAGCGCGCGGTGCCCTCGCATGCCAGAGAATCGTGGTCGCGCGCCAATTCACCCGGCATCACGGTTCCGCGGCGCGATGCGTGCAGCGGCGCCGACGCAGAAAATCGAGTTTTGACGATTTTTGGGCCAACTGCGAGGAAAAGCTAAGGGCGGTTTTCAGCCTATAAAAGGAGAACCCTAGGCAGATTTTAAGGGTTCCCCTTCTTGCACAACACAAGATTTTCTTGCTTGAAGATTGGAGACCTAAACTTAGTAATTTTTTTCCTTTTTCTTTTCTTTATTTCAGTTTTTGCATGATGAACTTTGAATTAGTTCTTGTCATATTTATGGCTAGGAACTAATTCTCTTATAGGGCTTTCCATGTTAATTCTCTAGAAACTTATGCTATGAATTAATGTATGTTTATGGTTGTTATTCTTCTTTGAGAGATCTATCCAATAATTACGTTGAATGCTTGGTAATTAATTGACAACTAATTATCCTTATATGATTTCTAATTTACTTCGAAAGGAGAGATTGTGAATATGCTGTAAGTTGGGTAGACATTCTTGGATTGGGGATGAAAATACCTCAATTATTTATGTAGCGTTAATGAGAGGCTTAAAAACCCTAATTTTGCGCGTGTGATTTGCGGTTAACTAGGTTTTTGTTCTTAATCCTCCTATAGAGTTATCCTTATCACCGAAAGGTAGGTAAGGTGCAATACTGGGGTTGAGTGTTTATATATCCTTAACGGGAATATAAAACGATTTCGTAAATCTGCTTTCTCCGAGAGAAGAAGTCCATAATTCATTGCATTAATAAATAACATAAGCGGATAGTTGAAGAGACATGGAAGCTCTATTCCCATCACATCTGAAGTAAACTCATTAGTTAAAATAGTTCTATAATTCTTAGTATAAACAACAAATCCAAATATCAATTGCCAAATAGATACCAAAAGATAGACAGTTGATATTTGAACCCTAATCCTTGTGGACGATATTCGATCTTACTAAGACTATATTACTTGTCACGATAACGTGCACTTGCGTTAAAGTGTGTGCATCTTTTCGCGCATCAACTTGTTTTTTCAAAAGAATCATACTATGATAATAATTTTATTTTTCTATTAGGGATTAAAAGGATTTTTTAGTTATGGCTCTCTTTTGCCTACGTCATACTCAGATTGAGTATTTAGTTATAAAAAATTTAGCAATTATAGCAAGAGTTTATTCCACAATAAGGGAAAGGAGTGTGTGTGAGATGTGAGCACTTGCATGTCTGGGAAGGTTGGTTTACTATAGTAATTCTTTCCCCCAACATGTTTTGATAGTTTATTAATACTTTGTCTTTCACTGGTAATGTTTTTAATTCCTTTACATGCTGCCTCGATATTTAAACTTTTCATTCTTTGATTCAATTTCTCTAACATTTTGTCACTTATATCAACCTTATCATTCAGGGTTGGATAATTGTTGGCCGAGAATTGAGGTATATTAAACAATGGATTGGCTTCTTTAGTACCGTTATTAATGATACTGCTTTTCGAGGACTCTGGTTCATATTTTAGGGTTGATTTGTTATTAGCATGGTTAAGATGGTTTGAGACTACGTATAATAGTTGATTTGTGTAGTTATTTTGTTGGATGAATTATCTTGTAATATGTCTTAAGGGGTCTAATATTGTATTATTGTACATTTGTGAACAATTAGTAATACAATCCTTTTTTATTATTATTTTTCTCTTTTAATTATTTATTTTGCAATATTGTGTACCTGGTCGTCGCATTAGGTGGTTAAAAAAGCCTCAAAACAGTCGAATATGTAATGCGACGGCTCTGTCTGGCTGTCGCATTAGAGGGTCAAAAATAACCATAAAAACAGCTGACTATCTAATGCGACGGCTCTGCCTGGCCGTCGCATTAGGGGGGCTGGGAGCCGTCGCATTAGGGGGTATAGTCGTCGCATTAGATATGAAGCTAATGCGACGGCTAAACACAGCCTTCGCATTAGCTTCATATCTAATGCGACACCTATAGAGCTGTCGCATTAGGCCCTTCTGGCCGTTGCATTAGACCTAATGCAACGCCAGGAGATGCCACATCCCCTAGCAGTTGCATTAGGTCTAATGCAACGGCCAGAAGGGCCTAATGCGATGTCTTGGGGGCGTTGCATTAGCCTAGAAATGTAGTAGTGTATTTTTATTACATCTTTTGTAGCCTTTTGTAGCTTCTCTAGAGGGAGCTGTTAGCTTAACATAGCCGAAGTCTTCGTAGAAACTTCCTAGCTCATTTTTCGAACCTTTTCTATCCTTTTTCAATTGGCTTGTTAGATTTAAGTTATTACATATTTCCAAACCAGTAAGGTTAATGAAACTTATTATGTCTCCATAAGTCTGATGCATATCTCGTTGAATAGTGCTTCTTCAGTAAGGAGTTTCTCCATTATATTTATTTCTAATGGTAGTTCTTACCTTTTCTGCAAACAGGGTAGGTAGGCCGCTAATAAATTTCTTTCCAATAATCATGGTTACAATCTTCTCTTATGATAACCTTGTTAAGGAAGATATCTTTATACCATCTAAAATTATGTAATTTTGGGCAGGTTAAATTGTTGATAATTTCTATGCTTTTATCTTGGAAGAGCTTAGGTTCTCCTATGAAGTGTTTTGCTATACAATATAGCAGTGTAGGGGTAGCATCCTCACAAATATGTTGTTCTATAGATGCATCTAATTTTATGACCTGTATTACAGCAGTGGCATTTAGTATACCGTGCATAATTTCTTCGGTGAGATAGTTATACCACTAATTTTTTAACATTCCGGTAAACCCTGAGGCTAATATTTGGGCGTTTTTTTATCACTATTTTCTCTTATTTTATAAGCCATTATAGTTATACCCATTTCATGTAGTTTGGAATAAATCTGGCCTTCTTCTAGACCATCTATATTTCATTCTGATATTTTTGTTCCTGAGAATGATGAATGGTTCTGGTATTGATCCTTTTCAAATTGCATGTCTGGGAAGGTTGGTTTACTATAGTAATTCTTTCCCCCAACATGTTTTGATAGTTTATTAATACTTTGGCTTTCACTGGTAATGTTTTTAATTCCTTTACATGCTGCCTCTATATTTAAACTTTTCATTCTTTGATTCAATTTCTCTAACATTTTGTCACTTACATCAACCTTATCATTCAGGGTTGGATAATTGTTGGCCGAGAATTGAGGTATATTAAACAACGGATTGGCTTCTTTAGTACCATTATTAATGATACTGCTTTTCGAGGACTCTGGTTCATATTTTAGGGTTGATTTGTTATTAACATGGTTAAGATAGTTTGAGACTACGTATAATAGTTGATTTGTGTAGTTATTTTGTTGGATGAATTTATTAATGTCTCCTCTTTCTACTAGTTTGTTGATTTCACTACTTATCTCCCTTTTGAAGGGGGGGGGGGGGAGGCTATTATAATCTAGGGCTGGCCAGTGGGCCGGGCCGGGGCGGGGCGGGGTCGGGGCGGGAAAATGGGCGGGTCGAGTGGGGCGGGCTGGAGTGGTTAGTCGCGGGACCATACAGTGTCTGTCGCCCCGGCCGTTGGGTATAAGGGGCCGGGACGGACGGACTGGCGGGTTTTTTGTTTTTTTTTTTTATAATTTTTTCACTAAATTAAAAATACTAAATTACTAAGTACTAACAAAGTAACATTAACATATACTTGTCATATAGTCATAATGTCATATACATATACTATAATATTATAGACTTATAGTATTATAATTTATAATTATAGTATTATAGTATTATACTCATATATATAATATATTTATAAAGTATAAAGTATAAACTATAAAGTATAAAGTTATAAACTAAATAATTAAACAAAGACAAGAATAGTGTAAAAAAAACATCTCAAGGCTGTTTTTGTGCCTCTTATATTATTAATTTCATTGAAATATCAAATATACAAGATTCAAAATTACATTGTAGTGTACTGTTGTTGAAAAAAATTGCAAAAGAGTGAAAGACATAGAAAAATTTAAAAATTGCAATGAAATAAATTACCAATTTGAAAATATTTTTTCTAATTTCTTTATAATTTCTTGTGGTTCTTCGGTTGGAATTGGTATATCTTGATCAAATTGTTCCACGTCGCTACTCATGCCTTCAGATAAAATGTCGTTGTAGTTGTCGTCATCTTCTTCGTTAATCTCTGGTTGACCGCACCTCCTTCGCCTCCGCCGTATCCAATCTCTGAATAGTACCGCCATCTCCAAGTTGTCTCCGCTAATGAGTGTCTGCGTTTCCTATTTGAAATCACTGCAGAAAAAGCGCTTCGAAGCGATTGATGGCGCAGAATGTTCAAAATATCTCGCCATCATTGAAAGTGTCGAAATGTCTTCTCATTCTCGCTCAATATTTCAAAGCAAGTCTTTCTTTCCTTCTTCATTGATAATCGCTGGTAATGTAAATTACCCCGCAAAACAAAACATCGAACTCACTAATTTGGTTAGCATCGCTACCACCGCACATTCTATTTACGAGGCTTTCAATAGAATTAATACTAGGCCTAGCCACGTAAACCGCTTGTCTTTTTAGGTTGTGTTGAAGAAGAAGATGGTACAAAAGTCGGTTGGTTACTAGCACTTTCTTCGGTAATGCCGATATACTTTTTGCATTCATCTTCTACGCTATTCAACACTTCTTCTAGCGTTAGTTCAATAGGTGGCTCAACATTTAAATTTTTGGGAGTTGGAGGTAGTACGTCCATACAGTATAAATATTTTGAATAAGACTTTTACAACCGTCTACTTTAATAGTCGGGTTTAATACAAAGACCAATAATATAAATAGGGGAATAGGAATAAAATATTTCTTTAATTTCATAAACATTTTTTAATAGCTGCAGATAAGGTGTTTTTTCATATATTCTTTAAGAAGTAAAAATATTATAGCTATATAAAACAACATAGTTGAAATAGTAGGATAATATAAAGTAGAAAATTCTTTTGTTGCTCGTTGAAAATTTTCTAAAAATACAATAAGTTCTCTAATTTTCTCCCAATCGGTATCCACAATCATATCATTTGGATTTTGATTATGGGCGTTAAAAATAAAGTAATAGGTTTTCTATAGTCATAAGCAACAACTAGTTGGTCATATAAAGAATTCCACCTAGTTGGTACTTCTTCTGAATTTTTCTCAGAAGATAGTCCACAATCGTGGCAAGTTTTTATATTCTTTTCTCTGTTGAATTCTATTATTTTTAAAAATAAAGTGTATAGCAAATTGTATTTTTCAAGAATATCTTGAAAAAGTGAAAGACCATCCTTTACAACTAAGTTATAAATATGGCACGCACATTTGATATGAAAATGTTTTGGAAAAGACGAGTTAAAACATCTCTTAAAATACTAATAGCGTAATTGTTAGAAGATGCATTATCTAATGTAATACTCATAACTTTATCGGTTATTCCGTAATAATCACAGCATCAATAAATATTTTCGTAAATAAACTCACCAAAGGTGCCTACTATCTATATATCTATATGCTAAAATACGTTTTGCATAGACCATTTATAATCTATCCACTGACAGGTTACCGTTAAATACTCATGGTCGTTAGTACTACGACCTATATCGGTTAAAGCGACTTTGCAATTTAAATGATATAATGCATAACGTAAATCGTTGATATTCATGTGCAAATTTAAATACATCTCTTTAACAGTTGATATAGGAAAACCTTTATAAGCGAGGATTATACATATCTCTAATATAATGAATAAAACCAGAGATTCAGAAATAAAAAGGCAAACCCTCCACAACAACTAATTTTGCTAGTGTTTCCTATCTTTATGTTTATCGTATTTAGGGCCTACAACTCCCCGTCATAGGGTTAATTTGACCAGACTTTCTCCGAGATGAGTATGTGAACCTTGTCCCGATTGAGAGGACGCCTTCTCACCTTCTTTTCAATCATGTATTGAGCATGCAAGACTTTGTGTTTTTGCAATAGGTGTCTTCCTAAACCCCGTCCCACCATGACCTTGTGTCCAGTTTTAAAAGATAAAACATTTTTACAGTTTTGACATACAGCTACTTGATTAGCTACGTCCCTGTCAAAATATTTCCATACAACTGATTTTAATGGTCGTTTTGCCGGACCTCGTCTCATAGTAGGGGGGATAGGAGGCATTTCACTAGTGGGTGTATCATCATCTTCATTAGTAGGTGTATCATCAACTAGAGTGTCATCTAAATTAAAATCTTCTTCAATTTCAGGATAATCATTTGTGTCAAGATCATATGGTATTTCAGGAAACATTTCAGGATCTATAAAATCATCTTGTCTAGGAATAGCTGGAACAGGAATACTAGAAGAAGTACCATTGCCCTTGTTACCACCCCTACTAGAAGAAGCCTGACCCTTACCCTTACCCAACATGCCTCTTAGTCCTTTCATTTTAATTATGCTAATAAATAGTTAAAGATAATGAAATTAAATGTGCTAAATGAAATAAAGACAAAATAATAATTTAATGAGAGAACGTACCAAACGCCGACGTAAGTCGACGTAATCGAGAGGTTGAAAATTGAAACTTTGCTCGATAGATAATCCTCAAGCTAGTTGCCAACTTCACTCCCAATTCTCAAATTAATAAATAGATTGAATATGTAGACAATGTTGTATAGAGAATTAGAGATTGATTGAGAGATTAGATAGTAGAAAGATTTGTGAAAATAATAAGAAGAGGAATGAGGTATTTATAGGGGTTAAAAATAAATATAAAGGGGGTAGGGGTTGGGGAGGCCTAAATGGCCGTTGTCCAACGACCAAAATGTAAAATGGTCGTTGGACAACGGCTATTTTCTCGCAGCGGTCGAATCGGATCGGGCGGGGTCGGGCGGGATCGGGGCATGGCGGGGTCGTCGCGGGACCATACACCGCCCCGCCTGCCAGAGCCCTGGCCCCGCTTTTTTTATTTATTTTTATAACGGTCGTGTTGGGGTCGGGCCTGGTCGGGGTCGACGGGCCGGTCGCCGCCCACCGCCACCCCTATTATAATCTCTCCTGCTATAGGAATTTTGATTTGTTCTAATGGGGACTCGGACTACATGGTATGGTACTAGTATACCATTGATTAACAAGAGTGCTAAGTGATTCATTTTTTCTCTTAATTGTCCTGTGATTTCAAACCACTTAAAGAATTCAATATTGCAATTAACTCTTTTCATATCTTTAATCCATTGTTTTCTAAAAGATATCCTTATATCTTCTTTATATGTTTTTACATACTATTTTATTTTAAAGGCATGCTCAGACTTATTCATAATTTTCCTAAGAGTTTAAAGTCAATTTTTGATAACATGCAACTTGGCTCTTTCCCGATCCTTATGGACAAGATGTAGCACATAATGATATATGGCATGAGGCGTAAGATCAGGATGTGGAAGATATCATTGGATAAGATTTTCAAATATAGGGTTAGTTAGCCAGGCAATCTCAAGAGATTGATGACAAAGGGCAACAAAAATAAAGAAAGTTACGAACCGAAGTTGGTTCTTTGAGGCACTCCGAATAAGATGAGTAAAGGATCATAAAAGGCTCATATGAAATCCAGTGCGGCGATAAGTATAAAAATGGGGAAGTTTTTGGAAGATATAAGTTTAACGGATAGGGGGAAAATGAGATGCGTAGTTAGAAAAAGATGGAGGATGAGTTAACCTTGAATTACTAATTGTGAATAAGGGGTTTATTAGAAGGATAATTTAGCCATGTAATTGAGAAATAATGATAGCGGAAGATGACCTGGGTTAACCTGAATTAAGATGCAAGTTAGGAGGTTGAAGAATACCTACATTAGCTAGCATTATGGAGAATGAATAAGAAGAAGCAAGAAAATGACAGATGAAAGAAACTTACGGAGAAATCCTTGATAAGATATGTCGGCCAATGTCAGGTTTATTAAAGGGAGATAGAACAGCCATGATGTATGACTTTCCATGAGAATAGGTCTTTTAAAATCATCTCGAATTAAGTGAGATTATTCTAAGATCAACCATAAGTTGTTAGGATACGACTGCGGAAGGACGGAAGGACATGTAGAGTTTAACCATAAAAAAGTCACGTTATTTCCCTAAGGAGGGAAGATAGGATTACCCAGTACCAATGGAAGCAGGGGTAGTTTCAAAATAACTCGTGGAAGCCACCGATATGAAGATGAAATAGCAACGACCTACACTTTGATGACATAGTTGGACACTCTATGCAGAAGTGGGTTAATTCAAAGGAAAAATTAGTGTGGAAGTATAACTTTAAAATAATTTAGTGGAAGTGGAGACGCGAAGATAAAAAGATCGAGCGATCAATAAAGAATTGGAGAATGATCTAAGTATGAGGGTAACCGAAATAAAAAATAGATGTTGGAAACTATTCCAAAATAATAGCCATTCCAAATTGGTCTTATATCGCTATGCAGTTGAAACCTCGAATAATAACCATGACGATGGTGTGGCAAGAGAGTTAACTATCAGGATAACAACAAAGTAGATATTAAGGATAAGATTTGGGATTAAGGACAAGAGGAAGATATAGCTAGACAAAAGATAAGTATAAGGGTCAAGATTTCACCTACCAGGATCTAAATTATGAGGAAACCAGAACCGAACTGCCAATAAAGCATAATAGGACAGATTATGAAGAGTCACAGGAAACTAACGATAGTAGAATGGGTAAATAAAAGTGCCCCTCACATAAGACAGTCTGTTTAAATTAATGAAAAGAAGAAAGAGTTAATATTGTAGAGGATATGTCTACTCGTAGAGCCGCAAGTAATTGACAAGGAGCAAACCCAGAAAGGGAAAAAGGATTACAAGGACTATTTACTAGTCAGCGAATTTGGAAATCCAGGTATTAAGGACGTCGACATGAAAAATCCAAATTAAGAGATATAGTTAACCTTCTTGATTCTGGATATGTATATGGTTGTGTGAAGCCAACATTATTGTACTATGCTATCATATGGCCCTGCATTTACATTGGGTATGTTCTCTGGTTGTTTGACAGGTTTCAGATTGTCCTATTTATAGAGTAAATTCTGCCAAAATATTTAAGAATCCTAAGAGTTCAAATTCTAAGTTATACTATCTCTACATTTGAGGACGAATGTTTTTAAGGGGGAGAAGAATGTTACACCCTGTATTTTATGCATCAGCATCATTGTAATCTTAGTTGACATAGGATCAGAGATGGTAATATCCCTCTAAGGGACTAATAATGGTTCAAGACTAATTGGATCGATGAAAGTAAGTTTCGAAGGAAGTTTGACAAGAAGTCATCATCCGTAGTCCTATGCTAATTGCAGAGTATGATATGTGAATTACAGTACATTTCTGCAAATTATAGAAGAAAGGCAGAGTGAGATAGGGATTTGGGTGTCCTGGGCAAGGTCTGTGACTGATGCGCGATTTATGCACACACTTTAACGCAAGTGCACGTTGTCGAGTCAAGTAATATAGTCTTTGAAGACCGAGTTATCGTCCTCAGGGATTAGTGCTCAAGTACCAACTTCTATTCTTTGTTATCTATTTGGTGACCGATATTTGAGTTGTTGATTATAACTAATAATTATAAAGACTAATTAACTATGTTGTTTACTTCAGTGATGATGGAAATAGGGCTTCCAAATCTCCTCAACTATCCACTTATATTACTTATTAATGCAATTAACTATGATTCTTCTTCTTTTGGAGATAGCAGGTTTACTAATTCGTTTTATACTCCTGTTAAGGTTATATAAACACTCAACCCCAGTACAAGTCCTTTCTACCTTTCGGTGATAAGGATGACTCTAGAGGAGGATTAAGAACAAAAACCTACTAATGCTACACAAGTAATTGAGGTATTTTCATCCCCAATTCGACCTATGTCTACCCAACTACAGCATAGTCCCAACCTCCCCTTTCGGATTTCGGTTAGAAATCATATAAGTAATGATAATTAATGATCAAGTAATTACCAAGCAATCAAATCATCTATTGGATAAATCTCAACAATAAGAAGAACAACCATAAACATGCATTAATTCATAAAATAAGGTTCAAGTGAATTGACATGGAAAACCCTATATTAGAATTAGTTCCTAGCCATGGACATGACAAGAACTAATTCAATATCCAACATAAAACTGAAAATAAAGTAAAAGAAAGAAAAGAAATTACTAAAGAAGGTCTCAAATCTTGAACTCCAAGATGTGTTGTGAATTGGCAAGAAGGGAACCCTTAATTCTGACCTAGGGTTTTTTTTTATAGCCTCTAAACCGACATTAAGGTTTTCCTTCAGGCCTGGCCCATAATTCATTCAAAACCCTGATTTTTCCGCCGGCGCCGCGTTCACATCAGGCGCGCGCTACGAAAGTTCTGCAACTCTCTGATGATTAGCGCCTCTACCGCAACTCGCTGTTTGCAGAGCCGCGCGCTGGAACTTCTGCAAGCTTCTGAACATTGGGCGCCGGGCGCTCGCCTCGCTGGCCGGAGGCGCGCGGCCGCCCGTGTCTCAGGCTCAGTTCGCCACTTTCTCGCATTTCGAGCTCTGGAACCTCCGTTTTTGCCCCTTTTCGCTTCTTTTCCGCCAAAGAGCCACTTTAACCAATTTGACTCAAAAGAAAGAAAATCTATCCTAAGACGACACGTATTTGTACAAAAATGGACAAAAGACTAACTAAAAACGACTCAAAAAGTGTATATAAAATACACCGATCAAATACCCCCAAACTTAACCTTTGCTCGCCCTCGAGCAAAGATCAAAAGAAAGAAATAAAGACACAAAGAAAACGAAAAATAAAAGACTCAATGACCTTGATCACTTTGCTGCATTGGTGTTATTTAGAAAAACATGAAGGTTAGCAGAATAATATGCAGGAACATATAGCATGAAATTTTAGCATTCTAAACACATTAAGCTAGATATTTCGCAAACTCATTTTTATCATACTTAATGGAAGTCAAAATACTGAATCATGCATGTTAATTTCAAAAATCCTATGGAATCTTTACTTGCTATTCTCCACTAATCATGGATATGCATATAAGAGATCTTCAGGACTTTTCAGAGTTGTAATGTAGGCTTAGGCATGGGTAGGTAAAAATAGGCATTTAGGCTCATTTTGTGTATCATAAGCTCTTTAGCTTTTCAATGTTTCCCTTTTCTTTTGATTTCTTTCCTTCACTTCATATCTATCTTTCCCCTCTTTTGTTTTGAGAGAGTGAAGTGTATTATAGTAACAAGCACCCCCAAACTTAGGCTTTTGCCTATTTCTTATTACTTTTTTATTGGGGTACATCAAGCTTGTTCACTCTTTTTGTCTCCTTTTTAACACTTTCTATTCCAACCATTTCACATTTTTATTTATGGCACATGTGTGGAAATATAGGGTATCAAAGAAAAAGTTTCGTGTTTAGGCTCAACGGGGCTGACTAGGGATATTTTTAATGTCGGGGATAGAAAAGAGTGGTAAGAATTGGCTAACAAAGAAACGTCTGAGTCATCTCCCTAACATGCATATCCTAACTATTTCGCCTCAAATAGCAAACAATCATACACATAGGTTTTAATCATTTGACAATGCACAATTCAAGCAAGAAACCCCAAATAGACAGATTTCATGAGTTTTTAGCATATCTAACCTAAGTGTTTAGATAGTTGCTTCTAATTCCATTACATTATTCCACCTTACTTCACTAGGTGTTTCTAGTAACTACAGCATGCATGATCTTTGACAGAAAATTATGACTCAAAAAGAAAAAATTTATGACTCAAAAATACACAAAACAAATCAAAAAGACTCAAACATACTACAACAATAAGACACAAATAAGACACCCTCCCCCCAAACTTAAATCACATATTGTCCCCAATGTGTGCAAGACTCAAAGACAATAAAAGAAACAGGACACTTACAAACTTGGTTTTAAATTGGTGGCGGTGGCGGTGGATAATGCATTGAATCCTGGTTGAATAAGGAACTCATCTCGTCAATTTGCTGGTGCAACTGTTATTGCCCCCTCGCCAATTCTGTCATTGTCCTTGTATCACCGTGTCAAAATTTTGTATCATCCTCCTCTGGTTCTGGAGCAACTGCTCTATCATAGGAACTAGAGGTTCTGATTCTGTGGGTGGCTGATGGCTGCTTCCTGCCTCATAGTGAGCCTCTGTTTCAGGCTCATCTTCATCCATCTGACCTCTGCTGCCACAGTGGTCTTTGGTGGTCTTCTTCTGCCGCTTTGGAGGATTGGAGTGCGAGAAGGAGTGCACTATCCCGTATGACACAGAAAGTTGGTTTTTCTCATAAGTATCATTGGGTAGGGTTGGGACCCCATTGATGGCGCATAAATTTGTAATAAGTGAGTCATGTCCCAACCCACCTGTTGTTACCAACCTGCTGGTCTCTTCAGTACTTTGCACTATTGATCGGTGTATTTTATATACACCTTTTGAGTCTGTTTTAGTTAATCTTTTGTCCCGTTTTGCACATATAAGTGTTGTATTAGGATAGTTTTCCTTTCTATTGAGTCAAAGTGGTTAAAATGGCCAAATGACGGAAAAGGAGCTAAAAGAGGGCAAAAGAGGAGATGCCAGAGCTGAAAACAGAGAAAGTGGCGAACGAGGGTGAAATCGGACAGCCGCGTGCCTCCCGATCAAAGTAGGGCGCGGCGCCACTATTCGAAGAGGCTGCGAAGACTGCAGCGCGCCGAGCAAAGAATGCGGGGCGGCGCTAAACATCCGATGAGCTACAGAAGATGCAGCGGCGCTCAGCAGCAGATATCGGCCGCGCGCCAAAACACCCGACGCATTGCAGAACTTGAGGCGCGCGCATGCGCAGCGGCGCCGACGCGAAAAATTAGGTCTTTTGACGAAATTACGGGCGCTGAAGGAAAGAGGGAGGCGGTTTCAGGCCTATAAAGAGAGAACCCTAGGCGCTTTGAGGTTCCCTTCTTGCACAACACAAGACTTTTGCTTGGAGATTGGATACCATTAGTTTAGTAATTTCTTTTCCCTTTCTTGTTCTTTATTTCAGTTTTTGTATGATGAACATGAAATTAGTTCTTGTCATGTCAATGGCTAGGAACTAATTCTCTTATAGGGCTTTCTATGTTGAATTGCTTGAAACTTATGTTATAAATTAATGCATGCTTATGGTTATTGTTCTTATTGTGAGATCTATCCAATAATTGAGTTGAATTCTTGGTAATTAATTGACAACTAATTATCACTATATGATTTCTAATCAGATTCTGAAAAGGGGGGATTGTGAATATGCTGTAAGTTGGGTAGACATTCTTGGATTGGGGATGAAAATACCTCAATTATTTATGTAGCGTTGATGAGAGACTTAACAACCCTAATTTTGCGCATTGTGCGTGACGGTCAACTAGGTTTTTGTTCTTATTCCTCCTATAAAGTTACCCTTATCACCGAAAGGTAGGTAAGGAACGATACTGGGGTTGAGTGTTTATATAACCCTAACGGGAGTATAAAACGATTTCGTAAACCTGCTTTCTCCAAAAGAAGAACACCATAAGTAATGCATTAGTAAGTAGCATAAGCGGATAGTGAGGATACATATAAGTCCTATTCTCATCACATCTGAAGTAAACCTTTATACTTTAAATAGTTTTCATAATTCTTAGTTATAAACAACCAAATCAATTATCAATTCGCCAAATAGATACTTGAAAATAGATAGTTGGTACTTGAACCCTAATCCCAGAGGACGATATTCGGTCTTATCAAAGACTATACTACTTGATACGATAACGTGCACTTGCGTTTAAAGTGTGTGCATCTTAACGTGCATCAAGTTTTTGGCGCCGTTGCCGGGGACTAGGCAATAGTTCAATATCAAATTTGTCTATTTTTAATTTCTAATTTGGTTTTTATTTTAATTTTTAATTTTTTTTTTTTACGTTTTTCTTTTGAAAATTCGAGGTGCCGTGATTTGTTGTCTGTTTTTGATCTATTTCAGGAAGTCAGTTTATGCGAAGGAGAAGAGGAGCAGACACTCGCTCCTTCAATCCGTAAATTGAGAAAACTCGCAAAATGCAGAAAGAATCAGCGGATTGCAACCTTGTTAGAGATGAACGACGTTCAAACCAACAACGGGATGGGAGAAGGGTTAGGTGAGAATCAACCCCATCCAGGAATACCTAGGCAAGCGCCAATAGACGTGGAAGAGAGTCCAAATCCGAAAAGAAGTTTGGGAGATTATGTGCTGCCAAGAGTGAATGGAGCACAGACTTGCATTAGGCTCCCTACAATAGGAGCCAACAATTTCGAAATAAAACCGTCGATTCTGAGCATGGTACAGCACACAGTGCAATTCGGAGGACTGTCATCGGAGGATCCACATATGCACATAGCTAATTTCTTGGAGCTATGTGCCACTTTCAAATATAACGGCGTTCGATGATGCCGTCAGTTGAGGCTCTTTCCTTCTCACTCGTGGATAGAGAAAAGTATGGTTGAATTCCCCGCCACCGATTCGATATTCACATGGCACGTAGCACGTAAATTCCTAGCCAAGTTCTTTCCCATGTAAAGCAAAGAAATTGGCGAGTTGAACAACTTCTACCAAGCTGATGGAGAGTCCTTATATGAAGCTTGGGAAAGGTTCAAGGATCTACAAAGGAAGTGTCCACACCATTGCATTGAGTTGTGGAACTTGGTCCACATCTTCTACAACGGCCGAGCAAGATAAACCGTAACCATCATAGATGCAAAGAAGTGGAGCATTCATGAGGAAAACATCCCACGACGCTCATGAGTTATTAGAAGATATGGCCACTAACAACCATGTCACTGAAGAGAGGGCGGCTAGTGGGAGAAGAACCGTGGGAGTCCACGAGATAGATGATATTGCTGCCTTGAATGCCCAAGTGGCTCTTCTAGCGAAACAGTTGCAGCAACATACAGTGTCAGTAAATGCCGTACAGATGCCTAAAAGTTGTGAGATATGTGGTGGCCCACATACATTTGATAGGTGTCCTTCAGCGGATCCCAACAATATACCAATGGAGCAGGCAGAGTGTCAAGCAGTAGGTAATTACCAGAGGCAACAGAACAACCCCTACTCAAACACTTATAATCCAGGGTGGAGGAATCACCCAAATTTCTCATGGAAAGGAGATCAGGGCCAGCAGAATCAATATCAGTGGCAGCAGAATCCGCAGTGGCGCAGAACCAATATCGAGGCGCAGAATCGGTATAGGCGATGTCGTAACCATCGCAGAATCAATTTCTTCACTCAAGCCCCGCAAAGATCAGTCAACGCAATGCACCGAAAGAAAAGTCGACGAGCAGCAACAGGCAAGATTTGCCAATGCCTGCACTCCGCCATGATGCGAAGCTAGATCCTCATTCAGGAACTTGGAAACTCAAGTGGGTCAGCTCGCAAAGCAAGCAAACATCAGGCCACAGGGGGCATTGCCAAGCAATGCAAAAGTAAATCCGAGAGAGCAGTGTCAGGCAGTGCAGTTGAGAAGTGGAAGACAGTTGGAGCAGCAGTCACCTCAACCAGTAGTTGAGAAGCAAGCAGAGTTAGAAAAAGAGAAGGTGATTGAGCCTAGCCCAACAGTAGAAAAAACTCCAGAAAAGGAGTATACAGAGAAGATCCCTTTCCCACAGAGACTACAGCGAAAGGCGGTTGATAAACAATTCTCCAAAATTTTGGAGACATTCAGAAAGCTGCATATCAACATACCTTTCATAGAAGCATTAGAGCAAATGCCCTCCTATTTCAAGTTTATGAAGGAGATTTTGGGGAAGACGAAAAAGCTGGCAGAGTACGAAATAGTAGCACTAACAGAAGAGTGTAGTGCTATCTTGCAGAAGAAGTTGCCACCTAAGCTAAAAGATCCAGGGAGCTTCACACTACCTTGCACAGTGGGCAGGGTACTTGCAACAGAGCGCTATGTGATTTAGGGGCAAGTATAAACCTAATGCCCCTATCAGTATTCAAGAGATTGGAGTTGGGTGAGGCCAAACCAACTACGAAAGCCCGCAGCCGATGTGACAGATGATGGTTCATCCAAGAGGCAAGATCGATGACGTAATTGTGAAAGTAGGGAAATTCTTCTTTCCTGCAGATTTCCTCATCCTCGATATGGAAGAAGACGCGGAAATCCCGATCATATTGGGGAGGCCATTCCTAGCAACGGGGAGAGCTTTGATTGATGTTGAAAGAGGGGAACTAACACTAAGGGTGGAGAATGAAGAAATGGTGTTTAAAGTTTTTAAACACATCATTGAGCCACCAACAATAAGTGGGTGCTTTGCAATCAGCACCATCAAACCCCCATGCCAGCCATTACAAGTCAACCAAAGAGCGATGAGCCCAAGAAAGCAGGCATGGTTTGCCGAAATGCCACTAAAGGAGGTAAGTGTTCCTGAACTCCCTATTACTGATAATGCTAAAAAGAAAAGAAGAAAAAGAAAACGCCAAATGTGGAGGAAATGGATAGGTTGGGGGCTTAATCCTCCCCAAGGTTATTAAGGCTAAGGAACTTGCGTCCGGCTAAAAGACGTTAAAGACAGCGCTAGTTGGGAGGCAACCCAACGTTTTTCAATTATGTCATTTTAATTTCTGTCTTTAGTTTATTTTATTTTGTCTAGAACAATCTCACGGTCTTGGGGGCTTGTGTTTGAGCTGTGATTGACAGGTACAGGGAAATAAACTGAAGACAAGCAAGGATTTCCAGAAAGCGGGTAGCGCCGCGGCGCCCAGTAGCAGGGCCGCGGCGCCAAAAGAAAAGAGCGAATCTTGAAGTTTAAGCCGCGCGCCGAGCAGCAGCCGCGTAGAATTCCAGAAGGTTTGCCGAGTTTAAGCGCCGCGGCGCCCAGGAGCAGGGCCGCGGCGCCAAAATATCTGAAGAGGTGCTGAAGTTTAAGCGCCGCGCCAAGAATGGCCGCGCGAAAGTCCCGGGCGAGCGCAGATGATTGGCCGCGCTAAAAGCCGCGGCGCCGAAGCGGGAATCCAGAAACTTAAAACGCCCAAAAATCAGATTTTCCCCAATTCAAAAATCAAAAACCTAACTTTCCCTCTCCAAAAACCCACGAAATTCCAAAAATTTGCCCACAAATCCTCCACAAATCCAACACAACCACAACCTAAACTCTTAAATTCCTCAAAACCCCCAACTATCCCAAACAACAAAGCTCCATTCCATAGCCTCAACCTACCAATTGAAACAAGAACAGCTTGAAGCTCTCATAAAAAGGTAATCCCTTCCTCTGTTCTTGAATCATTTTACTGAAGTTATAGGAGGTAGTAGTTTGGAGGAGTATTGTAGTTGGAATAGTTTGGGTGCCGAAAAGTGATTGTGAAGTTGGAGAAAAGAGTAGAAGAGGAGGTTGTGGGTATTGAGTAGAAAAGTTGAAGTTTGGGGGTGTTGTGTTCGCTGCTAGTTGTGGATTGTGTAGGAGTCATTTGTGCCACCAAATTGAAAGATCCAGAAACTATTTTAAACAATGGCCACCAGGAAGAGAAGAGGCTCCACATCCACCCCAACCCCACAATACGACGAAAATAGGTTTGTGAGCTACCAAGCCTACCAAAGATACAAAAAGCTTGATACTGCACCCTAATACCGTAAAGGGAATGGACTACGAGGGGGTCATATGGGAAGAAGACGCGTTTATGAGCCCATCCGGCTATGATTGAGCTAAGGGGGTGGAAGAGATTTGTCAATCCGGCGAAGATAGCACCAGTAAACACAACAATGGTGCGTGAATTTTATGCGAACTTTCCAGAGAGAGTGGAAAGGGGGTGCTTTGTAAGGGGAGTTTATGTGTCTGTGACAGCAGGAGCTGTAAATGCACAAGTGGAGACGGTTGATGTTGAAGGAGGAATTGGTGATCGGAGCCATTTTAGAACATGGTCTAGGAGCACCGACAACATCAACTGGGATACCGCAGAAACACCGCTACCACCCGAGCTGCTTTTGAGATTGGAAGAAATAGTTCTAGAGCACCGAGCAAAGCACAAAGCGCAAAGGCTTGGTCAGATTTCGCCGGTGCGCGTGATTCCATCCACGCACTTCACCGAGTGCCGGAAGATAGGATTAAGTTGATTTATGGAATTACGAGTGACAATTGATGTGGGGAAAGAAATAGTGCAGAGCATTGAAGAAATCAGCAGGTTGGTGACAACAGGTGGATTGGGACACGACTCGCTTATTACCAGTCTATGCCACATGAGTGCGGTCCCACAACTACCCACAGATACTCATGAAAGAAACCAACTGCCGGTGTCCTATGGGATAGTGCACTCTTTCCTGCACCCGGCCCCAAAGCGACGAGAGTACAACCCCAGCAGGCGGCAGAGGCCGCCATGGATGAAGATGAGCCTGAAATAGGGCTCAATATGGCGAGACCCACCACCGCCAACCACAAGAGCAGAACCTTCAGAGCCCACAATGGGGCAATTGTACCAACATCGAGAGGAGATGATGCACCTTGCAAACAGTAGTACAAGGACAGCAAGAAACAAGGCAACAAATCGACGAGCTGAGTGCCTTGTTCAACCAATGGTCGATGCATTATCCACCGCCGCCACCACCATTTTAGCCAAAGTCTGTAAGTGTCTTTTTCTTTTATTTTCTTTGAGTCTTGCACACATTGGGGACAATGTGTGATTTAAGTTTGGGGGTGTTTTATTTGTGTGTCATGTTATGTTTTATTTAAGTCTTTTTATTTGTTTTATGTTTATTTTGAGTCACCAAAAATTTTTTCTTTTTTGAGTCATAATTGCCTGTCAAAGATCATGTATGCTGTAGTTGCTAGAAACACCTAGTGAAGTAAGGTGGAATAATGTAAAGGAATTGAAGCAACTATCTAAACACTTAGGTTAGATATGCCAAAAACTCACAGAATCTGTCTATTTGGAGTTTCTTGCTTGAGTTATGCATGCTAAATGATAAATGCTTATGTGTTATGATTGCTTGCTATTTGAGGCGAAATAGTTAGGATATGCATGTTAGGGAGATGACTCAGGCATTTCTTTGATAGCCAATTCTTACCATTCTTTTCTATCCTGTACTTTAAAAAAATATCCCTAGTCAGCCCCATTGAGCCTAAATTTGAAACTTCTTCTTTGACACCCTATATTCCCACAAATTGTGCCATAAGTGAAAATATGAAATAGTGGAGTACATTGTGTTAAAAAGAAGAAACAAAAAGAGTGAACAAGTTTGATGCACCCCAATGGAAAAGTAATAAGAAAGAGGCAAAAGCCTAAGTTTGGGGGTGCCTATTAGTATAATACACTTCACTCTCCCAAAACAAAAGAGGGGAAGGATAGAATTGAAGTGAAGGAAAGAATCAAAAGAAAAAGGGAAAAAATTGAAAAGCCAAAGAGCTTATGGTACAGAAAAATGAGCCTAAATGTCTATCTTTACCAACCCCTACCTAAGCCTACATTACAACCCTTAAAGTCCTGAAGATCTCTTTTATGCATATCCAGAATTAGTGGAGAATAGCAAGTAAGCATGCCATAGGAATTCTTGAATTTATATGCATGATTTAGTATATTGACTTCCATTAAGCATGATGAATATGAGTTTGCGAAATATTTAGCTTCATGTGTTTAGTGTGCTGAAAATTTCATGCTATATGTTCCTGCATATTATTCTGCTAACCTTCATGTTTTTCTAGTTAACATTTATGCAGCAAAAGTGATTAATGACAGGGAGTCTTTTATTTTTCGTTTCTTTGAGTCTTTTATTTTATTTCTTTCTATCTTTGCTCGAGGGCGAGCAAAGGTTAAGTTTGGGGGTATTTGATCGGTGTATTTTATATACACCTTTTGAGTCAGTTTTAGTTAGTCTTTTGTCCCGTTTTGCACATATAAGTGTCGTATTAGGATAATTTTTCTTTCTTTTGAGTCAAAGTGGTTAAAATGGCCAAATGGCGGAAAAGGAGCAAAAAGAGGGCAAAAGAGGAGATGCCAGAGCCGAAAACAGAGAAAGTGGCGAACGAGGGCGAAATCGGACAGCGCGGCACCTCCTGCAAAAGCGAGGCGCGGCGCCACTATTCGAGAGACGAAGACTTCGGCACGCGCGCTACTCATCTGGCGAATCAGGGCGCGGCGCCTAAACATCCGAGGAGCTACAGAAGATACAGCGTCGCGGCACCCTCAAACAGCAGATAGCAGGGCCGCGGCGCCAAAACACCCGACGGATTGCAGAACTTCCGGCCGCGCTGCTCACAGGGCCGCGCCGACGCGGAAAAATTAGGTTTTGGGCGAATTTACAGGCGGCCTGAAGGAAAAGAGGGAGGCGGTTTGCAGCCTATAAAAGGAGAACCCTAGGCAGTTTTTGAGGGTTCCCCTTCTTGCACAACTCAAGACTTTTGCTTGGAGATTGGATACCATTAATTTAGTAATTTCTTTTCCTTTTCTTTACTTTATTTCAGTTTTGTATGATGAACATGGAATTAGTTCTTGTCATGTCAATGGCTAGGAACTAATTCTCTTATAGGGCTTTCTATGTTGAATTGCTTGAAACTTATGTTATAAATTAATGCATGCTTATGGTTATTGTTCTTATTGTGAGATCTATCCAATAATTGAGTTGAATTCTTGGTAATTAATTGACAACTAATTATCACTATATGATTTCTAATCAGATTCTGA
Organism: Przewalskia tangutica; assembly: GCA_029844215.1. Lineage (NCBI taxonomy): Eukaryota > Viridiplantae > Streptophyta > Magnoliopsida > Solanales > Solanaceae > Przewalskia > Przewalskia tangutica. The sequence goes on from CM056738.1 coordinate 37,239,498, forward strand.
AAATAGGGGATTGTGAATATGCTGTAAGTTGGGTAGACATTCTTGGATTGGGGATGAAAATACCTCAATTATTTATGTAGCGTTGATGAGAGGCTTAACAACCCTAATTTTGCGCATTGTGCGTGACGGTCAACTAGGTTTTTGTTCTTAATCCTCCTATAAAGTTACCCTTTTCACTGAAAGGTAGGTAAGGAACGATACTGGGGTTGAGTGTTTATATAACCCTAACGGGAGTATAAAACGATTTCGTAAACCTGTTTTCTCCAAAAGAAGAACACCATAAGTAATGTATTAGTAAGTAGCATAAGCGGATAGTGAGGATACATAGAAGCCCTATTCTCATCACATCTGAAGTAAACCTTTATACTTTAAATAGTTTTCATAATTCTTAGTTATAAACAACCAAATCAATTATCAATTCGCCAAATAGATACTAGAAAATAGATAGTTGGTACTTGAACCCTAATCCCAGAGGACGATATTCGGTCTTATCAAAGACTATACTACTTGATACGATAACGTGCACTTGCGTTTAAAGTGTGTGCATCTTAACGCGCATCATTAGGCTCCCTGCCATAGGAGCAAACAACTTCGAAATAAAACCAGCGATTCTGAGCATGGTACAACACACAGTGCAATTTGGAGGACTGCCATCGGAGGATCCACATATGCACATAGCTAATTTCTTGGAGCTATGTGCAACTTTCAGATATAACGGCGTTACTGATGATGCCGTCAGATTGAGGCTCTTTCCCTTCTCACTCAGGGATAGAGCAAAAGTATGGTTGAATTCCCTGCCGGCTGATTCAATTTTTACATGGCACGAGCTGGCACAGAAATTCCTAGCCAAGTTCTTTCCCCCATGCAAAGCAGCAAAATTGAGAGGGGAGTTGAACAACTTCTACCAAGCAGATGGAGAGTCCTTATATGAAGCTTGGGAAAGGTTCAAGGACTTGCAAAGAAAATGCCCACATCATTGCATTGAGTTGTGGAACTTGGTCCACATCTTCTACAACGGGTTGAGCAGTATAACCAGAACCATCATAGATGCAGCAGCAGGTGGGGCATTCATGAGGAAAACAGCCCACGACGCTCATGAGTTATTGGAAGATATGGCCACCAAAAACCATGTCACAGAAGAGAGGTCGACAAGTGGGAGAAGAATAGTGAGAGTCCACGAAATAGATGCTATTGCTGCCTTGAACGCCCAAGTGGCCCTTTTGGCAAAACAGTTGCAGCAACATACAATGTCAGTGAACGCGGTGCAGATGCCTAAAAGTTGTGAAATATGTGATGGCCCACATACATTTGATAGGTGTCCTTCAGCTGATCCCAATAATATACCAATGGAGCAGGCAGAGTGTCAGGCCGTGGGTAATTATCAGAGACCACAGAACAATCCATACTCCAACACTTATAATCCAGGGTGGAGAAATCACCCAAATTTCTCATTGAGAGGAGACCAGGGGCAGCAGAAAAAACAATACAGGGGCCAGTATCAACCCCAGCAGAACCAAAATCAGCAGCCCTTTACTCAGGCCCAGCATCCTCAACAGTTCAATGCACCGGTTCAGCAAGAAAAGCCAGACGAGCTAAGCGGTGTGACAACGCCAACGCCTGCACTCGATTCATGACGAAGCTAGATCCTCGTTCAGAACTTGAGAACCAAGTGGGTCACTAGCAAAGCGAGCAAAGCAGAGCCACAGTGGTACATTGCCAAGCACTACGAGGTAAATCAGGAAGCGATGTCGAGCGATGCAGTTGAGAAGTGGAAAACAGTTGGAGCAGCAGTCTCTTCAGCCAATAGTTGAAAAAAGGGCAGAGATAGAAAAAGAGAAAGTGGTTGAACCTAGCCCAGTGGTAGAGAAAACTCCAGAGAAGGAGTATACAGAAAAGATTCTTTTCCCCCAGAGATTACAGCGGAAGGCGGTTGATAAACAATTCTCCAAATTCTTGGAGATATTCAGGAAGCTGCATATCAACATACCTTTTATAGAGGCTTTGGAGCAGATGCCTTCCTATTTCAAGTTCATGAGGAAATATTGGGGAAGAAGAAGAAGAAGTTGGCGGAATATGAGATAGTAGCACTAACAGAAGAGTGTAGTGCTATCTTGCAGAAGAAGTTACCACCAAAACTAAAGGATCCAGGAAGCTTTACACTACCTTGCACAGTGGGCAGGGTGACTTGCAACAGAGCTCGGTGTGATTTAGGGGCAAGTATAAATCTGATGCCCTTATCAGTATTTAAAATATTGGAGTTGGGTGAGGCCAAACCAACCACAGTAAGCCTGCAGCTGGCCGACAGGACAGTGGTTCATCCAAGAGGCAAGATCGAGGACGTGATTGTGAAAGTAGGAAAATTCTTCTTTCCTGCAGACTTTCTCATTCTTGATGTGGAAGAAGATGCGGAAATCCCTATCATATTGGGGAGACCATTCCTAGCAACGGGGAGAGCTTTGATTGATGTTGAAAGAGGAGAGCTGACATTAAGGGTGGAGAATGAAGAAATGGTGTTTAAAGTTTTTAAACACGTCATTGAGCCACCAACCATGAGCAGGTGCTTTGCAATCAGCACCATCAAGCCCCCCTGTGAGCCATTACAAGTCAACCAAAGGGAGATGAGCCCACGAAAGCAGGCATGGTTTGCCAAACCCCCACTGACGCAGGTATGTGTTCCTGAACTCCCCCTTACTGATAATGCTAAGAAGAAAAAGAAAACGCAAAATGTGGAGGAAATGGATTAGTTGGGGGCTTGATCCACCCCACGGTTATTAAAACTAAGGAACTTGCGTCCGGCTAAAAGACGTTAAAGACAGCGCTACTTGGGAGGCAACCCAAGGTATTTCAGTTTATTTTATTTTAATATAGTAGTTTTTATTAAGAACGGTCTCACGGAGGTAGTGTTTGTGCTGTGATTGACAGGTACAGGCCAATAAACTGAAGGGCGAAAAACTGAAGAAAAGCCAGGATTTCCAGAAAAACGGGTTAGCGCCGCGGCGCCCAGGAGCAGGGCCGCGGCGCCAAAAATCCAGAAAAATGCCAAGTCTAAGGCGCGTATTTCCATGCCAATTGCGCGAAAGTCCCGGAAGTGCGAACATTGGGCGCGCGGTGCCAAAGCGAACGCGGCAGGCGGAAATCCAGAAACTTAAAAACGCCCAGAAATCAGATCTGCCCCAAATTCAAAACCAAAAACCTAACCCCCTCCTCCAAAAACACACGAAAATCCAAAAAATTTGCCCACAAATCCAACCCAACCACAACCAAAACTCTTAAATTCCTAAAAACCCTTAGCTATCTCAAACAACAAAGCTCCATTCCATATCCTCAAACCACCATTAGAAACAAGAACAGCTTGAATCCTCTCATAAAAAGGTAATTTTTTTCTGTTCTTGAGATCTTTACTGAAGTCACAGGAGGTAGTAGTTTGAAAGAGTATTGTAGTTGTGAAGTAGTTTGGGTGCTGAAAAATTGATTGTGAAGTTTGGAGAAAGAGTAGAAAAGGAGGGTGTGGGTATTGAGTAGTAGAATTGAAGTTTGGGGGTGTTTTGTGTTTTAGCTGCTAGATTGTTGATTGTGTTAGAGAACATTTGTGCAATTAAGATTGTAAGCTGCAGAAACTATTGTTTACCATGTCCACCAGAAAGAGAAGAGCCTCCACATCCACTCCAGCCCCACATTACGATGATACTAGGTTTGTGAGCTACCAAGCTTTCCAAAGATACAAAAAGCTTGATACCAGACCCTTAATCCCTGGAAGGGGAATGGACTATCAGAGGGAGTCGTTTGGGGAAGAGGATGTTTATGAGTCCATTCGGGCAATGATTGCGTTGAGGGGGTGGAGGAGATTTGTAAATCCGGAGAAGATAGCACCAGTGAACACAACAATGGTGCGTGAATTCTATGCTAACTTTCCGGAGAGGGTGGAAAGGGGATGCTTTGTGAGGGGAAGATATATGCCTGTGACGGCAGACGCGATAAATATGGCTCTAAAGACGGTTGATGTTGAAGAAAGTGATGATTGGAACCACTTTAGAACATGGTCTAGAAGCACCTCCAATATCGATTGGAATGCCATCGCAGACACAGTGAGTTACCCTGGGGCTGCTTTTGATATTGCAAGAAATGGGTCAAGAGCACTAAGCAGGTGCCAATTCAACAAAACAGCCAAGGGTTGGCTATATTTCATCAGCGCCCGCATGATTCCATCCACGCACTTCACCAGAGTGCCAGAAGATAGGATTAAGCTGATATATGGAATTATGAGGGGGATGACGATTGATGTGGGGAAAGAGATAGTGCAGAGCATTGAAGAGATCAGCAGATTGGTGACAACAGGTGGATTGAGACATGGCTCACTTATCACGAATGTGTGCCACATGAATGGGGTCCCAATCCTACCCACTGATACTAATGAAAGAAACCAACTGCCTGTGTCCTATGGGATAGTGCACTCTTTCCCATACCCAAGCCTCCCAGCAGCCAGAAGAAGAGTACAACCAGCAGCAGCAGCAACAGCAGCAGAGGCCGCAACGAACGAAGATGAGCCTGAAATAGGGGCTCAATATGCGGCAGGACCTAGCCACCAGCCAACCACAGAAGCAGAACCTTCAGTGCCCATGATGGAGAAATTGCTTCAGAATCAGATGAGGATGATGCAGAGTTTGGACACAGTGATCCACGAATAACAAGAAACAAGGCAACAAATCAACGAGATGAGTTTCTTGTTCAGTCAGTGGTCCATGCACTATCCCATGCCACCGCCACCACCACCATTTTAGCCAAAGTCTGTAAGTGCCTTATTTCTTTTATTGTCTTTGAGTCTACACACATTGGGGAAAATGTGTGATTTAAGTTTGGGGGTGTTTTATTTTGTTTTATTTGTGTCTTGTTTTATTTGTGTCATGTTATGTTTTATTTAAGTCTTTTGATTGTTTTTTATGTATTTTTGAGTCACAAATTTTTTTTTTTTTGAGTCATAATTGTCTGTCAAAAGATCATGTATGCTGTAGTTGCTAGAAACACCTAGTGAAGGAAGGTGGAATAATGTAATGGAATAAAAGCAACTATCTAAACCCTTAGGTTAGATATGCCAAAAACTCACAAAATCTGTCTATTTGGAGTTTCTTGCCTAAATTATGCATGCTAAATGATGAAAACTTATGTGTTATGATTGCTAGCTATTTGAGGCGAAATAGTTAGGATATGCATGTTAGGGAGATGACTCAGGCATTTATTTGATAGCCAATTCTTACCATTCTTTTCTATCCCGGACTTTAAAAGTATCCCTAGTCAGCCCCATTGAGCCTAAAAATTGAAACTTCTTCTTTGACACCCTATATTCCCACAAATTGTGCCATAAGTAAAAATGTGAAGTAGTGGAATAAATTGTATTAAAAAAAGAGACAAAAAGAGTGAATGAGCTTGTTGCACCCCAATAAAAAAGTAATAAGAAATAGGCAAAAGCCTAAGTTTGGGGGTGCCTGTCATTATTATACATTTCACTCTCCCAAAACAAAAGAGGGAAAAGATAGAATCGAAGTGAAGGAAAGAACACAAAGAAAAAGGTAAATATTGAAAAGCTAAAGAGCTTATGGTACACGAAATGAGCCTAAAAATACCTATTTTTACCTACCTATACCTAAGCCTACATTACAACCCTTAAAGTCCTGAAGATCTCTTTTATGCATATCCAGGATTAGTGGAGAATAGCAAGTAAGCATGCCATAAGAATTTTTGAATTTATATGCATGATTTAGTATATTAACTTCCATTAAGCATGATGAATATGAGTTTGCAAAATATCTAGCTTAATGTGTTTAGTGTGCTGAAAATTTCATGATATATGTTCCTGCATATTACTCTGCTAACCTTCATGTTTTTCTAGTTAACATTAATGCAGCAAAAGTGATCAATGTCAGTGAGTCTTTTATCTTTCGTTTTTTTTTTAGTCTTTTATTTCTTTCTTTCTATCTTTGCTCGAGGGCGAGCAAAGGTTAAGTTTGGGGGTATTTGATCGGTGTATTTTATATACACTTTTTGAGTCAGTTTTAGTTAGTCTTTTGTCCTTTTTTGTACAAATAAGTGTCGTATTAGGATAGTTTTCCTTTCTTTTGAGTCAAAGTGGTTAAAATGGCCAAATGGCGGAAAAGGAGCTAAAAGAGGGCAAAAGAGGAGGTTCCAGAGCTAAAAACAGAGAAAGTGGCGAACGAGGCAGAATCGCGGGTCAGCGCCGCGGCGCCTCATGCCAACAGTAGCAGGGCCGCGGCGCCCAATATCCAGAGAGGCTGCAGAAGTCCCAGCGCCGCGGCGCCTCATGTCAACAGGTGCAGGGCCGCGACGCCTAATCATCAGAGAGGCTACAGAAGAAGGAGCGCCGCGGCGCCCACAGACTACAGAGAATCAGGGCCGCGGCGCCAATTCACCCGAAGGACCACAGAAGTTCCGGCGCCGCGGCGCCGAAAGCAGGGCCGCGGCGCCGACGCGGGAAAAATCAGGGTTTTGACGATTTTCTGGGCCAGGCCTGCAGGGAAAATAGAGAGGCGGTTTTCAGCCTATAAAAGGAGAACCCTAGGCAGATTTTAAGGGTTCCCCTTCTTGCACAACTCAAGATTCTTGCTTGGATATTGGAGACCATAATTTAGTACTTTCTTTTCCTTTTTCTTTTCTTTATTTCAGTTTTTGTCTGATGACTTTTGAATTAGTTCTTGTCATGTCAATGGCTAGGAACTAATTCTCTTATAGGGCTTTCCATGTTAATTCTCTAGAAACTTATGTTATGAATTAATGCATGTTTATGGTTATTATTCTTCTTTGAGAGATTTATCCAATAATTGCGTTGAATGCTTGGTAATTAATTGACAACTAATTATCACTATATGATTTCTAATTTACTTCGAAAGGAGAGATTGTGAATATGCTGTAAGTTGGGTAGACATTCTTGGATTGGGGATGAAAATACCTCAATTATTTATGTAGCGTTAATGAGAGGCTTAAAAACCCTAATTTTGATCATGGTGCGTGACGGTTAACTAGGTTTTTGTTCTTAATCCTCCTATAGAGTTATCCTTATCACTGAAAGGTAGGTAAGGTGCAATACTGGGGTTGAGTGTTTATATATCCTTAACGGGAATATAAAACGATTTCGTAAATCTGCTTTCTCCGAAAGAAGAAGTCCATAATTCATTGCATTAATAAATAACATAAGCAGATAGTTGAAGAGACATGGAAGCCCTATTCCCATCACATCTGAAGTAAACTCATTAGTTAAATTAGTCTTTATAATTCTTAGTTATAAACAACAAATCCAAATATCAATTGCCAAATAGATACCAAAAGATAGACAGTTGATACTTGAACCATAATCCTTGTGGACGATATTCGGTCTTACCAGGACTATATTACTTGTCACGATAACGTGCACTTGCGTTAAAGTGTGTACATCTTTTCGAAGGAGGGGCGGGGTCTGGCTGGGGCGGGCCAGGTGGGACCGGGACTAGCGGGACGATACCGTGTCCCGTCCGGTCGATCCGGTGGGAAGAAATTCGGGGCGAATTGGATGATTTTTTTTAAATTTTTTTTCACTAAATTAAAAATACTAAATTACTAACAAAGTAACATTAACATATAGTCATATAGTGATAGTCATAGACTCATATTATACTATTATAATATTATAGTACTATAATTATACTCATATATAATATATTTATAAAGTATAAAGTATAAACTAAATAATTAAACAAATACAAGAAGAGTGTAAAAACATCCCAACATCATTTGTTTGCCTCTTATATTATTAATTATTTCATTAAAATATACAAGATTCAGAATTACAACATTGTAGTGTACTGTTGTTGAAAAAAATTGCAAAAGACATAGAAAAATTAAAAAATTGCAATGAAATAAATTACCAATTTGAAAATACTTTTTCTAGTTTCTTTATAATTTCGTGTGGTTCTTCGGTTGGAATTGGTATATCTTGGTCAAATTGTTCCACGTCGCTACTCATGCCTTCAGATAAAATATCGTTGTAGTTTTCGTCTTCTTCTTCGTTAATCTCTGGTTGACCGCACCTCCTTCGCTCCGCTCGTATCCAAACGCCGACGTAGAGTCGATGTGTAATCGAGAGAGGTTGAAAATTGAAACTTTGCTCAATAGATTAATCCTCAAGCTAGTTTCCAACTTCACTCCAAATTCTCAAATTAATAAATAGAGTGATTATGTAGTAGACAATGTTGTATATAGAAATTAGAGAAAATGTAGGAAGATTTGTGAGAAATAAGAAGAGAAAATGAGGTATTTATAGTTGGAAAATTGGGTTAAAGTGTAATATAATAACTTAGGAGTTAAAAATAAATATAAAGGGGGTAGGGGGGGTTGGGGGAGTGGGGGAAGCCAAAAATGGTCGTTGTCTAACGGCCAAAATGTAAAATGGCGTTAGACAACGACTATTATTGACAAATGGCGGGACTGGGGCGGGATCGGGTCCTGGCGGGATCGGGTCCTGGCGGGATCGGGTCCTGGCGGGATCTGGTCGGGCGGGACCATTCCACTGTCGCCCGGTTCGAGCCGGTCCGTATTTTTAACACGGGGTTGGGGCGAGTGAGTCGAAGTCGGGGCGGGGCGGTGTCGGGTCGGCCCGACCATCGCGATCTACTTGAGAGACATTTTCGATGAAAGATAATTAATAAACTTAATAATAAGGGGTAAGGGCATAACAGATGGTATCAAACTTTTAATGTGACGAGCATTAGTACGTGTACCAGTGCCATGATATGGGTATTAGTATGCGGTGTAGTTGTGAGTATGCGTGAATGCCAAAGCATGTGGCCATTAGATGTTGTATGCTCACATGCCTCATTTTTTATTGTTCAATTGTGTTTGGTACTCTAATAAATTGTGTACACTCGTGATAAATGTGTTGACAAATTTACTTGAACTTATTGGCTATTAAGTATGGATTGTTCATAAATTACTTGGACTTGTTGCATATTAAATCTGGATTGTTGATATATTTACTTGAACTCGTTGGCTACTAAGTCTAAATTATTGACAAACTTACATGGAATTATTGGCTATCAAGTCCAAGTTACGGAGATATTTACTCTCTCGTACAGTCCCGTGGAACTCTGTGTATATACAAGAGCATATGCATTACATTATATTTTATTATTCACTTCTTATCTGATAAATTATTTATATAATTCTCTGATTATTTGATTATCTGAGTATGTGGCTAACTTGGTACTTGATTATCCTCTACTTGGTACTTAGTAGTTCTTTATATGATTAGATGTATGATATTTGAGTAAGGTAAGTTGGTAAGGGTAAAAATAAATTCCTAAATTTCATCACCACTTCTTTCGTTGTGGATCTATGACATATATTTAGTACACATGCTTTTCATACTCATACTACACTTCTTGCACTCTTTATGTGCATATTCGACTCCGAGCACTAGTGAGCAAGGTAGAGTTGTCTGCTATTCCGTAACACCCTCCTCCCTCTATCCTTTTATTATTCATGTCTTTTATTTGTATTGAGATAATGTACTAGTGGATTTCTGACTTGTACTTTTCTATTCATAGAGGCTCTTGTACTTATGACACCAATCTTAGATGATTTTCATTGTTTTCGCTCTTCTTATTATAAAATACTTGAGATTAGAAAATTCAAATTATCTTTACTTTTTCGCTTACTTTAACATAATCGATTCAATAATATTGGGTTGACTTATCTATCAGTTGGAAACATAGGTGCAATCACGATTTGTGTTTCTTGGTCGCGAGAGTTTTTCAAAAATCCTAGATTTCTAAGAAGAGGGGGTCCAAGTGTAATTAGACTTTCAATGACATTAATAGTTATTGATACACACCTTCAAATAAGGAAAAAAATTATATAAGATAAAATTTGAATCAATTTTAAATTCCTAAATAGCATAAATTCTTACATACATCAAATTAGGAAAGATTAAATAGGAAAAAAATTATATTAGGAAAAATAATTAAATTACAAATTTGTCCAATGTGAACTCTATTTTTATTTTTAAAGGTTAAAAAGGATAAACGACATTTTGCTTTGAGCTTCGTGCTTTTATAATAGTATAAATATGTATCATTTTGGTCTTGTGATATATGTCGCAATATCTTAAATTATAATGAAGTAATAAGTGTGTATTTGGTCCCTTTACGTAAAAATGCATTATATTTAAACTATTTTTAGAAGTAATTACCCTGAATATCGAGTAAATAATTCTGAAATTTATGAAGGGATCAAAAGTACACTTATCAAGTAATTAACAACAACAACAACAATAATAAATGCAGTGTGTTCCTACAAGGTGGGGTTTGGGGAGGGTAGGTTGTACACGGAACTTTCCCCTACCTTTGTGAGGTAGAGAGGTTGTTTTCGATAAACTCACGGCTCAGAAGAAAAACACATGTCACGGAAATATATGAAATGTCAGAACAAGTAGCAAGATACAAAATAAAAGTGTCAACATTTAGTAATACCCATCAAGAAAATAAAAATGATGTGATATCTGACAACTACAACCAAAAAGAAAAGAAGAGAGGAGTAAAACTCACCCCTCCCCATACTTAGCTACCTACTACTAACCTTCTACTCTAATATTAGACCTCCATATATTTCAATATGGTAAGGACTAGAATTAGAATATTTATAATTGAGGAATATAATAAAAAAGAAAAAAACTACTATGAAAAAAGGGAAGTAATAGTCGCGACTTTTCAGAAGCAGTGTCAAAATCCAAAATGGATTACAAATATTTTATAAATAGTGGAATCCCTAGAAAGAACAATACCCACAAAACTACAAAAAGGTGAGTTTTGAGTTTTTCACGGTTGTGCACGTTCTCAACCAATTCTTTCTTTATAAGCTTTATGTTTCTAGCAAAAGAAGAACAAGATTCTTCTCTTTTTGTGTTGTTTATGTGATTTTTGTGGGTTTTCTATGAACGAAATTCAGGTTTTGATGAAGTGTCTGATTTGAGTTTTTTTTTTATTAATTTTTTCGGGGTTTTTGAGGTCTTGATTTCTATCTTTAAAATCAATCTTAGATTTTGCTTTTTGTGTTTTTTCTTTCTTGATAAAGGGATCGTGCATATAACCAAAATCCATCTATTGTTTTTGTTTACCAGATGCTTACATCTTTAGATGAGAAACACATAAATGGTAGGTGTATGAATTAAGCTCTTTTTTATAATTATGTTGAGTCTTCTCATGGAGCATTTAATTAGCTTCAATGGTGCTTCTAATAAGATCTAGATCTAGGATTTGAATTTTATGAGTTTGAATTCAATATGTGTGTTTACCTAAATTAATTTATTTCTTTATTTAATTCAAGTTGTCAGCAACCAAGAGAAGACATATACACATGACACACAATTGCTCTAACGATAATAATCATGGTGAGTTTGATTCACTCTAAATATAGCACTGTCATTCAATTGATTCACAGTATCTTTGCAATAAAATAGAAATGAGAAAGAAAGAAAAGGAGGCTCGTAAGAACCAAAGAACACAAGTAAGAGCTTATGTATTATTTGCAATTTCAAATTGTGTTTAATTGCTAGAGGCCAATATTAATCCGGACCTTGGGTGCTAAGATGAATTGCGATGAGTATGAAGTCCAATGTTGATTTTCACATACAAGATGAGGCACAAAGGTTGCTTAAAAAGATTGAACTAATGATGAAACATATTGAGAACTCTGAATTGAATGTTAGAATGTGTTTGTATATTGAACAAAGTGAAACTTTTTGATAATATATTTTTCGCCTTTTAGGTTCTCATTCACATGTTCAGGTGGTAATCAATGCTTTGGGAAGCACAAAATACAATTTTTATTCACAATTTAAGCTTGTCATAGTTCTCCTACTAAACTGAGATTTTTCCAAATGAATTGGTAATGCAGAAGCATATGATCCTAAAATATCTGATTGATATTATAATTTTCAAGGAATTGAATTTTGAGATGCTGACCATTAATGAAAATTGTAAGAGGCGAATTTAGAGGCCAACAATGTTTTGCATGTCCGTTCTTAGTTTTTGTCCTATAGGCAACCTGTTGGGAGAAAAGTAGTTTCGTTTTGTATTATCAAGATCTTGTATCAGTTTGTCAATAAAAAAATCTGGTTAATACAAGACAAAGACCAGTCTCCTCCCAGCAGATTACCGATAAGATAAAAATTAAAAATGTGCATGTAGAATATTGTTGATCTCTGAATTTGCCTCTTACAATTTCCCAATGGTCAACACTTCAAAATCAAATTCCTTGAAAATTATAATAGATATTTTAGGATCATATACTTCTACATTACCAGTTCATTTGGAAAAATCTCGTTTTGGTAGGAGAACTACGACAAGCTGAAATTGTAAATAAAAATTGTAGTTCGTGCTTCCTAAAGCATTGATTACCACCTGAACATGTGAATGAGAACCTAAAAGGCGAAAAATATATTTTCAAAAAGTTTCACTTTGTTAAATATACAAGCACATTCTAACATTCAATTCAGAGTTCTCAATATGTTTCATCATTGGTTCAATTTTTTTAAGCAACTTTTGTGCCTCATCTTGTATGTGAAAATCAACATTGGAGTTCATATTCTCATCGCAATTCATCTTAGCATCCCAAGGTCCAGATTAATGTCGGGCTCTAGCAATTTAAACACAATTTGAAATAACAAATAATACAAAAACTCTTATTTGTGTTCTTTGGTTCTTACGCCCTCTTTTCTTTCTTTCTCATCCCTATTTCATTCCAAAGATATTGTGGAATTTTACAAAAAAAAACACTGAAATTATATATATATAAGTTAAAAATTCATGACGTCAGGAAAATAAAATCTTCCATCGATAATACTAATGGGTTCAAAATTGAAAAATAGAGTATTATAATGAATAAAGAGTTAAATTAATCAGAGCGAAACCACTTCGTGATAGCTTTCTCCTTATAATTATAAAAGAGCATATCATGCATATACCATGAATGAAATAATCTTTTACTAATTCTACAAATATGTAAAAATATAATTGGACTTGTTTTTTCAGAAGAATTGTACTATGATAATAATTTTATTTTTCTATTAGGGATTAAAAGGATTTTTTAGTTATGGCTCTCTTTTGCCTACGTCATACTCAGATTGAGTATTTAGTTATAAAAAAATTAGCAATTATAGCAAGAGTTTATTCCACAATTAGGGAAAGGAGTGTGTGAGAGATGTGAGCACTTGCATGTCTGGGAAGGTTGGTTTACTATAGTAATTCTTTCCCCCAACATGTTTTGATAGTTTATTAATACTTTGGCTTTCACTGGTAATGTTTTTAATTCCTTTACATGCTGCCTCGATATTTAAACTTTTCATTCTTTGATTCAATTTCTCTAACATTTTGTCACTTATATCAACCTTATCATTCAGGGTTGGATAATTGTTGGCCGAGAATTGAGGTATATTAAACAACGGATTGGCTTCTTTAGTATCGTTATTAATGATACTGCTTTTCGAGGACTCTGGCTCATATTTTAGGGTTGATTTGTTATTAGCATGGTTAAGATGGTTTGAGACTACGTATAGTTGATTTGTGTAGTTATTTTGTTGGATGAATTTATTAATGTCTCCTCTTTCTACTAGTTTGCTGATTTCACTACTTATCTCCCTTTTGAAGAGGGGAGGGGGGGGGGGGCTATTATAATCTCTCCTTCTATAGGAATTTTGATTTGTTCTAACGGGGGACTTCAGACTCTATGGTATTGGTACTAGTATATCATTGATTAACAAGAGTGCTAAGTGATTCATTTTTTCTCTTAATTGTCCTGTGATTTCAAACCACTTAAAGAATTCAATATTGCAATTAACTCTTTTCATATCTTTAATCCATTGTTTTCTAAAAGATATCCTTATATCTTCTTTATATGTTTTTACATACTATTTTCTTTTAAAGGCATGCTCAGGACTTATTCATAATTTTCCTAAAAGTTTAAAGTCAATTTTTGATAACATGCAACTTGGCTCTTTCCCCGATCCTTATGGACAAGATGTAGCACATAATGATATATGGCATGAGGCGTAAGATCGGGATGTGGAAGATATCATTGGATAAGATTTACAACTATAGGGTTAGTGAGCAAGGCAATCTCAAGAGATTGATGACTAAGGCCAACTAAAATAAAGAAAGTTCTGGCGAAAGTTGGTTCTTTGAGGCACTCGAATAAGATGAGTAAAGGATCATAAAAGGCTCATATGAAATCGGTCTGCGATAAGTATAAAAATGGGAAGTTTTTGGAAGATATAAGTTTAACGGATAGGGAAAAATGAGATGCGTAGTTAGAAAAAGATGGAGGATGAGTTAACCTTGAATTACTAATTGTGAATAAGGGGTTTATTAGAAGGATAATTTAGCCATGTAATTGAGAAATAATGATAGCGGAAGATGACCTGGGTTAACCTGAATTAAGATGCAAGTTAGGAGGTTGAAGAATACCTACATTAGCTAGCATTATGGAGAATGAATAAGAAGAAGCAAGAAAATGACAGATGAAAGCGACTTACGGAGAAATCCTTGATAAGATATGTCGGCCAATGTCAGGTTTATTAAAGGGAGATAGAACAGCCATGATGTATGACTTTCCATGAGAATAGGTCTTTTAAAATCATCTCGAATGAAGTGAGATTATTCTAAGATCAACCATAAGTTGTTAGGATACGACTGCGGAAGGACGGAAGGACATGTAGAGTTTAACCATAAAAAAGTCACGTTATTTCCCTAAGGAGGGAAGATAGGATTACCCAGTACCAATGGAAGCAGGGGTAGTTTCAAAATAACTCGTGGAAGCCACCGATATGAAGATGAAATAGCAACGACCTACACTTTGATGACATAGTTGGACACTCGATGCAGAAGTGGGTTAATTCAAAGGAAAAATCAGTGTGGAAGTATAACTTTAAAATAATTTAGTGGAAGTGGAGACGCGAAGATAAAAAGATCGAGCGATCAATAAAGAATTAGAGAATGATCTAAGTATGAGGGTAACCGAAATAAAAAATAGATGTTGGAAACTATTCCAAAATAATAGCCATTCCAAATTGGTCTTATATCGCTATGCAGTTGAAACCTCGAATAATAACCATGACGATGGTGTGGCAAGAGAGTTAACTATCAGGATAACAACAAAGTAGATATTAAGGATAAGATTTGGGATTAAGGACAAGAGGAAGATATAGCTAGACAAAAGATAAGTAAAAGGGTCAAGATTTCACCTACCAGGATCTAAATTATGAGGAAACGTAAGAATCGCAATAAAGCATAATAGGACAGATTATGAAGAGTCATAGGAAACTAACGGTAGTAGAATGGGTAAATAAAAGTGCCCCTCACATAAGACAGTCTGTTTAAATTAAGGAAAAGAAGAAAGAGTTAATATTGTAGAGGATATGTCTACTCGTAGAGCCGCAAGTAATTGACAAGGAGCAAACCCGAGAAAGGAAAAAGGATTACAAGGACTATTTACTAGTCGTGAATTTGGAAATCCGTATTAAGGACGTCGACATGAAAAATCCAAATTAAGAGATATAGTTAACCTTCTTGATTACGGATATGTATATGGTTGTGTGAAGCCAACATTATTGTACTATGCTATCATATGGCCGCATGCGACATTGGGTATGTTCTCTGGTTGTTTGTGAGTTTGATTGTCCTATTTATAGAGTAAATTCGCCAAAATATTTAAGAATCCTAAGAGTTCAAATTCTAAGTTATTCTATCTCTACATTTGAGGACGAATGTTTTTAAGGGGGAGAAGAATGTTGCACCCTGTATTTTATGCATCAGCATCATTGTAATCTTAGTTGACATAGGATCAGAGATGGTAATATCCCTCTAAGGGACTAATAATGGTTCAAGACTAATTGGATCGATGAAAGTAAGTTTCGAAGGAAGTTTGACAAGAAGTCATCGTCAGTAGTCCTATGCTAATTGCAGTATGATATGTGAATTACGTTACATTTCGCAAATTATAGAAGAAAGCGAGTGAGATAGGGATTTGGGTGTCTGGGCAAGTGCGTGGTGATCTGCGATTTATGCACACACTTTAACGCAAGTGCACGTTGTCGAGTCAAGTAATATAGTCTTTGAAGACCGAGTTATCGTCCTCAGGGATTAGTGCTCAAGTACCAACTTCTATTCTTTGTTATCTATTTGGTGATCGATATTTGAGTTGTTGATTATAACTAATAATTATAAAGACTAATTAACTATGTTGTTTACTTCAGTGATGATGGAAATAGGGCTTCCAAATCTCCTCAACTATCCACTTATATTACTTACTAATGCAATTAACTATGATTCTTCTTCTTTTGGAGATAGCAGGTTTACTAATTCGTTTTATACTCCTGTTAAGGTTATATAAACACTCAACCCCAGTACAATTCCTTTCTACCTTTCGGTGATAAGGATGACTCTAGAGGAGGATTAAGAACAAAAACCTACTAATGCTACACAAGTAATTGAGATATTTTCATCCCCAATTCGACCTATGTCTACCCAACTACAGCATAGTCACAACCTCCCCTTTCGGATTTCGGTTAGAAATCATATAAGTAATGATAATTAATGATCAAGTAATTACCAAGCAATCAAATCATCTATTGGATAAATCTCAACAATAAGAAGAACAACCATAAACATGCATTAATTCATAAAATAAGGTTCAAGTGAATTGACATGGAAAACCCTATATTAGAATTAGTTCCTAGCCATAGACATGACAAGAACTAATTCAATATCCAACATAAAACTGAAAATAAAGTAAAAGAAAGAAAAGAAATTACTAAAGAATGGTCTCCAATCTTGAACTCCAAGATGTGTTGTGAATTGGCAAGAATGGAACCCTTAATTCTGACCTAGGGTTCTCTTTTTATAGTCTCTAAACCGACATTAAGGTTTTCCTTCAGGCCTGGCCCATAATTCGTTCAAAACCCTGATTTTTCCCGCGTCGGCGCGCGCCTCTCTGGCGCGGCCACGCTCTGGCGCCTTGGCCGGAAGTTCTGCAACTCTCTGATGATTAGGCGCTGCAACTCTGCTGTCTAGAGGCGCCGCGGCACTGGAAATTCTGCAAGCTTCTGAACATTAGGCGCCGGGCGCTCGCTCATTGGAGGCCGCGTGCTGACCGTGTCGTGCTGGTTCGCCACTTTCTCACATTTCGAGCTCTGGAACCTCCGTTTTTGCCCTCTTTTCGCTTCTTTTCCGCCAAAGAGCCACTTTAACCAATTTGACTCAAAAGAAAAAAAATATATCCTAAGACGACACGTATTTGTACAAAAATGGACAAAAGACTAACTAAAAATGACTCAAAAAGTGTATATAAAATACACCGATCAGTGACACCACTTGTGAATCGCAGGCAGTGTCTGTGAACAATTTATAAGGGTTCAAAGGTGTTTCTAAAGTAAAAACATCTAATTGCAACATCAAAATGCTAGCTATAGTGTAGAACAACACTCTCATGTAATGTAAATAAGGGTTGTTATGAGCCACAATATGCTTTGGTTAAAGTTTTTGTTTCTTGTATAAGGTAAGAAAATCACCCAGTTTATTGTGCTTGAGGTTATCTACATGTTGGTTGAGTTGTTTGGATGAAAATTTATGAGCTAGAACTTGAATTAAGATGAAATATTGTTATGTTGTTGTGGGGCTATTTTGAGACCATGAATATGACTTGTTATAACTTAAGGTCATGGAGGGTACCTTGGTTGTGTTGTGATTTTTGTTGTTATATTTGTCTATGTGTTTATAAGTATGAGGTATGATGGCTGAAAATTGGTGAAGTAGGTTCGGTATATTATTGTTGATCTTGTTCTTGAGTTGTCTTGGTGTAAAGTTATCATTGTTCAAGAACATGAGGTTCTACGCACATTAAGTGTTCAATGGAACGTCCTAGTGAGTGGACTTTTAGTTATTACACCAATATTTATCCGAACCATCTTTAATGCGTAAGTTGCCACTCAGAGAGCATTCGAGACTTTGGAAGCTAACATTAACCAAACAAAAAAAGGTATGTGAGGCTTACCTTTTCCTTCTATCAGCATAATCGTAGAGAAGACATTATAGAATGAAATTTCCCCTACCCAATCCCTCTTTGAAAGATGAAAGTATAGTTACTCTTGATTCTTGAACAAACTGTGTGCCTTATCTGTCCCTAGTCAGGAGTACTTTCCACACTTTATAGTATCTCCCCAATATTTCCATAGTATGGTTCCTTATTGATCTCCCAAAAGCTAGAATTGAATGTCTATTAATTCTCATTGATTCATACGGAAATGTAAAATGATATGTTATTCGCGTAAGGATATTCGGAGGTGTAATGACCTTACGTCACTCTGATGGGCTCAAAGAGTACTTTATGTTCTTCGAACGGTTCTTATGTATAAGTATGTATTATGCATCTATGTAGCCCACAGAGGCCTACAACGTTATATACGCTATATATTATATGTATAATATTGCCACAGAGGCCTACATCGTTATATACATGATATATTACATAGATGAAATTTTGCCACAGAATCCTACGACGTTATATACGCGATTATATCATAATTATGCATATTATGGTTCTTAGTGGCATTCAGAGTTACATGTAGTTTCTTCCTTATTCTCATTTACATTATTTCATGCCATACATATTCATTACATTATTCATACTGACGTTCCTTGTCGGGGCATTATATTTCATGCCCGCAAATTAAGATAGACAGAGCGACGCCACTCTCAGTAGGATCTCAACATATTGATGATGTCAAAACTCTCCACTCATTCTGGATATGCTAGTCTGAGTCGATATGGTTATATGTATATATTTTTGTTTATTGGTATGTCGGGTGTCCCCACATGTGCGGGTCCAACCTCATCCACTTGAATCGACACTGATGCGCGATTTGATGCATACACTTTAACGCAAGTTCACGTTGTCGACTCAAGTAATATAGTCTTGAATACCGAGTTATCGTCCTCAGGGATTAGTGTTCAAGTACCAACTTCTATTCTTTGTTATCTATTTGGTAACCGATATTTGAGTTGTTGATTATGACTAAAAATTATAAAGACTAATTAACTATGTGTTTACTTCAGTAATGAGGGAAATAGGGCTTCCAAGTCTCCTCAACTATCCACTTATATTACTTATTAATGCAATCAACTATGGTTCTTCTTCTTTTGTAGATAGCAGGTTTACTAATCCGTTTTATACTCCTGTTAAGGCTATATAAACACTCAACCCCAGTAGCGCTCCTTTCTACCTTTCGGTGATAAGGATGACTCTATAGGAGGATTAAGAACAAAAACCCATGTTAACGCTACACAAGTAATTGAGGTATTTTCATCCCCAATTCGACCTATGATTACCCAACTACAACATAGTCACAACCTCCTCCTTTCGAAGTTTGATTAGAAATCATATAAATAATGATAATTAATGATCAAGTAATTACCAAGCATTCAAAACAACTATTGGATAAATCTCAACAATAAGAAGAACAACCATAAACATGCATTAATTCATAAAATAAGGTTCAAGTGAATTGACATGGAAAGCCCTATATTAGAATTAGTTCCTAGCCATAGACATGACAAGAACTAATTCAATATCCAACATAAAACTGAAATAAAGTAAAAGAAAGAAAGAAAATTACAAGAGAATGGTCTCCAATCTTGAACTCCAAGATGTGTTGTGTTTGTGCAAGAAAGGGAACCCTTAAAAACTGCCTAGGGTTCTCTTTTTATAGCTTCAAAACCGCCCTTAAGGGTTTCCTTCAGGCCTGGCCCATAAATTCGTCAAAAACCTGATTTTTCCCGCGTCGGCGCCGCGGCCCTGCTACTGGCGCCGCGGCGCCGGAACTTCTGAAACTCTCTGATGATGAGGCGCCGCGGCTCTGCAACTCTGCTGTCTGGAGGCGCCGCGGCGCTGGAACTTCTGAAGGCCTCTGGATATTGGGCGCCGGGGCGCCTGGCCCTGTTGGCTGGAGGCGCCGCGGCGCTGCAACGGTGTCTCTGCCTGGTTCGCCACTTTCTCGCATTTTAAGCTCTGGAACCTCCACTTTTGCCCTCTTTTCGCTCCTTTTCCGCCAAAGAGCCATTTTAACCAATTTGACTCAAAAGAAAGAAAATCTATCCTAAGACGACACGTATTTGTACAAAAAGGGACAAAAGACTCACTAAAAACGACTCAAAAAGTGTATATAAAATACACTGATCAAATACCCCCAAACTTAACCTTTGCTCGCCCTCGAGCAAAGATCAAAAGAAAGAAATAAAGACTCAAGGAAAAAGAAAATAGAAAGACTCAATGACATTGATCACTTTGCTGCATTGGTGTTACTTAGAAAAATATGAAGGTTAGCAAAATAATATGCAGGAACATATAGCATGAAATATTAGCACTCTAAACACATTAAGCTAGATATTTCGCAAACTCATTTTTATCATACTTAATGGAAGTCAAAATACTGAATCATGCATGTTAATTTCAAAAATTCCGATGGCATTTTTACTTGCTATTCTCCACTAATCATGGATATGCATATAAGAGATCTTCAGGACTTTTAAGGGTTGTAATGTAGGCTTAGACATGGGTAGGTAAAAATAGGCATTTAAGCTCATTTTATGTACCATAAGCTCTTTAGCTTTTCCATGTTTCCCTTTTCTTTTGATTTCCTTTTCTTCACTTCAAATCTATCTTTCCCCTCTTTTGTTTTGAGAGCGTGAAGTGTATTATAATAACAAGCACCCCCAAACTTAGGCTTTTGCCTATTTCTTATTACTTTTTTATTGGGGTGCATCAATCTTGTTTGCTCTTTGTCTCTTTTTTTAACACATTCTATTTCAACTTTTTCGCATTTTTACTTATGGCACAAGTATGGAAATATAGGGTGTCAAAGAAAAGTTCAATATTTAGGCTCAACGGGGCTGACTAGGGATATTTTTAATGTCATGGATAGAAAAGAGTGGTAAGAATTGGCTAACAAAGAAACGTCTGAGTCATCTCCCTAACATACATATCCTAACTATTTCGCCTCAAATAGCAAGCAATCATAACACATAGGTTTTAATCATTTACAATGCGCAATTCAATTAGAAACTCCAAATAGACAGATTTCATGAGTTTTTAGCATATCTAACCTACGTGTTTAGATAGTTGCTTCTAATTCCATCACATTATTCCACCTTACTTCACTAGGTGTTTCTAGTAACTACAACATGCATGATCTTTGACAGACAATTATGACTCAAAAAGGAAAAAATTTATGACTCAAAATATACACAAAACAATCAAAAAGACTCAAACATACTACAGCAATAAGACACAAATAAGACACCCCCCCAAACTTAAATCACACATTGTCCCCAATGTGTGTAAGACTCAAAGACAATAAAAGAAAAAAGACACTTACAGACTTGGTTTAAAATGGTGGCGGTGGCGGTGGCGGTGGATAATGCATTGAATCCCGTGAGAGGGGAGGGGCTCGGTATTTTTGATTTGGAGAAAGGGCCGTCGGATTAGGGCGTTGTCCAAAAATTTAGATTTTTCCGTCGTGGAGCCGCGGCCCTGCAAATGGGCGCCGCGGCGCTCAAACTTCTGGACTTCTTCTGATCTTTTGGCGCGCCGCTCACCAGGCGCCGCGATTTCTGGAAATCCTTGGCTTATCTTCAGTTTTCGCCCTCCAAGTTCTTGGCCTTGCACCTGTCATCACAACACATAGCACTACCTCCGTGAGACTGTTCTAAGTAAAGACTAATTGCATTAAAGTAAATAAAATTGAAATACCTTGGGTTGCCTCCCAAGTGGCGCTGTCTTTAACGTCTTTTAGCCGGACGCAAGTTCCTTAACTCAAGAAGTGTGGGGTAGATTAACCCCACAACCAATCCATTTTTTCCACATTTTTCTTTTTCTTCTTCTGTTTCTCTTTTTAAAATTATTTTCAAGGGAAGGTTCAGGAACACATACCTGCTTTGGCGGAGGTTCAACATCATGTACTTGCTTTGGTGGGCCTATCTCCCTTGGTTTGGCTTGCACTGGCTCACAGGGGGTTCTGATGGTGCTGATTGCAAAGCACCTGCTCATGACTGGTGGCTCAATAACGTGTTTAAACACTTTAAACACCATTTCTTCGCTCTACACCCTCAATGTCAGCTCTCATTTTTCTACATCGATCAGGGCTCTCCCTGTCGCCAAGAACGGTATCCCCAATATGATGGGGATCTCTGCATCCTCTTCCATGTCAAGAATGAGGAAGTCTGCAGGAAAAAAGAATTTTCCTACTTTAACAAGCACATCCTCAATCTTCCCCCTTGGGTGCACCACTGTTCTATCGGCTAGTTGCAAGCTCACCGTGGTTGGTTTTGCCTCACCTAACTCCAACCGTTTAAACACTGACAAAGGCATCAAATTTATGCTTTCCCCTAAATCACAAAGGTCCCTGTTGCATGTCACCTTGCCAACTGTGCAAGAAAACGTAAAGCTCCCTGAGTCTTTTAGTTTAGGGGGCAACTTCTTCTGCAGGATAGCACTGCACTCCTCAGTTAGTGCAACCATCTCATATTCTGCTAGTTTCTTCTTCTTTCCCAAAATCTCCTTCATGAATTTAAAATAGGAAGACATTTGCTCCAACGCCTCTATGAAGGGTATGTTGATATGTAACTTTCTGAACGTATCCAAAAACTTGGAGAATTGTTTATCAACTACCTTCCTCTGCAGTCTCTGTGGAAACGGGATCTTCTCAGTATACTCCTTCTCTGGAGCTTTCTCTACTACTGGGCGAGCTTCAACCACCTTCGCTTTCTCTATTTTTACTATTTGTTCAACTGCCGGCTGAGGTGTATGCTGCTCCAACTGTTTACCACTTCTCATTTGTACTGCCTGGCATTGTTCTCTAGGGTTCATCTCTGTGTTTCTTGGCAGTGTACCTTGTAGCCTGTTGTTCGATAGCTTTGCTAGTTGACCCACTTGTGTTTCCAAGTTCCGGAACGACGATCTAGTTTCTGCCATGAACTGGGTCTGGGAGTTGGTAAGTGTCAACAAAGCTGCTCTCAGCTCGTCTGTCTTTTCTGGCTGAACCGGTGCATTGAATTGTTGAGAAGGTGAGGCCTGAGTGAATGACTGCTGATTTTGGTGTTGCTGATGTTGGTATTGGCCTCTAAATTGATTCTGCTGCCCCTGCTCACTTCTCCATGAGAAATCTGGGTGATTCCTCCACCCTGGATTGTAGGTGTTTGAGTATGGGTTGTTCTGGGGCCTCTGATAGTTCCCTACAGCTTGGCACTCTGCTTGCTCGATCGACATATTGTTAGGATCAGCTGATGGACATCTATCGAATGTATGTGGACCACCGCACATATCACAGCTCTTTGGCATTTGCACTGCATTTACAGATATTGTATGTTGTTGCAGCTGCTTGGTCAAAAGGGCAACTTGGGCATTCAGGACAGTGATGGCATCTATCTCATGAACTCCCACTGTTCTTCTTCCACTCAATTTTCTATCTTCTGTGACATGGTTATTGGTGGCCATGTCTTCTAATAAGTCGTGAGCTTCATGGGCTGTTTTCCTCATAAAGGTTCCACCTGCTGCTGCATCAATAATTGTTCGGTCGCTCGACCAAATCATTATAGAAGATGTGGACCAAATTCCACAACTCAATACTGTGGTGTGGACACTTCCTCTGCAAGTCCTTGAATCTCTCCCAAGCTTCGTATAATGATTCCCCATCGGCTTGATAGAAATTATTCAACTCCCCTATCAACTTCGCTGCTTTGCATGGTGGGAAGAATTTTGCCAAAATTTTTTGTGTCAGCTCTTGCCATGTAAATATCGAATCTGCTGACAAAGAATTCAACCACACTTTCGCTCTATCCCTGAGTGAGAAGGGAAAGATCCTCAATCTGACGGCGTCATCAGTAACACCATTATATCTGAATGTTGCACATAGCTCCAAGAAATTAGCTATGTGCATGTGTGGATCCTCTGATGGCAACCCTCCAAACTGCACCGTGTTCTGCACCATGCTTAGAATTGCTGGTTTTATCTCAAAGTTGTTTGCTCCTATTGCAGGGAGCCTAATACATGTTTGTGCTCCGTTCACCCTCGGCAGCACGTAATCACCCAAGCTTCTCTCCGCTTGGACCTGAACACTCTCCTCCACATCCATCGGCATTCTCCGAGGCATTCCTTGGTTAGGTTGATTTTCACCTAACCCCTCTCTCAGCACATTGTTGTTTTGGACGTCGTCCATCTCTATTAAGGCTGAAATTCGATGGTTCCTTCTGTTATGTTTACAAGTTTTGTCAATCTCTGGAATGAAGGGAACAAGAGTGTCTGCTCCTCTTCTCATTCGAATAAACTAAGCGCATGAAACAGATCAAAAACAAACAAGCGGATCACGGCACATTGATTTTCACAAAAATAAATAAAAATAAAGACAATAAATAAATAATAATGAAAAAAAATAAAAACCAAATTAGAAATTAAGAATAGATAAAATTGATATTGAACTATGCCTAATCCCCGGCAACGGCGCCAAAAACTTGATGCGCGATTTGATGCACACACTTTAACGCAAGTGCACGTTGTCGACTCAAGTAATATAGTCTTGAAGACCGAGTTATCGTCCTCAGGGATTAGTGTTCAAGTACCAACTTCTATTCTTTGTTATCTATTTGGTAACCGATATTTGAGTTGTTGATTATGACTAATAATTATAAAGACTAATTAACTATGTGTTTACTTCAGTAATGAGGGAAATAGGGCTTCCAAGTCTCCTCAACTATCCACTTATATTACTTATTAATGCAATCAACTATGGTTCTTCTTCTTTTGGAGATAGCAGGTTTACTAATCCGTTTTATACTCCCGTTAAGGCTATATAAACACTCAACCCCAGTAGCGCTCCTTTCTACCTTTCGGTGATAAGGATGACTCTATAGGAGGATTAAGAACAAAAACCCATGTTAACGCTACACAAATAATTGAGGTATTTTCATCCCCAATTCGACCTATGATTACCCAACTACAGCATAGTCACAACCTCCTCCTTTCGAAGTTTGATTAGAAATCATATAAATAATGATAATTAATGATCAAGTAATTACCAAGCATTCAAAACAACTATTGGATAAATCTCAACAATAAGAAGAACAACCATAAACATGCATTAATTCATAAAATAAGGTTCAAGTGAATTGACATGGAAAGCCCTATATTAGAATTAGTTCCTAGCCATAGACATGACAAGAACTAATTCAATATCCAACATAAAATTGAAATAAAGTAAAAGAAAGAAAGAAAATTACAAGAGAATGGTCTCCAATCTTGAACTCCAAGATGTGTTGTGTTTGTGCAAGAAAGGGAGCCCTTAAAAACTGCCTAGGGTTCTCTTTTTATAGCTTCAAAACCGCCATTAAGGGTTTCCTTCAGGCCTGGCCCATAAATTCGTCAAAACCCTGATTTTTCCCGCGCCGCTGCTCGCATCGGCGCCCGCCACGAACTCAAACTCTCGATGATGGCGCCGCGCTCTGCAACTCTGCTGTCTGGAGGCGCCGCGGCGCTGGAACTTCTGAAGGCCTCTGGATATTGGGCGCCGGGGCGCCTGGCCCTGTTGGCTGGAGGCGCCGCGACGCTGCAACGGTGTCTCTGCCTGGTTCGCCACTTTCTCGCATTTTAAGCTCTGGAACCTCCACTTTTGCCCTCTTTTCGCTCCTTTTCCGCCAAAGAGCCATTTTAACCAATTTGACTCAAAAGAAAGAAAATATATCCTAAGACGACACGTATTTGTACAAAAAGGGACAAAAGACTCACTAAAAATGACTCAAAAAGTGTATATAAAATGCACTGATCAGACACCTTCTCTGAATCATTCTCTAGGTCTGAAGATACATCCCTAGCATGGCCTTGAGTAGTTGTTGGTGCTCGGTCTCTAGTTGGTACAATATAGCATAGCCTCTACCCCTACCTGGAACCCTGCTTCCTCCACATGCCACAACCCTAGCAGCGAGTGTGGGTACGACTATTGGCTCCTGATTTCTAGCTGCAATAGATCGTGTCATCACCATACATGAGAGTGAAACAAAGAAACTTTACAACCGAATACAATCAATTACGCATGATAAGGAATGAATGATTATAACTTTCTTCAATATCTTAAAGCCTCTCGAATATAGGTACAAATCTCATCGTACCGATTTACAAAACAATTAAACATTGTTCCTATACTCATGAGACCTGTGAACCTAAAGATTTGATATCAATTCATCACAACCCAATTTGCAAAGCTGTGAAGGACTTACTCCCACCCAATAAGCGAACCATCCACAAACGATTAAACAAGTTTAAAACAAGTATACAAAGCGAATAAAATAAAGTCAAACTAATTTTAAAGTCATAAATATGTCTCATAATCATAAATACAAGAAATAAGTACCAACTCAAAATATGATGTCACAAGTACAAGATATACTAGAATATGAGGTACAAGTTTGGAATAACATCTGAATACACTGTCTAAAAATGAAAAAGACATAAATAAAGTAAAGGGAAAGGAAATCGGTGCCGCAGATCAGCCAATAACACACCCTAAAACCTCCAGATTATTACCTCAATGGTTAGTGAAACTGCGAGTACTAGGGATAGACTATGAACACAAAATGTTGCAGCAAGTGTAGAGTGAGTAAGGGAAAAATAATGTATATTTGTCAACATCGTTGACCGACCCTAAACTAAAATAGTGGCGAGGGTTGATCTTCTGAATACTTACTTCCACACTGAATCACAATCCCACTCAACTAAGTCTCCGAGTTGTATATGCAGTCTTAACTTAGCCACGCGTCCTAATCACAGTGACACGTCTTGCACCATACCATGTGACACCACATCAAGTTATTGGTGTGTGGATTAAATAACGTGTCCATACCATCGATGATACAATAAAAAAAATGTTTTGACCTTAAATCGAATAAAATACACACGAAAAATAATGAAATAATGGATTTTTTAAGTGTCCTGTAGCCTTTTTATGATAATTACAGACTTATCTATACCGATCCTCAAGACATCACTTGAGAGTAGGTCGCCAGCCGCCGCCCACCGGATCGGACGGCCTGGGTGGAGAGGAGGGGCGGGTCGGGCGGGCCAAAGGGACCGGACTAGCGGGACGATATCGTGTCCCGCCCCCGGCCCTGCAAGTGGGGCCTGACTGCCTGACGGGTTTTTTTTTAAATTTTTGTCACTAAATTAAAAATACTAAATTACTAACAAAGTAACATTAACATATAGTCAGATAGTGATAGTCATAGACTCATATTATACTATTATAATATTATAGTACTATAATTATACTCAAATATAATATATTTATAAAGTATAAACTAAATAATTAAACAAAGACAAGAAAAGTGTAAAAAAAACATCCCAAGGCTGTTTTTGTGCCTCTTATATTATTAATTATTTCATTGAAATATACAAGATTCAGAATTACAACATTGTAGTGTACTGTTGTTGAAAAAAATTGCATAAGACATAGAAAAATTAAAAAATTGCAATGAAATAAATTACCAATTTGAAAATACTTTTTCTAGTTTCTTTATAATTTCGTGTGGTTCTTCGGTTGGAATTGGTATATCTTGGTCAAATTGTTCCACGCCGCTACTCATGCCTTCAGATAAGATGTCGCTGTAGTTTTCGCCTTCTTCTTCGTTAATCTCGGTTGACTAAACCTCCTTCGCCTCGCCAGATCCAAACGCCGACGCAGTCGATGTAATCGAGAGAGGTTGAAAATTGAAACTTTGCTCGATAGATTAATCCTCAAGCTAGTTGCCAACTTCACTCCAAATTCTCAAATTAATATATAGAGTGAATATGTAGTAGACAATGTTGTATATAGAAATTAGAGAAAATGTAGGAAGATTTGTGAGAAATAAGAAGAGAAAATGAGGTATTTATAGTTGGAAAATTGGGTTAAAGTGTAAATATAATAACTTAGGAGTTAAAAATAAATATACAAGGGGGAGGGGGGTTGGGGGAGGGGGAAGCCAAAAATGGTCGTTGTCTAACGGCCAAAATGTAAAATTGCCGTTAGACAACCACTATTTTTGACAAATGGCGGATCAAGGATCGAGCGGGATCGGGTCCCGCGGATCTAGTTTGGCGACCATTCTCGCCCCGCCGGCTCGAGCCCGGCCCCGTATTTTTTTAACACGGTCGGGACGGGTTCGGTGGACCGACGGTGTCGGTCGGCCCGCCCATCGCCGATCTACTTGAGAGACATTTTCGATGAAAGATAATTAATAAACTTAATAATAAGGGGTAAGGGCATAACAGATGGTATCAAACTTTTGATGTGACGAGCATTAGTACGTGTACCAGTGCCATGATATGGGTATTAGTATGCGGTGTAGTTGTGGGCTGTAACGCAGCAATGCCAAAGCATGTGGCCATTAGATGTTGTATGCTCACATGCCTCATTTTTTATTGTTCAATTGTGTTTGGTACTCTAATAAATTTTGTACACTCGTGATAAATGTGTTGACAAATTTACTTGAACTTATTGGCTATTAAGTATGGATTGTTCATAAATTACTTGGACTTGTTGCATATTAAATCTGGATTGTTGATATATTTACTTGAACTCGTTGGCTACTAAGTCTAAATTATTGACAAACTTACATGGAATTATTGGCTATCAAGTCCAAGTTACGGAGATATTTACTCTCTCGTACAGTCCCGTGGAACTCTGTGTATATACAAGAGCATATGCATTACATTTTATTATTCACTTCTTATCTGATAAATTATTTATATAATTCTCTGATTATTTGATTATCTGAGTATGTGGCTAACTTGGTACTTGATTATCCTCTACTTGGTACTTAGTAGTTCTTTATATGATTAGATGTATGATATTTGAGTAAGGTAAGTTGGTAAGGGTAAAAATAAATTCCTAAATTTCATCACCACTTCTTTCACTGGATCTATGACATATATTTAGTACACATGATTTTCATACTCATACTACACTTCTTGCACTCTTTATGTGCATATTCGACTCCGAGCACTAGTGAGCAAGGTAGAGTTGTCTGCTATTCCGTAACACCCTCCTCCCTCTATCCTTTTATTATTCATGTCTTTTATTTGTATTGAGATAATGTACTAGTGGATTTCTGACTTGTACTTTTCTATTCATAGAGGCTCTTGTACTTATGACACCAATCTTAGATGATTTTGATTGTTTTCGCTCTTCTTATTATAAAATACTTGAGATTAGAAAATTCAAATTATATCTTTACTTTTTCGCTTACTTTAACATAATCGATTCAATAATATTGGGTTGACTTATCTATCAGTTGGAAACATAGGTGCAATCACGATTTGTGTTTCTTGGTCGCGAGAGTTTTTCAAAAATCCTAGATTTCTAAGAAGAGGGAGTCCAAGTGTAATTAGACTTTCAATGACATTAATAGTTATTGATACACACCTTCAAATAAGGAAAAAAATTATATAAGATAAAATTTGAATCAATTTTAAATTCCTAAATAGCATAAATTCTTACATACATCAAATTAGGAAAGATTAAATAGGAAAAAATTTATATTAGGAAAAATAATTAAATTACAAATTTGTCCAATGTGAACTCTATTTTTATTTTTAAAGGTTAAAAAGGATAAACGACATTTTTCTTTGAGCTTCGTGCTTTTATAATAGTATAAATATGTATCATTTTGGTCTTGTGATATATGTCGCAATATCTTAAATTATAATGAAGTAATAAGTGTGTATTTGGTCCCTTTACGTAAAAATGCATTATATTTAAACTATTTTTAGAAGTAATTACCCTGAATATCGAGTAAATAATTCTGAAATTTATGAAGGGATCAAAAGTACACGTATCAAGTAATTAACAACAACAACAACAATAATAAATGCAGTGTGTTCCTACAAGGTGGGGTTTGGGGAGGGTAGGTTGTACACGGAACTTTCCCCTACCTTTGTGAGGTAGAGCGGTTGTTTTCGATAAACTCTCGGCTCAGAAGAAAAACACATGTCACGGAAATATATGAAATGAGAGAACAAGTAGCAAGATACAAAATAAATGTGTCAACATTTAGTAATACCCATCAAGAAAATAAAAATGATGTGATATCTGACAACTACAACCAAAAAGAAAAGAAGAGAGGAGTAAAACTCACCCCTCCCCATACTTAGCTACCTACTACTAACCTTCTACTCTAATATTAAACCTCCATATATTTCAATATAGTAAGGACTAGAATTAGAATATTTATAATTGAGGAATATAATAAAAAAGAAAAAACTACTATGAAAAAAGGGAAGTAATAGTCGCGACTTTTCGTATAAGGTTTAATCCAAAATGGATTACAAATATTTTATAAATAGTGGAATCCCTAGAAAGAACAATACCCACAAAACTACAAAAAGGTGAGTTTTGAGTTTTTCACGGTTGTGCACATTCTCAACCAATTCTTTCTTTATAAGCTTTATGTTTCTAGCAAAAGAAGAACAAGATTCTTCTCTTTTTGTGTTGTTTATGTGATTTTTGTGGGTTTTCTATGAACGAAATTCAGGTTTTGATGAAGTGTCTGATTTGAGTTTTTTTTTTATTAATTTTTTCGGGGTTTTTGAGGTCTTGATTTCTATCTTTAAAATCAATCTTAGATTTTGCTTTTTGTGTTTTTTCTTTCTTGATAAAGGGATCGTGCATATAACCAAAATCCATCTATTGTTTTTGTTTACCAGATGCTTACATCTTTAGATGAGAACACATAAATGGTAGGTGTATGAATTAAGCTCTTTTTTATAATTATGTTGAGTCTTCTCATGGAGCATTTAATTAGCTTCAATGGTGCTTCTAATAAGATCTAGATCTAGGATTTGAATTTTATGAGTTTGAATTCAATATGTGTGTTTACCTAAATTAATTTATTTCTTTATTTAATTCAAGTTGTCAGCAACCAAGAGAAGACATATACACATGACACACAATTGCTCTAACGATGATAATCATGGTGAGTTTGATTCACTCTAAATATAGCACTGTCATTCAATTGATTCACAGTATCTTTGCAATAAAATAGAAATGAGAAAGAAAGAAAAGGAGGCTCGTAAGAACCAAAGAACACAAGTAAGAGCTTATGTATTATTTGCTATTTCAAATTGTGTTTAAATTGCTAGAGCCCAATATTAATCCGGACCTTGGGTGCTAAGATGAATTGCGATGAGAATATGAAGTCCAATGTTGATTTTCACATACAAGATGAGGCACAAAGGTTGCTTAAAAAGATTGAACTAATGATGAAACATATTGAGAACTCTGAATTGAATTTTAGAATGTGTTTGTATATTGAACAAAGTGAAACTTTTTGATAATATATTTTTCGCCTTTTAGGTTCTCATTCACATGTTCAGGTGGTAATCAATGCTTTGGGAAGCACAAAATACAATTTTTATTCACAATTTAAGCTTGTCGTAGTTCTCCTACTAAACTGAGATTTTTCCAAATGAATTGGTAATGCAGAAGCATATGATCCTAAAATATCTACAGTTGATATTATAATTTTCAAGGAATTGAATTTTGAGATGCTGACCATTAATGAAAATTGTAAGAGGCGAATTTAGAGGCCAACAATGTTTTGCATGTCCGTTCTTAGTTTTTGCCCTATAGGCAACCTGTTGGGAGAAAAGTAGTTTCGTTTTGTATTATCAAGATCTTGTATCAGTTTGTCAATAAAAAAATCTGGTTAATACAAGACAAAGACCAGTCTCCTCCCAGGAGATTACCGATAAGATAAAAATTAAAAATGTGCATGTAGAATATTGTTGATCTCTGAATTTGCCTCTTACAATTTCCATCAATAGTCAACACTTCAAAATCAAATTCCTTGAAAATTATAATATCAACTAGAGATATTTTAGGATCATATACTTCTACATTACCAGTTCATTTGGAAAAATCTCGTTTTGGTAGGAGAACTACGACAAACTGAAATTGTAAATAAAAATTGTAGTTCGTGCTTCCTAAAGCATTGATTACCACCTGAACATGTGAATGAGAACCTAAAAGGCGAAAAATATATTTTCAAAAAGTTTCACTTTGTTAAATATACAAGCACATTCTAACATTCAATTCAGAGTTCTCAATATGTTTTATCATTGGTTCGATCTTTTTAAGCAACTTTTGTGCCTCATCTTGTATGTGAAAATCAACATTGGAGTTCATATTCTCATCGCAATTCATCTTAGCATCCCAAGGTCCAGATTAATGTCGGGCTCTAGCAATTTAAACACAATTTGAAATAACAAATAATACAAAAACTCTTATTTGTGTTCTTTGGTTCTTACGCCCTCTTTTCTTTCTTTCTCATTCCTATTTCATTCCAAAGATATTGTGGAATTTTACAAAAAAAACACTGAAATTATATATATAAGTTAAAAATTCATGACGTCAGGAAAATAAAATCTTCCATCGATAATACTAATGGGTTCAAAATTGAAAAATAGAGTATTATAATGAATAAAGAGTTAAATTAATCAGAGCGAAACCACTTCGTGATAGCTTTCTCCTTATAATTATAAAAGAGCATATCATGCATATACCATGAATGAAATAATCTTTTACTAATTCTACAAATATGTAAAAATATAATTGGACTTGTTTTTTCAGAAGAATTGTACTATGATAATAATTTTATTTTTCTATTAGGGATTAAAAGGATTTTTTAGTTATGGCTCTCTTTTGCCTACGTCATACTCAGATTGAGTATTTAGTTATAAAAAAATTAGCAATTATAGCAAGAGTTTATTCCACAATAAGGGAAAGGAGTGTGTGTGAGATGTGAGCACTTGCATGTCTGGGAAGGTTGGTTTACTATAGTAATTCTTTCCCCCAACATGTTTTGATAGTTTATTAATACTTTGGCTTTCACTGGTAATGTTTTTAATTCCTTTACATGCTGCCTCGATATTTAAACTTTTCATTCTTTGATTCAATTTCTCTAACATTTTGTCACTTATATCAACATTATCATTCGGGGTTGGATAATTGTTGGCCGAGAATTGAGGTATATTAAACAACGGATTGGCTTCTTTAGTACCGTTATTAATGATACTGCTTTTCGAGGACTCTGGTTCATATTTTAGGGTTGATTTGTTATTAGCATGGTTAAGATGGTTTGAGACTACGTATAATAGTTGATTTGTGTAGTTATTTTGTTGGATGAATTTATTAATGTCTCCTCTTTCTACTAGTTTGCTGATTTCACTACTTATCTCCCTTTTGCGGGGGGGGGGGGCTATTATAATCTCTCCTGCTATAGGAATTTTGATTTGTTCTAATGGGGGGACTCCAGACTCTATGGTATTGGTACTAGTATACCATTGATTAACAAGAGTGCTAAGTGATTCATTTTTTCTCTTAATTGTCCTGTGATTTCAAACCACTTAAAGAATTCAATATTGCAATTAACTCTTTTCATATCTTTAATCCATTGTTTTCTAAAAGATATCCTTATATCTTCTTTATATGTTTTTACATACTATTTTCTTTTAAAGGCATGCTCAGGACTTATTCATAATTTTCCTAAAAGTTTAAAGTCAATTTTTGATAACATGCAACTTGGCTCTTTCCCCGATCCTTATGGACAAGATGTAGCACATAATGATATATGGCATGAGGGCAGTAAGATCAGGATGTGGAAGATATCATTGGATAAGATTTACAACTATAGGGTTAGTGAGCAAGGCAATCTCAAGAGATTGATGACTAAGGCCAACTAAAATAAAGAAAGTTACGAAACTGAAAGTTGGTTGCTGAGGCACTCCGAATAAGATGAGTAAAGGATCATAAAAGGCTCATATGAAATCCAGTGCGGCGATAAGTATAAAAATGGGGAAGTTTTTGGAAGATATAAGTTTAACGGATAGGGGAAAAATGAGATGCGTAGTTAGAAAAAGATGGAGGATGAGTTAACCTTGAATTACTAATTGTGAATAAGGGGTTTATTAGAAGGATAATTTAGCCATGTAATTGAGAAATAATGATAGCGGAAGATGACCTGGGTTAACCTGAATTAAGATGCAAGTTAGGAGGTTGAAGAATACCTACATTAGCTAGCATTATGGAGAATGAATAAGAAGAAGCAAGAAAATGACAGATGAAAGCGACTTACGGAGAAATCCTTGATAAGATATGTCGGCCAATGTCAGGTTTATTAAAGGGAGATAGAACAGCCATGATGTATGACTTTCCATGAGAATAGGTCTTTTAAAATCATCTCGAATGAAGTGAGATTATTCTAAGATCAACCATAAGTTGTTAGGATACGACTGCGGAAGGACGGAAGGACATGTAGAGTTTAACCATAAAAAAGTCACGTTATTTCCCTAAGGAGGGAAGATAGGATTACCCAGTACCAATGGAAGCAGGGCTAGTTTCAAAATAACTCGTGGAAGCCACCGATATGAAGATGAAATAGCAACGACCTACACTTTGATGACATAGTTGGACACTCGATGCAGAAGTGGGTTAATTCAAAGGAAAAATCAGTGTGGAAGTATAACTTTAAAATAATTTAGTGGAAGTGGAGACGCGAAGATAAAAAGATCGAGCGATCAATAAAGAATTAGAGAATGATCTAAGTATGAGGGTAACCGAAATAAAAAATAGATGTTGGAAACTATTCCAAAATAATAGCCATTCCAAATTGGTCTTATATCGCTATGCAGTTGAAACCTCGAATAATAACCATGACGATGGTGTGGCAAGAGAGTTAACTATCAGGATAACAACAAAGTAGATATTAAGGATAAGATTTGGGATTAAGGACAAGAGGAAGATATAGCTAGACAAAAGATAAGTAAAAGGGTCAAGATTTCACCTACCAGGATCTAAATTATGAGGAAACCAGAACCGAACTGCCAATAAAGCATAATAGGACAGATTATGAAGAGTCATAGGAAACTAACGGTAGTAGAATGGGTAAATAAAAGTGCCCCTCACATAAGACAGTTTGTTTAAATTAAGGAAAAGAAGAAAGAGTTAATATTGTAGAGGATATGTCTACTCGTAGAGCCGCAAGTAATTGACAAGGAGCAAACCCAGAAAGGGAAAAAGGATTACAAGGACTATTTACTAGTCAGCGAATTTGGAAATCCAGGTATTAAGGACGTCGACATGAAAAATCCAAATTAAGAGATATAGTTAACCTTCTTGATTCTGGATATGTATATGGTTGTGTGAAGCCAACATTATTGTACTATGCTATCATATGGCCCTGCATTTACATCGGGTATGTTCTCTGGTTGTTTGACGTTTGCATTGTCCTATTTATAGAGTAAATTCGCCAAAATATTTAAGAATCCTAAGAGTTCAAATTCTAAGTTATACTATCTCTACATTTGAGGACGAATGTTTTTAAGGGGGAGAAGAATGTTGCACCCTGTATTTTATGCATCAGCATCATTGTAATCTTAGTTGACATAGGATCGAGATGGTAATATCCTCTGGGACTAATAATGGTTCAAGACTAATTGGATCGATGAAAGTAAGTTTCGAAGGAAGTTTGACAAAGTCATCGTCCAGTAGTCCTATGCTAATTGCAGAGTATGATATGTGAATTACAGACATTTCTCGCAAATTATAGAAGAAAGCGCAGAGTGAGATAGGGATTTGGGTGTCCCGGCAAGCGTCCGTGGATCGATGCGCGATTTATGCACACACTTTAACGCAAGTGCACGTTGTCGAGTCAAGTAATATAGTCTTTGAAGACCGAGTTATCGTCCTCAGGGATTAGTGCTCAAGTACCAACTTCTATTCTTTGTTATCTATTTGGTGACCGATATTTGAGTTGTTGATTATAACTAATAATTATAAAGACTAATTAATTATGTTGTTTACTTCAGTGATGATGGAAATAGGGCTTCCAAATCTCCTCAACTATCCACTTATATTACTTACTAATGCAATTAACTATGGTTCTTCTTCTTTTGGAGATAGCAGGTTTACTAATTCGTTTTATACTCTTGTTAAGGTTATATAAACACTCAACCCCAGTACAACTCCTTTCTACCTTTCGGTGATAAAGATGATTCTAGAGGAGGATTAAGAACAAAAACCTACTAATGCTACACAAGTAATTGAGGTATTTTCATCCCCAATTCGACCTATGTCTACCCAACTACAACATAGTCACAACCTCCCCTTTCGGATTATGTTAGAAATCATATAAGTAATGATAATTAATGATCAAATAATTACCAAGCAATCAAATCATCTATTGGATAAATTTCAACAATAAGAAGAACAACCATAAACATGCATTAATTCATAAAATAAGGTTCAAGTGAATTGACATGGAAAGCCCTATATTAGAATTAGTTCCTAGCCATAGACATGACAAGAACTAATTCAATATCCAACATAAAACTGAAAATAAAGTAAAAGAAAGAAAAGAAATTACTAAAGAATGGTCTTCAATCTTGAACTCCAAGATGTGTTGTGAATTGGCAAGAAGGGAACGCTTCATTCTGACCTAGGGTTCTCTTTTTATAGCCTCTAAACCGACATTAAGGTTTTCCTTCAGGCCTGGCCCATAATTCGTTCAAAACCATGATTTTTCCAGCCAAGCGCGCCTAAGTTCTGCAACTCTCTGATGATTTGGCGCGCCGCAACTATGCCGCCGAGTCTCGCGCGCCGAACTTCGCAAGCTTCAACATTGGGCATCGGGCGCTCGCCCTCTGGCCGGAGGCGCGGCTCCGCCCGTGCCAGGCTCGGTTCGCCACTTTTTCGCATTTCGAGCTCTGGAACCTCCGTTTTTGCCCTCTTTTCGCTTCTTTTCCGCCAAAGAGCCACTTTAACCAATTTGACTCAAAAGAAAGAAAATCTATCCTAAGACGACACGTATTTGTAGAAAAATGGACAAAAGACTAACTAAAAACGACTCAAAAAGTGTATATAAAATACACCGATCAAATACACCCAAACTTAACCTTTGCTCGCCCTCGAGCAAAGATCAAAAGAAAGAAATAAAGACACAAAGAAAACGAAAAATAAAAGACTCAATGACCTTGATCACTTTGCTGCATTGGTGTTATTTAGAAAAACATGAAGGTTAGCAGAATAATATGCAGGAACATATAGCATGCAATTTTAGCATTCTAAACACATTAAGCTAGATATTTCGCAAACTCATTTTTATCATACTTAATGGTAGTCAAAATACTGAATCATGCATGTTAATTTCAAAAATCCTATGGAATTATTACTTTCTATTCTCCACTAATCATGGATATGCATATAAGAGATCTTCAGGACTTTTCAGGGTTGTAATGTAGGCTTAGGCATGGGTAGGTAAAAATAGGCATTTAGGCTCATTTTGTGTACCATAAGCTCTTTAGCTTTTCAATGTTTCCCTTTTCTTTTGATTTCTTTCCTTCACTTCATATCTATCTTTCCCCTCTTTTGTTTTGAGAGAGTGAAGTGTATTATAGTAACAAGCACCCCCAAACTTAGGCTTTTGCCTATTTCTTATTACTTTTTATCAGTGCATCAAACTTGTTCACTCTTTTTGTCTCCTTTTTAACACTTTCTATTCCAACCATTTCACATTTTTACTTATGGCACATGTGTGGAAATATAGGGTGTCAAAGAAAAAGTTTCGTGTTTAGGCTCAACGGGGCTGACTAGGGATATTTTTAATGTTAGGGATAGAAAAGAGTGGTAAGAATTGGCTAACAAAGAAACGCCTGAGTCATCTCCCTAACATGCATATCCTAACTATTTCGCCTCAAATAGCAAACAATCATACACATATGTTTTAATCATTTGACAATGCACAATTCAAGCAAGAAACCCCAAATAGACAGATTTCATGAGTTTTTGGCATATCTAACCTAAGTGTTTAGATAGTTGCTTCTAATTCCATTACATTATTCCACCTTACTTCACTAGGTGTTTCTAGTAACTACAACATGCATGATCTTTGACAGAAAATTATGACTTAAAAAGAAAAAAATTATGACTCAAAAATACACAAAACAAATCAAAAAGACTCAAACATACTACAACAATAAGACACAAGTAAGACACCCACCCCCCCCCCCCCCCCAAACGTAAATCACACATTGTCCCCAATGTGTGCAAGACTCAAAGACAATAAAGAAACAGGACACTTACAAACTTGGTTTTAAAATGGTGGCGGTGGATAATGCATTGAATCCTGGTTGAATAAGGAACCCATCTAGTCAATTCGCTGGTGCAACTGTTGTTGCCCCTGCCTCAATTGTTTTTGTCCTTGTATCACCGTGTCAAAATTTTGCATCATCCTCCTCTGGTTCTGGAGCAACTGCTCCATCATAGGAACTGGAGGTTCTGATTCTGTGGGTGGCTGATGGATGCTGTATGTGGACCACCGCACATTTCACAGCTCTTTGGCATTTGCACTGCATTTACAGATACTGTATGTTGTTGCAGCTGCTTGGTCAAAAGGGCAACTTGGGCATTCAGGACAGTGATGGCATCTATCTCATGAACTCCCACTGTTCTTCTTCCACTCAATTGTCTATCTTCTGTGACATGGTTATTGGTGGCCATGTCTTCTAATAAGTCGTGAGCTTCATGGGCTGTTTTCCTCATAAAGGTTCCACTCACACGATCAATAATTGTTCTGGTCGTTCCGCTCATCCCATTATAGAAGATGTGGACCAAATTCCACAACTCAATAATGTGGTGTGGACACTTCCTCTGCAAGTCCTTGAATCTCTCCCAAGCTTCGTATAATGATTCCCCATCGGCTTGATAGAAATTATTCAACTCCCCTCTCAACTTCGCTGCTTTGCATGGTGGGAAGAATTTTGCCAAAATTTTTTGTCGCTCTGCCATGTAAATATCGAATCACCGCAAAGAATTCAACCACACTTTCGCCTATCCCCGAGCGAGAAGGGAAATAGCCTCAACTGACTGGCCATCGTGAACGCCATCAGATCCAACGTTGCACACACCCAAGAAATTAGCGATGTGCATGTGAGGATCCTCCGACGGCAATCCTCCAAATTGAACCGTGTTCTGCACCATACTTAGAATCGCCGGTTTGATCTCAAAATTATTTGCTCCTATTGCTGGGAGCCTAATACAAGTTTGTGCTCCGTTCACCCTCTAAAGACGTAATCCCCTAAGCTTCTCTCCGCTTGGACCTGAACTCTCTCCTCTACATCCATTGGCATTCTCCGAGGCATTCTTTGATTAGGCTGATGATCACCTAACCCCTCATTCATCTCGTTATTGTTCTGTACGCCTTCCATCTCAATTAAAGTCAAATTGGTTGTTCCTTCTGCTCGCTTACAAGTTTTCTCAATTTCTGGATTGAAGGGAACAAGAGTGTCTGCTCCTCTTCTCCTTCGCATAAACTGAGTTCCTGAAACAGATCAAAAACAGACAAACGGATCACGGCAACTGGTTCTCACAAAAAAAAAACAAAAAAAACGTAATAAATAATAAAAATAAAATAAAAATAAAAAACCAAATTAGAAATTAAGAATAGATAAAATTGATATTGAACTACGCCAATCCCCGGCAACGGCGCCAAAAACTTGATGCGCGATTTATGCACACACTTTAACGCAAGTGCACGTTGTCGAGTCAAGTAATATAGTCTTTGAAGAACGAGTTATCGTCCTCAGGGATTAGTGCTCAAGTACCAACTTCTATTCTTTGTTATCTATTTGGTGACCGATATTTGAGTTGTTGATTATAACTAATAATTATAAAGACTAATTAACTATGTTGTTTACTTCAGTGATGATGGAAATAGGGCTTCCAAATCTCCTCAACTATCCACTTATATTACTTACTAATGCAATTAACTATGGTTCTTCTTATTTTGGAGATAGCAGGTTTACTAATTCGTTTTATACTCCTGTTAAGGTTATATAAACACTCAACCCCAGTACAGCTCCTTTCTACCTTTCGGTGATAAAGATGACTCTAGATGAGGATTAAGAACAAAAACCTATTAATGCTACACAAGTAATTGAGGTATTTTCATCCCCAATTCGACCTATGTCTACCCAACTACAGCATAGTCACAACCTCCTCTTTCGGATTTCGGTTAGAAATCATATAAGTAATGATAATTAATGATCAAGTAATTACCAAGCAATCAAATCATCTATTGGATAAATCTCAACAATAAGAAGAACAACCATAAACATGCATTAATTCATAAAATAAGGTTCAAGTGAATTGACATGGAAAACCCTATATTAGAATTAGTTCCTAACCATAGACATGACAAGAACTAATTCAATATCCAACATAAAACTGAAAATAAAGTAAAAGAAAGAAAAGAAATTACTAAAGAATGGTCTACAATCTTGAACTCCAAGATGTGCTGTGAATTGGCAAGAAGGGAACCCTTAATTCTGACCTAGGGTTCTCTTTTTATAGTCTCTAAACCGACATTAAGGTTTTCCTTCAGGCCTGACCCATAATTCGTTCAAAACCCTGATTTTTCCCGCGCTGGTTCATCAGCCGCGCACACTAAGTTCTCGCAACTCGATGATTAGCGACGCGGCCGCAACTCGTTGTCTAGAGGCCGCGCTACTGGAACTTCGCAAGCTTCAACATTGGGCGCCGGCGCTCGCCCTGGCCGGAGGCCGCTGCCGACTGCAGATGTGCTGATTCACCACTTTCTCGCATTTCGAGCTCTGGAACCTCCGTTTTTGCCCTCTTTTCGCTTCTTTTCCGCCAAAGAGCCACTTTAACCAATTTGACTCAAAAGAAAGAAAATCTATCCTAAGACGACACGTATTTGTACAAAAAGGGACAAAAGACTAACTAAAAACGACTCAAAAAGTGTATATAAAATACATCGATCAGTGACACCACTTGTGAATCGCAGGCAGTGTCTGTGAACAATTTATAAGGGTTCAAAGGTGTTTCTAAAGTAAAAACATCTAATTGCAACATCAAAATGCTAGCTATAGTGTAGAACAACACTCTCATGTAATGTAAATAAGGGTTGCTATGAGCCACAATATGCTTTGGTTAAAGTTTTTGTTACTTGTATAAGGTAAGAAAATCACCCAGTTTATTGTGGTTGAGGTTATCTACATGTTGGTTGAGTTGTTTGGATGAAAACTTATGAGCTAGAACTTGAATTAAGATGAAATATTGTTATGTTGTTGTGGGGCTATTTTGAGACCATGAATATGACTTGTTATGACTTAAGGTCATGGAGGGTACCTTGGTTGTGTTGTGATTTTTGTTGTTATATTTGTCTATGTGTTTATAAGTATGAGGTATGATGGCTGAAAATTGGTGAAGTAGGTTCGGTATATTATCATGATCTTGTTCTTGAGTTGTCTTGGTGTAAAGTTATCATTGTTCAAGAACATGAGGTTCTACGCACATTAAGTGTTCAATGGAACGTCCTAGTGAGTGGACTTTTAGTTATTACTCCAATATTTATCCGAACCATCTTTAATGCGTAAGTTGCCACTCAGAGAGCATTCGAGACTTTGGAAGCTAACATTAACCAAACAAAAAAAGGTATGTGAGGCTTACCCTTTCCTTCTATCAGCATAATCGTAGAGAAGACATTATAGAATGAAATTTCCCCTACCCGATCCCTCTTTGAAAGATGAAAGTATAGTTACTCTTGATTCTTGAACAAATTGTGTGCCTTATCTGTCCCTAGTCAGGAGTACTTTCCACACTTTATAGTATCTCCCCAATATTTCCATAGTATGGTTCCTTATTGATCTCCCAAAAGCTAGAATTGAATGTCTATTAATTCTCATTGATTCATACGGAAATGTAAAATGATATGTTATTCGCGTAAGGATATTCGGAGGTGTAATGACCTTACGTCACTCTGATGGGCTCAAAGAGTACTCTATGTTCTTCGAACGGTTCTTATGTATAAGTATGTATTATGCATCTATGTAGCCCACAGAGGCCTACATCGTTATATACGCTATATATTATATGTATAATATTGCCACAGAGGCCTACGTCGTTATATACATGATATGTTACATAGATGAAATTTTGCCACAGAATCCTACGGCGTTATATACGCAATTATATCATAATTATGCATATTATGGTTCTTAGTGTTATTCAGAGTTACATGTAGTTTCTTCCTTATTCTCATTTACATTATTTCATGCCATACATATTCATTACATTATTCATACTGACGTTCCTTGTCGGGGCATTATATTTCATGCCCGCAGATTAAGATAGACAGAGCGACGCCACTCTCAGTAGGATCTCAACATATTGATGATGTCAAAACTCTCCACTCATTCTGGATATGCTAGTCTGAGTCGATATGGTTATATGTATATATTTTTGTTTATTGGTATGTCAGGCCCTGTCCCCACATGTGCGGGTCCAACCTCATCCACTTGAATCGACACTGATGCGCGATTTGATGCACACACTTTAACGCAAGTGCACGTTGTCGACTCAAGTAATATAGTCTTGAAGACCGAGTTATCGTCCTCAGGGATTAGTGTTCAAGTACCAACTTCTATTCTTTGTTATCTATTTGGTAACCGATATTTGAGTTGTTGATTATGACTAATAATTATAAAGACTAATTAACTATGTATTTACTTCAGTAATGAGGGAAATAGGACTTCCAAGTCTCCTCAACTATCCACTTATATTACTTATTAATGCAATCAACTATGGTTCTTCTTCTTTTGGAGATAGCAGGTTTACTAATCCGTTTTATACTCCCGTTAAGGCTATATAAACACTCAACCCCAGTAGCGCTCCTTTCTACCTTTCGGTGATAAGGATGACTCTATAGGAGGATTAAGAACAAAAACCCATGTTAACGCTACACAAGTAATTGAGGTATTTTCATCCCCAATTCGACCTATGATTACCCAACTACAGCATAGTCACAACCTCCTCCTTTCGAAGTTTGATTAGAAATCATATAAATAATGATAATTAATGATCAAGTAATTACCAAGCATTCAAAACAACTATTGGATAAATCTTAACAATAAGAAGAACAACCATAAACATGCATTAATTCATAAAATAAGGTTCAAGTGAATTGACATGGAAAGCCCTATATTAGAATTAGTTCCTAGTCATAGACATGACAAGAACTAATTCAATATCCAACATAAAACTGAAATAAAGTAAAAGAAAGAAAGAAAATTACAAGAGAATGGTCTCCAATCTTGAACTCCAAGATGTGTTGTGTTTGTGCAAGAAAGGGAACCCTTAAAAACTGCCTAGGGTTCTCTTTTTATAGCTTCAAACCGCCTCTTAAGGGTTTCCTTCAGTTCGACCCATAAATTCGTCAAAACTCGATTTTTCAGCGTCGGCGCCAGTTCGCGTGAAGCCGCGCGCGAATCTCAAACTCTCGATGATGAGCGCGGCTCGCAACTCGCTGTTTGCAGGTGTCGCGCTACTGGAACTTCAAGGCCTTCGATATTGGGCGCCGGGCGCCGCCTCGTTGGAGGAGGCCATGCGCCGCAACTGTTCTCGCCGTTCGCCACT
The DNA here is from genome assembly GCA_029844215.1 of Przewalskia tangutica. NCBI lineage: Eukaryota > Viridiplantae > Streptophyta > Magnoliopsida > Solanales > Solanaceae > Przewalskia > Przewalskia tangutica. Next base: position 37,283,095 of record CM056738.1, read on the forward strand.
TTCTCGCATTTTAAGCTCTGGAACCTCCACTTTTGCCCTCTTTTCGCTCCTTTTCTGCCAAAGAGCCATTTTAACCAATTTGACTCAAAAGAAAGAAAATCTATCCTAAGACGACACGTATTTGTACAAAAATGGACAAAAGACTCACTAAAAATGACTCAAAAAGTGTATATAAAATACACTGATCAAATTCCCCCAAACATAACCTTTGCTCGCCCTCGAGCAAAGATCAAAAGAAAGAAATAAAGACTCAAGGAAAAAGAAAATAGAAAGACTCAATGACATTGATCACTTTGCTGCATTGGTGTTACTTAGAAAAACATGAAGGTTAGAAAAATAATATGCAGGAACATATAGCATGAAATATTAGCACTCTAAACACATTAAGCTAGATATTTCGCAAACTCATTTTTATCATACTTAATGGAAGTCAAAATACTGAATCATGCATGTTAATTTCAAAAAATCCTATGACATTTTTACTTGCTATTCTCCACTAATCATGGATATGCATATAAGAGATCTTCAGGACTTTTAAGGGTTGTAATGTAGGCTTAGGCATGGGTAGGTAAAAATAGGCATTTAGACTCATTTTGTGTACCATAAGCTCTTTAGCTTTTCAATGTTTCCCTTTTCTTTTGATTTCCTTTTCTTCACTTCAAATCTATCTTTCCCCTCTTTTGTTTTGAGAGCGTGAAGTGTATTATAATAACAAGCACCCCCAAACTTAGGCTTTTGCCTATTTTTTATTACTTTTTTATTGGGGTGCATCAATCTTGTTTGCTCTTTTTGTCTCTTTTTTTAACACATTATATTTCAACTATTTCACATTTTTACTTATGGCACAAGTATGGAAATATAGGGTGTCAAAGAAAAAGTTCAATATTTAGGCTCAACGGGGCTGACTAGGGATATTTTTAATGTCATGGATAGAAAAAAGTGGTAAGAATTGGCTAACAAAGAAACGCCTGAGTCATCTCCCTAACATGCATATCCTAACTATTTCGTCTCAAATAGCAAGCAATCATAACACATAGGTTTTAATCATTTACAATGCGCAATTCAATTAGAAACTCCAAATAGACAGATTTCATGAGTTTTTGGCATATCTAACCTACGTGTTTAGATAGTTGCTTCTAATTCCATCACATTATTCCACCTTACTTCACTAGGTGTTTCTAGTAACTACAGCATGCATGATCTTTGACAGACAATTATGACTCAAAAAGAAAAAAAATTATGACTCAAAATATACACAAAACAATCAAAACGACTCAAACATACTACAACAATAAGACACAAATAAGACACCCCCCAAACTTAAATCACACATTATCCCCAATGTGTGTAAGACTCAAAGACAATAAAAGAAAAGGACACTTACAGACTTGGTTTAAAATGGTGGCGGTGGCGGTGGCGGTGGCGGTGGATAATGCATTGAATCCCGTGAGAGGGGATGGGCTCAGGATTTTTGATTTAGAGAAAGGGCCGTCGGATTAGGGCATTGTCCAAAAATTTAGATTTTTCCGTCGTGGAGCCGCGGCCCTGCAAATGGGCGCCGCGGCGCTCAAACTTCTGGACTTCTTCTGATCTTTTGGCGTCGCGGCGCTCTGCCGATTTTCTGGAAATCCTTGGCTTATCTTCAGTTTTCGCCCTCCAAGTTCTTGGCCTTGCACCTGTCATCACAACACATAGCACTACCTCCGTGAGACTGTTCTAAGTAAAGACTAATTTCATTAAAGTAAATAAAATTGAAATACCTTGGGTTGCCTCCCAAGTGGCGCTGTCTTTAACGTCTTTTAGCCGAACGCAAGTTCCTTAACTCAAGAAGTGTGGGGTAGATTAACCCCACAACCAATCCATTTTTTTCCACATTTTTCTTTTTCTTCTTCTGTTTCTCTTTTTAAAATTATTTTCAAGGGAAGGTTCAGGAACACATACCTGCTTTGGCGGAGGTTCAACATCATGTACTTGCTTTGGTGGGCCTATCTCCCTTGGTTTGGCTTGCACTGGCTCACAGGGGGTTCTGATGGTGCTGATTGCAAAGCACCTGCTCATGACTGGTGGCTCAATAACGTGTTTAAACACTTTAAACATCATTTCTTCGCTCTCCACCCTCAATGTCAGCTCTCTTTTTTCTACATCGATCAGGGCTCTCCCTGTCTCCAAGAACGGTCTCCCCAATATGATGGGGATCTCTGCATCCTCTTCCATGTCAAGAATGAGAAAGTCCGCAGGAAAAAAGAATTTTCCTACTTTAACAAGTGATCGGTGTATTTTATATACACTTTTTGAGTCAGTTTTAGTTAGTCTTTTGTCCTTTTTTGTACAAATAAGTGTCGTATTAGGATAGTTTTCCTGTCTTTTGAGTCAAAGTGGTTAAAATGGCCAAATGGCGGAAAATGAGCTAAAAGAGGGCAAAAGAGGAGGTTCCAGAGCTAAAAACAGAGAAAGTGGCGAACGAGGCAGAATCACGGGTCAGCGCCGCGCCATGCCAACACAGCGGGCCGCGCGCCAATATCCGAGAGGCCGCAGGTCCCAGCTGCCGCGCGCGCCATGTCAACAGGTGCAGGCCCGCGACGCCTAATCATCAGAGAGGCTAAAGAAGGCGAGGCCGCGCGGCTGCACTACAGAGAATCAGGGTCGCGGCGCCAATTCACCCGAAGGACCACAGAAGTTCCGGCGTCGCGGCGCCGAAAGCAGCGCCGCGGCACCGACGCGGGAAAAATCAGGGTTTTGACGATTTTCTGGGCCAGGCCTGCAGGGAAAATAGAGAGGCGGTTTTCAGCCTATAAAAGGAGAACCCTAGGCAGATTTTAAGGGTTCCCCTTCTTGCACAACTCAAGATTCTTACTTGGAGTTTGGAGACCATAATTTAGTACTTTCTTTTCCTTTTTCTTTTCTTTATTTCAGTTTTTGTCTGATGACTTTTGAATTAGTTCTTGTCATGTCAATGGCTAGGAACTAATTCTCTTATAGGGCTTTCCATGTTAATTCTCTAGAAACTTATGTTATGAATTAATGCATGTTTATGGTTATTATTCTTCTTTGAGAGATTTATCCAATAATTGCGTTGAATGCTTGGTAATTAATTGACAACTAATTATCACTATATGATTTCTAATTTACTTCGAAATGAGAGATTGTGAATATCTTTGTAAGTTGGGTAGACATTCTGGATTGGGGATGAAAATAACTCAATTATTTATGTAAGCGTTAATGAGAGGCTTAAAACCTTAATTTTGCGTAGTGCGTGACGGTTAACTAGGTTTTTGTTCTTAATCCTCCTATAGAGTTATCCTTATCACAAAGGTAGGTAAGGTGCAATCTGAGGTTGAGTGTTTATATATCCTTAACGGAATATAAAACGATTTCAGAACTCGCTTTCTCCGAAAGAAGAAGTCCATAATTCATTGCATTAATAAATAACATAAGCGGATAGTTGAAGAGACATGGAAGCCCTATTCCTATCACATCTGAAGTAAACTCATTAGTTAAATTAGTCTTTATAATTCTTAGTTATAAACAACAAATCCAAATATCAATTGCCAAATAGATACCAAAAGATAGACAGTTGATACTTGAACCCTAATCCTTGTGGACGATATTCGGTCTTACCAGGACTATATTACTTGTCACGATAACGTGCACTTGCGTTAAAGTTTGTGCATCTTTTCGCGCATCAAGTTTTTGGCGCCGTTGTCGGGGATTAGGCATAGCTCAATATCAAATTTATCTATTTTTAATTTCTAATTTGTTTTTTTTTTTTTTTTTAGTTTTAATTTTCACGTTTTTCGTTATTTTTGGTAAAAATCAGGGTGCCGTGATTTGTTGTCTGTTTTTAATCTATTTCAGGAAATCAGTTTATGCGAAGGAGAAGAGGAGCAGACACTCTTGTTCCCTTCAATCCAGAAATTGAGAAAACATGTAAACAGAACAGAAAGAATCAGCGGATTGCAACCTTGATAGAGATGGACGGTGTCCAAAACAACAACATGATGAGAGAAGGGTTAGGAGAAAATCAACCCAATCCAGCAATACCTCGGCAAGTACCTATGGATGTCGAGGAAAAAGTTCAAGTCCAGGCAGAAAGGAGCTTGGGAGACTACGTGCTGCCTAGAGTGAATGGAGCACAGACATGTATTAGGCTCCCTGCCATAGGAGCAAACAACTTCGAAATAAAACCAGCGATTCTGAGCATGGTACAACACACAGTGCAATTTGGAGGACTGCCATCGGAGGATCCACATATGCACATAGCTAATTTCTTGGAGCTATGTGCAACTTTCAGATATAACGACGCATCGATGATGCCGTCAGATTGAGGCTCTATCCCTTCACTCGTGGATAGAGCAAAAGTATGGTTGAATTCCCGTTTACCGATTCGATTTTTACATGGCACGAGCTGGCACAGAAATTCCTAGCCAAGTTTTTTCCCCCATGCAAAGCAGCAAAATTGAGAGGGGAGTTGAACAATTTCTACCAAGCAGATGGAGAGTCCTTATATGAAGCTTGGGAAAGGTTCAAGGACTTGCAAAGAAAATGCCCACATCATTGCATTGAGTTGTGGAACTTGGTCCACATCTTCTACAACAGGTTGAGCAGTACAACCAGAACCATCATAGATGCAGCAGCAGGTGGGGCATTGATCGGTGTATTTTATATACACCTTTTGAGTCTGTTTTAGTTAGTCTTTTGTCCCATTTTGCACATATAAGTGTCGTATTAGGATAGTTTTTCTTTCTATTGAGTCAAAGTGGTTGAAATGGCCAAATGGCGGAAAAGGAGCAAAAAGAGGGCAAAAGAGGAGATGCCAGAGCTGAAAACAGAGAAAGTGGCGAACGAGGCTGAAATCCAGACCTGCGCCGCGGCGCCTCCTGCAGTCAGAAGCAGGGCCGCGGCGCCTATTATTCAGAGAAGCTGCAGAAGATTCAGCGCCGCGGCGCCCTCAGAGACCAGAAACAGGGCCGCGGCGCCTAAACATCCGAGAAGCCACAGGAGTTGCAGCGCCGCGGCGCCCTCAGACAGCAGATATCAGGGCCGCGGCGCCAAAACACCCGAAGTATTGCAGAACTGACAGCAGGGCCGCGGCGCCGACGCGGAAAAATTAGGTCTTTTGACGGATTTTTGGGCCAGGCCTGGAAGGAAAAGAAGGGAGGCGTTTTAAAACTATATAAGGAGAACCCTAGGCAGTTTTTGAGGGTTCCCCTTTCTTGCACAACTCAAGATTCTTGACTTGGAGTTTGGATACCATTAGCTTAGTAATTTCTTTTTCCTTTCCTTTATTTATTTCAGTTTTTGCATGATGAACTTTGAATTAGTTCTTGTCATATTCATGGCTAGGAACTAATTCTCTTATAGGGCTTTCTATGTTGAATTCTTGAACCTTATGTTATAAAGTAATGCATGCTTATGGTTATTATTCTTATTGAGAGATCTATCCAATAATTGAGTTGAATTCTTGGTAGCTAATTGACAACTAGTTATCACTATATGATTTCTAATCAGATTCTGAAAAGGAGGGATTGTGAATATGCTGTAAGTTGGGTAGACGGTCTTGAATTGGGGATGAAAATACCTCAATTAGATTTGTAGCGTTGATGAGAGGCTTAACAACCCTAATTTTGCGCATTGTGCGTGACGGTCAACTAGGTTTTTGTGCTTAATCCTCCTATAGAGTTACCCTTATCAGCGAAAGTTAGGTAAGGAACAATACTGGGGTTGAGTGTTTATATAACCCTAACGGGAGTATAAAACGATTTCGTAAACCTGCTTTCTCCAAAAGAAGAACACCATAAGTAATGCATTAACAAGTAACACAAGCGGATAGTAAGGATACATAGAAGCCCTATTCTCATCACATCTGAAGTAATTCTTTACATTTAAATAGCTTTTGAAATTCTTAGTTATAAACAACCAATCAAATATTAATTCACCAAATAGATACTATAAAATAGATAGTTGGTACTTGAACCCTAATCCTAGAGGACGATATTCGGTCTTATCTAAGACTATACTACTTGATACGATAACGTGCACTTGCGTTTAAAAGTGTGTGCATATTACGCGCATCAAGTTTTTGGCGCCGTTGCCGGGGACTAGGCATTAGTTCAATATCAAATTTATCTATTTTTAATTTCTAATTTGGTTTTATGTATAGTTTTTTTTTAATTTTGTTTATTTTATGTATTTATTGTGTGAAAACAAGGGTGCCGTGATTCTTTGTTGGTTTTGATGCATCTCAGGGATCCTGAAGATATGGATTTCTACTGTCAATATGATCGAGCTCCAACCATGTATAAGAGAGGAGGAATTACGAGAAACTCTACTCGGTCCTATGAGGTCCCAAACTCTGGTTCATGGACGAAATGAGGTTGGGTATAAAGAAGTTGGAAACGCAAATAGCGAACTCGCGATCATATTCAACAAATAACAGCAAATTGAGGAGCTGAATCACACCCAACTATTGAGGAATTTGGTGAGATAGCCGTGTAGAAGGAAAAGATTGCAAATCCAATTATTCACCTTCGATTCTGTGGAAATTCTTTTCATGCACCTATCACGTAAGAAACACCACTAGCTATCACGAATGACTCCCAATTAGGAATTGCATACCATCAAGGGCAACCCCTGAGTCAAGAGATGTAGAGAATTTCACGGTTTCCTACAAAATAAGAAGCCTAAAAGACAAACTCATCTTGTGTGCTTGGGGGATACTTGTATGTTTAAGGCCCTTGTTTGAACAAATAGTTATAAGGAAATTGAGACCTATAGCAATAAATCTGTGGATTGCAAGCGTCAGTAAGTATCCAATGGGCACTCGTAAGGTTAATCGTCCCGCTAAAAGACGTAAAGACAAGCTTGTTGGGAGGCAACCCAACGTTTTCAATTATGTTATTTTAATTTCAGCCTTTAGTTTATTTTATTTTGTCTAGAACAATCTCACGGTCATGGGGTCTTGTGTTTGAGCTGTGATTGATAGGTACAGGGGAATGAACTGAAGGCGAAAAACTGAAAGAAAGTCAGGATTTCCAGAAAAGCGGGTAGGCCATGCTACTGGTTAGGCTGGGCGCTAAAAGAGCTGAACAGCACAGAATTTAGCCATGGCGCCAGAGAAGGGCCATGCGGTAGAATTCGTAAAATTTGCAGAATTTAGCGCCGCGTACTGCGAGCAGGCCGCGCTCGAAAGTCCCGGCGAGCGCGGATGTTTGGCGCCGCGCCTAAAAGGCTGCACGGCGCCGGGGAATCCGAAATTTAAAACGCCTAAAACTGGACCCGCCCCAAAGAGCGGACGGAGAGCAACAACAGAAGAGAGGCAACCATGGATGAAGATGAGCCGAAATAGGGCTCATATGAGGCGAGACCTAGCCACCGCCAACCACGTAAGAACCTTCAGAGCCCACAATGGGCAATTGTACCAACACCGTAAGGAGATGATGCAGACCTTTCAAACAAGAGTACAAGGACAAGAAGAAACAAGGCAACAAATCGACGAGCTGAGTGCCTTGTTCAACCAATGGTCGATGCATTATCCACCGCCACCACCACCATTTTAGCCAAAGTTTGTAAGTGTCTTATTTTCTTTACTGTCTTTGAGTCTACACACATTGGGGACAATGTGTGATTTAAGTTCGGTGTGTTTTTGTGTTTTAGTTTTTATTTGTGTCATGTTATGTTTTATTTAAATCTTTTTATTTGTTTTATGTTTATTTTGAGTCACCAAAATTTTTTCTTTCTTGAGTCATAATTGCCTGTCAAAGATCATGTATGCTGTAGTTGCTAGAAACACCTAGTGAAGTAATGTGGAATAATGTAAAGGAATTGAATCAACTAATCTAAACACTTAGGTTAGATATGCCAAAAGCTCACAAAATCTGTCTATTTGGAGTTTCTTGCTTGAGTTATGCATGCTAAATGATAAATGCTTATGTGTTATGAGTGCTTGCTATTTGAGGCGAAATAGTTAGGATATGCATGTTAGTGAGATGACTCAGGCATTTCTTTGATAGCCAATTCTTACCATTCTTTTCTATCCCGTACTTTAAAAATATCCCTAGTCAGCCCCATTGAGCCTAAATTTGAAACTTCTTCTTTGACACCCCATATTCCCACAAAATTATGCCATAAGTGAAAATATGAAATAGGGGAGTACATTGTGTTAAAAAGAAGAAACAAAAAGAGTGAACAAGTTTGATGCACCCTAATGGAAAAGTAATAAGAAAGAGGCAAAAGCCTAAGTTTGGGGGTGCCTATTTGTATAATACACTTCACTCTCCCAAAACAAAAGATGGAAGGATAGAATTGAAGTGAAGGAAAGAATCAAAAGAAAAAGGGAAAATTGAAAAGCCAAAGCGCTTATGGTACGTAAAAATGAGCCTAAATGCCTATCTTTACCAACCCCTACCTAAGCCTACATTACAACCTCAAAGTCCTCAAGATCTCTTTTATGCATATCCAGAAATAGTGGAGAATAGCAAGTAAGCATGCCATAGGAATTCTTGAATTTATATGCATGATTTAGTATATTGACTTCCATTTAAGCATGATAAGTATGAGTTTGCGAAATATCTAGCTCAATGTGTTGAAATTCCATGCTATATGTTCCTGCATATTATTCTGCTAACCTTCATGTTTTTCTAGTTAACATCTATGCAAAGAAAAGTGATTAATGACAGGAGTCCTTTATTTTTCATTCTTTTGAGTCTTTTATTGTATTTCTTTCTATCTTTGCTCGAGGCGAGCAAAGGTTAAGTTTGGGTATTTGATCGGTGTATTTTATATACACCTTTGAGTCTGTTTTAGTTAGTCTTTTGTCCCATTTTGCACATATAAGTGTCGTATTAGGATAGTTTTTCTTTCTATTGAGTCAAAGTGGTTGAAATGGCCAAATGGCGGAAAAGGAGCAAAAAGAGGGCAAAAGAGGAGATGCAGTGAAAACAGAGAAAGTGGCGAACGAGGCTAAAATCTGCACCAGCGCGCGCCTCGCAGCCAAAGCGGGTCGCGCGCCTATTATTCAGAAGTCGCAGAAGATCCAGCGCGCGCGCTTCAGAGACGAAAGGCCGCGCGCGCTAAACATCCGAGAAGCCACAGAGTTGCAGCGCCGCGCGCCTCGCATGCCAGATATCGGGCCGCGCGCCAAAACACCCGTATTGCAGAACTTTAGCCGCGCGCCGACAGCAGGCGCGCGCCGACGCGAAAAATTAGGTCTTTTGACGGATTTTTAGGCCAGCCCGAAGGAAAAGAAGGAGGCGTTTAAAACTATATAAGGAGAACCCTATGCGCTGGGGTTCCCTTTCTTGCACAACTCAAGATTCTTGACGTGGAGTTTGGATACCATTAGCTTAGTAATTTCTTTTTCCTTTCCTGTATTTATTTCAGGTTTTGCATGATGAACTTTGAATTAGTTCTTGTCCTCTTCATGGCTAGGAACTAATTCTCTTATAGGCTTTCTAGGTTGAATTCTTGAACCGTAAGTTATAAAGTAATTCATGCTTATGGTTGTTAGTCATATGGAGAGATCTATCAAAGAATTGAGTTGAATTCTTGGGAGCTAATTGACAACTAGGTATCACTATAGGATTTCTAATCAGATTCTGAAAAGGAGGGATTGTGAATATGCTGTAAGTTGGGTAGACGGTCTTGAATTGGGGATGAAAATACCTCAATTAGATTTGTAGCGTTGATGAGAGGCTTAACAACCCTAATTTTTCGCATTGTGCGTGACGGTCAACTAGGTTTTTGTGCTTAATCCTCCTATAGAGTTACCCTTATCAGCGAAAGTTAGGTAAGGAACAATACTGGGGTTGAGTGTTTATATAACCCTAACGGGAGTATAAAACGATTTCGTAAACCTGCTTTCTCCAAAAGAAGAACACCATAAGTAATGCATTAACAAGTAACACAAGCGGATAGTAAGGATACATAGAAGCCCTATTCTCATCACATCTGAAGTAATTCTTTACATTTAAATAGCTTTTGAAATTCTTAGTTATAAACAACCAATCAAATATTAATTCACCAAATAGATACTATAAAATAGATAGTTGGTACTTGAACCCTAATCCTAGAGGACGATATTCGGTCTTATCTAAGACTATACTACTTGATACGATAACGTGCACTTGCGTTTAAAAGTGTGTGCATATTACGCGCATCAGGCATTCATGAGGAAAACAGCCCACGACGCTCATGAGTTATTGGAAGATATGGCCACCAACAACCATGTCACAGAAGAGAGGTCGACAAGTGGGAGAAGAACAGTGGGAGTCCACGAAATAAATGCTATTGCTGCCTTGAACGCCCAAGTGGACCTTTTGGCAAAACAGTTGCAGCAACATACAGTGTCAGTGAATGCGGTGCAGATGCCTAAAAGTTGTGAAATATGTGGTGGCCCACATACATTTGATAGGTTTCCTTCAGTTGATCCCAATAATATACCAATGGAGCAGGCAGAGTGTCAGGCCGTGGGTAATTATCAGAGACCACAGAACAATCCATACTCCAACACTTATAATCCAGGGTGGAGAAATCACCCAAATTTCTCATGGAGAGGAGACCAGGGGCAGCAGAATCAATACAGGGCGAGATCAACCCAGAGAACCAAAATCAGCAGCCCTTTACTCAGGCCCAGCATCCTCAACAGTTCAATGCACCGGTTCAGCAAGAAAAGCCAGACGAGCTAAAAGCGGCGACTTGCCAACGCCTGCACTCGATTCATGTGAAGCTAGATCCTCGTTCAGAAACTTGGAGACACAAGTGGGTCAGCTAGCAAAGCAGGAAAACAGCAGGCCACAGGGTACATTGCCAAGCACTACAGAGGTAAATCCGAGGAAGCGATGTCGATGCAATTGACAAGTGGACAAGAGCGAAGAATCTCTTCAGCCAATAGTTGAAAAAAGGGCAGAGATAGAAAAAGAGAAAGTGGTTGAACCTAGCCCAGTGGTAGAGAAAACTCCAGAGAAGGAGTATACAGAAAAGATCCCTTTCCCCCAGAGATTACAGCGAAAGGCGGTTGATAAACAATTCTACAAATTATTGGAGATATTCAGGAAGCTGCATATCAACATACCTTTTATAGAGGCTTTGGAGCAGATGTCTTCCTATTTCAAGTTCATGAAGGAAATATTGGGGAAGAAGAAGAAGTTGGCGGAATATGAGATAGTAGCACTAACAGAAGAGTGTAGTGCTATCTCGCGAAAAGTTGCCACCAAAACTAAAGGATCCAGAAGCTTTACACTACCTTGCACAGCCGATGGTGACTTGCAACAGAGCTCTGTGTGATTTAGGGGCAAGTATAAATCGATGCCTTATCGCATTTAAAAGATGGAGTCATGAGGCCAAACCAACCACAGTAAGCCTGCAGCTGGCCGACAGGACAGTGGTTCATCCAAGAGGCAAGATCGAGAACGTGATTGTGAAAGTAGGAAAATTCTTCTTTCCTGCAGACTTTCTCATTCTTGATGTGGAAGAAGATGCGGAAATCCCTATCATATTGGGGAGACCATTCCTAGCAACGGGGGGAGCTTTGATTGATGTTGAAAGATGAGAGCTGACATTAAGGGTGGAGAATGAAGAAATGGTGTTTAAAGTTTTTAAACACGTCATTGAGCCACCAAACATGAGCAGGTGCTTTGCAATCAGCACCATCAAGCCCCCCTGTGAGCCATTACAAGTCAACCAAAGGGAGATGAGCCCACGAAAGCAGGCATGGTTTGTCAAACCCCCACTGACGCAGGTATGTGTTCCTGAACTCCCCCTTACTGATAATGCTAAGAAGAAAAAAAGAAAAAAAAACGCAAAATGTGGAGGAAATGGATTAGTTGGGGGCTTGATCCACCCCACGGTTATTAAAACTAAGGAACTTGCGTCCGACTAAAAGACGTTAAAGACATCACTACTTGGGAGGCAACCCAAGGTATTTCAGTTTATTTTATTTTAATATAGTAGTTTTTATTAAGAACGGTCTCACGGAGGTAGTGTTTGTGCTATGATTGACAGGTACAGGCCAATAAACAAGGCGGCAAAATCAAGAAAAGCGGATTTCGGGAAAACGGGTTAGTGTCGCGGCGCCCAGGAGCACGGCCGCGGCGCCCAAAGAACTTAAGAGGCGCTGAAGTTTAAGGCCATGGCGCCAGAGCGGGCGCGCCAAAAACCGAAAAAATGCCAAGTCTAAAGCCGCGCGCTCAGAATGTGGCCGCGCGCAGAAAGTCCCGAAGGTGCACATCAGCCGCGGGCGCAAAAGAAGGCGCGCGCCGCGAAATCCAGAAACTTAAAAACGCCCAGAAATCAGATCTGCCCCAAATTCAAAACCAAAAACCTAACCCCCTCCTCCAAAAACACACGAAAATCCAAAAAAATTGCCCACAAATCCAACCCAACCACAACCAAAACTCTTAAATTCCTAAAAACCCTTAGTTTTCTCAAACAACAAAGCTCCATTCCATAGCCTCAAACCACCATTAGAAACAAGAACAGCTTGAATCTTCTCATAAAAAGGTAATATTTTTCTGTTCTTGAGATCTTTACTGAAGTCACAGGAGGTAGTAGTTTGAAAGAGTATTGTAGTTGTGAAGTAGTTTGGGTTCTGAAAAATTGATTGTGAAGTTTGGAGAAAGAGTAGAAAAGGAGGGTGTGGGTATTGAGTAGTAGAATTGAAGTTTGGGGGTGTTTTGTGTTTTAGCTGCTAGATTGTTGATTGTGTTAGAGAACATTTGTGCAATTAAGATTGTAAGCTGCAGAAACTGTTGTTTACCATGTCCACCAGAAAGAGAAGAGCCTCCACATCTACCCCAGCCCCACATTACGATGATACTAGGTTTGTGAGCTACCAAGTTTTCCAAAGATACAAAAAGCTTTATACCAGACCCTTAATCCCTGAAAGGGGAATGGACTATCAGAGGGAGTCGTTTGGGGAAGAGGATGTTTATGAGCCCATTCGGGCAATGATTGAGTTGAGGGGGTGGAGGAGATTTGTAAATCCGGAGAAGATAGCACCAGTGAACACAACAATGGTGCGTGAATTCTATGCTAACTTTCCGGAGAGGGTGGAAAGGGGATGCTTTGTGAGGGGAAGATATATGCATGTGACGGCAGACGCGATAAATATGGCTCTAAAGACGGTTGATGTTGAAGAAAGTGATGATTGGAACCACTTTAGAACATGGTCTAGAAGCACCTCCAACATCGACTGGAATGCCGTCGCAGACACAGTGAGCTACCCTGGGGCTGCTTTTGATATTGCAAGAAATGGGTCAAGAGCACTAAGCAGGTGCCAATTCAACAAAGCAGCCAAGGGTTGGCTATATTTCGTCAGCGCCCGCATGATTCCATCCACGCACTTCACCAGAGTGCCAGAAGATAAGATTAAGCTGATATATGGAATTATGAGGGGGATGACGATTGATGTGGGGAAATAGATAGTGCAGAGCATTGAAGAGATCAGCAGATTGGTGACAACAAGTGGATTGAGACATGACTCACTTATCACGAATTTGTGCCACATGAATGGGGTCCCAATCCTACCCACTGATACTAATGAAAGAAACCAACTGCTTGTGTCCTATGGGTTAGTGCACTCTTTCCCAGACCCAAGCCCCCCAGCAGCCAGAAGAAGAGCACAACCAGCAGCAGCAGCAACAGCAGCAGAGGCCGCAACGAACGAAGATGAGCCTGAAATAGGGGCTCAATATGCGGCAGGACCTAGCCACCATACAACCACAGAAGTAGAACCTTCAGTGCCCATGATGGAGCAATTGCTTCAGAATCAGATGAGGATGATGTAGAGTTTGGACACAGTGATCCACGAACAACAAGAAACAAGGCAACAAATCAACGAGATGAGTTCCTTGTTCAGTCAGTGGTCCATGCACTATCCCATGCCACCGCCACCACCACCATTTTAGCCAAAGTCTGTAAGTGTCTTATTTCTTTTATTGTCTTTGAGTCTACACACATTGGGGACAATGTGTGATTTAAGTTTGGGGTGTTTTATTTTGTTTTATTTGTGTCTTGTTTTATTTGTGTCATGTTATGTTTTATTTAAGTCTTTTGATTGTTTTTTATGTATTTTTGAGTCACAATTTTTTTTCTTTTTGAGTCATAATTGTCTGTCAAAAGATCATGTATGTTGTAGTTGCTAGAAACACCTAGTGAAGGAAGGTGGAATAATATAATGGAATAAAAACAACTATCTAAACACTTATGTTAGATATGCCAAAAACTCACAAAATCTGTCTATTTGGAGTTTCTTGCCTAAATTATGCATGCTAAATGATGAAAACTTATGTGTTATGATTGCTTGCTATTTGAGGCGAAATAGTTAGGATATGCATGTTAGGGAGATGACTCAGACATTTCTTTGATAGCCAATTCTTACCATTCTTTTCTATCCCGGACTTTAAAAGTATCCCTAGTCAGCCCCTTGAGCCTAAAATTGAAACTTCTTCTTTGACACCCTATATTCCCACAAATTGTGCCATAAGTAAAAATGTGAAGTAGTGGAATAAATTGTATTAAAAAAGAGACAAAAAGAGTGAATGAGCTTGTTGCACCCCAATAAAAAAGTAATAAGAAATAGGCAAAAGCCTAAGTTTGGGGGTGTCTGTCATTATTATACATTTCACTCTCCCAAAACAAAAGAGGGAAAAGATAGAATCGAAGTGAAGGAAAGAACACAAATAAAAAGGGAAATACTGAAAAGCTAAAGAGCTTATGGTACACGAAATGAGCCTAAAAATGCCTATTTTTACCTACATATACCTAAGCCTACATTACAACCCTTAAAGTCCTGAAGATCTCTTTTATGTATATCCAAGATTAGTGGAGAATAGCAAGTAAGCATGCCATAGGAATTTTTGAATTTATATGCATGATTTAGTATATTAACTTCCATTAAGCATGATGAATATGAGTTTGCGAAATATCTAGCTTAATGTGTTTAGCGTGCTGAAAATTTCATGCTATATGTTCCTGCATATTACTCTGCTAACCTTCATGTTTTTCTAGTTAACATTAATGCAACAAAAGTGATCAATGTCAGTGAGTCTTTTATCTTTCGTTTTTTTTAGTCTTTTATTTCTTTCTTTCTATCTTTGCTCGAGGGCGAGCAAAGGTTAAGTTTGGGGGTATTTGATCGGTGTATTTTATATACACTTTTTGAGTCAGTTTTAGTTAGTCTTTTGTCCTTTTTTGTACAAATAAGTGTCGTATTAGGATAGTTTTCCTTTCTTTTGAGTCAAAGTGGTTAAAATGGCCAAATGGCGGAAAAGGAGCTAAAAGAGGGCAAAAGAGGAGGTTCCAGAGCTAAAAACAGAGAAAGTGGCGAACGAGGCAGAATCGCGGGTCAGCGCCGCGGCGCCTCATGCCAACAGTAGCAGGGCCGCGGCGCCCAATATCCAGAGAGGCTGCAGAAGTCCCAGCGCCACGGCGCCTCATGTCAACAGGTGTAGGGATGCGGCACCTAATAATCAGAGAGGCTACAAAAGAAGGAGCGCCGCGGCGCCCACAGACTACAGAGAATCAGGGCCGCGGCGCCAATTCACCCGAAGGACCACAGAAGTTCCGGCGCCGACGCGGGAAAAATCAGGGTTTTGACGATTTTCTGGGCCAGGCCTGCAGGGAAAATAGAGAGGCGGTTTTCAGCCTATAAAAGGAGAACCCTAGGCAGATTTTAAGGGTTCCCCTTCTTGCACAACTCAAGATTCTTGCTTGGAGATTGGAGACCATAATTTAGTACTTTCTTTTCCTTTTTCTTTTCCTTTTTCTTTTCTTTATTTCAGTTTTTGTCTGATGACTTTTGAATTAGTTCTTGTCATGTCAATGGCTAGGAACTAATTCTCTTATAGGGCTTTCCATGTTAATTCTCTAGAAACTTATGTTATGAATTAATGCATGTTTATGGTTATTATTCTTCTTTGAGAGATTTATCCAATAATTGCGTTGAATGCTTGGTAATTAATTGACAACTAATTATCACTATATGATTTCTAATTTACTTCGAAAGGAGAGATTGTGAATATGTTGTAAGTTGGGTAGACATTCTTGGATTGGGGATGAAAATAACTCAATTATTTATGTAGCGTTAATGAGAGGCTTAAAAACCCTAATTTTGCGCATGGTGCGTGACGGTTAACTAGGTTTTTGTTCTTAATCCTCCTATAGATTTATCCTTATCACCGAAAGGTAGGTAAGGTGCAATACTGGGGTTGAGTGTTTATATATCCTTAACGGGAATATAAAACGATTTCGTAAACCTGCTTTCTCCGAAAGAAGAAGTCCATAATTCATTGCATTAATAAATAACATAAGCGGATAGTTGAAGAGACATGGAAGTCCTATTCCCATCACATCTGAAGTAAACTCATTAGTTAAATTAGTCTTTATAATTCTTAGTTATAAACAACAAATCCAAATATCAATTGCCAAATAGATACCAAAAGATAGACAGTTGATACTTGAACCCTAATCCTTGTGGACGATATTCGGTCTTACCAGGACTATATTACTTGTCACGATAACGTGCACTTGCGTTAAAGTGTGTGCATCTTTTCGCGCATCAACAAGCACATCCTCAATATTCCCCTTTGGGTGCACCACTGTTCTATCGGCTTGTTGCAAGCTCACCGTGGTTGGTTTTGCCTCACCTAACTCCAACCGTTTAAACACTGACAAAGGCATCAAATTTATGATTGCCCCTAAATCACAAAGGGCCCTGTTGCATGTCACCTTGCCAACTGTGCAAGGAAACGTAAAGCTCCCTGGGTCTTTTAGTTTAGGGGGCAACTTCTTCTGCAGGATAGCACTGCACTCCTCAGTCAGTGTCACCATCTCATATTCTGCTAGTTTCTTCTTCTTCCCCAAAATCTCCTTCATGAATTTAAAATAGGAAGGCATTTGCTCAAACGCCTCTATGAAGGGTATGTTGATATGTAACTTTCTGAACGTATCCAAAAACTTGGAGAATTGTTTATCAACTACCTTCCTCTGCAGTCTCTGTGGAAACGGGATCTTCTCAGTATACTCCTTCTCTGGAGCTTTCTCTACTACTGGACGAGCTTCAACCACCTTCTCTTTCTCTATTTCTACCCTTTGTTCAACTGCCGGCTGAGGTGTATGCTGCTCCAACTGTTTACCACTTCACCGTGTCCGCTGGCATTGTTCTCTAGGGTTCATCTCTGTGTTTCTTGGCAGTGTACCATGTGGCCTGTTGTTCGATAGCTTTGCTAGTTGACCCACTTGTGTTTCCATGTTCCTGAACGACGATCTAGTTTCTGCCATGAACTGGGTCTGGGAGTTGGTAAGTGTCAACAAAGCTGCTCTCAGCTCGTCTGGCTTTTCTGGCTGAACCGGTGCATTGAATTGTTGAGAAGGTGAGGCCTGAGTGAATGACTGCTGATTTTGGTGCTGCTGATTTTGGTACTGGCCTCTATATTGATTCTGCTGCCCCTGCTCTCCTCTCCATGAAAAATTTGGGTGATTCCTCCACCCTGAATTGTATGTGTTGGAGTATGGGTTGTTCTGGGGTCTCTGATAGTTACCTACAGCTTGGCACTCTACTTGCTCGATTGACATATTATTAGGATCAGCTGATGGGCATCTGTCGAATGTATGTGGACCACCACACATTTCACAGCTCTTTGGCATCTGCACTGCATTTACAGATATTGTATGTTGTTGCAGTTGCTTGGTTAAAAGGGCCACTTGGGCATTCAGGGCAGTGATGGCATCTATCTCATGAACTCTCATTGCTGTTCTTCCACTCATTTGTCTATCTTCTGTGACATGGTTATTGGTGGCCATGTCTTCCAATAAGTCGTGAGCTTCATGGGCTGTTTTCCTCATAAAGGTCCCACCTGCTGCTGCATCAATAATTGTTCTGGTTGTTCCGCTCAGCCCATTATAGAAGATATGGACCAAGTTCCACAACTCAATACTGTGGTGTGGGCACTTTCTCTGCAAGTCATTGAACCTCTCCCAAGCTTCGTATAATGATTCCCCATCGGCTTGGTAGAAACTATTCAGCTCCCCTCTCAACTTTGCTGCTTTGCATGGTGGGAAGAATTTTGCCAAAAATTTCTGTGTCAGCTCTTGCCATGTAAAAATTGAATCAGCTGGCAAAGAATTCAACCATACTTTTGCTCTATCCCTGAGTGAGAAAGGAAAGAGCCTCAATCTGACGGCGTTATCAGTAACACCATTATATCTGAATATTGCACATAGCTCCAAGAAATTAGCTATGTGCATGTGTGGATCCTCTGATGGCAACCCTCCAAACTGCACCGTGTTCTGCACCATGCTTAGAATTGCCGGTTTTATCTCAAAGTTGTTTGCTCCTATTGCAGGGAGCCTAATACATGTTTGTGCTCCGTTCACTGATCGGTGTATTTTATATACACTTTTTGAGTCATTTTTAGTTAGTATTTTACTCATTTTATTTATGTTTAGTACAGTATTAGGGTCGTTTTCCTTTCTTTTGTGTCACAGCGGTCAGAAATGGAGAAATGGCGAAAAGAAGAGAAAATGAGCTTAAGTGAGATGGAATTGCACACAAAAAGGGCCAAGAAATGAAGTCTAAGAAGTTCCGGGAATTATAGAGAAAATCAGACGAAGTCCGGACGAGAAAAAGACGACGAAACGAAAATTCGCCAGAAAAATGTCACCGGCGCCGCGGCGCCGGGAAGCAGAGCCGCGGCGCCCAAAGTGCTGAAAGTCCCGAGAGTTGCTGAATTTGGGTAGCGCCGCTGATCTAGGCGGCATGACGCTGGAATTATGAAGTCTTTGGCCGAATTTGACATGTTTCAGAATCCTAAAGGGATAACTTTTCCTTTCTAAAGGGATAACTTTTCCTACCTAAAGGGAAACCTTTTCCTACCTAAAAACCCTTACCTAAAAGGATTCTAATAACTTTTCCTTTCCTACATAAATCCTTAACCCTTCACCTAAAGGATTCTTTGGCTATAAATACTCTACATCATTAGAAGAATTATTCATTCTCCATTCTACCATTCACCATTCTACATCCATCCTTCCACCAATCCATCTTGTAAATATTCCACAACACAACCCTTGGATGCTTGGCTTGGAGACTCGTTCTTAGTAATTTTCTTTTCTTTCTTTACTTTAATTCAGTTTTTGTATGATGAACATGGAATTAGTTCTTGTCATATTCATGGCTAGGAACTAATTCTCTTATAGGGCTTTCTATGTTGAATTCTTGAACCTTATGTTATAAAGTAATGCATGCTTATGGTTATTATTCTTATTGAGAGATCTATCCAATAATTGAGTTGAATTCTTGGTAGCTAATTGACAACTAGTTATCACTATATGATTTCTAATCAGATTCTGAAAAGGAGGGATTGTGAATATGCTGTAAGTTGGGTAGACGGTCTTGAATTGGGGATGAAAATACCTCAATTAGATTTGTAGCGTTGATGAGAGGCTTAACAACCCTAATTTTGCGCATTGTGCGACGGCCAACTAGGTTTTTGTGCTTAATCCTCCTATAGAGTTACCCTTATCGTGAAAGTTAGGTAAGGAACAATCACTGGGTTGAGTGTTTATATAACCCTAACGGGAGTATAAAACGATTTCGTAAACCTGCTTTCTCCAAAAGAAGAACACCATAAGTAATGCATTAACAATTAACATAAGTGGTTAGTTAGGTTACATAGAAGCCCTATTCTCATCACATCCAAGTAACTCCTTTATATTTACGTCTCTTTAATAATTCTTAGTTATAAACAACCAATCAAATATTAATTCGCCAAATAGATACTAGAAAATAGATAACTGGTACTTGAACCCTAATCCTAGAGGACGATATTCGGTCTTATCTAAGACTATACTACTTGATACGATAACGTGCACTTGCGTTTAAAAGTGTGTGCATATTACGCGCATCAAGTTTTTGGCGCCGTTGCCGGGGATTAGGCAATAGTTCAATATCAAATTATCTATTTTTAATTTCTAATTTGGTTTTAATTTTTTTATTTTTACGTTTTTCGTTATTAAAAAAAAAAAAAAAAAAAAAAAAATCGAGGTGCCGTGATTCGTTGTTGGTTTTGATTTATCTCAGGGATCCTTAAGACATGGATTTCTACTGTCAATATGATCGAGCTCCAACCATAGAGGAAGAGAGGGAGGAATTACGAGAAACTCTACCCAGTCTCACAAGGTCCCAAACTCGGTTCATGGACGAAATGAGGTTGGGTATAAAGAAGTTGGAAACGCAAATAGCAGAACTCGCGATCATATTCAACAAATAACAGCAAATTGAGGAGCACGAATCACACCCAACTATTGAGGAATGCAGCAAGACAGTTGGTGTAGAGAAGGAGAAGAGTGCAGAGATCCAATTATTCACCTTCTTGGATTCCTTGGAAAATCTTTTTCTTGTACCTATTGCAGAAGAAACACCACCAGCTGTCAAAGTTGACTCCCAAACAGGAAGTCAAAACCATCAAGGGCACCCCCTAGAGTTGAAAGATGTAGGGAATCTCACTGATCCCTACATTAGAGAGAACCTAAAAGACAAGCATGTCTTGTATACTTGGGGGATAATCGTATATTTGAGGCCCTTGTTTGAAGCAATTGTTGTAGTTGAAGTGAGACCTGCAACAATAACTCTGCGGATTGCAAGCAGTTCGCAGAAGGATCCAATGGGCACTCGGAAAGGTTAATTGCGTCCGGCTAAAAGATGTTAAAGACAGCGCTTGTTGGGAGGCAACCCAATATTTTTAATTATGTTATTTTAATTCATGTCTTTATTTTATTTTGTCTTGAACAGTCTCACGGTCTTGGGTTCTTGTTTTGTGTTGTTGGATGACAGGTGGACTGAAAGCTGAAACCGAGGAAAAAGGAGCAACAAACGCTGAAAAAAAGGAAAAGCAGTCGTCGCACGCGGCGCTGAGACCGGGCAGCGCGGAACTCAGAGGGCCACAAGATTTAGCAGGCCGCGGCGCTGAATCTCGGCGCGGCGCGGAACTCAGAGAGCCATATTTCCGCAAATTCGGAATTTTTCACCCTAGACTCGCATGACTGGCCGTTGTGTCGAAGTTGTCATTTTTCTTTTATTTTCTTTGAGTCTTGCACACATTGGGGACAATGTGTGATTTAAGTTTGGGGGTGTTTTATTTGTGTCTTGTTATGTTTCAATTAAGTCTTTTTTTATTGTTTTGTGTTTATTTTTGAGTCACAATTTTTATTTTTTTTTCTTTTTTTTTCTTTCTTTTTTTTCATAATTGTCTGTCAAAGATCATGTATGCTGTAGTTGCTAGAAACACCTAGTGAAGGAAGGTGGAATAATGTAATGGAATTAGAAGCAACTATCTAAACACCTAGGTTAGATATGCCAAAAACTCACAAAAATCATGTCTATCGAGTTTCTTGCTTAAAATTGTGCATGCTAAATTATGAAAACCTATGTGTTATGATTGCTTGCTATTTGAGGCGAAATAGTTAGGATATGCATGATAGGAGATGACTCGACATTTCTTTGATAGTCAATTTTACCACTCTTTTCTACCCCGAACTTTAAAAGTATCCTAGTCAGCCCCATTGAGCCTAAAAATTGAAACTTCTTCTTTGACACCCTATATTCCCACAGATTGTGCCATAAGTAAAAATGTGAAGTAGTGGAATCAATTGTGTTAAAAAAGAGACAAAAAGAGTGAATGAGTTTGTTGCACCCCAATAAAAAAGTAATAAGAAAGAGGCAAAAGCCTAAGTTTGGGGGTGCTTGTTATTATAATACTCTTCATTCTCCCAAAACAAAAGAGGGAAAAGATAGAATTGAAGTGAAGAAAAGAACAAAAAGAAAAGGGAAATACTGAAAAGCTAAAGAGCTTATGGTACACAAAAATGAGCCTAAATGCCTATTTTTACCAACCCCTACCTAAGCCTACATTACAACCCTTAAAGTCCTGAAGATCTCTTTTATGCATATTCAGGATTAGTGGAGAATAGCAAGTAAGCATGCCATAGGATTTTTGAATTTATATGCATGATTTAGTATATTGACTTCCATTAAAGCATGATAAATATGAGTTTGCGGAATATCTAGCTCAATGTGTTTAGTGTCTTTGAAAAATTTCATGTTACATGTTCCTGCATATTATTCTGCTAACCTTCATGTTTTTCTAGATAACACTAAATGCAGCAAAAGTGATCAATGTCAGTGAGTCTTTTATTTTTCGTTTCTTGAGTCTTTTATTTCTTTCTTTCTATCTTTGCTCGAGGGCGAGCAAAGGTTAAGTTTGGGGGTATTTGATCGGTGTATTTTATATACACTTTTTGAATCTTTTTTAGTTAGTATTTTACTCATTTCATTTATGTTTAGTACAAGATTAGGGTCGTTTTCCTTTCTTTTGTGTCACAGCGGTCAGAAATGGAGAAATGGCGAAAAGAAGAGAAAATGAGCTTAAGTGAGATGGAATTGCACACAAAAAGGGCCAAGAAATGAAGTCTAAGAAGTTCCGGGAATTATAGAGAAAATCAGACGAAGTCCGGACGAGAAAAAGACGACGAAACGAAAAATGTCACCGGCGCCGGGCAGCAGAGCCGCGGCGCCCAAAGTGCTGAAAGTCCCGAGAGTTGCTGAATTTGCGCCGCGCGACACATGATCTGCGCGCCGACGCGGGAATTATGAAGTGCTGGCCGAATTTGACATGTTTCAGAATCCTAAAGGGATAACTTTTCCTTTCTAAAGGGATAACTTTTCCTACCTAAAGGGAAACCTTTTCCTACCTAAAAACCCTTACCTAAAAGGATTCTAATAACTTTTCCTTTCCTACATAAATCCTTAACCCTTCACCTAAATGATTCTTTGGCTATAAATACTCTACATCATTAGAAGAATTATTCATTCTCCATTCTACCATTCACCATTCTACATCCATCCTTCCACCAATCCATCTTGTAAATATTCCACAACACAACCCTTGGATGCTTGGCTTGGAGACTCGTTCTTAGTAATTTTCTTTTCTTTCTTTACTTTAATTCAGTTTTTGTATGATGAACATGGAATTAGTTCTTGTCATATTCATGGCTAGGAACTAATTCTCTTATAGGGCTTTCTATGTTGAATTCTTGAACCTTATGTTATAAAGTAATGCATGCTTATGGTTATTATTCTTATTGAGAGATCTATCCAATAATTGAGTTGAATTCTTGGTAGCTAATTGACAACTAGTTATCACTATATGATTTCTAATCAGATTCTGAAAAGGAGGGATTGTGAATATGCTGTAAGTTGGGTAGACGGTCTTGAATTGGGGATGAAAATACCTCAATTAGATTTGTAGCGTTGATGAGAGGCTTAACAACCCTAATTTTGTGCATTGTGCGTGACGGTCAACTAGGTTTTTGTGCTTAATCCTCCTATAGAGTTACCCTTATCAGCGAAAGTTAGGTAAGGAACAATACTGGGGTTGAGTGTTTATATAACCCTAACGGGAGTATAAAACGATTTCGTAAACCTGCTTTCTCCAAAAGAAGAACACCATAAGTAATGCATTAACAAGTAACATAAGCGGATAGTAAGGATACATAGAAGCCCTATTCTCATCACATCTGAAGTAACTCCTTTATATTTACGTCTCTTTAATAATTCTTAGTTATAAACAACCAATCAAGTATTAATTCGCCAAATAGATACTATAAAATAGATAGTTGGTACTTGAACTCTAATCCTAGAGGACGATATTCGGTCTTATCTAAGACTATACTACTTGATACGATAACGTGCACTTGCGTTTAAAAGTGTGTGCATATTACGCGCATCATTCACCCTCGGCAGCACGTAATCACCCAAGCTTCTCTCCGCTTGGACCTGAACTCTCTCCTCCACATCCATCGGCATTCTCCGAGGCATTCCTTGGTTAGGTTGATTTTCACCTAACCCCTCTCTCAGCACATTGTTGTTTTGGACGTCGTCCATCTCTATTAAGGCTGAAATTCGCTGGTTCCTTCTGTTCTGTTTACAAATTTTCTCAATATCTGGATTGAAGGGAACAAGAGTGTCTGCTCCTCTTCTCCTTCGCATAAACTGAGCGCCTGAAACAGATCAAAAACAAACCAGCGGATCACGGCACACTGATTTTCACAAAAATAAATAAAAATAAAGACAATAAATAAATAATAATGAAAAAAAATAAAAACCAAATTAGAAATTAAGAATAGATAAAATTGATATTGAACTATGCCTAATTCCCGGCAACGGCGCCAAAAACTTGATGCGCGATTTGATGCACACACTTTAACGCAAGTGCACGTTGTCGACTCAAGTAATATAGTCTTGAAGACCGAGTTATCGTCCTCAGGGATTAGTGTTCAAGTACCAACTTCTATTCTTTGTTATCTATTTGGTAAACGATATTTGCGTTGTTGATTATGACTAATAATTATAAAGACTAATTAACTATGTGTTTACTTCAGTAATGAGGGAAATAGGGCTTCCAAGTCTCCTCAACTATCCACTTATATTACTTATTAATGCAATCAACTATGGTTCTTCTTCTTTTGGAGATAACAGGTTTACTAATCCGTTTTATACTCCCGTTAAAGCTATATAAACACTCAACCCCAGTAGCGCTCCTTTCTACCTTTCGGTGATAAGGATGACTCTATATGAGGATTAAGAACAAAAACCCATGTTAACGCTACACAAGTAATTAAGGTATTTTTATCCCCAATTCGACCTATGATTACCCAACTACAACATAGTCACAACCTCCTCCTTTCGAAGTTTGATTAGAAATCATATAAATAATGATAATTAATGATCAAGTAATTACCAAGCATTCAAAACAACTATTGGATAAATCTCAACAATAAGAAGAACAACCATAAACATGCATTAATTCATAAAATAAGGTTCAAGTGAATTGACATGGAAAGCCCTATATTAGAATTAGTTCCTAGTCATAGACATGACAAGAACCAATTCAATATCCAACATAAAACTGAAATAAAGTAAAAGAAAAAAAGAAAATTACAAGAGAATGGTCTCCAATCTTGAACTCCAAGATGTGTTGTGTTTGTGCAAGAAAGGGAACCCTTAAAAACTGATCAGGGTTCTCTTTTTATAGCTTCAAAACCGCCCTTAAGGGTTTCCTTCAGGCCTGGCCCATAAATTCGTCAAAACCCTGATTTTTCCCGCGTCGGCGCCGTTCGCATCGGCGCCCGCCACGAATCTCAAACTCGATGATGGTTACCGCGCTCGCAACTCGCTGCGGAGGTGTCGCGGCGCTGGAACTTCTGAAGGCCTCTAGATATTGGGCGCCGAGGCGCCTGGCCCTGTTGGCTGGAGGCGTCGCGGCGCTGCAACAGTGTCTCTGCCTGGTTCGCCACTTTCTCGCATTTTAAGCTCTGGAACCTCCACTTTTGCCCTCTTTTCGCTCCTTTTCCGCCAAAGAGCCATTTTAACCAATTTGACTCAAAAGAAAGAAAATCTATGCTAAGACGACACGTATTTGTACAAAAAGGGCCAAAAGACTCACTAAAAACGACTCAAAAAGTGTATATAAAATACACTGATCAGACACCTTCTCTGAAGCATTCTCTAGGTCTGAAGATACATCCCTAGCATGGCCTTGAGTAGTTGTTGGTGCTCGGTCTCTAGTTGGTACAATATAGCATAGCCTCTACCCCTACCTGAAACCCTGCTTCCTCCACATGCCACAACCCTAGCAGCGAGTGTGGGTACGACTATTAGCTCCCGATTTCTAGCTGCAATAGATCGTGTCATCACCATACATGAGAGTGAAACAAAGAAACTTTACAACCGAATACAATCAATTACGCATGATAAGGAATGAATGATTATAACTTTCTTCAATATCTTAAAGCCTCTCGAATATAGGTACAAATCTCATCGTACTGATTTACAAAACAATTAAACATTGTTCCTATACTCATGAGACCTGTGAACCTAAAGATTTGATATCAATTCATCACAACCCAATTTGCAAAGTTGTGAAAGACTTACTCCCACCCGATAAGCGAACCATCCACAAACGATTAAACAAGTTTAAAACAAGTATACTAAGCGAATAGAATAAAGTCAAACTAATTTTAAAGTCATAAATATGTCTCATAATCATAAATACAAGAAGTAAGTACCAACTCAAAATATGATGTCACAAGTACAAGATATACTAGAATATGAGGTACAAGTTTGGAATAACATCTGAATACACTGTCTAAAAATGAAAAAGACATAAATAAAGTAAAGGGAAAGGAAATCGGTGCCGCAGATCAGCCAATAACACACCCTAAAACCTCCAGATTATTACCTCAATGGTTAGTGAAACTGCGAGTACTAGGGATAGACTATGAACACAAAATGTTGCAGCAAGTGTAGAGTGAGTAAGGGAAAAATAATGTATATTTGTCAACATCGTTGACCGACCCTAAACTAAAATAGTGGCGAGGGTTGATCTTCTGAATACTTACTTCCACACTGAATCACAATCCCACTCAACTAAGTCTCTGAGTTGTATATGCAGTCTTAACTTAGCCACGCGTCCTAATCACAGTGACACGTCTTGCATCATACCATGTGACACCATATCAAGATATTGGTGTGTGGATTAAAGAACGTGTCCATACAATCGATGATACAATAAAAAAAATGTTTTGACCTTAAATCGAATAAAATACACACGAAAAAGAATGAAAGAATGGAATTTTTAAGTGTCCTGTAGCCTTTTTATGATAATTACAGACGTATCTATACCGATCCTCAAGACATCACTTGACAGTAGGGCTGGCCAGTGGGTCGGGCCCACCAGGATCGGGACTGGCCTGTGGAGAGGAGGGACTGGTCTGGTCAGCGGGCCAAAGTGACCGGGACTAGCGGGACGATATGTGTCCCGTCCCGGTCCTGGCCCACAAGGGGCCTGGACGGCCGGACGGTTTTATTTTTTTTTTAAATATTTTTTCACTAAATTAAAAATACTAAATTACTAAAAAAGTAACATTAACATATAGTCATATAGTGATAGTCATAGACTCATATTATACTATTATAATATTATAGTACTATAATTATACTCATATATAATATATTTATAAAGTATGAAGTATAAACTAAATAATTAAACAAAGACAAGAAGAGTGTAAAAAAAAACATCCCAACGCTGTTTTTGTGCCTCTTATATTATTAATTATTTCATTAAAATATACAAGATTCAGAATTACAACATTGTAGTGTACTGTTGTTGAAAAAAATTGCAAAAGGCATAGAAAAATTAAAAAATTGCAATGAAATAAATTACCAATTTGAAAATATTTTTTCTAGTTTCTTTATAATTTCGTGTGGTTCTTCGGTTGGAATTGGTATATCTTGGTCAAATTGTTCCACGTCGCTACTCATGCCTTCAGATAAAATATCATTGTAGTTTTCGTCTTCTTCTTCGTTAATCTCTGGTTGACCGCACCTCCTTCGCTCCGCTCGTATCCAAACGCCGACGTAGAGTCGATGTGTAATCGAGAGAGGTTGAAAATTGAAACTTTGCTCGATAGATTAATCCTCAAGCTAGTTGTCAACTTCACTCCAAATTCTCAAATTAATAAATAGAGTGATTATGTAGTAGACAATGTTGTATATAGAAATTAGAGAAAATGTAGGAAGATTTGTGAGAAATAAGAAGAGAAAATGAGGTATTTATAGTTGGAAAATTGGGTTAAAGTGTAAATATAATAACTTAGGAGTTAAAAATAAATATAAAGGGGGTAGGGGGGGTTGGGGGAGTGGGGGAAGCCAAAAATGGTCGTTGTCTAACGGCCAAAATGTAAAATGGTCGTTAGACAACGACTATTTTTGGCAAATGGCGGGACTGGGGCGGGATCGGGGCGGGATCGGGTCCTGGCGGGATCGGGTCGGGCGGGACCATACCCTGTCCCGCCCCGGTTCGAGCCCCGGTCCCGTATTTTTTTTTAACACGGGGTCGGGACGGGGTCGGGGTCGGGTCGGGACCGGGACGGTGTCGGGTCGGCCCGACCCACTGGCCAGTCCTACTTGAGAGACATTTTCGATGAAAGATAATTAATAAACTTAATAATAAGGGGTAAGGGCATAACAGATGGTATCAAACTTTTAATGTGACGAGCATTAGTACGTGTACCAGTGCCATGATATGGGTATTAGTATGCGGTGTAGTTGTGGGCTGTAACGCAGCAATGCCAAAGCATGTGGCCATTAGATGTTGTATGCTCACATGCCTCATTTTTTATTGTTCAATTGTGTTTGGTACTCTAATAAATTTTGTACACTCGTGATAAATGTGTTGACAAATTTACTTGAACTTATTGGCTATTAAGTATGGATTGTTCATAAATTACTTGGACTTGTTGCATATTAAATCTGGATTGTTGATATATTTACTTGAACTCGTTGGCTACTAAGTCTAAATTATTGACAAACTTACATGGAATTATTGGCTATCAAGTCCAAGTTACGGAGATATTTACTCTCTCGTACAGTCTCGTGGAACTCTGTGTATATACAAGAGCATATGCATTACATTACATTTTATTATTCACTTCTTATCTGATAAATTATTTATATAATTCTCTGATTATTTGATTATCTGAGTATGTGGCTAACTTGGTACTTGATTATCCTCTACTTGGTACTTAGTAGTTCTTTATATGATTAAATGTATGATATTTGAGTAAGGTAAGTTGGTAAGGGTAAAAATAAATTCCTAAATTTCATCACCACTTCTTTCGTTGTGGATCTATGACATATATTTAGTACACATGTTTTTCATACTCATACTACACTTCTTGCACTCTTTATGTGCATATTCGACTCCGAGCACTAGTGAGCAAGGTAGAGTTGTCTGCTATTCCGTAACACCCTCCTCCCTCTATCCTTTTATTATTTAAGTCTTTTATTTGTATTGAGATAATGTACTAGTGGATTTCTGACTTGTACTTTTCTATTCATAGAGGCTCTTGTACTTATGACACCAATCTTAGATGATTTTGGTTGTTTCCGCTCTTCTTATTATAAAATACTTGAGATTAGAAAATTCAAATTATATCTTTACTTTTTCGCTTACTTTAACATAATCGATTCAATAATATTGGGTTGACTTATCTATCAGTTGGAAACATAGGTGCAATCACGATTTGTGTTTATTGGTCGCGAGAGTTTTTCAAAAATCCTAGATTTCTAAGAAGAGGGAGTCCAAGTGTAATTAGACTTTCAATGACATTAATAGTTATTGATACACACCTTCAAATAAGGAAAAAGATTATATAAGATAAAATTTGAATCAATTTTAAATTCCTAAATAGCATAAATTCTTACATACATCAAATTAGGAAAGATTAAATAGGAAAAAATTTATATTAGGAAAAATAATTAAATTACAAATTTGTCCAATGTGAACTCTATTTTTATTTTTAAAGGTTAAAAAGGATAAACGACATTTTGCTTTGAGCTTCGTGCTTTTATAATAGTATAAATATGTATCATTTTGGTCTCGTGATATATGTCGCAATATCTTAAATTATAATGAAGTAATAAGTGTGTATTTGGTCCCTTTACGTAAAAATGCATTATATTTAAACTATTTTTAGAAGTAATTACCCTGAATATCGAGTAAATATTTCTGAAATTTATGAAGGGATCAAAAGTACACGTATCAAGTAATTAACAACAACAACAACAATAATAAATGCAGTGTGTTCCTACAAGGTGGGGTTTGGGGAGGGTAGGTTGTACACAGAACTTTCCCCTACCTTTGTGAGGTAGAGATGTTGTTTTCGATAAACTCTCGGCTCAGAAGAAAAACACATGTCGCGGAAATATATGAAATGAGAGAACAAGTAGCAAGATACAAAATAAATGTGTCAACATTTAGTAATACCCATCAAGAAAATAAAAATGATGTGATATCTGACAACTACAACCAAAAAGAAAAGAAGAGAGGAGTAAAACTCACCCCTCCCCATACTTAGCTACCTACTACTAACCTTCTACTCTAATATTAGACCTCCATATATTTCAATATGGTAAGGACTAGAATTAGAATATTTATAATTGAGGAAAATAATAAAAGAGAAAAAACTACTATGAAAAAAGGGAAGCAATAGTCGCGACTTTTCAGAAGCAATGTCAGAATCCAAAATGGATTACAAATATTTTATAAATAGTGGAATCCCTAGAAAGAACAATACCCACAAAACTACAAAAAGGTGAGTTTTGAGTTTTTCACTGTTGTGCACATTCTCAACCAATTCTTTCTTTATAAGCTTTATGTTTCTAGCAAAAGAAGAACAAGATTCTTCTCTTTTTGTGTTGTTTATGTGATTTTCGTGGGTTTTCTCTGAACGAAATTCAGGTTTTGATGAAGTGTCTGATTTGAGTTTTTTTTTTATTAATTTTTTCGGAGTTTTTGAGGTCTTGATTTCTATCTTTAAAATCAATCTTAGATTTTGCTTTTTGTGTTTTTTCTCTCTTGATAAAGGGATCGTGCATATAACCAAAATCCATCTATTGTTTTTGTTTACCAGATACTTACATCTTTAGATGAGAACACATAAATGGTAGGTGTATGAATTAAGCTCTTTTTTTATAATTATGTTGAGTCTTCTCATGGAGCATTTAATTAGCTTCAATGGTGCTTCTAATAAGATCTAGATCTAGGATTTGAATTTTATGAGTTTGAATTCAATAGGTGTGTTTACCTAAATTGATTTATTTTTTTATTTAATTCAAGTTGTCAGCAACCAAGAGAAGACATATACACATGACACACAATTGCTCTAACGATAATAATCATGGTGAGTTTGATTCACTCTAAATATAGCACTGTCATTCAGTATCTTTGCAATAAAATAGAAATGAGAAAGAAAGAAAAGGAGGCTCGTAAGAACCAAAGAACACAAGTAAGAATTTATGTATTATTTGCTATTTCAAATTGTGTTTAAATTGCTAGAGCCCAATATTAATCCGGACCTTGGGTGCTAAGATGAATTGCGATGAGAATATGAAGTCCAGTGTTGATTTTCACATACAAGATGAGGAACAAAGGTTGCTTAAAAAGATTGAACTAATGATGAAACATATTGATAACTCTGAATTGAATGTTAGAATGTGTTTGTATATTGAACAAAGTGAAACTTTTTGATAGTATATTTTTCGTCTTTTAGGTTCTCATTCACATGTTCAGGTGGTAATCAATGCTTTGGGAAGCACAAAATACAATTTTTATTCACAATTTAAGCTTGTCGTAGTTCTCCTACTAAAATGAGATTTTTCCAAATGAATTGCTAATGCAGAAGCATATGATCCTAAAATATCTACATTGATATTATAATTTTCAAGGAATTGAATTTTGAGGTGCTGACCATTAATGAAAATTGTAAGAGGCGAATTTAGAGGCCAACAATGTTTTGCATGTCCGTTCTTTGTTTTTATCCTATAGGCAACTTGTTGGGAGAAAAGTAGTTTCGTTTTGTATTATTAAGATCTTGTATCAGTTTGTCAATAAAAAAATCTGATTAATACAAGACAAAGACCAGTCTCCTCCCAGCAGATTACCGATAAGATAAAAACTAAAAATGTGCATGTAGAATATTGTTGATCTCTGAATTTGCCTCTTACAATTTCCATCAATGGTCAGCACTTCAAAATCAAATTCCTTGAAAATTATAATAGATATTTTAGGATCATATACTTCTACATTACCAGTTCATTTGGAAAAATCTCGTTTTAGTAGGAGAACTACGACAAGCTGAAATTGTAAATAAAAATTGTAGTTCGTGCTTCCTAAAACATTGATTACCACCTGAACATGTGAATGAGAACCTAAAATGCGAAAAATATATTTTCAAAAAGTTTCACTTTGTTCAATATACAAGCACATTCTAACATTCAATTCAGAGTTCTCAATATGTTTCATCATTGGTTCAATCTTTTTAAGCAACTTTTGTGCCTCATCTTGTATGTGAAAATCAACATTGGAGTTCATATTCTCATCGCAATTCATCTTAGCATCCCAAGGTCCAGATTAATGTCGGGCTCTAGCAATTTAAACACAATTTGAAATAACAAATAATACAAAAACTCTTATTTGTGTTCTTTGGTTCTTACGCCCTCTTTTCTTTCTTTCTCATTCCTATTTCATTCCAAAGATATTGTGGAATTTTACATAAAAAAACACTGAAATTATATATATATAAGTTAAAAATTCATGACGCCAGGAAAATAAAATCTTCCATCGATAATACTAATGGGTTCAAAATTGAAAAATAGAGTATTATAATGAATAAAGAGTTAAATTAATCGAATGAAACCACTTCGTGATAGCTTTCTCCTTATAATTATAAAAGAGCATATCATGCATATACCATGAATGAAATAATCTTTTACTAATTCTACAAATATGTAAAAATATAATTGGACTTGTTTTTTCAGAAGAATTGTACTATGATAATAATTTTATTTTTCTATTAGGGATTAAAAGGATTTTTTAGTTATGGCTCTCTTTTGCCTACGTCATACTCAGATTGAGTATTTAGTTATAAAAAAATTAGCAATTATAGCAAGAATTTATTCCACAATAAGGGAAAGGAGTGTGTGTGAGATGTGAGCACTTGCAATAAATTATTGTATTAGGATGAGACTGTTTCAAACACATTATTCATAGATGTTATGCTCTAATCCAATCAAGAGATAAAAGAAACAAATAAAAACGGATTTCAAATCCAGGTCGAGAGAAATAAACAAGCCTCTTCCTGTAGCAGTAACACTTGCTAGGTTGAAGTGCAAAGAACAAGTGAATAAAAGGGAATTAAATTGAATGAAAATATTAGATTTGGAAAAATCAAATTGTTGGCTCAACATTATAATATATGCATTTGAAATTTTGATGATTTGACAAATAATTTATCCAAAAATTATCAACTGGAGAAATAAGAAGAAAATAATTTGAAAAACAAGACATCCAATCAGATCTCTCCAATGTACTTAATGAAGTAGTCGCAACATACATGGATAATTGATCCTTATGCAACTGGAGACTTAGGATATTTCTTGCGACTTGGAGAAAACGGAATATTGACTGATTCCTATTCTATGAAGAGTTGGATTACAGTTATGGTTATATTCTACAATATACCATAAATTAAATAACATGAAAATTAGCATTGAAGTGGGACAAGGAAGAAGATAGACAAACAAGGAAAAAAGGAATATCCAAATTTTACAAGGTTTGATTTTCGGGTATAATTAATGAAACCAAAGACTTCAAGGATTCAAGAACTAAAGGAGACAACCACTACTATCAGTGCCGGCCCTGAGCAGGGGCAAACATGGCAATTGCCCTGGGCCCAAAATTTAGAGGGCCCAAATTTATTTTTTTTAGTAAGTAAAAAGAGTATTTTTTTACTCTGATCTCTCTCTAATTAATTATGTAGGGGATTTTAGGATCTGAAATTGTGGTGATTTTGATGATATGGTGCTCTCAGAAAAGAGGCCCACTATTTGTCTCGGTCTTCAACCCTTTAATACTTTTTTTCGTGGCACTAGCTAGTTCATTATTGCTTGATGAGACCCTATATCTAGGAAGGTAATTCAAACTCCTTTGAAGTATGATCTTTTTCAGCTTTAGCTAATCTTTAGTAAGTTGAAAATTTAGATGTTAAACTCTTTATATAATTTTCTCAATGCTTGAATATTTAGTTTCAACATGCTTAAAAGTGGTATAAGTACAACAACATACCCAGTGAATTTTCACAAAGTTGATCTGAAGAATGTAGAATGAACGCATTCCTTATCCTTACCTTGGACATAAATTTAACTATTTGCATACTGTGATTATCATTCTATATCGAAAATGAATTTCTTCTTATTAAGTAAATTTAACTTGCCTAACTGTAATAATTTGTAGCAGTTATTAGATTATTATAACTATTAATCCTAAACCAACGATGGTCTGTTCCACTTCCACTCCTCAAAAAGAAGAACGCTTTTGTGCATCTGTTCCACTCCTCTAGGTTTGAATCGATACAATTTATTTGGCTTGAATGTTAAATTTTTAGTTAATTTGAACAAGTTAGATCTTGGTTGAAAAATAAGAGTGAGTTCATCACTAAGTTTAAATATATATACGGCCTAATTTTTACTTTTGCCCTGGGCCCTGAAAAATTCAGGACCGGCACTGACTACTATATGTATACACAGCACGAAGGAGTATTGAAATTCAACCGTAAAGCCAACATTACTACAAATTCTAATGAGCGACAAGTGTGAGCGCAGTCAACACCTTGATCTTAAGAGAGCCAACTATCCAATTAACAAAGAACCTGAGCATATCAAGATATCTATTTAGTTCTTCTCTGGTAATAGTTTAGGTTCTATTGTGGTTCTAGTTATTTACTTTTGCAAGCATTGTGATAATTGTCGTTGGTAAATAATGTTATTGTTACGGCTCACTTTTACGCGAATATAAAAATTACTATCATAACTTGACTCTTTGTTAATTTTAACAGATTCACCACTTAATTACTTTTGAAAATTAGAATAACCGTTTATTTTAAGGTTAGTTCTTCTTAAAAAGTCTTTTTTTAATACCAAAATTTAGGTAAGGACCCTGGTGATTTTACGAGAAAGGTTTTAGGCTCTTCGAAAGAAATTCGCACAATGCAGTTGACCTACGGGCATAAGTTTTGTGGCTAAAAAGTATATGTTTGCTTAAAATTGCGCTTAAAAAGATATGTATGGAAAAAGTGAAATTTAGTACAACCTCGCCTTTACTTGTTCATTCATGGAATATTTTGAAGGAAAATGCTTAAAAGGGGACTTTGAAAATCATTAGATTTTTGATAAAATTGATTAAGTTTGACTCAAATAATTTGAAAAAAAAAGGTTTGAACATTTCATTTTTCTTTTTATACCAAAACACACCCAAAGTCTCCTTTGAATAGAGTCTGACTCAAAATGTAGCCCAAAATAATGTGAGTGCCCATTTGTTTGTTAAAATCATAGTTTTACAAATATAGGCAAGACTTCACTAAAATCCTTTCTACTTCAATTCTTTCAAATAAAAATTCTGTATTCCATAAACCTTTTTTGGCATTTATTTCTTACTAAACAAACTTTGTTGGAAATCCGGAAACCAATTGGGCTTAGGCCAAACTATTTGTAGAAACAGAGCATGTTTTTTTTTTACTTAAAAAACGTTTAGCCAATTGAGAACCTTAAGAAGAATCTATTTCAAATTCATTCTTTTGGTAAAACAAAATCCTCTTGTTATCCTCTTTGAAAACTGGAAAGGGAGTCTTGGAGTAACTGATAAAATTATTGTCATGTGACTAGGAGGTCACGGGTTCAACACGTGGAAACAACCTCTTGCAGAAATATAAAATAAGACTGCGTACAATAGACTCTTATGGTCCGATCCATCCCCGAATCCGTTCATGTAGGGAGATTAGTGCACCATGATTCCCTTTAACTTCTTTGAAAACTGGAACAGATTTCTTTTCTAAAGAGACTATTCGCATTACTTTCTAAATAAATCAGTTCTTTTTTAAGGTTGAGTTATGTAGTGATCAGTTTGGTCATTTTGAGCTTTTGGACTTTTATTCTCCAACAATATCCTTCTCATAATTTTATCTTGGTGTTTATGACTTGCGGGAAATGGGTGGCACAGTTCTCAAGAAAGTTGGGTGAGTTTTGGATGAGTTTTAGCAAAATAGATATTCTTATATTAAGTATAATGACCCGTTAGGTCATTTTGGATATTAAGATTGTTTTCCCATATATGACTTTTTCCCTACCCTTGTTTTGATGTATTTAACTTAAAGGAATGGGTGGCGAGATTCCCTTGGCAATCGGGTGAAAGTAATAGAAGAAAATCTAAGGTTTGAAATTTGGAAGTTCTATGTTTGGGAAGCTTAACTAAGAGTTGACTTTTAGGTAAATGTGTTCAGAATTGAATTCTAATGGTTTCGTTAAATCCGGAGCGTAATTTTGGTTATAATGTGTCCCGAGTGATTTGGGTGAGATTCGAATAAGGAAGTTATTAAGCTAAAGAAGAGATTCTGCATAACTAAATGCAACATCGAGGATAAATCAATCTTTTTAAAAGATTCATTGGTTTTATTACGTCCGGATTATCGTTTATGACTTAATCGAGTCATTGGTTTGGTTCCAGAGGAACTCGAGGGCATTTTAGACTCTTGGTTGGAATTCTAGTCTTTTAAGTATATTGGAGATGACCACGGTTAACATTGGGTCAATACAACATCGTATTGTTATTTTGAGTGCATGAGCAAGTTTATTGCATGTTTTAGGAGTGATTTACACATTTGGTTTGTGTCAGGGAGGTCTCGGATGAGTTTTGGGGGTTTAATCAAAGTTTAGTGCATGTTTTGTATTTTTGGTTTCTAGTTCATCACACCTGCGTATAGAGTCTTGCACATGAAAAGCCGCACCTATGTAAGGTGGTCCACAAGTGCGAAGTGGGAGCATGTGGGCAGGGGTCACACCTGCGATTAGAGCCTCACACATGTGCGGTAAGCCTCTGCACCTGCAATGTTAGGCCTGAGTAAGTGCCTCACACTTGCAATGTTTTAGGCCACAAATGTGAGCCCGTATGTACGAGAAAAGGGTCGCATCTTCGAGGATCGCTGGACAGATTTAGTGATTTAATTCCCATTTCAACTTAGATATTTCATTCTCGTATTTGGAGCTTGGGGTCTCGGTTCGGATAGCTTTTTGAGGGAATTTTCAAGAATCTTCAAGTGGGTAAGTTCCTAATTGATATAGCATTGATTAAAACAATCCAATGAAATATCATCATTTAGATATATCATTGATTAATAAAGATTCGTATGGTATAAATAATGATTTAGGATGAGGGTTTTGAGGGTTTATGAACCTTAGGCTAAGAATGGAAGTTTTCTTCAATTAATCATGAAATTTATGGTGGATTTGATTGATTTTTGGTATGTAAAGTTCATAGACCATGTGTAGAGAAATTTTTGGACTGATTTCCTATTTTGCCCTTCGAGGCTCATAATCCTTCGACATATGCCTGTTAAGAAGCATGGTCTTTCTCCGAGGCCAAACATAGCCATCGATACATGTGTCATCACTACAAATAAGGAAACCAAAGACTTTGACTTGACGCCTTTCATCCTTGCTAATATATAATGAGCCTTAGGTCAACACTGAAACCAACACCAATACTTCCAATGGTGAAATTGTTGAGATATTTCTAGATGCTTATGCAAGTGTACGTATCGCTCAAGTAATAAAGTCTGTAAGACCGAGTTATCGTCCACAGAGACTGGTTAGTCAAGTACCGATTATCTAATCTATAGTATCTATTTGGTAACCGTTCTTTGTTTGAGAATTTTAACTAAGAATTAAAGCTAAAGTAAAAGTGCAGAAAATAAACTAAGAACGATAGTACTTTGGGTTTAAAGCAGTTATAAAGGAAATAGGGCTTCCAATCTCCTCAACTATCCACTATTTCACGTGTTAATGCAATGCTAATGATTCTTCTTCTTATTAAGATAGCAGGTTAACTAATCTGTCTTATATTTCGGTTAGGACATATAAAAACTCAACCTTATGCAGAAACCTTCTATATTTTTATGATAGATTTTACCACACAGGAGGATTAAGAGCAATAACCTTAAACACTACACAAGTATCGGGGTACTTTCGTCCACGATTTTAACCTATGTCTAAGCAACTACAGCATATTCAAATCCCCCCTCTCGGATCTCGATTCGAAATCATATAAGTTATGACAATTAATAGCCAGTTAATTATCAAGCAATCAATAATATTGAATAGATCTTAATAAAGGTGAAGAAGAAATCAATAACTATGCATTAATTGTATGAAAGAGTTTCAAGTGATTCGACGGAAAACCCTAATAAAGAGATTAGCTCCTAGACATTGTCATGCTAAGAAATAATACAAATCCAACATAAACTGAAATTAAAATAAAGGAAAGAAAAGAAGTTGAACAATTGATGTCTCCAATTGTAGCTTGTAGCCTCTTTTCTTGCCTCCCAAAAGTATGATGTAAAGTATGTAAGGGTTTTAGGGTTTTATATCTGAGAAAAACTGTGTTTCAGACCTTTTTACCCTTCTGAAATTCGGCCCAGAAACCTAAAAATCCCGTGTCGGCGTCGTGGCCCTGCATTTTGGCGCCACAGCGCCGAAACTACTGCAGCTCTCTGAACTTCCAGTGTCGTGGCCCTGCATTTTGGCACCACGGCGCTGTGCCT
The DNA here is from genome assembly GCA_029844215.1 of Przewalskia tangutica. Classification (NCBI taxonomy): domain Eukaryota; kingdom Viridiplantae; phylum Streptophyta; class Magnoliopsida; order Solanales; family Solanaceae; genus Przewalskia; species Przewalskia tangutica. The sequence continues at coordinate 37,321,357 of CM056738.1, forward strand.
GTAGACCCCGTGCGGCTGACAGTTCATTTTTATGTCCGGACTTCGTCATATTTCTTTCATGCTTCCCGGGACTTCTTAGGTTTGATTTCTTGGCCTTTTATTGTGTAATTTCATCCTCAAAATCAGTATATTCTCCTTTATGACCGTTGTAACACAAAAGAAAGAAAAACACACATAACACTATACTAAACGCAAAAGAAAAGAGTAAAATACTAACTAAAAAGGATTCAAAAGTGTGTCTAAAATACACTCAACAAACACCCCCAAACTTACACTTTACTCGCCCTCGAATAAAACACTAAACAAAAACGAAATCAAATAAAAGACTCAATGAAATGGATCAAGTAGCTATAGCAATGCTTCCTCAAAATCATGGATGAAAACTGGGATAATATGTTAGAACTTACATAGCATGAATATTTAGCAATATAGAATTTCAAGTTAGATATTTCACAAATTCAGTTAGATCATAATCACTGAAAATATAAACACATAACCTATGCATGTCAATCTCATTCCTTTTTTCCCCAAAATTCTATAGACTTGTTTACTTGTTATTCTCCACTAATCATAGACATACACATTAGAGATCTTCAGGACTTTCAAGGGTTGTAATGTAAGCTTAGGAAGGAGTAGATAAAAGTTGGCATTTAGGTTCAAACTACGTACCATAAGCATTTTTCATTAAACTCCTTTTTCCTTCTTTATGACTTTATTTTTAGTCTCATACCTATTTTCTCTCCTCTTTCCTTTTGAGAGAATGAGACACATTATAAATAACAAGCACCCCCAAACTTAGGCTTTTGCAGATGTTTCATTGGGGTGCATCAAATTTTCACTCTCTTTTTATTGCTTTTTCAACATTTTTCATCTCAATAACTTTCAAATATCACTTATGGCACAACAAGGGAATCATAGGGTGTCAAACATAGATATTATTTAAGGCTCAAAGGGGCTGACTAAGGATACAATTTATGTCACGGTAGGTAATGAATGGTAAGAAGGGCTACCAAAGAATGCCTGAATTATCTCCCTAAACATGTATATCTTATATTTCACCTCAAATAACAAGCAAACATATATTTTTAGATATTTTCAACCTTTCTTTCAACAATTGACAAGACATAGGCTAAGCACAAATATCCCAAATAATTAGATGTCATAAATTTTTGACATATCTAACTTAAGCACACAGATTTCTGCTTTCAGTTCCATTACATTATCCTAATTAATTCACTTAATATCTTTAGCAACTACAACATACATGATTCATAAAAAAATTATTATGATTCACAAACACATAAAACAAATAAAAAGACTCAAAACAAAACACAAAATAAAGTAAGACCCCCCCTCCCAAACTTAATCGACACATTGTCCCCAATGTGTAAAGACTAAAAAAATAAAGGGACAACTTACTGACACAACACAGCGGTCATAATGGAGGTTTGGGAGGAGGTTCTTTAAATTGCACAGGTATGGGACTTCTCTGAACTTTCGGCGCCACGGCCCTGCATGTTGGCGTTGTGGCGCTGATGACGGAAACTGCTGCCAATAATTCCCTTTTTTAGCATTTTTCCCCTTTTTCCACTTGGGGTCAGCTTCCAGTCCACCTGTCATCCAACAACATAAGACAAGAAACCAAGACCGTGAGACTACTCAAGATAAAATAAAACAACTAAAACAAAAATTGAAATAACATGATTAAAACATTGGGTTGCCTCCCAAGTAGCGTTGTCTTTAACGTCTTTTAGCCGGACGCAATTTTCTTACTCAATCAAGGGGGTAGAGTATCCCCTCCGCATATCCATTCCAGCACCATTCTCTCCCTCCTTCTCCTTTTCTTCTTCACAAGGCTAAGGTCAGAAGAGTTCATTCATTTTTTTATCATTTGCTGGTTTAGAAGTCTTACCATCAAGTTCTTCACACTTCTTTAATGTTACCCCACGAGCATCAATACTTGTGAGGCTTTTCTCAGAGACACCCTTGTCAACTATCCCAATGGCAAAACATCTATCATTGCCTTGAGGTTCAGTTGGTGGCTTTAACACTTTGAATACCATTTCCTCATCTTGGACTCGGAGCTTCAACTCTCCCTTTTCAACATCAATGAGGGTTCTCTCTGTAGCTAGGAATGGTCTCTCAAGTATCATGGGCATACTCTCGTCTTCCTCCATATCAAGAATGAGGAAATCAGCAGGGAGGATGAATTTGCCCACGTTCACCAAAACATCTTCAATTATACCTTGGGGATGTACGACTGAGCGATCAGCTAGCTGCAAGGTGACTGTGGTTGGCTTTGCTTCCCCCACCCTAAGTCTTTTAAACACAAAAATGGGCATCAGGTTAATACTTGCCCCCAAATCACACAAAGCCCTTTTACATGTAACCTTCCTTATAGTGCAAGGTAAGGTGAAACTCCCTGGATCTCTCAACTTTGGGGGAAGTTTCTTCTGCAAGATTGCACTGCACTCCTCTGTCATCACCACTGTATCATAGTCCGCCAGCTTCCTCTTTTTAAAGAGGATCACTTTCATGAATTTGACATACGCTCGCATCTGCTCCAAAGCTTCAATGAAGGTAAGGTTAATGTGCAATTTTTTTAATACCTCTAAGAATTGCGAAAGCTGCTTGTCCAGAGCCTTCTTCTTAAGTCTTTGAGGGTAAGGAATTCTGTCTGTATATTCCCTCATGACTGCTGGTGGAGCTTTTTCTAAAATAGGGCGGTCATCAGTAACCCCCTCTTTCTCTGCATCAACTGTCTTCTCCACCCCTTTCTCCTTTTCAACCAATGGTTGGGGTGCAACCTACTCTAACTGTTTACCACTTCTCAGGATGATTGCCTGACACTGCTCCCTTAGGTTCATCAATATTTTACTAGGGAGAGTCCCCTGAGGTCTGTCATTCAACTTCCCTGCCAACTGCCCAATATGAGTCTCCAAGTTCAGAGGATCTTATTTCTGTCATGAACTGCTTGGTATCTGTTATAAATTGTGTCTGGGTATTGGCCAAGGACGAAAGTGATGACCTAGTTTCTTCCATGAATAGAGTCTGAGAGTTGGCCAAGGTCAACAGTGTTGTTTTTATTTCTTTTATTTTATCTGACTTCTCTTGTGGGGCTGGTGGCATGGGCTGCTGCTGGATCTGTCCCTGAGGAGATGGAGTGGTATGTTGAAGTAGCTCATGAAACTGAGGTTGCTGCCCTTAGTCGTTCCTCCATGAAAAATTTGGGTGATTTCTCCACCCCTGATTATATGTGTTGGAGAATGCATTGTTGTAGGGCCTCTGACAATTCCCAACTGCTTGAACCTGCTTCATGGGTACATTGTTTGGATCTACTTCTGTGAACCTATCAAAAGTATGGGGACCCCCACAAATTTCAAAACTCACTGGTATCTGAACTGCTTTAACGGACATGGTGCTCTGTTGTATCTGCTTTGTCAAAGTGGCAACCTGCGCAGTCAATGCAGTGATAGCATCCAACTCATGAACCCCAGCCATTTTTCTGTTGTTCATTGCTCTCTCATCTGACCACTGATGGTTGTTGGTTGCCATGTATTTTAATAAATCATGTGCCTCATTAGCACTTTTGCTCATGAACATTCCTCCTGCTGCAGCATCAATAATGGTACGAGTAGTACCACACAACCCATTATAAAAGATGTGGACCAGCATCCACTTTTCAATCCCATGATGCGGGTATTTCCTCTGCAAGTCTTTGAACCACTCTCATGCATCATACAATGATTATCCCTCTGTCTGATAGAAGTTATTAAGCTATCCTCTGAATTTTGCTGCTTTAGATGGAGGGAAGAATTTGGCAAGAAACTTCTGGGCCAAGTCCTGCCATGTGGTAATGGAGTTCGCCTGCAATGAGTCCAACCAGCTCTTTTCTCTATCCCTGAGTGAGAATTGGAAGAGTCTCAATCGAATGACATCATCAGTAACACTATTGTACTTAAAAGTTGCACACAACTCCAGAAAATTTTCTAGTATGGGGGTCTTCAGATGGTAATCCCCCAAACTGAACAGAGCCTTGAACCATGTGCAAGATTGTTGGTTTGATTTCAAAATTGTTAGCTTCAACCGCTGGAAGCCTGATGCAAGTTTGCATCCCTGTAATTGTAGGCAATACATAGTCCATTAAGCTCCTCTCTGCAGGATGTAGGACTTGTCTCATCACAGCTGGTAACTCATCATTCCCCACGTTGTTGTTTTGCTGATTTTCCATGGCTAATGAATCAACAATTATTTTATCTTTCCTGTTCTGTCTGCACAATATTTCAATTTCAGGGTTCATAGGGATATGAGTGGCTGCTCCTCTCCTACTTCGCATAAATTAAATTCCTGAAATCGATCAAAAATAAACAAACAGATCAAGACAAAATGTTCTGAAATAAAAATAAAAATAAAAATAATAAAAAGACAAAAAATAAAAACCAAATTAGAAATAAAACTAGATAGTTCGATATTGATAGTATGTCAGTCCACGCAACGGCGCCAAAAACTTGTTGTGATATTTCTAGATAAGCGCAAGTGTACGTATCGTTCAAGTAATAAAGTCTATAAGACCGAGTTATCGTCCACAGAGACTGGTTTGTCAAGTACCGATTATCTAATCTATAGTATCTATTTGGTAACCGTTCTTTTATTTGAGAATTTTAACTAAGAATTAAAGCTAAAGTAAAAGTGCAGAAAATAAACTAAGAACGATAGTACTTTGGGTTTAAAGCATTATGAAGGAAATAGGGCTTCCAATCTCCTCAACTATCCACTCTTTCACGTGTTAATGCAATACTAATGATTCTTCTTCTTATTAAGATAGCAGGTTAACTAATCTGTCTTATATTCCAGTTAGGATATATAAAACTCAACCTTATGCAGAAACTTTCTATATTTCTATGATAGATCTTACTACACAGGAGGATTAAGAGAAATAACCTTAAACACTACACAAGTATCGGGTACTTTCGTCCACGATTTTAACCTATGTCTAAGCAAATACAACATATTCAAATCTCCCCTCTCGGATCTCGATTCGAAATCATATAAGTTATGACAATTAATGGTCAGTTAATTATCAAGAAATCAATACAATATTGAATAGATCTTAATAAAGGTGAAGAAAAAATCAATAACTATGCATTACCTGTATGAACGAGTTTCAAGCGATTCGACGGAAAACCCTGATAAAGAGATTAGCTCCTAGGCATTGTCATGCTAAGAACTAATACAAAATCCAACATAAACTGAAATTAAAATAAAGGAAAGAAAAGAACTTGAACAATTGATGTCTCCAATTGTAGCTTGTAGGCTCTTTTCTTGCCTCCCAAAAGTATGATGTAAAGTATGTGAGGGTTTCAGGGTTTTATATCTGAGAAAAACTATGTTTTGGACCCTTTTACCCTTCTGAAATTCGGTCCAGTAACCTGAAAATTCCGCGTCGGCGCCGTGAACCTGCATTAGGCACCACGGCGCTGAAACTACTGCAGCTCTCTGAACTTCCAGTGTCGTGGCCCTGCATTTTGGTGTCACGGCGATGTGCTTGTAGACCCCGTGCGGTTGATAGTTCATTTTTCTGTACGGACTTCGTCAGATTTCTTTCATGCTTTCCGACACTTCTTAGGTTTGATTGCTTGGCCTTTTATTGTGTAATTTCATCCTCAAAATCAGTATCTTCTCCTTTATGACCGTTGTAACATAAAAGAAAGAAAAACACACCTAACACTATACTAAACACAAAATAAAATAGTAAAATACTAACTGAAAATGACTCAAAAGTGTGTCTAAAATACACTCAACAGAAACTTTCTACTCTAATGGTAGATCATCAAACATTTTTGCAAAACTGAGTGTCCGCAAATGATAACCAAACAAAATATGAAAAATGACCTCACAAGACAATACCCAAATTTCGGACAACAACCAAAGAGGGGTGGGCCTATATGTTTGCAAAGTTGAGAGAAGAAAACGTTCAATGGATGTTCCAAGACTTTGTCTCTGAAAGTGTCATAGTTCAAGGAAGGAAATGCCCTTTCTTTGCCACCTATGGGAATTCAAGGGATTCACCCATATGTCCCAACCTGAATCTTGAGGTCGTCTGAGAGAAGAAAAGAGATACTCTCAATTTGGGAACATGTGTAGATTTGTTGTTACACCCCAACATTGGGGGGTATGGCCGGTACATGGTGCCTTAACAACCTGAGTGTACCACTTTTGGGATGACAAGGCCCCGTAATGATATTCATAATACAACTTGAATATAATACCCTATAAAAGGAGAACAACCCAAACATATTTACATATATATAAGGCTGACAAAGCCACATTATATAACAACTACCAACAGAAATGCTGGCAAGGTCGTACAAACAATTGTACATAAGACATAAGCCTACAAGCCTCTAGGAGTAGCATAACTGACAGAAGGTCAAGACAGAGCCCCACCATACCCAAAATGCATATATATATAAGTAACATAGCCTACGAACTCTCTATAATAACTCCGGGAGAAGTGGAGTGTTTCAACCAACCGCTGAACTAGATGGCCTACTAGGGAGGTTCGTCAACTTGCCTACCTAAACCTGCATACATTAAATACAGTGTCCCTAGTAAAGGGTGTAAGTACTAAAGAATTTCCTGGTATGTGAGGGAGATAAAACATGTATAGAATTATAAACGCAAGGAAGAGATAGTAATGGTCAACTTGGGACTCTGAACTACCATTGAAAGCGTATAACATGCATGCTTATGACCATATACATATATATACAAATCAAGTTGTTCTGTGGGGCCATATCGTATTGCATCAAGCTTCCCTTTTACGCTAACATCATCATAACATACCCAACTACAATGGTATGCACAATGGGTTCCGTACCCCCACCGACTATAGCACATTTTGGTATTCATAAAATAGATACATATATATAAAGCATGAGAAACATCAAAGAACATTCTAAACCTTTCAGAGTGATGTAAGGTCGTTACAGCTCCAATTTTCATTATGTAACTAACATGTTATCAGATGTCATGAAACTAATAGAGAAGAACATAATATCATATAATGAGGGATAATTGTAAGATACGAAAAATAATCCCGACAAGGGACAAACAAGATTAATGTTATAATTTAATTTGATGAGGACTATAAGCATCTATAGCTAACAAGAGTAGAGTTATGTTGAAATGACGTTTGTTTATGCTTTGTCTACAGTCGGGTCATGCCAAAAGAAGGAAAAGTTAACATACCTTATCATCGATTTTCTTGTTGACACATCGTATCTAATCCTCAACGCACCTTAGTCTATAATAAATGACAATAGAACTATTATCAAGCAAACGAAAAGCTAGAATACACTATAACGAGCAACAAGATATACTTTCTATTACTTTTGTCATTCTTCTCTCTTCTTAATTTATTAATATCTTAAAGATAATCATCTTTCCATAACTTTCCAGCTATGAGAATATCAATAACACTTGTTAAAACAATCCACAATAAATCCTAGACCATATACACTTTTCTAGGCCTCTTGCTTATACGTTCTAGATCGTACAACTTAGCTACAACTTAAATCTACTAAAATACATAGAAATGGAAGAAGATCTTACCTTAAACATGGATTTCTTAGCACTATTATCTACAACACTATTATCAAGTTTACTTCACCTTGAAGCAACTTCCGAAATCATGGAATTCTTAGCACTTGATTTTCGTAATTCACCTTGGGACTTGAGCGAGGACCTTGAGGGGTATTTTAGGGAATGTTTGGGAGTGATTTGGAGCTATGTTGGTAAAAACAATGAGGAAGAATTAAGCTTCACCGCTTTAAATTGCCAAGAAGGTCGGCCACCGCCTCCCTTTTATGCTAGGTTTTACGCTCCATTTGTTTCCACCTTTATTGAGAAAACAATTCCTGATTTCTGTTTAGTTTTACGGTGGATAACTCAGATTTTTACTATCCGTAATTTATTTTACAGTCTGCTCTGTATCGCTTTCTTAAAACATACATAATCGCTTCCACATAGCTCGAATTAACAAATGGTTTGGTGTATTGGAAAGTAGACTCACTGTACTTGCATTTAGATATGTAAATATCCACATAACTCCTTATATACTTGAAGATATACTCACCTAAATTTGGGCAAAAATCCAATCCAAAGATAACCGATGCAACCCAGATTTTAGTACAATGTCTCCTGATAAATATATGCTAAAAATCAATTCACATTTCTTAGTTTCAAATCCTTTCCCCGTACTTGTTTTAATTAGAGTAAACCTTTCTTTGTGAACCTTTCAAGGAAACTAATATAACCAACTTCCCATAAAGTCATTATCTTAGCGTTATCCCTTTGTCAAATACATTTTCCCTAAATCCAAGGGACTTATACTTTTGAAATGAAACAAGTATCATATATTTTAAAACAAGTGAAAGATATCAAATCTTGTACGTCTACCGTACTACATAGGTACAACTACTCATGCTCAAGAGATAGGAAAGTTCCACATACCTCTTCGGTTAATCCACTTGCTAAGTCCGAAATACCGCACGTAATATGTCAACCTATAATGACCATAATACGTTTATTAACCCCTAATTTCAATGTAGAAATATTCCAAGTTCAAGTTACTAATTCCTAAGGAAATTTGGACAGCATTTCCTTTGTTTCTACATACTTTGCCACCTTTTTCAAGGCCGAGTTCAATATCCAAACGCCACATTTAAGGCCCAACAATCCCACCTTTCAAAGGGGATTATACAACCAAACTTAGGTGTGTAAAATTCTGCCCCAATAGGTAAAACAATACACTTAACAATTCTAAAGTAGTTTGTAGGCTACAACATGCTCATAATATCTCTTTAACCAATCTTTCATATACAAACCATTTTTCTTACATGCAATGATTCTAAGAGCATTATTTACTACTACAAATTCCTTATTCTTCACATGCAACACCAATAACTAGCTACAAGAGAAGAAATGTTACCTTTGGAGCTTTAGCCAAAACTATTCCAACAATTTTGCAAGCCTCCTTTTCAAGAATACCACCACAAAACCTCCACAAGCTTGCAAATAACTTTCCTTCTTAACACCCTTTTCAGATTTTCCTTAAGCTTGGAGTTTCTCTTGATTTTCTAGAGAGAAGGGAGAACTTTTTAGCTTAGAGAGAGAGAGAGATGAAAGATGACCAAGTCTTCAAGACTTGGTCAATATAAGGCATGCAACATTTCAGATGGGGGACACTTGTCACCCACCCATGACCTCTTTAAAACAAAACAAGCGGTCGAAATTTCCACTAACTCTCGCAGATCCCGCCTCGGCGCCGCGGCGCTGAAACTCCTGCCACCTTCTTAGGACTTTCCGGCGCCGCGGCCCTGCTTCCCGGCGCCGCGGCGCTGAAACTTCAGCGACCCTCGAATCTTCCGCTGCCGCGTGTCTTCCGGCTGCGTCTACAATCACCCGCCTGGCGCTAAGGCCTCGCTCAGCTGGCGCCGAGGCCCCCGATCGCGGTCGGCCGAACCACGGGGTATAACATTCTCCCCCCCCCCCCCCCTTAGAAACATTCGTCCCGAATGTTCCTTCTAGGCTTACTCGAATCACAAATCGACGTAGACGCTCTTAACTACTCTTTTGCAAATAAAGATGCTCCCCACGGTCACAACAATACTTAAGCACAATTGCTAAATCAAACTAACAAGCAGGAAAGTGGGTTACCTGGAGGTGTAGGGAATAAGTGAGGATATTTCTTCATCATGTCCTCCTCCGCTTCCCACGTCATCTCTTCCCTGTTCTCGTTCCGCTATAATACCTTGACGGAAGCCACATCCTTTGTCTGAAGTCGTCTAACCTGACGATCGAGTATCGCTATGGGACTCTCCTCATACGATAACTCCTCTGTCACCTGGACATCATGAATCGGGTGCACTCTAGATGGATCTCCAATACATTTCCGCAACATAGACACATGGAAAACTGGATGTACCGCCTCCAAATCGGACGGCAGATCTAACTCATAGGCAACCTTGCCTACCTTACGGATAATCTGATAAGGCCCAATGTACCTTGGGCTAAGTTTCCCCTTCTTCCCAAATCTCATCACACCCTTCATGGGTGATATCTTCAGGAAGACCCAATCATCTACCTCAAACCTGTCGACGCCGATGATCCGCATACGACTGGCCGACTCTGAGCTGAAAATAACCGCTCCTGGATAAGCTTCACCTTATCCACTGCCTGCTGTACCAAGTCTGGCCCGACTAGCTGAACTTCTCCCACCTCAAACCAACCTATCGGTGACCTACACTTCCTCCCATATAAGGCCTCATAAGGCGCCATCTGGGTACTAGAATGGTAGCTGTTGTTATAAGCAAACTCCACAAGAGGCAAATGATCCTCCCAGCTACCCGTGAAATCAATAACACAAGCCCGCAGCATATCCTCAAGTGTCTGAATAGTGTGTTCGGCCTGTCCGTCGGTCTGAGGATGAAACGCTGTACTGAGACTCACCTGTGTCCCTAATCCCTTCTGGAAAGACCTCCAGAAGTTAGCCGAACCGGGCTCTCGCATGCGATATAATCGACACCGGGACTCCGTGCAGTCTCACAATCTCTCTAATATATAATCTGGCATAGTCCTCTGCTGAGAACGTCGTTCTGACCGAAAGAAAATGGGCTGATTTCGTCAGCCTGTCGACAATCACCCAAATGGAATCATGCTTCCTCTGAGTGGTAGGTAGCCCTGTAATAAAATCCATATTTATCACCTCCCACTTCCAAGTCGGAATATCAATAGCCTGCAATAGCCCACCGAGCTTTTGGTGCTCATTCTTGACCTGCTGACAATTAGGACACTGTGCAACAAAACCTGCCACGTCCCTCTTCAGGCCATCCCACCAATACACACACCTGAGTTCATGGTACATCTTAGTCGACCCCGGGTGAATAGAATAACGAGCACTGTGTGCCTCCCCCAAAATCTGCTGACGAAGTCCTGTCACATCGGGAATACACAATCGGCCCTCAAACCATAGCACCCCATCAGGCGCTACCTCAAATAGACTCTTCTCTCTCTGAAGAGCGGCATCTCGATACCGCACCATAATCGGATCATCATACTGTCGCCTCTGTTATACCCCGTAGTTCCAGGGTATGTATGCGAGGACGTACGTACGAGAATACGACAGAAAAATTGGAAAGGAAGAAAGATGTGATTTTTCGACGGAAAAGTTTCCGGATTTCGTGAAGGAAAAAGGTTCGTTAATGGGAATTGGATTCCCAGATTTGGTATTCGGACTTCTTGGAATATTTGAGAATTATGGAATTTTATTTCCGGAATTGGTCACGTGGGGCCCACGGGAGAAATTTACGGTTTTGTGGGGCCCACTTTGTTTTCGAGATTTTGGCCATTATGGATATTTTCGGGAGATGAAATATTTTGGACGAGTAGGAGGGCGACACGTGTCACCCCCCTAGGTGGCCTTGTGGCCGAAATTATGTGCCAAGTGGCAAGACAAGTGGCCTTGTCTTGCAAGATATTTTAGTGTGGACAAGTGGCTTGTGGGACCCACACACACTTGTCCCCAATCTCAACCACACACTTGCCTTCATCCTAGCCCTTGGTTGTCCTATTTATACACTACTAGTTGATGAAATCTTCCACACTTAACCATTTCAAGACTTGAAAAACCCTCCCTCTCCCTTCATTGTTGCTCACGTTTTTGAGCATTTTTCTTGAGCAAAATTTGTCCAACAATTCTTAAACTCTTAAGTGTTCTTCCCTAAGGTGTTAGGAAGATTGTGTACCAAGAGTTGGAAAAGATTTCACACCCCTAACCTCTATTTGTGCCTTGGCCGAAAGTTGTCATCTTTGAAACCTAAGTGTTCTTCACTTTTTGGAGTTGGTTCTTGAAGAGAAGTTGGTTAGGAGCTTCTATGGGTTGCTTGTAGCGGATTGGAACGTAAAGATTTGGAGCTAAGACTTGCTTGGAGCGACTTTAAGAACTTGGATATTTTTGGGCTATTTGAGGTAGTGAAACTTAAACCTCTTTGTGAATTGGTTATTATACATATATTATAAGTATATTATGGATTATATAATATATGGAGTAAAGTTTGGAGGAGTTGGATCTTGTTAACTTGTTAAAAGAAAGGATTGGCCGTTCGCCATTAAAATGGTAAAAACGTATCCAACGTATCAAACATATCTTACTTGTGAAGAAGTATTTAACAAGTAACTATAACTTATATTAAGAATGGAAATATAAGTTGGATGACTAATGAGTAATTTGGATAAGTAAAATGGACAAAGTTGGCCAAGGACCCCAACTTAAGGACTGTATTTACTTTGGACTGTATTTACTTTGGACTGTATTTACATTTCTGTTAAGGGGAAGATTGTTCAATCGCGTTCCGTTTGGGCGTGTGATCCCCTTTATAATTTTTGTATTGTTATGAAGGCATGATAGTAAACCGCGTTACCGGTTGGGCGCGTAATCCCCTTCTTTTACTTATTGTTGTTATGAAGGCGTGATAGTAAACCGCGTTACCGGTTGGGCGCGTAGTCCCCTTCTTTTACTTATTGTTGTTATGAAGGCGTGATAGTAAACCGCGTTACCGGTTGGGCGCGTAATCCCCTTCTTTTACTTATTGTTGTTATGAAGGCGTGATAGTAAACCGCATTACCGTTTGGGCGTGTAATCCCCTTCTTTATGTTGTTTAATTATTACGCCTTATATATGACATATAATTACGGTTATTCGGGCCTTGGAGAAAGATGGAAAAGTGAGTAAAAACGGGGGAAGTGCTGCCCAAATTTTCCGTTGAATTAGAGGGCTTTTTATTGGTATAAGTCTTCAATGGTAAGAAAGGTTTGATAGAAGTACTATGACCATTTTAGGAGTGGAGTACTACGTGTGGCGTGATCTACTTGGCTTAAGGAGTAGCCGACGGGTTGAAGTACTTGGAGCGTTTTGCTATTTGTCGATAATCGTCGCGAGGTATGTGAACCTCTTCCTATCTTTTCTAGCATGATTGTTGTGAACTATGTAGTACGGTAGACGTACGTGTGCTAAACGAGTTTTGGTTGGTTTAAAACATAAGGTGTTATAATAGCTTTATGGGAAGTTAGTTATAACGACTTTATGTAGGTAAAAGAATGGTTTATTGATTTTAGAAGTTAAGAGACTTGATCTTAAAAGATAAGAGACTTAACTTATAAATGACGTTTTATGAAATGTTAAGGACTATGAATTTTGTTAAAAAGTTGTGAAACCTCATTCGTGAGTAATGAGTACTTGGCTTTTAAAGAATAATGTTTTACTGATTTCGGAAATGAAAATAAGTATCGAACAAACCATTGCAGCTTTAATAAAGGAAATGTATTGACTAATGAATTATATTGAAACCAGTAGAAACCTCCATCTGCATAGAAGCTAAGATAAGACAAAATTGTATTACATTTCCTAGATCATGGCTGCTTTAATAAGATGGTTATAAACAAGAACAAGCTACTCACACATAAGGCATATGTTACTCAATTGTTTTAAAAGGAGATTACGTTAAGTGATTAAGACTATGATCTATGGAATCTTTCGAAAATAAGAGACTTGAGCATTTGAAATTAGGCAAACTTGAACTTTTGGAAAAGAATGTTGTTACTTGATTTTAATAAGGAAAGTGTTTTGGTTTACTTATAAATGTTAGTCACTCTATGTTAATACTACGGGTATCGGGTGACCTTTGTAAAAGAAATGGATCTTTTAAAAGAATTTAACGTATGTAGTACTTTGGGGTTAAAACCCGGACTTTGACATAAAATGAAAGTACCTTGAGTTGTGTGTAACTTGCCTATGTTTACGTGTGATAACCTTGTTGTGCAAGTACTGTATTTCTATACCGCTGCGTCTCTCGATGGAGGGCCGGCTGATTGGTTGTGAACGATTCCTATCGAGTCCCATGAGATGGGCCGAGACATGTATTCCATACGATTCCTATCGAGTCCAATTAGATGGCGCTAGACATGTATTCCATACGATTCCTATCGAGTCCCATGAGATGGGCCGAGACATGTATTCCATACGATTCCTATCGAGTCCCATGAGATGGGCCGAGACATGTATTCTATACGATTCCTATCGAGTCCCATGAGATGGGCCGAGACATGTATTCTATACGATTCCTATCGAGTCCCATGAGATGGGCCGAGACATGTATTCCATACGATTCCTATCGAGTCCCATGAGATGGGCCGAGACATGTATTCCACACGATTCTTATCGAGTCCCATGGGATGGGCCGAGACATGTTATACGTATCATACGATTTATACCTAGACTGCCGGCAGTGAGGAAGGAGTTCCACGGGCATGAGGGATGACTTCAAGGGTGTGAGTCCCTGACTTGACATGACTACTTTTATGTTGTAAACTGTAGTTTGGCTATCATACATGTCTCCTGTTTTATATAGTATCATGATTTCATTTACTGATTTCGTTTCACATACTTAGTACTGTTAGATCGACCTCCTTCGGGGGGCTGCGTTCATGCCGCAGGTAGAGGTACATCGGTTGTGGATCCTCGCTCATAGGATCACAGTTCAGCGTATTGGGAAGCCCCGTTTCTCCGGAGGCTTATCTTGTGGTATGTTACCCTGAGTCTGTAGGTTCTTGTACATTCAGGGGTATGGCGGGGCCCTGTCCCGTCATAGTTGTTGTCACTTTCTTAGAGGTCTGTAGTACTGTTGTGGGCAGGGTTGTAAAGGATGTAACTGTTCAGATTCTGTATATATGCAAGAAGGCAACTGTTTGGGTTGGCCTGTTTTATTATCATATCTCTTGTTTCATGTTCATGTTTTTATTTCCGCTGATTTTCTCTGATGTTGTATCACTAGGGTGCCCAGGGTAAGGCACCAGTCACGGGCCCCGGTTCGGGTCATGACAGCCTCTTCACCTCCTCGACGATGGAAGACTCGACAACCTCTCGAACCCGAACTCCATCACTATCAGAATCAAACAAACGAACCCCAAGGCTCGCTAGCTGACGAATCTCTCGGACCATATCCTTTTTCCCCGACGGTACATCGGATAGACTCCCCATCGATCTGCGACTAAGGGCATCTGCAACTACATTGGCCTTCCCTGGGTGGTATAGAATATCAACATCGTAATCCTTAAGCAGCTCCAACCACCGTCTCTGCCGTAAGTTCAGCTCCCTCTGGCTGAAGATATACTGGAGACTCTTGTGGTCTGTGTAAATATCCACATGAACTCCATACAAATAGTGTCTCCAGATCTTCAAGGCATGAATCATCACGCCAACTCTAAGTCATGTGTGGGATAGTTCTTCTCATGCTTCCTAAGCCGTCGAGATCGTAGCTATAACCTTGCCGTCTTTGCGTCAAGACGCACTCCAAGCCCGACACCCGACGCGTCACTATAAACCGCATATCCGTCCAAACCTCGAAGAGTAAGAAGCGGGCGTCGTCAACTTCTCCTTCATGATCGAAAACTCTCCTCACAAGCATCCGTCCACGAAATATAGCCGCTTTCGAGTCGACCTAGTCAAAGGCGCGACATGGAAGCAAACTTCCACAAACCTCCGATAATAACTGCGAGGCCCAAAGCCGCGCACTCCGCGGTGTAGTGGTGCGCCAAGTCTTGATCGCCTCAATCTTAATTGTATCAACCCGAATACCATCGCCCTATAACATGCCCTAAGAAAGCCATCGGCTACCAAAACTTGCATTTCGAGAACTTGGCATACAACTGCCGGTCCCTGAGGACTCCCAATACCGTCCTCAAATGATTTGTATGCTCCTGCTATGTGCGCGAATACACCAAGATATCATCAATGAACACTATAACGAACATATCCAAGAATGGCCTGAACACCATATTCATCAAATCCATGAATACCGCTGGAGCGTTGGTCAATCCGAAAGACATCACCCTGAACTCATAGTGCACATATCGGGTCCTGAATGCAGTCTTTGGGATATCCGCCTCTCTAATTCGTACCTGATGGTAACCAGACCGCAGGTCTATCTTGGAAAAGCATCTCGCACTTCGCAATCCGGTCAAACAAATCATCAATCACGGGAGGATATTCGTTTGATAGTTACCTTGTTCACCGTCAGTAATCAATACACATACGCAGCGTCCCATCCTTCTTCTTTACAAATAACACTGGCGCTCCCCAGGGAGAAACACTTGGCCTGATAAAGCCTTTCTCCAGCAAATCTTTCAGCTGGTCCTTCAATTCCTTCAACTCGGTAGGTGCCATCCTGTATGGCGGAATAGATATCGATCGAGTGTCTGGCGCCAAATCGATGCAAAACTCAATCTCCCTCTCAGGAGGGATACCCTGCTCGTGCGGGAATACGTCTGAAACTCTCTAACAACCGAATCGATCAAGGTCCAGATCTCACCTCGATGTCGAATACCCGAACCAAATGGCAAATATACCCCTTCCGTACCATCTTCCTAGCCTTGAGGTAAGAAATAAACCTACCCCTCGACGATGCAGTATTCCCCTTCCACTCGATAACCGGCTCACCGGGAAACCGGAACCGAACTAACCTCTCTCTACAGTCCACATTGGCATAGCAAGACGCTAGACGATCCATACCCATAATCACATCAAAGTCCGTCATATCCAAGTCTATCAAGTCGGCTAGAGTCTGACGACTGTATATAGTCACTGGGCAAGCCTTATACACTCGCTCGACCACCACCGAATCACCTACTGGGGTAGCTACCTCAAAAGGTTTTATGGACTCGGGTTCTATCCCTATTCTACCAGCAATATGAGGAGATATATAGGACAAGGTAGAACCTGGGTCTATCAAAGCATAAACATCACAGCAAGAAACCAACAATGTACCTGTGACGACATCAGGTGACGCCTCCTGGTCCTGGCGGCTGGACATAGCATAAATGCGGTTCTGAGGACCGCTGAATCGGAACCCCGCCACGAACCTGCGGCGCTGCTGGCGTGAACACCACGCCTCCGGGCGCCAACCACCAAGACGAAGACCCAAAGAATCGAACATCGGGTGAACCATGGCATTCCCGCCGCCTCTGGACGGACAATCTCTCTTCAAATGGCCCTGCTGGCCATAAGAGTAACAAGCTCCTGGAGGAACACGACACCCCCCATAATGGCAATCACCACATCGACCACACCGAGGCATAGGTGGCCTCATCTCGGCCGAACTCGTCCTCTGAAACCCGGCCACAGGACCTGTCACGCTCCCGAATACCTGTCGACCGGAAGATGGTGGAGGAGCGCTCTGAACCGGCTGTGATGCAAACCCGGTCTGCTGCTGAGGCTGTCTACCTCGAGAACTACTAGAGGACGCTGCTGTCCTGGCCATCTTTTGCTGATACCTATCAATCCGTCGGCCCCTGCGTTCCTCACACCCTAGTGCATAGGCCTGCATGCGGGCAATGTCCATGCCCGGCTGAAGAGCTACTCCCGTACAACTCTCTGCCAAATAGTCATCGAGCCCTGTGACGTAGCGGTGCACTCTGTCCTCCATATCTTCTACTAAAGCGGATACATATCGAGCCAACGAGTCAAACTCGACGTTGTACTCCCGGACTGTCCGCCCACTCTGTCTCAATGTCAGAAATCTGTCGGCCCGTGCCCTCATCATCTGCGGAGGTAAGCAATGACCAAGAAAAGCCGCCGAGAACTCGTCCCATACAGCTGGAAGCGCATGCTCCCCCCGGGACAGCTCCCATGAATCAAACCAGTCAACTGCGGTATCACGCAGCCGATGCGAACTCAATACAACCGACTCAGTATCCGAGGCCTTGATCACCCTCATAATCCGCTGTAACTGTCGGATAAATTCCTGAGGATCATCCTCAGGCCTCGACCCATAGAACTCTGGTGGGCTGCAGCTCAAAAAGTCCCGAAGTCTCACGCTATCGGATCTGGGAGGAACCACGGGTACAGCCGGAACCGCTGTCTCCTGTCTGTCCTCATGCCTAGCCACTATCCTGGCCAATAACTGGGCCATCTCCTTGTAGCCCATATCCTCTGCTCCAGGCTGTGTAACTGGAGGCTCAGGTACCGTAGTCTCAGTAGCCGCTGCTGCTGCTCCAGACTCTGCTGGGGTTGACGACGTCGCGGAACTCGTCGCCCTAAACATTATCTCAGGTAAGGACTGGGCCTGTGCCCGGGTAACCCTCGGTGTCCTACTAGTAGTTCCCTCCGCTGCCTTGCCCTTCTGGGCCGCGGTTGCCTTGCGTGGAGGCATAACTGATACATACAAAATTCACGTCAGAGGGAAGTTCAACCTATAACACGGCTCTATTGCACGATCTTAGAGTGAAAGAAATGGAAACCAATCCTAAATATCCTGCAGCCTCCTGATTATAGATGTGGTGCACAACACACCGATAATCAAGACTCTACTAGATATGGCCTGTAGACTCTTTCTGATACCACTTTTGTCATGACCCGACCCCGGATCCGTGACCGGTGCCTTGACCCGGGCACCCTTGTGACACAACATCAGAGAAAACCAGCGGAATATAAACTCACAATAAACAACCATAATGATATAAATAGTCTAGCCCAAAATGGCTACCCCAAAAGTACATAAAACCGAACAGTTACATCCTTAAACAAACCAAGTTATGACAAGACTACAAGCCTCTAAGAAGGAGTAACACTATGACGGGACAGGGTCCCGTCATGCCCCTGAATGTACAAAACCTCAACAACACCAGGGAGAACCATACCAAAAGTCGAGCCTCCGAAGAAATGGAGTTCCTGACACCTGAGTAAAAGATCCTAGGAATGAGGATCTACCACCTGCTTTCCCTCGCGGCATGAGCGCCCCAGGAAGGGGTCGACACAACGTACCAAGTATGTAAAATTGGAAAATACTGTAGTAATATCATAAGTCAAAAGTAAGCTGGAGTCATAGATAAAAATCAATTTCCTTGCACTGTGCCTTACTAACAATGAGAGTAACAAGTATAAATCTTATAGCATAAAAATAGGAGGCTCACGATCAAAACAGGGTACCTCGCCCGTAGTATCATTAAACAATCCTATTCACGGGACTATTTCACGCGTGGGTCCTATGGACCCGCGTGAGGTCATCCGCCTCGTCGTGGGACTATTTCACCCGCAGGACTATTTCACCCGCATGGATCATGTGGACCCGCATGAGTACCATCGCCCGACTGCATGGGACTATTTCACCCGCGTGGATCACGTGGTCCGATCCGCATGAGTGCAAGCGCGCTCGCATCATGGGTAGCAAATCCATGGCATAAATAATAACCCGGGGTTTACTCCGTATTAATATAAATATATAACATAGCTCATCCGGCTATCATACATAACATAAGCACTACCGGCCTATCATATCATACATAAGCACTACCGGCCTATCATATAACAACATAAGCACTACCGGCCTATCATAACATAAGCAAGTTAAGAAATCCCCTAACTTCTTATTAACATTATTAATATATCCTCTCATTTTAGTATCCTAAGGCACTAACATGTCTTTTAATAGAAAATCCGGGAATTCAACCCAAGTACCATGTACTTCTAACTTTTTAAGAAATAACTCTTTTATACAAAAATTCCAAGATACTAATCACCATAGTATCAAGTTACGATTTCTTTTCAAGACAAGTCACATTTCCTTTTAGAAATATAATAGGCTTCTAAAACAAGTGACTTCATTTCCTTTAAAACCTTAGGCAACCAATGCCTAAAAATCAATTCACCTTTCTTAGTTTCAAATCCTTTACCCGTACTTGTTTTAATTAGAGTAAACCTTTCTTTGTGAACCTTTCAAGAAAACTAATATAACCAACTTCCCATAAAGTCATTATATTAGCGTTATCCCTTTGTCAAATACATTTTCCCTAAATCCAAGGGACTTATACTTTTGAAATGAAACAAGTATCATATATTTTAAAACAAGTGAAAGATATCAAATCTTGTACGTCTACCGTACTACATAAGTACAACTACTCATGCTCAAGAGATAGGAAAGTTCCACATACCTCTTCGGTTAATCCACTTTCTAAGTCCGAAATACCGCACGTAATATGTCAACCTATAATGACCATAATACGTTTATTAACCCCTAATTTCAATGTAGAAATATTCCAAGTTCAAGTTACTAATTCGTAAGGAAATTTGGACAGCATTTCCTTTGTTTCTACATACTTTGCCACCTTTTTCAAGGCCGAGTTTAATATCCAAACGCCACATTTAAGGCCCAACAATCCCACCTTTCAAAGGGGATTACACAACCAAACTTAGGTGTGTAAAATTCTGCCCCAATAGGTAAAACAATACACTTAACAATTCTAAAGTAGTTTGTAGGCTACAACATGCTCATAATATCTCTTTAACCAATCTTTCATATCCAAACCATTTTTCTTACATGCAATTATTCTAAGAGCATTATTTAATACTACAAATTCCTTATTCTTCACATGCAACACCAATAACTAGCTACAAGAGAAGAAATGTTACATTTGGAGCTTTAGCCAAAACTATTCCAACAATTTTGCTAGCCTCCTTTTCAAGAATACCACCACAAAACCTCCACAAGCTTGCAAATAACTTTCCTTCTTAACACCCTTTTCAGATTTTCCTTAAGCTTAGGGTTTCTCTTGATTTTCTAGAGAGAAGGGAGAGCTTTTTAGCTTAGAGAGAGAGAGAGAGAGAGAGAGAGAGAGAGAGAGAGATGAAAAATGAAAGATGACCAAGTCTTGTCAATATAAGGCATGCAACATATCAGATGGGGGGACAACATCACCCACCCACTCTTTTAAAACAAAGCAGTCAGAAATTTCCACTAACTCGCGAGATCCGCCTCGGCGCGTCCTGCGATCGGCGCGCGCTGAAACTCTGCCTTCTTAGGACTTTCCGGCGCGCGCCTGCTTCCCGTGCCGCGGCTGAAACTTCGAACCCCTCGATCTTCCGCGCGCGGCCAATTCGGCGCGCCGCCTACAATCACCCGCCTTGGAGTCGCGGCCCTGCCTCTGGCTTCGCGGCGCGTAGGCCCCTGACCATGTCCAGCCCGAACCACGGGTATAACAGAGCGTCTGAAAGGAGTGAGACTTAAAAGTTTCGAAAGTTAGGTTGACGGATTGTTTCGGACGGGTTTTAGTCAACTTTGAGGCGGGTTATGACCCGCTACATTGGGAAGCCCTAGGCAGTTCAAAGGCCTAGTGCGTAGTTCGTTGAGGCTAGTTTCCAATGCAACCAACCGTTCGTCGATAGGACATCGGAGTAGGAAGTTATGGGAGTTACAAGTTCAGTGCGCAGACGGACAGAAATGCATTTCGGACAGAAGCGACAGGGTCGCGGCGCCGGATGCAGGGCCGCGGCGCCGGATATCCTGAGGGGTCGCTGAAGTTGCAGGGCTGCGCCTTGAAAGGCCTGAGCGGCGGGAGTTTGGCCGCGCGCCGCTGGGCCGCGGCGCCGAGGCGGGTTCTGCGAAGTTGAGTGGGATTTTCTGCACTGTTTTGTTTTAAAAGAGGTCATGGGTGGGTGACAAGTGTCCCCCCCCCCATCTGATTTATTGCATGCCTTATATTGACCAAGTCTTGAAGACTTGGTCATCTTTCAAATCTCTCTCTCTCTCTCTCTAAACTAAAGCTCTCACTTCTCTCTAAAATTCCAAGAGGAATTCAAAGCCTAAGGAAAATCTAAAAAGTTAAGGACAAGAAGGAAGCTTGTGGCTAGCTTGTAGGAGTTGTTGTGGTGGTGTTCTTGGAAAGGAGGCTAGCTTTTTATTGGATTAACTTGGCTAAAGCTCTAAGGTAAAGATTCTTCTCTTATAGCTAGTTATTGTGTTGTATGTGAAGAAGAAAGATCTTATAGTAGTAAGTAATACTCTTAGATTTATTGCATGTAAGAAATATGGTTTGGATGTGAAAGAATTGGTTAATAAGGTTATGTAAGCATGTTGTAGCCTAAAAACTACCTTAAACTTGTTAAGTTAGTTGTTGTACATTGTGGGGCAGAATTTTACACACCCAAGTTTAGGTGTGTAGTCGCCTTTGAAATGTTTGGATTGTTGGGCCTTAAATGTGGCGTTTGGATGATGAATTCGGCCTCGAAAGAGGTGGCAAAGTATGTAGAAACGAAGGAAATGCTGCCCAATTTTCCATAGGATTTAGTGACTTGAGCTTGGATTATTCTACATTGAGCTAGAGGTTAATAAATGTACTATGGTCATTTTAGGTTGACGTACTATGTGTGGTGTATTGGACTTAGCAAGTGGATTAACCGGAGAGGTATGTGGAAACTTTCTTATCTCTTGAGCATGAGTAGTTATAACTATATAGTACGGTAGACGTACGTGTTTTAAATGAAATAAATCCATTTGTTATACTTGACTTGTTTTAAGAAAATGTCTAAGTTGGTTGGGTTAAGGAGTTAACCCACTTGTTCTTGAGTAATGGTTTATCCTAAATAAGGTAGACAATGATTTCTTGACATGAAGAAGTATTTCGAAAATTGTGTAAGTTTGATTTGAAGTATAAGCCTCTTGGTTAATAAAAAGGAACGAAATCTTTTGAAACATAAAGAGTTATAACGGCCTTATGAGAAGTTAGTTATAACGGCCTTATGAAAGAGTAAGAATGTCTAAAGTTTGAAAGTATAAAGTTAGTATAACGGCCTTATGGGGAGTTGGTTATAATAACGTTATGAAAGGTTAAAGAGTCGGTTTTCTTGAATAAGGTAAACATAGAAATGAAAGTCTAACGAAGGTATGAGTTTACTTGGACGTACCGTCAGTGATGAAGGATTCCACGGGTATGCTTCCATCGTTTTAGTATGAGTTTACTTGGACGTACCGTCAGTGATGAAGGATTCCACGGGTAAGCTTCCATTGTTTTAGTATGAGTTTACTTGGATGTACCGTCAGTGATGAAGGATTCCACGGGTATGCTTCCATTGTTTTAGTATGAGTTTACTTGGACGTACCGTCAGTGATGAATGATTCCACGGGTATGCTTCCATTGTTTTAGTATGAGTTTACTTGGGCGCAATCGGTGATGAATGATTCCACGTATGCTTCCATTGTTTTAGTATGAGTTTACTTGGACGTACCGTCAGTGATGAAGGATTCCACGGGTATGCTTCCATTGTTTTAGTATGAGTTTACTTGGACGTACCGTCAGTGATGAAGGATTCCACGGGTATGCTTCCATTGTTTTAGTATGAGTTTACTTGGACGTACCGTCAGTGATGAAGGATTCCACGGGTATGCTTCCATTGTTTTAGTATGAGTTTACTTGGACGTACCGTCAGTGATGAAGGATTCCACGGGTATGCTTCCATTGTTTTAGTATGAGTTTACTTGGACGTACCATCAGTGATGAAGGATTCCATGGGTATGCTTCCATTGTTTTAGTATGAGTTTACTTGGACGTACCGTCAGTGATGAAGGATTCCACGGGTATGCACCTTGGACATGCTTACGATGAAGGATTCTGAGGCATGCAGTATGAAGGGTAAGAGTATAAATGAGGGGCAAGCCCCAAGATCGTTATACCACCTTCTTCAGGGTAAGAGTATGAATGAGGGGCAAGCCCCAAGATCGTCATACCACCTGCTTCAGGGTAAGAGTATAAATGAGGGGTAAATCCCCAAGATCGTTATACCACCTGTTGAGTTTATTGTACGTGCCGCCAGTGATGAAGGATTCCACGGGTATGCTTCCATTGTTTTAGTATGAGTTTATTGGACGTGCCGCCAGTGATGAAGGATTCCACGGGTATGCTTCCATGGTCTTTATATGAGTTTACTTGGATGTGCTGATTATGAGCTTCCTATTTTCATGCAGTATAGTATATGATTGATATTCTCATTGTTGGTAAGGCACAGTGTTCTGTAAACTGATTTTATACATGTCCCCAGTTATTTTAGACTTATGAGGTATTTTCAGTATTTTCCCAGTTTCGCATACTTGGTACCTGTTGTACTGACCTCCTTCGGGGGGCTGCGTTCATGCCGCAGGTTGAGGTTCGTAGCTTGTTGATCCGTACTCGTAGGATCACTGTTCAGTTCCGGGAAAGCTCCATTTCTCCGGAGGCTTTGTCTTTTGGTACGGTTCCCTGAGGTTATAGACTTTTGTACATTCAGGGGGTATGGCGGGGCCCTGTCCCGCCACAGTTGTTATTCCTAGAGGTCTGTAGTCACGTTTGTGGTTTGGGCTGTAAGAATAAGTTGTACTGTTTCACTTTTGATTAAGTTTATTTTATGGAAGGCGGCCTTGTCGGCTTGCCAGTGATGTTTACTTTATTCAGGGTTATGTGTGTGTATGTTCCGCTGCTATTCTCTGATGTATACCTGACAGGGTACCCCGGTAGGGTACCAGTCGCGGCCCCGGGGTCGGGTCGTGACAAAAGTGGTATCAAAGCAGTTAGTCCTCGGAAAGTGTCTACAGACCGTATCTAGTAGAGTCTTGATTATTGGTGTGTTGTGCACCACATCTATAATCAGGAGGCTGCAGGATATGTAGGATTGGTTTCCATTCTTCTCACTCTGAGATCGTGCCTTAGAGCTGTGTTATAAGTTGGACTCCTACGGCGTATTCTTTTATAGCGGTGATGCCTCGCGTAAGACAACCAGACCCGAAGGGCAAGGTAGTTGAGGAGGCTGCGAGTAGGGCCTTGAGAGGCTACGAGGGCACGTGCCCGTCTTTCTGGAGATGATGTTTGGCGGCGAGTTCCACGTCGCCGCCACCAACGAGTTCGAGGCGGCGGCGGCTCACGAGACCGCGGTACGAGCCTCCGGTTCCTGGCCGGCGAGTATAGGGATTATGGAGAAGCGGTCGGGTTGTTGACTAGCATTGTGGCGGCGGCTTCGCCAGAGCCGTGCTAACCCTGGCCGATTTAAGGATTCGAGACTTTCTGAGTTGTGATCCACCCGAGTTCTATGGGTCGAGGTCTGAGGAGGACCCTCAGGAGTTCATTCGGCAGGTGCGACGGACTATGCATGTGCTTAGGGCCTCGGAGGCGGAGTCCGTTGTGTTGGTTTCTTACCGGTTGCGCGATATTGCGTTAAATTGGTTTGAGGCGTCGGTGTTGTCTAGAGATGTGGGTGCTCCTCCAGCTGTTTGGGATGAGTTCACGGAAGCATTTCTCGGTCACTTTTTGCCCCCTGAGACGAGGAGAGCCCGCTTGGATAGGTTCTTGGCATTTAGACAGAATGGGAGGACCATCAGGGAATACAACCTGGAGTTTGATTCATTGGCCAGGTATGCGCCCACTATTGTAGCGGACATGGCGGACAGAGTTCACCGCTATGTGATGGGGCTAGACCGTTATATGATTACCGCATGTCTGGGAGTGGCTCTTCATCCAGGTATGGATATTGCCAGAATGCAGGCGTATGCACGAGGTGAGGGCGAGAGTGAGGCGGCGGGTCGGCCACCAAGAGGCCGGGGCAGGGTTTCAGGATAGCTTTCAGGGTGGACAGCCTCAGCAGCAGGTTGGGTCTACTTTTTCGCCGGCCCAGAGTGCCCCTTCCCGGTCTTCCGGCGGGTGGTTGGACCGCCGGGGATATTCGGGAGTAGGTCAAGGCTCCGGGGCGAGTTCGCGGTGTCGAAGATAGCGATCGGGAGGCCACGCTGCGTCGGTGTAGTCGCGTGGTAGATCTCATTTAGGAGAATGTCGGACTAGTTCGACAACTTGTAATGCTTGCGCCAGCGAGGCCATTTGGCGAGAGACTGTCCGACCAAAGGTAGCGCTGGTGGGATGGCACAATCTATTGGATCAGTTGTGGGTTCTTCACCTGCGATGGCTAGGCAGGATGTTCATACACCGGCAGGTGATGTGCGAAAAGATGCACACACTTTAACGCAAGTGCACGTTATCGTGACAAGTAATATAGTCTTGGTAAGACCAAATATCGTCCACAAGGATTAGGGTTCAAGTACCAACTATCTATCTTTTGGTATCTATTTGGCAATTGATATTTGATTTTTTGGTTTATACTAATAATTATAAAAGCTAATTAACTATAAGTTTACTTCAGTTGTGATGGGAATAGGGCTTCCATGTCTCCTCAACTATCCGCTTATGTTATTTATTAATGCAATGAATTATGGTCTTCTTCTATCAGAGCTAGTAGGTTTACGAAATCGTTTTATATTCCCGTTAAGGATATATAAACACTCAACCCCAGTATTGCACCTTACCTACCTTTCGGTGATAAGGATAACTCTATAGGAGGATTAAGAACAAAAACCTTATTAACCGTCACGCACCATACGCAAAATTAGGGTTGTTAAACCTCTCATTAACGCTACATAAATAATTGAGGTATTTTCATCCCCAACCCAAATATGTCTACCCAACTTACAGCATATTCACAACCTCCTCCTTTCGAAGTTTGATTAGAAATCATATAATGATAATTAGTTGTCAATTAATTACCAAGCATTCAAAACAATTATTGGATAAATCTCTCAAAGAAGAATAATAACCATAGACATGCATTAATTCATAACATAAGTTTCTAGTGAATCAACATGGAAAGCCCTATAAGAGAATTAGTTCCTAGCCATTGACATGACAAGAACTAATTCAAAGTTCATCATACAAAACTGAAATAAAAGAAAGAAAAGAAAATACTTAATAATGAGTCTCCAAGCCTTCTAGCATCCAAGGGTTGTGTTGTGGAATATTTACAAGATGGATTGGTGGGAGGATGGATGTAGAATAGTGAATGGTGGAATGGAGAATTAATAATTCTTCTAATGATGTAGAGTATTTATAGCCAAAGAATCCTTTTGGTGAAGGGTTAGGGATTTTGTAGGTAGGAAAAGTTATGAGAATCCTTTTAGGTAAGGTTTTAAGGAAGGAAAAGTTATCCCTTTAGGTAGGAAAAGTTATCCCTTTAGGAAGGAAAAGTTATCCCTTTAGGATTCTGAAAATATGTCAAATTCGGCCCAGCACTTCATAACTCCCGCGTCGGCGCCGCGGCGCCTGAAAATCAGAGATATTTGGACGGCTTCAGTGGTCGGCGCTGCTGCCAAGCGCCGCGGCTCTGGTGACGGAATTCTTCCGGATTTTTCGTTTCTTCGTCCTTTGTTCGTCCGGTCTTCGTCTGATCTCCTCTATAATTCCCGGAACTTCTTAGACTTCCTTTCTTGGCCCTTTTTGTGTGCAATTCCATCTCAATTAAGCTCATTTTCTCTTCTTTTCGCTATTTCTTCATTTCTGACCGTTGTGACACAAAAGAAAGGAAAACGACCCTAATACTATACTAAACATAAACAAAATGAGTAAAATACTAACTAAAAAGGACTCAAAAAGTGTATATAAAATACACCGATCAAATACCCCCAAACTTAACCTTTGCTCGCCCTCGAGCAAAGATAAAAAATAGAAACAAAGACGTGAAAGAAAAGAAAATAAAATGACTCAAAGACATTTGATCAAATTGCTGTATAATTGTCACTTAGAAAAGCATGAAGGTTAGTAGGATAATATGTAGGAACATATATCATGGATTTTTAGCATTCTAAACACTTAAAGTCAGATATTTCGCAAATTCAATTTAATCATGCTAACTGGAAGTAAGAATACCTAACTATGCATGTCAATTTCAATATCCTATGGCCTGTTCACTTGCTATTCTCCACTAATCACGGATACACATATTAGAGATCTTCAGGGGTTTTCAGGGTTGTAATGTAGGCTTAGGCAGGGGTAGGTAAAAATAGACATTTAGGCTTATTGTATGTACCATGAGCTCTTTTGCTTTTCAATTCTTCCCTTTTCTTTTGGTTTCCTTTCTTCACTTCATATCTATCTTTCCCCTCTTTTGTTTTGAGAGAGTGAAGTGTATTATGAATAACAAGCACCCCCAAACTTAGGCTTTTGCCTATTTAATATTATTTTTTCATTGGGGTCCATCAAAAATTGTTTACATCTCTTTTGTCTCTTTTTCAACACTTTATATTCCAAACATCTCAATTTTCACTTATGGCACAAGTATGGAATTATAGGGTGTCAAGAAAAGGTCTTATTTTTAGGCTCAAAGGGGCTGACTAGGGATATAATTTGGTATCGGGGATAGACAAAGAATGGTAAGAAAGGGCTAACAAAGAAATGCCTGAGTCATCTCCCTAACATGCATATCCTAACTATTTCGCCTCAAATAGCAAGCAAGCAGACACATATGTTTAATCACTAACAATGCATAAATCAAGCAAGATACCCCAAATAGTTCGATTTCGTGAATTTTTGGCATATCTATCCTAAGTGTTCATATGGGTGCTTCTAATTCCACTACATTATTCCACTTTTCTTCACTAGGCGTTTCAAGTAACTACAGCATGCATGATCTTAAAAAAAAATTATGACTCAAAAAATGACTCAAAAATTACTCAAAAATACACAAAACAATTCGAAACGACTCAAAACAATAAAACATCCCCCCAAACTTAAATCACACATTGTCCTCAATGTGTGCAAGACTCAAAGAAAATAAAAGAAAAAGGACAACTTACTGACACAACACAGCGGTCATAACGGAGGTCTACGAGGAAAATTTTCGGAATTTGCACGGAAATATAGCTCTCTGAAGTTCCGGCGCCGTGGCGCTGCTAAAACTGTGGCCCTCTGGAGTTCCGGCGCCGCGACCCTGATTCTGGGCGCCGCGGCGCTGACGACGGCTTTTTCCTTTCTTTTTTTTTCAGCGTTTTGCTCCTTTTTCCTTCGGTTTCAGCTTTCAGTCCACCTGTCATCCAACAACACAAAACAAGAACCCAAGACCGTGAGACTATTCAAGAAAAAATAAAATAAAATAAAGACAGAAATTAAAATAACATAATTAAAAATATTGGGTTGCCTCCCAACAAGCGCTGTCTTTAACGTCTTTTAGCCGGACGCGATTAACCTTTACGAGTGCCCATTGGATCATACGAAGCGCTTGCAATCCGCAAAGTTATTGTTGCAGGTCTCACTTCAACTACAATAATTGCTTCAAACAAGGGCCTCAAAAATACGATTATCCCCCAAGTACACAGGACATGCTTGTCTTTTAAGCTCTCTCTAATGTAGGGATTAGTGAGATTCCCAACATCTCTCAACTATCGGGGGTGTCCTTGATGGTATAGACTTTCTGTTTGGGGGTCAGCTTTGACAGCTGGTGGTGTCTCTTCTGCAATAGGTACAAGAAAAAGATTTTCCAAGAAATCCAAGAAGGTGAATAATTGGATCTCTGCAATCTTTTCCTTCTCTACACCAACTATCTCGCCAGATTCCTCAGTAGTTGGGTGTGGTTCAGGCTCCTCAATTTGCTTGCCACCTCCCACCGGTGCAGATTGCTTTTCTTGCATTTCGCTGTTCAAAATGACTGCGAGTTCTCCTATTTGTAGTTCCAACTTCTTCATGGCCAATCTCGTTTCGTCCATGAACTGAGTTTGATACCTAGCGAAACTGAGTATGGCTTCTCGCAATTCCTCCCTCTCTTCCTCTATGGTTGGAGCTCGATCATATTGACAGTAGAAATCCATGTCTTAAGGATCCCTGAGATGAATAAAAAACCAACAACGAATCACGGCACACTTGTTTTTTTTTCTTTTTTCAAAAGAAAATAAAATAAAATAAATAATTTAAAGAAACAAAAATAAAAACCAAATTAGAAATTAAAAATAGATAAATTTGATATTGAACTATTTTCCGACGAAACGTTTTCCAAACTTTGCGAAGGGAAAATTACGGTTGCAACATTTATTATTTTTGCGGATTTTTCCGAGAGATGAAATATTTTGGACCAACGAGAGGGCGACACTTGTCACCCTCAAGTTGGCGGATTTGTGGGCGTTTTCTTGGACGATTTCAAGTCATGGAGTAGGTAGGATATTTGTGATATTTTGTGTGGTAGATGGATTGTCTTAATCTTGGTCATTGATTGGCCTATAAATACCCCCCCCCCCCCCTTAGTTGAAGACTTCTTCATCCACAAATAATGTCCAAGTCTTGAAAATCCTCCCCCCCCTTCTTGTTGCTCTCGTCCAGAGCACCCCTCCACTTTGTGAGGCCTTTAGTAGAAGTACTCCCTTCACGCTTTGTGGTGGTAGCGAAAGTACCCCCACCTTGAGTTGTTCTCGTGAAATACACCCCCCCCTTGGTAGAAAAGTATTCTCCAAGTATTGTTACTATTCCAAAATACCTTGGCCCAAATACCTTGTAGTATTCCAAGGTTACACCTATACTAAAAGCCCAGAAATACTATTATACTTCCCTTCAGTCACAAAAATGAAACCCTAAGGAAAATCTTCATAGTCGGTTGAAGTATTAAGAAGAAGTTGCGTAGAACTTCTAAGGGTTGTTTGGAGCGGGTTGGAGCGCCCAGAGTAGGAGCTAAACGTTGCTCAGGATCGACATTTAAACTTGGATAATTTTGGGCTTATCGAGGTAAATACTCTTGTCCTTCTATTGTAATTGGAAATTACATACTGTAGTAGTATAGAAATGAATATAAGACACATAGAAGGATATTGCAGAAGAGAATTGAACTGTAATAGAAGGATATTACATAAAATAATTGAACTGAAATCACATCAGAAGAATATTAAAGAAGAAGATTCAACTGTACTTACATAGGACTGTATTTACAGTAGACTTGTGTAGCTTAACGGGTAGGGAAGTGCTGCCCGATTTTCCGTAAAATAGAGAACCTCGCTTAGAATATTCTCTGAGTAGTCTAGGCGTTGATAGGCGTATATGGCCTTTATAGGTTGAAAGTTACTGCGAGTAGCGTGTTCTACTTGAAAGGTGAACAAGGCTAGCGGGTTATAAGCGTGGGCGTTTTGCTAATAGTCGATTATCGTCGCGAGGTATGTGATTCTTCCTATCCTCTTGAGCATGATATTTTAAAAGAATATATATATAGTACGGTAGACGTACGTGTGTTAACTGAACGTGGTTTTACTCCGATGTCTTTTGACTTGAGTTTAAATAATAAGAATCTTGAAGTATTTCAAAATAATTAAGAAACCTTTTTGAAAGAAGAGTAATCTTGAAGTAGGTAGGATGCAGGGCCGCGGCGCCGGATATCCTGAAGGGTCGCTGAAGTTGCAGGGCCGCGGCGCCTGAAAGGCGGTAGGAGTTTCAGCGCCGCGGCGCCGGCTGCAGGGCCGAGGCGGGTTCTGCGAAGTTGAGTGGGATTTTCTGCACTGTTTTGTTATAAAAGAGGTCATGGGTGGGTGAAAAGTGTCCCCCCCATCTGATTTCTTGCATGCCTTATATTGACCAAGTCTTGAAGACTTGGTCATCTTTCAAATCTCTCTCTCTCTCTCTAAACTAAAGCTCTCACTTCTCTCTAAAATTCCAAGAGGAATTCAAAGCCTAAGGAAAATATGAAAAGTTAAGGACAAGAAGGAAGCTTGTGGCTATCTTGTAGGAGTTGTTGTGGTGGTGTTCTTGGAAAGGAGGCAAGCTTTTTGTTGGATTAACTTGGCTAAAGCTCTAAGGTAAAGATTCTTCTCTTATAGCTAGTTATTTGTGTTGCATGTGAAGAAAAAAGATCTTGTAGTAGTAAGTAATGCTCTTAGATTCATTGCATGTAAGAAATATGGTTTGGATGTGAAAGAATTGGTTAAGAAGGTTATGTAAGCATGTTGTAGCCTAAAAATTACCTTAAACTTGTTAAGTTAGTTGTTGTACATTGTGGGGCAGAATTTTACACACCCAAGTTTAGGTGTGTAATCCCCGTTGAATTGATTGGATTGTTGGGCCTTAAAAGTGGCGTTTGAATGTCGAATTCGGCCTTGAAAAAGGTGGCAAAGTATGTAGAAACAAAGGAAATGCTGCCCAATTTTTCATAGAATTTAGTGACTTTGAACTTGGAATATTCTACGTTGTAGCTTGAGGTTATTAAATGTATTATGGTCATTATAGGTTGACGTACTACGTGCGGTATTTTGGACTTCGCAAGTGGATTGACCGAAGAGGTATGTGGAAACTTTCTTATCTCTTGAGCATGAGTAGTTATAACTATATAATACGGTAGACGTACGTGTTTTAAATGAAATAAATCCATTTGTTATACTTGACTTGTTTTAAGAAAATGTCTAAGTTGGTTGGGTTAAGGAGTTAACCCACTTGTTCTTGAGTAATGGTTTATCCTAAATAAGGTAGACAAGGATTTCTTGACATGAAGAAGTATTTCGAAAATTGTGTAAGTTTGATTTGAAGTATAAGCCTCTTGGTTAATAAAAAGGAACGAAATCTTTTGAAACATAAGGACTTATAACGGCCTTATGGGAGGTTACTTATAACGGCCTTATGAAAGAGTAAGAATGTCTAAAGTTTGAAAGTATAAAGTTAGTATAACGGCCTTATGGGGAGTTGGTTATAATAACGTTATGAAAGGTTAAAGAGTCGGTTTTCTTGAATAAGGTAAACATAGAAATGAAAGTCTAACGAAGGTATGAGTTTACTTGGACGTACCGTCAATGATGAAGGATTCCACGGGTATGCTTCCATTGTTTTAGTATGAGTTTACTTGGACGTACCGCCAGTGATGAAGGATTCCACGGGTATGCTTCCATTTTTTTAGTATGAGTTTACTTGGACGTACCGTCAGTGATGAAGGATTCCACGGGTATGCTTCCATTGTTTTAGTATGAGTTTACTTGGACGTGCCGTCAGTGATGAAGGATTCCACGGGTATGCTTCCATTGTTTTAGTATGAGTTTACTTGGACGTGCCGTCAGTGATGAATGATTCCACGGGTATGCTTCCATTGTTTTAGTATGAGTTTACTTGGACGTACCGTCAGTGATGAAGAATTCCACGGGTATGCTTCCATTGTTTTAGTATGAGTTTACTTGGAAGTACCGTCAATGATGAAGGATTCCACGGGTATGCTTCCATTGTTTTAGTATGAGTTTACTTGGACGTACCGTCAGTGATGAAGGATTCCACGGGTATGCTTCCATTGTTTTAGTATGAGTTTACTTGGACGTACCGTCAGTGATGAAGGATTCCACGGGTATGCACCTTGGACATGCTTACGATGAAGGATTCTAAGGCATGCAGTATGAAGGGTAAGAGTATAAATGAGGGGAAAGCCCCAAGATCGTTATACCACCTTCTTCAGGGTAAGAGTATGAATGAGGGGCAAGCCTCAAGATCGTCATACCACCTGCTTCAGGGTAAGAGTATAAATGAGGGGTAAATCCCCAAGATCGTTATACCACCTGTTGAGTTTATTGGACGTGCCGCCAGTGATGAAGGATTCCACGGGTATGCTTCCATTGTTTTAGTATGAGTTTACTTGGACGTACCGTCAGTGATGAAGGATTCCACGGGTATGCTTCCATTGTTTTAGTATGAGTTTACTTGGACGTACCGTCAGTGATGAAGGATTCCACGGGTATGCTTCCATTGTTTTAGTATGAGTTTACTTGGACGTACCGTCAGTGATGAAGGATTCCACGGGTATGCTTCCATTGTTTTAGTGTGAGTTTACTTGGACGTACCGTCAGTGATGAAGGATTCCACGGGTATGCTTCCATTGTTTTAGTATGAGTTTACTTGGACGTATCATCAGTGATGAAGTATTCCACGGGTATGCTTCCATTGTTTTAGTATGAGTTTACTTGGACGTACCGTTAGTGATGAAGGATTCCACGGGTATGCACCTTGGACATGCTTACGATGAAGGATTCCGAGGCATGCAGTATGAAGGGTAAGAGTATAAATGAGGGGCAAGCCCCAAGATCGTTATACCACCTTCTTCAGGGTAAGAGTATGAATGAGGGGCAAGCCCCAAGATCGTCATACCACCTGCTTCAGGGTAAGAGTATAAATGAGGGGTAAATCCCCACGATCGTTATACCACCTGTTGATTTTATTGGACGTGCCGCCAGTGATGAAGGATTCCACGGGTATGCTTCCATTGTTTTAGTATGAGTTTATTGGACGTGCCGCCAGTGATGAAGGATTCCACGGGTATGCTTCCATGGTCTTTATATGAGTTTACTTGGATGTGCTGATTATGAGCTTCCTATTTTCATGCAGTATAGTATATGATTGATATTCTCATTGTTGGTAAGGCACAGTGTTCTGTAAACTGATTTTATACATGTCCCCAGTTATTTTAGACTTATGAGGTATTTTCAGTATTTTCCCAGTTTCGCATACTTGGTACCTGTTATGCGACCTCGCCCGGAAGTGCGTTCATGCCGCAGGTTGAGTTTCGTAGCTTGTTGATCCGTACTCGTAGGATCACTGTTCAGTTCCGGGAAAGCTCCATTTCTCCGGAGGCTTTGTCTTTTGGTACGGTTCCCTGAGGTTATAGACTTTTGTACATTCAGGGGGTATGGCGGGGCCCTGTCATACGATTATTATTCTGAAGTGCGTAGTCAGTATGCGTGGTTTGAAATGTAAGAATAAGTTGTACTGTTTCACTTTCGATTAAGTTTATTTTATGGAAGGCGGCCTTGTCGGCTTGCCAGTGATGTTTACTTTATTCAGGGTTATGTGTGTGTATGTTCATTGCTATTCTCGATGTATACGGCGGTACCCGATAAGTACGATCGCGGCCGAAGTCGGTCGTGACATACTATCTCCAACTTAGTCATTATTAGCCTCAAATTCCTTTAAGGCCATTCCCAGCCTTTCTGATCCAATTTTTTTGTCGAACGCACCCGCGAACTCGTACGATGATTACCTAAACTTGGGCCTAGCACCCACGTGACCTTATCACCTAGAGGGATCACCTCAAACTTATCTTACTTCATTTCCGTAACTGCGGGTTGACTCGAGATTGGTCCTCAACCCGGCCCATTACGTACCAACTCTTGTTCCTGATCTGAGACAATCTCACTATTCAAGTCACGAAAACCTAGTGGTTTCCTTAGCTTAGCTACCCACTATCATTTCACACCACTCATGGACTTATTACCCACGTATACCCTACGTATACTATGTTCCTCTACACAGTTCCCCTGTAGAATCTTTCACTCAAACTGGCTCTGTATCTAAGGTTCCCACGGTTATCAGAATTCTAAGGCGCACAACTTCCATGTCCCCAAACTTACCCCTTCTACAAACCATGCTTTATAAAATCACAATTTACATAAAATTACCCGCACATAACACTTAACATGTAATCATCTTATCATACCCACTAATCTTTAGAGGGTTAAGGATATACCTGTAACTATTGCTTCACTTCCCTTTGTCGTTCTAATCATGATCCTGCCCTGCACGGCGCATAGCAAAAGAAGGCGATGAACCAGCCACTGATCCCGAAGGCTGGGTTTCTACATCCACGCTACCTCTGGTCGGACAATTTCGCCAAAATGGCCTGCGTCGCATGTAAAACAAACTCCCTACTAGCACGACACTCCCCGTCATGGAGCCTACCACAGCGACCACAGCGAGGTAGGGTGTCCCGTCGACTAACATCCATGTTCCCCCGAAAACCTGAAACCTTGGAGCCACGACGCTCTGAATCTCCCGGCGTCCACGAAGGCGTGGTGGAGTACACCGTACTGGCTGAGGTGCATAACTAGCCTGCTGCTGAGGCGGTCCACCTCGAAAGTTACCAAAGGACCTGCGCTGCCTTGGCCTCTTACGCGATCTTGGTTATTAGTCGACCTCTGCCTCACACCCAAGTGCATAAGCCTGCATGCGGGCAATGTCCATGCCCGGCTGAAGAGCTACCTCCGTGCAACTCTCTGCTAAGTAATCATTGAGCCCTGTGACATAGCGGTGCACTCTGTCCTCCATGTCTGCTACTAAAGCGGGTACATACCTAGCCAACGAGTCAAACTCTACGTTGTACTCCCGGACCGTCCGCCCACTCTGTCTCAACGTCAAAAATCTATCCGCCCGCGCTCTCCTCATCTGCGAAGGCAAGAAGTGTGCAAGAAATGCCGCTGAGAACTCATCCCAACCAGCTGGAAGTGCATGCTCCTCCCGGGACAGTTCCCATGAATCAAACCAGTCAACTGCAGTATCACGCAGCCGATGGGCACCAAATACCACCGACTCTGTCTTCGAGGCCTTGATCACTCTCATGATCCGCTGCAACTGTCGGATAAACTCCTGAGGATCATCCTCAGTCCTCGACCCATAGAACTCTGGTGGGCTGCAACTCAAAAAGTCTCTAAGTCTCACACTATCTGATCTAGGGTGAACTACGGGTACAACCGGAACCGCTGTCTCTCGTCTGTCCTCATTTCTCGCCACGATCCTGGCTAATAACTGGGCCATCTCCTTGTAACCCATATCCTCCGCTCCAGGCTGTATGGCGGAGGCTCAGTACCGCGGTCTCGATGGCCATTGTTGTTGCCCGAACTCGGTGAAATTTGGCGACGTCGTGGAACTCGCCGTCTAAAACATCACCTCAGGTAAATACTGGGCCTGTGCCCTCGTAACTCTCTGCGTCCCACTAGTAGCTCCCTCAGCTGCCTTGCCCTTCTGGGCCGCGGTTGCCTTACGTGGAGGCATAACTGATACATAGAAATATATCAGAGGGAGTTCAACATATAACACAACTCTATTTCACGATCTTAGAGTGAAAGAATGGAAACAAATCCTAAATATCCTGTAGCCTCCTGATTATAGATGTGGTGTACAACACACCGATAATCAAGACTCTACTAGATACGGCCTGTAGACCCTTTTCCGAGGATTAACTGCTCTGATACAACTTTTGTCACGACCCGACCTCGGACGTGGTAGTGCCTTACCGGGCACCGCTTGTGATACAACATCGGAGAAAACCGTGAGTAAACTCATAACAAGAAACCATATAAAATATGAAGCAGGCTAACCCAAAATGGTTACCTGTCCAGAAACATAAATATAACAAAAACTGAACAGTTACATCCCAATTTATAACAGGACTACAGGCCTCTAAGAGTTTGTAACAACTATGACGGGACAGGGCCCCGTCATACTCCCTGAATGTATATAATATCTATAACACCAGGGAGAACCGTACCAAAGGTCAAACCTCCGGAGAAATGGAGCTTCTGACACCTGAGCAAAGATCCTAAGAATGAGGATCCACCACCTGCTTACCCCTACCTGCGGCATGAACGCAGCCACGAGAAGGGGCGATTACCTGATATGTACCAAGTATGTAAAGCGGAAAATCTTGTAATAATATCATAAGTCTAAAATAATTTGAGTCATGGATGAAAATCAAATTACATTTGCAGTGCCTTACTAACTATGAGAGTAACAAGTATAAACTTTCTTTGCGTAAAATAGGAGGCTCGTGATCAAAGCAGTCACTCGCCGTAGTATCATTAAGCAATCCTACTCACGAGACTATTTCACCGCATGGAGTCCTGTGGACCGCGTGAACCATCCGCCTCGCGTGGGACTATTTCATCCGCATGGGACTATTTCACCGCGTGAGGTCATCCGCCTCGCATGGGACTATTTCACCGCGTGGGACTATTTCACCGCGTGGACCGGTGGGGCGTATGAGTAAGCGCGCTTTCGCGTCATGGGTAGCAAATCCATGGAATACGTAGTAATCATCCTAATGGGCCGCATGCAGTGGACCATCCATCGTGTCAGTATGTCCAAAGGAAATAACAAGAATAACCCGGGGTCTACCCCGTAAGAATACATAACCTAGCACAACCGGCTATCATACATAACATAAGCAAGTTAAGAAATCCCCTAACTTCTTATTAACATTATTAATCTATCCTCTCATTTTAGTTTACTTAAGGCACTAACATGTCATTTAAGAGAAAATCCGGGAATTCAACCCAAGTACCACGTACCTCTAACCTTTTAAGAAATGACTCATTTTTATGTAAAATTCCTAAGATACTAATAACCGTAGTATCAAGTCACGACTACTTTTCAAGACAAGTCACATTTCCTTTTAGAAATATAATAGGTTTCTAAATCAAGTGACTTCATTTCCTTTAAAACCTTAGGCACTTAATGCCTTAAAATCAATTTGCCTTTCACAAATTCAAATCATTTATCCGTACTTACCTTGCTTATAGTAAATCTTTCTTTTGTTAACCTTCCATAAAGCTAATATAACCAACTTTCCATAAAGTCGTTATATTAACTTTATACATTAGTCAAATACATTTCCCTATATCCAAGGGACTTATAATTTTAAAACGAAACAAGTATCATATACTTAAAACACTTCAAGTCCCTTAACTTTGAAAACTTAAGACATCATTAATACTTTTTAAAGAAGTGAGTTAATCCTCTTACTTACCAAACTTGGCAATTCTTAAAACAAGTAAGGGACATCAAAGTCTTGTACGTCTACCGTACTATATAAGTACAACTACTCATGCTCAAGAGATAGGAGAGTTCCACATACCTCTTCGGGTCAATCCACTTGCAAGTCCAATATACCAAGCGTAGTATGTCAACCTATAATGACCATAATACGTCCATAAGCCTCTATCTTCAACGTAGAACATTCTAATTGAAAAGTTACTAAATTCTACGGAAAATCGGACATCACTTCCTTTGTTTCTACATACTTTCCCACCTTTTTCAAGGCCGAATTCAATAACCAAACACGCCACCTTTAAGGCTCAACAATCAATCAATACAAAGGGGATTACACGCATAACTTGGACGTGTAAAATTCTGCCCCACAATACATAACAACTAATACAAACTACAAAGTCCAATTTGGCAAATTTTGAGGTATAACACATAACTTCTTACCAAATTCCTTTTTAATCCAAATTCTTATCCAATTCCTACATGCA
The DNA here is from genome assembly GCA_029844215.1 of Przewalskia tangutica. NCBI lineage: Eukaryota > Viridiplantae > Streptophyta > Magnoliopsida > Solanales > Solanaceae > Przewalskia > Przewalskia tangutica. The sequence goes on from CM056738.1 coordinate 37,360,107, forward strand.
ATACTTCTAAAGGTAATATTGACAACTATAAGTCCTTTCTTCCACACATGCAACATAATTTACTAGTAAAAGAGGAAGGATTGTTACCTTAGAGCTTACCCCAAATTAGTCCAACAAAATCCACTTGTATTCTTTCCACAGTCACCTCCACAAACCTCATACAAGCTTGTCAACATGTTTCCTTCTTGCCACATTTTCAGAATTTCTCTAGGCTTAAGTTTCTTCTTGAATTTTTAGAGAGAAGGGAGAAGGAATTTTAGAGAGAAGAAAGAGCCTTTTTAGAGAGAAGAAGGAGCTTTGAAGAATGACCAAGTCTTCAAGACTTGGTCAATAAATAGGACATGCAAAAATCAGATGGGGGGACACTGTCACCCTCGCATGGCCTTTTTAAAACAAAGCGGTTCTGATTTTCCCCCGGCCGCGAACCGCCTCGGTGCCGCGGCCCTGCAGCCGGCGCCGCGGCGCTGAAACATCTGCAAAGTCATGGCACTTCCGGCGCCGCGGCGCTGTGGCCCCTGACCGATGTTGCTTTTCTGCTCGACTGCGCACTGAACTTGTAACTCCCATAACTTTCTACTCTGACGTCCTATCGACGAACGGTTGGTTGCGTTGGAAACTTGACTCAACGAACTACGTAATAGGACTTTGAAATACCTAGGAACTCTCAATGTAACAGGACATAAACCGCCTCAAAGTTGACCAACAACCCGTCTGAAACATTCCGTCAACCCATCATTCTAAAATTTAAAACTTAATTCCTTTTGTACGTTCTCAAAAGCATGACTTGAACTACGGGGTGTAACAATGTGCTAGGCACAGAGTCCCAACATTCGCCACGGACATTCTTGAGAAGACTCTGCGACTGTACATACGATCTAGTCCATACATACGGACCTGTGAACTGGGGATAGGAGGCGAGGTCGAGAAGAGGGTGGAAGCGGCGCCTTCAATGGAGCAAGAGGGCGAGCACGAGGCGACCACACATTATGAGCGGGGCAAAGCGGGCTACCAACCTCCTTTAGCCTTGGAACCTCGATGCCGATGATGGAGCATATGCTCTTGAACGACAAAGGATCTTTGAAAAATCAAGAGAAAATGATGCAAGACCATCAACACCTGACCCAACGTGTTGATAATCTGAGTTCCACCACCGCCATTTTGAACCGTTGTATGTCTGTAAGTCGTCCCTTTTTAATTTTTGAGTCTTTTACACATTAGGGACAATGTGTAGTTTAAGTTTGGGGGGAATTCTTATTTTATTTTATTTTTGTGTCTATTTTTGAGTCTTTTGTTTGTTTTTGTGGCTTATGTGTGTCAATCAATTTTTTTTCTAATCATGCATGTTGTAGTTGCTTGAAACGCCTAGTGAATTAAGTAGGATAATGTAATGGAATTATATGCAAAAATTTGTGTGCTTAAGTTAAATATGCCAAAGATTCATAAAAATCTTATTAGTTGAAATATTTTATGCTTAGCCTGTGTATGTTAATTGCGAAAAATGTCTTGCGTGCTTGTTATTTGAGGTGAAATAATTAGGATGTACATGTTAGGGGGAGGATTCAGACATTTCTTTGATAGCCCTTCTTACCAGTCATTTCCCACCTTGCACTTAAATGTATCCCTAGTCAGCCCCGTTGAGCCTAAAATAAAAACTATTTCTTTGACACCCCAGATTCTCTTATGTGTCATAAGCAATAATTGATGATAGGTATGAAAAAAGATTGAAAAAAATACAAAAAGAGAGCGAAAATTATGCACCCCAATTAAAATATGGAAAAACTAATGTTTGGGGGTGCCGATGTGAATGTGTGTTATGATCTCAACAAAAAGAGAAATAGGATTAATGGGTATGAACTAAAAATAATACCACAAAGAAGGAGAAAAAATTTGAATGAAAAACGCTTATGGTACGTAATTGAGCCTAAATGCTTAATCTTACCTACCTCTGTCTAAGCCTACATTACAACCCTGAAAAGTCCTGATGATCCCTAGTATGTATGTCCATGATTAATGGAGAATAACAAGTAAACATGCTATATTACTTTGAGAAAAATGAAATGAAACTGACATGCATAGGTTAGACATTCATGCTTTCAGTGATTGTGACTGAAATGAATTTGTGAAATATCTAACTTAAATTCTAGATTGTTAAATGCATGCTACATCTATTCCTGCATATTATCATAACTAACGTTCACGTATTTCTAAGTGGCATTGTGCAGCTGCTTGACCTGAGTCTTTGAGTCTTTTGATTTTTGTTTTTTTGTTTTGTTTTGTTCTTTGCTCGAGGGCGAGCAAAGTTCAAGTTTGGGGGTTTGTTAGGAATATTTTATATATCATTTTTGAGTCATTTTTAATTAGTATTTTACTCGTTTTTGTTGTGTTTAGTATAGTATTAGGCTTGTTTTTCTTTCTTTTAAGTCACAGCGCTCCAAAATGGCAAAATGACGAAAATGAATGAAAAAGGGGCATAAAAGGAGGAATCTGAAGCAGGAAAGGACAAAAAATGAAGACCCAGACAAAAGCCAGGCAGCGCCAGTCAGCAGGGCCGCGGCGCCGGAACTGCAGAGTATCCACAGAAGATTCGGCGCCTCGGCTCCCGTCAGCAGGGCCGCGATGTCGGTACGAAAAATCCAATTCCGAGTTTTAATTGGCAAAGGACAAATTGGTCCATAAGACACAAAATTTGATAGATACAAAAGCCCTAGGGATTATTCTTTGAGAGGAGGTTGGTCATTCTACAACAGAACACAACACAAGGACGGATTGAAGGCTACAATTGGAGACTTAGTTCGCAGTAATTTATTTTCTTTCATTTTTAATTCAGTTTATATATGGATTTTATATTAGTTCTTAGCGTGGATATGACTAGTAGCTAAACACCTTATTAGGGCTTTCCTTATGAATCGCTTGAAACTTCTATTCATGAATTAATGCAGTAGTTTGATTTCTTCTTCACTTGATTATGATTTAGTCAATAATTGGTATGAATGCTTGATAATTAATTGATCACTAGTTATTATAATATATATGATTTTGAATCAAGAACCGAGAGGAGAGATTTGAATATGCTGTAATTGACTAGACATAGGTTAAAATCGCGGATGACAGTACCCCGATAATTGTGTAGCATTATAGGTTACTGTTCTTAATCCTCCTATGTAGTAAATCCTATCATAGAAATATATAAGGGTTATGCACTGGGGTTGAGCGATTATATATCCTAATCGAGATATAAGACAGTTTAGTTAACCGTTATCTTAACGTAGAAGAAGTCATTCTAGTTGCATTAAGGATTGAATAGAGTGGATAATCGAGGAATTTGGAAGCCCTAATTCATTCATAACTGATTACAACTTAAATAGTTCAGTAATTCTTGCAATTATTCTAGGAGTTAAACAAAAACCCAACTCAAATATCAATTGCCAAATAGATAACCTAAAATAAATGAACGGTAATTAGAAACCAGTCTCTGAGGATGATATTCGGTCTTATCAGACTATATTACTTGTCAACGATGCGTGCGCTTGCGTGAGCATTCGAAATATCGCTAACACTACTACCCGTTGTTGGTCAATGGATAGATGAACAGTGGCGTATGCAAGGATCCGCACAAGCGATATATACAATTGTCATAATCCTGCTTCTACAATCAATATAAATATATATTATAAAGTTAGACATACACAAAGTTATGTGGCACCTCTCTGTGACTACGTACATGTTCTCGCTCCGAGTTCTCTCTTCTGCCATTGTAGGTACTAATCGAATCAGGAGACAAATTGATTCTTTAACTTAAGTGATTCGGGATGGAAACGGAACTCTGATTTCCAGCAATGGTTTCCCCAACTACTCCAGAAAGCACTAGGACGGTGTTACGAGTGAACTAAGAGGTAAAAAACATGAAGACAGCTGAGGACAGTAAGGATAAAGTAAAGGATAAAGTAAAGATAGATGAAATTTGAGTTGTTTGATTGATTACGTCCGTATATACAAAAAAAATGTTCTTATTTATAGTACAAAAAGAAGAAAAAAGTGTACCAACGTTCCCCTCACCCCATGTCAGCCATCAAATAACCCACTAAGTTCAATGACCGACTATGGGGGAAGTGGTGACGATTTTCTCGCCCTCTATCTGAAGAGGAAGACGATAAGGTATATTCTTTATTTGCCTTGAATACCTCTGTATCGGCTACCTATCATTACTCATGTTTCTTTGTTCTGTCTTTCAGGAGCCGCTGCTATTAAGGCGTATTAGGCAGGGAAGAGTACATGTTGTCTCTCTCAGTGCTGAAGGGACGTCCTCTTCGGCTCGTTCTTCTGAACACCCACATGATTCTACATAGGCTAGCCTTGATACCAGAGTTCCTCCTGTTGAGGGAGCCGAACGGGTAACCGTAGAGGTATATCTTTTTCTTTCCAATCTTATTATCACATTTCTCTAGGCTTTTGCATATCTTTCTGAAACTATTCTTTCCTATGCAGAAGACGGCTTGGGAAGGTCCTTCGGCTGAAGCTAACACAATCGATGACCCAGAGACATCGGTCGAGGTCATACCTGATGAGGTACTGTTGTAGTATTTTGGCTTAGTCGACACCATACCTGCACCGTCTTCGCCGATTGGTGTTCATGAAAAAGTAGTTGAAGAGTTTCTAGCCAAGGGTATCCCTACTATCAAGGAGGGACTTCATTCATTGAAGACCTCTTTGTTCCGTTGTCGAAAGAGGCGAGGAACTCTCCAGCTCTGGCAACCGCCTATAATGAAATAGTATTGGCCTTGAGTGACATGTTTTCTTCACATAAGGCGGTCAAAGATAGGAGTGATGAAGCAGCCATAGCTCTGCAACGCTTAGAATCTATTCGGCAACAGAAGAATCAGGTTTAGGCTACTTTCGCCCAGGTAAATGAGGAGAGGCAGCGGAGTGTCGATCGGATGCGCGATTTGCAGAGGCGGCAGTCCCAATTACAGGAAGAGTTAGATAGGATCCAGGCGGAAATAAAGACTATAACCCCTATAATAAATGCCCTGGACTCCACTATTAAAACCCACCACTCCTCTCGGTCCTCTTTGTTTCGGCAAGGCCACAAACTGGATAGTGAGATAGGGAAGCTTGGCAGCCAATGGTGTTTGGGAGTCAGATCTGAGGACGGGTAATGAACGACTGACCTAGCTGGAGGATGAGTGTGCTGAATGGAAGGCCAACCTTGTTTGTGTAAAACAGTCATTACTTGCCGGTCTTTCTGAAGTGGTGCCTGGAGCGCATCATTCTTCTGCTGCAACAACTTCTTTGCCAGTTGATCCTACCATCCAAGTTCCAGGTGACCTTCATGCAGCATCGCATGATGCATTAACTCAATTGGAACAACAACCAGAGGATGCTCCAGCAGCCGATACATAGGTTTTTACCGAGACCTGGTCAATTGGTGTGGTTGAGTTTGAACAAAGGGTAGGAGTTTGAGGTGGTGGCCACTGGTGCGGCTGATAAGGAGGAGCATACTGTAGAAATCATGGAAGACCAAGCAGTCGTTGATTCGGCTGATCCTGGGGCTTCGACAACTAATGATGTAGTGCAGTCTTAGATAGGTTCAAGGCCGACCAATTCGGATTCTTATTTGTGTCGACCCCAAATTGAAGGGTCTGTTATTATGACTAGACAGCTGGTCTGTGGCTGTTGTATGCCTATACTTTTCCCTAAATCAACGGGAAATCAACTTCTTTTGTGACCAGACAGCCGGTCTGTGGCTGTCGATTACTTATGCATGCCCTAGATTTGATGGGTAATATTTCTTCAAAATTTCTACCATTTACCTTTCTTTTCCAACATATTTATCGCTTGATTCATATTGTCGGCAACCCGTGAGTTCGATATGAAGGGTCATTCCCAATTTGGTGACCATTTGCCGATTTTATGATCTTTCATCCTCGTCGACAAAACGGTTTTCAAACTAAGTCTCCCTCGGTGAACCTCTTAGGCTTGACATGTTTGTTGTATGCCTTATCCATTCTACGTTTTCCGACTTTTACTTTTTCTCTGACTGTTAGTCTATTTTCATCCAACTGACTCAACTCCATTAGTATGGCCTGATGATATTCTTCCAAGCTTAGAAATTTTGGTTTGCCCATCTTTAATGATATTAAATCCTGAGTACAATGTTGTCTCTCGATCATAAATTTAACTGATAGGATGTCGTCCCCATAGATGTAATTTTTTTGGAATTTCTAATTGCCCATTCTATTTAAAACATGTCTTTGTAAAATGAGTTTACTCAAACTTTGTACAAAACATGGGATATTGAATAACACTCGCGTTTTGTACAAGAGTAAAACAAAGACAAGAAAACCTAGGCGTAAAATTCCTATCGGCAGCTTAAAATGTTATTGGCTGCCAGATCTGGCTTTCTGTCGGGGCTCTCCATCTGCGGCGCCTTGGCTATCCTTTCCTCAAACAATAGGGAGGTCAGCCGATGCCAAAGGTCACATATGTTTTGAGTTTCCTCAACTATTTAAATCATCCAAGGTAAGTTGTGGTTCCGCTAATTATTTTATTTTAAACCCTCGAGAGGTAAGATTATAGGATTACCAATACCCTTCTTCATACTGCTCTGTGATAGCTATGGGAGCCACATAGGGTGAGTAGAGGACATCCTCTACGCTCTGAACCCCTAGTTGGAATGGGTTATCATCCGCTGGGACGATTTCTATCTTGTCTCATTCTCAAAAGATGAGCTTTTGATGCATGGTAGAAGGAATACATCGGCTGGTCTGAATCCAGTCCCTGCCCAGTAGAATGGTATATGACTCCTTGCCATCTATTACAAAGAAGGGAGACCTGATCGTCTTAGGACTTACAGTAATTTCTGCCACTAGGATCCCCAATGCTTCAGAGGCTTCTCCCATAAAGCTAGCAATTTTCATGTTAGTATGGATGAGATCCTCCTTTGTTTTGTCAAGATCCTTCAAGGTAAGCAGCAGCATCACATTCAGCACAACCCTATTATCGATAAACACCCGGATAATCATCTTGACATTAATGTAAGCCTTGATATAAAGAGGTTTGAGGTGTTTAACCATATCTTCCGTAGGTGCGCCAAATACGGTGCTCAAAGTGTCCCTAACTAGGGTATCGGCTATTTTTACCCATTATGCGTCTTCCACGCAAACATCACCTTATAAGTTATCTAGTAAGGAGCGACCGACTTAGAATTCACATGAGATTAGGCTGACCATTTCGATATATGCCCATATCTCTTCAACCAGGTTATGACCAGATAAATCGAGGATGGAGTCTCATTCTTCATTCAATTCGGCTGGCTAGAGGCTCATATCTTCCATTTCCTAGAGACAAATGGGGATCGGTTGGAGATCCTCTAACTGAATCCTCTGCCCGATATGTGGGATTGCCTCTATTAGAGGTCTATCCGGAGCCACGTTCTCCTACTAGGATTCCTCTATGGGGTTATCGGTAGGCTGTTCATCCAGTTTTAGTTAATCCGACATTTCTCCTTCAAGTGTAATTGCCCCAGAAGCGACTGAGTTGAATGCCCACTCGATAGCCTCAGCTATGGCAGACTCAGGAATCTCCTGATTTTCGACTGCCTTGGTGTTGGTAATTATATGCAATGTCTGTTGTATCTTACGCAAGGCCCTGGCACGTTGTGTCCTTCTTTTTTGAGTTTTGGATGCGACTCTCGGTGGTGCCTCTTTCTTTCTGGGAGCCTGATTTACAAACCACTCCTCCTCTTCTGTGTTGGCGGTTGGTTTAATAATTCTCTAGGGGCTCGTCTGGTTCTCATTTCTCGCTGTGATGCGTAAGGACGAAACACCCCCGTTTACATAAAACTCAACCACACACTATCTGGTTTTAGGGAGTGTTCTTCATCTATTCAAAGGATGCTCGGTTGCTAGTTGGTTGGCATCCTTACTTGCCCCCCAAGCCTACGTCTGGCGTCAATAGGGACCCTTTTGAACCTCATGGTTTGTTCCTGAAGTTCTCGTTCAACATCCCTTGGGTATTTTAGGCGGCTAAGAAAATTGCTCCTAGCTGGCTACCTGTCATCATGAACGTCATGTAGGCAGCCTAACCGGTTGAACACAGAGGTCTTTGTGGCTTTCTCCCCTTTGGTGGGTTTCTTTGGAACCCATACGTTTTTCATCGGTTGTTTCCCTTTAGTGTCCCTTGACTCATCAGGCTTAGCAAAAGATACCATAGATATTGGTACTGCGGGAAAGGGGTCGATGTCAATAAACATTTTAGCCAGACTCTTGTTAGCTAACTTGAACCTTCCCTCCTTGATACCCTTTTGGATCGCCTTTCTAAGGACCACACAATTAGAGGTAGAGTGAATGTATGAATTATGCCACTTACAATACTTATTATCTTTGAGTTCCTCGGCAGGCATGATCCTATAACCATCAAGCAACTGAATCTTCCACCATTGTGTCTACCGTGCAGTCAGCTGACTCTGAGTGAGACTCCGCTTTAATAATGGATACCAAGTGGGAGCCTCGATTTCAGTTGGATCTTCTCCTCTCTTTCTCTTGGACGTACTACTCTATTTGGCTAGCTTTTCCAGCTAATTATCTAAGGTCAGAGCAGTATTATCTAGTGTTGGCCAGTGGGCCGAGCCCACTGGGATCGGGATAGGCAGGGTCGGGACGGGGTCGGGATGGAGAGGAGGGGCGGGGTCGGGTGAGGGCCAGTGGGACGATGCAGGTGGGGCGCTACGTGTCCCGTCCGATCTGCGATCGGTGAGCGATTAGTCGGGGCGGGGCGGGGCGGGCGCTTTTATTTTTTTTAATTTTTCCCTAAATTAAAAATACTAAATTACTAACAAAGTAACATATAGTCATATTATAGTGATAGTCATATGCTCATATTATACTATTATGGTATTATACTATTATAGTATTATACTCATATATATTTATAAACTAAAAAATTAAACAAAGACAAGAAGAGTGTAAACAAAAACATCCCAAGACTATTTTTGTGCCTCTTATATTATTAATTATTTCATTGAAATATACAAGATTCAGAATTACAACATTGTAGAAGACAAAAATGGTCGTTAGACAACGGCTATTTTTGGCAAATAGCGGGACTGGGGCGGGACCGGGACGGGACCGAGACGGGTCGGGTCCTAGCGGGACCGGGTCGGGCGGGACCATACCATGTCCCGTCCCGGTTCGAGCCCCGGACCCGCTATTTTGTTTTTTTAATTTAATCGGGGCCGGGATGGGACCGGAACGGAACGGGCCCGGGTCGGCCCGACCCATTTTCCAGCCCTAGTATTATCCCACTAATGTCTCCTTTAACTGAGGATGCATGTTTTTGATTATCAAGTGGGCACACTCAGACTCGGAGAAGTGTACATTGTATTTTCCAACCTTCTTTCTAAATTTTTCGATAAAATCGGCAGTCGATTCATCGACCTGCTTCTTGAGATTTGTTATATCAGTCACAGTAACCTAAGGTTGAGGCCAATATAACCTATCATGGAATCATCCTCGTATCATGACTGCATGCGGAATCAGGAGCCAAAGAGGAGTACCATGCAAAGGCTATTCATATTAGAGAGAGATGGAATAGTTGAAATTGTGATACTCATTCTTGCTAGTCTCGCTGTATTGGGCGGTGAATCTACCGATGTTCTTGATAGTGGAATTTCCGTCATCGCCAGAGAATATGGCAGACTCCGGTATTTTGAAGCCTCTTGGAAAATGTGTTATCCGATCTACCCAATCAGGGTAAGGCTTCTTATAAAAAGGCATGTCCAAAGGTTTCAGTTGGATACCGAAGTACCTCCGCATGGTGTTAGCAATTATTTCCAGGTTTATCAGTTGTGACGTCTCCTGTCGATTCTCGATTGGATTCGACTGGTAGGCATTCTGCACTGGCGACCTCTATTCTGTACTTTGTTGGATAGGGTTTTAAAGGTTATAAGTTGTTTGTTGGCCATTACCAATAGGTGGGGTTATGCCCCATTGTGGCTTTTGGATATGGCCACCAAAGCCTGCAACCTGAGCTCCTGGAACGGCTAACGGAGTTTGAGGACAAGGTGGAACAGTCTTTCATGGTTGCTCTCCTCAGACGTCGACCGTTCTTAGAAAATTCCTTCCTGGAAGGTATGGATTGGGTACTGGCAATGACTGTTGGAATGGTACTCTGCTATAAACAGTATCACTAGATAGTCGAGCTAAGTCATGGCCAGGGGCCATCGGTTTATAGTCGTGACCAGCGTTGTTAAATCTGCATAGTAGGGCCATTCGTAGAAACGTATTGCATAACGGGCGGAAATACAAAGTGTCCTTGAGTCTGAACTGGTCTCTGAGCTGTGTTGATCTGCCCATACTGCAGACTGGCTTGGTTAAGTGGCATATTCCCCCCCCCCCCCCTAAGGTTCGGTGGCGACCATGCAGTGTGCTGGTTGCTAGACGATTGGGCTTGTGTTCCTAGGTGCGCTATCGGTTGTACCTGAGTAGGCATTAGCTTATGCGCATGAGGTTTAGGAACACGCCGGGAGTCACAGTCTCATGATGAACAGCCCCGCTCGTTAGAGGAATGACAAAACTAGCCAAATATTCTCGTGGGTGCATTTAATAGGTTTCCATCTCTCTCGCTTGTTGAACCGCATTATGTACCATTGACTTCACAATGTCAGCCAATTGTTTAGAAACTTGGTACATAATATCATGGATGCCCGAGTCAATATGTTGTCTAATAAAAGACGTGGTCATCATTGTTGGACCTTCAGATTGGCTAGATTCATCCATATCTTGGGTTGATGGAGGTAGTGGAGGGGTATCAACTGATGTAGGCATACCCGAGGAGGATGTTGGTTTGTTGTTCCTTCTGGAAGAATTTTGTTTAGGATGTAGACTGGACTCGGGGTTCATCTTCTTACCGAACCTTAGGCGCATACGCCAAGAATGATCCTGACCTGGAGAATCAAACTTTGTGATTAATTCACCTATGGTCCCACTGGGCATGCCAAATTTGTTCTCGCCCCGAATTCTGTCTTTTGTCGTTGTAGCGGCTGATCGAATCGGGAGACAAATTGATTCCTTAACTTAAGCAGTTCATGCTGGAAACGGAACTCTGATTTCCAGCAATGGGTTCCCCAACTACTCCAAAAAGCGTTAGGACAGTGTTATGAGTAAACTAAGAGGTAAAAAACATGAATGCAGCCCGATGCTGATGGGCTAAAGTAAAGATAGATAAAATTTGAGTTGTTTGATTGATTTATGTCCGTATATACAAAAGCATGTTCCTAATTATAGTACAAAAAGAAGAAAAACATGTACAAATGTGTTCTCCCCCCATGTCCGCCATCAAACAACCCACTAAGTTCAATGGGCGACTATGGCAGAGATGGTGTCGATTTTCTCGTCCTCTACTCCTCTTGCTCGGATAATGGCCCTTGATTTCAGCTGTTTTTGGCTTATCGCTTCTAGGGGTCTAAATACCCCTCCATCTGAGTGGGTCTCTGACAGACCTCTAACCAACATCTTCGGGTAAGATGCCTTAGTAGTCGATAAAGTTCTTATAGTCGAGGGTTAGGAGTAAATTCGGCTCCAGAATAGTTCGGTTGTCACTGAATTTCGAATAAACACTTAAATTATTTTTGAGTGTTAACACCACCATTTTTATTTATCTTTTTTCTCATTTTTTGAATTTTTACCTCATTTTTTCTAATTAAAATTTAATATATTTATGTGGGTACAATAGAAATTAATGTTTACATATAATTGTAAAATTCATGCCAATAAAGACAATGAAGATTTATGAACATATGCTAAGGGAGAACAGACCAAGTACTCCCCCACTCCCCACGTCAGAGTGTTTCTCTCACTAAGCGAAAACGCTCTCAACGTTTTCCTTAGTTGCTCCTTTTGGTTTGCCCCTCTCTTTTTGATTCATCATTGTTTCTTACTTAATTGAAGTTTAATGTTCATGACATGAGAAAGACAAAGCGAATTACACGTTCTAACAATGATTCAGGTGGATCTGGTGGTTCTACGAAGTCTAAAACCAAGAGAAAGAAAAAGAACGGTGGAAGCCCAACCATTGTTAAAGAAAACTTAATTCCGACAATTTCAGATCCCACGGTGTTAGTGCAAGTTACACCTGACACGCGCATTCCACTTAAACATGTGGTGGATGATACTAAGATGCAAAGGATACATGAATGGGGGAAAAGTATGGATGCCGAAAGCTTGGATAGAAATATGTTCGAAGGTGGAGAGTTTCTTGCTCCTTTAGTTATCGATCCGGTAATGTCTACTCCAACCATTGCTCCAGGAGTGGCTACAAAGGGTTCATGTAATATTGTCCACAAGTTCAATGGTAATGCATCTTCAGATTCTCCCGGTGATGCTATGGAAGATCAGTTTGCTAAGGACACTCGATCCCGCTAGTGATGCGGATGCGAGGCGGGTCGATTAGTAAGTTCTGTGGTTAGAGCGGGTCAACAGGGTGATCACGGGGCTAAGCTAATCTCATCACATCAGGGAGGATTGCTCAGGCCAGCCGGAAAAGATAGAGATTCTAGGCCAAGAATTGTAAACGATAAGACTTTGCATGATGGTATTCTCGGGTCAAAACCGGGGCAGGTAACGGGTCAAATGGCGGAGGCGGGCCAGGAGGGATTCCATGGGTCTAAGGTAGATACCACTACTCGTGGTGCAATGCAAGTTGGGATTACCGAAGGGTCATCTACTCCCAAGAAGCCTAGTAACTCACTTGAATTTATTAGCGCGAGAGCCAAAGGGTCACTTCACTTAATGGGGCAGCATGCTACGAATTCAATGGATGTCAATAATAAGTATTTCCCCACCTTATCCAGCTTACTTAGCGGACTTCAACAAAAGAATACTAAAGGCACGTTTTCCTTTACTTCATCTTTGGGTATTGGTAACGTCATTAATGGTCCACTTCTCTCCTCCTCAACTTCTTCACAACTACCCGGAATTCAAGATGCCCCCCCCTCCTGCCAAATCTTCACCATCACCCAGAAGAATGCAAGAAAATTTCCCAACTCTTCCAAATGCCACACGTATCCTATCTCCTACTGTGGGTACAAGCTCTACACCCCCTAATCATACCCCTCCTTCACCACAACACGGGAGGCAAACTGGCAATTTGTCCACAAATGAATCTAGTGATCATCAAGTAATTCCACCCGCGGGCGCAACAAACGAAGAGGTACCCCTTAATCAACGCAAAGGTTCTAATCCGGTAAAGAAAACCTATGCGGGAGTCTTTCGGGTACCAGACTTGAAGCCAAGGGAATGAAGTTACAATTTATTAAACAACAAGGAGAAGATGTAGAACTTGAAGCTATGGATGAAGTCCCTTTCATTGAAACCTGGGGTTATTGTCTGATTGGTTGCTTCACGGGTCCTTTCCCGGGACGAGATGCATTGAATTCTATTGTTAAGGGATGGAGAGTGAAGTGCCGTATCATCCCTTATGGCAAAGGATGGACAATCTTCAAATTCATGACGGTGGAAGAACGCACGAATGTACTTCATGGAGGCCCGTATATGGTCTTTGGGAAAACTATGATGTTAAAACCAATTGATAAGGGAGTATTATTAACCGATGACCTATTCATGGACATCCCAATCTGGGTCACATTCCATGACATCCTTCTCTCGGTATGGAGCGCATCAGGCCTTAGCAAGATTGCTTCACGTGTGGGGAAGCCTATGTACACAGACCAATTTACCAAGGAGAGGTCTAAAATGAACTATGCAAGAGTCTTGGTGGAAGTGGATGTTATCAAGAAACCGGTTGTGGAGTTTGGAGTTAAACTTCCCGACAATAGAAGATATATCCAAAAGGTGAAATATGAGAATTACCCAGATTTTTGTTACCACTGCGCTTCTTTTGGCCACAATCATTTGAAGTGTAGGAAATTGATGCAAGACATCACCTCTAAAGAAGCTCTGAAAACTCATAATCCAGAGGTATCGCCTAGCATTGGGGACATACCTACGGGTTCGAGTGTTGCTACTGGTACGGGTCAAACCGGTCCCTCTTGCCCTGACTCACCACATGTTCAGCATCCCGTGAGTAGTGAGAGTATGATGGATATAGTAAAAGTGTGCAAATTCTACCCCATATTCCCGGAAGTGTGGGAGAAGCTCTGGACTTTGGAATTCCTTCGGTTGCGGGACAACTTGATCCATCCAGTTTGCGGGAAACTCATGAGGGGTCCTCTAACCATCCCCCCCCATAATGGTATTGCGCTTCATGATAGGTTGGGGATTGCGACAAGACAAGCTGATGTTAACAAGCCACTAGACCCGCAAACTCTACTAGATGGGACAACTTTTGAGGGTACTACGGATGTATCCAATTACGCATTGCGTTGCATGAACTTTGAACGTGGGAAACATAGCCTGGTCGAGCCCTCTGTCTTGACTTCTAACAACAAGGATGAGGGATGGAAAGAAGTTACTTCAAGGAAGAACACGCCAAAGGGTAATAACATAGTGAATAATGTGAAGCGCGGAGGTGCTCTTAAAACCTCATTTGTTGCTAAATGAAAGTACTTTGTTGGAATGTCCGGGGTCTTTGTGGACAATGGGATAGGGCATCCACACAAGCTCTAGTGTGTAAGCTTGCAAAACAACATGACGTAGCATTGGTTTGTTTAATAGAAACTAAGTTCTCTCGTGCACGGATGGACTTTTTTTCATCTCAAAGATTCTTAGATTGGAAAATTTGTTCTAACATTGATTTCATTGATGGTGGAAGAATGCTAGTACTTTGGGACCCCGCTAGAGTTAGTTGCGACGTGCTTGGAATGGACTCTCAACATATTCATGTACAAGCACAATGTAATATAACCCAAGTGTCTTTTCTTGCTACATTTGTGTATCCGGTCTATAGTATTCGGAAAGAAGAAAGCTTTGGCATCATCTCACCCAGGCACTAGTATTGTCAAGCCTTGGATGATAATTGGTGATTTTAACACTTATTGCTACCCTCATGATAAGGCCGGTGGTCCACACCTCACGCCTTATGCACTTCGGGACCTTGGAGAATTCAGAATGGCTCATGGACTTGATGGCACTCCTTCCTCCGGTTCTTTCTACACTTGGACGAATGGTTCTATATGGTCCAAGCTTGATAGAGTGTTGATGAATCAGCATTGGAGTGATTTGAATCTAGAATGATCGGCCAACTTCTTGCCTATGGAACTAGTCTCGGATCATTGTCCTGTGATAGCTTCGGTGATTGCATCTTCTAATATTGGAAAGCGACCATTCAAGTTCATGAACATGTGGCTCTCACATCAACCTTTGAGGGCATTCTGTCTTCATGTTGGAGGCAGCGGGTATTAGGATCTGCCCAATTCATATTGGTCACAAAATTGAAGTCTTTGAACAAGCCATTGAGAGAATTGAACACTAGCGAATTCGGTAGGATTGCTCAAAGAGCAAAAGCGACAAACATTGAGTTCAAGGAGGCTATAAATGCGCATATGGATGATCCCCTTGATGAAGAATTGAAAGCTAATGTCAAGTCCCTAAGAGCTAGAGCAAACCACTTGCTTGAATCCGAGAGGCACTTCATAAGACAAAAGTCGAGACAAAAACACTTGATTGGGAGTGATAGGTGCTCTAAATACTTTCACAGTTTGATCAAGAGGAGTAATGTTAAGAATTCAATAAACTATCTTGTTAAGGACAACAGAACTACCACAACCTCTTCCACGGAAGTAAAAGAAATGTTTGTTGATTTTTATAAAGAGCTTTTAGGATCATCTCGGCCCTCAACCGACGTTGATCCCGTGGTACTTTATTGTGGTCCGAAGCTAGGGGAGGATGATGGTCTATTCCTATTGCATCCTATCTCTCCGAATGAGGTTTGGGATGCTCTCTCCGATATTGGCAATGACAAAGCACCTGACCCGGATGGTTTTTCAGCCGCCTTCTTCAAGCAAAGATGGAGAGATGTGGGACATGATGTAGTGAGGAGTATACAAGAGTTCTTCTCATCTGGAGTCCTATTGAAGCAAGTGAATCATACCATTCTTACCCTACTGCCCAAAACTGATCGGGACCCCAAGGTAAGTGACTTTAGGCCTATCGGATTGACCAATGTGGTCTACAAGATCATAACAAAGATTTTAGCTAACCGGATGGAAATGTTTCTTCCTACATTTGTCAATAAGTGCCAAGGGGCTTTTGTGAAAGAAAGGAACATGGTGGATAATGTCTTTATTGCTCAAGAACTTGTGAGAGGTTTTAATAAAACTAGAGTTTCCCCGAGGTGCATGCTTATGGTGGATCTACGAAAAACTTTTGATACGGTCTCTTGGAGTTTCCTTGAATCTGTGCTAAGAGGTCTCAAGTTTCCAGACAGATTTGTTAGATGGATTATGGAGTGTGTTAGTTCTACCTCTTTCTCTCTTTCTATCAATGGAGAGATACATGGCTATTTTGTGGGAAAACGTGGCTTAAGGCAAGGTGATCATATGTCTCCTACACTTTTTATCCTTTGCATTGAATACCTTTCTAGAATGCTTAAGCTAAGGACTTCGGCTAGAAGGTTTTCTTACCACCCTAAGTGTCAAAGGTTAGGCATCACTCACCTTGCATTTGAGGATGATCTCATGCTCTTTGCTAAAGGGGATGTTGCTTCGGTTGGTGTTCTTATGGAATGTCTTGAAGAGTTAGAGGCGGTTTCCGGCCTATCGCTAAATCCTTCTAAGTCTTCTATATACTTAGCAGGAGTGCAAGGTACAATTCGAGACATGATCTTGGCTAGAGTTGGTTTCCCGTTAGGTGATTTTTCCGTACGGTACTTAGGGGTCCCTTTGTCCCCAATATCTGTCTCGGTAGATCAGTTTGCTCCATTCACTAATGCAATCTCGGGGTACATTCAGAAATGGGGACACCACTCTCTTTCATATGCGGGGAAACTGGAACTAATCAAATCGGTTATTCACGGTGTTGAGAGCTTTTGGTTTCAGGCACTTCCTATGCATTCCTCGGTTCTCAACAAGGTACGCTCGGCTTGCATCCAATTCTTATGGGGTGGTAAGCCACCGAGAGTCGCCTGAGATGAGATTTGTGTGCCTCAGTCTGAATAAGGCTTGGGTCTTATGAACATCAAAGTGTGGAATCACGCCTTACTCTCCCGGACCATCTGGCTAATTCACACTAATGCGGATTCCTTATGGGTTCAATGGATTAATAGCTACTACTTCAAAGGCCAATCTTTTTGGGACTATGAGGTACGTGCTAGGGATTCACCTTTATTCAAGAAACTTTGTGGCATTCGAGATACATTTAAAAACATCTTTGGTAATCGAAATACAATTCTTGGCTTGGAAGTGTTGCACCAATGGAAGACTTGATTCTGGTCTTGTTTATGAGGTTTTGCGCACCCCTCGAGAGCGTAAGCTTTGGATGTCCCAAATTTGGAAAGACTTCATTCCTCCCAAATTCTCGTTCACGGTATGGCTCACTTGCTGGAAACGCCTGGCCACCAAAGACACTCTCCCCTATCTCAACTTAGAAGATAAGACTTGCGGGTTTTGCAAGTGTGCTAATGAAACACGGGCACACCTCTTCTTTTCTTGCCCCTACACTCACAAGATTTGGAAGCTTACTAGAGAATGGTTGGGAATTAGAAGAGAAATGAATACAATTGAAAGCACACTCAAGTGGATCAAGAAAGAGTACCGCGGGACAGGCATTTGATCCAAAGTCATCCTACTTACTTTTTGTACAGTGGTGTACGAGATTTGGAGAACAAGAAATGCATTACTATTTGAGGGCACTAGCTTAACGGTGGATGACGTTATTGCAAAAGTTAGAACAACAATTTATAGAGTCCTTTATGATTTTATTCCCTCTTGTAACGTCACCTTTGAGTGAACGTCCCATCCCCTCTTCTTTTCTTGCATTATGTTACGTTGAGGATTGAGAACCTTCAATGATCGATTGTAGCTTCCGGTTTCTTTTTAGTAATAATATTTTCATTTATCCGGGAAAAAAAATATTCCTCTTTACTCCTTCCTCTATAATTAATTGTTGTTAATTTGTAGTACTTTTGTTAGTAAAAGCGAAGGACTTCCCGTTTCCCACGTCTAGGATCACTAATTGCTAAATCTTTCTTCTTTGTTACTTATTTAAATAGTTTATGAGTTTATCTTTGTGTTACATTCCCAAAAGTGCTCTAACATAATCGGTTAACCCCATGATCATGTTCAAATTAAATTCAGGTGAGAATTCTCTTTACATTTCTCTCCGAATTATTTTTGCCAGTTTGTCCCTAATAAAATATTTCTGAATATTCTTTCATTAATTGTATATCTCCTATTTTAGATAAAATTATAACCCTTTTTTATTTATTTTAATTAGTTACCTAGTTTATATCAAAGTAAATATTCTTATAACCTTATATATATTATTAATCATTCATCAATACAATCAAGGAATATAATCATTTATGGTATCAGTAGCCTAAAATTAAAAACCCTACCCTAGTTGATGATACACCTTCTCGGCCGCCACCTTTTTTCTACGTCGGCATCTAGCCCACGTCGGAACCCTAGCCGCGGACCTCTCTCGGCCGCCCCCATCTTTTCCCCACAACGGAACCCTACTTTTTCCATCCATTCTCCCTCCATCTTCCTCATAAATTTCCTCTTTCATGATTGACAAAATCAAATCTCATCTGACACTTGCCGTAAACAACATTAAAAGCTTTATCCCTGTGACTCTTGAGATAGAAAATGGTCAATACTCCTCGTGGTGGAGCTTTTTAAGATCCATTATAAAGTTATCGACTACATCATCCCTCCCACGCCGAAGTCCACATACATACCATCGGCTTCGACTTATGATGATGCTCTCTGGTCTCGTTTGGACGTACCCGTCCTCCAGTGGATATACGACATGCTATCTAATTATCTGTTGTACACCATCATTGAGACCGATGCCACTGCCCGCCAAACGTGGAAACATTCGGACAGTATTTTCCATAACAACAAAACTCAACGAGCGTTATACCTTGAAAATCAGTTCAAGGATGTTCGTGAGGCGATTTCCCAAATGTGTGTGCCTATTGCCAAGAACTCAAGATGCTTGCCGACCAACTCTCCAACATCGGGGCACCACTCATTAATAATCAATTGGTCATGCAACTTATTGCAGGTTTAAACAAATCCTATGATGGCGTTGGCACCATCCTTGATAATACGCGTCATTACATCCGCTTAATGAGGCCCATTCGAAGCTCATCCTTGAGGAAACCAGGAAAATCAAGCGCAACACCACTCGGGCCAACAGTGTCGACGCCGCCCTTACCACCACAATCGGGCGCTCGGTCGGCAACGAACTGTTTGCTAGAGTACCTGATAGTCCACTTTCTTAGTAACAACCACGGAGCGGGAAGTAGGACAAAGTCGCGGGAGAAATTCCGGCAACAACGGCGGTGTGAAGGAGCAGTCCTCGCTGACCGAAAATAGCCAGCAGCGGCTGCAGCCTCCGCTATGGGATGCCTACCTACCATGGGCTGTATGGGGCCACCCTCATGGGCTACCCCTCTGTTCCTGTATATGACATCATCGTGGACTCCACCTCAGAATCGACAAACCCAACCTGACATACTTGGCCTACGTCCACAACAGGCCTACACAGTACTGGCCCTCTCGTCATCGACTTATACACCGAATGACATTGAGGAAGCTATGAGCATAATGTCACTAAATACTCCAGAAAAAATTGGTATATGAACAGAGGAGCCACATCTCACATGACGTCATCATAAGGTACTCTCTCGTCTTATTCCAATTTGAGTAATTTAAATTAGAATATTGTTATTGGTAGTGGACAAGGCATTCTCATCCATGGTTATGGTCATTCCTCTCTATCCCCACCACATCTACCATTAATCTTAAAAAATGTCCTCCAAGCCCCTAAACGCATTAAGAATCTAATCTTCGTGGGACGTTTCACAATTGATAATTGGGTTTCCCTTGACTTTGATCCTTTTGGTTTTTATTGTAAAGGATTTTACGACAGGGAGACAAATAATGAGATGTGATAGCACCGGATATCTCTACCCTATTTCAAACGCCGTCAATAATCCAGCCTCACTTCTCTCAACCTTAGCTGCTCTTTTGTCTTACTTAAGGAGTTCTAGATTAAGACATTCGGGAGACTCTGTTTTACGTTCCCTTAGGGAAAATAATTTTATTAATTACAATCGTATTTCTAAGACTCCTATGTGTAAATCTTGCGTTTTTGAAAAACATATCAAATTACCATTTTCTGCATCCATAATTGTACTTTAACGCCTTTCTATATCATACATAGTGATTTATGGACATCCCCTATTTTGAGTACGGTTGGCCATCGATATTATGTGTTATTTTTAGACGATATTCCAACTTTCTATGGACTTTTCCAATTGAAAATAAATATCAGGTCTACCCCATTTTTTTCATTTAGTACTTTCGTAAAATTACAATTTGAAAAGAGTATTAAATACTTTAATATGACAAGGGCAGTGAATTTGATAATAACCAATTCAAACAATTTTGCTCCAAAAACGGTCTTACCTTTCATTTTTCCTTCCATCATACATCCTCCCAAAATGGTAAAGCCAGATGAGAAATCCAAACTATCAACAACCTCATTCGTGCCCTAATTGCTCACACCTCGATTCCCCCTCAATTATGGCATTAAGTACTCTTCATGGCCAACTATCTCCTAAACATAATCCCAAACAAGTCTCTACCTCAACGGTCGCACTTGAGTTACATTTCGTAGGAACCATTCCTACCAACACTTGCGTCTTTTGGATGTCTTTGTTACACTCTATGTCAGGCCACTCACAAACTCTAACCCCAGTCTTCCTCATGTAAACTCTCTTCTAATTCACCAATTACATAGTCAGCTATAACAGAACCCTACACGCCACCATGCGGCGATGCAGGACTAGCTACCCACGATTCTAGCGGTGGCGAAACATCCTGCCTCACGGTGATTTCGTAGCTACCTCTCAGCAAACCGAAGTTCTATCAGCTAGTATTATCACCCATGTCATTTCTCCTCTTCCATGTAGTCCCACGACAAACCCCCTCCCATCCCACGTCTCGAGACACACTTCCAGACCATGGAAATCCTTGACATGCACGGAATTCATTAACATAAATGGTTGTTTAACCTTTCCATTTCAGTTGTCCCTTCCTATATCCCTCGTAACCCGAAGGATGCCTTGTCTGACCCTAATTGAAAAGCCACAATGATTGATGAATATAATGCTCTTATTGATAATAAGACGTGAGACCTAGTACTCCATTCACCTGATGCTAACATCATTCGTTCTATGTGGATTTTTAGACATAAAAAGAAATATGATGGTTCTTTTGAGAGGTACAAAGCTTATCTTATAGGTGATGGAAGATATCAACATGTGGGAGTGGACTGTGATAAAATGTTCAGCCTAGTCGTAAAGCCCGCAACCATCCAGACCGTCCTCAGCATTGCCATATCCAAGTCTTGGCTCATTCATCAACTTGATGTCAAGAATGACTTCTTACATAGGGATCTTCATGAAATAGTATATATGCATCAGCCTATGGGTTTCAGGGATCCTATTCATCCGAATTATGTGTGTCTATTGCGGAAATCACTCTATGGACTGAAACAGGCCCCTCGAGCATGGTACCAGCGGTTCTCCGACTATGTCACCTTTATCGGGTTTTGACAAAGCAGATCTGGTCATTCCCTGCTCATCTACAACAAAGGGTACAAACATGGCTTACCTATTATTATATATTGATGACATCATCCTCACCACATCATATGATGCTCTCCGCCGATCTATTAAGTCTCTCATTTCTTCTCAGTTTGCTACGAAAGATCTGGGGCCCTTGAGTTATTTCTTGGGTATCTCTGTCACTCGATATACTGACGACCTATTTGTATATCAGAAGAAGTATGCCGAAGAGATCCTTGACCGTGCAGGCATGATATCTTTCAAACCGTCCTACACGCCTATAGACATCAATTCCAAGCTCAACGCTGATTCTAACCCTTTATATTCAGACCTAACTCACTATTGTTTCCTGGTTGCGGCCCTGCAGTATATCACATTTACGAGAACATACATATCCTATGATATGCAATAAATATGCTTGCATTACACGATCAGAAAGCACACATGCATGCCCTCAAACATATTTTACGATACGTCCAAGGTATACTTCACTTCGGATTACATCTATACAAGTCTTCACTCACTGGTTTCACTGCTTATTATGATGCTAACTAGGATGGATGTCTTGATATCTGACGTTTCACGTCTGGTTATTGCATTTTCCTCGGAGATAACCTATTGTCTTGGTCTTCTAAAAGGCAACGTACACTATCCCGATCCAGTGCAAAAGCAGAATACAGAGGTGTTGTCAACGTCGTCTCTGAGTCTTGTTGAATCTGTAACCTTATAATTGAGCTTCACTTCCCGATTCAAAAGGAAACACTAGTCTATTGTGATAATATTAGTGTGATATATCTTTCCGGCAATCTCGTCCAACATCATCGCACTAAATACATTGATATGGACTTTCATTTCGTTCGCGAAAAAGTGGCTCATGGTCATGTTCGTGTACTTCAAGTTCCTTCCAGATATCCGATTGCTGACATCTTCACCAAAGGACTTCCGCGCATACTATTTGATGATTTTCGAACCAGTTTCAGTGTTCGAGAACCTCCCGCTTTGACTGCGGGGGTGTATAATATTTCCTAATATTCTTTCATTAGTTGTATTAATTGTATATCTTCAATTTTATATAGAATTATAATCCTTGTGTAATTAAGTTAATTAGTTACATAGTTTGTATGAAAATAAATATTCTTGTAACCTTATATACATCGTAAATTATTCAACAATAAAATCAAGGAACATATTCCTTTAGTACCTTTAGGATTGAGGTGATTTTTCGTACCAACTTAATTATGATTAAAATTTCTAGAAACTCTCATTTTGGATAATCAATTGTTGAAGCTTTTTGCTCTTTTTGTGTTTGTTTGTTAATTACAGTAAAACCTCTATAAATTAATATTGTTGGGATCACGATATTTTATTATTTTATAGAGATATTAATTAATTGATAAATTAATATTTATTAATTTAAAGAGAGTTTTGTAATTTATTGAAGCTAAATTTTAATTACATCAAAAAGCATTGTATCTTAGAAAAATTCATGTATCATATTACGTAATTGAATTACATAAATTCATTATACATACTATTAATCATGCAGTCTCAGCTTAGACATAAAATGTTCAGCAAGAGACAATAACAAATTGTTTTTGACACTGCAAAATTCATTCATGTGATGAAGTCTCAAGGAATTTAGATGAATCCACTTGTGAAAACGACATTCATGAACTTGAAGTTATAATTAATGATCTCAGCTATCACAATAAAATGGATGTCAATAGCCTATTGGACTACCCGAGTGAAAGTGATACATGTTCAGAAGTCAAGAGCTTATAAGAAATTGTGGCTACTATCCTTGAAAATGATACGGATGATGAAGTTGAAGGCGATACAATGCCTTTGCAATTAATTACGGAAGGAAGCACTCATAGCGACAACAACTCGTCGCAATTTTTGTTGCGATGAGAACGCAACACGAGCTTTTGAATGCGATGAGAAAGTTAGAGATGAAATATACCTAGCTTTAAATTTTAAGAAGAAGCAAACAACAATAGAATCACATTTTACTAAGTTGTCCTAGTTATATTTGTAATTTTATAGAATTATTAATTTATAATATTGAATGGACCATATAAATTTATATAAGGCTCTTCCGAAAAATTATTATCTTATTAATTTATCAAAATTATTAATTTAGACCTTGGGCCCAAGTCAGGACTGAGAAAAATTATTATTTTAAAGAGGTTATTAATTTATCGAGTATTAATTTATAAAGGTTCTACCATATGTGTTGTCGATATGTAATATTCTTATATGTTAGGTGTTTTTGTTATACAAACTTTACATTTAGTTGGATTGATTGTTTTTGCCTCTTTTTTTTCTTGAAAAAAAGAAACGTTTGGGTGGTTTTTTTTTTTGATACATTATTTTACCTTTTAATTGCATTGATAATTACACAACACTTTGTTTTTGGGGTTTTTTCTTTCTGCTCGTGCTTACACAAAGAAGGGATTACCAGAGAACACAGAAAATTTTGGGACACGAAGGTAAATGATTCCTAAAACTTATAAAGTTGTTGAGTGGATTGATTTAAACAAATCACTTCTACTTCACAAGTTTTCTTTTTTTTTTTCTCCTCACGATCATTTAACTTTTGGTATTTCATTTTATGGTGCAGACTTTTAGAGTACTGTCGATTATAGAGGTATACAAAAAGAATATTATTGATATGTTTAAAAGGAAAGTTAAAAGGTTCAGGTCTTTGATTTCTTTCAAAGTTTAAATTAGGTATACATCAACCATTTCTCTTATTTGAGGATGTATGTACTATTTCAGAGATTGCAACACACATAAAAATAAAAATAATACATATATATATATATATATTCATAAAATCGTGCTTAAAAGTGTTTATATTCTTGGATATGTATGAAATCTATTTTTGTTAAATTTGTGAAATTTTTAGTACATGTTAATCGAGAAGTTATATCTATATTTTAAATGTGCATGCATTCATAGTTGAATCTTTGAATTTATAAGTTGAATGATTGGGATATATGTGATTGGATTCCTTTAGGAGATTTCATTCTTTGCGGTACTATTTTTGTTTATTTTAGTGTAGTTTTCAAGAAGAAATTAAGCTTGATGCATTCTAACTAAATGTATATTTTATATATTATCAGTTATTTTGCAAAATTTGAAAATATATTATCACACTTTATTATTTGTATTTGTAGAATTTCTTCACGAAATATATTAGAAAAGTGGCTGAAAGATATAAGAAAAAAACAATCAATCTTGACATTACAATTTATTAAGAACAAACAATAATATTATATGATTGATATATTGATGTAGAAAGATAAAATTTATTATATTGATTGTAAAGATAGGCATTTTTACTACAAAACCTATAAAAGTAACTATTTAGTCATATTTAAACATTTTAAATAGCCGCGCGAAGCACGAAAATATTCACTAGTAATTAATTAGTGCTAGTGTTTGTGGTGTTCTAAGGCTTTAATTTTCCAATAAGGTGGATCTCTCACCCCGGTCCGACATGATTGTGAAGGAGTTAATCCTGGTAACTCAACTGGTTTCAAAGGTTAGACCACTACCACGTTGCGCACAAGAGACCCTTCTTTATTTCAAGAAGTAACCCCGCTCTGTCGCTGACGGGATTAATCATGGCTTTAATTTACTAATTAGCCCAAGTTGATGTTTTAATGCCTCGAGTGACCTGTAATTCAAGGATTTTTTTTAAAACTTAAAAAGTCGAATTTAATGCATGCCGGAAGACAGCAGTGAGCTCTTCAATTTGACTGTAAAATTTGAGCAACGGATATGGTTGTTGATTTTTATCTTGTTTGGATGAAAAATATTATTAGGAACATATATTTTAAGAAGACATGTCCAAGTCCAAATTAAAGTTTTACTTTTGATAAGCTGCCGATAAGAATAGTAGATAGGTCGGAAGTATTAAAACAAACACAAAAACTAAAAATGGAAGGACTCATAAACAAGCATGGGTCGTTAGATTAATGTTATCCCAATTTGTAATTGAAGTCTAAAAGGGTGTTTGAATTGACTTTTTAAAAATATCTTATAAACTAAAAGTCATAAGTTTTTTTTCCCGTGTAAATGAAAATATTATTACTAAAAAAGAAATTGGGAACTACAATCAATCATTGAGGGTTTTCAATCTTCAACGTAACACAAAACAAGAAATGAAGGAGGGATGGGGCGTTCACACAGAGGTGACGTTACAAGAGGGGATTACATCATAAAGAACTCTATAAGTTGTTGTTTTAACTTTTGCAACAACCTCATCTGCCGTTGAGCTAGTGCCCTCAAATAGCAATTTATTTTTTGTTCTCCAAATCTCATATACCACTATGCAAAAGGCAAGTAAGATGACTTTGGATCGGATGTCTGTCCCGCGATGCTCTTTCTTGATCCACTTGAGTGCGCTTTCAATTGTTGTCATTTCCCTTCTAATTCCCAACCATTCTTTTGTATGCTTCCAAATTTTGTGGGTGTAGGGGCAAGAAAAGAAGAGGTGAGCCCGTGTCTCATTAGCACACTTGCAGAACCCGCAAGTCTTGTCTTCCAAGTTTAGGTAGGAGAGAGTGTCCTTGGTAGCAAGACGCTTCCTACAAGTGAGCCAGACTGTGAATGAGAATTTAGGAGGAATGAAGCCTTTCCAAATTTGAGACATCCAAATCTTATGCTCCCGCGGGGTGCGCAGGACCTCATACACAAGACCATAATCAAATCTTCCATTGGTGCAACACTTCTCCAAGTCGGCAATTGTGTTTCCTTGACTACCAAAGATGCTTATAAATGTGTCGCGAATGCCACAAAGTTTCTTGAATAAAGGGGAATCCCTAGCACGTACCTCATAATCCCAAATGAATTGGCCTCTCAAGTAGTAGCTATTAATCCATTGAACCCATAAGGTATCCACATTAGTGTGAGTTTGCGGATAGTGCAGGAGAGTAAGGCATGATTCCATACTTTGATGTTCATAAGACCCAAGCCTCCTTCAGATTGAGGCACACAAATCTCATCCCAAGAGACTCTCGGTGGCTTACCACCCCATAAGAACTGGATGCAAGCTGAGCGTACCTTGTTGAGAACTGAAGAGTGGATAGGAAGTGCCCGAAACAAAAAGCTCTCGACACCCTGAATAACCGATCTGATTAGTTTCAGTTTTCCCGCATAAGAAAGTGAGTGGTGTCCCCATTTCTGAATGTATCCCGAGATTGCACTAGTGAAAGTGGCAAACTGGTCTACCGAGACAGAAATTGGGGACAAAGGGACCCCCAAGTACCGCACGGGAGAAACTCCTAACGAGAAACCAACTCTTGCCAAGATCAAGTCTCGAATTGAAGCTTGCACTCCTGCTATGTAGATGGACGATTTTGACGGGTTAAGCGTAAGCCCAGAGGCCGCCTCCAATTCTTCAAGACACTCCATAAGAACACCAACTGAAGTTACACCCCCTTTGGCAAAGAGCATGAGGTCATCCGCAAAGGCAAGGTGAGTGATGCCTAACCTCTTGCACTTAGGGTGATAAGAAAAAGCTTTGTCCGAAGTCTTTAGCTTTAGCATCCTTGAAAAGTATCCAATGCACAGGATAAAGAGCATAGGAGACATAGGATCACCTTGCCTTAATCCGCGTTTACCCGCAAAATAACCATGTAACTCTCCATTGATGGAAAGAGAGAAAGAGGTTGAACTAACACACTTCATAATCCATCTAACAAATCTGTCCGAAAACTTGAGACCTCTTAGCACTGACTCAAGGAAATTCCAAGATACCGTATCAAATGCTTTCCGTAGATCCACCATAAGCATACACCTTGGTGAGACTCTGGCTCTATTAAAACCTCTCACGAGTTCTTGGGCAATAAAGACATTATCCACCATGTTCCTTTCTTTCACAAAATCTCCTTGGCATTTATCGACAAGTGTAGGAAGAAACATTACCATCCGATTAGCTAAAATATTTGTTATGATCTTGTAGACCACATTGGTCAATCCGATAGGCCTAAAGTCGCTTACCTTGGGGTCTCGATCAGTTTTGGGCAGGAGGTTAAGGATGGTATGGTTCACTTGCTTCAATAGAACTCCGGATGAGAAGAATTCTTTTATACTCCTCACTACATCATGTCCCACATCCCTCCATCTTTTCTTGAAGAAGGCTGCTGAAAATCCATCCGGGTCAGGTGCTTTATCATTGCCAATATCGGAGAGATCATACCAAACCTCATTCGGGGAGATAGGACGCATAAGGAATAGGTCATCATCCTCCCCTAGCTTCGGACCACAATCAAGTACCGCGGGATCAATGTTGGTTGAGGGCCTAGATGAGCCTAAAAGTTCTTTATAAAACTCAACAAGCATCTCTATTACTTTCCCGGGAGATGTTGTGGTAGTTCCGTTATCCTTAACAAGATAGTTAATTGAGTTCTTAACATTACTCCTCTTGATCAAGCTGTGAAAGTATTTGGAGCACCTATCACTCTCAATCAAGTGTTTTTGTCTCGATATTTGTCTTATAAAGTGTCTCTCGGATTCAAGAAGGTGGTTTGCTCTAGCTCTTAGGAACTTGACATTAGCTTTTAATTCTTCATCAAAGGGATCATCCATATGCACATTTATAGCCTCCTTAAACTCCATGTTTGTCGCATTTGCTCTTTGTGCGATGCTACCGAATTCACTAGTGTTCAATTCTCGCAATGGTTTCTTCAAAGACTTCAATTTTGTGACCAATATAAATTGGGAAGATCCTAATACACGCTGCCTCCAGCATGAAGTCAAGATGTTCTCAAAGGCGGGATGTGAGAGCCACATGTTCATAAACTTGAAAGGTCGTTTTCCAATATTAGAAGATGCAATTACCGAAGCTATCACGGGACAATGGTCCGAGACTGGTTCCATAGGCAAGTAGTTGACCGAGCATTCTAGATTCAAATCAATTCAATGCTGATTCATCAACACTCTATCTAGCTTGGACCATATCGAACCATTCGTCCAAGTGTAGAAGGAACCGGAAGAAGAAGTGTCATCAAGTCCATGAGCTATTCTAAATTCCCCAAGGTTCCTAAGTGCATAAGGCGTGAGAGGGGGACCACCGGCCTTATCATGAGGGTAGCAATAAGTGTTAAAATCTTCAATAATCAACCAAGGGTTGACAATTCTAGTACCCAAGTGGGTAAGATGATGCCAAAGCTTTCTTCTTTCCGGAATACTATAGACCGGATACACAAATGTAGTAAGAAAGGACACTTGAGTTATATTACATCGTGCTTGGACATGAATATGTTGAGAGTCCATTCCAAGCACATCACAACTAACTCTGGAGGGGTCCCAAAGTACTAATATTCTTCCGCCATCAATGAAATCTATGTTAGAGCAAAATTTCCAAGCAAGGAATCTTTGAGATGTAAAAGAGTCCATCCGTGCGCGAGAGAATTTAGTTTCTATTAGACAAACCAATGCAACATCATGTTGTTTTGCGATCCTACACACAAGAGTTTGTGTGACTGCCCTATCCCTTTGTCCGCAAAGACCTCGAACGTTCCAACAAAGTACTTTCATTAAGACACAAATGAGGTTTTAGTAGCACCTCCGCGCTTCGCGTTCTTCACCATACTATTACCCTTTGGCGTATTCTTCCTTGAAATTACTTCTTTCCATCCCTCATCCTTGTTGTTAGAAGTCAAGGCAGAGGTCCCAACCAGGCTATGTTCCCCGCGTTCAAAATTTACGCAACGTATTGCATAATTAGACTCAACCGTAGTACCCTTACAAGTTACCCTATCTAGTAAAGTTTGCGGGTCTATTGGTGTGCTAGCATCAGTTTGTCTTGTCTCAATTCTCAGCCTATCATGATCATGAGACCAGCGTAAGTCATGGTTTGAGGACCCTCTTGTGCTTCCATGGCTCGATGAGTCAAGTTGACCTGCAACCGGAGGAATTCCAAAATTCAGAGCTTCTCCCACACTTCCGGGAATATGTGGTAGTGTTTGCACACTATTCTCTATATCCATCAAGTTATCACTACCCACGGGGTGCAGAGGAGGTGGTGGATCAGGACAAGAGGGACCGGTTTGACCCCTAACAGTAGCAACACCCGAGCTTGTAGAAACGCCACCATTGCTAGGTGATACCAATGGATTATGGGTTTTCTGGGCTTCTTGAGCGTTGATGTCTTGCATCAATTTTCTACACTTCAAATGGTTGTGGCCAAAAGACGCACAATGATAGCAAAAATCTAGGTAATTCTCATATTTCACCCTTTGGATATACCTTCTATTGTCGGGAAGTTTAACTCCAAACTCCATAACTGGTTCTTTGCTAACATCTACTTCCACCAAGACTCTTGCATAGTTCATTTTAGACCTCTCCTTAGTAAATTGATCCGTGTATAGAGGCTTCCTCACACGCGAAGCAATCTTGCTAAGGCCTGTTGCACTCCAAACCGAGAGGGGGATGTCATGGAAAGTGACCCAGATTGGGATGTCCATGAATAAGTCATCCGTTAGTAATACTCCTTTATCAATAACACCAACCACGCCTCTTTCTTTCTCCGATCATAAAGCCCCCTGATCCATCCACCATCTCACCGCCCTATTCACTCATATTGGAGATCAAGATTGAATAAGTCATCCGTTAGTAATACTCCTTTATCAATAGGTTTTAACATCATAGTTTTTCCAAAGACCATATACGGGCCTCCATGAAGTACATTTGTGCAGTCTTCCTCCGTCATGAATTTGAAGATTGTCCATCCTTTGCCATACGGGATGATACGACTCTTCACTCCTCATCCCTTAACAATAGAATTCAATGCCTCTCTTCCCGGGAAAGGACCCGTGAAGCAACCAATTAAACAATATCCCCAGGTTTCAATGAAGAGGACTTCATCCGTAGCTTCAAGTTTCACATCTTCTCCTTGTTGTTCAATAAATTGTAACTTCATTCCCTTTGATTCAAGTCTGGTACCCGCAAAGACTCCCGCATAGGTCTTCTTTGCCGGATTAGAACCTTTGCGTTGATAAGGGGGTAATTCGTTATTTGTTGCATCAACGGGTGGATTCGCATGATGATCTCTAGATTCATTTGTGGGCATATTGTCAGCTAGCCTCCCGTGAAGTGTTGACTGAGGGATAGGATTAGAGGGGGTGGAGCTCGGACCCGCATCTGGAGATATGATACGTGTGCCATTTGGAAGAGTTGGGAAATTTTCATGCATTTCGGGTGTTAGTGATGATTTGGAGGGAGGTGGGGGTGGGTCATCTTGGATTCCGGGGAGTATTGAGGAAGTAGAAGATGAGAGAGGTGGATTGTTAATAACGTTTCCAATACCCAAGGAAGAAGTAAAGGAAAGTGAGCTATTGTGATTCTTTTGTTGAAGTTCGCTAAGTAAGCTGGTTAAAGTGGGGAAGGACTTATTAGTGACTCTCAATGAATTCGAAGAATGCTGCCCCATTAAGTGAAGTGACTCTTTGGCTCCCGCGCTAATAAAGTTAGGAGAGTTACTAGGCTCCTTGGGAGTAGATGACCCTTCGGTTCTCTCAACCTGCAATGTACCACGAGTACCGGGAATAATCTTAGACCCATGGACTCCCTCCTGACCCGCCTCAGCTATTTGAACCGTAACCTGACCCGGTTTTGACCCGAGAATACCATCATGCATTGTTTTGTCGTATACAATTCCTGACCCAAAATCTCTAACTTTTTCGGCTTGCCTGAGCAAATTTCCTTGATGTGAAGAGATTGTCTTAGCCCCGTGATTGCCATGTTCATCCGTTGTGGTCCCAGAGCTTACCAATTGCCCCGTGTTAGATCCGCCATCTCTAGGAGAGATTGGAGTGTCTTTAGCTATCAGAACTTCCATAGCATTGCTGGGAGATTCGGAAGAAGTTTTTCCATTAAGCTTGTGGACAGCATTACAAGCACCCTTCGTAGCCACTTCTGGAGCAAAATTTGGAGTAGTCATTTTCGGATCAATGTCTAAAGGGACATGAAACTCTCCACCTTCGGACATACTTCTATCCAAGCTATCAACTTCTATACTTTTTCCCCATTCATGTATCCTTTGCAGCGTAATATCATCTACCACATGTTCAATTGGAATGCGCATATCAGGCGGAACGTGCACTAACACCGTGGGATCCGAAATTGCCGGAATTAAGTTTTCCTTAAAAATGGTTGGGCTTCCACCGTTCTTTTTCTTTTTCTTGGATTTAGACTTCATAGAACCTCCGGACCCACCAGAATCATTGCTAGAGCGAGTAAAACGCTTTGTCCTTCTCATGTCATGAACACTAAGCTTTGATTAATGAAGAAACAATAGTGAATTTAGAAAGAGAGAGACGAACCGAAAGGAGCAACCAAGGAAGACGTTGAGAGCGTTTTTACTTAGTGAGAGAAAATTCTCTCTAACTCCTAAAAGTGCTAAAAGTCATAAGTTGAGAATATTCAACTTTTGACTTTTAGCTTATTCTTGTACCTTTTTTTTTGCCTAAAATTAAGTGCTTAAAAACACTTTTTATCTTTCCAAAACCCATAAAAAGTTTTAAAAAAATTAAAACTAAAAAAACACTTAAAATAAGTCAATATACACACCTCAAAGTTACATAGCAAAAGATCCTACGTGTAGTCTTTGAGTAACTACAAATTAACTTTTTTTTCGATAAAACGTGAATTAAACATGTAGGTAGTGTATGTTGGAAAACAATAGATGTACGAGAATAATAACTAACTATTACAAGTTATTCGAAAGAGTAAACAATCGGAATTACAATAGTAACAAACTTGTAGCCAACAACGATTATGGCCTGACACGCTCTTGAGTTCTTGAATCGATCTTGGATCTTCGTTCCAGCCGAGCGCCTTGAATCTTGATAACCTAAAATCAAGAGACACTAAAACCTACTTGTTACAATTGTGTTTAGTCGATTGTTAGCATTTTGTCCTTAAGACAAGATTGTCCCATATATATCTTTTTACGTTAATGGGCAATAGTCTCC
Organism: Przewalskia tangutica; assembly: GCA_029844215.1. Classification (NCBI taxonomy): domain Eukaryota; kingdom Viridiplantae; phylum Streptophyta; class Magnoliopsida; order Solanales; family Solanaceae; genus Przewalskia; species Przewalskia tangutica. Next base: position 37,392,848 of record CM056738.1, read on the forward strand.
CAAGATAAAACAACATTAAACAAATGAGAAAATGTAACTCAAGTATTTCTAAAGAATAACCTTGAGTGTTTGAAAGTATGCTTAGAGAGGAAGAAGTTCAGAAAATCTGAGTGTAGGTATAGAGTTGTGTTATTCAACAATTGAGCCAAAGGCCTCAATATATAGTAGTGTAAGAAGGCATCTTAAAATTCCCAATGTAATGGCCATTTAAATGCCATGTAATGGTCATTCAATCCACCAAGTAATGGCTGATTTATGGAGAAAAAACTGACATTTGAATGCTCCAAAACATCTCCATAATCAGCCAAACTTTTGGACTTAGTCGCATGAGACACTACAGGTAGTGCACGGCTCGACCTCGGGCGTCGCGGCCTTGGTGGTGGTGGCGCCCTGGCTCCGCGGTGGTGTCGCGGCCCTTTCCCGACCCGTTTCAATCTTACACTTCTTCTTTCATTTACCATCGTGGAACACTCGTCATTTTGTCAACAACCGTCCATCATTTTATGTCTCAAACATTCACTTATGTATCAATATCTCTTGAACTAATGAAATTTATGATACTTGGCACTACGAGTGCACATGTGTGGAAATGACGTTTCCGACATGCGGGATCTCAATTGTTCGAGTCATAAATAATGGGATAAACTTTATTCCACGTTAATAAATTTCCAACAGTGTAATTCGACCAATTTAAATGGCAATAAAATTTCACTAGTGCTTTAAAATTTGAACTTGATTACATGTGGTTCAAGCTTAAACTATTATTTAGCTTAATTATAATACAAATCTTTTTGTACCTTTTATTATTCTATAATATATATTGGTGTCACGATCGAATTCACAGGTCATGATGACATCTACACTTAATCCACTGATAGGCGAACTATCCCCCATTTCAAAAAAGCGTAGTTTCAAGTCAATGGGAAAATGTAGTTAAAAAAGATTATCAAATAACATAACAACTGGAAAAGTCAACCAAAACATATCCCAAAAATCTGATCTGCAGCGTACTAGAGCTCTAAATAAAGTAAGTCTGAAATACATGCCCCATGCCCCATAGAATGAAATAAATTATATGTCGAATCAATCAAAAATTCTAGATCTTGACATTGAATTTCACGAAAACCCTCTCTTAAAATTTGGGGCTAAACCCCCAATTTCTACAGAAAATTCATGATTTAATCTACTAATTAATGAAAAGAATCAATATATAATAAATTAATTTAGGTTAGAATCTTACCCCTATGAAGAACCTTAAATAGCACATTTGAATTGTCCTAAAACCGAGTTCTAGAACTTCAGTTATGGAAAAATGAAGTCTAAGTTCGTATTTGGGGTTTTAATGCACTGTTCAGCGATTTCCTTCATCGCAATCGCGAGGTCCATCCCGCAATCACGATGACCAAACCAGATCAATCCCACAAATTTACATGCGCGGACGTGATAAAAAACTCGCAATCGCGATGACCACCCATCTTGGTCTTCGTGGACGCGATCCTCCACTCATGATTGCGAAGGAGGATTTTCACACTAGAAAATTTAGCTATCCCAAATTCGTGGTTTTGACACCGGAAACTCGTTCGAAACCCCATGGACACAAATCAAACATATTACTCAAGTAATTGATGCTATGAACTTGCCCGCACACTCAAAACACCAATCCAATATTATTAAGACAATTTTTTTCGCAAAATCCTCCTAACTTTCTCAAAACTTAAAACTAGACAACTAAACACCCAATACGCACCCGAATGCTTTGCGACCCAAATAAAAACACGACTAAGTCATAAATGATGTTCCAAACCAAAAAGAATCGACAAATCTCAATTTCGAACATGTTTACCTAAAAGTCAACTTCTAGTCAAACCTTTCCATTTTCAAAGTTAAGAAACTTCTAACACGATTTTTCAAGAATGAACCCAATTTACCTCGAGAAGTGTGCCACCCCTCCCCATAATCTAGTGTGAAAATCAACTTCACTTTATCTAATGAATCTCTCAACAAGTATGTACCCCATGGACTCACCTCAAATGCATTGAACGAACCAATTGGAGATTGACATCTCCTACCATTTAAAGCCTCAAACGATGCCATCTCAGTTTCTGATTAATGTTGTTGTGGGCGAACTATGCTAAGAGAAAAAATTGATCCCAATGACTATCAAAGTCAATCACACATGCTCGCAACATATCTTCTAGAACATGAATAGTCTGCTCGGATTGACCATCCATTTGTGGGTGAAATACCATACTGAGATCCAACTGAGTCCCCATCTCCTTCTGCAAGGTCCTCCAAAAATGAGAGGTAAACTGAGTGCCTGGTCTGAGATAATAAATGGATAGTCCATGCAACAACACAATCTCTCGAATGTAGATATTAGCCAACTTCTCCAAATTGTAGGTAGTTTGAACTGGAATGAGGTGCGCAAACTTGGTCAATCTGTCCACGATAACCCAAATAGAATCAAACTTGCCCAAAGTCTTCGATAATCCTACCATAAAGTCTATAACAATATGCTCCTATTTCTACTCAGGTATATGCATCATTTAGGTCATACCCCCCGGTTTCTAATGTTCGTACTTATTATGCTAACCATTCAAACACTGAGATACAAACTCCACTATGTCCCTCTTCATATACACCACCAATAATGTTGCCTCAAATTACAATACATCTTCGTATCAAAAGGATGGATAGAATATCTAAAGCTATGAGCCTCATCCATAATCAGTCTAGTCAAACCACCAACCCGAGGTACAAAAACTCACCCCTTAATCCTCATCAAGAATCACTTCCTTAGCCTTCCCCTTCAACACTTTATCCAGAATCTTACACAACTTTGCATGCTCAAAATATTGAGCCTTAAGTTTCTCTAAAAGTGACTATCTTGCCTCCACACAATCCAGAACCTTACTCAGTTCTGAAATATCACGTTTCACCAAACTATTTGTCAAAGATTGAACCTCTATAGCCAAAGAACAATCCTCCGCTGTAACACTCCATAAATTCGGGTTACGAATGAATATGTTAAATGGGTATTAATACAACCGTTTAGGTAATGAAGTTCTAAAAAGATGAGTTTAGGTGGAAATAGTTGAATTAAGACCAAGGCGAATAGTGCAGTGCACAAGATTCGATAGGATCGCCTAAGTTTACCCTTAGGTTTGACTTCCAGCCTATTTACGTGTAAATGCTTCCATAATTAGAGAAACCTCAAAGAATGAAAGTTGTGTCTGTTTGAAATACCTTTCCAACTATATAAAGTGGAGCTCAAATAGAGATCTGAGTAAAATATTATACCAATTTACTGAAGGGCGCGAGTAGTCCATTGACGAATCGCCACAGATGGTATATGCGACCGCATTTTTTGGATGCATTTTGACCTAAAATTATTAAGTATTCTGTTTTATATGCGTTTGTAAATTCTCTAGCATATGGTGATATGCGACACAAATCCTAGGGCGGAACAACCCCACCTATAAAAACCCGAGCGTGATTTTTCTTAAGTCATTATCCCACTTCGTTTTGGATGACTTTTTGAGAGAAAACAACCCTAAAGCTTCTCCAAAACATCTAAGGTAAGTTATTAATCAATCATCATCAATACTACATCAATCTAACATCAAATCATTATTCTTTAAAACTAGTTCATTTTCCCAAACTCTAGATTCTTGAGTACTAATGGAAAGAAAAAGAGATGGGCATGTGGGATTTCATCAAAAGGTAAGACATCTAATTTTATGAAATTATTATTGAAGTTTGGACTAGTATAGAATAATCTAAAATTTTAAATATACCAATGATTCTCATAAGAGGCCAGAACAAGATTTAAGGCTTAGAAAAAGCCCTAGTTTTTAAAATTTCAAGAAAACTTAAAGAAATAAATAAAGTTTTAATCTTCTTTGATTATTTGTACTCATGAAACCCTTGTTTGGTGGTTATTCTTTGCTGAACTTATTTTTAGTTTGAAGATAATTTTTTAGACAAGGTCATGCGTGTGTAGGATCAAGCCCGCATCAAACCTTTTACGTAACATACTACCTTGATTGAATTTATTTTCTAATGGTTAAGGGTTTAAACACGTTTCACCCATTGAATGAGCTTTCTTAAATATGAAATTGAATAAGTTCTTTGAGAAAGGTTTCTAAAATAACTTATGACTTGAAATACCTTTATTATTAAGAAGATGACTTGAGACATGAATTAAGATAATATGCCATGACGTGTACTTGTTTGTGTTTGGGTCTGTATGGGCAAGCTTTGCTAGTTTAGAGGATGATTAGTCATTATGGATCCTAACGTATTACTTGTGAGTATTGTTGTATCAGTCCAGAGGAAGATTGAACTATGACGTGCGTAGCCCAATGCATCTATTATTGTGCAGGCCAGAGGACGATTAGCCTCCTTGGGACAAGTCCCTGATGTATCAAATGGTTATTCACCCATGAATTGGCATGTGTTGATTCTTTGGTTGCCCATAAGTTGGCTTTTTGATGATTTCAGGTTCGTAAGTGAAGGACTTAATATGGTAAATGCTAAATAAATTTAACTTGATTTATTCTTTATTATTGGTTGCTTTTGTTGAATTTTACAAATATTGATGTCGTACTCTACCTTTGGATTTCGAATTATTTTCATTAATAATGTTTTTACTTGTTCTATTATCTTATTTTGGTTTTAACTATTTTCTCTTAGACACTCACTGAGTACCCAGTACTCAGACATACCATTGTTGTTTTGCTAGTGTGTCAGGTAGCATAGAAGAGTAGGTTCGTGATACGCATACCGGCTAGGAGAACGTGCTACTTTCTAATTATTGGGTGAGCCCACATGTTTTTTTGTAGGACCCGTTACTATCTTTATTGTCTATTTATTTAATTTTGGGATGCATTCTAAAGTTAGGTACTCATTGTTATCTTAGAAGCTCCATAGATAGTTGTCAAATTTTGGGTATATGTTTAAAGTCTCGTATGACTTATTGAGACTTTATCACATTTTATGATTTAATATCTATATTAGACTTCCGTTGATTTTATTATGTTGAGCATGTTCATGTTTAAACATTATATGACTTGTTATAAATAGATAATGAATTAGAATGACTGTCTAAATGTTTTATAAGGTTCTTCTAGTGTTGTTCATAACATCATATGCATATTACGTCAGGTTTGGAGCGTGACAAGCTTGGTATCAGAGCCTGGGTTTAGATGTGTTCTAGGATTGGTATGTGTCTATAGAGGTGTCTAGTGGAGTCTTCCTTGTGCATCATGATAACCTGGATGATCAAAAGACTCCTAGAACATTTATAGGTATTTCTCATTCTTCTTTATTTTAGATTGTTCTATAAATATTGAACTTTTGTTAGGATCATTCTTACGTGTTCGTTAATTTGTGCTTTACAAAATGTCTTTAACTCGTGTAGGGGATGTTAACCAAGGCAACAATGTTGATTTTGGTTCCTTATCTGGTGGATGACCTATCAGGGTCACAAACCATGCCATTACTGAGGTAAATGTTGAAGTGGAGAACGATAATGTGGGCCAAGCACCACCGCCAATACCACATTCTCTTGTGGTCCCTGCTATAGGCATGACTGATATTGGGTCGATACAAAATTTAATTCTGATGCTTACCACCCTTGTGACAGCCTAACAATAGCATGGGGTGCGATCGCTTACTAGTGGAGGGAGACTTAACCACATTTTGGGGCCGAATCCGCCTAAGTTTTTTATTTCGCGAGAAGAAGATGATCCCCAATATTTTATGGATAAGACTTTCAAGGCTCTAAGGGCAATGAATGCCCATGGTTATGAAGTTGTGGAATTTACAGCTTATCAGTTAAAAGATGTTGGTCATGTTTGGTTTGAAATGCGGGAGGCAGAGCGAGGTATTAATGCTCTGACTCCTACTTGTCCTGAGTTCGATAGGGCATTTATGGAGAGATTCCTGTTTGATGAGAAACTATTTGATTTAGCTACAAAGTTTGAGAAAATCGAGCAGGGAAATATGTATGTTCGTGAGAATAGTTTGAAGTTTACTCGTCTGGCAAGATACACTATGTACATGATTCTGATTGAGAAGAATAAGTTGAACAGGTTTGTGCGTAGTCTGACGCCATGTATTAAGACTGCATGTGTTACAACTACTATGTCTCCTATTTGTACGTTTTAATCCTTGGTTGGGTTTGTTGAACAATAAGAGAACTGGAAGGGTGAAGAGATGTTAGAAAGGGAACAAAGTATGAAGGCTCGGTCTGCGGGTAGTTTCAGTGGTTCGCATAATGGGGCAAAAATGAGGGGGTATTATGAACACCGCCGATCTAGCGCCTACTCTAGTGGCAGTCTTCCGTCAAGTAGACATGCCCAAAGGAATTATAATCAGAACAAATATTCACAAAGTGGTAACCGATATTCATCCGGTTAGGAGGATCGTATTTGTCATCACTATGGCATAAGGGGTCATATCAAGAAAGATTGTAGGAAATGGTTGCTTGAAATGGATAACTCTTCTGGCCAGAGAAATAATCCATCTTCTTTTATTGATGCTAAGAATTTGCTGGTTGGTAATGCTAATAATGTTTCTAATACTCATTGTAATGGGACTAGTAAAGTGGTTGCTAACACCGATAATGGGGGACAAACTTGAATTTATGGTTTGGATCATAGAAGCGGATGAATTAGATGATGTGGTCATAGGTATTTTCACTATTTACTCTGTTGATGCGTACTTTTTTATTGATCCAGGCTAAAATCTTTCTTATGTGACACTATATTTTTCTCTTGATTTTGGGGTAGAGCCCGAACTAATGTTAGAACTGTTCTCTATGAATACCTCTGTTGGTGTTCCTGCTATTGTTTCTAGAATCTATAGAAATTCTGTAGTGGTAGTTGAAGGTCATGAGACTACAACTGATTTGTTTATACTAGAATGGTAGATTTTGATGTGTTTATGGGAATGTATTGGTTATCCGCGTGCTATGCCAATGTGGGTTGCCACTATAAGTTAGTTCACTTTGCAACCCCTAACGAACCAGTTATTGTGTGGAAAAGTGAAATCTCTAAGCCTTAAGGTAGGTTTATTTCGTATCTTAAGGCTCATAAAATAATATTGAAGGGGTGTGTTTACCATCTGTTTGTTGTAAATGATACTCAAACAGTAGTACCTGAATTCTAGTCTATTCCCATAATTAATGAATTTCCTGAGGTATCTCCAAAGGTTCTTCCATGTATTCCTCCTGATAAAGTTATTGATTTTGGGATTGATGTCCTTCCTGATACCTAACCGATCTCTATCCCGTCGTATCATATGTCTCTGGTAGATCTATGAGAATTGAAAGACCAATTGGAGGACTTGTTGGATAAAGGTTTTATTCGACTAAGTACATCACCTTGGGGTGCTCCGGTCTTATTCGTCAGAAAAATGATGGTTCTCTTATAATGTGTGTTGATTATCATCAGCTTAATAAGGTGACCATTAAGAATAAGTATCCTTTGCGTAGGATAGATGGTATGTGCGACCGACTTCAGGGTGAAAAATTCGTTTCCAAGATTGACTTAACATCTGGGTATCATCAGTTGGAAATAAAGGATAAGTATATTCCAAAAACATTTTTTTGTACTTGTTATGGGCAATTTGAATTTTTGGTGATGTCTTTTGGTCTGATTAATGCCCCATTATGTTTGTGGACTTGTTGAATCGCGTGTTCAAACCTTTTCTTGATCATTTCATTATTGTATTTATTGATGATATTCTAATAGTCGTGAGCGACATGCAGGTCACTTAAGGATAACATTGAAAACACTTGAGGAGGATAAACTTTATGCTAAAATTTTGAAGTGTGATTTCTGGCATAACTCTATGACATTCTTGGGTCACGTAGCATCTAGCGAAGGTATCAAAGTTTACCCTTAGAAAATTTTGGCGATGGACTAGGCTGGCGATGGGCCGATCGTCCGTCAGCCCGGTCCGTCCGATCCGAATATTTTTTTAAAAACATTAACGGTAACGGGCCTCAAACCGGGACGGGACATGGTATGGTATCGCCTGGCTCGGTTCCGCGATGACCCGACACGTCCCGCGTCCCATCCCGATCCCGCCCCAGTCCCGCCCGAAATCCAGCCACTTGCAAAAATAGTCGTTGCAATAACAACCATTTTACATTTTGGCCGTTTTGCAACGACCATGTTTGGCCTCCCCCACTCCCCCAACCCCCTACCCCCTACCCCCTTTATATTTATGTTTAACCCCTAAGTTATTATATTTACACTTTAACCCAATTTCTCAACTATAAATACCTCATTTTCTCTTCTTATTTCTCACAAATCTTCCTACAATCTCTTATCTCTCTAATCTCTCAATCAATCAATCTCTATACAACATTGTCTACTACATATTCAATCTATTTATTAATTTGGGAATTGGGAGTTAAGTTGGCAACTAGCTTGAGGATTATCTATCGAGCAAAGTTCCAATTTTCAACCTCTCGATTACACGTCGACTCTACGTCGGCGTTTGGTACATTCATTCTCTCATTAAATTATTATTGTCTTTATTTCAATTATCACATTTAATTTCATTATCTTTAACTATCTATTAGCATAATTAAAATGAAAGGACTAAGAGGTATGTTGGGTAAGGGTAAGGGTAAGGGTCAGGCTTCTTCTAGTAGGGGTAACAAGGGCAGGGGGACTTCTTCTAGTATTCCTAGTCCTACTCATAGACAAGATGATTTTATTGATCCTGAACAGTTTCCTAAAATACCATATGATCTTGACGATCATGTATTTTCTCAAAATGAAGTAGACTTTGACTTAGATGTCACTCTAGATGATGATACACCCACTAATGTAGATGATGATACACCCACTAGTGAAATGCCTCATATTCCCCCTAGTATGAGACGAGGTCCGGCAAAACGACCATTAAAATCAGTTGTATGGAAATATTTTCACAGGGACGTACCGAATCAAGTAACTATATGTAAAACTTGTAAAATTGTTTATACTTTTAAAACTTGACAAGGTCATGGTGGGACGGGGGTTTAGGAATACACCTATTGCAAAAACACAAAGTCTTGCATGCCAAATACATTATTGAAAAAGATGGTGTGCAAGCGTCCTCTCAATCAGGACAAGGTTCACATACTGTCCCGGACAAAATACATGGTCAAATTAACCCTATGACGGGGGGAGTTGTAGGACCTAATGTCACGACCCGACCTCGGGCCCGCGACTGGTGCCTTGCCCCGGGCACCCTAGTGATACAACATCAGAGAAAATCAGCGGAAATAAAAACTTACAGATATGAAATAATGAAATAAGAAAACAGGCTAACCAAAACGGTCACCCCTTTTTTTTTGCATATATATAGAAATTTGAACAGTTACATCTGTTACAAACTCTGCCCACAACAGTACTACAGACCTCTAAGATTTTTTATAACAACTATGACGGGACAGGGCCCCGCCATACCCCTGAATGTACAAGTACCTACAATCTCAGGGAATCATACCACAAGATAAGCCTCAGGAAAGCGGAGCTTCCTAAATTTGAATCGTGATCCTATGGCGAGGATCAACAATCGTGTACCTACACTGCGGCATGAGCGCGGCCCGAAGGTCGATCTGACAAGTACCAAGTATGTGAAAATACTATAATGAAATCATAATAGTCTATATAAAGCAGGAGACATGTATGATAACCAAACTACGATTACCTGATGTATAGCGATCATGTCAAGTCGGGGACTTACGCCTCAAAGTCATCGTGCGTGGAACTCCTTCCTCATCACGGCGATCTATGACATAAATCATAATCATGTGACGCGCCCGTGGCATCCTACCTCACTGTCGGCGTACACATATACAATATATATATATATATCTCCTGCCCATGGAATCCTCTGTCACTGCCGGCAGCCGTAAGTGTAACATATAACCATGTGACCCGCCAGTGGCATCCTACCTCACTGTCGGCGTACACATATACAATACATATATACATATATAATCTGCGACGCGTGCCCGAATCCCTCATCGATGTAGCATGGCCATAACGTGCCTCGGCATCCTCATCGTAGTGCGGTATTCATGGGAGCCAGCCCGTGGGTAATGTCGTATATACCATGCCCGGAATCCTCATCGGTGTAGACAGGTCTTCGGGAGCTAGCCCGTGGAATAATAGTAATGGTCACGTGCCCGGAATCCTCATCGGTGTAGACATGCCCGTGGAGTAATAATAATGGACGCGCCACGAATCCTCATCGGTGTAGACATGTCCATGTAACAACAACAATGGAAGCATACCCGTGGAATCCTCCGTCATCGCCAGATGCGTCGATAAAACGTCCGCATCTAACCCGTGATCGCGTGCCGGTCATCCTCATCGTATAAGCATGGCCAGATCAAACAACATGGAAGCATACCAGAATCCTCCGTCACCGATGCCGTCAATAAATTCACAACAAGTCAGCCGACCCTCCAACCGAGAGACGCGGTAACATAGCAATACCACCAAAGGCTATAACAACTAGCATAGGCAAATTTAACATACTCTTAGACTTCCATTTTATGACAACAATCCGGGTTTGAACCCTAAAGTACTACGTACATTAATTCTTTCAAAAAGATCTCTTTTTACGTAAAAACAACTCGATACTATTATCCGTAGTACCAACCACGTTCATGTTTAAATCAAGTACTTTACACTTTTTAAACCAAGTGGCTTACACTGTTAAAACAACGTCAAGTATACTTTTAAACTCAAGTTACTTCTCTTTTCCCAAAATCAAGTTACCATTTTAAATCCAATAATAAAACCATTCTTTTGTTTTCATAAAGTCGTTATAACTAACTTCCCATAAAGCTATTATAACACTTTATGTTTTAAACCAATTTAAGACAAAACCATGCCTTTCTTCTAAACCAAAACACTTCAAATTCTCAAGTCTCTTTTCTCTTAGAAATCAAGTTCCTTACTTTGGAATTTAAGAAAACAATACTTGTTTATAATGATTCTTATTAAAGTAGCCATGATCTATAAAATATAATACAATTTTGTCTTATCTTAGCTTCTATGCAGATGGAAGATTCTACTTGTTTTAATATAATTATTTGTCATTACATTTTCCTTTATTAACGCTGCAATGGCTTGTTCGATAGTTATTCCCATTTCCGAAATCAATATAACTTATTCCTTTTTTTTTTTGATCAAGTACTCATTTCTCACGAATGAGGTTTCACCACTTTCTAACACAATTAAAGTTCTTCACATTTCATATCAAGTCAAATATAAGTCAAGTCTCTTATCTTTTTAAAAATCAACAAACCATTATTTTACCTACATAAAGTCGTTATAATTAACTTCCCATAAAGCTATTATAACACTTTATGTTTTAAACCAACCAAAATTCGTTTAGCACACGTACGTCTACCGTACTACATAGTTCACAACAATCATGCTAGAAAAGATAGGAAGAGGTTCACATACCTCGCGACGATTATCGACAATTTAGCAAAATGCTCCAAAGTACTATACCCTTGCTAGCCTTTTCCACCCTTCAAGGATAATACGCTACTCGTAGTACTTCCACCTATAATAACCACAACACATCTATCAACTTCTAGTTCTCTTCGTAGAATATTCTAAGTGCAAAGTCCCTAAATTCTACGGAAAATCGGACAGCACTTCCTTTGTTTCTACATACTTTGCCACCTTTTTCAAGGCCGAATTCAATAACCAAACGCCACATTTAAGGCTCAATCAATTCAGCAAATACAAAGGGTATTACACGCCTTACAATACGTGTAAAATTCCGCCCCACAATAATACAAAACAATCCAATTATACAATGTCATTCTCGGCTAATAGGTGCAACAACATAAAGTCCTCCAATTCATTTCCAATCCAAGTTCTTGGGTCAAACATGTTATATAGTCATAAACAACTTCAACAACTTTAATTCCTTCTTTATATAACATGTGGCGACTAAACAAGTAACCAAGTTGAATTACAATCTTAAGGGCTAACATACTAGTTTTCGGATTATGGTTCCAATAGTCAATATACTTATCAAACTTCATAATATAAACCTCATGATTGCTAATATCCAAAGCTACAACAAGTAGTAATCTTAATTACTAAAACGACAAGAATTATACCTTTACAAGCCCTTAAAATTTCCAATATTCAAAGTCGCTCCTTAGAAATTCTTAGCTCCTTTCCTTATGCTTCAATCCGCTCCAAGCACTCCTCAGAAGCCTATGAAGAACCCATCTTCAAGTTCCAACTTCAAAGTTGAAGAACTCCTTAAGTTTCCGCCTTGCGACTAACGTGAAAACGCCGTTTTTCTGGGATCTTTCTATTGAGATATCCTTACAATACCCTTAGGGACCTTGGGTTTAAGTCTTGTGAATAATGGACAACAATTGAAATTTTTTTGTGTGGGAAAGCTCACAAAGCCGAGAGCTTCTAAGCCTCACTCAAGTTTCTCTAAAATTTTCTAAGTGTTGGAAGACAAGTCTTGCACTAGTATGTATATATAATACAATGTAGGGTCAAGATAATCACAAATGTGTGGCTAGGATGAAGAACACATGGATAATAGCCAAGTGGACAAGTTGACTTGGTCAATATTCTCAAGCTTGAAGACTTATCATCCAATGGTCAAATGATCATTCTATCCTTGCATAAATTCGTCCAAGGCTATGTGGGGGAGGTGCCACGTGTCGTCTTCTCATTCGTCCATAAAAATCCGCAACCCTCGTGGGCCCCACAAAACGTAAAATTCCTCGGGTGGGCCCCACATGACCAAATCCGTAAAAAAACAAATTCCATAATTCTTATAAATTCGTAAAGTCTTAAATACCAAAGTTGAGAATCCAATTCTCAATAATAAACATTTTCCTTCACGAAGCTCGAAAACCTTTCCGTCGAAAAATCATATCTTTCTTCCTTTCCAATTTTAATGTCGTATTCTCGTACGTACGTCCCCATATACATACTCTGGAACTAAGGGGTGTAACACCTAAATATGATAAACATAAAGATAGGGAAGTATTAGCAAAATTAGTTGTTGTGGAGGGTTTGCATTTTTCATTTCCTGAATCTCCTGGTTTCATTCATTATATTAAAGATATGTATAATCCTGCTTATAAAGGTTTTCCTAGATCAATTGTTAAGAGAGATGTATTTAAATTTGCACATGAATATCAATAGTATTTACGTTATGCATTATATCATTTTAATGGCAAAGTCGCTCTAACTTCTGATATAGGTCGTAGTACTAGCGGCCATGATTATTTAACGGTAACCTATCACTGGATAGATTATAAATGGTCTATGCAAAAACGTATTTTAGCATATAGATATATAGATAGTAGGCACACTGGTGAGTTTATTTCAGAAATATTTATTTAGTCTGCGATTATTACGGAATAAATGATAAAGTTATGAGTATTACATTAGATAATGCATCTTCTAATAATTTTGTTATTTATGTTTTAAAAGAAGTTTTAACTCCGTCTTTTCCAAAAAAACATCATATCAAATGTGTGTGCCATATTTATAACTTAGTTGTAAAAGATGGTATTTCACTTTTTCAAGATATTCTTGAAAAAATACAACTTACTATAAACTTTATTTTTAAAAGTAATAGAATCCAACGGAAAAAAGATTATAAAAAAACTTGTCACGATTGTGGACTATCTTATAGAAAAATTCCCGAAGAAGTACCCACTAAGTGGAATTCTTTATATGACCATTATGATTATAGAAAATCTATCACTTTATTTTTTAACGCCCATAATCAAAATCCAACTGATATGATTGTGGATAACGATTGAGACAAAATTAAAGAACTTATTGTATTCCTAGAGAATTTTCATCGAGCAACAAAATAATTTTCTATTATATATTATCCTACTATTTCAACTATGTTGTTTTATATAGCTATAATATTTTTTCTACTTAAAGAATATATGGAAAAATCTGCTTATAAGGCATCTATTAAAAAAATGTTTATGAAAATAACGAAATATTTTATTCCTATTCCCCCGATTTATATTATTGGTGTTGTATTAAACCCGACTATTAAAGTAGACGGTTGTAAAAGTCTTATTGAAAATATTTATAACTGTATGGACATACTACCACCTCCAACTCCCAAAAATTTAAATGTATCACCACTTATTGAACAAACGCTAGAAGAAGTGTTGGCTAACGTAGAGGATGAATGCAAAAAAGTATATCGGTATTACCAGCAAGAGAGTGCTAGCAACCAACCGGCCAGATCATCTTCTTCTACTTCAACACACCTCTAAAAATATGTTGTTTCTGAGGCTAGTATTGAAAGCCTCAGAAATAGAATATGCAGTGGTAGCACTGCTAACCAAATTAGCGAGTTAGATGTTTATATTTTGTAGGGTACTTTACCTTACCAAGCAGTTGTCAATCAAGACGGAAAGGAAGACTTGCTGAAATATTGGATGCAGAATGAGAAGAAATTTCCGACACTTTCAATGATGGCCCGAGATGTTTTGAACATTCAAGCGTCATCAGTCGCTTATGAAAGCATTTTTTCTGCCGACATATTTTAAATAGGAGAGCACATACACTCATTAGCCAGAGACAGCTTGGAAATGGCGGTACTATTCAGAGATTGGATACGAGCGGAGCGAAGAAGGTGCGGTCAACCAGAGATTAACGAAGAAGATGATGAAAACTACAACGACATCCTATCTGAAGGCATGAGTAGCGACGTGGAACAATTTGACCAAGATATACCAATTCCAACCGAAGAACCACACGAAATTATAAAGAAACTACAAAAAGTATTTTCAAATTGGTAATTTATTTCATTGCAATTTTAGTATTTTTTTTATATGTCTTTTGCAAATTTTTTCAACAACAGTACACTACAATGTTGTAATTCCGAATCTTGTATATTTCAATGAAATATCAAATAATTAATAATATAAGAGGCATAAAAACAGACTTGGGATGTTTTTTTACACTCTTCTTGTCTTTGTTCAATTATTTAGTTTATAAATATATGACTATATGTTAGTATTTTTAATTTAGTGGAAAAATTTTAAAAAAAACTGTCCCGCCCGACCCACTACCCACCGGTACCGGTACCGGGACGGGACACAGTATCATCCCGCTCGTACAGGTCCCGCTTGGCCGGCTGACCGCCCTCCTCCGTCCCGACCGCCCATTCGATCCCACTGGGCCCGGCATCGGCGACCCTAGTAAGAGGCCGAGACCACGAGTGTAATGGATATTCATAGCTTCTTGGATTTGTCAAGTTACTATCGAAAGTTTGTGGAATGTTTCTCATCTATATCCTCACCACTGATGAGATTGACTCAGAAGACTGTTAAGTTCCAATGGTCTGAAGCCTGTGAAAAGAGCTTTCAAGAGCTTAAGGCAAAGTTGACTTCGGCTCCTGTTTTGACTCTATCTTCAGGGTCTGGTGGTTATGTAGTTTATTGTGATGCATCCATAATTGGTTTGGGTTTTGTGTTTATGCAGAATGGCAAGTTGATCGTCTATGCTTCCTGACAGTTGAAGAAGTATGAGAAGAATTATCTGACTCATGATTTAGAAGTGGTTGTTCTGGTTTTTGCTCTAATGATTTGGCGTCACTACTTGTACGGTGAGCACTGTGATGTCATCACTGATCATAAAAGCTTTCAATATATCTTCAAGTAGCAAGAGTTAAATCTCATATTATCACACCCCGAACCCGGGCGTGGTCGTGCCACTACACCGCACCTTCTACCTTAACAACTAAGTAAATCGGAAATTAAATAACACCTCTTTTTTTAAAGCAACTGCGTGCGAGGCAAAGCCGAGCAAGGCTGCCATATATACATAAACAAAAGACACTACACCGCATACGAGTCCAATCCTACATATGAATACGGACCTCAGGAGTTAAATCGAAATATGACGACAAGGCCCAGTACCAAGCAAAAGCACAAAGCCTTGAAGGATATATACCAAAAAGATAAACTCCTGGACAGAGGGAGCTATCCAAAAACCCTGAGCAGGATCCTACACCTGCCGATCTCCAAACAGCGTACCTACACCTGCGGCATGAACGGCCCCGAAGGAGGTCGACTGAAGAATGTACCAAGTATGTGAGCGATGAAATCTTGTAATGAAATCATAACGATCTAAACAAAGTAGGAGACATGTATGATAGACAACCTACGATACCACAATACATAAGCGATAATATCAAGTCGGGACGCAGCCCTCAAAGTCACTACTCAAATATAACTATGGGTCTCGCCCATAATATCAATCATGCGTGGAATCCTTCCTCACTGGCGATCCATGATGTAATAACACCAATAAGGATACATGAACACCAAGTCCCACCTGTCCTAAATACCACGTGGTCATGCCCTAATCCCACATCGTAAAAGCATGACCATAGGGTAACACAAACAAATCCGGACATATATGATAATCAAATTACAACACATTGTGCCTTACTAGCAATGAGAGTAAGCGATGGTATCCTTGATATAAAATAGGAAGCTCATGATCAAAAGCAGACCATCCGTCAGCGGTATCATTTAGCCATCCTACTCGCAGGACTATTTCACCGCGTAGGCGCGTGGACCCGCGTGAGGTATTCCTCGCATGGGACTATTTCACCCGCATAAGCCCTTACGGACTCGCATGAGGTATTCCTCGCATAGGCTGGACCCGCCCGCATGGGACTATTTCACCCGCATAAGTCCTTACGGACCCGCATGAGGTATTCCTCGCATCGTGGGTAGCAGTTCCACGGAATCTGCAAATGCCACAAACCCGGGGAATGACCCCGAAACGACTGATATACCAATAGCACACAACCGGCTATTTCCAGTACACATAGGCAGTTCTCAACTAAATAAGACAAAGTACTTATCAAGGCACACATAGAATAATTCTCAATTAATCAAGCCAAAGTACTTATCAAGGCACACTTAGACTAATTCTCAATTAATCAGGCCAAAGTACTTATCAAGGCACAAATAGAATAATTCTCAATTAACAAGCCAAAGTACTTATCAAGGCACACTTAGACAAATTCTCAATTTATCAAGCCAAAGTACTTATCAAGGCACAAATAGAATAATTCTCAATTAACAAGCCAAAGTACTACGTACGTACATTCTTTTCAAAAGACTCCTTTTTATGTAAAATCCCAAGGTACTAACACCCGTAGTATCAAGGCGTGTCTATTTTTCAAAGTAAGTTACTATACTTTTTGAAACTCATTTCGAAGCTTGAAACCAAGTAACTTCAAATTTTCACAAACTAGGCAACTTATGCCGATTAATCAAAATAGACAACTTTCTAAACCTTCCATAAAGCCGTTATAACCAACTTCCCATAAAGCCGTTATAACCCTTTATGGTTTTAGACATATCCATTCCTTTTATAACCAAGAGACTTATACTATTAAAACCAAGTATCACATACTTACAAATCAAGTTCTTAACTTTCAAAACAACAAGTCTCTTAATATATAGAAAACAAGTTTCTTCTACTTTTAAACCTCAAGTAACTCACTCCTTTAAAACAAGTTACTTCTCTTAAATCATGTCATTTCTCCTCTTTTAAAACAATTAAGTAAATCACTCATTTGACTCCCCTAAAGTCATTATAATGACCTTTAGGTTTTGGAACTAAGACACTAGCCAAAAGGTTTGGAAACCACTTCCTTTTCAAGACTCTATGCACTTTAAATAAAATACTTTCACTTTTAAGAATCCAACTTCACTAAGGCAATGGATTATACAACTTCCAAATTAATCATCAAAGTACAATCAAGGAAGTACATAGAACAAATTCTATTTTAGGCAATCCAAATACAACCACGGAATGGATCATTTAAGGAGTAGGACATACTTTTTTTATCTTAAGGAATCATTCTGAAGGAGATAGTTCACATACCTTTTCGCTAAATCCACAAGCTAAGCGAATCGCCGTGCGTAAAAGTGTCAACCTATAATGGTCACAACAAGACTATCAACTTCTAGTCTCTAACGTAGAATAATACTAAGTATACGGTCTCTAATTCTACGGAAAATTGGGCAGCACTTCCTTTGTTTCTACTCACTTTGCCACCTTTTTCAAGGCCGAATACAATAACCAACAAGCCACATTTAAGGCTCAAAACAACAACCAAACAAAGGGGATTACACGCCTTACAATACGTGTAAAATTCCGCCCCACAATTCATAACAAGTAGTTTAAAACTCCAAGCCATTCTCGGCCAACTACATACTAACAATTCAAAGTCTTTTCCAATCCTTTTCAAATTCCAAGTTCTAAGGTCTAACATGTTATATAGTTATAAACCACTTCAACAACTACAATTTCCTTCTTACACAACATGCGACGACTTAACGAATAATCAACTTGAATTGTAGTCTTAAGGCTAACATGCTAGTTTTCCGATTTAGGGTTCCAATAGCCAATACACTAATCCAACTATATTATATACATCTCATGCTTGCTAATAACCATAGCTACAACAATAAGTAAACTTAATTGCTAAAACGACAAGAATATACCTTTCCAAGCCCTTAAAATTTCCAAGATTCCAAAGTCGCGCCTTAGCAATTCTTAGCTCCTTTCCTTAGGTTCCAATCCGCTCCAAGCACTCCTTAGAGGCCTATGAAGAACCCATCTTCAAGTTCCAACTTCAAAGTTGAAGAACTCCCTTAGTTTCCGCCTTGCGACTAACGTACAAATGCGTTTTTTCCGAAATCTTTCTATTGAGATAACCTTACAACACTCTTAGGAACCTTGGGTTTAAGTCTTGTGGCTAATGGACAACACTTGCAAAAATTTTGTGTGAAAAGCTCCTCAAAGCCGAGAGCACAAGTTCTTGCACAAGACTAGTTCTTGAAAAATTTCAGTAAGTGTAGAATGCTCAAGTCTTGCTACTAGTAGTATACTTATAACACAATGGAGGGCCAAGATTATAACAATTGTGTGGCCTAGATGAAGATCACAAGGATTAAGCCTATGTGGACAAGTTGACTAGTCAACAAAATCAAGCTTAGAAGACTTATCATCTACATAGGTCAAATGACCATAACACCCTTGCAATATTTCGTCCAACATCATGGAGGGGGTGCCACGTGTCGCCCTCTCATTCATCCATAAAATTCTGTAACCCTCGTGGGCCCCACAAAAAATGTAAAATTCCTCGGGTGGGCCCCACGTGACCAAATCCGTAAAACTAAATTTCCATAAGGTTAAAAGTTCCATACTCTTCAAATAATGCATTTGGAGAATCCAATTCTCAACAACGAACATTTCTCCTTTCCGACGTTCGGAAGATTTTCCGTCGGAAAAACAATTCTTCCTTTCGTACTAATTTCCAAGTCTTGTTTCCTTACGTACATTCTCTTATACATGTCCTGGACTTACGGGGTGTAACACATATAGAGAAGATGGTTGGAGTTGTTGAAAATATTACGAATTGAACATCTTGTATCATGCTGGTAAAACAAATGTTGTTGCTGATGCTTTGAGTAGGAAATATATGGGTAAGTTAGCATATTTGCATGCTCATGAGATGCTGATGGGCAGGGAAATTCGAAGACTTGCTAGTACTAGAGTATGACTCGATGAGACTGAAAATGGGGAGTTAGTGGGGATTACGCAAGCGCGATTCAATATTTAGTTCAAGCAATATGAAGATGGACTTCTGGTGAAGTTGCGAGATGGAGGAAAAGGGTGAGTACACTTTATTCACCATTTGTGTTGATAATGATTTCCTAAGGTTGGACGGACGCATACATGAAGGTAGATATCTCTAACTTTGTGGCTAAGTGTTTGAACTGTCAACATGTGAAGGTTGAACACCAAAGACCTGGTGGTTTGGCTCATAATATTGAGATTCCATAATGGAAGTGAGAGATGATTAACATGGACTTCGTTGTGGTCTTACCTCGCACCAACACTAAGTTCGATTCTATTTCGGTGATCGTGTATAGACTTACCAAGTCTGCTCATTTTCTTTCTGTGTTGATGACAGATACCGCGACGCATTATGCCAAGTTATATTTGAAGGAGATCATTAGATTACATGGGATTCCAAAATTCATCATATCTGACAGAGGTACACAATTCACTACTCATTTCTGGAAATCTTTCTAAGAAGGTTTGGGTTCTCGAGTGAATTTGAGAACTTCATTCCATCCACGCATGCAGGTAGGCCGAGATAACTATACAATTACTGGAAGATATACTACGAGCGTGTGCAATTTATTTTGGAGGTAATTGGGATGAACATCTACCTCTTATAGATTTTGCATACAATAACAATTATCAAGAAAGTATTCAAATGGCTCCTTATGAGGCTCTTTATTATAAACATTGTAGATCTCCAATCCGGTGGTATGAACCTACCGAATTATAACTATTGGGTACTGACTTAGTTCACGAAGCAATCAAGAAGCTGAAACTCATTATATAACGACTGAAGATAGCTCAGATTCGATAGAAGTCTTACACGAACATGAGGCATCATGAGCTAAAAATTTTAGTTGGTGACAAGGTGTTCTTAAAAGTGTCACCGATGAAGAGAGTGATGCGGTTTGGTAGAAAAGGTAAGCTTAGTCCTCGATTTATTGGTCCTTATGAAATTGTGAGAAGAATTAGGAAGGTGGCTTATGAGTTGAATTTACCATCTGAGATGTCTATTGTGCATCTTGTGTTTCACATTTCAATTTTAGTTTGTTGTTGAGTCTATCTTATATACACTTTTGGGTCCTTTTTAGTGAGTATTTTCCTCTTTTCGGTTGTGTTTAGTATAGTGTTAGGGTTGTTTTTCTTTCTTTTGTGTCACAGCGGTCAGAAAGGAGAAAGTATTGCTTTTGAGGATGAGATTGCACAATAAAAGGCCAAGAAATAAAGTCTAAGAAGTACCGGAAAGCACGAAAGAAATCGTGAAGTCCGCATGAAAAATGAAAAATCAGAAAATCACGTCGACGGAAAGCCGCCAAACTATTATGCGCTCGATAGATTTTTGTCAAGCGCGTCATGGCGCCACCAGCCAGTCATGCGCCGGCAGGCAAGCGGGAAAATTCGATTTCAGAAAGGTAAAAGGGTCTGAAACGCAGTTTTTCTGAGATATAAAACCCTGAAACCCTGTCTTGTTTTGATATCATACTTTGGAGGCTAGGAACGGAGGCAAGATCAAGATTAGAGAAATCAAATTGTTCAAGTTATTTTCCTTTACTTATTTAATTCAGTTAATGTTGGATATTAAATTAGTTCTTAGCATGATAATGTCTAGGAGCTAATTTCTTTATTAGGTTTCTCCGTTAAATCTCTTGAAACTCTTTCACAAGTTAATGCATAGTTATTGATTTCTTCTTCAGCTATATTAAGATCTATTCAATATTGTATTGATTGTTTGAAAATTAACTAATCACTAATTTTCATAACTTATATTATTTCGAATCAAAATTCTGAAAGGTGAGATTTGAATATGATGTAGTTGTCTAGACATAGGTTAAAATCGCGGATGAAAGTACCCTGATACTTGTGTAGTATTTAAGGTTATTGTTCTTAATCCTCCTGTGTGGTAAAATCTATCATAGAAATATAGAAGGTTTATGCATAAGGTTGAGTTTCTATATATCCTAACCAGAATATATAACAGATTATTTAACCTACTATCTTAATAAGAAGAAGAGTCATTATCTTTGCATTAATAAGTGAAAGAGTGGATAGTTGAGGAGATTGGAAACCCTAATTCTCATCATAACTGTTTTAAACCCTAAGTGTCATCACCTTAGGTTATTTTCTGCACTTTACTTAGTTATAATTCTTAGTTTAAAATCTCAAACAAAAGAACGGTTACCAAATAGATACCTTAGATTAGATATTCGGTACTTGACAAACCAGTCTCTGTGGATGATAACTCGGTCTTACAGACTATATTAATTGAGCGATACGTACACTTGCGTAAGTATACAGAAATATCGCAACAAGTTTTTGACACCGTTGTCGGGGACTGGCATACTATCAATATCGAATTATCTAGTCTTATTTCTAATTTGGTTTTTATTTTTCTTCTTTTTATTTTAGAACATTTTTGCCTTGATCTGTTTGTTTGTTTTTGATCAATTTTAGGAAGCTTAGTTTATGCGAAGCAGAAGAGGAACAGAAACACTTGTCCCTTTACCCCGGAGATCGAAACATTCTGCAAACAAAACAGGAAAAACAAAAGGATTTATGATTCTTTAGCAATGGAAAATCAACATAATAAGAATGAGGTGAATGATGAGTTACCGCCTGTCATGAGATAAATCCCGCATCCTGCAGAGAGGAGCTTAATGGACTATGTACTGCCGACAATTACAGGGGTGCAGACTTGCATCAGGCTACCCGCAGTGGAAGCCAATAGTTTCGAGATCATGCCAGCAATCCTGTAGATGGTCCAGCACCAGTTCGGGGGGTTGCCGTCGGAAGATCCCCATATGCATTTGGCAAATTTCTTAGAGTTGTGTGCAACATTCAAATATAATGGTGTTACTGATGACACCATTAAATTGAGGCTCATTCCATTTTCACTCAGGGATCGATCCAAGAGATGGTTGAACTCTTTGCAGGCGAACTCCATTACTACATGGCAAGATTTGGCGCAGAAGTTTCTTGCCAAATTCTTCCCTCCAGCGAAGGCAGCGAAGCTTAGAGCTTAATAATTTTTATCAGCTGGAGGGAGAATTATTGTACGATACATGGAAGCGGTTTAATGATTTACAGAGGAAGTGCCCGCATCATGGGATTGAAAAGTGGATGTTGGTCCACATCTTCTACAATGGATTGTGTGGTACTACTCGTACCATTATTGATGTTGCTGTAAGAGGAGATTTCATGAGCAAAGTGCCAATGAGGCACATGATTTACTAGAGGACATGGCAATGAATAATCACCAGTGATCCGATGAGAGATTGACCAATAGCAGAAAAGTGGCTGGCGTACATGAGATGGATGTTATCACCGCGTTTACTGCTCAGGCGGCTTCTTTGGCGAAACAATTTCAGTAGAGTACTATGACTGCAAATGTTGTTCAGACGCAGGTTCAGTGTGAAATGTGTGGGGGGGTCACATACGTTTGATAGTTTCCCAAGCACAGATCCCAATAATATACCCATGGAGCAAGTACAATGTCAAGCAGTGAGAAATTTTCAGAAGTCTTATAACAATTCTTACTCCAACACTTATAACCCGGGGTGAAGAAATCACCCCAACTTTTCATGGGGAAATAATCAAGATCATCAACCTCAGTTTCAGGGGCAATATCAATAGAGCAATCCACAAAAGCCCATAAATCAAGCATCTTCCTCTCAGCAGGCTAGACCGCCAGCTCAACAGGAGAAGACTGATGAATTAAGAACCGCATTATTAACCCTGGCCAACTCCCATACATAATTCATGACAGAGACCATGTCCTCTATTAGGAACTTGGAAACTCAAATGGGACAGTTAGCAGAGAGATTGAATGACAGACCGCAGGGAAATCTATTACACCTCGTAAGTTAAGACAATAATTAAGAACCTCATTAGGAATAAAGATCTGTTTTTGGAAAATTAAGTATATTCTTACATGTTAATATGTAATAATTTTGGTTACAACAAGGGTGTCAGTGGAAATGGAAAAGGATAGTCATATATATATTCTCGTTAAGAATACGAAACCTTATGGAATTCCCGGGAATTAAAGAAAACAGGAATCAAGATTTAAAGAAGTGGACCAAGAAAGGATGCTTGCCTTACTGTCTCGGGCTTATTTTTGGCCTAAAATGGAGGAGGACATTGAAGCTTATGTGAAGTCTTGTCTAGTATGTCAATTAGATAAGACTGAGCGTAAGAAGGAAGCTGGATTGTTGCAGCCTCTTCCAATTCCGGAAAGGCCATGGATGTCCGTTTCAATGGACTTTATTAGTGGGTTCCCTAAGGTCAAGGATATGGCGTCGGTCATGGTGGTGGTAATTAAACCGGACGTGTTTGATGAAGTACCAGACTGTGTGGCTGAGTTGCTGGGACAGTATAGTGATGTTATGCCCCCTGAACTGCCCAGACACTTGCCACCACGGAGGGATACTGACCACAAGATTGAGTTGTTGCCGGGTTCTATAGCCCCTGCTCAAGCTCCTTACCGTATGGCTCCTAAGGAATTGGCTGAACTGAGGAAGCAGCTCAATGAGTTGCTTGATGCTGGTCTGATTCAGCCTTCTAAGGCTCCTTTTGGTGCCCCTGTTTTATTCCAAAAGAAGCAGGATGGGACGTTAAGGATGTGTGTGGACTATAGGGCGCTGAACAAGGTGACTATCAAAAACAAGTATCCGGTGCCGCTGGTTCAAGACTTGATGGATAGGCTTAGTCAGGCGAAGTGGTTCACTAAGCTGGATCTACGTTCGGGCTATTGGCAGGTTAGAATAGCAGAGGGAGATGAACCAAAAACGACATGTGTTACTCGTTATGGTTCATATGAATTTCTACAAAAATGTTGTGAAGTTCTTTGGAGTTCCAGGCGATATAGTGAGTGATCGTGATGCTCGCTTTCTTGATCGATTACGGGTGCCTTGTTCAACTTGATGGGGACGAATTTGAAGTTCTCTACTGCAAATCATCCCCAAACTGATGGACAAACCGAAAGAATCAATCATTTGTTGGAGGAATACTTGCGGCATTATGTGACGGCGAGGCAAAGGAACTGGGTGGATTTGTTGGATACAACACAGTTTTGTTATAATCTACACAAGTCGTCGGCAACAGAGATGAGCCCGTTTGAGATTGTTCTGGGCAGACAGCCTATGACTCCTCTGGATGTTGCAAAACAGAAGAGTCAAGGTCGATGCCCTGCTGCCTATCGCTATGCAAGGGACAAGCATGAGATGCTTGCCGAGGCGCAAGACAGCTTGCGTAAAGCCCAAAGGAGAATGAAGAAGTATGCTGATCAACATCGAAGGTCGGTGGAGTTCAATGTTGGTGACAAAGTGCTGCTGAAACTCACACCCCAGA
Source organism: Przewalskia tangutica (assembly GCA_029844215.1). Classification (NCBI taxonomy): domain Eukaryota; kingdom Viridiplantae; phylum Streptophyta; class Magnoliopsida; order Solanales; family Solanaceae; genus Przewalskia; species Przewalskia tangutica. The sequence continues at coordinate 37,417,900 of CM056738.1, forward strand.
TTTGGAAACAAATCGTGAGTAAGCATCGGCACAGGGGTCTAATTCCTAAATATGATGGACCGTTTGAAGTAGTTCAGAAGGTAGGTCGCCACAAATTGAAGGCTGTAGGAAGGTTGAAATTGCATCCAACCTTCCATGTGAGTTTTCTTAAGCCTTACTTTGAGGATGCTGAGGATTCAGAAAGGAACAAGTCGAAAAGGGCGCCGGCTGTGGTGCCGTTTGGCTTGACTAATGCCCCGGCTACTTTCTGTAACTTAATGAATGATGTCTTGTTTGAGTACCTTGATGACTTCGTAGTAGTCTACTTAGACGACATCGTCATTTATAGTCGCTCATTAGATGAACATGTAAGACATTTGAGTAAGGTGTTGTCTCGTTTGAGGGAGTACAAGCTCTATGTCAAGAAGGAGAAATGTGAGTTTGCCAAGGAGGAAATCAGGTTCCTTGGGCACTTGGTGAGTCAGAATCAGGTGCGGATGGATCCAAAGAAGGTGCAGGCTATTGTTGATTGGCAGGCACCAAGTGGCGTGAAAGAGCTACGGTCGTTCCTAGGGCTGGCAAACTATTACCGCAAGTTCATTGCGGGTTATTCAAAGAAGGCAGCTTCATTGACAGATTTGCTGAAGAAAGATGTCAAGTGGTGCTGGTCGGACAAATGTGAGGCAGCTTTCAGTTCTTTGAAAGAAGCCATTGCCTCAGAACCGATACTCAAGCTGCCTGATTTTGGGTTGCCTTTTGAGGTGCACACTGATGCCTCTGACAAAGCTGTTGGTGGTGTGTTGGTGCAGGAAGGCCATCCAGTGGCCTTCGAAAGCAGGAAGCTGAATGAGGCGGAGCAAAGATATTCGACTCATGAGAAGGAGATGGTTGCTGTGGTTCATTGCTTGCAGATATGACGTGTTTATTTGCTGGGAACTAAGTTTGTGGTGCGGACTGATAACGTCGCAAATACGTTTTTCAAAACGCAACGCAAGCTTAGTCCTAAACAGGCCCGATGGCAGGAGTTTCTGGCTGAGTATGACTTTGTTTGGGAGCATAAGCCAGGCAAACACAACAACGTCGCAGATGCATTGAGTCGAAAAGAGGTATTTGCTGCCGTATATTCAATTTCAAATTTGGAGTCTGATTTTATTGATAAAATTAGATTGTGTGCTGCGAATGACTCACTATATGAGAAATTAATGGGTCAAGTTCGGGATGGGATTGTGAGGAGGTACTGGATCGAGGACGATCTGCTATACTTTAAAGGGGGGAGAATCGAAGTGCCTCAGGGTGGTGGATTGCGCAAAGACATGTTGAAAGAGGCGCATGACACTACTTGGGCGGGTCATCCAGGGGTAGAAAGGATGCTTGCCTTACTGTCTCGGGCTTATTTTTGGCCTAAAATGGAGGAGGACGTTGAAGCTTATGTGAAGTCTTGTCTAGTATGTCAATTAGATAAGACTGAGCGTAAGAAGGAAGCTGGATTGTTGCAGCCTCTTCCAATTCCGGAAAGGCCATGGATGTCCATTTCAATGGACTTTATTAGTGGGTTCCCAAAGGTTAAGGATATGGCGTCGGTCATTCCCCTTCTTCAGTCCATTCTCAACAGAAATTGCGGAAATTAAAGGGCTCTTGTGTTTACTTACTTTCTGTGCCTCTCCCTCTGGATGAACAGCCTTAATGAACCCCGCCATTCCCTCTTGCATGACCATCACTCCGTCCAAGTGTGGCATCGGGGCAAAGCAATATTTCCTTAGGAAGTCGATGCCAAGAATAACATCGAACGTTCCCAAAGGAATCACCATCAGGTCGTGCTTTCCAGTCCACGGTCGGTAGCGTCTTCACACCATAGGCCATCCGCCTATCAATCAAGCTACCTGATTCACCGTCTTCATGTAATTCGGACTCTTAGTCAGCCTGAGTCCGAATTTTGCAGCCAACTTCACATCAATAAAGGTGTGCGTGGCTCCAGTATCAACCATGGCCACGACCCCTTTACCATCTACCATCATCTGAATATGCAGCAAACTTGCATGTGGGTTCCCCGACGACTCCCCCACTGCATTCACTAAAGAAATATGATTATTCAGTAGTAAACCCAGCGGGTTAGCCAAAGCAGCAACAACACCTCGCTCCTCATTCTGTGGAGCATTCCCCGCAATCATAGCATTCACCCGCTCCCGATTTGGACAAGATCTGGCCAAGTGAGGCCCGCCATGAAGTCCAAAGAACCCTTGATCGGCTGATTGTTTCTTGCCCTTTCCATCTTCGGCAACAGATTTTCCTTTGCCAGCATCAGGCTTTCTGGCCTCCTTCTTCCACTCCCCCTTCTTATCCGACTTCTTCTTAGGCCTAGAAGACGAAGGATTTTCAGAGGTGTGGGTCGAACGGAAGTCGACCAGCGAGTCTGCCGCCGCAATTGCACCAGGGAGGTCCTTTACGTTCTGCCTCCTTAATTCATTCTGGGCCCAAGCTTGCATTCCAGATATGAAGTTGTGTAGTTTATCCTCATCAGACATGTTCTGAATATCCAACATCAGAGAAGTGAACTCCTTGATGTAGTCACGAACCGACCACATGCGCGCCAGCTTTTTCAATCGTCCCTAGCAATCAAGACGAATTGCTGAAGCGGCTGGTCTCGCATCTCCTTCTTCAGTTTGACCCACGAATCAATTCGGGGTCTGCCAGCACTCACATCATCAGCATCCCGTGTTCTCCACCATAGCTTAGCATCACCGGCCAAATACATAGTCGTGATATTAAGCTTATCATTTTCAAAGAACACGGCGAGAGAAATCTTGCTCCATATCCCACAAGAAATTTTCCAGTTCCTTTGCACTACGGGACCCCATGAAAGCTTTGGGTTCAGGGATCTTCACCTTGGTTCGTTCCTCACCGCCATGACCAGTAGAAGCCACAGCCCGGCGCAAGATTGTCACTTCAGTGCGCAGATTTTCATTTTCAGCCTTCAAATCCTCGATTTGAAGGTCAGCCGCCGCACGGTGGTTCAGCAACTCCGCCATTTGAACCGTAACCGCATCCTTATGAGCAGCCAATTCAGAATTGACACCATGGATCTGGGTTATAAGATCAACCAGACCCTCAGCATCGTCAGTAAAGCCAACCAGTGCCTCCAAACGATCAATCCTTGCCCGCAATTCAGTGTTAGTATTTCCACCAGCCATAGTCAGAAACGTAGAACTTAGGCTTTGATACCAATTGCTACAGGGGTGATTTTTTTCGAGTTACCCTGCACGGCAGTTAACTATTTCAGCCAACTTCAGCCTCACTCTCAAACTCGCTTTAACACTCAGAATTATTTAGGGAAGAAAGAAAGAACACACAAACGTTTACAGGCCAAAACCCAACCTTTCTTTATTCTCAATAAGAAAAGGAACTCAACGTTTTACAAAGGCACACAAAATTGACTTTCACTCAAAAGGGAAGAAGAGCTAAACACTTGCTCGTTTTACTCTCTCTCTCACTTTTTCTGAATGCCAAAAGCCTTAGCCAACTCCTATATTTATAGGGGGAAATTCTGCCCAGCGATTACAAGCTATGGCGTGGCGCGTCTTGAGCACATGCGCCCGGTGCAAGAACCACTTCAAGACATTCGGGGCACATTGCCCATGATCGGCGCGTAACGCCGCCGTAAATGCGCGCATCGATCGCAACCGTCGCGTGTCGGCGCGTCGCTCAACTGCTGCCATCTCAGCGATCCGCGCCTCAGCCAGCTCATCGATCCGCGCGCCTTTCGCGGCCAAGTCAGCGATCCGCGCATCGGCCCCGTCACGACCCGCGCCTCGGCCAGATCACGCATATGCGCGCACATCTCGGCCGATTCGGCGTCCAGCTCTGCGCGTCTCCCGCATTTCTCGGTCCAGCTCAGCCTTGCGGCTTCGCCCCAACGGATTGGCTCATTTCTTCGCCATTCCGCCCCATTTCTCGCCCAGCGTCTCGACCATCGCCTGATCCTCGACCAGCCGTGCCGACCATTGCACATGCGTCGAAGACGACCGTGCCTTCGTCTCGATCATCGTCTCGGCCAAATTCCGCCAGAGCGACCGTGCGTACTGCGCGCCTTGTGCAAGCCCAATGTCATCCATCGAGTCGATCTTGCCCTCGGCGGCCGTGCCAACACTCACGCTGTCGAGTCATCTCCGACCACGACTTGCCAATCTCGACCCGGATTGCCATGGGCATAATATAAGCCCTTTGGCGATCCGCGCCAACGTCGTCATGGGTGGCGATTGGTCACGTTGGTGGTCGTGGTTCATGGCTGCAGCCTATGGGTCTTCGGTTAGAGAATATAGATCCCGATGATGGTTCATTTCCCATGGTTCTTGGTAGTACAAATCGTGTGGAAGTAGAACAGCCTACCCTTCTAACGAGACTTGGTAATTTGGGGCATTTAATTGCTGAGAGAACCAAGGAAACATCTCATTCAATGGGACATCGAAAATTGATAAGGGTGAGAACCGAAGAGTCACCTATTCTAATGAATTCAAAGGTTGCGGAAACCAAAGGGGCAACTCGTCAAAAGAGGCTTGGAAACTTGATGGCTACGGGATCCGAATGGACTACTATTCAATCAAGTCTTGGAAGATCAACTTATGTAGAAATCGAAGGGACACTCTTTTCCAATTCTCCTAAGACCTCTCATTTGGTCTCGGCCAATGGAGCATTTAATGCCAAACGACTTGAGCCATTTATGGCAACCTTTCCCAATAGTGCACTACTCTTGAATTCCCCAACGAATGCATCTAATGCACCTGCTAAGCGTGCAAGAAGTTTTAATTCACCGTAGGAAACTTATGCAGGAATCTCTACAAGTCCTTGTCTAGAATCAAAAGGACTTAAATCTATTATGATCTTATCCCCTCTTGTAATGGAACCTTTGAGTGACCACTGCTCCCCTCCCCCATTTCTTGTTTGCATAACGTTGAGGATTGAGAACCCTCAATGACTGATTGTAGCCATCTTTATTTCCGTTATTAGTAATAATATTTGCATTTACCTAAAAAAAAAAAATCTCTCCTCCTTCTTCATTTCCTTTGGTCGAAAATCCCCCCCATTCCCTAGCAAGAAAATTAAGTTTTTACTCCATCTTACTAGGCTAGTTATCCTACATAATTAAGCCAATAAATTAGAACATTTAAATCACCCAAAACAATGGGCATTCTCGACTTCTCTGGCCGAGAATTGTAGGGGTGTTTTCTTCAAGTTTTTGGTGAAATTGTTGGATGTGAAGCATGTATAAATGATGAGTTATCATATTAGAGATGTTGCATGTTGAATTGGGGTTGAAGAAGTGTGAAACTGAAGCCAAAAATTGGAGCGAAAACAGTGGCAAAATCGGGATTGCTGGGCAGATTGTTAGTCAACTTTGGGAGGGCATATATCCTAGCATATTAGGAGGTTTTGGGTGTTGCAAAAGTCTAAAATGAATTTCGTCGAGTCTAGTTTCCATATCAATAAACCACTCATCGATAGGACACAGGAGTAGAGAGTTATGGACGTCACAAGTTCAGCTGACAAAACAGTGGTTAAAAATCGGGACTGTTTTGGGGATTAAATTAAGGTATGAAAATTCTTCTTTATATGCTATAATTGAAGTTGCATATTGTTGTAGTTGAAGTAATGGACTTGTATTAGGAAGAAATATTGAATTTAGACATTGCATGTGAATAATTTGAATGTTGTAGTCGATATTAGGACTAATGTTACTAATCTTAGAATTGTCGTATTCGATTATTGTGTTGTGAAATTCGTCGCTACTTGGCATGTTGATATTGGAAGAGAATCTTGACATATAAGTTATAATTGTTCATAAAGAATTATTGGAACAAGATTGGACTCTAAGGAATTAAGAAAATGATTGGTTTTGTAAATATTGGCCAAAGACTTGCTTGGAATTTTTGGATATTATCGCGTCAAGATTAGGGGCTGATTTTGTGAAGTTTAAATGTTGGGAATTTGACTATGAACATGTATATAAGTTATGGTAATTACTAATACATGTCTTAAAGAAAGTAAAGTGTAAAAAGGGTGTTATGTTACAAATTATAGAACTTGGTTATTGTTGTTGTCATTAGAGTTGATGGATTATTTTAAGATTGTTCTAATATGGACTAAGGACTGAATTAACATGAGAAATAGGTGTAGTAATCACCTGGTTTGTTGTAGTTGTGATATCGCTTAAAAATAAAAGAGAAGGAATACGTTATGATGACATAAATGGAATATCTGAGATTATTGTGGTTATATATTTGAGTTATGACTTGCTGTTGGTATTGCTGGCTTGGTTTGAAATTTGTGGATGTACATATAAACAGGGGAAGTGCTGCCCAAATTTCTGTAGAATAGGAAGTCTTCATTCAATTTAACTTATGTTAGGAATCATAGAGTTGACATGCCTAATGTTATTATTATAGGTTGGAGTATTAGACGAGACATATTCTAGTAGTGAGTTGGTTAGCTCGACTATAAGGTATGTGAGACTATCCTTCTTTCTTTTGGCATGACTTTGTGAAAGAACTTTCATTTGACATGATTTTAATAAAAGTACGGCGGACGTACATGATTTTCTACAAAGTTAGTTTTAAAGGAAAATTGTTATAACAAGTGCCTATGATTTTCAGTAAAGAGCTTATTATGATGATATTATCGAAAGTCAAAGATGATTTCTAATTGCATATAGTTTCTCATGATATCTACTCGTGCCAAGTTTTATTACACATTCACCGAGTCTCTCACATAGAGGGTCGGCACTATATTGTATGTTCCGGGTTCGAGTCCTGACTATTATTATTATATTACTTGGGTTCGAGTCCCAAGCGGGTTTGTTATACCCCGTATTTCCAGAGTATGTACGTGAGGACGTACGTAGAAAAGTTTGAGCCTTAAAGTAGGCAAAGTGGCGAATTTGGGCACAAGTACCGAAAAGAATCGTTTTTCGACGAAACGTTTTACTAGACTTGCGAAGGGAAAATTCCGGCTATGACATTTATAATTTTTGCGTATTTTTCCGAGAGACGTAACATTTTGGACCAACGGGAGGGTGACATGTGTCACCCTCACATTGGAAGGAAGGCGCAATGGACGAAAAATGGGTGACTTTAGTTGGTAGGATATTTTGTGCAAGTTGGTGTGGTAGATGGATAAGGTGCACATGGCTTAATCCTAGCCCTACACTTGCATGACACTTGGTTGGATCTTGGCCATTGGTTGGCCATTGCTTGACCTATAAATACCCCCCCTTAGTGATGAACTTCTTCATCCAAAAATTGTTCCAAGTCTTGAAATCCTCTCCCCTTCATGGTTCTCGTCCACCCTTGGCCGAAACCCCTCTTTGAGAAGCTTTGCCGAGAGCACCACCCCTAGCCTAGTTGTTTTCGTATAATACCCCCTGTGGTATAAAAATACTCTCCAAGTATTGTTATAATGCCCAAATACCTTAGCCCATATACCTTGTAGTACTTTTCAAAGTTACCTCTATACGTAGAGCCCGGAAATACTATTATACTTTCCTTTAGCCACTAAACGAAACCCTCAGGAAAACCTTCATTGTCGGTTGAAGTGTTAAGTAGAGTTGCGTAGAACTTCTAAGGGTTGTTTGGAGCGGATGGAGCACTCGGAGTAGGAGCTTAACGTTGCTCAGGATCGACATTAACCTTGGATAATTTTTGGGCTCATCAAGGTAAATACTACTGTCCTTCTATTGTAATTGGGAATTACATACTGTAGTTGTATAAGAAATGAATATAAGATTCATAGAAGAGAATTGAACTGTAATAGAAGGATATTACAGAAAAGACTTGAACTGAAATCACATCGAAGAATATTAGAGTAGAAGATTAAATCGTATTTACATAGAATTTGTATTTCTGATGGTGATAACCTTTATTGGTTGAATGTTCTGCAAGTAGCATGTGCTACTTGGAAGGTGGTCAAGGCTAGTCGGGTTATAGCCGTGGAGCGTTTTGCTTATAGTCGATAATCGTCGCGAGGTATGTGATTCTTCCTATACTCTTGAGCATGACGTATTTAAAAGTATATATATATAGTACGGTAGACGTACGTATGGCAATGTCTTTTGACTTAAGCCTGAATAATAAAGAATCTGGAAGTATTTTACAAGAATATATATATAGTACGGTAGACGTACGTGTGGCAATGTCTTTTGACTTAAGCCTGAATAATAAAGAATCTGGAAGTATTTTACAAGAATATATATATAGTACGTATACGTACGGGTGTTAACAGAACGTAGTTGTACGGCAATGTCTTTTGACTTAAGTCTGAATAATAAAGAATCTGGAAGTATTTTACAAGAATATATATATAGTACGGTAGACGTACGGGTGTTAACGAGCGTGGTTATGCAATGATGTCTTTTGACTTAAGCCTGAATAATAAAGAATCTTGAAGTATTTCAAAAGATTAATAAACCGTTTTGAAAGAAGAGTAACACTTGGTTTTGAAAACATAAGAGTTATACTAAGCTTTATGGGAAGTTAGGTATAACGTCTTAAGAGTGGTAAAGAGAATGGTTTACTGATTTTTAGAAGTTAAGAGACTTGATCTTAAAAGATAAGAGACTTGACTTAATATGGATGTTTGTGTGAAACCTCATTCGTGAGTAATGAGTACTTGGTTTTTAAAAGGGAATAATGTTTCTTGATTTGAAATCGAATGAGTACAAACAAACCATGCAGCGTTAATAAAGGAAAATGTATTGAATAATGAAGTATTATTAAAACCAGTAGAAACCTCCATCTGCATAGAAGCTAAGATGAGACAAAATGATATTACATTTCCTAGATCATGGCTGCTTAATAAGATTGATTATGAACAAGAATAACCTACACTCATAAGGCTTATGTTTCTCAGATTGTTTAAAAGAGAATTATATTCTTAAATGATTAAGACTATGAACTATGGAACTTTTCTAAAATAAAGAGACCTGAGTAATTGAAATTAGGCAAACTGGAACTTTAGGGGAAAGAATGTTGTTGAAAAAGGAAAGTGTTTTGGTTTACCTAAAAATGTGAGTCACTCTATTTTTATACTACGGGTATCGGGTGACCTTTATAAAAGGAATGGATCTCTTTAAAAGGAATTTAACGTACGTAGTACTTTAGGGTTAAAATCCGGACTTGATATAAAATGGAAGTACCTTAAGTTGTGTATAACTTGCCTATGCTTGTTGTTGTATAACTTGCCTATGCTTGTTGTTGTGTAACTCGCCTATGCTTGTTGTGATAGCCTTTGTTGTGCAAGAATTGTGTTTCTATACTACCGCGTCTCTCGATGGAGGGCCGTTGACTTGTTGAGAGCTTCCTTGGACGTACCGGCAGTGACGGAGGATTCCACGGGTATGCTTCCATTATTATTGTTACATGGGCATGTCTGCGCGTCTGAATTCCGGGGCATGTGGCCATGCGGCAGGGTTGATTACCCGATATATGGTTATTATTGTTACATGGACGTGTCTGCACCGATGTAGAATTCCGGGGGCATGTAGCCATGCGGCAGGGTTGAGCACCCAGTATATTGTTGTTGATGTTACATGGACATGTCTGCACCGATGCAGAATTCCGGGGGCATGTGGCCATGCGGCATTGTTATTATTGTTGCATCATGGACATGCCTGCACGTCTGCGAGTGCAGGGCATGCGGCCATGATGCGAACATGATTGATGTTATGGGCGTGAAACCCATAGTTATATATTGAGTGATGACTTTGAGGGCGTGAGTCCCGGACTTGACTGCTTTTATGTTGCGTACTGTATTTTGGTTATCATACATGTCTCCTGCTTTATATGGCGTTATGATTTAACTGCGATATTATCGGTTTCACATACTTGGTACATGTTGTCTATCGACCTCGCCGAGGCTGCGTTCATGCGCGGTAAGATGTATTTGTCGATCCCCGCGTTTAGGATCACTTTTAGCGTATTGGGAAGCTCCGTTCCTTGGAGGCTTATCTTTTGGTATGTTACCATGAGTCGATGGTTCTTGTACATTCGGGGTATGGCGGGGCCTTTGTCCGTCATAGTTATTGTAAATCTTAAGTGCATGCCTTTGTTGTGGCGGGGTTGTAAGGATTATATCGCTCAAATATCTATATTTATATATGTTGAAAGGCAATCGCTTTGGTTGGCCTATTTTCTTTATCTTGATCCATGTCTATTTGAATGTTAAGTTTTTATTTCATTGGTTTTCTCGATGTTGTATCACTAGGGTGCCCGGTAAGGCACGATCACGGGCCGGGCAGTCGTGACAAAAGTGGTATCGAGCGATTAATCCTCGGAAAGTGTCTGACCGTGTCTAGTAGAGTCTTGATTATCGGTGTGTTGTGCACCACATCTATAATCGAGGAGGCTGCGAGACATTTAGGATTGGTTTCCATTCTTCTCATTACGAGATCGTGCCTTAGAGGCATGTTGTAAGTTGGACCCTCTGGCGTATTTCGTTTTCACCTGATTATGCCTCGCGCAAAACGGCCGGGCCCAGTGGGCAAGGCGGCGAGGCTGCTAGTGAGATCTGAGTACGAGAAGCGCGAGCCGGTCATTACGAGAGATGCTTGAGGCCCGAGTTTTGCGCCGCCCTTGACCCAGCAGAAGTTAGAGCGCGGCGGTGGGCGATGAGACCACGACTGCACGCCCGGTCCAGCGGCACAGGCGAAGGAGTTGGGGTACAAAGATGGCGATTCGACCGGGATCGTGGCGGACATGAGGATAGGCTGGGCGCAGCGATTCGTAGCACCACGGTTCACCCAAGATCGGATAGTTTGAGGCTACGGGACTATCGAGATGTAGCCCTTGAGTTACGGTCGAGGCACGAGGATGATCCGCGAGAGTTCATCCGAAGCGATTCTGACCGGATCGTGAGTGATCAAGGCTTGGAGACCGAGTCGGTGGTCTAGGTTCGCATCGGTGCGTGATACCGCGATCGGGTTTGATTCGTGGGAGGCTGTCGGGAGAGAATGCACTTCCAGTTTGGGACGAGTTTTGAGGCATTTCTTGCACATTTCTTGCCTCATGGATGAGGAGGGCTCGGTAAACAGATTTTTGATGTTGAGGCGAGAATGGCGTCTGATTCGGGAAGTACAATGTGAGTTCGACTCATTGGCTCGGTATGCCCCATTGTAATGGCGATATGGAGGGCCAGTACACCGCTACGTTATCGGGTTAGATGACTACTTGGCGAGGCTTGTTCGGGTGTAGCTCTTGTAGGGCATGGACATTGCCGCGTCGCAGCTTTACACTTGGGTGTGAGGCACGGAGAGGTCGGCGGAATGACCAAGATCAGCGAAGAGGGCGAGAACAACAGGTCCTTTGGTGACTTTGGCGGACGCCTCAAGAAGATACTAGTGTTGTACCTCGCCCGGTCGAGTGGTCCTCCAACCTTCGTGAAGCGAGTCGAGCTCGGGGTTGAGTTTCGGGGAGTAGGGTATGGGCGGATGCGATCACCCTACCGGTGTGGTCGATGTGGTAGACCGCATTTCGAAGTGTCGTGGTACGAGGAGCTTGTTATTTTGCGGCCAGCGGGGCCATCTGGCGGCGTCCGGACTGTGGGTAGCGGTAGGATAGCACAGACTACGGGATCGGTGCGGGTTCTTCACCTTCCATAGCTAGGCGAGGATGTTCTTGCCGTGCAGCGGCGAGAGGTCGCGGTGGAAGTTCCCAGTTTTAGCGGTCCTTTGAACCGCCTATTTTCAGGTATATCCTTAACCCTCTAGAGTTTTGTATGTATTGATGTTATGAGGATGTGTTTAGTGTTATAGCTTTGTGCTAAAATGTGATTTAGAAGCCAGTTAGTGAAAAGGGTAAGCACAGGGTGAGAAAATGATGAACCTTAGAATATTACGGTGGAGACCTTAGATATAATGCCGTCTTGAGTACTAGACTTTGCGGGTGACCTTTGTCAAAATGTATATGTATACGTGGAGTAATTGTGGGAAAATTCCTTGGGTAGTGTAAAATGGAAGTGGTAGCTTTCATGACCTGTGTAGGTAAGATTGTTCCGGATCGGGGAACAAGAGCTTGATGCGTTAAGTGGGTCGGGTTGGGGCCATGTTGCGGGCCAAACGCGGCTGTTCGAGTAAGGTCAGCTCTGGGTGGTCCCAGTGGTAGGGTCACGAGGGTGCTAGGCCCAAGTTTAGATGACCATCGTATGAGTTCGTGGATATGTTCGACCAGAAGCGGATCGTGAAGGCCGGGAATGGCCTTAAGGGAGATTGAGGTTAGTAAGATGACCAAGTTGGAGGTAGTGACTCCAAAGTTTTAAGGAACTGAAGCGATGACTAAAGTGTGGTACGTATACTAAAAGAGTTCAAGTGTTCGAGAAGGGCACGACGAGTAAGGAGGAAAAATGCGTGTGTTATTTCGTGGCGTGGCGTTGGCGACTTGTTAGAAGAACTTCATCGTTATCCGTCTTGAGAAGGAACATTCGGACGAATGTTTCTAAGGAGGAGAATGTTATACCCGTATTTCCGGTATGTACGTGAGGACGTGCGTGAAAAGTTGAGCCTTAAAGTAGGCAAAGTGGCGAATTTGGGCACAAGTACCGAAAAGAATCGTTTTTCGACGAAACGTTTTACTAGACTTGCGAAGGGAAAATTCCGGCTATGACATTTATAATTTTTGCGGATTTTTCCGAGAGACGTAACATTTTGGACCAACGGGAGGGTGACATGTGTCACCCTCACATTGGAAGAAGTGGGGCGGCGATGGGACGAAAAATGGGTGACTTTAGTTGGTAGGATATTTTGTGCAAGTTGGTGTGGTAGATGGATAAGGTGCACATGGCTTAATCCTAGCCCTACACTTGCATGACACTTGGTTGGATCTTGGCCATTGGTTGGCCATTGGTTGACCTATAAATACCCCACTTAGTGATGAACCTTCATCCAAAAATTGTTCCAAGTCTTGAAATCCTCTCCCCTTCTTGTGGTTCTCGTCCCACCCTTGGCGAAACCACCACTCTTTTGAGAAGCTTTGGCGAGCACCACCCCCCCTAGCCTAGTTGTTTTCGTATAATACCCCCCTTTGTGGTATAAAAATACTCTCCAAGTATTGTTATAATGCCCAAATACCTTAGCCCATATACCTTGTAGTACTTTCCAAAGTTACCTCTATACGTAGAGCCCGGAAATACTATTATACTTTCCTTTAGCCACTAAACGAAACCCTAAGGAAAACCTTCATTGTCGGTTGAAGTGTTAAGTAGAAGTTGCGTAGAACTTCTAAGGGTTGTTTGGAGCGGATTGGAGCACTCGGAGTAGGAGCTTAACGTTGCTCAGGATCGACATTAACCTTGGATAATTTTTGGGCTCATCAAGGTAAATACTACTGTCCTTCTATTGTAATTGGGAATTACATACTGTAGTTGTATAAGAAATGAATATAAGATTCATAGAAGAGAATTGAACTGTAATAGAAGGATATTACAGAAAAGACTTGAACTGAAATCACATCAGAAGAATATTAGAGTAGAAGATTAAACTGTATTTACATAGGAATTTGTATTCTGATGGTGATAACCTTTATTGGTTGAATGTTCTGCAAGTAGCATGTGCTACTTGGAAGGTGGTCAAGGCTAGCCGGGTTATAGCCGTGGAGCGTTTTGCTTATAGTCGATAATCGTCGCGAGGTATGTGATTCTTCCTATACTCTTGAGCATGACGTATTTAAAAGTATATATATATAGTACGGTAGACGTACGTGTGGCAATGTCTTTTGACTTAAGCCTGAATAATAAAGAATCTGGAAGTATTTTACAAGAATATATATATAGTACGGTAGACGTACGTGTGGCAATGTCTTTTGACTTAAGCCTGAATAATAAAGAATCTGGAAGTATTTTACAAGAATATATATATAGTACGGTAGACGTACGGGTGTTAACAGAACGTAGTTGTACGACAATGTCTTTTGACTTAAGCCTGAATAATAAAGAATCTGGAAGTATTTTACAAGAATATATATATAGTACGGTAGACGTACGGGTGTTAACAGAACGTAGTTGTACGGCAATGTCTTTTGACTTAAGCCTGAATAATAAAGAATCTTGAAGTATTTCAAAATATTAATAAACCGTTTTGAAAGAAGAGTAACACTTGGTTTTGAAAACATAAGAGTTATACTGAGCTTTATGGGAAGTTAGGTATAACGTCTTAAGAGTGGTAAAGATAATGGTTTACTGATTTTTAGAAGTTAAGAGACTTGACTTAATATGGATGTTTGTGTGAAACCTCATTCGTGAGTAATGAGTACTTGGTTTTTAAAAAGGGAATAATGTTTCTTGATTTGAAATCGAATGAGTACAAACAAACCAACTGCGGCGTTAATAAAGGAAAATGTATTGAATAATGAAGTATTATTAAAACCAGTAGAAACCTCCATCTGCATAGAAGCTAAGATGAGACAAAATGATATTACATTTCCTAGATCATGGCTGCTTAATAAGATTGATTATGAACAAGAATAACCTACACTCATAAGGCATATGTTTCTCAGATTGTTTAAAAGAGAATTATATTCTTAAATGATTAAGACTATGAACTATGGAACTTTTCTAAAATAAAGAGACCTGAGTAATTGAAATTAGGCAAACTGGAACTTTAGGGGAAAGAATGTTGTTGAAAAAGGAAAGTGTTTTGGTTTACCTAAAAATGTGAGTCACTCTATTTTTATACTACGGGTATCGGGTGACCTTTATAAATATACCGCTCCAAAGTTGGCTGAAAATCTGCCCACAACCTTTTTGCCAACCTAACTTTCCAAATCCAAATCTTATATTCACTCGTACGTTCTTAACTTAACCTCTTGAACTTTTTTTCGGGGTGTAACATCAACTCTGCGGTGAGGTCTGCGGTTCGCAGACACTACATGCGATTCGTAGTGGTGTCACAGACCTAGGACACCCCAAATCCCTATTCTACTCTGTGTTTCATCTGTGAATTGCAAACATGTACTGTGATTCGCAGATCATACTCTGCGATTGACATAGCACTCCGGATGATGACATCTTGTCGAACTTCCGTCGAAACTTACTTCAGTTAACCCAATTAGTCTTGAACCTTCCCAAAACTTACTCAACACTTTTGTAAATCTTTATTAGTCCTTTGGAGGGATATTACCATCTCCAATCCTATGTTAGCTAACATCATGATGACAATGATGTACACAATATGAGGTGTAACATCTTCCCCCTTTAGGAATACTCATCCTCGGATGTAGAGATAACATAACTTAGAATTTAACTCTTAGGATTCTTAAATATTTTAATAGAATTTCCTCTATAAACAGGACTATTCGAAACATGTCAAGAAGCTAGAGAACATACCCAATGTCGTACATGGCCATATGATAGCATAGTACAATAATGTTGACTTTACACAACCATCTACATATACAGAACCAAAAAGGTTAACCATATCTCACATCAACTACCAAAACACAAAAATTGTCTCTCAACATATACAACGTCATATCGGCCGGAATGCAGGAAATTCTCAGAAGTGGAAGCGCCATGGCCGGAGCATGGCGCCAGGCGGATTTTTGACGCGTGAGGCGAAACAGGGGATATTTTGATAAAAGGCCTATGGGAGGGTGACAAGTGTCCCTCCCATCTTTTGACCAAAGGAGGGTCTTATTTTAGGGCCAAGTCTTCAAGACTTGACCATTTTGCAAGGGTTTCCCCAAAAGAAAAATCCCTCTTCTCTCTCTCAAATTGATGAACCCCGGTGAGATTTTTGGAAGGGCTTCAAGAAGGAAAAGTGTTGGCACGCTTGTAGAGGACTCTTGTGAGTAATTTTGAAGTGAAGAAGATTTCGGAAAGAGGGCTTCTTGAGGTAAAATCTCCTCCTTCTTGTATATTTGAAGATTTCAAGTTATAGTAGTTAAGAAATGAGCCTGAGGCTGTTATAATTAAAGCTTGAAAAGATTGGGGTGGTGTCGACTTGTGAAAACCGAAATGGGCATGTTAGCCACTC
The DNA here is from genome assembly GCA_029844215.1 of Przewalskia tangutica. Lineage (NCBI taxonomy): Eukaryota > Viridiplantae > Streptophyta > Magnoliopsida > Solanales > Solanaceae > Przewalskia > Przewalskia tangutica. The sequence continues at coordinate 37,433,885 of CM056738.1, forward strand.
ATATTGTAATCAATTCGGTTGCTAGCTAGAAATCGTTACATGTTATAAATAGGAGGGTATGTAATTGGTTATGATTTATATAACATGTTGGGATAACGAGTTGGGTTAAAAAGGAAATTGATAATTGTTGTGATATTATAACCGAATGTGACTTGGAATTATTGGATTGTTTTGTATTATGGTGGGGCAGAATTTTACGCGTCCTGTAAAGGCGTGTAATCCCCTTTTTGGCTAGCTGGATTGTTGTGCCTTAAATGTGGCGTTTGGTTATTGAATTCGGACCTTGAAAAGGGTGGAAAAGTAAGTAGAAACAAAGGAAGTGATGTCCAAATTTCCCGTAGAACAAGGGACTTTTCATTAGAATATATTACGTTGAAGCTAGAAGCTAATAGACGTATTATGGTCATTATAGGTTGACATCTACGGACGACATATTGGACTTGGCAAGTGGATTAAACAAAAGAGGTATGTAGAACTCTTCATATCTCTTGAGCATGAGTAGTTATAACTGTATGGTACGGTAGACGTACGTGATTTAAATGAAGTGAAGTCATTTGATATATTTGACTTGTTTTAAGGATGTCTAGTTGGTTGAGTTAGAGAATTAACTCACGTGTCCTTAAGGAAGAGTTATAAGAATGGTTTATCCTAATAAGGTAGACTAGGATTTCTTGACATGATCAAGTATAGAATACTGGATTTGGGAAGTATTGATTCTTGAACTATTCTAAAGATAAGAGACCTGATTCCTAAGTTAAGATTTTTGAAGTATTTTGAAAGTAGTGTAACTTGAATTGAAGTACAAGCCTCTTGGCTATAGAGAGACCAAAGTGGTCTAAGACATAAAGAGTTATAACGGCTTTATGGGAAGTTAGTTATGACGGCTTTATGGGAGGATAAGGATGTCTTGGTTTCTAAAGCATAAAGTTAGTATAACGGCTTTATGGAAAGTTGGTTATAATAACTTTATGGAAGCTTAAAGAAATGGTTTTTCTCGGATAAGGTAAGCCTAGATAAAAGAATGGATACTAAGAAAGGCAATTCGATTTAAAGGCATCAATTGCTTAAAGTTTAAAATGAGGTCACTTGAGTTAGAAGCCAAGCATATTTCTAATAGTATAGTGACTTGTTTGAAATGTAGATAAGCCCGATAATACGTGTTAGTATCTTGGGGTCTTATGTGGAAAAGGGATCTTGGAAAGAATAGAAGTACATAGTACTTTGGGTTGAATTTCCTGACTTGTTAAGTGATATGAACAAAGGCCTTAAGGTTGATGAATGAGATTCATTCTGCTTGATAATAAAAGTCTAAAGAAGTTAAGAACTTACTTGGACGCATCGATGATGGAGGATTCCACGGGTATGCTTCCATTTCCTTCTTATGAATCTACCAGGACGTACCGACAGGGATGTGGGATTCCACGGGTATGCTTCCCTAGTCAGAGTATGAGTTTACGGACGTGCAAGCGGTGATGTGGTATTCCACCGTATGCTTCCATAGTCTTAGTATGGGTTTCTGGGACATCTTGCCGGTGATGTGGGATTCCACTGTATGTACCGTGGACATGCTTGCGATGAGGATTAGAGGCATGTAGTTTGAGGGGTAAGAGTATAAATGAGGGGTGCAACTCCAAGACGTTATACCACCTTCTTCAGGGTAAGAGTATAAATGAGGGGTAAACCCCCAAGATGTTATACCACCTGTTTCGTGGATTTGCTACCCACGATGCGAGGGACACCTCATGAAGTCATGTACCCGCGATGAGGGATTCCACGGGTATGATATAGATACGTAAGTCTTGTGTATGTGTGCACGCGGTGAGGTAGGATGCCACGCGCGTCACACGGTTGTATTTACTTTTACGGTGTCGGCGTGTGACGGATTCCACGGGCAGAGGATATAGGTATATACGTTTTGTATGTGTGTACGCCGATAGTGAGGTAGGATACCACGAGCGCGTCACATGGTTAGATTTGTGTGTACGCCGACAGTGAGGAAGGATGCCACGCGCGTCCACGAGTTAGATTTTACACCTAGCGGTCGGCGATGATGGGAATCCACGCACTTGGATTTTTGAGGGCTGGTGTTCATAGCCCTGGTGTGACTACGGTTCATATGATGAAACAGGCTGTATAAGGTAAAACTGACTTTCATTACTTCTACTTCAGTAAGGCACATTGTACTGTTAATTTGGTTATCATATATGTCTTCAGCTGTATCTTTTTTACTATTATGATTTAAATTACAAGATTTCGCTTTGCATACTTGGTACATGTGTTGTCTCGACCTCGCCGCTGCGTTCATGCCGCAGGTTGAGGTACATAGCTTGTTGATCCGCACTCGTAGGATCACTGTTCGGTTCTGGAAAGCTCCATTTCTCCGGAGGCTTTGTTTTTGGTATGGTTCCCTGAAGTCGTTGACTTTTGTACATTCAGGGGTATGCCGGGGCCCTATCCCGTCACAGTTGTTATGTAAACTCTTAGAGGTCTGTAGTCATATATTGTGGGTCACCTTTTAAAAAAATTTGAGGTAACTGCTTTTGGATTTTGTTTATATCCAGGAAGGTAGCCTTATCGGCTAGCCTATTATTTATTTCATTGTTAAATTTTATGTATGTTCCGCTGATTATCTCTGATGTATACCTGTAAGGGTGCCCTGTGTAGGGCACCGATCGCGGCCGGGTGGTCGTGACAAAAGTGGTATCGAGCGCTTAGTCCTCGGAAAGTGTCTACAGACCGTGTCTAGTAGAGTCTTGATTATTGATGTGTTGTGCACCACATCTATAATCAGGAGGCTGCAGGACATTTAGGGTTTGTTTCCATTCTTCTCTCTCTGAGATCGTGCAGAGAGTCGCCCTACTAGGTGAATCCTCTCTGACCTGTTCTATTGTATCAGTTATGCCTCCACGGAAGGCGACCAGGGCCCAGAAGGGCAAGGCAGCAGCAAGAGTTGTTAGTGGTACACAGAGGATTTCTAGGAATCAGGCCCAGACCATGCCTGAGGTTATGGGGGGATCGGCGAGATCAGCCATGCCGGCAGTATTAGAGGAGCCGAGAGCGGCAGTGACACCAGAGGTTCCGGTACCTGAGCCTCCAGTTCCACAGCCAGGGGCTGAATATCGAGATTACGGAGAGCAGATCCGATTATTGACTAGCATTGTGGCGAGCGTGCGACAGGCCGTGCTAACCCTAGAGCCGATAGTTTGAGGATTCGGGACTTTCTGAGTTGTAATCCACCCGAGTTCTATGGTTCGAGGTCTGAGGAGGACCCTCAGGAATTCATTCGGCAGGTGCAGCGGACTATGCAGGTGCTTAGGGCCTCGGAGACGGAGTCCGTTGTGTTAGCTTCTTACCGGTTACGCGATATTGCGTTGAACTGGTTTGAGTCGTGGGTGTTGTCTAGAGGTATGGGTGCTCCTCCAGCTGTTTGGGGTGAGTTCACGGGATCCTTCCTCGATCACTTTTTGCCTCCTGAGATGAGGAGAGCCCGCTTGGATAGGTTCTTGGCGTTAAGACAGAATGGGAGAACCATCAGAGAGTACAACCTGGAATTTGACTCATTGGCCAGGTATGCACCCACTATTGTGGCGGATATGGCGACGAGTTCACCGCTATGTGATGGGACTAGACCGATATATGGTTACCGTATGCAGGAGTGGCTCTTCACCCGGTATGGATATTGCCAGATGCAGCATATGCACGAGGATCGAGGATAGGAGAGAGAGCGGCGGTCCGATCCGGCCAAGAGGCGGGGCAGCGAGTTTCGAGATAGTTTTCGAGGCGGTCAGCCTCAACAACAGGCTAGGACTACATTTCAGCCGACGCAGAGTGCTCCTTCGGCCTTCCGCGGGTGGTTTGACCGTCGTGATATTCGGGGCGGTCGAGCTCGGCCGCGGGTTCACAGATGTCTGGGGATATTAGCCAGGAGAGGCCACCTTTGCCTCGGTGTGGTTCCTGTGGTAGAGCTCATTTTGGGGAATGTCGGACTAGGTCGACGAATTGTTATGCTTGCGCCAACAGGCCATTTGGCGAGACCGTCCGACCGTGTGCATGCGTGGGATAGCACAGTCTATTGGGTCAGTGGCGGGTTCTTCGCCTTCAATGGCTAGGCAGGATGTTCATGCACGGCAGTGGCGCGAAGGTCATAGCGATTCGTTTAGCGGTCCTTTTACTCGTCTATGCGACTTCAGGTATATTTTGATCTTTTAGAGACTTGTATGCATGATAATGTTGTTTTATGTTTAAGTGTCATGAATGGATTATTTTGAGACTATGTATGTATGCTAGAAGTAGGTGGAAAGTACGATAAGAAAAGCATTTTATGCCTTGAATGGGAGTAAATAGGGTTGGTGCACCCTTGGGATCTGTTTTCTTGGTTGACAATGATGGATGGGTATGCGAGTGCGATATCTTAGGGTCATTGTGGCATAATAAAGTTCCAGTAATTGTAAAGTACGAGGGGTATTAGATTGACTCCAAAAGAACATTCGGGGACGAATGTTTCTAAGGGGGGAAGAATGTTACACCCCGAAAAAAATTCAAGAGATTAAGTTAAGAACGTACGAGTGAATATAAGATTTGGATTTGGAAAGTTAGGTTGGCAAAAAGGTTGTGGGCAGATTTTCAGCCAACTTTGGAGCGGTATATCTCCTAGTGCCTTAGGAGTTTTGATGAGTTTTAAAAGACTTGTATGAAGGTTGTTGAGTCTAGTTTCCAACGCAACAAACCACTCGTCGTTTGGACATCGGGGTAGGAAGTTACGGGCGTTAGAAGTTCTATGGGCTGACGCAGAGGACATATCTTCCCAGCAGGTGTCGCAGCGCCGCGGCGCCGTCGGCAGGGCCACGGTGCCGATATTTCCGAAAGTCCTCTGAGGTTGCAGCGCCGCGGCGCCGGAATGAAGGGTCGCGGCGCCGGAATGCAGGAAATTCTCAGAAGTGGAAGCGCCGCGCTGGCGGGATTTTTGACGGTAAGGGCGAAAAAGCAGGATATTTTGATAAAAGGCCTATGGGAGGGTGACAAGTTTCCCTCCCATCTTTTGACCAAAGGAGGGTCTTATTTTAGGGCCAAGTCTTCAAGACTTGACCATTTTGCAAGGGTTTCCCCAAAAGAAAAATCCCTCTTCTCTCTCTCAAATTGATGAACCCCGGTGAGATTTTTGGAAGGGCTTCAAGAAGGAAAAGTGTTGGGGTGGTGTCGACTTGTGAAAACCGAAATGGGCATGTTAGCCACTCATATTGTAATCAATTCGGTTGCTAGCTAGAAATCGTTACATGTTATAAATAGGAGGGTATGTAATTGGTTATGATTTATATAACATGTTGGGATAACGAGTTGGGTTAAAAAGGAAATTGATAATTGTTGTGATATTATAACCGAATGTGACTTGGAATTATTGGATTGTTTTGTATTATGGTGGGGCAGAATTTTACGCGTCCTGTAAAGGCGTGTAATCCCCTTTTTGGTTAGCTGGATTGTTGTGCCTTAAATGCGGCGTTTGGTTATTGAATTCGGACCTTGAAAAGGTGGAAAAGTAAGTAGAAACAAAGGAAGTGTTGTCCAAATTTCCCGTAGAACAAGGGACTTTTCATTAGAATATATTACGTTGAAGCTAGAAGCTAATAGACGTATTATGGTCATTATAGGTTGACATCTACGGATGGCATATTGGACTTGGCAAGTGGATTAAACAAAAGAGGTATGTAGAACTCTTCCTATCTCTTGAGCATGAGTAGTTATAATCGTAGTGCGGTGAGACGTACGTGATTTAAATGAAGTGAAGTCATTTGATATATTTGACTTGTTTTAAGGATGTCTAGTTGGTTGAGTTAGAGAATTAACTCACGTGTCCTTAAGGAAGAGTTATAAGAATGGTTTATCCTAATAAGGTAGACTAGGATTTCTTGACATAGTCTTAGTATGGGTTTACCGGGACATACTGCCAGTGATGTGGGATTCCACGGGTATGTACCGTGGACATGCTTGCGATGAGGGATTCCGAGGCATGTAGTTTGAGGGGTAAGAGTATAAATGAGGGGTGCAACCCCAAGACGTTATACCACATTCTTCAGGGTAAGAGTATAAATGAGGGGTAAACCCCCAAGACGTTATACCACCTGTTTCGTGGATTTGCTACCCACGATGCGAGGGACACCTCATGAAGTCATGTACCCGAGATGAGGGATTCCACGGGCATGATATATATACATGTAAGTACTGTGTATGTGTACGCCGACAGTGAGGTAGGATGCCACGGGCGCGTCACATGGTTGTATTTACTTTTATGGTTTGTCGGCGTGTGACGGGGATTCCACGCGGAGGATATAGGTATATCGTGTTGTATGTGTGTCTGCGCAAAGCGGTGAGGTAGGATACCACGGCGCGTCACATGGTTAGATTTGTGTGTCGCAAGCGGTGAGGAAGGATGCCACGCGCGTCACGAGTTAGATTTTACACCTAGCGATCGGCGGTGACGGGAATCCGCGCCGCTTGGATTTTTGGTGGTGTTCATAGCCCCGCGTGACTACGGCTCATATGATGAAACATCTTTGTATAAGGTAAACCGACTTTCATTACTTCTACTTCAAGAGGCCACATCTGTATTAATTTGGTTATCATATATGTCTTGGTGTATCTTTTTACTATTATGATTTAAATTACGATTTCAGTTTGCATACTTGGTACATGTGTTATCGACCTCCTTTCGGGCCGCGTTCATCTGCGCAGTTGAGGTACATAGCTTGGCGATCCGCTCGTAGGATCACCGTTGGCTCTGAAAGCTCCATTTCTCCGGAGGCTTTGTTTTTGGTATGGTTCCCTGAAGTCGTTGACTTTTGTACATTCAGGGGTATGGCGGGGCCCTGTCCCGTCACAGTTGTTATGTAAACTCTTAGAGGTTTGTAGTCATATATTGTGGGTCACCTTTTAAAAAAAATTGAGGTAACTGCTTTTGGATTTTGTTTATATCGAGGAAGGTAGCCTTATCGGCTAGCCTATTATTTATTTCATTGTTAAATCTTATGTATGTTCCGCTGATTATCTCTGATGTATACCTGTAAGGGTGCCCTGTGTAGGCACGATGCGAGCCTGGTCGGGTCGTGATGATTGAGTGCTTGACATTCTTAAACTATTTAAGTGGTGGAAGTTCATTTCTTGCTCATTTTCGATCAAAAATCCTCCCTACACTTTTTCAAAACCCTCTTAACAGTTAATAAGGGTTCAAAGGTGTTTTCAAATAAAACCTTCACATTTCAATAGCAAAATGCTAGTTGCGGTGAAGAACAACACTCACATGTAATGTAAATAAGGGTTGTTATGAGCCATGGTATACTTGGGTTAAAACTTTTGGTTGTTGTATAAGGTAAGTAAATCACACCTTTTATTGTGCTTAAGGTTATCCACATGTTGGTTGAGTTGTTTGGATAAAAAATTATGAGCTAGAACTTGAATTAAGATAAAACATTGTTATCTTGTTGTGGGGCTGTTTTAAGACCATGAATATGACTTGTTATGGCTTGAGGTCATGGAGGGTACCTTGGTTGTGTTTTTATTTTTGTTGTTATGTTGGTCTATTTGTTGGTTAGGAAGATGGTACGACAAGATAGCAGAAAAAGTAGCCAAATAGCACTTGCAAGTTTATCTTATCGTTATAATTCTTGTTGGGCTATTCTAAGACTATATGTATGAGGTATAATGGCTGAAAATTGGTGAAGTGGGTTTGGTATATTGTTGTTGATGTTGTTCTTGAGTTGTATTGGTGTAAAGTTATCATTGATGAAGAACATGAGGTTCTACGCGCATTAAGTATTCCATGGAACCTCCTAGTGAGTCGACATTTAGTTATTACTCCAATTTTGATCTGAATCATCTTTAATGCATAGGTTGCCGCTCATAGAGCATTCGGGACTTTGGAAGCTAACATTAGCCAAACAATAAAAGGTATGTGAGGCTTATCCTTTTCAGCTAATACCTCACCCTAAATCCTCCAGATTATTACCTCAATGGTCGATGAAGCCTCATGCTCTGCTCGTACTAGAGACAGACTATGAACACAAAATGTTGCAGCAAGTGTAGAGTGAGTAGGAAAATACAATGTGTACTTGTAAACATCGTTGACTGACCCTAAACTAAAATAGTGGCGAGGGTTGATCATATGAATGCTTACTCCCACACTGAATCACAATCCCACTCAAAGAAGCCTTTGTGTCGTATATGCAATCTTAACTTAGACACGTGTCCTCATCACAGTGACACATCTTGCACCATACCACACGACACCACATCAATTTGTTGGTGTGTGGATTAAAAATGTGTCCATACGATGATAGAATGAAAAAGAAGTTTAGACCTTAAACCAAATCACATACACATGATAAGAAATGAAAGAATGAAATTTTTTAAGTGTCCTATAGCCTTTTGATGATAAGTACAGATGTATATGTACCGATCCCCAAGATATCAATTGAGAGACATTTTCGTGAAAGATAATATAATAAAATTAATAATAAGGGGTAAGGGCATAACATGGGGTATCAAACTTTTAATGTGATGAGCATTGCTACGTGTACCAGTGCCATGATATGTACATTAATATGCGGTGTAGTTGTAGGTCGTAACCCAGGAATGCCAAAGCATGTGGGCATTAGATGTTGTATACTCACTTGCCTCATATTTTACTGTTTAATTGTGTTTTGTACTCTAAGAAATTTTGTACACTCCTAATAAATGTGTTGATAAATTAACTTGAACTTATTGGCTATTAAGTCTGGATTATTGATAAAATTACTTGGACTTGTTGCCTATTAAATCTGAATTGTTGATAAATTTACTTGAACTCATTGGCTACTAAGTCTAAATTGTTGACAAATGTACATGGAATTATTGGCTATCAAGTCCAAATTATGGAGATATTTACTCTCTTATGTGTTGTATCATCTATATACATTAAGTTGGCTTTATACGATCTGAGATATCAAGAGTTGAAAGTAAGTGATGGATATTTGGCCTAACTGACCGATTGATGAATATTTTGGCCTTAAGGATCGGTTGCATGATAATTCATCTGTATAAGGTTGGACGCCCGATGTGATATGGGAATTCTAGTATTCCGGGAGGGTATATGAACTAAGAGATCCCCCATGGGTCACATCGCTCATACAGTCCCGTGAAACTCTGTGTATATACAGGAGCATATGTATTACATTGCATTTTATTATTCACTTCTTACCTGATAAATTATTTATCTGATTATCTAAGTATGTGGCTAACTTGGTATTTTATTATCGTTTACTTGGTGCTTAGTAGTTCTTTATGCGATTAAAGGTATGATATTTTAGTAAGGAAAGTTGGTAAGGGTAAAAGAAAATTTCTAAATTTCGTCACTATTTTTTTTGTTGTCGATCTATGACATATATTGAGTACACGTGCTTTCCATACTCATACTACACTTCTTGCACTCTCTATGTGCATATTCGACTCTGAACACTATTGGGCATGGTAGAGTTGTTTGAGTATGAGACAGTGTTGTTCCAGAGATCGTGGTGAGTTGTCTGCTATTCTATAACATCCTCTTTCCTCTATCCTTTTATTATTCATGTCTTTAATTTGTATTGAGACAATGTACTAGTGGATTTCAGTCTTGTACTTTTCTATTCATAGAGACGTTGTACTTATGACACCAATCTTGGATGATTTTGGTTGTTTCCACATCTTTTTATTATAAAAGACTTTGAGATTCAGAAATTCAAATTATTTCAATACTTTTCCACTTACTTTAACTTAATGGATTCAATCATATTTGGGTTGGCTTATCTATCAGTTGGAAAGATATGTGCCATCACGACTTGTGTTTCTTGATCGCGAGAGTTTTTCAGAAATCCTAGCATTCTAAGAAGAGTCCAAGTGTAATTAGGCTTTTAATGACATTATTAGTTATTACTACACATATTGAGACATTCAACTAAGGAAATTTTTTATAGAAGATAAAATTTGAATCGATTTTAAAGTCCTAAACTACAAAAATTCTTACATAGATCGAATTAGGAAAGATTAAATAGGAAACTTTTATTTGATTTCAAAGCCCTAAATATTAGGACAAATAATGAAATTACAAATTTGTCCAATGTGAACTTTATTTTTATTTTTTGCGTTTTTGTCCCTTTACGTAAAAATTGCACTATATTTAGACTATTTTTAAAAGTATATTACCCTGAATATGGAGTAAATAATTCTGAAATTTATGAATATTCATAAGTAAAGGGATCAAAGGTACACAATCAAGTATTTAACAACAACAAACCATGTGTATTCCCACACGGTGGGATCTGGGAGGGTAGGTTGTACGCAGACCATATCCCTATCTTGGTGAGGTAGAGATGTTGTTTCTGGCCTACCTACTACTAACCGTCTATCCTAATTTTAGTCCTCTATATATTCCTATATGGCAAGGACTAGAATTAAAAAAAAAAATTACAATTGAGGAATATAATAAAAAAGAAAAACTAGTATGAAAAAAGGGAAGCAATAGTCGGGACTTTTCAGAAGTAGTGCCAGAATTTAAAATGGATTACACAAATTTTATAAATAGTGGAATCCCTTGAAAGAATAATGCCCACAAAACTACAAAAAGGCGAGTTTTGAGTTTTTCCACAGTTGTGCACATTCTCAACCTACTACTAACCTTCTCTTTTTGTGTTGTTTCTGTGATTTGAGTGATAAATTTTTTCGGGATTTTTGGATCTTGATTTCTATCTTTAAAATCAATCTTCATTTTTGCTTTTTGTGTTTTTTCCTCTTAATAAAAATGAGGCATTTGCTTTTATTTGAATTTTCTCAATCTGAACTTTGTTACGCTCTATTTTAGAAGAAAAATACATCTTTTAACCTAATCCAATGCTTCAAGATTAATTTTTTTACTATTCAAAAGAGATCATGCATATTTCCAAAATTCATCTATTCTTTTTGTTTATCAGATACTTACATCTTTAGATAAAAACACATAAATGATAGGTGTATTAATTAAGTTTTTTTCATAATTATGTTAAGTCTTCTCGTAGAGCATTTAATTAGCTTCAATGGTACTTCTGAGAAGATATAGATCTAGGATTTGAGTTTTATGAGTTTGAATTCAATATTCTATCATAATTTATTTAATTTACTAGGTTCGAAATCTATGTTGCATTTATTTAATTTTAATTGAATACTGTAAATATGTGTGTCTACCTAAATTAATTTTTTCTTCATTTAATTCAAGTTGTAAAGGGAATAACTCAGCAACTTGGAGACATATACACATGAGACGCAATTGCTCTAACTATAATAATCATGTTGAAGGGGGATATGGAACAATAAAAATAAAATGAAATAAACTCGAATGTCAATTCTGTTTTCAAATGTCGAAAATTATGTCTTCCGACACTAGTAACAATACTTTAGCAAAATAGAAAACTTTGAAGAGTAAACGCAGCGAAAAATTTAAAGAACACGAAGGTTTTAAATTTTTATAAGCTATATTATCAATGACCAAATGTATTGTATATATATATATTATATACAATTATACAAATTCCTTTCTTTACAGATTTATAAGATAAAACTGAAAGAAATTAAAAGTTGAAGTCACAAATGACTTCTGCTTGAAAAATCTAACTAAGTAGACATAGACAACCTCACATTACAATCGCTCCATACAAAACTAATCTAGATCTAAACAACAATTGTAATGTTGAGAATATTGCCAACACACTCAGGCAACACTAGTGATCCAGATTTCTGAGATGAAATTCCGAGAGCTCTCTTGGTATTTTTACTTTCTGGTTCTGGATATCGATTCTATGTAGTAGTCTCTCTATTTATAGTAGAAAGTCTTCCTTGAATTGCTCATCGATCGGTTGTGGAAGTTGAGGAAAATATGGATTGCTATAGTGGGATTGGTTGGATAAGATCAGGGAGTAATAATCTCAACAGCTTTGGCTTGATCCTCACGACAAGCAACAACTTTTGACTTAGTCCTCACTAATTTTTTACACGATCATTTTTACTTTTCCAAGTAGTTTTTACCTCATAGTAGGTTCTTTGTTGAAGAATGAGCCGGCGACTAATGTTGTCGAATCTCTCGCTCTATAGGAGTAATCGGCCATTAAGGAAAAGTTAGATTTCTCTTATGAGTTCAGTCACCCAGTATTGGTTGGAGGGATTTAAACTAAAAGAACATCAAGGTGTTGATGACTGAAATGAAATAAGTAGTTTATTAAGAGAAGAAAGAACCGCTTTCCAAGTCGAGTACACGACCCAACCCGATGGGCCGTGACTGGTGCCCTAGTTGGACACCCTTATACGAACCTGTTAAGTATAATCAGACTGATACAAAGGACAATGTAAAAATCTTGTAAAAATAAGTTGTTGACTCATAACGCTATATATCAAATGAACCTATCTCCTGAGGAGTCACAGGTAGTCAATCCTAACAAAATAGGCAAGCCGACAAGGCTGCCACTATACATGGGAATATCCAAAACGAACCACAACCCACACGTGTCTATCGTACATGTCTATAGACCTCTAAGAGTATGGTAATGAAATATGATGGGACAGGGCCCCGTCGTACCCCTGAATAAGCTTATGTCTATATCAAAAGGATCTGTACCCAAAATAACTAGGCTCCGGAACTATGGAGCTCTCCAAATAGGTGAGCAGAAATCTTAAGCTGGAGGACACCAAACCGAGTGTCTGTACCTAGGGGCATGAACGCAGCCCCCCCGGAGAAAGGGGGTCAGTACGAAAAATGTACCGAGTATATAAAAACATGAAGTACAATAAAGAAGATCATAACTGGTCAAAAGATAACAGGAGACAAGTATGATAATAAATATACAAATGTACTTGTGCCTTATGAAATGAGAGTCATACATGTCCATATAATATACCGTACTCGGCCCATTATGGGACTCGGTGAATGATGTCATATACATGGATACTTGTCCATATCATATCGTACCCGGCCTATTCTGGGACTCAATGAATGAAGTCATATACATGGATACCTTTCCACATCATATCGTACCCGGCCCATTCTGGGACTCGGTGAACAATGCAATGAATCTGTGCACAAATACATACCCGGCCCATTATGGGACTCGGTGAAATGATATAATCACATTGTGCATGAATAGAATATCATGAGCAATCATATACAATTTAAATCATCATCTGAGACTCAATGGAATAATTAGAATGAATTATCACTGAAGAATCAAAGGAAACTATCATATCAAGTATCACTAGGAATTAGAATTCATTGGAATTATGTACGTCCGTCGTACGCTCATTTTATGTAAGTCATGCCAAAAAGAAAGAAGGGATAGCTTTACATATCGTTTGTCGTCTATATCAACTTAATAATTAAGATTCGTCTCGTTTAGCACTTCAACCTATAATAATGGTAACATGTCCGTCAACTCTATAATTATTAGTATACGTTATACATATCGAATGATAACTTCGTTTTATGTACAAATTCGGGCAGCACTTCCCCTACTTATACACACATTCACAATTCACAACAAGGTCGACAACATCGATAACAAGACATAACTCAAGGATAACCAAAACAGTCTCATATACTCCATATACGTCATTGTTATTCACTATTTCTCTTTACATCTGTGGAATACAACAACCACAACAACCAAGGTGATTAATACATCTATTTCTCATTTTAATCCAGCCCCTTTAACCATATTAAAATAGTCACTAAAAACAGTTCATACTTCCCGCAACAACAAGAATACAATGTAACACTTTCTACACCTTTATTTCCTTTAGGACATATATCCGCAACTACAACAACATACATGCATATTTATGACTAAAATTCCAGCATTCTAACCAACAAGAACAGCCCCTAAATACCATACAACAATGTTCATGGGTGTCACGGCTTCACCAAACATAACACAATAACTCTTCTCATAATTCCTTAAAATCCAATTCATATTTCAACACTTTCATATAAACAACTATTACTTAAAATATCAATATTTCATTCAATTTTAACATGCAACCAATGACAATGAAAACAACAACAACAATCAAACCCAATGTAACTAAAACAGCCCCAAATCGGTAAAAACAATTCCTATCGGCTCAACTACACACCAATACAATCACATGCATTTTCTTACTTCCAATTTCTCTTAACACAAGTTCATCTCTTAACTACAACATCATGTAACTTCTAATTACTCTATAAGAAGAAGAAATCTTACCTTAGTTTAGCCAAAACAGTCCCTAGTTGTCTCGGCATTCACTGCTCCACTTTGCACCATTTCTTCAACTTACAATGACATGCATGCATCCTTTACAAGTTTGAAACCATCTTTCTTACAAGTTCTTCTTCCAAAATGTTCATCTCTAAAGCTTAAAGTTCTTGGGGCAATTTCGGTCCAGTCACATTACCGAAACCCACTGGTTGGGGAGTTTATCAAGGCTTGGAACTTAGTAGAGAACTTAATCTAGGCAGGGAGAGTTATTTTAGTCTTCAACTTTGTTATGGAGATAGAGGAAAATCTGTTTTTGAGGAGGAGAGATATGAAGGATAGTGAAGGGGTGATTTTCAAAAATAAGGGGAGAAATGAGTGGAACATGGGTATATGAGATGAGCCTATGCATGTTGGTGTTGTTCTTCTCAAGTCCCACGAGTTGGAGGGAGCAATTCCCCATAATTTGTCCACTTATTATCATCTTCTTTACTAAAGTTAATCCCACAATTATTTAATCTTAGACCCCACTTTATTTAAATCCTGAAAATTTTGAAATGTTCATCTATAATAATCAATTCTCATCGTCACACTCGTTGGGTCCAAAATTATTCTGGGATCACATCCTTTTGTATACTAATTTCCTATTAGCATGTGTAAATATACTTTATTTTCAATACTCGAATCTTATTTTCTTAACTATGTTCTCAATCTATTACCTTAAAATTATGGGGTGTAACATCCTTCCCCTCTTAGAAACATTCGTCCTCGAATGTTCATAATAAGTCTTATGCTATAAACATTTCGGCAGAGTCTCTTCTATAACTATACCTACCAACCTATATTTAGCAAACCAATAGATGTCTCTTAGGGCCCCAATATATCACATGTATTATTTATCAATCAATATAGTCAAGTAAGGAATGAATTACCTGCAGGCATACAGAACAAGTGAGGATACTTATTCTTCATCTCGTTTTCTGCTTCCCAAGTCACCTCTTCCCTATTATAGTTTCGCCATAATACTTTGACGGAAGACACATCCTTTGTACGTAACCTTCTAACCTGGCGATCAAGTATAGCTATGGGGCTCTCATCATAAGATAACTCCTCTGTTACCTGAACATCATCTACAGGGAATACTCTAGAAGGATCAACAATACATTTACACAGCATCGATACATGAAAGACTGGATGTACCGCTTCCAAATCAGATGATAGATCCAACTCATAGGCAACCTTGCCTACCCTACGAATAATTTGATAAGGTCCAATAAATCTCGGGCTAAGCTTCCCTTTCTTACCGAATCTCATCACACCCTTCATGGGTGACACTTTCAGGAATACCCAATCACCAATCTGAAACTCTAAGTGTCGACGTCGATTATCTGCATATGACTTCTGCCGACTCTGGGCTGCCAATAATCTCTCCTGAATAATCTTCATCTTATCAACAACTTGCTGAATCATGTATGGGCCGATTAACTTAGTCTCGCCTACATCGAACTAACCAATAGGTTACCTGTACTTCCTCTCATATAAGGCCTTGTACGGTGTCATCTGGATACTAGAATGGTAGCTATTATTATAATCAAACTCAATAAGTGGTAAATGATCATCCCAGCTACCTCTGAAGTCAATAATACAAGCTCGCAACATATGTTCTAGCGTCTGAATAGTACGCTCAACCTACCCATTAGTCTGAGGATGAAATGTCATGCTAAGACTCACCTGTGTCCCTAATCCCTTCTGAAACTATCTCTAAAAGTTGCATAGACTGGGCATGGGCCCTAGTAACTCTCCGGATCTGACTAGTACCTTCTACTACTGACTTTCCCTTCTGGGCAGCTGTCGCTTTCTTCTTTGGAGGCATAGCTGAAGGAGTTAAAGGAGCAACTGAGAGACTTGTTGGAAAAAGGCTTCATCAGGCCTAGTACATCACCTTTGGGAGCACCGGTACTATTTGTGAGAAAGAAAGATGGGTCGCTGCGGATGTGTATTGATTATAGGCAGCTGAATAAAGTAACAATAAAGAACAGGTATCTCCTACCCAGGATTGATGATTTATTTGACCTGTTGCAGGGTGCTAAGTATTTTTCGAAAATAAGGGGAGAAATGAGTGGAACATGGGTATATGAGATGAGCCTATGCATGTTGGTGTTGTTTTTTTCAAGTCCCACAAGTTGGAGGGCACAATTCCCCATAATGTGTCCACTTATTATCATCTTCTTTACTAAAGTTCATCCCACAATTATTTAATCTTAGACCCCACTTTATTTAAATCCTGAAAATTTTGAGATGTTCAACTATAATAATCAATTCCCATTGTCACACTCGTTGGGTCCAAAATTATTCCGGGATCACATCCTTTTGTATACTAATTTCCTATTAGCCTGTGTAAATATACTTTATTTCCAATACTCGAATCTTATTTTCTTAACTACGTTCTCAATCTATTACCTTAAAATTACGAGGTGTAACATCCTTCCCCCCTTAGAAACATTCGTCCTCGAATGTTCATAATAGGTCTCATGCTATAAACATTTCGACATAGTCTCTTCTATAACTATACCTACCAACATATATTCAGCAAACCAATAGATGCCTCTCAGGGCCATAATATATCACATGTATTATTTACCAATCAATATAGTTAAGTAAGGAATGAATTACCTGCAGGCATACGGAACAAGTGAGGATACTTATTCTTCATCTCATTTTCTGCTTCCCAAGTCACCTCTTCCCTATTATAGTTTCGCCGTAATACTTTGACGGAAGACACATCCTTTGTACGTAACCTTCTAACCTGGCGATCAAGTATAGCTATGGGGCTCTCCTCATAAGACAACTCCTCTGTTACCTGAACATCATCTACAGGGAATACTCTAGAAGGATTACCAATACATTTACGCAGCATCGATACATGAAAGACTGTATGTACCGCTTTCAAATCAGATGGTAGATCCAACTCATAGGCAACCTTGTCTACCCTACGAATAATTTGATAAGGCCCAATAAATCTCGGGATAAGCTTCCCTTTCTTACCGAATCTCATCACACCCTTCATGGGTGACACCTTCAGGAATACCCAATCACCAATCTCAAACTCTAAGTGTCGACGTCGATTATCTGTATATGACTTCTGCCGACTCTGGGCTACCAATAATCTCTCCTGAATAAGCTTCATCTTATCAACAACTTGTTGAATCATGTCTGGGTCGATTAACTTAGTCTCGCCTACATCGAACAAACTAATAGGTGACCTGCACTTCCTCCCATATAAGGCCTCGTACGGTGCCATCTGGATACTAGAATGGTAGTTATTATTATAAGAAAACACAATAAGTGGTAAATGATCATCTCAGCTACCTCTGAAGTCAATAATGCAGGCTCACAACATATTTTCTAGCGTCTGAATAGTACGCTCAGCCTGCCCATCAGTCTGAGGATGAAATGTCGTGCTAAGACTCACCTGTGTCCCCAATCTCATCTGGAACGATCTCCAAAATTAGTTGTAAATTTAGCTCCTATGTCCGATATAATAGATGTGGAAACCCCATGAAGTCTCACTATCTCCCTGATGTATAATCTCGCATAGTATTCAGCTGAATAAGTAGTCCTGACTGGAAGAAAATGGGTTGATTTTGTCAGCCTATCCACAATAACCCATATAGAGTCATACTTCCGTTGAGTGCGAGGTAAGCCTGTAATGAAGTTCATATTAATCACTTCCCATTTCCATGTTGGGATCTCTATCTCCTGCAGTAATCCACCAGGCTTCTGGTGCTCGACCTTAACCTGTTGACAATTCGGGCACTGAGCAACAAACTCCGTTATTTCCATTTTCATGTCATCCCACCAATATAAGCATCTGAGGTCATGATACATCTTCGTTGACCATGGATGAACAGAATAATAGGCATAGTATGCCTCTCCCATAACCTGCCGTCGTAGCCTTGCAACATCAGGTACACATAATTTGATGTCAACCGTAGCACCCTGTCAGGTGCAACCTCGAATAGGGTCTTCTCCTTTCGAAGAGTTGTATCTCTATACTGTGCCAGAACAGGGTCCTCGTACTGATGTCTTTATCTCTTCTATGATAAAGGACTCAGCAATTCCTCGAACAAAAACTCCACTATCTCCAGAATCAGCCAAACGGACTCCAAGGCTAGCTAGCTGGTATATCTCACGAACCATCTCCTTTATTTCTGGTTGCACATCCGTCAAGATACTTATAGATCTACGGCTAAGAGCATCTTCTACAACATTTGCTTTTCCTGGATGGTATAGAATATCGACATCATAATCCTTTAGTAACTCTAGCCACCGTCTCTGTCAAATTCAACTCTTTCTGCTTAAAGATATATTGGAGAATCTTGTGATCCGTATAAATATCAACATGAACTCCATATAAATAATGTCTCCATATCTTCAAAGAATGAATCACTGTTGCTAACTCCAGATCATGAGTAGAGTAATTCTTCTCGTACCTTCTGAGCTGTCGGGAGGCATAAGATATAACACTGTCATGTTGCATCAACACACAACCCAGTCCAATACCGGAAGCATCACAATAAATAACATAACCATCTGGTCCCTCAGGAAGAGTTAGAACTGGAGCCGTAGTCAATTTATCCTTCAACAACTGGAAGCTTTGCTCACAAGCACCAGTCCACTGGAACTTAGCTGCCTTCTTAGTTAGCCTTGTTAAAGGCGCTGAAATCGAGGCAAACTTCTCTACGAATCTCCTTAAAATCCAATTCATATTTCAACACTTTCATATAAACAACTATAACTTTAAATATCAAGATTTTCTTCAATTTTAACATGCAACCAATGACAATGATAACAACAACAACAATCAAACCCAATGTAACTAAAACAGTCCCAAATCGATAAAAACAATTCCAATCGGCTCAACTACACACCAATACAATCACATGCATTTTCTTACTTCCAATTTCTCTTAACACAAGTTCATCTCTTAAATACAACATTATGTAACTTCCAATTACTCTATAAGAAGAAGAAATCTTACCTTAGTTTAGCCAAAATAGTCCCTAGTTGTGTCGGCATTCTCTGCTCCACTTTGCACCATTTCTTCAACTTATAATGACATACATGCATCCTTTACAAGTTTGAAATCATCTTTCTTACATGTTCTTCTTCCAAAATGTTCATCTCCAAAACTTAAAGTTCTTGGAGCAATTTTGGTCCAGTCACATTACCGAAACCCACTGGTTGGGAGTTTAACAAGGCTTGGAACTTAGTAGAGAACTTAATCTAGGAAGGGGGAGTTATTTTAGTCTTCAACTTTGTTATGGAGATAGAGGAAAATCTATTTTGGAGGAGGAGAGATATGAAGGATAGTGAAGGGGTGATTTTCGAAAATAAGAGGAGAAATGAGTGGAACATGGGTATATGAGATGAGCCTATGCATGTTGGTGTTGTTCTTTTCAAGTCCCACGAGTTGGAGGGCATAATTCCCCATAATTTGTCCACTTATTATCATCCTCTTTACTAAAGTTAATCCCATAATTATTTAATCTTAGACCCCACTTTATTTAAATCCTGAAAATTTCGAAATGTTCAACTATAATAATCAATTCCCATCGTCACATTCGTTGAGTCCAAAATTATTCCGAGATCACATCTTTTTGTATACTAATTTCCTATTAGCATGTGTAAATATACTTTATTTCCAATACTAGAATCTTATTTTCTTAACCACGTTCTCAATCTATTACCTTAAAATTACGGAGTGTAACATTTACACAAATATTACTGCATCACATGATGTAAGGCAAAATCTGTTTAGAAAATGTTGGTACGAATATTGTGCAACATTTGTGTCACGACCCGACCCCGGGCCCGCGACTGGTGCTTCACCTGGGAACCCCTTACAGGTATACATCAGAGAATAGCAGCGGAACATACAAAAACTCATAAAATACTTAGACCAAAAATATCCACAGGCTAGCCGATAAGGCCACCTCCCGTAAAATATACATAACCCAAAAGTATCAGTTACATTTTTTTTTACAACCCAATCCACAAGACATGACTACAGACCTCTAAGAATAACAACTGTGACGGGACAGAGCCCCCGCCATACACCTGAATGTACAACAACCGACAATACCAGGGATCTGAACCAAGGATAAGCCTCCGGAGTAATGGAGCTTCTCAACAGCTGAACAGTGATCCTAAGAGTGACGATCAGCAACCTGTATACTCTACCTGCGGCATGAACGCAGCCCCCCGAAGGAGGTCAGTACAACATGTACCAAGTATGTAAAACTGAAAGTACTGTAATGAAATCATAAAGTCTTAAATAAAGCTGGAGACATGTATGATAACTCAAATAACAGTACACTGTGCCTTACTAACAATGAGAGTAAACAAGAGTATACTTTGCCGATTTTAAAACAGGAAGCTCATGATTAACCTAGGGCCATTCGCCCGTAGTATCATTCCGCAATCCTACTCCTGGGACTATTTCACCCGCATAGGCCGTATGGACCCGCATGAGGTAATTTCCTCGCATAGACTGTATCCGCCCGCATAGGTCGTATGGAGCTGTATGAGGTAATCTCCTCGCATAGGACTGGTCCGCCCCGCATAGGACTATTTCACCCGCATGAGCCCTACGGACTCGCATGAGGTATTCCTCGCATCATGGGTAGCAAATTGATCGGTGTATTTTATATACACCTTTTGAGTCAGTTTTAGTTAGTCTTTTGTCCGGTTTTGCACATATAAGTGTCGTATTAGGATAGTTTTTCTTTCTTTTGAGTCAAAATGGTTAAAATGGCCAAATGGCGGAAAAGGAGCAAAAAGAGGGCAAAAAAGGAGATGCCAGAGCTGGAAACAGAGAAAGTGGCGAACGAGGGTAAAATCCAGACCAGCGCCGCGGCGCCTCCTGCAGTCAAAAGCAGGGCCGCGGCGCCCACTATTCAGAGAGGATGCAGAAGACTTAGCGTCGCAGCACCCTCAGACAGCAGATGCAGGGCCGCGGCGCCTAAACATCCGAGAAGCTACAGGAGTTGCAGCGCCGCGGCACCTCGCATGCGAATATCGGGCGGCGCCAAAACCCCGACGGATTGCAGAACTTCCGGCGCCGCGGCGCCGACGCGGAAAAATTAGGTCTTTTGACGAAATTCAGGCCAGCCCAAGGAAAAGAGGAGGCGGTTTTCACTAAAAGGAGAACCCTAGGCGCTTTTAAGGGTTCCCTTCTCGCACAACACAAGACTTTTGCTTGGAGATTGGATACCATTAGTTTAGTAATTTATTTTCCCTTTCTTGTTCTTTATTTCTATTTTGTATGATGAACATGGAATTAGTTCTTGTCATGACAATGGCTAGGAACTAATTCTCTTATAGGGTTTTCCATGTTGAATTGCTAGAAACTTATGTTATAAATTAATGCATGCTTATGGTTATTTTTCTTATTGTGAGATCTATCCAATAATTGAGTTGAATTCTTGGTGATTAATTGACAACTAATTATCACTATATGATTTCTAATCAGATTCCGAAAGGGGGGATTGTGAATATGCTGTAAGTTGGGTAGACATTCTTGGATTGGGGATGAAAATACCTCAATTATTTATGTAGCGTTGATGAGAGGCTTAACAACCCTAATTTTGCGCATTGTGCGTGACGGTCAACTAGGTTTTTGTTCTTAATCCTCCTATAGAGTTATCCTTATCACCGAAAGGTAGGTAAGGTGCGATACTGGGGTTGAGTGTTTATATAACCCTAACGGGAGTATAAAACGATTTCGTAAACCTGCTTTCTCCAAAAGAAGAATACCATAAGTTAATGCATTAGTAAGTAGCATAAGCGGATAGTAAGGATACATGGAAGCCCTATTCTCATCATCACTGAAGTAAACCCTTTTAGTTAAATAGCTTTTATAATCCTTAGTTATAAACAACAAATCTAAATATCAATTTACCAAATAGATACCAAAAAATAGATAGTTGGTAATTGAACCCTAATCCTTGAGGACGATATTCGGTCTTATCAAGACTATACTACTTGTCACGATAACGTGCACTTGCGTTTAAAGTGTGTGCATCTTACCGCGCATCAAGTTTTTGGCGCCGTTGTCGGGGATTAGGCATAGTTCAATATAAAATTTGTCTATTTTTTAATTTCTAATTTGGTTTTTAACTTTTATTTTAATTTTTAATTTTTACGTTTTTCTTTTGAAAATTCGAGGTGCCGTGATTTGTTGTCTGTTTTTGATCTATTTCAGGAAGTCAGTTTATGCGAAGGAGAAGAGGAGCAGACACTCTTGTTCCCTTCAATCCAGAAATTGAGAAAACCTGCAAACGAATGTAAAGAATCGGATTGCAACCTTGTTAGAGATGAGCGCGTCGAACAACAACGGATGGGAGAAGGGTTAGAGAGAATCAACCCCATCCAGAATACCTAGGCAAGCGCCAATAGACGTGGAAGAGAGTCCAAGTCCAGCAGAAAGAAGTTTGGGAGACTATGTGTCGCCAAGAGTAAATGGAGCACATGACGCATTAGGCTCCCGCACAGAGCCAACAACTTCGAGATAAACCGCAATTTCGAGCATGATACAAAGACACGGTAATTCAAGGATCGCCCGGAGGATCCACATATGCACATAGCTAATTTCTTGGAGCTATGTGCAACGCTCGATATAATGGCGTTCATCGATGATGCCGTCAGTTGAGGCTCTTTCCTTCTCACTTAGGGATAGAGAAAAGTATGGTTGAATTCCTGCCGCCGATTCGATTTTTACATGGCAAGAGGCGCACGTAAATTCCTAGCCAAGTTCTTTCCCCCGTGTAAAGCAGCAAAACTGAGAGGGGAGTTGAACAACTTTTACCAAGCAGATGGAGAGTCCTTATATGAAGCTTGGGAAAGGTTCAAAGATCTACAGAGAAAGTGCCCACACCATTGCATTGAGTTGTGGAACTTGGTCCACATCTTCTACAACGGGCTGAGCAATACAACCAGAACCATCATAGATGCAGCAGCAGGTGGAGTATTCATGAGGAAAACAGCCCACGATGCTCATGAGATATTAGAAGATATGGCCACTAACAACCATGTCACAAACGAGAGGTCGACAAGTGGGAGAAGAACAGTGGGAGTCCACGAAATAGATGCTATTGCTGCCTTGAATGCCCAAGTGGCCCTTCTAGCGAAACAATTCAAAGAACATACAGCGATAAATGCGCGCAGATGCCTAAAGTCGTGAGATATGTGGTGGCCCACATACATTTGATAGGTGTCCTTCAGCGGATCCCAACAATATACCCATGGAGCAGGCAGAATGTCAGGCCATAGGTAATTATCAGAGGCAACAGAACAACCCCTACTCCAACACGTATAATCCAGGGTGGAGGAACCACCCAAACTTCTCATGGAGAGGAGACCAGGGGCAGCAGAACCAATACCAAGGGCAACAAAATCAATACCAGGGGCAGCAGAACCAATACAGGCCGATCAGAACCAGCAGACCGAATCGCAGCCTTCATTCAAGCCCCACAAAGATCAGCTCAATGCACCGGTTCAGAACAAAATCCGTGACGAGCGAGCAACATGATAAAGACTCGCAATGCCTGCACTCCGCCTCATGAAGCTAGATCCTCATTCAGAACTTGAAACTCAAGTGGGTCACTAGCAAAGCAGTGCAAACAAAGAGCGAGCCACGGGACATTGCCAAGAAACACAGAGGTAAATCCAGGGAGCAATGCCAGCGGTAATTGAGAAGCGGCAAGCAATTGGAGCAAGAATACCGCAAACGTCGAGTTGAGAAGGCGAGTTAGAAAAGAGAAGGTGACCGAGCCCACTCAGAGTAGAGAAAACTCCGAGAAGGAGTGTACAGAGAAGATCCCTTTCCCCAGAGACTACAATAAAGGCGGTTGATAAACAATTCTCCAAATTTTGGAGACATTCAGAAGTCAGATATCAACATACCTTTCATAGAAGCATTAGAGCGGATGCCTTCCTATTTCAAGTTTATGAAGGAGATTTTGGGAAGAAGAAGTTGTCAAAGAATACGAAATAGTAGCACCGATG
The DNA here is from genome assembly GCA_029844215.1 of Przewalskia tangutica. Classification (NCBI taxonomy): domain Eukaryota; kingdom Viridiplantae; phylum Streptophyta; class Magnoliopsida; order Solanales; family Solanaceae; genus Przewalskia; species Przewalskia tangutica. The sequence goes on from CM056738.1 coordinate 37,458,208, forward strand.
TAAGAGTGTAGTGCTATCTTGCGTAAAAGTTGCCACCAAAGCTAAAAGATCCGGTGAGCTTTACACTACCTTGCACAGCAAGCGGGGTAACTTGAAAAAGAGCTCTATGTGATTTAGGGCAAGTATAAATCTAATACCCTATCGTATTTAAAAGATGGAGTCAGTGAGGCCAAACCAACCACGAAGCCCGCAACTAGCCGATACTGACGCTGGTTCATCCAAGAGGCAAGATCGAGGACGTGATTGTGAAAGTAGGAAAATTCTTCTTTCCTGCAGACTTCTTCATTCTTGATATGGAAGAAGACGCGGAAATCCCTATCATATTGGGGAGGCCATTCCTAGCAACGGGGAGAGCTTTGATTGATGTTGAAAGAGGAGAATTAACACTAAGGGTGGAGTCTGAAGAAATGGTGTTTAAAGTTTTTAAACACGTCATTGAGCCACCAACAATGAGTGGGTGCTTTGCAATCAACACCATCAAACCCCCATGCGAGCCAATACAAGTCAACCAAAGAGCGATGAGCCCAAGAAAGCAAGCATGGTTTGCTGAAATGTCACTAAAGGAGGTAAGTATTCCTGAACTCCCCCTTACTGATAATGCTAAGAAGAAAAGAAGAAAAAGAAAACGCCAAATGTGGAGGAAATGGATAGGTTGGGGGCTTAATCCACCCCAGGGTTATTGAGGTTAAAGAACTTGCGTCAGGCTAAAAGACGTTAAAGACAGCGCTTGTTGGGAGGCAACCCAACGTTTTCAATTATGTTAATTTAATTTCTGTCTTTATTTTATTTTATTTTAATTTTTTTTAGAACGGTCTCACGGTCTTGGATTCTTGTATTTGTGCTGTGATTGATAGGTACAGGGAAATAAACTGAAGGCGAAAAACTGAAGAAAAGCCAGAATTTCCAGAAAAATGGGTAGCGCGGCGCCAGATCGGCCGCGCCAAAAGAATCGAACAGCGCAGTTTAAGCGGCGCATGGCCAGAGCGAGGCCGCGACGCCAAAATAATTCCAGAAAATTTGCCAAATTTAGGAGCCGCGGCGCAGAAAGTCCCGAAGGAGCGCAGGAGTTTGGGCGCCGCGGAGCCAAAAGCAGGGACGCGGCGCCGAAGCGGGAATCCAAAACTTAAAACGCCCAGAATCAGATTTTCTCCAAATCCAATTTCAAAAACCTAACCCTTCCTCTCCAAAAACCCACGAAATTCCAAAAATTTGCCCACAAATCCTCTACAAATTAAACCCAACAACAACCAAAACTCTTAAATTCCTAAAAACCCTTAGCCATCTCAACCAACAAAGCTCCATTCCATAGCCTCAAACCACCATTAGAAACAAGAATACTAGCTTCTCATAAAAAGGTAATCTTTTATGTTCTTGAATCCTTTATCAAGTCACAGAGGTAGTAGTTTGAAGGAGTATTGTAGTTGAAGTAATTGGGTATCAAAAGTTGATTGTGAAGTTTGGAGAAAAGAGTAGAAGGAGTGAGTGGGTATTGGGTAGAAAAGTCAAGTTTGGGGTGTTGTGTTCGCTGCTAGTTGTAGATTGTGTAGGAAACATTTGTGCCACTAAATTGAAAAGCTCCATAAACTATTTTTAAACCATGGCCACCAGGAAGAGAAGAGGCTCCACATCCACCACAACCCCACAATACGATGAAAATAGGTTTGTGAGCTACCAAGCCTACCAAAGATACAAAAGCTTGATACTGCACTTTAATACCGTAAAGGGAATGGACTATCGAGGAGTCATATGGGGAAGAAGATGTTTATGAGCCCATTCGGGCGATGATTGAGTTAAGGGAGTGGAGGAAATTTGTGAATCCGGAGAAGATAGCACCAGTAAACACAACAATGGTGCGTGAATTTTATGCCAATTTTCCGGAGAAGGTGGAAAGGGGATGCTTTGTAAGGGGACATTATGTGCCTGTGACAGCAGAGGGTATAAATATACAATTGAAAACAGTTGATGTTGAAGAAAGAAGTGATTGGAATCACTTTAGAACATGGTCTAGAAGCATTTACCACATCGACTGGAATGTCGTTGAAGACACCGTGAGCTACCATGGGGCTGTTTTTGATATTGGAAGAAATGGGTCAAGAGCACTGAACATGTGCCAATTCAACAAAGTAGCCAAAGGTTGACTATATTTCGTCAGCGCCCGCATGATTCCATCCACGCACTTCACCAGAGTGCCAGAGGATAGGATTAAACTGATATATGGAATTATGAGGGGGTTGACGATTGATGTTGTCACGACCCGATTCCGGGCCCGTGACTGGTGCCTTACCCCGGGCACCCTAGTGATACAACATCAGAGTAATCAGCGGAACATAAAACGATACAAGACATATTATGAAATATGAAACAATAATCTGAGAAAAACTTGCCTTTCGGCATATATGTAAATAACAACTTTTTCAACATGAACAGTTTAATCCTTTTACAAACCCCGCCACAACAAGATTTCTGCACTTACGAATGATATGACAACAACGACGGACAGGTTCCGCCATACCCCGAATGTAAGCACCTACAACAACAGGACTATACGAAGACAAGCCTCCGAGAAACGGAGCTTTCCTGCTACTGAATCGTGACCCTAAGAGCGAGGATCAACGATCGTGTACTTTACCGCGCATGAACGCACTTCAAGGAGGTCAAGACAACAGTACCGAGTATGTGAAATCAAAATATCAGAATGAAATCATAGCGCTATATAAAGCAGAGACATGTATGATAACAAAACTACGCTCACAATAAACAAGCGATCATATCAAGTCGTGACTCACGCCTCAAGTCATCACTCAAATATAACAATGGGTCTCACGCCCACAATATCAATCATGCCCGTGGAATACCTTCCTCACCGGCGCTTTATGATATAAAAGCACCAAGGAACACACATGAACACCGTGTCCCACCTGCGCTATAATGAAAACGCATGCGGTAAGTACGAAGGCATAGCCGACTACTAACACCCAAAGTACCAACAAGGTCGAATCAGATTATAAGATCTGTCTGGACCGGCCACATGATCAAAGCCGCCACTTGCCCGCAGATCTAATGTCGCGACTAGCCCCGAAATTTCCGCAGCCCGCGATAGGCCAATCTCATCGCCCGCATGAGGTATTCCCGCATCGAGGGTAGCTACTCCCGGCGTCGCCCCGACTTCGCACCGCACGCCACATGGACCGCATGCCCATAAAGGACGACACTAACCTCGAACTCTCGTAGCTCCGCGATAGGCCCTCGGGACTGCATTGAGGTATTCTCGAATCATAGGTCCATCGACCCGCCGAGTCTACCCCGTGACGGAGGCGCTTAACCCCTAATCATCTCAAGAGATGAGTGATGTAAAATACTAACACAACAAACTTATCGTTAAGCAACATAAGCACAACAAAGGAAAACCCCTTTACACAACATCACAAGATACTAACACACGTAGCATCCTAGCATGTTTACTTATCAATCAACAAGAAAGTATTACAAGGCTATCACAAACCAACACAATCAAGTTATACACACAAGCTACTTTAAGCTAACAAGTTCGTATCTACCCCTAAAGTACTTCATACATTAAATCTTTTAAAAGATCCGTTGCTTTCACATAAGTCACACAATACCGTAGTATAAAATAGAGTGATCAGTCTTTTAAATAAACCAAAACACTTACCTTTGTAAAATCAAGTAACAACATTATTTTCCAAACGCCCAAGTTTGCCTAATTTCAAATGTTCACGTTTCTTATTTTAGAAAGGTTTCAGAGTTCATAGTCTTATTCATTTAAGAATATAATTCTCTTTTAAACAATGAGAAACATAAGTCTTATATGTGAGTAGGATATTCTTGTTTATAACAATCTTATTACAAAGTGATCTAGGAAATATCATTTTGTCTCATCTTAGCTTCTATGCGGATGGAAGTTTCTCTTGGTTTTAATAATACTTAATTAGTCAAAACATTTCCTTTTATTAACGCTGCAGTTGGTTTGTCGATACACATTCTCGATTCAAATCAAGAAACATTCTTAAGCCGTTATACCTAACTTCCCATAAAGCTAGTATAACTCTTAAGTTTTTCAAAACCAAGTATTACTTCTTCTTTCAAAATGATTCAAAATCTTTTGAAATACTTCAAGTTCTTTATTAACACATAACAAGCCGCTTATAGTTCAAATCGATTACCTTTAAAGACCACAAGTATTTTCTTACCAACATAAAGTCGTTATAACCAACTTCCCATAAAGCCGTTATAACACTTTATGTTTTAAACCAATCAAATACGTTTAGCACACGTACGCTCACCGTACTACATAGTTCACACATATCATGCTAGAAGAGATAGGAAGAGGTTCACATACCTCGCGACGAGTATCGACTAATAGCAAAACGCTCAAGTACTTCCAACCGTCGGCTACTCCTAAGCCAAGTAGATCGCGCCACACGTAGTACTTCAACCTATAAGGCCACAAGGCGCTTATTAACATTTAGATCTCATCGTAGAACATTCTACCGAAAATTCGCAAAGACCTCCCCGCAACAACAGAAATCTCCTCCTCTATCGAGGCCGCTACCAAGCCAACCGGGGGTTATACGTCTAACCCTAACTGTACAATTCTACTCCACAAGATTACTACACAAGTCTCACCGTAATACACCCCTATGTAATTACATTCAAGATTCTTCTTTTAAATTCAGCTTAAGTCGCAAGACATTGCTGTAAGTATTATTCAGCTTAAGTCAAAAGACATTGCCGATAACTACGTTCAGTTCTATATATAGTATACTTCAACTATATATTCTAACAATATGTAATTTCCAATTACAATAGAGGACAAGATAATTACCTCGATAAGCCCATAATTATCCTAGTTAAAGTCGATCCAGGCAATCGTTTAGCTCAACTCCGAGCGCTCAACCCGCTCTAAACCACCCTTAGAAGTTCTAACCAACTTCTACACAATACTCCAACGGACTATGGAGATTTTCCTAGGGTTTCGGTTTTGTGACCGACTAAGTATAATAGTATTTCGGGCATTTTCGTATAGGTATAACCTTAGAATACAACAAGGTATACGGCTAAGGTAATTTGGGCATTATAACAATACTTTGAGAGTATTTCTACACCACAAAGGGGGGTATTATACGAAAGCAACTTGGCTAGGGGGGGGGTACCCCACGGCCACACTACTAGGAGGCGCTACTCTCGGCGAGGGCCTCACGAAATGGGAGGAGCTCTCAAGACTTAGAGATTTTGTTTGGATGAAGAAGTCTTCAAAGGGAAGGGTATTTATAGGGCACGTGAAGGCCAACCAATGGCCAAGATCTTGCCAAGTGCAAGGCAAGTGTAGGGCCAAGATTCACCCATGTGTCCTTGACCAACTAACACACAAAATATCCTACCAACTACACCTCTCCATTTCGTCCAATCCGAGCCCTTACGTCCGCCAATGGGAGGGTGCCAAGTGGCGCCCTCTTGTTGGCCCAACACGTTTCGTCTCTCGGAAAAATCCGCAAAAATTAAAAATGACATAGCCGGAAATTCCCCTACGAAAGCTGTGAAAACGTTTCGTCGAAAAACGACTCTAAACGGGTGTTGTGAACAAAATTAATTCGGCCAAGCCTTAGTACAAGTTTCAAATTTTCTACGTACATACTCTGAAAATACGGGGTATAACATTCTCCCCTCCTTAGAAACATTCGTCCCGAATGTTCCTTCTAAGTCTCAAAACAACGCGCGCCAGTATAGTCTTCACTACTATACTTACGAGAACAATCCTGCCACAGCTGGCCACAGAAGCACCTGCGTAAATACTTACATCAAAGTCCACGAGGAAACACCTCTAATCATCACCCCAAAACACTCCTCACCGGGGTCTAAAAATATACTTCCTTCGCACCTTCTCTTTACAAAAGAAATGATCACATCTATGCCCGCCATACATGCTCGCTTCTCTCTTTACTCGTCGTAGATACCACTTTGTCACTTTGCCTGAGGCATTAACCTTCTCAGGTGACCCAACAAATGGTACCACTTTTGTCACTCTGTCGCGAGCCTTGCTCCGACGACCCAACAAATGGTACCGGCCGCCATGACTTCGAGGTCGTCGTGACACTCAACTCTTACCACATTCTCGATACGACTTCGCCCCAAGACTCGGGGTTACTATCTCTAACGTGGTCATCATTAACTGGGAACACTCTGAATGGATCCTCCGATACTTTCCCGATCATAACAATACGAAAGACCGGACGTACTGCCTCCTAAGTCGGACGGCAAAAGCTATCATATAGGCAACCTGGCCTATCCTTCACATGAACTCAAAAGGGCCCAAAGTAACACGGGCTAAGTTCCTCTGTCATACCAAAACTTGTCACACCCTAACCACAGTCTGCTGGAACAAGCCTGAACCTTGCCAACATCGAACCAATCGACCGGCAAGTTACACTTCCGCCCTTACAAGGCTTCATAAGGCGATATCCGAACACTGAAATGGTAGCTTAAACACTTCCTCCACAGGAGACAACAATCCCCACGACTACCTCTGAAATACACACACTGGCCCGAGGGCGAATGCGATTCTGAGACTCACCTGAGTTCCTAACCTTGCCTGGCAAAACCTCCAGAAAAAGAAGCAGCCGTAACCTGGGCTCCACTGTCTGTCTTAAGGTGTAGGCACCTCGTGCAGCCCTACAACCTTTCTGATAACTCAACACAGCAGTAAACGGTCCCGATCAAGAACACGATGGGCTGCCCCATCGCCCGACCACCGGTCGAACGCATCCACGAACTCGTTCAGTTAACTAAACATTCGCCTAACATCCTCACAACCCTAACACAAGGCGGGACCACCACAACCTGACCCCACCACCAAACCTACCGCGGGTTGACCCGCAACGTGGCCTCAACCCGACCCGGCAACGCGCACAATACTAGCTCCCCGATCCGGAACAATCTCACTAATCACGTTTCGAAAACCTAGCGGTCTTCTTAGCTCAACTACCCCCTTTCACTCCACACTACTAGGGACATATCCCAACATAACTCACGTGCACTATGCACTTCCGATAAGGGTCAAACATAACACTACACCTTTTCTCGAGATAGCCTCACCTCTAAGGTCTTTACGTAAAAAGCTCTAAGGCTCACACATTCTCTATCCCCCAAAATCTTACTCGGTTAAACAACCATGATCTAATCACGACTAACACACTGCTATCAGAACATAGCACTTAAGGTATACTCACATCACACATACCGATCTCAGAGGTTAAAGATATATCTATATCTCTCGCTTCACTCCCTTAGTCGTTCTAATCAAACCCGCCACGTAGGCTCAGCTAAGGAAGATGACGAACTACCCACCGATCACGAAGGCTAAGTCCTCCTACAAGGACACCCCATCGACATCGACCGGACGGTCGTAGGTACAACAAGTATTAACTAAAAGACGACATTCCCGAATGGCGTCACACATCGCGAACCGAAGCCCCGAGTTCGACCAACTCCTGCACACCCCGAACGCCCCAAATCGTGGAAGACCACTCTGCCCGGGCGAGGTGCATACCTAATGGCCGTGAGGCGACTCGCCTCGAAAGTTACTAAAGGACCTTCACGCTCGCCCTCTCCCCGCCCTTTGTTAACCCAGAATCTCTACGCTTGGCACGATGCGCATAAGCCCGCATACGTGCCATGCTCAAGCCTAATCAAGAATTACTCTTGCACAACCTCTCTTAGATAGTCATCAAGACCCGTGGTACATCGGTATACTCTCCGTAGCCACATCCATAGCTAGTAATGTGGTCGTCTTCTTTGCACTCTATATTCACTGTTCGGCCGTGGAATCAAGGTTCAAATATCATGGCCGCAGCTGGAACCGCCATCTGCCGTGCAAACTCTCTTGGGGCTAGTGACGCCGCAAAACTCCCGAATGAAGCACTACCCTAGGTAATGATTGGGCTGTGCCCTCGCCACCCTCTGAACTCTACTCGCGGCTCGCCGCTTGCCTCCCGGGCCGGGTTGCCTACGCGGAGGCATAGCGGTAGTGGAAAGAAATACGTCGGAGGTCCAACTTACAACACGTGTCTAAGGCACGATCTCGAGTGAGAAGAATAGAAACCAATCCTAAATACCTATAGCCTCTCGATTATTGGTGGTGCACAACACACCGATAATCAAGACTTCATCGATACGGTTCAGACACTTTCCGAGGATTAATCGCTCGATACCACTTTTGTCACGACCCGATTCCGCCCGTGATCGTGCCTTACCCCGCACCCTAGTGATACAACATCGAGTAATCGGAACATAAACGATACAAGACATATTATGAAATATGAAACAATAACTGAGAAAAACTTGCCTTCGGCATATATGTAAATAACAACTTTTTCAACATGAACAGCTTTAATCCTTTTTACAAACCCCGCCACAACAAAGATTACAGACCTCTACGAATGATATGACAACAACGACGGCACAGTGCCCCGTCATACCACTGAATATAAGCACCTACAACAACATGGGACTATACAAAGACAAGCCTCCGGAGAAACGGAGCTTTCCCAAGCTACCGAATCGTGACCTAAGAGCGAGGATCAACGATCGTGTACCTTACTCGCGGCATGAACGCACTTCGGGCGAGGTCGATGCAACAGTACCGAGTATGTGAAATCAAAATATCAGAATGAAATCATAGCGCTATATAAAGCAGAGACATGTATGATAACAAAACTACAGCTCACAATAAACAAGCGATATATCAAGTCGTGACTCACGCCAAGTCATCACTCAAATATAACAATGGGTCTCACGCCCACAATATCAATCATGCGCCGTGGAATACCTTCCTCATCACGGCAGCTTTATGATATAAAAGCACCAAGGAACACACATGAACACCGTGTCCCACTGCGCTATAATGAAAACGCATGGGGTAAGTGCGAAGGCATAGCCGACTACTAACACCTACGCACCAACAAGGTCATGAATCAGATTATAAGATCTGCTTGCATCATTACATGATCAAAGCCGCCACTTGCCCGCAGATCTAATGCGCGTCTAGCCTCGAACTTTCCGCACTCGCATAGGCCAATCTCATCGCCCGCATGAGGTATTCCCGCGTCGAGGGTAGCTACTCCCGGCATCGCCCCGACTTCGCATCCGCATGGCCACATGGACCGCATGCCCATAAAGGACGACACTAACCGGAACTCTCGTAGCTCGCATAGTCCCCGGGACTCGCATTTAGGTATTCTCGAATCATAGGTCCATCGACCACCGAGTCTACCCCGCACGGAGGCGCTTAACCCGGAATCATCTCAAGAGATGAGTGATGTAAAATACTAACACAACAAATTATCGTTAAGCAACATAAGCACAACAAAGGAAAACCCCTTTACACAACATCACAAGATACTAACACACGTACCAGCCTAGCATGTTTACTTATCAATAAACAAGAAAGTATTACAACGCTATCACAAACCAACACAATCAAGTTATACACACAAGGTACTTTAAGCTAACAAGTTCGTATCTACCCCTAAAGTACTTCATACATTAAATCTTTTAAAAGATCCGTGCTTTCACATAAGTCACACAATACCCGTAGTATAAAATAGAGTGATCTTTTTAAATAAACCAAAACACTTACCTTTGTAAAATCAAGTAACAACATTATTTTCCAAACGCCCAAGTTTGCCTAATTTCAAATGTTCACGTTTCTTATTTTAGAAAGGTTTCAGAGTTCATAGTCTTATTCATTTAAGAATATAATTCTTTTAAACAACTGAGAAACATAAGTCTTATATGTGAGTAGGATATTCTTGTTTATAACAATCTTATTACTGAAATGTGATCTAGGAAATATCATTTTGTCTCATCTTAGCTTCTATGCAGATGGAAGTTTCTCTGGTTTTAATAATACTTAATTAGTCAAAACATTTCCTTTTATTAACGCCGCAGTTGGTTTGTCGATACACATTCTGATTCAAATCAAGAAACATTCTTAAGCCGTTATACCTAACTTCCCATAAAGCTAGTATAACTCTTAAGTTTTTCAAAACCAAGTATTACTTCTTCTTTCAAAATGATTCAAAATCTTTTGAAATACTTCAAGTTCTTTATTAACACATAACAAGCCGCTTATAGTTCAAATCGATTACCTTTTAAAGACCACAAGTATTTTCTTACCAACATAAAGTCGTTATAACCAACTTCCCATAAAGCCGTTATAACACTTTATGTTTTAAACCAATCAAATACGTTTAGCACATGACGCTCACCGCATACATAGTTCACACATATCATGCTAGAAGAGATAGGAAGAGGTTCACATACCTCGCGACGAGTATCGACTAATAGCAAAACGCTCAAGTACTTCCAACCGCGGCTACTCCTAAGCCAAGTAGATCGCGCCACACGTAGTACTTCAACCTATAAGGCCACAAGGCGCTTATTAACATTTAGATCTCATCGTAGAACATTCTACCGAAAATTCAGACCTCCCCGCAACAACAGAAATCTCCTCCTCTATCGAGGCCGCTACCAAGCCAACCGGGGTTATACGCCTAACCCTAACTGTACAATTCTACTCCACGGTACTACTACACAAGTCTCACTGTAATACACCCTATGTAATTACAATTCAAGATTCTTCTTTAAATTCAGCTTAAGTCGCAAGACATCATTGTAAGTATTATTCAGCTTAAGTCAAAAGACATTGCCGATAACTACGTTCAGTTCTATATATAGTATACTTCAACTATATATTCTAACAATATGTAATTTCCAATTACAATAGAGGACAAGATAATTACCTCGATAAGCCCATAATTATCCTAGTTAAAGTCGATCCCGGCAATCGTTTAGCTCCAACTCCGAGCGCTCCAACCCGCTCTAAACCACCCTTAGAAGTTCTAACCAACTTCTACACAATACTCCAACGGACTATGGAGATTTTCCTAGGGTTTCGGTTTTGTGACCGACTAAGTATAATAGTATTTCGGGCATTTTCAGATAGTATAACCTTAGAATACAACAAGGTATACTGGCTAAGGTAATTTGGGCATTATAACAATACTTTGAGAGTATTTCTACACCACAAAGGGGGTATTATACGAAAGCAACTAGGCAGTGGGTACCCCACGCCACACTACTAGGAGTGGGCGCTACTCGCATGAGGGCCTCACGAAATGGGAGTGGAGCTCAAGACTTAGAGATTTTTGTTTTGGATGAAGAAGTCTTCAAAGGGAAGGGGTATTTATAGGTCAAGTGAAGGCCAACCAATGGCCAAGATCTTGCCAAGTCTGAGGCAAGTGTGTAGGCCAAGATTCACCCACGTGTCATTGACCAACTAACACACAAAATATCCTACCAACTACACCTCTCCATTTCGTCCAATCCGAGCCCTTATGTCCGCCAATGGGAGGGTGCGTGGCGCCTCTTGTTGGCCCAACACATTTCGTCTCTCGAAAAATCCGCAAAAATTAAAATGACATAGCCGAAATTCCCTACGAAAGTGTGGAAAACGTTTGCCGAAAAACGACCTAAACGGGTGTTGTGAACAAAATTAATTCGCCAAGCCTTAATACAAGTTTCAAATTTTCTACGACGCCCCACGCATACTCAAAATACGGTATAACATTCTCCTCCTTAGAAACATTCGTCCGAATGTTCCTTCTAAGTCTCAAACAAGCGCGCCAAGATAGTCTTCACTACTATACTTACAAGAACAATCGCCACACCGCCACGTAGCACTGCGTAAATACTTACATCAAAGTCCACGAGGAAACACCTCTAATCATCACCCCAAAACACTCCTCACCGGGGTCTAAAAATATACTTCTTTCGCACCTTCTCTTTACAAAAGAAATGATCACATCTATGCCCGCCATACATGCTCGCTTCTCTCTTTACTCGTCGTAGATACCACTTTGTCACTTTGCCTGAGGCATTAACCTTCTCAGGTGACCCAACAAATGGTACCACTTTTGTCACTGTCGCGAGCCTTGCTCGACGACCCAACAAATGGTGCCGGCCGCCATGACTTCGAGGTCGCCGTACACTCGAACTCTTACCACATTCTGATACGACTTCAGTTTCCAAGACTCGGGGTTACTATCTCTAACGTGGTCATCATTAACTGGGAACACTCTGAATGGATCCTCCGATACTTTCCCGATCATAACAATACGAAAGACCGGACGTACTGCCTCCTAAGTCGGACGGCAAAAGCTATCATATAGGCAACCTGGCCTATCCTTCACATGAACTCGTGCGGCCCAAAGTAACACGGGCTAAGTTCCTCTCATACCAAAACTTGTCACACCCTAACCACAATACTGCGGAACAAGCTGAACCAATCGTCAACCTTGCCAACATCGAACCAATCGACCGGCAAGTTACACTTCCGCCCTTACAAGGCTTCATAAGGCGATATCCGAACACTGAAATGGTAGCTTAAACACTTCCTCCACAGGAGACAACAATCCCCACGACTACCTCTGAAATAAACACACTGGCCCGAGGGCGAATGCGATTCTGAGACTCACCTGAGTTCCTAACCTTGCCTGGCAAAACCTCCAGAAAAAGAAGCATCCGTAACCTGGGCTCCATTGTCTGTCTTAAGGTGTAGGTAGGCACCTCGTGCAGCCCTACAACCTTTCTGATAACTCAACACAGCCGAGTAAACGGTCCTGACCGAAGAACACGATGGGCTGCCCCCATCGGCCCGACCACCGTCGAACGCGTCCACGAACTCGTTCACGGTTAACTAAACTTCGCCTAACATCCTCACAACCCTAACACAAGGCGGACCACCACAACCTGACCCCACCACCAAACCTACCGCGGGTTGACCCGCAACGTGGCCTCAACCCGACCCGCAACGCCGCACAATACTAGCTCCCGATCCGAACAATCTCACTAATCACGTTTGAAAACCTAGCGGTCTTCTTAGCTCAACTACCCCTTTCATTCCACACTACTAGGACCTATCCCAACATAACTCACGTGCACTATGCACTCCGATAAGGGTCAAACATAACACTACACCTTTTCTCGAGATGGCCTCACCTCTAAGGTCTTTACGTAAAAGCTCTAAGGCTCACACCTTCTCTATCCCCAAAATCTTACTCGGCTAAACAACCATGATCTAATCACGACTAACACACCGCTATCGAACATAGCACTTAAGGTATACTCAACATCACACATACCGATCTCTGCAGGTTAAAGATATATCTATATCTATCGCTTCACTCCCTTAGTCGTTCTAATCAAACTCGCCACGTAGGCTCATAGCTAAGGAAGATGACGAACTACCCACCGATCCTCAAGGCTAAGTCCTCCTACAAGGACACCCCATCGACATCGACCGGACGGTCGTAGTACAACAAGATTAACTAAAAGACGACATTCCGGAATGGCGTCATCACACATGAACCGAAGCCACGAGTTCTCGACCAACTCCCGCACACCCCGAATGTCACGAAATGCGGAAGACCACTCTGCCGGGCGAGGTGCATACCTAATCTGGTGAGGCGACTCGCCTCGAAAGTTACTAAAGGACCTTCTTGCTCGCCCTCTCGCCCTTTGTTAACCCGTAAATCTCTACGTTTCTTGGCACGATGCGCATAAGCCCGCATACGTGCCATGCTCAAGCCTAATGAAAAATTACTCTTGCACAACCTCTCTTAGATAGTCATCAAGACCCGTGGTACATCGGTATACTCTCTGTAGCCACATCCATAGCTAGTAACAGGTCGCTTTCTTTGCACTCTATATTCACTGTTCTGGCCGTGGAACCGGCGTTCAAATATCATGGCCGCAGCTGGGAACCGCCACGCTGCCAAACTCTGTGGGGCTAGTGACGTCGCAAAACTCCCGAATGAAGCACTACCCTAGGTAATGATTGGGCTGTGCCTCGCCACCCTCTGAACTCTACTCGCCTCTCGGCCGCTTTGCCCTCCCGGGCCGGGTTGCCTACGCGAGGCATAGCGGTAAGGGAAAGAAATACGCGGAGGTCCAACTTACAACACAGTCTAAGGCACGATCTCGAGTGAGAAGAATAGAAACCAATCCTAAATACCCTATAGCCTCACGATTATTGGTGGTGCACAACACACCGATAATCAAGACTTCTTGGATACGGCTCAGACACTTTCCGAGGATTAATCGCTCGATACCACTTTTGTCACGACCCGATTCCGCCCGTGATCGTGCCTTACCCTGCACCCTAGTGATACAACATCGAGTAATCGAACATAAAACGATACAAGACATATTATGAAATATGAAACAATAATCTGAGAAAACTTGCCTTTCGGCATAAATGTAAAAAACAACTTTATCAACATGAAAAGATTAATCCATTATACAAACCCTGCCCACAACAAGATTACATGCACTTACGAATGATATGACAACAACGACGGACAGTGGGCCGCCATACCCCCGAATGTAAGCACCTACAACAACAGGGACTATACGAAGACAAGCCTCCGAGAAACGGAGCTTTCCCAGCACCGAATCGTGACCCTAAGAGCGAGGATCAACGATCGTGTACCTTTACTGCGGATGAACGCAGCCCCAAGGAGGTCGATAACAAAAGTGTAGTATGTGAAATCAAAATATCAGAATGAAATCATAGCGCTATATAAAGCAGAGACATGTATGATAACAAAACTACAGTTCACAATAAACAAGCAGCCATATCAAGTCAGGGACTCACGCCCTCAAGTCATCACTCAAATATAACAATGGGTCTCACGCCCACAATATCAATCATGCCCGTGGAATACCTTCCTCACTGCCGGCAGTTTATGATATAAAAGCACCAAGGAACACACATGAACACCAGGTCCCACCTGTGCCATAATGAAAACGTACAGGGTAAGTACGAAGGCATAGCCGACTACTAACACCCACAGTACCAACAAGGTCATGAATCAGATTATAAGATCTGTCTAGGCATTCACATGATCAAAGCCGCCACTTGCCCGCAGATCTAATGCGCGCGTCTAGCCTCGAACTTTCCGCAGCTCGCATAGGCCAATCTCGTCGCCCGCATGAGGTATTCCCGCATCGAGGGTAGCTACTCCCGCGTCGCCCCGACTTCGCATCGCATGGCCACATGGACCGCATGCCCATAAAGGACGACACTAACACGAACTCTCGTAGCTCGCGTAGGCCTCGGGACTGCGTGAGGTATTCTCGAATCATAGGTCCATCGACCCGCTGAAGTCTACCCCAGACGGAGGGCCGCTTAACCCCCGGAATCATCTCAAGAGATGAGTGATGTAAAATACTAACACAACAGCTTATCGTTAAGCAACATAAGCACAACAAAGGAAAACCCCTTTACACAACATCACAAGATACTAACACACGTAGCATCCTAGCATGTTTACTTATCAATCAACAAGAAAGTATTACAAGGCTATCACAAACCAACACAATCAAGTTATACACACAAGGTACTTTAAGCTAACAAGTTCGGGTATCTACCCCTAAAGTACTTCATACATTAAATCTTTTAAAAGATCCGTTGCTTTCACATAAGTCACACAATACCCGTAGTATAAAATAGAGTGACTGTCTTTTTAAATAAACCAAAACACTTACCTTTGTAAAATCAAGTAACAACATTATTTTCCAAACGTCCAAGTTTGCCTAATTTCAAATGTTCACGTTTCTTATTTTAGAAAGGTTTCGTAGTTCATAGTCTTATTCATTTAAGAATATAATTCTCTTTAAACAATCTGAGAAACATAAGTCTTATATGTGAGTAGGATATTCTTGTTTATAACAATCTTATTACAGCAGCCGTGATCTAGGAAATATCATTTTGTCTCATCTTAGCTTCTATGCAGATGGAAGTTTCTACTGGTTTTAATAATACTTAATTAGTCAAAACATTTCCTTTTATTAACGCTGCAGTGGTTTGTCGATACACATTCTGATTTCCGAAATCAGTAAAACATTCTTAAGCCGTTATACCTAACTTCCCATAAAGCTAGTATAACTCTTAAGTTTTTCAAAACCAAGTATTACTTCTTCTTTCAAAATGATTCAAAAATCTTTTGAAATACTTCAAGTTCTTTATTAACACATAACAAGCCAGTTATAGTTCAAATCGCTTACCTTTAAAGACCACAAGTATTTTCTTACCAACATAAAGTCGTTATAACTAACTTCCCATAAAGCCGTTATAACACTTTATGTTTTAAACCAATCAAATACGTTTAGCACACGTATCGCTCACCGTACTACATAGTTCACACATATCATGCTAGAAGAGATAGGAAGAGGTTCACATACCTCGCGACGAGTATCGACTAATAGCAAAACGCCCAAGTACTTCCAACCGCTCATTACTCCTAAGCCAAGTAGATCGCGCCACACGTAGTACTTCAACCTATAAGGCCACAAGGCGCTTATTAACATTTAGATCTCATCGTAGAACATTCTACCAAAATTTGGCGACCTCCCCGCAACAACAGAAATCTCCTCCTCTATCGAGGCGGCTACCAAGCCAACCGGGGTTATCGTCTAACCCTAACCGGTACAATTCTAACCCACGGTACTACTACACAAGTTCATCGTAATACACCCCTATGTAATTACGATTCAAGATTCTTCTTTAAATTCGGGCTTAAGTCGCAAGACATCTGTAAGTATTATTCAGCTTAAGTCAAAAGACATTGCCGATAACTACGTTCAGTTCTATATATAGTATACTTCAACTATATATTCAAACAATATGTAATTTCCAATTACAATAGAGGGACAAGATAATTACCTCGATAAGCCCATAATTATCCTAGTTAAAGTCGATCTTGGGCAATCGCTTAGCTCCAACTCCGAGCGCTCGACCCGCTCTAAACCACCCTTAGAAGTTCTAACCAACTTCTACACAATACTCCAAATCGGACTATGGAGATTTTCCTAGGGTTTCGGTTTGTGACCGACGGAAGTATAATAGTATTTCTGGGC
This sequence comes from Przewalskia tangutica, assembly GCA_029844215.1. NCBI lineage: Eukaryota > Viridiplantae > Streptophyta > Magnoliopsida > Solanales > Solanaceae > Przewalskia > Przewalskia tangutica. Next base: position 37,475,206 of record CM056738.1, read on the forward strand.
ATTTTCAGATGTATAACCTTAGAATACAACAAGGTATACTACTAAGGTAATTTGGGTATTATAACAATACTTTGAGAGTATTTCTACACCACAAAGGGGTATTATACGAAAGCAACTAGGCTAGGGTACCCCACGCCACACTACTAGGAGGCGCTACTCTCTGCCAGGGGCCTCACGAAATGGGAGGAGCTCTCAAGACTTAGAGATTTTTTTGGATGAAGAAGTCTTCAAAGGGAAGGGGTATTTATAGGTCAAGTGAAGGCCAACCAATGGCCAAGATCTTGCCAAGTGCAAGGCAAGTGTAGGGCCAAGATTCACCCATGTGTCCTTGACCAACTAACACACAAAATATCCTACCAACTACACCTCTCCATTTCGTCCAATCCGAGCCCTTACGCCCGCCAATGGGGGTGCCAAGTGGCGCCTCTTGTTGGCCCAACACGCTTCGTCTCTCGGAAAAATCCGCAAAAATTAAAAATGACATAGCCGAAATTCCCTACGAAAGTCGTGGAAAGCGTTTGCCGAAAAACGACCCTAAACGGGTGTTGTGAACAAAATTAATTCGGCCAAGCCTTAGTACAAGTTCAAATTTTCTACGTACGTCCTTACGTACATACTCTGAAAATACGGGGTATAACAGATGTGGGGAAAGAAATATTGCAGAGCATTGAGGAAATCAGCAGGTTGGTAACAACAGGCGGATTGGGACATGGCTCAGTTAGCACCAAGCTATGTCACATGAGTGCGGTCCAAAAACTACCCACTGACACTCATGAGAGAAACCAATCGCCGTGTCCCGGGATAGTGCACTCTTTCCGGACCTAAGCCCCCAAAGCAGCAGACAAGACAACTAGCAGCAGCGTGCAGAGGCCGCCATGGGCGAAGATGAGCACGAAATAGGGGCTCAATATGAGGCAGACTCAGCCACCGCCAACCACAGAGCGAACCTCCAACGCCCACGATGGAGCAATTGTATCAAAATCAGATGAGGATGATGCAGACCTTGGACACAGTAGTACAAGGACCGCAAGAAACAAGGCAACAAATCAACGAGTTGAGTTCCTTGTTCAACCAATGGTCGATGCATTATCCACCGCCACCACCACCATTTTAGCCAAAGTTTGTAAGTGTCTTATTTCTTTTACTGTCTTTGAGTCTACACACATTGGGGACAATGTGTGATTTAAGTTTGGGGGTGTTTTATTTGTGTTTTATTTTCTTTGTGTCATGTTATGTGTTACTTAAGTCTTTTTGATTGTTTTTATGTTTATTTTGAGTCACCAATTTTTTTTTTTGAATTTTGAGTCATAATTGTCTGTCAAAGATCATGTATGTTGTAGTTGCTAGAAACACCTAGTGAAGTAAGGTGGAATAATGTAACGGAATTGAAGCAACTATCTAAACACCTAAGTTAGATATGCCAAAAACTCACGTAACTGCCTATTTGGAGTTTCTTGCTTGAGTTATGCATGCTAAATGATAAATACTTATGTGTTATGATTGCTTGCTATTTGAGGCGAAATAGTTAGGATATGCATGTTAGGGAGATGACTCAGGCATTTCTTTGATAGCCAATTCTTACCATTCTTTTCTATCCCGTACTTTAAAAATATCCCTAGTCAGCCCCATTGAGCCTAAATTTGAAACTTCTTCTTTGACACCCTATATTCCCACAAAATTGTACCATAAGTGAAAATATGAAATAGTGGAATACATTGTGTTAAAAAAGAGACAAAAAGAGTGAATAAGTCACAGACCCCAATACAAAAGTAATAAGAAATAGGCAAAAGCCTAAGTTTGGGGGTGCTTGTCATTATTATATACTTCACTCTCCCAAAATAAAAGAGGGGAAAAATAGAATCGAAATGAAGAAAAGAACAAAAAGAAAAAGGGAAATACTGAAAAGCTGAAGAGCTTATGGTACACGAAATGAGCCTAAATTGCCTATTTTTTTCTACATATACCTAAGCCTACATTACAACCCTTAAAAGTCCTGAAGATCTCTTTTGTGCATATCCAGAATTAGTGGAGAATAGCAAGTAAGCATGCCATAAGATTTTTGAATTTATATGCATGATCTAGTATATTGACTTCCATTAAAGCATGATGAATAGGAGTTTGCGAAATATCTAGCTTAATGTGCTGAAATGTCATGTTATATGTTCCTGCATATTATTTTGCTAACCTTCATGTTTTTCTAGTTAACACTAATGCAGCAAAAGTAATCAATGGCAGTGAGTCTTTTATTCTCGTTTCTTTGAGTCTTTTATTTTATTTTATTTTCTATCTTTGCTCGAGGGCGAGCAAAGGTTAAGTTTGGGGGTATTTGATCGGTGTATTTTATATACACCTTTTGAGTCAGTTTTAGTTAGTCTTTTGTCCCGTTTTGCACATATAAGTGTCGTATTAGGATAGTTTTTCTTTCTTTTGAGTCAAAATGGTTAAAATGGCCAAATGGCGGAAAAGGAGCAAAAAGAGGGCAAAAGAGGAGATGCCAGAGCTGGAAACAGAGAAAGTGGCGAACGAGGGTAAAATCAGACTTAGCCGCGGCCTCGCACTGATCAGCATGGCGCCACTATTCGAGAGGATGCGAAGACTTAGCGTCGCGGCTCGCATGCCAGATGAGGCCGCGCGCCTAAACATCCGAGAAGCTACAGAGTTGCAGCCGCGGCACTCGCATGCCAGATATCGGCCGCGCGCCAAAACACCGATGGATTGCAGAACTCCGGCCGCGCGCTGTCTGCAGGCGCGCGCCGACGCGGAAAAATTAGGTCTTTTGACGAAATTCAGGCCAGCTGAAGGAAAAGAGGAGGCGGTTTTCACTATAAAAGGAGAACTCTAGCGCTTTTAAGGGTTCCTTCTTGCACAACACAAGACTTTTGCTTGGAGATTGGATACCATTAGTTTAGTAATTTATTTTCCTTTCTTGTTCTTTATTTCTATTTTGTATGATGAACATGGAATTAGTTCTTGTCATGACAATGGCTAGAACTAATTCTCTTATAGGCTTTCCATGTTGAATTGCTAGAAACTTATGTTATAAATTAATGCATGCTTATGGTTATTTTTCTTATTGAGATCTATCCAATAATTGAGTTGAATTCTTGGTAATTAATTGACAACTAATTATCACTATATGATTTCTAATCGATTCAAAGGGGGATTGTGAATATGCTGTAAGTTGGGTAGACATTCTTGGATTGGGGATGAAAATACCTAAATTATTTATGTAGCGTTGATGAGAGGCTTAACAACCCTAATTTTGCGCATTGTGCGTGACGGTCAACTGGCTTTTTGTTCTTAATCCTCCTATAGAGTTATCCTTATCACCGAAAGGTAGGTAAGGTGCGATACTGGGGTTGAGTGTTTATATAACCTAACGGAGTATAAAGCGATTTCAGAAACTGCTTTCTCCAAAAGAAGAATACCATAAGTTAATGCATTAGTAAGTAGCATAAGCGGATAGTAAGGATACATGGAAGCCCTATTCTCATCATCACTGAAGTAAACCCTTTTAGTTAAATAGCTTTTATAATCCTTAGTTATAAACAACAAATCTAAATATCAATTTACCAAATAGATACCAAAAAATAGATAGTTGGTAATTGAACCCTAATCCTTGAGGACGATATTCGGTCTTATCAAGACTATACTACTTGTCACGATAACGTGCACTTGCGTTTAAAGTGTGTGCATCTTACCGCGCATCACAAATCTACGGAATATGCAAATGCCACAACCCCGGGGAATGACCCCGTAATGAACAATATATCACTAGCACAATCGGCTATCATACATAACATAAGCACTACCAGTTTATCATACATAACATAAGCACTACCGGCTTATCATACATAACATAAGCACTACCGGCTTATCATACATAACATAAACACTACCGGCTTATCATACATAACATAAGCACTACCGGCTTATCATACATAACATAAGCACTACCAGCTTATCATAATTATCATAAGCAAGTTAAGAAATCCCCTAACTTCTTATTAGCTTTGATCATATACACTCTCATTTTAGTTTACTTAAGGCACTAACATGTCATTATAAAATCCGGAAATTTAACCCAAAGTACCACAAACTTCTATTCTTTTAAAATGACTCTTTTTCATATAAAACTTCCAAGATACTAATAACCGTAGTATCAAGTCATATCTACTTTTCATAACAAGTCACAATACCTTTTAGAACTACATTTAAAGACTTCTAAATCAAGTGACTTTTTACTTTAAAACTTTAAGCAATTGATGCCTTCAAATCAATTTGTCATTCTTCCTTTCAAGTCATTTTATCTTAATTTACATTGCTAGAGTAAACCATCCTTTTAACTTTCCATAAATCTATTATAACCAACTTCTCATAAAGCCGTTATACTAACTTTATGCTTTAGACACTTACATTCTTCTTTATAACCAAGAGACTTATACTTTCAAAACCAAGTATCATATACTTTTAAAATACTTCAAGTCTTTTAACTTTAGAATAGCTCAAGGAATCAATACTTTCCAAATCAAGTATTCTATACATTTTCAAGTCAAGAAATCCTTGTTTACCTTATTGGAATAAACCATTCTTTTTACTTTCCATAAAGTTATTAACCAACTTTATGCTTTTGAAACCAAGGCATTTCTATCCTTTAAAAACAAGTCAAGGATATCAAATGAAACTAAATTCATTTAAATCTCGTACGTCTATCGTACTATACATTTACAACTACTCATGCTCAAGAGATAAGAAAGTTTCACATACCTCTTCGGTTCAATCCATTTGCTAAGTCCAATATGTCGTACGTATATGTCAACCTATAATGACCATAATACGTCTATTAACTTCTAACTTCAAACGTAGAATATTCTAAGTGCAAAGTCACTAAATTCTACGGAAAATCGGACAGCACTTCCTTTGTTTCTACATACTTTTCCACCTTTTTCAAGGTCCGAAATCAATAACCAAACGCCACATTTAAGGCTCAACAATTCAGTTAACCAAAGGGGGTTACACGCCTTAACAGGACGTGTAAAATTCTTCCCCACAATTAATACCAAGTAGCTCAATAGACAATGTCATTCTCAGCTAAATAGGTGCAACAACATAATATCATTTCCAATTCCTTCTCAATCCAATTTGTTAAGTCTAACATGTTATATAGTTGTAAACAATTTTAACAACTATAATTCCTTCTTTATATAACATGCGACGACTAAAACTAATAACCAAATCGAATTACAATCTTAAGGTTAAACATGCAACTTTCGGATTCCATCCAAATATTTCATAACATTCAATCTCCATATATATATCTCATGCTTGCATAATATATATATGACTAAAACAATAAGTAACCTTTAATCACTTAAGAGGACAAAGTTTTTACCTTGATAAGCCCAAAATAGTCCAACAATCTCGCCCACTTTAGCCCTCTTTCTGAAACTCTTCTTCCCGCTAAAATCACCTCTACGGACCCCCTACAAGCTCGCCAACATATTTCCTTCTTGTTGTCATAGTGTTGTGTAATCGACCTTAGCATTATTGCATATTTGTTTTCTTACAACAAGATAGCAGTTGTCACTTGTTCTTGTACCTGTCATGACACATATATTTGCTTTATTCGTAACTTTATAGGCATTCTTATTAGATTTGACCTCAAGATTGTGCGCTACTTCAGCCTTAACTACAACTACATTACGCAAGCCCCGCCATCACACAATTAACTAATACTAATTAAATTAGCCATTAAGCCATCAACACGTAAGACATTTCTTAAGGCTGGAAATCCAGGAACATCCAAAATCCTTTTTCTAATTAATTTGCTTTTACTGTCACCTCCATAAGTCACGTTTTCTCCATTGAATGACACATAGTTCTTTAGAAAACCTTTTATACTTGTCATGTGGCGAGAACATCCACTAGCAAAGTACCAAGAACCTGCAATGTTAGTTCTTAATGCAGTTATAACAACATTACCTGTTACATCCTTTTTAGGAACCCAAACTCTCTTAAAATATTTTTTACATTTTGGCTCAAAAATGTTGCTTCGATTATTAACTGGATTGCTGGACAATATTTTCGGCAACATTTTACTCACAAAATTTTGAAGTTTGAAACAATATGGTTTTATGCGTCCAGTGGAGTTATAATGATGACACATAAACTTCATATTCTTTGACATATATGAAAACCTATTATTCATCCCTTTTTCTTTTACAAAACATAATTTCTCATTTTTTATAAAATAGATTAGAGCATATGGTTTTAAGAGAGTTTTCGTACCCAATTCTTGCATGTGAAGGTTTACTAAAGTTGAGTATATCATCCAATTTCAAAGTCCCCATTTTGAGCTTACAGAAGGTTGCTTCAGCTAAATCCAATTTTGCACGGATCTTACCAAATTCTATATCATTTTTCGTAAGTGCAACCTCAAGTCGGGTTATCGTGCCTTTTAATACTAAATTCTCATGAGTTAAAGATTTTACCTTTTTGTCAAGTTGCAGGGATTTTATGATTAAGGCTTTATAAATACTTTGTAATTCATTAATCATATCATCTTTGCATTCAACTTGATCCATGCAATCAGCCTCACTAACATAAATAGAACCACTAAAGGAATTAACATCAGAGTAGTTAAAGAATTCACACATTTAGGATGTCGATGAGGATGTTGATATCGATGCTGATGTTGGAGAAAATGTTGTGGCATCTGAGATAACATTGTATACAATATCTTCATTATCCGATAAAGACTGTTTGAAAACAGTGACCAACATTTCTTGTGTTTTAATTTCACGATGGTCTTCCTCTTCTCCTTCATCATCACTAAGGGAAACCTATAGGTTCTTACCAAATTTTCTATGAGTGTTTGCACATTCGTTAGCATAGTGAGACCAACCCAAGCATGTATGGCACTGCACAGACTCTAGTTGTTTGAGATCAAATTTGGTACTATCTGAGTTGGTTCTTCTTAGTTGATTTCTTTTTTGTACATTTGAAAGGAATCTAGTGGGCTTTTGATTGAAGACTTGGTTTTGGTGCTCTTTAGATTTAGATTGATTTCTCTCATTGTTGAACTTCCTCACCATCGAATTGTATTTTCGAGTGAGTAAGGTAACATTTGCATCATCACCAATTTCTTCAATGTTCTCATCCTCTTCTTCGATTTGACTCTCCGAGGATTGAACTTGAAGTGCCACATTCTTGTTTTTATACAATTCCTTTTGATTCTCAATGTTCATCTCATAAGTTTTGAGAATGCTCATAAAAGTATGAAGGTCCATTGTGGCAAGATTGTGAGCTTCTTCAATAGCACAAATCTTTAAATTGAACTTTTCAGGAAGAGAATGGAGAGTATTTTCAACAAGTTGAGTATTGGTTAATGGTTCACCAAGCACTTGACATTCATTTTAGATGTCAATCAACTTTTCAAAATAAGATTTAATAGCATCCGCTTCTTCCATCCTTAAACATTCATATTTACTCATGAGCATGCGTAGCTTTGTTCTATGAACGCTTGAGCTACCTTCAAAATGAATTTGTAAAGTATCTCATGCATCCTTATCCGTGGGGAAGCTTTGAATGAGTTTGAACATATACATATCAACCCATCCAAAAAATTATATTTAAGGCTTTTTCGTTAAAGTTAGCATTATTGGTTTCTTCTGTAGTCCATTCGGATTCAGGTTTAAAAAGAATGTCACTTTCCTCATTCGGTAGCAACATTGGAACAACATACCCATTGGTTATAGATATTCATGCCCTAACAAAAATTTATTTGATATGAGAACGTAGGCGAATCTTTCAATAAGCATAATTTGATTCATCTAAAATAGGAAGTCTACCAATAATTAGATTTGTCAGATCCATAGTTTATGACAACAGGACCAAATATTTATTGTGTTAAGTGTTGGCTCTGATACCACTTGAAGGGGGCTATGGAACAATAAAAACAAAATAAAATAAACTCGAATGCCAATTATGTTTCTGAATGTTGGAAATTATGTTATCAGCTTCGGTACCATGTTCTTCTACTTCAAATCAACCTAATAAAAGACGTGGTTTCTGATGCTAGTGTTCAAGGCCTTATAATATTTAGTGGTTCAACTTCTTCATTAGTTAGCGAATTTGATGTTTATATTTTGCAGAGTGTTGTACCGTACCAATCAATTGTCAATGAAGATGGATGTGAAGACTTGCTGAGATACTGGAGGGAGAATGCAAAGACATTTCCGACATTATCAAAGATGACCCAAGATGTGTTAAATATTCAAGTGTCAACAACAGCGTCTGAAAGAATTTATTCTGCTGAAAGATTTCAAATAGGAGAGCACATACACTCATTGGCGGGAAACAATTTTGAGATTGCAGTTTTATTCAGATATTGGATTAGAGCAGAGCGTAGAATGTGCGGTCAACTGGAGATCAACGAAGAAGACGACTACAACTACAACAAAATCTTGTCTAATGGAACAAGAAGTGACGTCAAACAATTTGACCAACAACTTCCAATTCCAACCGAAGATCCTCAAGACATTGTGAGGAAATTAGAAAACATATGGTTAACTATGTAATTTTTTTAATGTCAATTTTACTATGTGATTTTCAACTTTTGAACAATGAAACAAAGTTGCAATTTTAAAATTGTATTACAAAAAATCAGATTTTTATTGAATAATATAAGAGGCACAAAAACAGTCTTGGGATATTTTTATTACACTATCTTGTTCAATTATTTAAGTATTTAAATATTATTTTTTAAAACTAAATGTCTAAAAAAAACAAATCCCGCAACCCGACCCATTCCGTCCCGTCCCATCATTCGGCAGGATGTGCGATGGGACGGGACCTCTTCCCATCCCGCCTATCCCAGCCCACCATTCTCGTCGGATCCCAGTCCCGACCCCATCCCATCGGATCCCGACCTGCCCCGTTGTCCACCCCTAGTTCGTACTATCATTTTTTATGCCTCCCCCCCCCCCCCTTCCTTTTGGGTTTATGTTGTCAAAATGACTGAATATATTCTTAATATTTTGCCTACACATACCGTACAAAATTGGACACCCACCGAAATTTTATTCCGTCGGATCCCCTCTTATGATTTCCTACGGATTTTTGGTAGCCTATGTTATCCAAATCTAGCCTCCACGACCCCTCATAAACTGGCACCCCGCACCACCTCATGTGTCTTCCTAGGTTTCCTATCCAATCATAGGAGTTATTTGTGCTATGACTTGTCTTCTCGTAAAATCCTCGTGTCTCGCCATGTCACGTTTAATAAATCAATCTTTCTATTTGCAAACATCCAAAAATTCCAAAATACGAATTATACCTCTTTAGACGAGTCTAAGGCGTCCTCTCTTATCTACCATGCTCTACGTCACAACACCAATCCCACTATTCCGGCAGTCACACCTACAGTTCTGATAGCCACACCCACTACCACTGCAATGTATGTCACATCCACTCCCAACCAAGTTACCATCGATCCCATCACGGCGACCCTCCACTCGTCAATGTCGCTCCAATCCAACCATTCCCCATCACCGTCATTGCGATCATACATTATTCCTGGCAACCCCCCAGACACTGGTGCCACATCGGTGCCACAATCCCACCACCTACATCCACCATCACCAGTCACCCACACCACCGCTAGAAACCCAAGCCCACAATCCTCTCATCAAAGAAACCCGTACCCCAACTTGATTTTACCTCTATTAATACATCAGTCTCCGGACCCTACCCAACCCCCACCCACTACCTTCGAGTCACCAACTACTATCGACTCACTCAACCCATCGCCAATCAGTCTCGATTACCCGACATACACTGTCCATCCATCCACTACCGACACAATCTACTATCAGACCTCGACTCACACCCGTACCCAACCTGCCCATGTCCCCACACACAAAATGGAAACCCGTGATCAATATGGAATTTTCAAACCCAAATTCCACTTTAACCTATCCACCCAAACTATATCCCCAATTCCCAAAAACCCAAAAATAGCCAAAACTTGACCCAAAATGGAATGTGGCCATATGTGAGGCATTTAATGTTTTAACAAAATAGCATACTTGGGATTTGGTTGCTAGACCGGATGGGTTGAATGTGATCTAATGCATGTGGCTATTTCGGCACAAAGTTAGAGATAGTGGTGACCTAGAAAGATATAAAGCGATACTTGTGGCTAATGGTACTAATCAGCAGAAGGGTATTGATTGTGGTAAGACGTTCAGTCCGGTTGTTAAACTGGCTACCATTCGCACAGTTTTGAGAATTGCTATGGGTAAGCATTGGTTAATTCATTAGCTTGATGTAAAGAATGCATTTTTACACTGGGATTTGAAAGAAATTGTTTACATGCACCAGCCGTCAGACTTTGTACATCCGCAGGATCCTCATTATGTATGACATCTGCGTAAGTCATTAAATAGTTTGAAATAGGCCCCCAGAGCATAGTATGATCGTTTTATCCAGTACATTATGCAGATTGGATTTGTAAACAGCATGTGTGATACTTTTCTCTTTACATTTCATCAAGGTAGTAACATTGCTTATTTTTTGTTATATGTGGATAATATTGTTCTTACTGCCTCATTTGAAGTTTTGAAAAAAGAGACCATACTGACTTGGGGAATCTGAGTTATTTCTTAGGGATATCAGTGACTAGATTTACAGATACTATGTTTCCGTGTCAGCGTAAGTATGTAGAGGAAATTATGTACAGGGCTAAAATGGCGAACTGCAAGATCATGCCTACTTTGGTTGTCTCCAAATCAAAGCTCAGTATTGTTGACGGTGATCCGGTGTCCGATCTCACTCGTTATAGAAGCCTTGCAGGTGCACTTCAGTATCTTACTTTCACCCAACCTGATATTGCTTATGTTATACGGTAAGTGTGTTTATTTATGCATGCCCCCAGGGAGCCTCATTTCACTGCTCTTAAACGTATCATTCAATACGTTAAGGGCACAATTGATTACGAATTTCATCTATACCCCTCTACACTGATCAGGTTGCTATCATACGTTTTGAAGCTCGAGTGTCCCTTGTGTAAGGTGTCTATGGTGTACTGTGATAACATATCTGCGATATATTTATCTCATAATTTGGTTCAGCATCAGAGAACCAAGCACATTGAGATGGATATATATTTTGTTTGTGAGAAGGTTGTTATGGGTCATGTTAAGGTGTTGCATGTGTCTTCTTCGTATAAGTATGCAGATACTTTCACCAAAGGACTTCCTAGACAACTATTCCTCGACTTCAGATCCAATCTCAGCGTCCGACCTCCTCCCGCTCCGATTGAGGGGGTCTATTAGTGAATATTAGAATTTATTCACCATATGTTTTGTAATTATTAGTAGTGTATAATTATGGTAGATATATGATCCTTATTGAATTAGGATTCAACATTGTACACACTATATATACTTGTATTAATGAGAAAGAGTCCACAAGGGAGATTAATACAATCTTACATTAATCTTAATAGAGAAGTGTTTGCCTTTGTATATCATCAGTGTAACACATCTAAAGATTAACAACCCAAAAACTTCAGAAAATTAAACTTCGCCTTGCACCGAACGTTGCATTCTTACACGTCAGGAAATGATTATAAACTAAATCTGGAAAAGAATTTTTCCTTAGGTTACAGCTTTACGTAGTTGCCTTTGTAATTTTTTTGCTCACTGCTTAACTACAAGTAATATCTTACGCTCATCTGCAGAACCCCTCGGTTTTTTCTACAAAATCTGAGTCTCTCTTCTCTTCCAAAAAATCCTCCCTCATAAATTTCCTTCTCCGAATCTTTATGTTTTATTCACCATGACTGATAAAAACATGTTTCATCCTGCCCTCACAGTATCCAACATCAAGAGCGTCCTTCCTATTGTTCTTGATCTAGAAAATGTCCAATATGGGACGTGGGCGGAATTATTTATGATCCATGATATGGCACATCAAGTTTTTCACCACATCATCCCTCTCGCTTCTCCTACGGATGGTGATACGGCGTCTACGATGGTTGTGCCCACCAAAGCAGTCGATCCAGACTTATGTGTCATGCTTGATGCAAAGGTTCTCCAATGGATTTATGTCACTATCTCCTTGGACCTTTTTACATATGATTATGGAAGCCAAATCCACAGTTATGGAGGTGTGGAATCGATTGTGTGATATCTTCCAAGATAACAGTCATTCTCGCATTTTTATACTTGAGCAGGAATTTTCTCAAGTTGTTATGGAGAATTTTCCTAACGTTTATTTTTATTGCAAACACATCAAGGACTTGGCAGATCAACTTCACAACGTAGGTGCTCCTGTTAGTAATAGTCGTCTCATTCTTCAGATGGTTGTCGGTCTGTCTGAGGCCTATACAGGGGTTGCTTCGGTTATTCGTCAAAGTAACCCCCTGCCAGAGTTCTATCAAACCCGCTCCATGCTCACTTTGGAAGAAACGAGTTTGGCTAAAAAGACGTCTATCAGGGATAGCCCCGTCGTCATGATGACTGTTTCAAATTTTCCCCCTTCCAATCACGTCAACGTGACCCAAAATCACAACAGCGGTAGTGGTAAGAAGAGCCAAAATCGGAAAAATAATGGCAAACAACGCGGCGGAGAGTTATGGTCATAAAACTTTGTCTCCTCCATATCCACCACTTATCATGAAAAATACCCTTCATGCCCCAAAACTGATTAAAAATTTGGTGTATGTCCGTAAATTCACCACTGATAATTGGGTTTCTATTTATTTTGATCCGTTTGGGTTTTCTGTAAGGGATTTCAAGCCGGAGAGTCCTCTCATAAGGAGTGACAGTAGGGGAGACCTTTATCCAATCACACTGAGTCTCAGTTTCTCGAGTCAAGTCATGCCATCTACTTTTGCAGCTCTTGTTCCTTCCTTGTGGCATGCTCATCTAGATCATTCGGGGTCGTCTATTTTATCTACTTTAGATAGAAATAAGCTTATTTCTTGTAAGGGTATGTGTAGTACTCTGAATTGTCAATCTTGTTCTCTAGAAAAAATTGTTAAGTTATCATTTGTAGCCTCGAGTTCTCACACTTCTATGCCATTTGATATTATCCATAGCGATTTATGGACCTCTCCCGTTCTTAGTTCTATGGGTCATCATTATTATGTTTTATTCTTGGATGATTATTCTAAATTTTTATGGACATTTCTAATAGCGAAAAAATCCCAAATTTTTTCCATCTTCGTCAAATTTAAAGCCTTCATTAGAACTCAATTCGAACGGAAAATCAAGAACATTCAATGTGATAATGGCAAATAATATGACAATAGGGAGTTTCGGGAGTTGTGTGCTCACAATGGGATAAATTTTTATTTTTCTTGTCCTCATACATCTTTACAAAATGGAAAAGCTGAACGGAAAATTCGTACCATTAATAACATTATCCGCACCTTATTGGTTCATTCTTCCGTCTCTCCGCTATTTTGGCATCATGCTCTCCAAATGGCTACAGATCTACTTAATATTCTTCAATCTAAAGGTTTGACATATTCCTCCCCTCTTTAAGTATTATACAATAAGACTCCTTCGTATTCTCATCTTAGGGTCTTTGGATGTTTATGTTATCCACTATTTCCATCCACCACAATTAACAAACTTCAGACACGTTCTACCCCTTGTGTGTTTTTGGGTTATCCGTCAAATTACCGTGATTACAAATGCATTGATTTGTCCTCTAAATGAATCATTATTAGTCGTCATGCTATCTTTGATGAGTCACAATTTCCATTTTCTAAAGTAGAGACTCACGTGCCTAGTTCATATGATTTTTTAGATGATGTTATCTCCCCCTATCTTATTCGTCATTTTTCAGATACAAGTCTCGACCCATCGTCAGTGCCGCGGCCCCTTAGGGGAGGTGCCGCGGAGCCTATCGTCCAGTGTCCAACCTTGTTAATTACCATCGTCAGCGCCACGGCACCAACATTCCAGTAGTCACTGGAACTAAGGCGTTCTGGCCCTGGGTACCGGCGTCGCGGCGCCTACGACGGAAATTTACTAAATTAGGCCAGCAGGCCCACTGCCTGATGGCCAGTCCGTACCGTCTTCCAAAAATTCCCAAAATTCACTCAATCCAGCCCAGAGTCATAGTCCAATCACTCGCAGTCAACGGAGTATTTTTTAACCAAAAAGACATTTTAATTTGAATTCTAATATTCTTAGGTCACCCTTACCTCGTTATCCTGTGTCTGCCTTAAATGAACCTAATTGGAAATTTGCCATGACCTATAAATATAATGCTCTTATTGATAATAAGATGTTGGAGTTGGTACCCCGTCCATCTGGTGTTAATATTATTCGGTCTATGTAGATTTTTGCTCATAAGGAGAATTCTGACGGTTTTTTTGCAAGACATAAGACAAGGCTTGTAGGTGATAGTAAGACTCAGCATGTTGGTATGGATTGTGGTGAGACATTTAGCCTAGTGGTTAAGTCGACTACCATTCATACTGTGCTCAGCTTGGCTCTTTCAAAATCGTGGTCCATTAATCAGCTAGACGTAAAGAATGCATTTTTACATGGTGATCTCAAGGAGACAATCTATATACATCAGCCCTTGGGGTTTAGAGATACTAGATATCCTCATCATGCATGTTGTTGAAGAAGTCATTGTATGGGCTTAAGCAGTCTCCACGGACTTGGTATAAGAGGTTTGCTGACTATGTTTCGACTTTGGATTTTTCTCACAGCAGGTCTGATAATTCGTTATGCATATATCATCGTGGTTCTTTGATGGATTATATACTATTAAATGTGGATGATATTATCTTGACTTCCTCTTCTGATGTTTTGCGAAAGTCTATTATGATAATGCTCAGTTCTGAGTTTGTCATGAAAGACTTGGGCCCTTTGAGTTATTTTTTGGGGATTGCTATCACTCGTCATGCAGGTGGATTGTTCTTATCACAGATGAAGTATTCAGCAGAGATCATTGAGGGTTGGGATGTCATCATGTAAGTCCACTTCTACTCCAGTTGATACTAAACCCAAGTTGGGTGCTGCAACTGGCTCTTCCTATGAAGATCTGACCCGCTATCGTAGTCTTGTAGGTGCCCTTCAGTATATTACGTTCACGCAACCTGATATTATATATGTCATACAGTAGGTGTGTTTGTTTATACATGATCCCAGAGTTGAACATATGAATGCGCTCAAACGCATTCTTAGGTACATTCAGGGAACACTTGATTATGGCTTGCATTTGTATCATTCGTCGACATCTACACTAGTCTCCTATACAGATATTGATTGGGGTGGTTGTCCTAACAACAGACGGTCTACGTCTAGCTATTGCATATTTTTGGGTAATAACTTGGTCTCATGGTCTGTCAAGCGACAATCCACGCTATCACGCTCAAGGGTAGAGGCCAAGTATCGAGGAGTAGCCAATGTGGTCTCTGAGTCATATTGGTTACGCAAGTTACTTTTACAGCTTCATTATCCTATTGAAAAGGCTACCTTCGTGTATTGTGATAATATAAGTTTCATCTACCTTTCTGAGAATTCAGTTCAGCACCAACGTACTAAACACATAGAGATGTATATTCACTTTGTTCGAGAAAAAATAGCTAAAGGACAAGTACGCGTCTGTCATGTCCCTTCCAGATATCAAATTGCAGACATCTTTACAAAGGGTCTTCCCTCGGTCCTTTTTGAAGATTTTAGAGACAGTCTCAGCGTACGAATACCGCCCTCTATTGTCACGCCCTTTTCCACCACGACATTATTCTCAGCGAATCCTGCTTACTGTTAGAAATAAAATAAAAATAAAAGGTGCTAAAAGCTAAAAGGGTGCTAAAATATGCAAAAAAAAAAAGGAATGCTAAAAGGTTCGCGGAATTGAAATGGATGACAATGACATTCCGTCCTATTTTATTTTCTAGGAATTTCCAAGGAAGAGACGCGGTGGATATGGATGCGGATCTTCATGATGAGTCTCTTAATGAGACTCTTCGTTGCTCCAATATATGTCATGCAAATAATAAGAAAAGAAAAGGATTAGTATATATCCAAACTTATCAATAATGTTAATAAATAAAATACTTATGATCTTAAACATGTACGTAATTCAATTTATGTTCAACTATATCAACCCACGTATGAAAATGACAAATCCAAGATAAAAGCCCAACGTCCTTCACCCTCTATGCTAGGCTCTAGAAACCACACAGTGGGGTGGGCAGAAACAAAGGGAAACAAACCAAAACGACGTTTCAAATTTAAAAGGAATATCAATCAACCTAAAATATATATGATCAGATGACCTTAATATGCATGGGTATGCGAAATACATTATGTACACCGGAAGTATACATGTGCAGAGGACTTTGATATACCGAGCGTATACCAGAATCTACATACATCATATACTTGGGTGTTTCTGGAGCAAACAAATAATCTAACACTAGAAGGGATGAGCAGACTTCAGATATGACAAGAAGAATGGAGCAATTCGCACAACTATGGGCCAATGTAGTTAAGGAATTTAAACAACCGCAGGGGATAGGAAGAACACGCCAATAAGGACGTCAGGGGCAGATTTCTAAGTATACAGAACAGGTATATGTAGAGACCAAATGTGAGATGCAAACAAAGGCTATAACTTAGTTCAAATGAAACAATTTCCAATCATTTATGAGGCCAGTTCTACTTGTTCCATAAACCTGACTCTTAAAGCCCTAGATAGATAGTTTCATAATCTATAGTGTTTCAAGCTCAATATGGACACCACATAAGGTCTAAACTCAATGAAATATACCAGAACAAGTGCATATAAACTATGAAATATACGAGACAACACCGGGATAGTGATATCAAACGAATTTAAGAGTGAAAGGGTGATAATTTTACATTCTCCGGGCAGCGAACCGAGACAGCATACCA
Organism: Przewalskia tangutica; assembly: GCA_029844215.1. Classification (NCBI taxonomy): domain Eukaryota; kingdom Viridiplantae; phylum Streptophyta; class Magnoliopsida; order Solanales; family Solanaceae; genus Przewalskia; species Przewalskia tangutica. The sequence continues at coordinate 37,492,137 of CM056738.1, forward strand.
AGTCGTCACCACTCGGAAGATTTGTTGCTATGCGATTTGCAATGGAAATAAGCTTTTTATGATTTTGCTTTTAATATTGCTAAGGTTTGTTTATGATAAACAGAAAATGAGTTTCTGGATATGAGAGTCGCGGTCCTAGACCTTTAATTTTTGGATTCTTCTCTAATGTTTTACTCTGTCTTTTTTCTAATTTTTTGATGATTTTTCTTCCTCTGTGTGTTTTTTATGATGCTTATCGATTTTCGCTGGATCGATCGATGCCTTTGCTGTGTAAATTGGTTTGGATTATATAGCCTTGATTTGACTTTTGATTTATGGTAAGTTTGAAGGTGATTTGGGTTGCTGATTTCGAATTACTTTAACCATAAATGAGGCATTTTTGGTATTGATTTGGTGGACTATTTTTGGACTGGTTCTATGTGCTGATTTTGGTATGAATTGATTATGAAATTTTAGAGGAGAATCCGCCCAAGATCTTGGACGACAACTTGGAAGAGTAGGCATAGTTATGGTAAGTTTGGAGGATGGTTTAATAGGTGTGAGTACGTGGAGGCGGCGGCTGGTGGGAGTATTAGGGTTGTGTATATGTTTAGGTTTTAGAAGAGAGGGTGAAGGCTGATATGAAATATGGGTATTGGGATGAGAGGAGCTGGGCTGCGGGCTATGGACGAATGGGCTGGTGAGGGTAGTATTTTAAGTGTTTTAATAGTAGGGGTTTAAATTATAATATTTGTAAAAAAATTTGAGTATTAATAAATGCGGATTTTATATTTAAAGATTGCTTAATGCTTTATATAAGTGTGATGTCATTATTAAATTATTTATTTATGTATGTATATGTTTATATATGAGTGTATTTAAAAATTATTTTGCGGTGTTTATAATTGTTTAATTTATTGATTATTATTGGGAGAGAGGGTCAAAATTGGGTGTTAACAACTTATCTTTTTTTTACTAGAGATGATGGAAGATTCTACAGACAGAAACGTTGACTTATAGTCAATTTTGTCTCGGTCGTCTGAATTAGAACAAAGATTAAGAAATGTAATGGCAAATGCCGATTCAAAAAACATGTTCTAGTGTCGAATTATGATGACACTGGGACGTGGTGATAGAAACTGACACTGGATCGTTAGTGTCTGAAACTAAAGGTGGGGCTGACGCAGATTTAAAATTGTCCCAGTGTCGAATTATAATGACACTGGGCTACCGTGATGGTAAACCACTAAAGGCGGGCTGACGCAGATTTAATATTTTATCCCAGTGTCAAATTATGATGACGCTGGATCGTGGTGATAGAAATTGACACTGAATTATTGGTGTCTGAAACTAAAGGTGGGGTTGACGCAAATTTAAAATCTTGTCCCAGTGTCGAATTATGATGACACTGGATTATAAGTGGGCTAACACAGATTTTAAAAAAAATTGTCCCAGTATCGAATTATGATGACACTGGGGTTACTGGAAAGTGGATCGACGCTCGAGGCCGCTTCTTCTCTTTGGTGGAAAGACTGGCCCCCCAACAAATTGTCTCAGTTAGCTGTAAGAGAAAATCCACGTTGCGCTCCTGCTCCTGCATGCTAAAGCTCAAGAAAAAATTAGTGCAAAAATGTTAAGGCAACAAATGATAAAGTATGGATATATAAGCAATATGATTCTGAGAGTAGAGATGTTATCCTGGGTAGCGTGCTGGCGATGCTGTTGGCGGTGTCCTTGTGTTAATGTGGTGTTGTCAATGCTGAGATGTCATCTTTGCGTGGACATGATGTCATTGTGAATGCGGATATGTTGTCCTTGCATAGACGTGCTGCAACTGATCCTGTAAATTGAGGATCTTGTAGGCTAAAGCTCAAGAAGAAGTTACTGCATAACTGTTAAAATGATAAAGCATGAATATAAGAAATATGATCAGGTGGGTAGGAATATCGTCTTATGTAATGAAATGTCGACGTTGTTGATAGCGTCATTATGTTGATGTGATATTGTAAATGCTGAGATGTGCTGAATGGTGCGAATGCTGAATGTTGTGAATGTTGATGTCATCCTTGCACGAACTTGCTGAATGCTGCGAATGTTGATGTCGTCTCTGCATGAACTTTCCAGATGTTGTGAATGTTGATGTTATCTGCATGCGGACTTCGCGATCTGCGAATGCCGATGTAGTCTGCGCGGACTTCTTTGGATCTTTGTGAATGCTGATGTCGTCTCTGCACGGACTTGCTAGATGTTGCGAATGCTGATATAGTCTCTGCATGGACTTGCTGGATGCTGTGAATGCTGATGTAGTCTCTGCACGGACTTACTGGATATTGTGAATGCTGATGTCGTCTCTGCACGGACTTGATGGGTGCTGCGAATGCTGATGTCGTCTCTGCACGGACTTGCTGGATACTGTGAATGCTGATGTAGTCTCTGCACGGACTTGCTGGATGTTGCGAATGTTGATATCGTCTCTGTACGAACTTGATGGATGTTGCGAATACTGATGTAGTCTCTGCACTGACTTGTTGGATGCTGTGAATGCTGATGTAGTCTCTGCACGGGCTTGCTGGATACTGCGAATACTGATATCATCTCTACACGGACTTGCTGGATGCTGCGAATGCTGATGTAATCTCTGCACGGATCTGCTTGGTGCTGCGAATGCTGATGTCGTCTCTGCACGGACTTGCTGGATGCTGCGGATGTCATCTCTGCACGGACTTGCTGAATGTTACGGATGCTCCTATAAATCGAGAATTTGCATGGATTGCAATGATGTCTTTGATGCATTTGTGAACCGCACGAGTTGCAATGATGTCTTTGATGTATTTGTGAACCGCATGAATTGCAATGATGTCTTTGATCTGGGTGTTATGTGTTTGTGAACCGCATGGATTAAAATGTGACTCTATGACCGAGATTATTCGCTGGACTTTGTTGCGGAATTTGAACTTTGATTGTTGCTGGGTTTTTTCTGCTTCTGCTACTCCTGCTAATGTGAAATTTGAACTTTGATTGTTGTTGTCTTTTCTGCTTCTGCTACTATTATGAATTGTGGAATGCTATCTCTTCTGCTTCTGCTGTAGAATTTTAATTGTTGATGTTTTTTCTGCTTATGATGTTTCTGCTGTTATATTTTCTACTTTTGTTAATATGAAGAATCTGTGTTCAAAGAAAACTTATGAGTTTTCGGGGGGGGAGTCGATTCGTATTGACTCTGCAGGTTCGACCCTTTGATATTTTCACGTCTGGCTTATTTGGACCTGTAATCCCTGTCTGGTTTCCTGCCTTGGCTAATTATTAACTATTGCTTGTGACAAAGTGAGTATTTTGATAACATTTTCTGTCGGATTGGCTAAATGAACATTTTATCAAAATTGTCCCAGTTTTAACTTTAAAACATGCGAGGGTGCTTGGTTTAAAACGAGACTCTTGGGGGGTTGTTTGTCTATCCTACCAAAAGTGTGTATTTTGTTATTTTGAAACAAAGAGGGAGCTTCCTAATGGTGTGACCGAAGCCTATTTAGGCCGCCTACGTATCCCAACAAAGGAATCGGGTCATAACGTAGTTCATTACAGGAAAGACTGGATAAAATTAAAAATTTCTAAGGTGGGACCGAAGCCGATATGGCCGCCTACGTATCCCTGCCACGGGAATCAGGTCAAATGTAGTTCCAATTAAAACTAATGGAAGCAGAGCATTATTAAAACTTAAATATGAGTCTAGACTAAACTTGTTTTGTTAAACTAATACGCTCTTTTTATTAAGATTCTAGATGGGCTAGGACAGGGGTGCAAGTCCAATTTTCAAGTCACCTCCTTGCTCTGAATCCCCGCTGGCTGGGTCTTCAACGGGATTATGCTTCACTGTCAATATCTTCTTCTTTCGACACATGAACTGAATCAGGGGCGGAATGAGCTTTGGAAAAAGGAATGTCTCTTTTCTTTGCAAGATCGGTGGGCATCAATTCTTCGGCAAGGGTGATGGAAGCTGAATACTCAACTCTTTTTTCTCTTAGGACCGACCTGATAGTCCCCTCCAAATTGTATTCTTCATCTAGAGTTATCACATGCACATTAGCATTGTCGTGATTTGACAAAGGGTTATTATGCACGTTTGGGGCGGCATCCTTCAACTGAATGACTCCTTTTTTTATCAGCTCCTCGATTTTGTCTTTAAGTGTATAGCAGTTCCATGTGTCGTGTCCCTCGTCTCCGGAGTGATATGCACAATGTTTAGTTGCATCGTTCCCTCTTGAATTATGTCTGGGGACATTTCTTGGGATTGGTTGGAGTATCCCCACAGCTTTCAACCTCTCGTACAACTGCGGCAAAGGCTCGGCTAGAGGAGTGTATGTTTTAATTGGCTTTCTTTCGGGATTTATGTGGGGTCTGAATGCGTTTAGTGGACGAGCTTTTGGTTGTGGTGAGTATGTGGGTTGATACTGCAAAGGATTACTGTGCACATTGGGGAATGCTTCTTTCGGCTGGATGGTCCCCTCTCTGATTAATGCTTCAATTTTATTCTTGAGGGCATAGCAGTTTCCAGTGTCATGCCCAGGGATGCCGGAGTGGTATGTGCATCGCTTAGTATCATCATACCATTTTAGGAAGGGGCTGCAAATTTTCCTTGGGATTGGCTGGAGTATCCCTTCATCTCTCAGCCTTTCATATACTTGGGGCAATAGTTCGACTGAAGGAGTATATGTTTTGGATGGCCTTTCCTTATGGCTTGCGTTGGCTTTGGGTATGGCAATCCTTTGGATTTGTGAGTATGAGGGGTAGATGGGTGCTTGAGATGCATTGTATACGGGTTGCGTGCGATAATTGGGATATGGAGTAGGTGGGTATTGGTTGTAAGGTGCAGGATTTTGAATATTTGGATAGATAGGTTGGAGTGGAGTATTTAGGCTCATGGATGGGTTGGTGAGATTCCGGAGCCTTTCAATTTCGGCCTGCATAGTTGTCATTTGTTGCGGCAGTCGGGCGAGGTATTCAGCTTGATCTTTAGTGCTTCTCTTTTCTGAGGCCTCTACTTTGTCTATAGGAACAAGGGTGGGTCCCAAACCATTCTTCTCAGATGCCCCTGAATCAGTCATGTCTTTGTTCCTTGCCTTTGACCTTGTGAAATGCTGATGCTCGGCCATTTCTTAGTCAAAAACAATCCTTTCCTTACCTTACTCTATCAATGCGATGGTATGCCTGAGATGGCAGTCTTTCTCCTTGGCTTGTACTCGACCTTGGGGAAAGTGATAAATCCTTTAAAATGCAGCAACCATGTTAGTGTAAAACATGTAATTATTGCAAATGCATAGCAAATATATTGCACACAACATATCACATCAAAAGCGGGTTCTAACATGTATGGGGCCTCTTTACGCTAGAGGTAGGCCTAAACGCTACATATGCAAAATTATGATAAATAAGTCCAAGTCATTGGAATGAGATGATTTGGTTGGAAAACAAAGCTAAAGTTTATTGAAATAATAAGCCTAAAACTAAATTGTGCTTATAGTCATATTACATGAGTAATAATACAAATGCGGAAAAATGAATTTGTGTTTCCCAACTTGGCATGTCATTTTTGGCTTGGATCCATTTATCATGATCGTGCAACACATAATATGCTGATTTTGGTCATTTGAGTCGCGAAACCCGTTGACCGGTTTGGTGTTTTCTTATTTGTGGAGACGATACCAAGGATCGACCCACCTAAGGTTAATGCATGTATGCCTTAAGATGAAGGGTGGTATATCTCTATCTTAAGTTTACTAATATTTGGCTTAATAGATGCAAGGTTCCCGAGCGGACTACTCGAGCGAGAAGGCTGAGCGGTCACCGGTTGGACCGGATTCTCCGCGCAAGATGTCAACTCTCTTAAATTTGGGTATTTGAAAGAAATTTGTTGGTGCGCAAAGTACACCTCGCGTGTAGTGGGTGATAGTGTGAATTTTCCGTAAGGGATGAAATATGAGCGGAATGCTAATTTAAGGAAAGAAGTAAAAAATAGCAATTACAGCAGTTACAAATAAAAGAAATTTTAAGCACGCAAGAAAATCAAATGCAAAAAGTAATGCTCAATAATAACCCTAGGTCTGTTGTGGTTAAGAACCTGCTTATCCCCAGCGGAGTCGCCATTTCTGTCACGTCATTTTTCGACCGCGACATTATTCCCAGTGAATCCTGCTTACTGTTAGAAATAAAATAAAATAAAAATGGGGGTGCTAAAAATGGTGCTAAAATATGCAAAAAAAAAAGGAATGCTAAAGGGTTCGCGGAGTCTCCACCTAATTAGTTTGGGTGAATTAGGACACTTAAATATTAACTAAGTAAAGTCAACATTAACTCCATTTAATGGTATGCTAAACTATGTGAGATTCTGGGCAAGAATTCTTTATTAATCTAGAGGGAAGGGGTTAGGCACCCTCTAAGATCCGCTAACTTGCGGTTGTCCGGCCAAACCTAGGTTAATTATTATGCCGAGAAAATGCATGTTTTAAAGGCATTTGAATGAAAGATGATACATGAATGAGGGTATGCCTATAAAATTAGTAAAATTAAAAATATGCATTTATATTGTTTATGAAGTAGATGTATGCAAAGTTGATTCAAAGATATGCATTTCTTTGGTAAAAAATCAATATATATGGCGTGGTGCGAAAAGATGTAATTTATAATAGCAAGGCTAAAAAATAAATTATTTATATGATGTTAATAAAAGAGCTTAGGAGAAACTCGATTTCTTTTGTTATCAATTTGATAAGAAATAATGCGTTAGTTTCATGATTAGATATGCAAATTAGATTATTTGACAAAAGTTTTAGACATGTCTGACAAGCCCTAAAATAGATAATTAGAAGTGCATTTCTGATTTTAAGACTACCCACCCAATTTATTTATTCAAGGCTAATTGTTCTATGTCTCCTATTAATTACAAGGTTAATCATAAAATTACAATAGATAAATAAAGACACAAAATGATATTAGGAGATTAAGAGAGAAGGAATTGAAATGGATGACAATGTCACTCCATCCTATTTTGTTTTCTAGGAATTTCCAAGGAAGAGACGCGGTGAATTCTTCATGATGAGTCTCGCAATGAGACTCTCCGTTGCTCCAATACATGTCATGCAAAGAATAAGAACAGAAAATGATTAGTATATATTCAAACTTATCTCACCACGCCAAGATCTTGGGCGACAACTTGGAAGATTAGGCATGGTTATGATAAGTTTGGAGGATGGTTTAATGGGTGTGAGTACGTGGAGGCGGCGGCTGGTGGGAGTATTAGGGTTGTGTATATGTTTAGGTTTTAGAAGAGAGGGTGGAGGCTGATATGAAATATGGGTATTGGGCTGAGAGGAGCTGGGCTGCGGGCTATGGACGGATGGGCTGGTGAGGGTAGTATTTTAAGTGTTTTAATAGTGGGGGTTTAAATTATAATATTTATAAAATTGTTTTGAGTATTAATAAATGCGGATTTTATATTTAAAGATTGCTTAATGTTTTATATAAGTGCGATGTCATTATTAAATTGCTTATTTATGTATGTATATGTTTATATATGCGTGTATTTAAAAATTATTTTGCGGTGTTTAAAATTAATTTAATTTATTGATTATTATTTGAAGAGATGGTCAAAATTGGGTGTCAACAACTATGACTGCGGGGGTGTGTTAAATATGGGATAAATCTCATCCGTGTAAGTCCTATTTAGGTTGTATATTTGGTAGGTTTACTTATTAGTATTGTTCCTTAATTAGGATTGTAATATTACCATAAGTGTATAATTATTCTTCATATAGAATAGTTATTTAGATGTAAAGTAGAAATAAGATTCTCCTATTGTAACTTTATATATATATATATATATATATGTGTGTGTCAAAAAATAATTAAGGGATTAATTTTTTTAAACTCAAACAACAAAAGAACATATCCCGTCACTTATCAATCATGCATCATCATGTGTATTTTATCTTAGAAAAAAGGATTACTTAAACTTATTAAATTAACAATTCAAAGAATTTCTAATGTGATATTCAAGAATAAAAGCTCCACTTTATTTTTTGACGTTTGTAGCTTGTTGCACTGCACGTACCTACTCAACACGTAGCATTGCTTATTTCCCACACGGTTCATGCTCAACTTCTCTTGCTCTTTTTCGAATTTTCCTAGTAACTATTTTCAGTTTGAGTTTATAATTTATGCACTAATAAATAGGTTAAATTAATTAGTAAGTCTTCATATCAAGCATTATACAATAACTTTAAAAATAGAGGAACAATCTTCTAATATGATTATATTGTAGTAATAGTATTTAACTTAATTACTCCCTTTATTTTAATTTATTTGTCTTAGTTTGACTCAAAGTTTTAGAAAATAAAAAAGATTTTTGAATATTATAGTCTTAAACTAAAAACGTATATAATGTACCAAAATACCTTTTGAATCCTGTGACCTTAAATACTCCATGCATGATGTTATGGGTAAATAGTAACTAAATATAAAAAGTGACATTCTTTTTTAATTAAATTAAAAAGAAAAGTAAAACAAACAAATTGCAACAAAGAGTGTATTTATTAATTTTTTCAGTTTTGCCAACCTTTTGCTCAAAATATTGAGAAACAAGGAGCACGCTTACTTTTTTAAATATATATAATTAATCAATGACTTAATTATGTTAAATTGTTAGTTTTGCACAATCTAAGTATCTACTGGATTGCACGTGCAATCTAGCACATTTCGTATGAAGTATGAAGAAGATGAAGTGAGGGAGAAGAGGAGAATAGAGGAGAGAAGATATTTGTAAAAACTTTTCTAATTGATTTCATATCCAAGGCATGAAGCATATTTATACAAGTATACCAACTAACTTTGGTTAAGGAAACTCTTAAGGAAATTAACTACAATTAACTAACTCTAATGACCACTTGCTCACAATAACAAAATAACAAAATATTAATGTAATCACGGAGTCTTCATCTCAACATCCCCCGCAAGCTAGGTGCTAAAAATAGATTTTTGACACCTAGCTTGGATAATAGGTGAGCGTGATGCCCTTGCAGTCATCCTTTCGTAAGCAGATCAGCTGGTTGTTCTGTAGTAGTGATATGCAGAGTAAACACCAGACCTTGCTGGACCTTTTCCCGTATGAAATGACAATCGATATCGATATGCTTCGTACGCTCGTGGAAGACTGTATTTTCTGCTATCTGGATAGCTGATTTGCTATCACTGTATATGGGAATAGGCAATTTCACCTTTATGTCAAGTTCATCAAAAAATCCAGAAATCCATACAATCTCAGAAACCACAGAAGTCATACTCTTGTATTCTGCCTCAGCCGAGCTTCATGAGATGGTATGTTGCTTCTTCGACTTCCATGAGATAAGGAAGACCCAAAAAACACCAAATACTATGTAATGACCTTCTGGTATTGAGACAGGAAGCTCAATCAGCATCACAATAGGCAGATATGACTCCAGAATCTTCAGCAGACATGAAAATATCCAAGCTTGGTGCTTGCTTCACGTATCTGACCACCCTCTCTACTGCTTTCATGTGTGAAGTCTTATGTTCTTGCATGTACTGACTGAGACATTGAACTACAAAGGCAATATCTGGCATTGTATTAGTTAGATATAGCAACCTCCCAATAAGTCTTTGGTACTCAGAAGGGTTAGTCAAAAGATGATCTGAGTCTTGCCTTCCAGGAAGATCTGAACCAACTGTTTTCTCTCGCAAATGCTGGTCATATGCATGAGATGTTAACTTGCTATTCCAATCCATTAGAGACCCTGCTGGCTTAGCTCATGTCAGCCCCATATCAGCAATCAACTCCTTAGAGTACTCTCGTTGGTGCATTACAATTCCACTCTTGTGTCTAGCAAACTCAAATCCCAGGAAATACCTTAATTCACCCAAGTCTTTAATCTTAAAATGTTACTACAATGTGGCCTTGGTCTCTACAATCTGTATCTCATCATCTCCTGTGATGAGCAGATCATCCACATATACCAAGATCACCACTATTTTCCCATTTACCTTCTTTGTAAGGAGTGAATCCAGGTGAATCTGATGAAAACCAGCAGACAACAATGCAGTGACTAATTTTATGTTCCACTGTCTTGAGGCCTACTTTAAACCTTATAGTGATCTGAGGAGCGTACAGACTTTACCTTGCTTATGTACCACCCCCTGTGGGATGCTCATATATACTTCTTCATGTAAATCTCCTTGCAAGAAAGCATTGAATACATCCATTTGTTGTATACTCCACCCTTTTGATGAAGCAATTGATATAACATCCCTCACAGTAACCATCTTGACTACTGGTGAAAATGTATGTTGATAGTCTACTCCTTCTCTTTGATTGTATATTTTGGCAACCAATCTTGCCTTGAACTTTTCTATCTCCCCAGTGGCCTTGTACTTAATCTTATATACCCATTTACATCCAATGACCTTCTTTTCAGTGGGCAAATCCACTATCTTCCAAGTATTGTTGTCTTCCAAAACTTTGATCTCTGCCTTCATAGCATCAATCCATCTCTTGTCCCCTGGTGCCTCAGAATAAGTCTGTGGTTCATAATCCTCAGACATATTTGCTACAAAACTCTAGTAAGACACTGATAAGCCAGCATAACTGAGATTATTGGACAGTGGATACCTAACAGAATCTGAATGAGACACAAAATCTTTCATCCATTTGGGGGGTCTTCTCAGCCTAGATGATCTCCTTGTTATGTCATGTGACTGGTCATTGGCACCGTGCACATCTCTTTGTTGTTCAGCACATGTACATGAGAGAGTCATGTGAGACAAATTTGGTGATTGATCATCATCACTTGTACCTGCATCAATATTAAAAAGATCTTCAACATGATCATTTGTGTTAGATCCTTCTGTATGCCTGGAAACATGTCCTAGATCTTCAGCAGAATGATCACATATACTCCAGAACCAAGATCAGAAACAGAAGAATCATTAGTTTGTGATCCATCACCCCTTTCAGCTACTTTGATCTCCTCAAAGGGAAATATATCTTCATAAAAATTAACATTTCTACTCACAAATATGTGCATACTGTCTAATGCCAACAACTTATACCCTTTCTTATTGGTAGCATACCCAAGAAGCACTGCTTTAATTACTCTACTATCAAATTTATCCTTCTTGACTCGGTTGGTTGCATAGCACAAACATCCTATGATTCTCATATGAGCTAAAGAAGGTGGCTTGTTGAACAACTTCTCATATGGTGATATATTTCCAACCACAACAGATGGTATCGTGTTAATCATATACGCTGCAGCCTTAATACATTCACCCCAAAATCTTGTTGGTAAGTGCCCCTAGAACTTAATGGCCTTTAAAATCTCTAGAATGTGTTTATGTCTCCTCTCAACCACACTATTTTGCTGAGGAGTATAAACACAGGAACTTTGGTGAATAATCCCAAGTTGACTGAATAACTCATAACAAGCATGATTGAATAATTTTGTCTCATTATCAGTCCTCACACACTTAACATTCTTGTCAAATTGAGTTTTTATTTCTGTAAACAAATTCTTAAGGATAGTGGTTACAACAGACTTGGCATACAGTAGAAACACTTCCACCTAGTGAAATCATCTATTATGGTCAAGAAATATCTCATACCACTGTAAGTGGGAGCCCTATAAGGCCCCCATACATCAAGGTGCAAAAGCTGAAAAGGAAACTCAGTTCTGCTCACACTAATAGAAAATGGCTTCCTAGTCTGTCTAGCCATAGGACAGATGTCACATTGCCTTATTGTAAACTTGGACTGGTTACTAAACGTATTTATTTTCCTGAGCATAGTCATTGGAACATGGCCCGTCCTTTTGTGCCATAGTTCTTCCTGCCTCTCTTCATTTGTATGCCTAGTAGTTGAATAAACTTGTCCAGTCATCACTCTCATGGATTGTAGCATGTAAAGTCCATTTACTTCCTTACCAATATCCTTCACCTTCCCAGTGAGGAGATCCTGTAAAACAAAGAAATCAGGAAAGAATCTGGCACTACAATTTAGTTCTCTGGCCAGCTTTGAAACTGACAACAAGTTGAATTAGAAACTTGGTACACACAGAACATTCTTAATAAGATCACCTCCATTCAATATGCAACTATCAGTCTATGTTATTGTTGCTCTATCACCAGTGGGCAGCTGCACATGACCTGCATTATCTGTAAGCTCATGTTTTTCAATCAAGCTCCTATCAGTCACCATGTGATTAGTTGCCCCAGAATTAACAAACTGGTACTATCATCAGTTACAGGATTACCTGTCATGTTAGCTTTAGGAACTGACATATTACCATAAGATCCACCAGCATGTTAATTCAGCAATGTGATAACCTACTGATACTTCTCTGTAGAACATGATCTCAGCATATTGTTGAGTTTGTCATGTTGTTCATGGGATAGTTGTGTTATCCCTGCCTGATACTGCCCTGTCTATTTGACATGATGAACATCTTCTCCATGTGCCTGCCCTGCCATGACCTTATTAACCTTCTTTCTGTTTTTGTAGTCATCTAGATAACCAATAAGTTTAAGCATTTGTCTCTTATGTGGTCATTCTTTTTACAATAGTCACAATACATCAGTTTATAACACATCTCTCTATTGTGTCCCTTCATGTTGCAAAAGTCACAATTTCGCTCTTGATTTATTATGTGGAGCTGAAATCTTACTGAACATAATTGAGTGTTCTGTGACTTCACCACCTGCATACCTCCCAGTAATCAATCTCTGACTTTCATCTTGTGCTACCATAGCATATGCCTGATTTACACTTATAATAGGTGCCATTAGAAGAATATGACTTCTAATTTGATTATAACCATCGTTTAATCCCATTAAGAACTCCAACAGCCTTTGATGTCCTAGATGTGCTACATATTCCTTAGGACTAGTACAATCACAAACTGGAACAGGGACTATGGAATCGATCTCATCCCATATGTCCTGCATTCTAGAATAATAGCTAGCTATAGGAGATACATCTTGATGAAGCATAGCCAACTCCTTTCTCAGTTGATAAACTCTAGATAGATTAACTTTGTCAAACCTTTCTCGCAGATCCTTCCATACTGCGCATGCAGAAGATTTATACAAAATTCCACTAAACAAGTTTTTGTTCACATTCCTTATGATCCACGAAATTACCATCGCATTACATTGTTCCCATTGCTTAACCAAATTAGCACCATACGTGTCTCGTTTAATCGATCCATCAATGAATCTAATTTTATTCTTCGTTAACAGGTTTAATCGCATCATTCTGTTCCATAAAGTATAATTTTTTCATTCCTATTAATTGTATTTCGATTTGCAGTCCAACAGCAGAATCAGATCCACTAAAAAATAGTGGATAATTATGATCCACTACAGTCGATGTCGAATTCAAACTTTCATCCACATTTAGTGTTGCGATCGGATCCATAGTTCACACAATGTATACGAGAAATTAACAGAATATCAAAAATAAAAAACTCAAAATTAACAAAATCAATGACGCAAACCTCATTGCAGAGATCGATCGCAGATACCGCGAATAAGAAAAATAGACAGATCGCAAATCACTGGATTTATAGCTTGAAAATCTCTCAATTTGCCATGCCAAAGCTTTGATACCATGTTAGTTTTGCACAATCTAAGTATCTACTGGATTGCATGTGCAATCTAGCACATTTCGTATGAAGAAGATGAAGTGAGGGAGAAGAGGAGAAGAGAGGAGAGAAGATATTTGTGAAAGCTTTTCTAATTGATTTCATATCCAAGGAATGAAGCCTATTTATACAAGTATACCAACTTACTTTGATTAAGGAAACTCTTAAGACAACTAACTATAATTAACTAACTCTAATGACCACTTGCTCACAATAACAAAATATTAATGTAATCACGGAGACTTCATCTCAACACAAATTATTACTCCATTGACAAGTTCTATTAAATCAGGACCACAATCAATATTTTAGCAAGTGTAAAGTGTATAATCTCTATGGATAATGAATCCTTAATTATATGAAAACGAAAATTATGCAAAGAAAAGGAATAATTCTATCTTGCTCACATTATTTTTGCTAGAAAAGACATGATTAAACACACCATGAGGGGCAAGGCCCAGCTGTTTGTTACTTAATTGGTAATAAGAATAAATGGCTAGAACGTGGATTTGGATAAAAAAATCAACATGAGGGAATCAAATCACCTAAATAAGAGCACTTCTACGTCGTGCAAATGCATGCACCGCCACTCTGTTTCATCGTCTCGCAATTTCCACCTTACAAATACACATAAGCTTTGAATAATTTTACCTTTTCGTCTAAAAAATGACGATGAAACTTCGAAATACGATTGTGACAAACACTCGACATAAGTTTGGACATACGCTTCAACATAAATTCAAATGATTTTATTTATATACATCAATAATATATATAAATATTTACTTTATTAGGTGATCATCTCATCTAAATGTTTAATCCATTAAAAAGAGCACACTTTATTTATTTAATTATAATCTAATAACTCGCTCCTTCGCGTGATGATCTGATTCTTTTTCTATGGATCTAGCACATAATTTTTCTTATATATTGATGATGTCTGCTCTAATATGTATAGTGTGTGTCGATCTCATTTAAAAAAAGACTTAACACTTTATTTACTTAATTTATTCTCAACAATCAAACAATCCCCCTAAAAAGTGCGAGTAGTGAAAAAAAATATTAATCGCATCATATTAAGGTACATTTATAATAAAAATATATAAGTTAAATTCAATTAGAATAATAATTTCATAATTTTTTAAATAAATACATGTACACGTTGAGAAATCAACACTACTAAAAAAATCAGTTTTCCCACTTATTTCCCACTAAAAATGTTCATGGGCTATGGGTTTTCGATGCTTTCTCGTTCCACTTTGCTGAAGACGATAGGATCTTCATGCCCTTCCCTCATCCTTTTTCTGGACAGAGGTGGGTATGCAGGTTGTTGTGCCCGAGCTACTGCCCCTACCATCGTTCCTTCTGCGATCATGTTGATCATTCCCTACTGCACTGGTTATTCCCGCGAAGTCCTAATACTTTTTTCTCTGGCGTACTTAGATCGACTACTGAAGAATTTATTCAAATGACCCCTTAATAGCAGGTTTGCTACCTTATACCTCAAATTTTTGCAATCTTTCGTTGAATGGCCTGAGATTCTGTGGAATTCAAACCAAAGCTCTATGTCTATGCCCCCGCTTTTTTGGGTTGGATCGAACTACTATCGGGTCCCGAGACACACTCTCGAATCATGGAAACTCGTGCCATGAACGGAATTCATAAACCTAAACAGTTGTTATCTCTTTTCCATTGATTTCCCACTAAAAATGTTCAGTGGCTATTTTCCGCTGAATGTATGTGGAAAACCCTAAATAAAAGTATTTTCACACAGAAAATTAAAAAGTTTTCCATTGATCGTTTAATGGGAACTTGTTTCCCACCATGTGTTTTCTCAATGATCTAGCTCGGTGGGAATGATGTGAAAAAATCATATTTTATAGAACAATTTTTTTCCTGAATTTGATTTTTTTTTATTTCTAGTAGTGCAATAAAACATTAAATACCATAAATCGTGGAGTATATACTTTTCTAGTTAAGAACATTTAAAAATGAAAAAACAATTTGTCTCTCAATTAGTTATTAATACCAAACAAATTAAGGCCACTAAAGCAATAAAATTGTATTCCACTAATTCTGTATTCTTGTGTCAATGATCCAACTTAACAAATGAATAAACAATAAAGAGTTCAATACAAATATAATGACCTACTGTCTCTAACAAACAGTGTCCTAAAGAAATTAGGTAAAACTATAGTTTCTTTTTCTTAATAAAGTAAATAAAATCTGGATGTGGTGTGGATTGGGAGGCTCCTCCTCAACGTTTCAGTTTTGAATTTTAGCTATGAAAACATTCTTGTCGCTAGATTGAGTCTTACGCCATATGAATTAGATTAATCGGACTTCAGTGTGAGTACCGAACACATATGAAAAATTAATAAAAAGAGAAAATAAAAAATTCACCAATTTACTAAATGTGCTGACAGCTCTCAATTAATTTCGCTGAGTGTTCCAATCTATCGGAAACAATAAACGCGGTTTCTTTAAAGGCATAGGGCTTTCTACTTCTTGCTCGCCAGGAAGTTAATTTTTCCCTTCGAAATCAACGCTCAAGTTAAGTGGCAATTCCGGCGACGGCGGCAGATTCAAGTCAAAGTCCCGCCGAATGTGTATCGATCCACCACCTTCCGATGGCATCACAGTATTGCTAGCACCACCAAGGTTGCCTTCATAGTGACGGCGTTTATGTCCACCCACAGATTGACCAGTAGGAAAACACTTGTGACAGATAGAGCACTCGTGGGAATTACGACAAGTTGATGTACAAGGGTGGTTGTTGACTTGTTGTTGTTATCTTATGAGAGGGCGGTGGGTGGTAATTAATAGAATATTTTTTAATATTCTTTCATTAATTGTATTAATTGTATATCTCATATTTTAGGTAGAATTATAATCCTTTTATAATTCACCATTTACATAGTCCGTCGTCCTAGACCACGACGACCGCCACCACCTTGGCCAATCCGGGACTAGTTGCCCAGCCGATTTTGCCACCGGTGGCCCGGAACAGCCCGTCTCAGGGTGATTCCGCAGCCACCTCTCAGAAAACCGAGGCTCGGCTAGCCAGCACCAACACCCCAACCCTTCCTCCTCTTTCCGGCAGTCCCGCGGCAAACCCCCATCCAGTCCCACATCTTGAGACACACTCTCGAACCATGGAAACTCATGCCATGAATGGAATTCATAAACTTAAACGGTTGTTTAACCTTTCCATTTCAGTTATCCCTTCCTCTGTCCCTCGTAACCCGAAGGATGTCTTGTCCGACCCTAATTGGAAGGCCGTAATGATTGACGAATATAATACTCTTATTAATAATAAGACGTGGGACCTAGTACACCGTCCACCTGATGCTAACATTATTCGTTCTATGTGGATTTTTATACATAAAAAGAAATATGATTGTTCTTTTGAGAGGTACAAGGCTCTTCTTGTAGGTGATGGAAAGTCTCAACAGATGGGAGTGGACTGTGATAAAATATTCAGCCCGATCGTAAACCCGCAATCATCCAGACCATCCTCAGCATGACCATATCCAAGTCTTGACTCATTCATCAGCTTGATGTCAAAAATGTCTTCTTACATGGGGGTCTTCATGAGACGGTATATATGCATGCATCAGCCTATGAATTTCAGGGATCCAATTAAACCATATTATGTGTGTCTCATGCGGAAATCGCTATATGGACTGAAACAGGCTCCTCGAGCATGGTACCAGCGGTTCGCTAATTATGTCTCCTTTATTGATTTTTCACACAGCAGATCCGTTCATTCCCTGTTTATCTACAACAAGGGTACATACATAACATACTTATTATTATATATTGATGATATCATCCTCACCACATCATCTGATACTCTCTGTCGATCCATTATATCTCTCATTTCATCTGAGTTTGCTATGTAAGATCTGGGGGCCTGAGTTATTTCTTGGGTATCTCTGTCACTCAAAATTTTGGCGGCCTATTTCTATGTCAGAAGAAGTACGCCGAAGAGATCCTTGACCATGCAGGCATGACATCTTGCAAAACATCCCACACGCCTATAGACACCAATTCCAATCTCAACGTTGATTCCGACCCTTCACATTCAGACCTGACTCTCTATCGTCACCTGGTTGAGGACCTGCAGTACCTCACAATGACGAGACCAGACATATTATATGTCGTGCAAAAAATCTAATTGCACATACACAGTCCGATGGAAGCACACATGCATGCCTTCAAACATTTTTAGATACGTCCAAGGTACACTTCACTCCAAATTACATCTATCTAAGTCTTTGCTCACTAGTCTCACTGCTTATTCTGATGATGACTGGGGTAGATGTCCTGAAACCTGATGCTGCACGTCTAGTTATTGTATTTTTCTCGGAGATAACCTATTATCTTGGTCTTAAAAAAGGCAACATATACTATCCTGATCCAATGCATAAGCATAATATATAGGTGTTGCCAATGTCGTCTCTGAGTTTTGTTGGATCCGTAACCTTTACTTGTGCTTCACTGCCTGATTCAAAAGGAAACACTGGTCTACTGTGATAATATTAGTGCGATATATCTTTCCGGCAATCCCGTCCAACCTCAGCGAACTAAACACATTGAGATGAACATTCATTTTGTTCGCAAAAAAGTGTCTCGTGGTCAATTTTGTGTCCTTTATATTCCTTCCAGATATCATATTGCCTACATCTTCACCAAAGGACTTTCGCGCATACTATTTGATGATTTTCGAGTCAATCTCAATATTCGAGAACCTCCCTCTTCGACTACGGGGGTCTAATAGAATATTTTCCCATATTCTTGTTGAAAATTTACTAATGTGGAATTAAGTTTAACCCATTATTTATGACCCGAACAATTGAGGTCTCGCACGTCGGAAACGTCGTTTTCACACATGTGCACACGTAGTGTCAAATATCGTAAATTTCATTAGTGAAAGAGATATTGGTACGTGAGTAAACGTTTGAGACATGAAATGATGGACAATCATTGGTTAAATGACACGTGTTCCACGTTGGTAAATAAAGGAAAAAATTTACGATGTGTAAAAGATTAAACGAGTCAGAAATTACCACGAGTCAGAAGCGGTCGCGCGCAACACCGCCGAGCCGTGGCGCCGAGGCGTATCGTCGACGGGTGCTGAAGAGTTTCTGACTTTTGGGCTGGTTTGGGGCATTGATACCCTACGAATTGGCAAATGAATTCAGCCATTATTTTGATGAATAACACCTCTCAATAAGTGTCATTACATGGTCATTAATTGTCATTAGTTGGCTAGATGAGAGGTCATCTTACACATACTATAAATTAAGGCCCTTGGCTCAATTGTAGAAAACACATCACTCTTATCAAGTTCAGATTTTTCTGAACTTCTTTCTCTCTAGTATACTTTCACACACTCAAATGTTCTTCTTGAGAAACACTTGAGTTTCCTTTGCTCATTTGTTTAGTTGTTATTTTATCTTGGAAGACAGTTGCCCATATCGTAAAAGGATATATACGGGGCAATAATGTCTTAAGGACAGAATGAATATCACTCGACTCAGCAACACCATTTTAACGCTACCAGATTTAATGTCTTTTGGTTTCAGGTTATAAAGATCAAGGGCTTGCTGCAGTGGAACGAAGATCCAAAGATCCAAGACTCAAGAATCATTTAAGAACCAAGACCAAGATATTAAAACTTATTGTTGTTGTCATAACTCTTGTTAGGCTTTAAGCTTGTTGTATTGTAAACTATTATAGTTTATCCTTTCGAAGCACTAGTAGTAGTTGTATATTATTCCCGTACATCCATTGTGTAACTCACAATCTTAAGACATTATTCGTACTAGTGCTAGAAAGATGTTTGCCAGCCGATGTGATCCTAAATCTGGCTGTGGTTTTCTTGTTCAAACCGGTTCTGTTGACAGTTCTATAAACAGTTCAAACACTGTTTCTGTCAAAAAATTTGGTTCTAGTTTGGATCTCTCTTTGATGATAGTTACAGATCTATTTCCATCAAAGAAGAGATATTTGTCTCTGATGATGAGCTTGAAGATACAGCTGAGAGTCATGCTAGCAAGGCTAAGGGTCAAGGAAGAGTTGCTTTCACCACTCCCGAGAGTGGTGGAAACAAGCGCCCATGATAGGTGGAGGATATCAACTGGGACAAGAGGAGAAGGTTGAAGATGATGTTCTATCTTGCAGTAGAAGGTCTACATCTATCCTAGACAAAGGATTTGAAGAATGGCAAGAAGGATTTGAACACGTGAGTGGCGTGGGCCAGATTCTAAAGGTATGAGTCAACTTTTTATTCCTTGTCAAAATTAAGATTAAAAGATAATTTCTGAATAAAAGTGAATAAAGTAAGGCTAGGAATATGAAGTGTTTTGTTTAGACTTATATTCTCTACACTTTAAAATCAGAAGTTTAATCTCTCTTTCCTTTCCGTTTATGATTGGATTGTTATAAACAACGGCCTAAAATAATGAACTTAGATTGTAATAAACTAGATTTATGGACAATCCTAAGCAAGGGAAGAGGACTAAATACAAGTACTAGAGGACTAGGTACAAACATGTCACCGTTTCCGACAGAAGATCCGTCTTTTGACATGATAGTAGTGGACACTCAGTCATACAAATCCTACGGGTGACTGGAGTAGGCCAGATCTATCGCATGACAGGAAGATATTGGACACTCAGTCATACGAAGCCTACGGGTGACTGCAGTGGGCCAGAGTTCCATCTTAAATGGTATGAAGGCCAAAAGAAAGGCAGAAAAGAAATTGGACACACAGTATGCCAAGACAACTGGAGTGGGCCAGAGTATCTAGATCTCATACGATCCGATTATACCCTAACCACGGGTAAAAGGTTGTTCATATGAAGCAACGCCTCTTCCAAACTAGAAGAAGTTGGAGAGGTTGTCCTCAAAGGACATAATGGAATGGGATCACTCTAACAAGAGGTGATACATGTCCCAAACTTGATTTTCAGTACGATGTTGGTCAAGCTGGTTTGAGACTAGTCCAACAGGTCTATAATAACTAAGAATGGTACAGTAAGACTGTGGCCAAATGAATGATATATTTGAAATTTGTGCATTTATGCCTTAATAGATTAAGACACGTTAAATAGAAAGTCATTCAAAACTAATTAAGTTGAGATTGTTGTCATCTGTCGACATAAACCCTCAAATAAATGTGAGGTAGGCGAAGAGGCAAAAACACTTTTCCATTCCGTCGAAGGAATAGCGAAAGAAGCACCGCTCCTCTATAACATAGTCACGCCTACATGGGTGATTTGACCTTGTACAAAAAGAGGGGGGAGACAAGTACGTTGTGATCTTCATTGACTGGGCCTCTTGGACTGGCCGACTGGCCGCCCGCACTCTCCTCGCCTCAATCCCGTGCATACGCCGCATCCCGACAATATCCATACCCACCAAGAGCTACCCTGCATACGCAGCAGAATCATGTAACGATCTAACCCCATCACATAGCGGTGAACTCGGTCCGCCATGTCCGCCACAATAGTGGGTGCATACCTAGCCAATGAATCAAACTCCAGGTCGTACTCCCTGATGGTCCTCCCATTCTGTCTCAATGCCAAGAACCTATCCAAGCGAGCTCTCCTCATTTCAGGGGGCAAAAAGTGACCGAGGAAGGCTTCCGTGAACTCATCCCAAAAAACTGGAGGAGCACCCGCACCTCTAGACAACACCCACGCCTCAAACCAATTCAACACAATATCGCAGAATCCTGAAGTTTAACACAACGGACTCCGTCTCCGAGGTCCTAAGCACCTGCATAGTCCGCCGCACCTGCCGAATGAACTCCTGAGGATCCTCCTCAGACCTCGACCCATAGAACTCGAGTGGATTACAACTCATAAAGTCTCGAATCCTTAAACTGTCGGCTCTAGGGTTAGCCATCGGCTCCTGGCGGTGTTGCCCTGCCACAATGCTAGTCAACAACCTGATCTGCTCTTCGTAATCCCTATACTCGCTTCGCTATGGAACTGAGGCTCGTACCGCGGTCTCGAGCCGCCGCCGCCGAACTCATTGGCCGCGACGTCGTGGAACTCGCCGCCAAACATCATCTCCTAAAGACTGTGCCTTGTAGCCTCAAGGCCCTACTCGTAGCTCCCTCAACTGCCTTGCCCTTCTGGGCCCTGGTTGCCTTACGTGGAGGCATCACTGCTATTTAAAGAATACGTCAGAGGGAGTCCAACTTATAACACAACTCTAAGGCACGATCTCAGAGTGAGAAGAATGGAAACCAATCCTAAATATCCTGCAGCCTCCTGATTATAGATGTGGTGCACGACACACCGATAATCAAGACTCTACTAGACACGGTATATAGACACTTTCCGAGGACTAACTGCTCTGATACCACTTTTGTCACGACCCGACCCAGGGGCCGCGACTGGTGCCCTACTGGGCACTCGCCGTATACATCGAGAATAGCAATGAACATACATACACATATACCTGAATGTAGCAAACATCACTGGCAAGCCGACAAGGCCGCCTTTCATAAGATAAACTTAATCAAAAGTAAAACAGTACAACCTTGTTCTTACAACCCAAACCACAAACGTGACTACAGACCTCTAAGGATAACAACTGTGGCGGGACAGGGCCCCGCCATACCCCTGAATGTACAAAAGTCTACAACCTCAGGGAATCGTACAAAAAGACAAAGCCTCCGGAGAAATGGAGCTTTCCAAGAACTGAACAGTGATCCTAAGAGTGCGGATCATCAAGCTACGACTCAACTCGCGCATGAACGTAGCTCGGGCGAGGTCGCATAACAGTACCAAGTATGCGAATCGAAAATACCGAAAATACCTCATAAGTCTTAAAATAATCGAGACATGTATAAAAATCGCTTACGTAACCTGCACCTTACCAACAATGAGAATATCAATCATATACTATATCGCATGAAAATAGGCACTCATAATCAAAGCAAGGTCATCCGCCACAAGATCATTAAGCACTCCTACTCTTGGGACTATTTCACCCGCACGTGGTCATGGACCCGCATGAGGTATTTCTCGCATAGGTCAGATTTCACCCGCATGGGACTATTTCACCCGCATAAGCCCAACGGACTCGCATGAGGTATTCCTCGCATCGTGGGTAGAAAATCCACGGAACAGGTGGTATAACGATCTTGGGGATTTACCCCTCAGATATACTCTTACCACCGGTGGTATAACGATCTTGGGGATTTACCCCTCAGATATACTCTTACCAAGAAGAAGGTGGTATAACGATCTTGGAGATTTACCCCTCAGATATACTCTTACCCCTCATATTGCATGCCTCGGAATCCCTCATCGTAAGCATGTCCAAGGTGCATACCCGTGGAATCCCACATCACTGACGGCACGTCCAAGTAAACTCATATAAAGACCATGGAAGCATACCCGTGGAATCCTTCATCACTGGCGGCACGTCCAATAAACTCATAACTAAAACAATGGAAGCATACCCGTGGAATCCTTCATCACTGGCGGCACGTCCAATAAACTCATAACTAAAAACAATGGAAGCATACCCGTGGAATCCTTCATCACTGGCGGCACGTCCAATAAACTCATAACTAAAAACAATGGGAGCATACCCGTGGAATCCTTCATCACTGGCGGCACGTCCAATAAACTCATAACTAAAAACAATGGAAGCATAACCGTGGAATCCTTCATCACTGGCGGCACGTCCAATAAACTCATAACTAAAACAATGGGAGCATACCCATGGAATCCTTCATCACTGGCGGCACGTCCAATAAACTCATAACTAAAACAATGGAAGCATACCCGTGGAATCCTTCATCATCAAGTGCACGTCCAATAAACTCATAACTAAAACAATGGAAGCATACCCGTGGAATCCTTCATCACTGGCGGCACGTCCAATAAACTCATAACTTCTTTAGGCTTTCATTAACGTACAAAATGGATCTCATTTTCATGACCTTATTCAAGAAAAACCAACTCTTTAACCTTCCATAAAGTTATTATAACCAACTCCTCATAAAGCCGTTATACTAACTTTATGTTTTTAGAAATTAAGACATTCTTACCCTTTCATAAGGCCGTTATAACTAACTTCCCATAAAGCCGTTATAACTCCTTATGTTTCAAAAGATTTCGTTCCTTATTAACCAAGAGGCTTATACTTTAAGTCAAATTTACACAATTTTCAAAATACTTCTTCATGTCAAGAAATCCTTGTCTACCTTACTTAGGATAAACCATTCCTCCAGAACAAGTGGGTTAACTCCTTAACCCAACCAACTTAGACATTTTCTTAAAACAAGTCAAGTATAACAAATGGATTTACTTCATTTAAAACACGTACGTCTACCGTACTATATAGTTATAATTACTCATGCTCAAGAGATAAGAAAGTTTCCACATACCTCTATGGTTAATCCACTTGCTAAGTCCAATACACCACACTTAGTACGTCAACCTAAAATGATCATAGCACGTTTATTAACCTCTAGTTCAATGTAGAATAATCCAAGTTCAAGTCACTAAATTCTATGGAAAATTGGGCAGCATTTCCTTTGTTTCTACATACTTTTCCACCTTTTTAAAGGCCGAATTCATCATCTAAACGCCACATTTAAGGCCCAACAATCCAAACATTTCAAAGGGGATTACACACCTAAACTTGGATGTGTAAAATTCTGCCCCACAATGTGCAACAACTAACTTAACAACTTTAAGGTGAAATTTAGGCTACAACATGCTTACATAACCTTCTTAACCAATTCTTTCACATCCAAACCTCATCTCTTACATGCAATGAATCTAAGAGCATTATTTACTACTACAAGTTCCTTCCTCTTCACATGCAACACAAATAACTAGCTACAAGAGAAGAATCTTTACCTTAGAGCTTTAGCCAAGTTAATCCAACAAAAAGCTAGCCTCCTCTTCCACAAACACCACCATATAACTCCTACAAGCTAGCCACAAGCTTCCTTCTTGTCCTTAACTTTTCAGATTTTCCTTAGGCTTTGAATTCCTCTTGGAATTTTAGAGAGAAGTGAGAGCTTTAGCTTAGAGAGAGAGGGATTTGAAAGATGACCAAGTCTTCAAGACTTGGTCAATATAAGGGACATGCAAAAATTAGATGGGTGACAAGTGTTCCCTCCCATGGCCTCTTTAAAAGAAAAAAATCAGATTTCCTCAGTTTTTCCGCCAAAAGTTCCGCCGCTGCCGCAGCCGGCACACGCCAAAACCTCCGCCACCATTAACTCCGGCCTGCCTCGCTTCGGCGGCCAGCGGCTGCAACTTCAGCGCCTCGACAACCGCACCGCTGCCCTCAGATCCGCGCTGCCCGACAAAACCCTTTCTGTCCGACTGCACACTGAACTTGTAACTCCCATAACTTTCTACTCCGACGTCCTATCGACGAACGGTTGGTTGAGTTGGAAACTAGACTCAACGAAATACACACTAGGCCTTTGAAACACCTAAAAACTCTCAATGTAACTGGACATACTCCACCTCAAAGTTTGACTAAAACCCGTTCGAAACAATCCGTCAACCTATCTTTCGAAAATTTTAAGTCTTACTCCCTTTCGTACGCACTCATACGCATGACTGAACTACGGTGTAACATTCTCCCCTGTAAAGATTCGCCCCCGAATGTTATTTTGGATCCAATCTAATATCCTCGCACATCCTCGCATTTTTACACTAATGGAACTTCATTATGCCACACATGGTCCTAAGATATCGTACACGCATATCCACCCATCACTATCACACAAGAAAATAGATCCCAAGGGTACACTAACGCTATATTACTCCCATTCAAGGCCTAAAAGGATTCTCTTATCGTACTTCCAACCTACTGCTAGCATACATACATAACCTTAATATTATCCACTCATGACATTCCATCATACAACAATCCTATCATGCATACTAATCTCTAAAGGGTCAAAGGTATACCGACGCCTTATAGTGTCAAAGGATCGCTAAAATCGAGAACCGCTACCACGACTCTCGCGTCCCGCCGGTGTATGAACATCCCGCCAGCCATCAAGGTGAAGAACCCGCAATCGATCCAATAGTTGTGCCATCCCACCATGCTACCCTCGGCCTGGACAGCTCGCCAAATGGCCCTGGCTGGGCCGCAAGCATAACAAGTTGTCGACCTAGTACGACATTCTGCAAAATGAGGTCTACTACAGTGACCACACCGAGGCAAAGGTGGCCTCCCCTGCATACTATCTTCGGATACCGCAACTCGCCGCCCGAGCTCGACCTGCCTCGAATATCCTCGCGGTCAAACCACCCGTCGGAAGACCGGGAAGGGGCACTCTGCGTTGGCGAAAATGTAGACCCATCCTGCCGAGGCCGCCCACCCCGAAGCTATCCCAAACCCCGCTGCCCCGCCTCGGATCGGGCCGACTCGCTAGCCTCACTCTCCTCGCCTCAATCCCTCGCATACGCCTGCATCCTGACAATATCCATACCCGGCTGAAGAGCCACTCCCAGACATGCAGTAATCATGTAACGATCTAACCCCATCACATAGCGGTGAACTCGGTCCGCCATGTCCGCCACAATAGTGGGCGCATACCTAGCCAATGAATCAAACTCCAGGTCGTACTCCCTGATGGTCCTCTCATTCTGTATCAATGCCAAGAACCTATCCAAGCAAGCTCTCCTCATCTCAGGGGGCAAAAAGTGACCGAGGAAGGCTTCCGTGAACTCATCCCAAACAGCTGGAGGAGCACCCGCACCTCTAGACAACACCCACGCCTCAAACCAATTCAACGCAATATCGCGTAACCGGTAAGAAGCTAACACAACGGACTCCGTCTCCGAGGTCCTAAGCACCTGCATAGTCCGCCGCACCTGCCGAATGAACTCCTGAGGATCCTCTCGCACTCGACCCATAGAACTCGTGGATTACAACTCGAAACTCCCAATCCTTAAACCGCTTGGCCAGGTTAGCCACGGCCTCGGCGCCGCCGCCACAATGCTAGTCAACAACCTGACCGCTCTCCGTAATCCCATACTCGCCGGCCAAGGAATCTGAGGCTCGTACCGCGTCTCGTGAGCCACCGCTGCCGCCGAACTCGCTGAGGCCGGGCGACGCCGTGAACTCGCCGCCCAAACATCATCTCCAGAAAGACCGGGCTCGGCCTTGTAGCCCTCTCGGCCCTACTCGCAGCCTCTCAATCGCTTTGCCCTTCGGGCCCCGGTTGCCTTACGCGAGGCATCACCGCTATAAAAGAATACGCTGGAGGAGTCCAACTTATAACACAACTCTAAGGCACGATCTCAGAGTGAGAAGAATGGAAACCAATCCTAAATATCCTGCAGCCTCCTGATTATAGATGTGGTGCACGACACACCGATAATCAAGACTCTACTAGACACGGTCTGTAGACACTTTCCGAGGACTAACTGCTCTGATACCACTTTTGTCACGACTCCAACCCCGGTCGCGATCGTGCCTACCGGGCACTCGCCGTATACATCAGAGAATAGCAGCGGAACATACATACACATATACCTGAATGTAGCAAACATCACTGGCAAGCCGACAAGGCCGCCTTTCATAAGATAAACTTAATCAAAAGTAAAACAGTACAACCTTGTTCTTACAGCCCAAACCACAAACGTGACTACGCACTCTACGGATAACAATCGTATGGACAGGCCCCGCCATACCCCGAATGTATAAAAGTCTACAACCTCGTGAATCGTACTAAAAGACAAAGCCTCCGTGAGAAATGGAGCTTTCAAGAATCAACAGTGATCCAAGAGCGGATCAACAAGCTACGTACTCAACTCGCAGATGAACGCAAATCCAAGGAGGTCGATAACAGTACCAAGTATGCGAAATCGAAAAATACGAAAATACCTCATAAGTCTTAAAATAATCGAGACATGTATAAAAATCGCTTACGTAACCTCTGACCTTACCAACAATGAGAATATCAATCATATACTATACTGCATGAAAATAGGCAGCTCATAATCAAAGCAAGGTCATCCACCTCACAGTATCATTAAGCACTCCTACTCTTGGGACTATTTCACCCGCATGGGTCATGTGGACCCGCATGAGGTATTTCTCGCATAGGCTGTACTCACCCGCATGAGACTATTTCACCCGCATAAGCCCAACGGACTCGCATGAGGTATTCCTCACATCGTGGGTAGCAAATCCACGGAACAGGTGGTATAACGATCTTGGGGATTTACCCTTCAGATATACTCTTACCCTGAAGCAGGTGGTATAACGATCTTGGGGATTTACCCCTCAGATATACTTTTACCCTGAAGAAGGTGGTATAACGATCTTGGGGATTTACCCCTCAGATATACTCTTACCCCTCATACTGCATGCCTCGGAATCTCTCATCGTAAGTGTCACGACCCGACCTCGGATCCGTGACTGGTGTCTTACCCCGGGCACCCTTGTGATACAACATCAGAGAAAACCAGCGGAAATAAACTCACAAACAAGAACCATATAAGATAAAATAGGCTAACCCAAAAATGGCTACCTTTCCGTAACATAAATAAAACAGAATCGAATGCTACATCCTTAATAACCCAATTTATAACCTGACTCAGTGCCTCTAAGAGTTTGTAACAACCATGACGGGACAGGCCCCGCCATACCCTGAATGTACACAAACCTACAACATCGTGAGAACTGCACAAAAGTCAAGTCAAGCCTCCGGAGAAATGGAGCTTCTGACGCCTGAGCAAAGATCCTAAGAATGAGGATCCACCACCGCTACCCTTACTCGCTGCAAGATTTAACGCAACCCCGAGAGCGGGTCGATTACAATATGTACCAAGTATGTAAATCGAAAATACTTGTAATAATATCATAAGTCAAAAATAAGCTGAGTCATAGGTAAAAATCAATTTCTCAGACTGTGCCTTACTAACAATGAGAGTAACAAGTATAAATCTCACAAAGATAAAAATAGGAGGCTCATGATCAAAACAGGTACCTCGCCTGTAGTATCATTAGCAATCCTACTCGGGACTATTTCACCCGCATGGGTCATGTGGACCCGCATGAGGTCATCCGCCTCGTCATGGGACTATTTCACCCGCATGAGACTATTTCACCCGCATGGATCCTGTGGACCCGCATGAGTACAATCGCCGCACTCGCATGAGACTATTTCACCCGCATGAATCCTGTGGACCGGATCCGCATGAGTACAATCACCGCACTCGCATCATGGGTAGCAAATCCATGACATAAGTAATAACCCGGGGTTTACCCCGTAATAATATATATATAACATAGCTCATCCGGTTATCATACATAACATAAGCACTACCGGCCTATCATACATAACATAAGCACTACCGGCCTATTATATCATAACATAAGCACTACCAGCCTATCATATCATAACATAAGCGCTACCGGCTTATCATAACATAAGCAAGTTAAGAAATCCCCTAACTTCTTATTAACATTATTAATATATCCTCTCATTTTAGTATACCCAAGGCACTAACATGTCTTTTAATAGAAAATCCGGGAATTCAACCCAAGTACCATGTACTTCTAACCTTTTAAGAAATAACTCTTTTATACAAAAATTCCAAGATACTAATCACCATAGTATCAAGTTACGATTTCCTTTCAAAATAAGTCACATTTCCTTTTAGAAATATAATAGGCTTCTAAATCAAGTGACTTCATTTCCTTTAAAACCTTAGGCAACCACTGCCTAAAAATCAATTCACCTTTCACAGTTTCAAATCATTTACCCGTACTTGTTTTACTTAGAGTAAACATTTCTTTGTTAACCTTTCAAAAGCTAATATAACCAACTTCCCATAAAATCATTATATTTGTGTTATTCCTTAGTCAAATACATTTTCCCTAAATCCAAGGGACTTATACTTTTAAAATGAAACAAGTATCGTATACTTTAAAACAAGTGAAAGATATCAAATCTTGTACGTCTACCGTACTACATAGATACAACTACTCCTGCTCAAGAGATAGGAAAGTTTCATATACCTCTTCGGTTAATCCACTTGCTAAGTCCGAAATACCGCACGTAATATGTCAACCTATAATGACCATAATACGTTTATTAACCCCTAATTTCAATGTAGAATATTCCAAATTTAAGTTACTAATTCCTAAGGAAATTTGGGCAGCATTTTCTTTGTTTCTACATACTTTTCCACCTTTTTCAAGGCCGAATTCAATATCCAAACGCCACATTTAAGGCCCAACAATCCAACAATTCAAAGGGGATTACACAACCAAACTTAGGTGTGTAAAATTCTGCCCCATAAGGTAAAACCATACACTTAACAATTCCAAAGTAGTTCTTAGGCTACAACATGCTCACTTAACCCTTTTAACCAATCCTTTCATATCCAAACCACATTTCTTATATGCAATGAATCTAAGAGCATTATTTACTACTACAAATTCCTTATTCTTCACATGCAACACAAGTAACTAACTACAAGAGAGGAATTGTTACCTTAGAGCTTTAGCCAAAATTATTCCAACAACCTTGCTAGCCTCCTTTCCAAAAACACCATAACAATAACCTCCACAAGCTTGCAAATAACTTTCCTTCTTATCACACTTTTCAGATTTTCCTTAAGCTTGGAGTTTCTCTTGATTTTCTAGAGAGAAGGGAGAGCTTTTTAGCTTAGAGAGAGAGAAGAGTTTGGAAGATGACCAAGTCTTCAAGACTTGGTCAATATAAAAGACATGCAAAATCAGATGGGGTGGGACACTTGTCACCCACCCATGACCTCTTTTAAAACAAAACAGCGTAAATTTCCACTAACTCGCAGAACCCGCCTGCCGCCATGCCGCACTGGCCATGGGCGCTGAAACTTCGCCGCTTTCTCAGACTTTTCTGCCGCGGCCTCGCTTCCGGCTGGCGCTGAAACTCTCGACTCTTCAGATCTTCCGCGCTGCCCTCGCTTTCCGCGGCCGCGGCCTACAATCACCGTGGCGCCGCGCCGCGTTCGCCATGGGCGCTGAGGCCCCTGACCGCGATCCAGACCTAAACCACGGGGTATAACAGTAAGCATGTCCAAGGTGCATACCCGTGGAATCCCACATCACTGACGGCACGTCCAAGTAAACTCATATAAAGACCATGGAAGCATACCCGTGGAATCCTTCATCACTGGCGGCACGTCCAATAAACTCATAACTAAAACAATGGAAGCATACCCGTGGAATCCTTCATCACTGGCGGCACGTCCAATAAACTCATAACTAAAAACAATGGAAGCATACCCGTGGAATCCTTCATCACTGGCGGCACGTCCAATAAACTCATAACTAAAAACAATGGGAGCATACCCGTGGAATCCTTCATCACTGGCGGCACGTCCAATAAACTCATAACTAAAAACAATGGAAGCATACCCGTGGAATCCTTCATCACCGGCGGCACGTCCAATAAACTCATAACTAAAAACAATGGAAGCATACCCGTGGAATCCTTCATCACTGGCAGCACGTCCAATAAACTCATAACTAAAACAATGGAAGCATACCCGTGGAATCCTTCATCACTGGCGGCACGTCCAATAAACTCATAACTAAAATAATGGAAGCATACCCGTGGAATCCTTCATCACTGGCGGCACGTCCAATAAACTCATAACTTCTTTAGGCTTTCATTAACGTACAAAATGGATCTCATTTTCATGACCTTATTCAAGAAAAACCAACTATTTAACCTTCCATAAAGTTATTATAACCAACTCCCCATAAAGTCGTTATACTAACTTTATGTTTTTAGAAATTAAGACATTCTTACCCTTATAAGGCCGTTATAACTAACTTCCCATAAAGCCGTTATAACTCCTTATGTTTCAAAAGATTTCATTCCTTTATTAACCAAGAGGCTTATACTTTAAGTCAAATTTACACAATTTTCAAAATACTTCTTCATGTCAAGAAATCTTTGTCTACCTTACTTAGGATAAACCATTCCTCCAGAACAAGTGGGTTAACTCCTTAACCCAACCAACTTAGACATTTTCTTAAAACAAGTCAAGTATAACAAATGGATTTACTTCATTTAAAACACGTACGTCTACCGTACTATATAGTTATAATTACTCATGCTCAAGAGATAAGAAAGTTTCCACATACCTCTCCGGTTAATCCACTTGCTAAGTCCAATACACCACACTTAGTACGTCAACCTAAAATGATCATAGTACGTTTATTAACCTCTAGTTCAATGTAGAATAATCCAAGTTCAAGTCACTAAATTCTATGGAAAATTGGGCAGCATTTCCTTTGTTTCTATATACTTTGCCACCTTTTTAAAGGCCGAATTCATCATCCAAACGCCACATTTAAGGCCCAACAATCCAAACATTTCAAAGGGGATTACACACCTAAACTTGGATGTGTAAAATTCTGCCCCACAATGTGCAACAACTAACTTAACAACTTTAAGGTGAAATTTAGGCTACAACATGCTTACATAACCTTCTTAACCAATTCTTTCACATCCAAACCATATCTCTTACATGAAATGAATCTAAGAGCATTATTTACTACTACAAGTTCCTTCCTCTTCACATGCAACACAAATAACTAGCTACAAGAGAAGAATCTTTACCTTAGAGCTTTAGCCAAGTTAATCCAACAAAAATCTAGCCTCCTCTTCCACAAACACCACCACATAACTCCTACAAGATAGCCACAAGCTTCCTTCTTGTCCTTAACTTTTCAGATTTTCCTTAGGCTTTGAATTCCTCTTGGAATTTTAGAGAGAAGTGAGAGCTTTAGCTTAGAGAGAGAGGGATTTGAAATATGACCAAGTCTTCAAGACTTGAATATAAGGGACATGCAAAAAAATTAGATGGGGGGGGGGGGAGGGCCCCTTGGCCCCCGCCCATGGCCTCTTTAAAATAAAAAATCAGATTTCGCTTTTCCGCCAAAGTTCCGCCGGCCGCTGCCCCGCAGCCGCGCCGCTGCTCAAACCTCCGCCACCACAGACTCCGCCATGCCTCGCTTCCGGCGCCGGCGCTGCAACTTCAGCGCTCCTCGCCAATAGCGCGCCCCGACCAAACCCCTTTCGCTTCGCCCGATCACAGACCGAACTTGTAACTCCAATAACTTTCTACTCCGACGTCCTATCGACGAACGGTTGGTTGCGTTGGAAACTAGACTCAACGAACTACACACTAGGCCTTTGAAACACCTAAAAACTCTCAATGTAACTGGACATACTCCACCTCAAAGTTTGACTAAAACCCGTTCGAAACAATCCGTCAACCTATCTTTCGAATATTTTAAGTCTTACTCCCTTTCGTACGCACTCATACGCATGACCTGAACTACGGGGTTTAACAATATGTTCTCCATGCCCTTCCCTCATCCTTTTTCTAGACGGATGTGGGTATGCAAGTTGTCGTGGCCGAGCTACTACCCCTACTATTGTTCATTCTGTGATAAAGTCGATCATTCCCTACTGCACTAGTCATTGTCGCGAAGTCCTTATACCTTTTTCCCTGGCGTACTTAGATCGGATTCTAAAGAATTCATTCAAATGACCCCTTAATAGCAGGTCTACTACCTCATACCTCAATTTTTTGCAATCTTCCGCTGAATGGCCTGAGATTCCGTGGAATTCACACCAAAGCTCTATGTTTGTGCCCTCACTTTTTTGGGTTGGATCGAACTACTATCGGGAATCGAGACTCTTTCATATTTTTCATATCCATGACTATGTCCACGACCTCCACGTTAAAGTTATATGCGGCCACACTCGGAAGCCTTGAGTCATTTACGGACTTCCCCTTTCTCTTCTAGGCTAACCTTGATCATACCTTGGTTTATTCGGCCGACCTTCATGCCTAGGTGACGATCGAGTTGAATAAGGCTCAAACCATCCTCTAGGGTCCCTTTGCCGATATGGGGGGAATGATGAGATCCACGATGTTGTCCCTCTTCGATTATGGTCCCATGATCCGCTTCAATCCTTATCTTGGCGGTATATATCTGTTATTTACCTCATTCCAGGAATTAATCAGGAATTCCTTCAAACTTTATTTTAATTTCATTGATACGTCTGAACTGTTGGAATTTAAGCTGTCAATGAATGTTGTGGCAGCCCAATCTTCGGAGATCGCAAGCAGCTGCATACTTTCTCGCTGGAAATGGTCCACGAAGTTGCAGAGTAATTCATCATTCTTTTCTTTATGGTGAAAACATCTTCCTTATGGTTTTCGACCCTCCGAGCCCCAACATGGGCTTTGACAAATGCATTTGTAAGAGCAACAAAAGAATTAATAGAGTTTTCAGGTAAGAGAGTGTACCAAAAGAGTGCTCTCTTTATGAGAGTCTAGATGAATATTTTCAGTATAACATATTTGATTTAATGTTATTGTAGGTCGTGCCTAGTGATTGTAGCCTCGAAAGTCACAATGCATTCGTCCGGGTCTGTCGTGCTGTCATACTTGGGTATGTCAGACATTCTGAACTTTTTTGGGATGGGCTCTAGAGTCGCATCTTCTTTGTAGGGTATTTTTCCATACTTATTCACTCTGACTCATTTTAACACAGAAGGGGCCTCAAGTATATGGCTCATCCATTCGTGTAGCTCCTTCTCTAGCACTACGAGTCTTGTCAGGTTCGATTCTGGCATCACATGTTATGTTCTCCCTATATTCGTTGCGGACAAGTCGAGAGCTCATGCGACTTCTTCATCTTCTGCCAGGTGGCAATCTGGTGCTTTTCCTGATAAAGATCTTAGGAACTTCTCCATGCACTCCATTATGGCACTGTTTCCCTCCAAGATTGTGGTCAGCACAGCTTTCGAGGGGGTACCATCTTCTTTGAACATCCCCTCCACTTTGGAGTGCAGTTCTCTTTTTCTCTTCTTGGGGTATCGTTCATTGGGTCGTGCCTCGGGACTCTCTGTTGGATGGCTTTGAGCATCTTCTTCATCTACAAACTTTCTTGCTTTTGGGATTATTGTTCCCTCTTATTTTGTCTATAACGTCTCAGACCATTCTTCCAGGTCCTGATGCTCACTAAGCACTTGTTCCTTTCCAATCTCCCGTGGGTCGCGAGCAATGTTATTCTGACTTAACATGCTTCTCTTTCGTGATGTGTTTGCCTAAGTGTTTTCACGAAAATCAGCTACGGATCGAGACAACTCCACAACTATCTATCCCCACATACGGCGCCTAACTGTTTTCCGGTAAAAATGATATCTACCAAAAACACAGTTAGAGATTTGTATTTCAAAGGTTTAAAGACAAGTAGGTCGTATTCGATCCGTAGACCCTCTTGATTGAGTCTGTGATTGAGATTTAGGTTACAGATATATGATGTTTAAGGATAATAATAATATGAATAAGCAAATAACTAAAAAGTAATGAATAAGATTTGGAACTAAACTATGGATCGAATATGAACCAAAGATGAGAATCGTGTATTAGCTTGAGAGACATCTGAGATACAAAAATGTGTGCTTAGAGAGAATACAATGTGTCCTTTTTTTTTATCTAAGCCTTTCATATATAAGTTATAACTTAGACTATTATGACCCTAGAGGGATGTGGTGACGTATGTATCCTGATGTCACTTCTCCCATGCGCGCCACAACGCTTTGATCTGCGTTGGTTGATGTGACGGGAGTTGTTGGGAGTGGGAGACAGTTGTAAGGATCCGTTAGAGTCTCCGGAGCCACAAAGCTTCTTTCTTACGCATGACGCTCTCGGGTGCCTTTCTACCCAATACATAAATAACATTAATTCAATTATGAATTTATCTTGTGATTTAATTATGAATAAAAAAATATAAAAATGGCAAGGAAAATTATTTGTTGTCTTAATATAAATATGGTATACACACGCTTTGTAACATGGAATACGTGACTCATGGAGGACTCGCGAGGTCCATACACCACCCGAAATTAGTTCTCAACAACTTAGGCTCTCAATCTAAACACTTAGCGAACACTAATTTGGCTCTCGATCTCAGTAGTTAGCCCATATTCAACTATCTTCCGCATTACTTCGTCCAGAACTATTCCTTGTCGGGTTCTCAGATATTTAGGCTCTCAATCTAGCCAATGTTAATTTTTCTCTTGATCTCAATACTTAGCCCACATTTGGCTATCTTCCACATCACTCCATCCAAAACTATTTTCCATCAATTTTTCTCAATCATTTAGGCTCTCAATCTCAACACTTAGCCAATTTCAATTTGGCTCGATCTGAATACTCAGCCCATATTCGACTATCTTCCGCATCACTCCGTTTGGAACCATTTCAGATCATACATCACATATGTATCATCAAGTGTAATATGTACGAGATATCATATGAAAGAATGACTACGACATGCACAAGATAAGCAACATTGTTATAAATTGAAAGCTCAACTTAATTCTCTTTTATCATTAGAAAAGTATTTCAGAGTGATGAGAACACATAATCAACAAGTAATAGATTATCATATCACATAAGTAATCAAGTAAGGGAATCTTATTTTAAATAATCAATCAATTAGTCATTATCAACTATCAGCTAATGCCCACATGCTTTGGCCTTCTAACTATAGACATAACCGACTTGAATATGATATAAATTTCCAAATCATGACACTATTAACGTACAGGTGGTCATCATTTCACAAGCATGAGATCCCCTTAATTCCCCATTACTCCCTCTTTATTAGTTAATTTACCAATCACACACTTTAAATAGAGTCAAGTAAGGTATCAACCTGCCTTAGATTTTGAGTCCAAAAGCTCACGAGCGAACTTGCAGAGGAGATAGACTAGTCTATAAAAAGTACCTTTTGTAACTAGAAGAAGGAATGTATGATCTAGTCTTCAAAGTTATTCGGCATATGAGAAGTTATGTTCATTAGCATGTAACCCTTTCCTCAACACCTCTAAATGATCCAAATCTCGATTCGAGCAAAATTTAAGTCTTCTGGAAGATCTACCGCATTCAAATTCCCAAATTGAGTTCAATCTAGTCAAAATAGTACTCTACAAAGTTAGAAGAGTCCAATGATACCCATATTGCTAGACTTTAATTCGGAATCCAAAAATTAAATCAAAAAGATAACCCTAAGCCATTAAGGGAAAAATTGAAATCTTATTAGAAAATCGGTTTACCCTTAACATATATATCCTAGATTCAAAAAATCATCCAATTCTATCATGAATGGATCCCCATATCAAGATTTTCTATTATCTTATCTTTAGAGCTCAAAATATCTGATTTTCCTGAACCAAATCATGAGATAAACTATAATAACTGAAGTAATCACGGAGAATCATTAAAATAAATTTTATAATATTACCTTCTCTTTGAAAAGACAAAAACACTTCAAAAATCACCCAATTTTGAGCTCTCAAACTCAAGATATGATGAAAATACCAAATGTCAAAGTCTGAAATTTTAAGACTCAGAGAGTTCACATTTGTGAACCAAAACCTCGCATTTGCAAACCAAATCTCACATTTGCGAGATCTATATTTGAACCAAAGTTCACATTTACGAACACCAAACACCAGCTACAGTTGTCCGCACTAAAACGATCATAACTTTCTCATACCACATCAAAATTCAACGATTCCTTTTGCTATGATTCCTTAATAAGTATACAGATCTAATAGTTTAGTCAAACATAATTTAAAGCTCATTTTCTCAATATGGTACTTTATTCCCATAGAAACAATGTCAAACATCAACTACGAGCGCGCCACAACCCAAATCTATATGAAACTCATCGAAATCTAACCAAAACTTGCGGACAAATCCAAAATCATCATACAAACCTGCTTGCACACTCAAAACACCGATCCAAGGTATCTTGATCAGATGTTGACTGTGGTCAACTCTAGTCTTTTAACTTAACTAGTTTCTCACTCCCGATCTCCTCGGGATTCATCCCAACCCCTCGACTAAGTCTTAAATCTTGTTCTGGACCTCATAGAATCAACAAAACTTCAATTATTATTAGCTAACCTCCGATGTTTATTCTGGTCAAGCCTCTCCATTTCTTTAACCTAAAAAATTCTAAACTTAGATTTATTTCTCTAATACTCACCTGATTGCCTCGTGAACCGAGTCACCCATCCTCGTAAGTTACAAATACTATTTTAAAGCTATAGAAAGAGTCCATTAGAGAAAATGAGTTCAAAAGATCAAAATGACCTAGTGGATCGTTACACTTTTTAAGTTGGGTATGTTTATTCAAATTATATCTCCATGTTAAAAAGAACTATTTTTAACCACATTTGAATCTATTGTTATTTTTCAATTACTAATGTGAAAAGAATTTTTTTGACGGATTGTCCTTCAAACACACTGGTCTTTAATTTTTAACCAGCTGCTCATTTAATAAAAATATCCAAACCTACTTTGCTCGGCATACGTTCTACAATATTTATCTTCATAAATTAAACCTTTGTCTCGCTCGACATAAGTTCTGTAGGAATTAAGTAATGTGACATAAGTTGTGTAGTTTTCTTTGAATCTGTTGTAGTGTCTAAAAACATGAGTTATGCCTTTTGGGTATATGTTCTTTATCTTTTTTCATAACCTATTTTGTGAAGCTTGATGTACTTTTGGCCATTTATATGTTGAATTTTGGAAGTTTTACCGTGTCCGACATAACTTGTGGGGACAAAATATAAACTATAATGAGTAAATTCTAAACTTATGTTATGCGAAAAGTGCTAAGGGTAAAAATTAAAGACCATAAATTTAAGGGGAAAACATTAAAGACCACCTGAAACAGGGATATTTGTGCAAATGATCCCTCTGAAAGAGAAATATTTAGTTGCCATAGCTATCTCTAAAGAGGTATTTATTAATAATAACTACTATTTAATTTAATTATATTTTGTAGCTACAGTAATTTTCTAATTTACATATAGTAGTTATACAAAATACATAAAGTTATTTCACATTATTTCCCTCACATCTCTCTCTTCTCCATAGCCTTTCTCTCTCCATTCCATCACAGATCCGCTCACTTACCTCTCTCACCTCCCTCCCTCTCCTCCATCACATCTCTCTCCCTGTTTCCTCTCAAATCCGCTCTGTAAAACCTTGTATATTTAAACTAAGTCTTGTTCATGATTAAGGAGTGTAGAAAATCAAGACGAAGAGTTAAAGTTGGAAACTAGTTTCTGTTCTGCAATCCCAATTTTACGCCTAGGAATTACGGACTGTAAAAGTTTTACGGACGATCGATTTAACCCGTAAAATCTATTTTTGAAAATGACGGAATACAATGAATTTTATGGACCATATAATATTATATGACATATCGTTTTTAACTGTAATATTCCTTCCTACTTAATGAAGTCGCTGAAAATTTGTAGTTTTATGACGGTCTAATTATATAGACCGTACAAATTATACAGTCCATCCCTAGATCGTATAAAAAGTTACGGTTCGTCCTTTTTTACCATAGAAGTTCTGATAGACTGGATAGTATAAATACGTAGACTTATTTCCAAAATCAGTTTTCATACTCTCAAACCCTAGAATGAAGTTCCTCTCTTCCCAACCATCTCCTACATCGAGGTAATACTTTATCATATAATTCTAAGAGATTCTAACATCATTATCATCAATTCTAAGTAAAATTCTATATTTTTAACCTAGGTTTTTCAAGATAAACCCATTCCAAGGTTTTAAGGTTCATGTTTTGAGTTTTCTCTCTAAAGTTCAGATTTTAATACAAGTATTGGAGTGAATAAGGTATGTATAGCTTCTATCCGCGTATGATAATATCCATGTTCTTTTCCACGCCTCATTTTTTCATGAAACCATGAAATTCCATAACTTGGTTTTATTCTCTTATCATGATAACCCTAATTACATGTTATGTCTCTAATACATTCCGTCAATTTATGCATGATTGGTCATTACGATTGTTATGAACATGTCCTTAATCCACGAATGTATGCTTTTAGTTCCTTGGGTTCTTAAATACAAGTTATGATCATTATCACTCAATCCATGAAATTATACATATTTTCATGATTTATACAAGTTATATTATGTATCTCTTCACATGATAAATTATAATTACAAACTATATTTTACAAGTTATTTTCATGAAATTCATGGGGGCTTAACAAGCCAACTATATTCATGTTCATATTTTGGGAGTTTTACAGATTACCGATAAGGCTCAGATAGCCTAAAACTATGTATGCCAACGTAGGATAAGAATCGCTCTGCCCAGAGAATGATATCTTCATATTACCTCTTGTAGGATTATTGAATCTATCATGTCATGTTCATATCTCGTACCCTGGCAAGGTACGAGATGACTTAAATGATCATGCATAGATCAGAAGCCACATTCATGTGTGGTGGTTACATTTAAGTTATACTAATGCTCTCCCCACATATATATAGATATACATATTTTATGCATGTTATCATACTCATGTCATATTTATCCATGTTCATGTTCAGTTTTAATTTCATATTTCTATTATAACATGTGCCAACTTATTCTTCTAGTTGTTTTACATACAATATTGTCACGACCCGAACCCCGGGCCCGTGACTAGTGCCCTACCTGGGTACCCTTCTACCTTAACAACTAAGTAAACTGCGGAAATTAAATAACACCTTTTTTTTTATTTTTTATAAAACCAATCGTACGTGCAAGGGCAAAGCCGACCAGGCTGCCATATAATATACATAACGAAATACACTACACCGTACATGAGTCCAATCCCACACATGAATACGGACTTCAAGAGTTATATCAACTATGACGGACAAGGCCCCGCCGTATCCACGATCGCATAAAAGCCATCTTGAAAGAACTCATACCAAAAAGATAAACTCCCAATGTAAGGAGCTATCCAAAACTCGAAAGGCGGTCCTACACTGCCGATCACCAAATCACAGACCTAAACTCAGCGGATGAACGCAGCCTCGGGCGAGGTCGAAGACAAGAATGTACAAGTATGTGAAACATGAAGTATCAGAATGAAATCATAATAGTCTAAACAAAACAGAGACATGTATGATAGCCAACCTACGGTCACAACACATAAGCATATAATAAGTCGTGGACGCGTGCCTCAAGTCATTTCTAAAGTATAACCATGGGTCTCACGCCCATAATATCAATCATGCCCGTGGAATCCTTCCTCACCGGCGTGCAGTGATATAATATAACACCAATAGCATACATGAACACTAAGTCCCACCTGGTATAGCGTCTTGGGGTTTACCCTCACTTATACTCTTACCCCGGAGAAGGAGGTAAAGCAGGTATATAGATCTTGGGGTTTACCCTCACTTATACTCTTACCCGGGAGAAGGTGGTAAAGCATCTTGGGGGTTTTCCCCTCACTTATACTCTTACCCTATCTCAACCGACCATCAAACAAAACAAGCAGTGGGTATAATGTCTTGGGGGTTTACCCCTCACTTATACTCTTACTCGAGTAGGTGGTAAAGCATCTTGGGGTTTACCCTCACTTATACTCTTACCCTATCTCGACTGGCCATCAAACAAAAATGTAAGCACTACCATGTCTTCTATAAAAATCCGAATTTAACCTAAGTACTACAAATAACTAAGATACCCGTGGAATCTCACATCACCGCTTGTGACGTCCAAGTAACTTATAAAGACAAAGACCCTCCAACCGAGAGGTGGCAACTTAATAAAACATAATCCTTGCACTCAAAGGCTATCGCCAAAGACACATAGGAAATTCTCAATTAATCAAGCCAAGGTACTTATCAAGGCACACATAGAATAATTCTCATTTAACAAGCCAAAGTACTTACCAAGGCACAAATGGACAAATTCTCAATTTATCAAGCCAAAGTACTAATCAAGGCACACTTAGACAAATTCTCAATTTATCAAGCCAAAGTACTAATCAAGGCATCACATAGAATTATTCTCATTTAACAAGCCAAAGTACTTATCAAGGCACAATTAGAATAATTCTCATTTAACAAGCCAAAGTACTTATCAAGGCACAATTAGACAGATTCTCAATTTATCAAGCCAAAGTACTAATCAAGGCACACTTAGAATAATTCTCATTTAACAAGCCAAAGTACTTATCAAGGCATCACATAGAATTATTCTCATTTAACAAGCCAAAGTACTTATCAAGGCACAATTAGACAAATTCTCAATTTATCAAGCCAAAGTACTAATCAAGGCACACTTAGAATAATTCTCATTTAACAAGCCAAAGTACTTATCAAGGCATCACATAGAATTATTCTCATTTAACAAGCCAAAGTACTTATCAAGGCACAATTAGACAAATTCTCAATTTATCAAGCCAAAGTACTACGTACGTACATTCTTTTCAAGAGACTCCTTTTTGTGTAATACCCCAAGATACTAACACCCGTAGTATCAAGGTGTGTCTATTTTTCAAAGTAAGTTACTATACTTTTAGAAACTCATTTCAAAGCTTGAAACCAAGTAACTTCAAATTTTTACAATCTAGGAAACTTACGACATTAATCAAAATAGACAACTTTCTAAACCTTCCATAAAGCCGTTATAACCAACTTCCCATAAAGCCGTTATAACCCTTTATGGTTTTTAGACAATTTCATTCTTCTTATAACTAAGAGACTTATACTTAAAACCAAGTATCACAAACTTTCAAATCGAGTCTCTTAACTTTCAAAATACTTCGAGTCTCTTAATATTTAGAAAACAAGTTTCTTCTACTTTTAAACCTCAAGTAACTCACACCTTTAAAACAAGTTACTTCTCTTAAATCATGTCATTTCTCCTCTCTTAAAACAATTAAGTAAATCACTCCTTTAACTCCCCTAAAGTCATTACAACAACCCTTAGGTTTTGGAACTAAGGCACTAGCCAAAAGGTTTGGGAACCACTTTTCAAGACTACATGCACTTTAAGTAAAATACTTTCACTTTTAAGAATCCAAACTTCACTAAGGAAATGGATTATACAACTTACAATTTAAACATCAAAGTACAATCATGAGTACATGTAATCTAATTCTATTTTAGGCAATCCAAATACAACCAAGGAATGGATCATTTAAGGAGTAGAACTTACTTTCTTTATCTTAAGGAATCATGCTAGAAGAGAGATAGTTCACATACCTTTCGCTAAATCCACAAGCTGCCGAATACGCTGCATTAGAAGTGTCAACCTTTCCAAGCCTTTAAAATTTCCAAGATTCAAAGTCGCGCTTAGCAATTCTTAGCTCCTTTCCTTAGGTTCCAATCCGCCCAAGCACTCCTGAGGCCTATGAAGAACCCATCTTCAAGTTTCAACTTCAAAGTTGAAGAACTCCTTCTGTTTCGCCATGACTAACGTGAAAATGCGTTTTTCCAAATCTTTCTATTGAGATATCCTTACAACACTCTTAGGAACCTTGGTTTAAAGTCTTGTGGACAAAGGAACAAAACTACAAATTTTTTGTGTGCAAAGTGCTTGAACCCGAGAGCACACTGAAGAACAAAGTGGTGTGAAATTTTTCTAAGTGTTTAAGACTAGTCTTGCACTAGTGTAGTGAATATATAACACATTGGATGGCTTAGATAATAACACTTGTTAAAATGGAGGAAGAGATCAAGCCAAGTGTCCTCGACTTAGTCAACAATATCAAGCTCTATTATTAGCAAGACTTGGTCATCCTAACATTGGCCAAATGACCATAATACCCTTACTAATTTCGTCCAACACCACGTGTGGAGTGCCACGTGTCGCCTCTCATTCGTCCACAAAATTCCGAACCCTAGTGGGCCCCGCAAACGTAAAATTCCTGTGGGCCACACGTGACCAAATCCGTAAAAATAGATTTCCATAATATTAATAAGTTCCATATACTTCAAATAATACATTTTGAGAATCCAATTCTCAACAACGAACATTTTTCCTTTCCGACGTTTCGAAGATTTTCCGTCGGAAAAACAATTCTTCCTTTCGGACTAATTCCAAGTCTTGATTCCTTACGTACATTATCTTATACATGTCCCGACATACGGTGTAACATTCTTCCTCCTTAGAAACATTCGCCCTCGAATGTTCTTAGTCGCTGCCAAGCTATACAAACTCCAGATAAACTCTATACTATAACTATCAATCAAAACATGCACAAGACTAACGATGTCACACATGGACACCACAAAACATATGTGAACATAATAATGGACCTTCCAGACGCGGGTCCCTTCTCACAAATCTCGGCGTTATCGTCTTCCCAAACACGGGATCCTTAGAGGTTCCTTTCTTTCCTTACTTGTCATACTTTCTCGTACTTTCAAACTCATCTAGTACACGTACAAAATCTCAAATTTTGTTTCTCTTCTCCAATCCTTGGAGTCACTACCCAAACTTGGCCATATAGTTACTTACATTCCCGTTAAGGTTCTTCTCGATCCTTACGATCTAGTTCCAGTGGAACACATCCACGAACTTGTACAACGATCAACTAGACTTGGGCCTAGCACCCTCGTGACCCTATCACATAGCGGGACCATTTCTAACTGACATCACCCGATTCCACACTACCGGCTGACCCGAAATGAGTCCATAACCCGACTCATCGTCACCCTTAACTTCTCATTCTTAGTCTGAAATAAATCTCTCTCTTATCTCAAGGTACTTCTCACCCTATCCTCCCATTCACTAGAGGTTCGTCACATAAGCCAAAGTATTTCTACTGTACATCCTTCCCTATCGGTCTCACATCACATGGTAATTACTACTGTGAACTCTACACAACTATAGTCTCGACCACTTATCATTCCTGTCAACATTCTTAACTTTTCACTTTACTAATCAAAGTATCTCTACCTGCGGGTACTATCACTTTACA
This sequence comes from Przewalskia tangutica, assembly GCA_029844215.1. Taxonomy (NCBI): domain Eukaryota; kingdom Viridiplantae; phylum Streptophyta; class Magnoliopsida; order Solanales; family Solanaceae; genus Przewalskia; species Przewalskia tangutica. The sequence continues at coordinate 37,536,681 of CM056738.1, forward strand.
ACTCTAGCAACAAAGGGAAAACATATACGCTAGGTAAAATCTGAATCTATCAACACACGTATGATTCAAAAGAATCGAAATATACCAGAACCCCGCGATGTCACCTCTTGATCCCCGCCATGAGTCGCGTCATCTATGCGGTTCAAGGACCGCCGTAACTATAAACTCCACTCGACTCTACCACTACCGCTAACATCCAACACCGCTCGGGAACGCATACCATGAGGAAAGGGAACCAACCATCGGCCTCATAGCCGAGCCACCTCACGTTCTTCTAAAAGGACATACCTCGATATGGCCCTGACGGTCACAATAATAACAAACACTGTGCAAGACGGCATTTCCCAAATGACGCTTTACTACAATGGAAACACCGAGGAATAAGTGGCCTCGATCGAGAAAATCCTCGCCTTTGAGCACTCGACCCTGGAGCTCTGACCGCTCCTAAATACCTGTGGGATCAAATCTCCCACCGTGAGCTGCGGGTATGTATTGGGTAGGCCGACGATATCTCACTCGGCCGAGGCAGCCGTCCCAAAACTCACCGATAACCAATCGGTCTAGCCTCTTACGCAGATCTCCGCTGCCTCTACCCTCAGACACATGCTCAGATCGCCGAATAACCTCCCGCCGAGGAAATCAGAGCATCGCTATCTTGGTCAATAACATAATGGCTTCTTCATGACCCTAAAGTCTTCCCCTAATCGAGAAATCAGAGGCTCGTGCCGTGGTCTCAAAACTCGCGCAGGAACTCGCCGATCGTGGTACAACATCTGGTATACCTCGCGACAAGCCCTATCAACTCTCTCGAGTCCGACTAGTAGCTCTCGCTACTCCTTTGCCCTTCTGGCGTTGTTGCCTCCGGGAGGCATAATCAGAATAACAAAATTACGCCGAGAGGAATTATCTTACTAACACGCCTCTGTGGCACGATCTAGAGTGAGAAGAATAGAACCCAACTCCTAAATGTCATGTAGCCTCATGTTTACGCGTGGCGCACAACACACCGATAATCAAGACTCTACTAGACACGGTCAGACATTCCGAGGATCGATCGCTCGATACCACTCTGTCACGACCAACCCGCCCGTGGATCGTGCCCTACCCGGGTACCCTTCTACCTTAACAACTAAGTAAATCATGGAAATTAAATAACACTCTTTTTTTATAAAACCAATCAGACGTGCAAAGGCAAAGCCACCAGCCGCCATATAATATACATAACGAAATACACTACACCGCATACGAGTCCAATCCCACACATGAATACGCACTTAAGAGTTATATCAACTATGACGGACAAGGCCCCACATCTACGATCGCATAAAAGCTCAGATCGAAAGAACTCATACCAAAAAGATAAACTCCCAACGTAGGAGCTATCCAAAACTCGAGCGGTCCTACACTGCCGATCACCAAATCAAGGCACCTAAACTCATGCGGATGAACGCACTTCAAGGAGGTCAAGACGAAGAATGTACAAGTATGTGAAAGTAAGCATCAGAATGAAATCATAATAGTCTAAACAAAACAGAGACATGTATGATAGCCAACCTACAGCACAACAACACATAAACAAATATAATAAGTCGTGACGCGTGCCCTCAAGTCATTTCTAAAGTATAACCATGGGTCTCACGCCCATAATATCAATCATGCCCGTGGAATCCTTCCTCACCGGCGATCCGTGATATAATATAACACCAATAGCATACATGAACACCAAGTCCCACCTGGTATAAATGCCTTGGGGTTTACCCTCACTTATACTCTTACCGGAGAAGGAGGTAAAGCGGTGGTATAAAGATCTTGGGGTTTACCCTTCACTTATACTCTTACCCGGAGAAGGTGGTAAAGCATCTGGGGTTTACCCTCACTTATACTCTTACCCTATCTCAACCGACCATCAAACAAAACAAGCGGGGTATAATGTCTTGGGGTTTACCCTCACTTATACTCTTACTCGAGAAGGTGGTAAAGATCTTGGGGTTTACCCTCACTTATACTCTTACCCTATCTCGACTGGCCACAAACAAAACAGAAGCACTACCATGTCTTCTATAAAAATCCGAATTTAACCCAAGTACTACAAATAATCTAAGATACCCGTGGAATCCCACATCACCGCTTGCACGACCAAGTAACTTATAACAAAGACAAAATTCTCCAACCGAGAGTCGCGGAACTTAATAAAACATAATCCTCAGACTCAAAGGCTATCGCCAAAGACACATAGGAAATTCTCAATTAATCAAGCCAAGGTACTTATCAAGGCACACATAGAATAATTCTCATTTAACAAGCCAAAGTACTTACTAAGGCACAAATGGACAAATTCTCAATTTATCAAGCCAAAGTACTAATCAAGGCACACTTAGACAAATTCTCAATTTATCAAGCCAAAGTACTAATCAAGGCATCACATAGAATTATTCTCATTTAACAAGCCAAAGTACTTATCAAGGCACAATTAGAATAATTCTCATTTAACAAGCCAAAGTACTTATCAAGGCACAATTAGACAAATTCTCAATTTATCAAGCCAAAGTACTAATCAAGGCACACTTAGAATAATTCTCATTTAACAAGCCAAAGTACTTATCAAGGCATCACATAGAATTATTCTCATTTAACAAGCCAAAGTACTTATCAAGGCACAATTAGACAAATTCTCAATTTATCAAGCCAAAGTACTAATCAAGGCACACTTAGAATAATTCTCATTTAACAAGCCAAAGTACTTATCAAGGCATCACATAGAATTATTCTCATTTAACAAGCCAAAGTACTTATCAAGGCACAATTAGACAAATTCTCAATTTATCAAGCCAAAGTACTACGTGACGCATTCTTTTCAAGAGACTCCTTTTGTAATACCCAAGATACTAACACCCGTAGTATCAAGGTGTGTCTATTTTTCAAAGTAAGTTACTATACTTTTAGAAACTCATTTCAAAGCTTGAAACCAAGTAACTTCAAATTTTTACAATCTAGGAAACTTATGCACATTAATCAAAATAGACAACTTTCTAAACCTTCCATAAAGCCGTTATAACCAACTTCCCATAAAGCCGTTATAACCCTTTATGGTTTTTAGACAATTTCATTCTTCTTATAACTAAAGAGACTTATACTTAAAACCAAGTATCACAAACTTTCAAATCGAGTCTCTTAACTTTCAAAATACTTCGAGTCTCTTAATATTTAGAAAACAAGTTTCTTCTACTTTTAAACCTCAAGTAACTCACACCTTTAAAACAAGTTACTTCTCTTAAATCATGTCATTTCTCCTCTCTTAAAATAATTAAGTAAATCACTCCTTTAACTCCCCTAAAGTCATTACAACAACCCTTAGGTTTTGGAACTAAGGCACTAGCCAAAAGGTTTGGGAACCACTTCCTTTTCAAGACTACATGCACTTTAAGTAAAATACTTTCACTTTTTAAGAATCCAAACTTCACTAAGGAAATGGATTATACAACTTACAATTTAAACATCAAAGTACAATCAAGGAGTACATGTAACTAATTCTATTTTAGGCAATCCAAATACAACCAAGGAATGGATCATTTAAGGAGTAGAACTTACTTTCTTTATCTTAAGGAATCATGCTAGAAGAGGAGATAGTTCACATACCTTTTCGGCTAAATCCACAAGCTAAGCCGAATACGCCGTACGTAGAAGTGTCAACCTTTCCAAGCCTTTAAAATTTCCAAGATTCAAAGTCGCGCCTTAGCAATTCTTAGCTCCTTTCCTTAGGTTCCAATCCGCTCCAAGCACTCCTTAGAGGCCTATGAAGAACCCATCTTCAAGTTTCAACTTCAAAGTTGAAGAACTCCTTCGGTTTCCGCCTTGCGACTAACGTGAAAATGCGTTTTTTCCGAAATATTTCTATTGAGATATCCTTACAACACTCTTAGGAACCTTGGTTTAAAGTCTTGTGGACAAAGGAACAAAACTACAAATTTTTTTGCAAAGTGCTTGAACCGAGAGCACACTCAAGAACAAAGTGGTGTGAAATTTTTCTAAGTGTTTAAGACTAGTCTTGCACTAGTGTAGTGAATATATAACACATGGATGGCTTAGATAATAACACTTGTTAAAATTGGAGGGAAGAGATCAAGCCTGTCCTCGACTTAGTCAAAAATATCAAGCACTATTAATAGAAAGACGTGGTCATCCTAACATTGGCCAAATGACCATAATACCACATACTAAATACGTCCAACACCACATGTGGGAGTGCCACGTGTCGCCTCTCATTCCCACAAAATTCCGTGAACCTCATGGCCCCGCAAACGTAAAATTCCTCGGGTGGGCCCCACGTGACCAAATCCGTAAAAAAATAGATTTCCATAATATTAATAAGTTCCATATTCTTCAAATAATACATTTTGAGAATCCAATTCTCAACAACGAACATTTTTCCTTTCCGACGTTCGGAAGATTTTCCGTCGGAAAAGCAATTCTTCCTTTCGGACTAATTCCAAGTCTTGATTCCTTACGTACATTATCTTATACATGTCCTGGACATACGGGGTGTAACAAATATAATTTAAATGTACTAACATCCCTTTACCCGAGGCATGTACTTCATGGTGCATGTAATGAGTTTCAGGTAATGCATTTATGCGTATGGACCCTCCGGTGTTCACAGGGTCTAGCAAGATAGATGATCAGTAGAATTTTATTGATGGGCTTCAGAAAATCTTTCATGTTATGCAGCTATTGAGTTAGAGGTAGCAGAGTTGGGAGTTTATCAGCTGCAGGATGTTTCCAACATCTGGTATGAGTCATGGGAACAATCCTGAAGGGAAGATACACCCCCTACAACTTAGGATGAGTTTGCAAATGCCTTCATAAAACACTTTTTGCCAATAGAGTTCATGGAGGAAAAGGCTATAAAATTTGATAACCTCAAGCAGAAAGGAAGGAGTGTGCAGGAGTAGTATCTCCATTTTGTTTCTTTGATAAAGTATGATCCACATATGATTCCAGACATGAGGGCCAGAGTTAGGCATTTTATGTATGGTCTTGATCCCTAGTTGTACGACGCAACTAATATTTCTTCTCAGAATAAAGAAATGACTATTACCAAGATAATTGCTTTCATATAGGGTAATATGAGCAGAATGAAAGAAGGGGAAGCGTTGTAGATAGAGAAATATATGGAGTTCAATAAGAAAGCCAAGTCTTCAGCTCACTTTAGTCTTGAGGGAGGTGGAGACAGACAGTTCTTTAAAAATAGGACATCAGGACCTGCTCCATCTTCAACCACTGCCCCAGCCCCAGAGTTCAGGAATGATCATAAAAGGCAGAACTTCAGAGCATCAGGCTCCTAGTCGCAAGCCAGTGTGTGTCAAATTATCTTTAGTAATCTGGTTTGTTGTGAGTGTGGTAAGAGAAACCTAGGGGAGTATCGCCTGTGGATGAATATCTGTTATGGGTGTGGTCAACGAGGTCACTTTTAGAGGGACTATCCATTAACGAGGCAGGATATATGAGGTAATATGGCTCAGTCTACAAATTCAGCAGTTCCTCGCAATTCTCAGGCCCAATCAGGGCATGGTCCAGCTAAGTTTGGTAACACAGGTAGAGGCCTAAATTGCTTGTATGCACTATCAGGTTGTCGGGATACAGATGCCCATGCAGATGTGGTCACATATATACTAACCGTTTTCACTTTTGATATTTATGCCCTTATGGATCATGGATAAACTCTATCATATGTAACCTCATTAATTGCTAAGAAGTTTAGGATAGAATTAGAAATGTTGCATAAACCCTTTAAAGTCCACTCCAATTAGAGAGTCAGTTATAGCTAGATGAGTATATAAGAGTTATCTAGTTAAAGTCTATCACCGCATTATAGTAGCCGATTTGGTAGAATTGGAAATGGTATACTTCGATGTAATCATGAGTATGGATTGGTTGTCTTCATATTATGCCATAATAGGTTGTAGAACCAAAATTGTCAATTTGGAATTTCTCGGTGAACCTGTCATAGAATGGAATGGTGATGTAGTAGCACCCATGGGTAGGTTTATTTCCTATCTTAAAGACAGAAATATGATATCTAAGGGATATATTTACCATCTAGTTTGGGTTAGTGATGTTGATACATAGATCCCGACTCTTCAGTCCATGCCAATTGTCAATGAGTTTCCAGAAGTCTTTCTATAAGATCTTCACGAAGTCCCTCCTGATAGGGAGATTGACTTTGAAATTGATTTACTTCCCGACACTAAGCCAATATCTATTCCTCCATACATAATGGCTCCAGCAGAGTTAAAAGAATTAAAAGCCAGTTGAAATATCTCCTTGTTAAGGGATTCATTAGACCAAGTATCTTGTCATGGGGTGTACCAATCTTGTTTGTTTGAAAGAAGGATGGGTCTCTGCGTATGTGCATTAACTATCGACAGTTAAACAAAGTCACTATTAAGAACAAATATCCTCTTCCTAGAAATGATTACTTATTCGACCAACTTCAGGGTGCCCAGTGTTATTCCAAGATTAACCTCAGATCAGGGTACCATCATCTTAAGGTTAAGTAAGTTGATATTCTGAAAACCGTCTTCAGAACTCATTACGGTCATTCTGAATTTTGTGTCATGTCATTTGTATTGACAAATGCCTCAACTGCTTTCATGTATCTTATGAACAGGATCTTTAAGCCTTATCTTGACATTTTCGTCATTATCTTCATTGATGATATTCTAATATATTCCTGTAGTGAGGCTGATCATGTAGAACATCTCAGAATAGTGTTGCAGACACTTTAGGACCACAAGCTCTATGCCAAATTTTCCAAGTGTGAATTCTGGCTAAAGTCAGTAAAATTCTTAGGCCATGTGATCTCAGGCGAAGGCGTCCAAGTTGATTTTAAGAAAATAGATGTTGTAAAGAATTGACCCAGACACACATCATTCTTTGAGATAAGAAATTTCGGGTCTGTCAAGTTATTACAAGCATTTCGTAGAAGGATTTTCCTCCATTTTAGCTTCGTTGACTAGATTGACTCAAAAGAAAGTCAAATTTTAGTGGTCAGATACTTGTGAGCGTAATTTCAAAGAATTGAAAATGAGACTGACTTCTGCTCCAGTGTTAACATTTCCAGAGGGAATCGAGAGGTTTATTGTATATATTGTGATGCTTTAAGAGTTGGTCTTGTGTGTATTTTAATATAGCATGGTAAAGTTATAGCTTATGCATCCATACTGATTAAGCCTCAGAAAATAGTTATCTGACTCATGACTTAGAATTGGCAGCCATAATTTTTTAGCTCAAGATATGGCATCACTATTTATATGGATTTCACGCTGACATTTTCATAGATTACAAATCCTTCAGTATATTTTCAAGCAGCGGGAGTTGAATCTTAAACAGAAGAGATAGCTCGAATTGATAAAGGATTATGATATAGATGTTCTCTATTATTTGGGGAAAGCAAATGTGGTAGCCAATACTTTTAGTCAGTGATCCATAGGAAGTTTATCTCATGTTGAAGAAGGAAAGAGAACCATGACGAAGGAAATTCACTAACTAGCCAGTCTAGGATTTCGACTCATGGACTCCGAAGTTGGTGGTGTTGTTGTCAAAAATAAGTCTAAATCCTCCTTAGTAGCCGAGGTGAAGCAGAAGTAGTTTAATGATCCCTATTTGTTGCAGCTGAAAAATGGATTCACAAGCATAAGACTACAACTTTTGAACAAGGGGGGATGACGATACCTTGAGGTACCGAGGCAGGTTATGTGTTCCAGATGTGTACAGACTCAGAGAGAGAATCATGGTGGAAGTGCACAATTCTAGGTATTCTATCCAACCAGGTTCTACCAAGATATATCATGACCTTAAAGAGATTTATTGGTGAAACGATATAAAGAGTAATATGGCAGATTTTGTAGCCAAGTGTCAAAATTATCAGCATTTGAAAGCTGAATACCAAAGGCCTTATAGGTTGGCTCAGAATATCGATATTCCTGTTTGGAAATAGGAGATGATAAACATAGAGTTCATAACAGGTCTACCTCGCTCATCTTAAAGGCATGATTCGATTTGGGTTATTGTGGACCGACTTACTAAATCATCCCATTTTTGCCAGTCAAAACCACATATTCAATAGAGGATTATGCTATGTTATATATCTGAGAATTATTCAGGCTTCATGGGACCCCAGTGTCCATTATTTCAGATTGTGATCACTCAGTTCACAACACACTTTTGGAAGTCTTTTCAGAAAGGACTAGGTACCAAGATAAATCTCAACACAATTTTTCATCCTCATACAAATGGCCATCCAGAGTGCACTATTTATACTCTTGAGGATATGTTGAGGGCATGTGTTCTTGATTTTAAAGGTAACTGGATGATTATTTGCCTCTCATTAAAATTGCCTATAATAACAGTTACCATACTAGCATCCAGATGGCACCGTTCAAAGCTCTGTGTGGGTGAAGGTGTAGATCGTCAATTGATTGGGTCGAAGTTGGTGAAGTAGAATTATTAGGACCAAACTTGGTCCGTCAGGCTATGGAAAAAGTCAAGTTAATTTAGGATCATTTGAAAATGGTCCAGAGTCACCAGAAGTCCTATTCGGATGTGAGGCATAGAGACTTGGAGTTTCAAGTGGATGATTGAGACTTTTTAAAAGTTTCACCTATGAAAGGTGTCATGAGGTTTGGAAAGAAAAGGTAAGCTCAGTCCCAGATATATCAGACCATATAGGATTTTGCAAAGAATTGGCCAAGTGGCTTATGAGCTTGAATTGCCACAAGACTTAATTGTTGTGCATCTAGTGTTTTATGTCCATGTTGCGAAAGTGTGTGGGAGACCCCTCGTTGTTTGTCCCTACCGAATCCATTACAGTTAAGGATGGCCTGACCTATGAAGTGGTCTCTCTAGCTATTTTAGATCGTCAGATTTGAAAGTTGAGGACTAAGGAAGTTGCCTCAGTGAAAATGTTATGGAAAAGTTAGAATGTTTAAGAGGCTACATGGGAAGCCAAAGAGGACATGAAGTCCAGGTATCCGCATTTATTTGAAGAGCAAGAAGAAGGAGAATAAGGTAAATACCTTTAGTATTCATGCCATGTCCCTTACGTATCCATGTCTCATATTTCACGTTCATGTATTCAGTACTCGTATCTCATTTTCCCATGTTCATGTTTTCATATAATCATGTCAGTTCAGTCTCTATGTTTTAATGTCATGTTTCTTTACGTTCATGTACTCATGTCATGTCCAGTCTTATTTTTAATCATGACCCATCATTCGAGAAGGAATGATCCCAAAGGGGAGATATTATAACACTTCATACCTTCAAACTAAACCTTGTTCAAGATTAAAGAGTGTAGAAAATCAAGACGGGGAGTTAAAATTGAAAACCAGTTTCAGTTCTGCAATCCCAATTTTAAGTTAGGAATTACGTACCGTAAAAGTTTTACGGTCTGTCAATTTAAACAGTAAAATCTATTTTTGAAAATAATGAAATACAGTGAATTTTACGGATAATATAATATTATACAACCAGTCATTTTTAACCGTAACAATCCTTCCAGCTTAATGAAGTCACTGGAAATTTGTAATTTTGTGACGGTCCGATTATACGAACTGTACAAATTATATGGTCCATCCCCAGACCGTAGAGAAAGTTACAATACGTCATTTTTACCGTAAAAGTCCAGACGGACTGGATAGTATAAATACACAAACTTAGTTTTAAAATCAGTTTTCATACTCTCAAGCCCTAGAACAAAGTTCATCTCTTCCCAACTTTCTCCTACATCTAGGTAAGCCTTTATCATGTAATTCTAAGTTATTCTAACATCATTCTCATGAATTTTAACTATAATTCATTGTTCTTAACCTAGGCTTTTCAAGATAAACTCATTCCAAGGTTTCAAGGTTCAAGATTTGGGTTTTCTCTCCAAAGTTCAAAATTTTAATACAAGTATTGGAGCGAATAAGGTATGTAGAGATTCTATCCATGTGTGAGAATATCGATGTTCTTTCCCATGCCTCATGTTTTCATGAAACCATGAAATTCCATAACTTGGTTTTATTCTATTATCATGATAACCCTAATTACATGTAATATTACATGTCATATCTCTAATACATTCTGTTAATTATATTCATAATTGGTTATTACGATTGTCATGAATCTATCCTTAATCCACGAATACCTTAATCCACGAATACATGTTTTGAGTTCCATGAGTTCTTAAATACAAGTTATGATCATTGTCACTCAATCCATGAAATTATACATGTTTTAATGATTTACACAATTTATATTATGTATCTCTTCATGATAAATTATAATTACAAACTATGTTTTACAAGTTATTTTTATGAAATTCACGGTCTTACAAGTCAACTATATTCATGTTCATATTTTGAGAGTTGCACAGATTATCGAGAAGGCGCATACAACTTGAAATTATGTATACCAACATAGGATAAGGATCGCTCTGCCCAGAGGACGATACGTTTATGTTACCCCTAGTGGGATTATTGGATCCATCATATCATGTTCATGTCTCGTACCCCGAAAAAAGTATGAGAAGACTTGGCTGATAAGACAGAGATCAGATAACACGTTCACGCATGGTGGTTACATATCGGTTATATTAATGCTCTCCCCACATATATACATATATACAGTTATACAGATTTTATGCATGTTATCATTCTCATGTTAGATTATATCCATGTTCATGTTCTGTTTCATGTTTCTATTATATCATGTGCCTTCTTATTCTTCCAGTTGGTTTACCTACAATATAATTCAAATGTACTAACATCCCTTTTCCCAGGTCCTGCACTTCACAATGCATGTACTGAGTTTTAGGACGACAGATCTGCTCTCTAGAATTTGCTTCAGTATTAGCTATTGGTGAGCCCCATTTCATTCGAGGTGTTAGTCACTTATTTTACATGTCATGTTTTATAGTAGAGTATGCCAAGACATTGTCCTGGTAAACAGCTTTGCAGTCAGACTCATGTTTCAGAGGTTTATAAACTAGAATAGTTAGCATATCATGACAGTCATGTCAACATTAATTTTAGACTTATCATATTTTATTAAGATATTTCCGCAATGTACTTTCAGACTATATTTTAAGTATTATAATTTACGTATTTTAAATCATTATTAGTACATGTGTTTGATGCCCCAAGTTGATTAGAAAGCTATGTGGTTCGCTCAGTCACATGCATTCAAACACCGAGTGACGTGTTCTGCCCAGACCATGGTTCGGGGAACGCTTTATTACATCTCTCTCTCTCCCCCAACGCTGTTCTCTCACCCCTTTCTCCCCATCTCTCTCTGTTGCACTACCCAGATCTGAGTTTACCGTTGCCGCCACTGTCCAGATTGGAGACTATTATTCCATTTCTGAATTTTGTCGGAGAATATTTGCATGAAGATATGCAGACACATGATCATATGGGTGGTGAAGCAAACATACTGGATTGATTCCCATCTCCTGATGTTTGGCATTTTTAAGTGCATTTTTTATATTTGATCAGAGATTGGACCGGAATTCATGACTTCTTCTCTTTCTTGTATATCAGATCTGAGTGTATTCGTCATTTGTTTTATGTATTTTTTGTATTTGACCAAATTTTAACCGAAATCCATGACTTCTTCTCCTTTTGTATCTCAGATCTTGAGTGTATTTGGATACATTTAAACAGTATATTCAAATACACTCAAATTCACATGAAACTGAATTAATAATATCATCGTTGTGAGTGATGAAAGAGAATCGTGTAAGTTTATGGAAGTTGAAATCGAAAAGACGTGAGTTGTGGGATATGTGATTCTATTTGCCATTTTTAAACAGATTCCATCCCCGTTGGGCCATTAAAATCTCGCCAATACACAAAATTACATATACTTAAATACAATGAAATACATCCAAAAATATCCTAAGAAAAGCTACGAACGGTAATTTTAAAAAATAGCTATAATTGGTTAGAAACCTACAAAATATAGTGCTTTATGTAAGTTTCCCTCTCAAAAATGCATATTTATGAACTTTACCCAATAAAATTGGACACTACAACACCAGACGAATTGGGCTTCTTTTGGGCCTCCAATCCGGCCCATTAACGTGATAAGCAAAGTTCTGATGCAGCTAGGAACACCACAACCTTCAAGTTCCCAGCCACTCCTTCCTCGTCCTCATCACAAGTAAAAAAACATCAGAAGTGTGTTTTACTGTAACAAATAGAGAATAGCGAAAAAGTGTCCATGGCTTCTTCCCTCCTTCTCTCTCCACTTTCTAGCCCCACTATAGCTGATAATGGCAGTATTGTGCTCCATAAATCAACTTTTATTTCCAGCCCCAATTTCTTGCTTGCAAGTAGTCGCAGACCAAACGGTTGCGTTCGAGGGTATTGTTACAGGTCTCCAGTAGCTAAGTTTGTGGACCATATACCCAAACAGTTCAGACAAGATAATCTCATAGATGGACGTAAGTGCCCCTTATCCATTTCCTTCTAATTTGGCTGATTATTTAGTATTGAAATGAAATGAAATGAATCAGATTATTTAGCTGACCCCAAATTGTTTAGGATTGAGACTTAGTTAATTGATTAAGGAATCATTTGGTAGCTGGTTTGGTGGTGAGTTATGTAGATATTAAATCCTAATATCATGTCTTGTAGCTGGTTAGGAGTTAACTTATTCATGTATAAAATTAATACAATGTTTGGTTTGCAATTTAGAAATCTGCATAATTATATTCTATGCAAGATAGAAGGCAGAATAACTAAATCTCGCTGAACTAATTCCTGCATAAAATAATACATAGATTCCCTCATACAAACGGCCCCTGATTGCACTCCCTCGGGAACACGTTTTCTGAAACTTTAGAGTTTATATTTTTCTCTCTGTTCTTTATATTTTGCATCTTAGGATTGTTCTTAGGCCTCATTTTTTTTAAGATTAAGAAAATCTCAATTTGAATATTTAGATGTTTGAAACAACAACATACCCACTGAAATCCCATAACGTTGGTTGTGGGGTCTGGGGAGGGTAGAGCTTACCCCTACCTTGGGAAGTAGGGAGACTGTTTCCTAAAGACGCTCGACTTAAGAGAAAGCATAAAAAGAGGTCAGATAAGGACAAGAAAATCAAAGTAGTATGAAAATGAAAATAACGAAAGCGACTATTCCATGAATACATATTAAGATGTTGTATTAAGATATGAATACTGTATAATTAAGAATGTTTTTTTAGTTGTATGATTGTTTGTTTAAAATTTGAATATATAAAACTTGTCTTTGTTTAAAAATAAATAAATATAGACTTAAGATAAAATATTAAATTAATCTAATACCATGTCAAATATTTAAAAACATTATATGGCGGTTGGTGGTAGTGATGGTGGGTGGTGGTGATTGTGTATGCCGACTGGGATGGTGTTGACCTATAATGGTGGTTGCGGAGTAGCTAGTTTGATAGTGGCTGGCAGTAGTGACTAACGATGATTGTTGTTTGTGGCAGCGACTATGATAGTTAATGGCAATGGTGAATTTAGCGGTAGTTAGCTATATATAGTGGTGGTGATTGTCGGTAGTGATAGTGGATGCAATGGTGATTGATGGTTATGATTGTAAGTGGTGGCTAATGGTGGTGACAACTGATTGTGGTGATTGGCGGTGGTGGTGGTTGTGGGTGAAAGCAGATATTAAGACTTTGTTATATATCTTTATGATGTCTTGAACTTTCTCTGAGCTACTTTCCCTGAACTTTATCTGAGCTACTTTCCCTTTTTTTCCTCAACTCAAATCCTCCATTTAACAGCTATAAAGATGTTTGATTAGGCAACAAACCCAGCTGTTTACCTTCAAAGCATTCCTTCAAGGTAAATACATCCTATTCCTAGTGGTCACCATAGAAGATCACCAAATGTTAGTGGATGAACTAGATATGATTCATTATATGAAGTGAGAAAAGACAAGAGATGATGTCTAATTTGCGGAGAGGAAGAAAATGTAACAAACCCCAAAAGTTGTGCAATAGAACTTGACAGAAAAGGAAAATTTTGGTAAACCCCGAAAGAATTGTGTGTTTGTCTCAAGAACCTAATTGAGACCTGGGGTGGGGTGGGGGTTGCCTCATTCATCACGTGGTTCGCCGATGATCATAATGATTTACTATACAATGCGGTTATTCGTAAATTTCAGTAGTGTAGTCAACGCAATCATTTTCCTCTCCTTTTATTTTCACCATCAAGGTTTATCGATGAGAATGTTTGAAGCTTCACTAGATTCGGTGAGGTACGAAACTGCTGAGAATAGTCAAGCAAGTGGTCTTTTAGCTGTGAATTATGTACCATCATATGCAGTTTGCGTAAAAAGTGAACTCGGAATACAAATAGGCATCTTGCTAGGTTCACTAAAGGCAAACTCAGAGTAATCTGGAAAGGAAAAATATATAAAAAAAAGGGAAAAGAACCCACTTATTAAGCAAAAGAGAGGAAAAAAGGGCTTCATAACTCATTCAGGAGTTAGCAAGCAATTATAAAGGAGTGCCCATATTTACTTATCAAAAGAGGAAAAAAAAAGGAGAGTCCACATTTGCGCTATAGAGAAAGTTATTGATAAATCATCAATGGGACATGTATACGGGTATATAATTCTACAAGAAGTGCACCTGTAGCAGCTAACCCATGGGCCATGTGATAGGTTCTTTATAAACATGGGTTATTACTTCTAATATATCTCAAGTTTTTTCTTACATTCTTACGAATATATGTAGCTGTTTGTCTTGCTTAGGCTTTAAACTCTCACAGATAGTTATGTTGTTTGGTTTCTCCAAAATTGTGGAACACAGATTTGAGTGAGGGTATTGGTGCCTCTATATAGGCTAAATAAATTCAAGCCCATATAAGTTTGATGTAAAATCACGAAGAAAGGGGGGAGAGAAAGAAGGAATTACTTATGTGTTCTCAAGTGGCAACAACAACAACAATATACCCTTTGTGAAATGGTCCTTTGCACTCTTACATCAGTTTCCTTGTTCTTCTCTAACTCTAGTTTTACAATTTACTTTGTTCGTTATGTTTTTATCTTCTTTGGGATTTCCTTTTATTTTGTTAATATTTTGCTGTGCAGCTTCTGCTCTTAATCATGTATAATATCTTTTTGCAGTAATGAACAACTATAAGAATGTCCCTCAGTATCTTTACGGCCTTACTCCATCACAGATGGATATGTTCATGACAGAAGATAACCCAGCCCGCCGACAGTCAGAAAGTGTCACTGAAGTAAGTTTCTAGAGAACCCTTTCACGAATGCTTTTTCCATGAACGCTGGCATGAGGAAAGCTTTGCTACTTTCTCATTTCTTGATTGGTTTCCACCTATTTTTGTGGCTAGGTGTGTTAAATTCATTTACATATCCCATTGCCAAATCTGTCTTTTTACAAAAAAGACATTTGATATGTTTTGATTACAGGAGAGTATATCTTCAGCCAATAACTATCTGAACAATGGTGGAATGTGGAGTATGTCAGGCGTGAATGAACGAGGCCCTGCAACATGCGGCATGAGCGTCAGCATGTACCGTGGAGGAGCAAGAGGATCTGGAAGACCCAGAACTGCGCCTCCTGATTTGCCATCTTTGCTTTTAGATGCTAGAATTGTCTATCTGGGCATGCCTGTACTAACCCTTTCCTAGATCTTGCCTCCTTTTAACTGGCTGCTTGCATTTTACATTGCACTGTTCTTATCCCGATTCTCATCTTTGATTGCCACAGATTGTAGAAGCTGTTACAGAGCTTCTTGTTGCTCAGTTTATGTGGTTGGATTATGACAATCCATCAAAGCCTATATACCTATATATAAACTCATTTGGTACCCAGGTAAGGCAGTTTGCCTCCAATTTATTCTCCAAATAAATTTACTTTCTGGAACAAGGTAAGATGAGGAGAGTAGAATGATTCACCGAGCTCATCTTTCATTTTGGTTACTTAATTGGAGGATAAGATGAGTCATCAAAAACACACTCATAGGGAGGGTTGGATTATTGATCTTAGAGATTTGTGAGTCATATTTGTCTACCAAATGATAAAAGCCCTCACATGCAAATGAATTATGAATAATAACCTTGAAAAATGTTTGTGTCTATCTGCATACTTGCATACATTTATGAATACTCAAAGATGTCCATCATAGTAGTTAATCTCAGAGGTAGCTATATGTTGTATGAATCGTGTCAGTCAAAACATTGGGTATTAATACCATGCATATGTATATGCTTTAATACAATATTCATATACAACAACATACCCAGTGAAATCTCACAACGTGGGGTCTAGGGAGGGTAGAGTGTACGCAGACCTTATCTCTATCTTAGTGGGTAGAGCAGCTGTTTCCCAGAGACCCTCGACTCAAGACACGACAAGGCATAAGCACAAACAAAACAGGAGAAATAGTCAGATCAAGTCAAGAAACTTAAAGCAGTATGAAAATGCTTGTATCAAAAGTGAATACGCCATAATAGCGCATCTTGAAAAGGAAGCAGTAACTAACGCAGGTATATAAGATAAATAAAGTACACTATAGAACACATAGCAGCAGAAGTTAAACTACAGAGGACTATAAAGCATTACTGCGCCTATTCGCATGATATGCTAATCGGACGTACAGTAATACCACTATACAACCAGTTTGTAAACATAAGTAGGATTACGCTCGACTACCTACTACAATTCTACCCTAATTCGTGCCCTCTACAACCCCCTATCTAAGGTCATGTCCTCAGTAAGTTATGTCTGCTTCATATCCCGTCTAATCACCTCTGCCCAATATTTCTTCGGCATACCTCTACCCCTCCTGAACCCGTCTATAGCCAACCTCTCACACCTCTGCACTGGGGCATTCGTGTTTCTCATCTGCACATGCCTAAACCATCTCAACCTCGCTTCCCACATCTTGTCCTCCACCGAAGCCACTTCCACTCTGTCCCGGATATCATCATTTCTAATCTATTCCCTTGGATAATAGACCTGAGGTACTTGAAGCTTCCTTTCTTCGGAATGATATGAGTACCAAGCCTCACCTCCACGACTGTCTCAAGGTCGCTCCCTGAACTTGCACTCTAAGTATTTTGTCCCTTTAGACTCCAGAGTATGTCTCCAAACCTCCAGCGTAGCGTTCACTCCGCTGCGAGTCTCATTAACCAAGATTATGTCGTCTGCGAATAACATACACCATATCACCTCTCCTTGGATTTATCGCGTAAGTCCATCCATCACCAAGACAAATAAGAATGGACTAAGAGTTGATTCCTGGTGCAGCCCCATCATCACTGGAAAGTGCTCCGAGTCTCCTTCTACTATACGTACTCTGGTTTTGGCTCCATCATACATATACTTGATCGCCCTAGTGTACGCCACAAGTACACCTCTACCCTCCAAACATCTCCATAGAACCTCCCTAGGTACTTTGTCGTATGCCTTCTCGAGGTCGATCTCTCTTCCTCTCCCTATACTGCTCCACCAACCTCCTAATAAGATGAATGACTTCTGTGGTCGAACGCCCCGACATGAATCCAAACTGGTTCTCAGAGATGGACACGACTCTTCTCACCCTCATCTCCACAACCCTTTTTCAAACTTTCATAGTGTGGCTCAGCCGCTTGATACCTCTATAGTTGTTGCAACTCTGGATATCACCTTTGCTCTTGTACAAATGAATCATTGTACTCCACCTCCATTCTTCGGGCATTTTCGCCATACTAAAAATGACGTTAAACAATTTCGTCAGCCACTCAAAATCGGCCTGCCTGCTCTCTTCTAAAATTCAACTGGGATCTCATCAGGCCCGGTTTCTTGTCCCCTGCGCATCCTGCGAACAACACCCTTAATCTCCTCAACCTTAATACTTCTACAATACCCAAAATTCCGGTACCTACCATATTGCGCCAGGTCTCCCAGCACAAAGTCTCCATCTCTTTTTTCGTTCAAAAGTGAAGTAAGACTGCCACATCCGCCTAATATGTGCGTCGTCCACCAGTACTTTGCCGTCCTCGTATTTGACGCACCTCACGTGATCCAAGTCACGGGCCCTCCTCTCCCTCGTCTTGGCTAGTCTGTACAACTTCTTATCCCCTTCTTTTCTTTTCCCTCTAATTCCACATATAGGCTTTCAAAAGCCGCCGTTTTCGCCGCCGTGACCGCTATCTTTGCCTCCTTCCTCGTGATTTTATGTAGTTTCCTATTTGTCCACTTCTCTACCTCATCCTTGCTATCAACCAATTTCGCATACGCCACTTTTTTTGCGTTCACTTTTTCTTGAACATTATCATTCCACCACCAGTCCCCTCGATGCCCACCACG
Organism: Przewalskia tangutica; assembly: GCA_029844215.1. Taxonomy (NCBI): domain Eukaryota; kingdom Viridiplantae; phylum Streptophyta; class Magnoliopsida; order Solanales; family Solanaceae; genus Przewalskia; species Przewalskia tangutica. The sequence continues at coordinate 37,555,038 of CM056738.1, forward strand.
GCTACCCCGCGAGACCCCTAATACTTCTCTAGCTACCTTCCGAATGCAACTGACCGCCATGTCCCACATATCAGTCGCGTTCCCGCTACTCCCCCAAGCCCCTTTGGCCATTAACCTCTCCCCCTTCTCCTTTGCACTAGCCATGGTCAAACTCCCATGTGATTCTCAACCTGTCATCCACAACCCTTCTATTCTTCTCCATCTTGATCTCCAAATTCATCACCAAAAGCTTATGTCGGGTTGTAAGACACTCCTTAGGAATAACCTTGCCGTCTTTACAAAGCCCATTGTCAACCTTTCTAAGGAGCAAAAAGTCTATCTGAGTCTTATCCACCGAACTACAAGAAGTCACCAAGTACTCCTCGGAACCTCGAATTGGCTATCACCAACCCAAAAGTTCTAGCAAACTCTAAAAGTGAGACGCCTCCCCCCGTTCCTGTCCCCCTGGCCAAAGGCTCCATGCACGTCGTTGTTGCCCTTGGCAGTGATCCGATATGTCCAATGAAATTCCCTCCTACAAATAACTTCTCAGTGCGTGGTACCCCTCCCACCACCTTGTCCAAATCATCCCAAAAGTTGCCTCTTCTCGTCCAAGCCCGCTTGCGGCACACCGCGCAAGCACTAACAATATTCATATACACATTAATTAATTACTATGTATAAACGTTATATCCATCTACACATTTTTGAGAAATAGTCCACATTTCGAAAAATGTTACTGCAAATAGTCTGTGGCAGATCTTCAAATGATTATATACTAGTAGTCTAACTGTAGGTATATATATACTTGCTGCATCATATATCTGCACATGATGGTACATTCTTCCTAAAGGATAACATATTTGTTTTTTCTCATTATGATTTATCCGGCTTTCAAAATCCAAACATCCAGAGAATTATCTCACACTAGCCAAATGCAATAGAGGATGTGTTCTCTGGGCCGAAGTCATCCAAGAATCTATAATACAGGGATGTGAAAATCCGTTTCATCCCATTTGTTGACCAAGCACACTCTTTATACTTCGTTAATATTTCCATGCTGATGCACTCTTGTTATACTTTGTCCAGAATGAGAATATGGAGACTGTCGGTTCTGAAACAGAGGCATATGCCATTGCTGACACGATGGCAGTAAGTATCTTTAGACTTTTATGTTTACTTATGTTTGTCGTGATATGGAGTTTAATGTTTGTGCTACCACAGCAACAAAGCCACCCTTAGTTAGCCATAACAGTAAAACGGGCACCTATGGGTGGAGGGAATGGGTGAACAATTTGATGCAACTTATCTATCTGTATGTTTCCCAAGACTGAGATCTTCATTCATCTAACTCATTACTTGTGTTTTTTAATCGTCACTAGTACTGCAAATCAGATATCTATACAGTGAATTGTGGCATGGCTTTTGGTCAAGCAGCAATGCTTCTGTCACTAGGAAAGAAGGGGTTCCGCGCTATGCAGCCAAATTCATCTAGTAAGGCTGAATTCTCACACTCAATATCTTGATTCTCACACTGGAAACTGTATAATAATGATCTTCTCTGTTTCTAATTCATATTTGGTACCAATGATAGATGGGAAGTTGGGAACACACAGATGTTTGCTTAAGGGTGTCTATCTATAACAGCGCGGCGAATTGAATCACTATTTAATTTGACTTATCCATGGTGTGAGGATAGTTTCTAAAAATGCTTCTGAACAGCCAATCTAATGATGGAAAAACATCCAAGCAGATATGATAAATCAAGGGTTTTTGAGTGTAGAACAAAGTTCATATACATACTTCAATCATAATAAGTTTCTGTTATTCATCAATCCTCTATGCATCTTCCTTGATTTCCTCCATCCTCCTTATATTTGCTTTCCCTTTTTTTTTGTGGTTGGTGGGAGGGGTTTAGGTTAGAAGCAGAACAATCTTTTTCCATGACTCATGATGACCATCTTCTATATATCATTCAAAGGCCTCCACACTCTCTCTCTCTCCTGCCTGCCAAATTTATTCTAGTTTTCAGTTTACTTCTGTGGATATTCACACTATTGATGGATTGCAGCCAAATTGTATTTACCTAAGGTCAGCAAATCCAGTGGAGCAGCGATAGATATGTGGATAAAGGTCTCTCTCTCTCTCCCTCGCTCTTTCTCTCTCTCTCTCTCTCTCTATGTCCATGTGTATATGTGCGTCATAAACACTAATGAAATCGCTCGTTTGAATTTATATTTTGCACGCATGGATCACATAACATTGGCAAACGTGTATGGTCACAGCTGCATATCCATGTCTGTCATTTGTCACTTGAGTATTCTGCTACTTTGCTTTCACAGGCGAAAGAACTAGAATCAAATTCAGAGTATTACCTTGAACTATTAGCAAAAGGAACTGGAAAACCTAAGGAAGAAATCGAGAAAGATATCCAACGCCCTAAATATTTCCGGGCACAAGAGGCCATTGATTATGGCATTGCTGACAAGATTATTGATTCAAGAGACAGTGCATTTGAGAAACGGGTAATTTACTTTAGATATTTTCCAGATACCATGTGGCCATTCTTGTTTCATGTTGTTCACAGTGATTTTTGTAATCAGAACTATGACGAGATACTCGCCCAATCTAGAGCTAGGAGAACAGGTGGACCAGGTGCTCAAGCTGCTCCATCCGGGTTCAGGTGATTGAAAGAGTGATAATGGTCCCAAACTTTCAGGAACAACTGATGTTCTCGTCTAGTTTTGAGGAACAGAGTGGCTGGTTACTTTGCCTGCGTCCCCGTAGAATATAACTGGGAGAAAGCATTTCTTGGGGAACTGATTTGCGCTTTGTGGTATATGAATTTAGACTATTATGCACAGGTTTGCGAAGAGTATTCACAATGTCAATTGTGTACCAGTATAGAATCAGATAGTGGCAGTGTATGGTATAAATGAATATAAAGCGCTCATATAATGTGTGTACCAGTATATAATGAAACATTTCCTATTGAGAAATCGTCGTGGAACAAATAGCGTAAGTATACAACTAGGGGTGTCAAATGAGCGGGTAGGATTGAAATTGGACATGTCAAAATGGGCTGAGTTATTAAATAAGCGGTCATTTACCCGCTCAAGCGGGTTGGACAAAAACGGGCTAAAAGCCGGTGATAACCAACCTGTCCAATTTTAATTAAGTTTTACTTGTTTTTGTTTTTTTTCTTATAATTTGCTTGAGTATCCAATAAAATCTTTTTCTTTATATTATGGCTATATATAACACTTATCAAATAACCACTTTATGGACAACTAATTAAGCTCTAAGCAGCGTTTCAAAGCTATTCAACATTTAGACCATCTACAGTAAAGGACATTGTAGTAATTACACACATCAGGAGACAATTTGAATGACATGTTGACTTGAAAATAATTGGGAATTATTGAATATATAGGATATAATCTTGCTACGTAGAGACAATATCTCCTGCTGGAGAAGGAGAAGAAGACAATGTCTCCATGTCTCCTGCAACGCTATGTGTTGCTAGAAATTTATTTTTCACCGCTACTTTAATTGCTATTTTTGATCAATAATTTGATCGTATAAAATAAAATAAAATAAAATCAAGATCTATAAAAAGAAACTAAGTTTACTTCATTTGGACACTGAAATATTTTTGCTATTTTTTTCAAATTTCTATCTTCTTCCAAATTATTTGCTATTTTTTTTTAATATGGATCCTAATCAAAATTTTAATCTTCCCCCGGGTCTGGGTATACATTTCTCTGTTTTTAGTTCTCCATACAAATATTTTCTGTATTATGTAAGTATGTTTTCGATGATATTATTGTCAAATTATTAATTATTAATTACTGCATTATAACTTTTATTATAAGCGTGTGCATTGCGGCTTTAATGTCGGTTTGTGTGGATCCCGCTGCGTGATGGGCTTGAGTAGAGGCCACTAGTATTCGGGCTGCTGCGTAAAGCCGGTGCGAAACCGGAACGACCACTGGGTAGGCGGCGGGGCCCGATTTCGCATCTTGGGGTCTTAGTAGTGGCAGCTGCTGCGTTGAAATTTCTTTGGATTGGCGAGACTAGGGCCATCGCCATCGTTAGGGCTCACTGGTGGCCTCACGTCTGCGGATCTTCTTGGCTATCTTCTTGCCATCGTTCGGTGTTGCGCGCGATTCTTGCCATTATTTTTCTGATTTTGACCCTTTTTACCACCACCGTTGTTGCGATTTTGGCTCAAGTTGGTGGAATCAGAAGGGGGGGAATTAGACGCAGTCATCATGATGATAGGACTAGCCCTATAGCCGCCTTTTTAGTCAAACCCGCTTCTTCCAATGTGAGCATAGAGCGGGCTTGATAGAATTCCGGAAGGGGGTTACTTTAACGAAGGATTGAAGCAACTCGGTTATAGGCCTCGGACAGTCCTGCAACCATCTGTAGGACGAGACGACTATTGCTCACAGGAGCCCCCACGTTGCGAAGTTGATCCGTCAAGTCCTTGAGTCGTTTACAATAGGATAAAACGTTAGGAAAATTCACCATAACAACCTGAGAAAATTCTTGTTCAAGGGTGACAATGCGTGAATGACTGTTATCCTGAAATATATCACGCAATCGATTTCAAGCAGTCATAGCTGTGGAGTTGGGTTTCATAATCGTCTGTAAAAGGTCCATAGATATTGTGGCATAAATTCATTGGAGAACATTTGCGTCAAGCGTGACCCATAATTTTGGATTGTCCGCTTTGATGGGTACATCATCATCTTCGGTGGTCTCATTCCCCGTTGTAGGAGTCGGAGGGATGATGTGGTGAAAAACTTGATGAGTCGTTGCATGAATCTTGAATAACTCCGCCCACGTCTCATATTGGACGTTTTCTAGGTCAAGAATAATAGGAAGAATGCTCTTGATGTTAGAAAGTGTGAAGGCAGGATGAAACGTGTTCTTATCAGTCAAGGTGAATAGAACACGAAGATTCGGAGAAGGGAATTTGTGAGAGAGTTTTTAGAAGAAAAAACCGAGAAATTTGTCTCGGGTTCTGTGAAAATCCGAGAGGGGGGATTATCACGGAATTCGAGAGAAAAGAGAGGAGCGGAAGCAAGGTAAAAATAACCTAGACTTTTGATACCATGAAAGAATTAATCCCTTGATTATTCTTATTGATGAAAGACATATATATACAAGTTACAATAGAAAAATATTTTTCATATTCTATATCTAAATCCCTATTCTATATGGAGACTAACTATACACTTATGATAATATTACAATACTAATTAAGGTACAAAACTAAGTCTAATATATACCAAATATACAAGGGAAATATATGCTGGACGTGTAGTGTTTTGTTGGGTTCGTACACGCAACGGAATTTGAAAATTTATGTTTCAAACCCAACGACGGTCAAACTGTATGATGATTATACAATGTAAAATAATACAAAGCAAAATGTAATACTTCGATAGAAGACTTACATTATAGTATAGATAGCAACTTCAAAACTGGAGCTTTGTGTAGTCCGAGGGTGCGCACGCAATTGTCCCTCAATTGGCAAGTTCTTAAACTTTGATGTAATCTCTCTTTTAGAAAGCTAGGAATTCCAGCAGAGTTTCAGTAGAGTATAATCTTATGAAAGATAGTGTAGAAAATATGAGGCAAAACCCTGTATATATAGCTGAAAATCAGCTAGGGTTTCCCTCGTGAGCCAGGCCCAGAAACCAAAGCAGAGTGGGTCATTCGGACCCACTGGACGCGTGTCGGCGCCGCGGTGCTAAGTTAGTGGCGTCGTGGCCTTGACTCTGGCGTCGTGGCCCTGCTCCAATTTTCGCTTCGTTTCTATTTTATTCTAATGTCTCGATTATCAATCGAACATTTATATCCTCTCTGATTACATCCTTGAATCGACAGAATAATTGACTTAGTGTTACCCTTCAGGCCTTTACATATTGACATTAACTACTTTAGGGTCTACACGAAACTCCTAGACTGCGCCGAAAGACAAACTCAATATGTAAAGTTTAGCTACACGAAACATGTGAACTGAACCTCTATGTGAGAAGATAAAATCTTTTCATTCATGACACACTCAATCGAGCTTAGGATTTGTCAAGTGTCTATCCAAAAAGGCTTGATCATTATAACTCATCTATATTAGTTGACAACAGGACCATACCAAAGACATGTCCAATGCGTTGGCCAACGACTTAGTCTACCTAATATCATATGAGTATATGAGTGTTCACCTGAATATACATTCAAGGAATGAATCCTAATCTTGGCTCACATACCACCTTTAATCTACTTCGAAATGCACCCAAAACAAGTCGCGTCTCAACCTATAAGGCATTTGAGCTTAGGACAGGATCAAAGTACATTACTCTGTAAACAAGGTGATATTGACCTCAAATATAAGGACTTCTATCTCTCACATGTCGATGACATTATAGATATATAACAAATAGTGCATCAGCAGGGTATACCAATACTTCAACAAGTATCAATGTGTCCATCACGAGTTGCCATAACTCATAGCAAGTGAGACATACTGCATCCCCTAAGGATATGATACAAACCACATGTCGACGTATCACATATCATCGATATCCCAATCTCAACGATAATTAGTCGAGGTAACTTAAGAGTTACGTTATAACATTAATTCTCACATCATTAATAAACACGTAAACTCTAGGGTTGCATTTATAGAATATTATAATCAATCAACTAATAATTCAATAAATGCAAATGCTATAATATTAATCATCAATAATATAAATATGAATGTGTAGAAAATATATTTTGTCCTAATACATATTGTTTCTAGAACATACATATACTTTCAATCTCCCACTTGGCCTAGAGCCAATCACCAACATATCTAATACCCATGTTCTCAAAATGACCATTATGCTTCACAAAGCTTAATGGATTAGTAAACGGGTATGCTAGATTATTGTCTGTGGGAACATAATCTATCCTAATATCTTCAGCTTCCACCATCTCTCGGAGAATATGGTACTTCCTCGGTACATGCTTGTTTCTGTTAGTTGATCTTGGTTCTTTTGCCTGTGCAATTGCACCAGTGTTGTCACAATAAATGGTTATTGAACAACTGACACTCAGAACAACCCCTAGTTCCTTCAGGAACTCAAAAATCGCGACAACTTCTTTAGTAGCTTCTGATCCAGCAATATACTTCGCTTCAGTATTCGATTCAGCAGTAGTAGCTTGTTTGGAGCTCTTCCAGCTCACTGCTCCTCCATTGAAAATGAATGTGTAACCAGACTGAGATTTGAAATCATCAACATCTATATGGAAACTAGCATCGGTATACCCAGTGGCAACCAACTTATCTCCTTCACCATAGACTAAGAAGTAATAATTAGTACGTCTGAGATACTTAAGAATACTCTTGACTTCCTTCCAGTGATCCTCGCCAGGATTCTGCTGGAACTTGCAAGTCATACTAAGTGCAAAAGCCACATCTGGTCTAGTACAAGTCATGGAATACATGATCGATCCTATAGCCGAAGTATATGAGATCCTCTTCATGCACTCAAGTTCTACAGCACTAGAGGGGCAACCCCTTTTAGATAACTTGATGCCTTGACCCATTGGAAGACCGCCTTTCTTGGAATTCTCCATTTAAAAACGTCTAAGCACTTTGTCTATGTAGATTGACTGTGACAGTCCCAACAATCTACTAGGTCTATCTCTATAGATCCTAATTCCCAGAATGTAGCAGGCTTCACCTAAATCCTTCATCATGAAGGTCTTGGACAACCAATCCTTAACTGACTGCATGGGAGTCTTATTGTCTCACACTATCAATATGTCATCAACATATATAATAATGAAGACAATACCCTCATCCTTGCGTTTGATATAAACACAAGGATCCTCTTTGCTTCTGGCAAAATCAAAAGATTTGATAGCCTTGTCAAAGCAAATGTTCCAACTCCTAGAGGCTTGCTTAAGCCCATAAATGGACTTACGTGCTTTGCACACGGTTGTTACGGACTCGGATGAAAAACCCTCGGGTTGTTTCATATACACTTCCTCAATTAGATTACCATTGAGGAATGAAGTTTTGACGTTGTCGCGCCCGTTTTTGACCTCGGGGTCTGAACGGTATCCGCAACGTTGCTCTTTGACGCGGTTCCCTGGATGGAGCAATAATGCTGATTTTGAGGAGTCGCCACCTAATTAATTAAGTGAATTAGGACACTTGATTTATTGCAATAAAAATACTGCAATTAATCTCCATTTAATGGTCTGCGAAATTAATGAGATTCTGGATCAGGGTTCTTTATTATCCTAAAGGGAATGGGTTAGTCATCCTTTAAGATCCGCTAACTTGCGGTTATCCGTTCAAACCTAGGTTAATTATATATTGGCTTTTATTCTACCTATTCTAAGCGTTATACATAATTTACAATTAAAATAAAATGCAATACAGAATAATAAAACTAAAATTAAATGCGACATAAGATAAAACTTCGGGACATCTTTTAGCCCTTTTTGGGCCTTCTGCACAAAATGATTTCCGGGTACGTGCATAAACACTTAGTAAAAGTGTTAGTAATAGAATACACAATTTTAAAAGCAATAACAAGAATTAATAAGCAAAGACAAAAATAAATCCGTCTTTGTACAGGGAGGCCTTGGAAATCAGACGGAGATTCCTTCATCGGCCAATATTGCTAGAAACAATAAAATAAATAAAACCTTCGGATCCGCGCCAAAACAACAATAGTTTTAAACACAGAGAGCTCAGATATATAAAAAAATAAAGCGGGACAGCCTAAACAAGTGCAGCTGCGAGAATTCGCCCTGCCAGCGCATGTTGGTTATCCGGTGTAAGTGGAAGAAATCATCATTGCCCTGAAAGCTTCATTTATTTTATTTTCCGTCTTTGCAACTGTGGAGGCCTAAAAAATCGACGGATAACTTTTTCATTGGCCATCAAGTGTAGTGTCACGCCCCTTTTCGACCGCGACATTATTAGCGAATCCTGCTTAATAAAAATGTTAGAAAATAATATAATAAAATGCTAAAAGAATGCTGAAAGGGATGCTAGAAGTGCTAAAAATGTAAAAGTGCTAAAGGGGTGCTAAAAATGTGCTAGATTATTAAAAGTGCTAAAAGGTGCTAAAAGGGTTCGCGGAGTCGCCACCTAATTAATTGGGTGAATTAGGACACCTAAATGTTAACTAGTTTAAAGTAAACATTAACTCCATTTTAATGGTCTGCTAAACTTAATGAGATTCCGGGCAAGGGATCTTAATTAATCTAGAGGAAAGGGGTTAGGCACCCTCTAAGATCCGCTAACTTGCGGTTATCCTGCCAAACCTAGGGTTAATTATTTATGCTAAGAAAAATGCATGTTTGAAAGATATTTAATAGAAAGTATTTTTATTCAAAGATTAATAGGATTAGTGCTTAAAACACATGTAAAGTTTAAAGCATGCCTTAAATTATTTATAAAAACATGTGATGCGAAATGGATTTATTGGCTAAATGTATGCATTTATCTACTTAATTAATCTTGGTTATGATATACCCAATACTTAGGATGATTTTTATTATACATAATAGATTTCCTATATAATGTTAGATAAGAGTTCAAGGGTAAATTGGTTATGGATTTAGTAAGAAAAAAGTGTTGATTTTATGATGCAAGTTAAATTATTTAGATTATTTTGGAAAAATTTAGACATGCATAACAATCCTAAAAGACAAATAAAGTAGAAGTGCATTTCTAAGTTTAAATTACCTTCCCATCTCATATGTTCAAAGGCTAATTGCTCGAAGTTTCCTATTAATTACAAAATTATATTACAACAACAAATAAGATATAAAAATGAGATAAGGAGGTTAAGAGAGTGAAGGGATTGGAGCGGATGACTCCGTCCTATTTGTTTTTCTAGGAATTGCCGAAGAGGGAACTCGATGGATGTAGATGCAAGCCTTTACGTTTGCCACGATGAGTTTCACTATGAGACTCTTTGTTGCTCCGGTGCGTGCCATGTAAAAAGAAAATGATAAGGATTAGTACGAGCCCAAATAATTAAATAACAAACAAGCACTTGACACATAGTTTGTATTTAAGCAGGCATGCACATAAATCCCAACAGATGACAATATGAGATGGGAATAAGCGACGGCGGTGGTAAAAAGAAATAAGGATGGGCAGGTATGCAGACAGCACAAACCAGCTTCTGATATCATACGCAACACCCAACAGTTCCAAGTGAAGACAAGTAAACAGTAGGCTTTGGTGATTCCCTATTCTTGAAGCCATCATATCAAACAAACAGATGGGGCAGTACGCAGCAACAAACAGAGGAGAGAAAAAGATAATAGGCAGGTCCAAACACATGTTCACATACACTACGAATCAGATCTGATTACAATCCATAGATATAGATTCATATACTAACAAGAGAAAAGAAACAATATATGGCATTTATGGCATGATTCAACCATTGGCCTCATGGTAACAAACACAGCATTAATCAACTAGCAGGTATGCAAAGACATGGTAGAAAGGGAACTGATCCGTCATTTAAATACAGGAACTATGGCACACGATCAATCCAATAGATACATATCAATATGCACAGGAAACCCAACTCATACACAGATTTGAAAGAAAGGAAAAATCTAGTTAACAGATAGCCACACAATATGTTGTACATGCGATTTACTGAATACATATGTGATATGCGACCAAGTTCTGGAAAAATAAAAGTATGATATATCTTGCCTATTTTGGATAACAGACCAACTAATCCTAGCACTTAACGGATTAAGATGTCTTTGTAAACTGGGATAAAGGCAAATGACACAATATACTCTTAACATATGTTCCACCATATCAAGGCAATATTATCTTTCAAATAGAATATGCAACAGGGACTACATGTTCATATGGCATGGGAATCACCCAAGAGATGCTAACACAGGTATGGTTTGACTGTTAGACATAGAAGACATATAGGATTTGCTTGTTTTTGTGAGTATACATGGACATTGAGATCAACACACTAGTACCAAAAGAGGTCACTCAAATATGCAGAGAATGCTCGATGGGCGAATGGATACCCACGACTACATCATATTAATCATCTTAACAAGACAAAATAAGATCGGATATTATCTGCCATAAGTACAAACACGCTACCGATGCTGGTATCAAACTAATCACATTAACAAAACATAATTACGAATAACAATAGCGATTAATTCTGACTAAACAGGTTCGACATAAACAAATGCACTTCAAATCATACGCAAATGGTATTAAACACAACTAACAGAACACATCATTCAAACAGATTATAAAGCGTAAATCGCCCGAAATGCGAAGAGAACGGGTTTACCTTCTCCGACGATAGGCGGCATATCAAGTCATCGATTCACTCGGGGTTGTATTGCTATGAGAATTAAAAGGCAGGGGGCTTTTTGCTGATTTCTAGACTAGAATAAAAAAGGGGCTTCGAACTTCTGTTCTTACTCTTAGGCTGCTAATTTCTGAATGCTGAATCCCTAACTATCGATGCCTTATGCAAATCTGCTGGTTTTTTTTGTGTGTAAACTCTCAGATCTTTTTTTTCTTCTCCCCCGATGCCTTTGTATGTGTACATCGATTGGTATTTATACCCTTGATCTAGGTACTTAGTTATGGTAACTCTGATTTTGGGTATTTCCTACCATAATAGGTGCTGATTTGGTATTGATTCTGTCGGATTCTTGGTGTACAATCGATTGAGGGTTGGTTAAGGTAAGTTGATATTCTGGAGTGATTTTGATATTTGTTCTGGTTAGGGTAATTTGGATATCGATTGGTTAAGGGAAGCTTGGGTTACGCCGGATTCTTAGGCGAGAATCCCGGCTGGGCGATGGGGGCGAGGTGCGGGAGGTGCGGCGACTGTTTGCTTCTTTCTCTTTTAGGTTTTGCGTTTAGGTTTTTTTTTAGGTTAAGGGGAAAGGGGCGTTGGGTCGATGAGAAGGTAAATGAAGGTGAAGGGTTGTGGGCGTGTGATGGGCAGATAAGGAAAATAAAGGGCGTTGGGCCGCGGGTTTGTGGGCTGCGTTTTAAAGGTTTTTGGGTTGGGTAGAATTTAGGTGTTAGTTTTAAGTATTAGGTATTTAATTAGTGGTAAATTATTTAAATTGTGATTAAATTATTTATGTTCTTTATTAGTCTGAGTTTTAAAATTATTACAATAATAAAGACGGGTGTGTTATTTAATTAGTGCTTAATATTTTTATGAATGCGATGCTATTATTAAAACACATGTATTAGATTGAAATTAATTTAAATTGCAAATAATATTAATGAAATTGTCTTGCGTATTAATGAAATGCGAATATGCTATTTAACACGACGTCTTTGCTAAATTATTTAGTTTATGTATTTATTATCATTTAAGAATTATGACAGAGCCTAAAATTAATAAACGCGGGCGCAGGACTCTAAGTGCTTAATTTTCTACGTGAGACGCGGTGCCATTATTAAATTGTTTATTTGTGCATGCATTAATGCTTTATTGTTGAATTTTATTATTTAAAAATTATTAAAAATTATTGTGAAAATTTAATGTAATTTTGTAGTTAATGACTGGACGGGAGGGTCAAAATTAGGTGTCAACAACTTGTCCCTCTTCGTATGGAGATGATAGAAGAATCTTCGGACAAAGACGTTGACTCATAGCCAATTTTGTCTCGATCTAAAGAATTAAAATGTTGGGCAATTAGGCAAGGCTGACGCAAAATTCAAAATCTGTCCTAGTGTCGAGTTATGACGACACTGGGTTACCATGGTCGAAACACCGGGGCGGGCTAATGCGGACTCAAAATTTTTCCCAGTGTCGAGTTATGACGACACTGGGCTACCATGGTCAAAACACCAAGGCGGGCTAATGCGGACTCAAATTGTCCCAGTGTAGAGTTATAACGACACTGAGCTACCATGGTCAAAACACCAAGGTGGGCTAACGTGGACTCAAATTTTGTCCCAGTGTCGAGTTATGACGACACTGGGCTGTAGTGCTAAAAAATAAGTAAAAATAAAAATAACTGGCTTGAACCTGGGGTGTACCGGTATCGACTTATGTTGCTGGGTGTATGGTGATGTGAGTGGACCAACGCTTGAGGCCGCTTCTGCCATTCGTTGGGAAGGTTGGCCCCCCAACAAATTGCCCCGATTCGTTGTAAGAGAAAATTCATGTTGTGCTCCTGCTCCTGCATACTAAGACTTAAACAAACGGTTAGTGCATAACTGTTGATGCATAATTTTAAAAGCAATGTAACTGTGAGTAGAAAATGTTATCCTACAAAAATGTGATGCATGTTGTGTTGATGTGATGCTGCAAATGCTGTGATTTTCGTCCTTGCACAGACGCGTTGCGATTGTGAATGCGAATATGTTGTCCTTGCTGCAACTTCCCCTGTAGACTAAAGCTCAAGAAAGAGTTAGTGCATAACTGCTAAGACAGAATAATAAAGCATGAATAAGAAATGTAATTTTGAGAGTATAGAAATCGTCCTTGCGTAGATGTGATATGCTGATGATGGCGTTGCCTGGACGTATTATTGCTGGCGTCGTGTTTGGACTTGGCGTCATAGCATCGTTTTCGGACTTGGCGTCGTTTTTAGACTTGTTGTGCTGATAACGTCGTTGCCTGGACGTGTTGATGCTGACGTCATTGCGTAGACGTAATGCTGATGACGTCGTTGCCTGGACGTATCGCTGCTGGCGTCATTTTCGTACTTGGCATCATTTTTGGACTTGTTGTGCTGATAACATCGTTGCCTGGATGTGTTGCTGCTGGCGTCGTTGCGTAGATGTAATGCTGATGAAGTCGTTGTCTGGACGTATTACTGCTGGCTTCATTTTCGGACTTGGCGTCGTTTTTGGACTTGTTGTGCTGATAACGTCATTGCCTAGACGTGTTTCTGCTGGCGTCATTACGTAGACGTAATGCTGATGACGTCGTTGCCAGGACGTATTGCTGCTGGCGTCGTTTTCGGACTTGGCTTCGTTTTCAGACTTGGCGTCGTTTTTGGACTTGTTGTGTTGATAACGTCGTTGCCTGGACGTATTGCTGCTGGCGTCGTTGCATAGACGCAATGTTGATGACGTTGTTGCCTGGACGTGTTGCTGATGCTCCTGTAGAATAAATGCTCCTGCAAGCTAAGTTTGAGAAAAAATAGTGTATACTTGTTAAAACAAAATGATAAATATTTGAGAAATGCAATTTTGTGGGTAGAGATGTCGTCCCTGATATGCCAGATGATGTGAATACTGAGATGTTGTCCTTGCACGAACATGCTAAACGCTGCAACTGACGAATTGCCATGATGCCTTTGTTGTGTGCGATGCGTGGGTTGCAAATTTGACTTTATGCCCGAGTTGATGTGCTAGACTTTGTTGCGGAATTTTGAATTCTGACTGTTGATTGTCGATGCCCCTCTCTGCTTCTGCTGCTCTGTTGCGGACTTTGGATTGTTGTCATATCCTCTGCCCTTGCTGCTTCTTTCTGCTTCTGCTTATATGGAGGACCTGCGCTCAAAGAAAACATGTGAGTTTGGGGGGGGGGGGTGGTCGATTCGTATTTGACTTCGTCGCTTTGTTTCTTGACATCTGCGCGCCTGGCCTGTTTGGACCTGCAACCCCTGTCTGGTTTACTACCTTGTCCCAGTTTTGAATATGCAAAGGGCATTTGGCCTAAAGTGGGTCTCAATGGAGTTGCTTGTGTTACACCCCGTAATTACAGGACATGTTTTAAGAACGTACGAAAGAACTCACGAGTGTTAAGATTTGAGACTTGTAAAAAATTTATCGGAAATATTGGAATTTGTCGGAAAACGTATTATTGTGACGAATGGGAGGACGACACGTGTCACCCCCCCTTATAGATGCCTTGGACGAAATTGGCATGGCCAATATGGTCATTGACCATAGTCCTAGATGGCAAGTCTTGCAAGTTGTTTAGCTTGAGAAGTTTGACTAAGTCAAGGTCCCACAAGTCTTGATATTTGTTAAGAGATCATCCAAACCACCCATGTGTTTATATCATAACCCTCCAAGGTGCTATTTAATACTAGTAGTAGTAGACAAGCAACAACTTAGCCATATTTGCACAAAAATTGGATGAGCAACAAATGAAGCTCTCGGCCGTGACCGTAAAAAAAAAAATTGTGTTTCTTGTCCTATAAGCCCCACACTTTAAACCAAGGTTCATGAGTGTTATGTAAGTGTATCTCAATAGAAAAATCCGGAAAAAGAGAGTTTTTCGTATTAGTCGCAAAGTGAAAACCTAGTGGCTTTTCTAGGTTTTGGATTGTAAGTTGAAGGAAAGTTGTTGGTGTGGTTCTAAGGGTCTCAACAAGCGGATTGAAGTGTCTTGGAGAGGTTCTAAACTACTAAGGAGCGACTTCGGATTGGAGTTGGATTAAGAGTCGTTGAGGTATAATCTTGTCTTTTAAAGTGTTACAAGGTTATATATTTATTTTGTGTTGTTAGCTTTTCCTATTGCTAGCATGAAGTTGATATGTAGAAGTTTATAAGGATTATGGATTGATTGTAGCCTTGGAAATCTGAAATGAAATGTAAGCCATGTTAAGTTGGATTACTAATTGGTCGTTTATTAGAAATCGTCGCATGTTACTTACTTAAAGATTATGGTTGTTATAATCAAATGCGACTTGATATCATGTTATGCTACCAATTTGGATTGAAATGGAAATTGGATAAGAATTAGTATTGTTGAACTCAAGGTGGCCGAATTTGTACTTCTAGTTTGTAATAGTTGGTTTTCATTTGTTTTGGACTACCTTATAGATTGTGGTGAGCCAATTGGGGCTGTATGGTTATTTATTTATATTGGACTACCTTATAGATTGTGGTGAGCCAATTGGGGCTGTATTGGTTATTGTATTCGACCTTGAAAAGGTGGCAAAGTAAGTAAAAACAAAGGAGGTCTTTGTCAGATTTTCCGTAGAATTTAGCGACTTAGAACCTAGAATATTCTACGTTTGAAATAAGAGGTTAATGGATGTATGGTGACCATTATAGGTTGAAGTACTAAGTATAGCGTATCCTACTTGAAGAATGGAATAGCTCAAGGTTGAAGTACTTTGGAGCATTTTGCTACTTGTTATGCGACAATCGTCGCGAGGTATGTGAACCTCTTCCTTTGGCATGATTCTATGTATGGAATATACGTGGTATCATTTCATGTTTCTGTTACTCTTAGAAGTTAAGAGGTAGTTGTGTGATCTACTCTATGAAGAACTTTTCCTATCTTTGAGCATGACTAGTTGCACGTATGTAGTACGGTGAGCGTCTGACACCTGATATCCTTTACTAGTTTGTGAATAGCCAAGTCGGGTGAGTTGGGAGATTAACTCACTTCTTTGAAAGTATAAAGGATGTCTTAAGTTCTATTAAAGTTAAGGGACTTGAAGAGTTTTAAAGTATGTGATACTTGTTCCGTTTTAAACGTATAAGTCCCTTGGATAGGAAATTGTTTTTGGCTAAGGTATAAAGTGAATATAACGGCTTTATGGGAAGTTAGTTATATTTGCTTTATGGAAAGATAAGTGATTTGATTTTAGTGAAAAGGCCACTTGTTTTTAAGGCATTAATTGCCTAAGGTTTTATAATAAAAGGAGTCACTTGTTTTCTAAAGGTTAAGAGACTAATTGTATTTTTGAAAGTTATGAGAATTGATTTGAAAGTATTTAATACTCGGTTTCAAAAAGTAGAAGTCTCTTGGTTATAAAAGGAACGTGTTGGTCTAAACCATAAAGGGTTATAACGGCTTTATGGGAAGTTGGTTATAACGGCTTTATGGAAGGTTAAGAGAATGGTTTTCCCTAATAAAGTAATCAAAGAAATAACTTGTGTTAAGGAAGGGCAAATTGTTTTAAAGGTACCAATTGCTTAAGGTTTTTAATAAAGAAGTCACTTGATTTAGAAGCCGGTAATTGTATTTCTAAAAAGGTATTGTGACTTGTCTTGAAAGGTGGATAAGACTTGATACTACGGTTGTTAGTATCGGGGAAGTTTTATTTGGAAAGGAGTCTTTTGAAAGAGATATGCGTACGTAGTACTTTGGCCTGTTTAATTGAGAATAATTCTATGTGATGCCTTGATTAGTACTTTGGCTTGATTAATTGAGAATTAGTCTAAGTGTGCCTTGATAAGTACTTTGGCTTGTTAAATGAGAATTATTCTATTTGTGCCCCGATAAGTACTTTGGCTTGTTAAATGAGAATTATTCTATTTGTGCCCTGATAAGTACTTTGGCTTGATTAATTGAGAATTAGTCTAAATGTGCCTTGATAAGTACTTTGGCTTGTTAATTGAGAATAATTCTATGTGATGCCTTGATTAGTACTTTGGCTTGATTAATTGAGAATTAGCCTATGTGTGCTGGTGATAGCCTTTGAGTGCAAGTATTATGTTTTATTACGATCCGCGACTCTCGGTTGGGTATTTGTCTTGTTGTAAGTACTTGGGCGTGCAAGCGGTGATGTGGGATTCCACGGGTATGCTTCCGTTATTTGTAGTACTTGGGTTAAATTCCAGTTCTTATAGAAGACATGGTAGTGCTTACATTTGTTTGTGGCCCGGTCGAGATAGGGTAAGAGTATAAGTGAGGTAAACCCCAGATGCTATACCACCTTCTCGGGGTAAGAGTATAAGTGAGGGTAAACCCCAGACATTATACCCGCTTGTTTTGTATAATGGTCGGTTGAGATAGGGTAAGAGTATAAATGAGGCAAGCCCAGACGTTATACCATCTCCGGGGTAAGAGTATAAGTGAGGTAGACCCCAAGATGCTATACCACACCGCTTTACCAACTTCTCCGTGGTAAGAGTATAAGTGAGGTAGACCCCAAGACGCTATACCACCGGTGGGACTTGGTGTTCATGTATGCCTATTGGCGTATTATTATATCTGGGTATCGGCGGTGATGTGGGATTCCACGCGGGAGATATATATATGTGTTGTGTATGTGTCCGATTGTGAGGTGGGATGCCACGGGCGTGACACGTGATTATATTTTACACTTGTAGCCGGCGATGATGGGGATTCCACGGACACGCTTGATATTAGTGTGACTTGATCGCGTCCCAGTTGGTAGGGTAGTAAATGTGCCCTTCTTAAAGGGCGGATTATACTTATGAAAGATAAGTTAAGTTATATAGTAATGAACTTAATGATTTTCCTAATCATGTGTGTAAGAATGTGGCTATAACTTTTATTGAAAAATGGGAAAAGATAATAAGGTGCGATTAAGTTCATAAGTGGTAATGACACGGCGAGGATCGGTATGTATTTTTATACTTGTCCTTGTCATTCTTTTATCTGATTATGATCACATTTCTTGTCGTTATTTACATTCCATATTAAATTTTTGTTATCGACCCCGCCGAAGCTGCGTTAAATGCCCGCAGGTTTTAGGTACCAGGTTGGTGATCCTTGCTCTTAGGATCTCGGTTCAGTTTTTGAGAGAAAGCTTCATTTGCTCCGGAGGCTTAGCTCTTGGTACGGTCTTCCCTGATGTAGTAGATTCACGTATATTCAGGGGTATGGCGGGGCCCTGTCCCGCCACAGTTGTTATGTTAAAACTCTTAGAGGTCTGTAGTCACATGTTGTGGGTCAGTTTGTAAAGAAATGAGGCAACTGCTTCGGTTGTATATATTTATGTCGGGAAGGTAGCCACTATCGGCTAACCTGTTGTTTTACTTCTGTTGTGTTATTTATAAGTTTCTTGTATGTTCCGCTGATTATCTCTGATGTTTACCTGTAAGGGTGCCCAGGTAGGGCACCAGTCGCGGGCCCGGGGTCGGGTCGTGACAAAAGTGGTATCAGAGCAGTTAGTCCTCGGAAGGTGTCTACAGACCGTGTCTAGTAGAGTCTTGATTATCGGTGTGTTGTGCACCACATCTATAATCAGGAGGTGCGAGACATTTAGGATTAGTTTCCATTCTCTCACTCGAGATCGTGCGATAGAGGCGTGTTGTTAAAGTCGTCCTCCCTAACGAGTTATGTTGATTGCAGCCTGAGAAAGCGTGATGACCGGGAATGACGATGTGGATTGCGTATCGGGTTGGTAATGATTATAGTATAGTTAGTATTGTGACATACATCTATACGGAGTTATGTATGAGGTCGGGCAGCGTGTTGCCTAGAATGATTTTAGATTACGAATTGGTAAAGACTAACTAGATAGGGAAGGTATGGAATAGTTAATGAATTTTCGCCAAGGTTTTGTGTTTTTTTGAGATAATTGGGAAAGGATGAGGTATGCAGTAGGGTAGTGAACCCAGAAGCCATGTTAAGGAACTAACGGAATGTCATGTTAATAGATTAAGGCTGCGTAGTAGGCTTAATAGAATTATCTGGATGAGGTCAGGTATAGAGTAGAAATGGTTGTTGTGATCGAGACAACATGGTTTTGGTTTTATGAGAAGTTTTGTACCCGTTCTTGGGGAATTTGGTAAGGTAGGCTTGGAGCATGGAAATTGCGAGCCTAAGGATATTGATTCGCTTGAGACCTTAGGTATATAAGGCTTTCTCTGTGATAAGATTTTAAGTCGGACCAAGGATAAGAGTTAAGTGTGTGTGAGTCGGGTTGAGGACACATGCAGGTCTCCCCATGGCTGGAATGGAGTGGGATCAGTTGGTAGTAGTTCAAGCTCGTGGCGAAGTCACGGGAGCAAGGCCAAGACTAGTAAATTGTTTCACGGGTTCGTGGGCGCGCTCCACCGAACCAGTCGTGGCGGAAATGGTCGTATTGTATTATAGAGTGACTCCAAAGATTTGAGGCCAGAATCGGTATGGAAGTTATGTATGCTAGTATGAGTTAGAAGTACGAAAAGGTAACCTCGTTTGGGCTTATGATGGACAGGTATGCGTGTGCGAGGTATTAGGGCCATGTGTGGCATTGTTGGTATGTCGGGGTTGTGAAAGGGAACTATGTCGCTAATTATAAATTTGACTCCGAAAGAACATTCGAGGACGAATGTTTCTAAGGGGGGAAGAATGTTACACCCCGTAATTACATGACATGTTTTAAGAACGTACGAAAGAACTCACGAGTGTTAAGATTTAAGACTTGTAAAAAATTTATCGGAAATATTGGAATTTGTCGGAAAACGTATTATTGTGACGAATGGGAGGACGACACGTGTCACCCCCCCTTATAGATGCCTTGGACGAAATTGGCATGGCCAATATGGTCATTGACCATAGTCCTAGATGGCAAGTCTTGCAAGTTGTTTAGCTTGAGAAGTTTGACTAAGTCAAGGTCCCACAAGTCTTGATATTTGTTAAGAGATCATCCAAACCACCCATGTGTTTATATCATAACCCTCCAAGGTGCTATTTAATACTAGTAGTAGTAGACAAGCTTAACACTTAGCCATATTTGCACAAAAATTGGATGAGCAACAAATGAAGCTCTCGGCTTCATGACCATAAAAAAAAAAATTGTGTTTCTTGTCCTATAAGCCCCACACTTTAAACCAAGGTTCATGAGTGTTATGTAAGTGTATCTCAATAGAAAAATCCCGGAAAAAAGAGAGTTTTCGTATTAGTCGCAAAGTGAAAACCTAGTGGCTTTTCTAGGTTTTGGATTGTAAGTTGAAGGAAAGTTGTTGGTGTGGTTCTAAGGGTCTCAACAAGCGGATTGAAGTGTCTTGGAGAGGTTCTAAACTACTAAGGAGCGACTTCGGATTGGAGTTGGATTAAGAGTCGTTGAGGTATAATCTTGTCTTTTAAAGTGTTACAAGGTTATATATTTATTTTGTGTTGTTAGCTTTTCCTATTGCTAGCATGAAGTTGATATGTAGAAGTTTATAAGGATTATGGATTGATTGTAGCCTTGGAAATTCGAAATGAAATGTAAGCCATGTTAAGTTGGATTACTAATTGGTCGTTTATTAGAAATCGTCGCATGTTACTTACTTAAAGATTATGGTTGTTATAATCAAATGCGACTTGATATCATGTTATGCTACCAATTTGGATTGAAATGGAAATTGGATAAGAATTAGTATTGTTGAACTCAAGGTGGCCGAATTTGTACTTCTAGTTTGTAATAGTTGGTTTTCATTTGTTTTGGACTACCTTCATATTGTGGTGAGCCAATTGGGGCTGTATGGTTATTTATTTATATTGGACTACCTTATAGATTGTGGTGAGCCAATTGGGGCTGTATTGGTTATTGTATTCGACCTTGAAAAGGTGGCAAAGTAAGTAAAAACAAAGGAGGTCTTTGTCCGATTTTCCGTAGAATTTAGCGACTTAGAACCTAGAATATTCTACGTTTGAAATAAGAGGTTAATGGACGTATGGTGACCATTATAGGTTGAAGTACTAAGTATAGCGTATCCTACTTGAAGAATGGAATAACTCAAGGTTGAAGTACTTTGGAGCATTTTGCTACTTGTCGACAATCGTCGCGAGGTATGTGAACCTCTTCCTTCCTTTGGCATGATTCTATGTATGGAATATACATGTGGTATCATTTCATGTTTCCTGTTACTCTTAGAAGTTAAGAGGTAGTTGTGTGATCTACTCTATGAAGAACTTTTCCTATCTTTGAGCATGACTAGTTGCACGTATGTAGTGCGGTAGGCGTCTGACACCTTGATATCCTTTACTAGTTTGTGAATAGCCAAGTCGGGTGAGTTGGGAGATTAACTCACTTCTTTGAAAGTATAAAGGATGTCTTAAGTTCTATTAAAGTTAAGGGACTTGAAGAGTTTTAAAGTATGTGATACTTGTTCCGTTTTAAACGTATAAGTCCTTGGATAGGAAATTGTTTTTGGCTAAGGTATAAAGTGAATATAACGGCTTTATGGGAAGTTAGTTATATTTGCTTTATGGAAAGATAAGTGATTTGATTTTAGTGAAAAGTCCACTTGTTTTAAGGCATTAATTGCCTAAGGTTTTATAATAAAAGGAGTCACTTGTTTTCTAAAGGTTAAGAGACTAATTGTATTTTTGAAAGTTATGAGAATTGATTTGAAAGTATTTAATACTCGGTTTCAAAAAGTAGAAGTCTCTTGGTTATAAAAAGGCGTGTTGGTCTAAACCATAAAGGGTTATATCGGCTTTATGTGTAGTTTGTTATAAAGGCTTTTTGGAAGGTTAAGAGAATGTTTTTCCCTAATAAAGTAATCAAAGAAATAACTTGTGTTAAGGAAGGTCAAATTGTTTTAAAGGTACCAATTGCTTAAGGTTTTAATAAAGAAGTCACTTGATTTAGAAGCGGTAATTGTATTTCTAAAAGGTATTGTGACTTGTCTTGAAAGGTGGATAGGACTTGATACTACGGTTGTTAGTATCGGGAAGTTTTATTTGGAAAGAGTCTTTTGAAAAGAATGTACGTCGTAGTACTTTGCTGCTTAATTGAGAATAATTCTATGTGATGCCTTGATTAGTACTTTGGCTTGATTAATTGAGAATTAGTCTAAGTGTGCCTTGATAAGTACTTTGGCTTGTTAAATGAGAATTATTCTATTTGTGCCGATAAGTACTTTGGCTTGTTAAATGAGAATTATTCTATTTGTGCCACGATAAGTACTTTGGCTTGATTAATTGACAATTAGTCTAAATGTGCCTTGATAAGTACTTTGGCTTGTTAATTGAGAATAATTCTATGTGATGCCTTGATTAGTACTTTGGCTTGATTAATTGAGAATTAGCCTATGTGTCTTTGGTGATAGCCTTTGAGTGCAAGTATTATGTTTTATTACGATGCGCGACTCTCGGTTGGAGGTCATTGTCTTGTTGTAAGTACTTGGACGTCACAAGCGGTGATGTGGGATTCCACGGGTATGCTTCCGTTATTTGTAGTACTTGGGTTAAATTCCCGGATTCTTATTGAAGACATGGTAGTGCTTCTGTTTGTTTGACGGCCGGTCGAGATAGGGTAAAAGTATAAGTGAGGGGTAAACCCCCAAGATGCTATACCACCTTCTCCAGTAAGAGTATAAGTGAGGGTAAACCCCAGACATTATACCACTGCTTGTTTTGTATAATGGTCGGTTGAGATAGGGTAAGAGTATAAATGAGGGCAAGCCCAGACGTTATACCACCTTCTCCGGAGTAAGAGTATAAGTGAGGTAGACCCCAAGATGCTATACCACCGCTACCAACTTCTCCAGGTAAGAGTATAAGTGAGGGTAGACCCCAGGCTATACCAGGTGGGACTTGGTGTTCATGTATGCCTATTGGCGTATTATTATATCTGGTATCGTCGATGATGTGGGATTCCACGGCGGGAGATATATATATGTGTTGTGTATGTGTACGCCGTGAGGTGGGATGCCACACGCGCGACACGTGATTATATTTTACACTTGTAGGTATGGCGATGATGGGGATTCCACGGACACGCTTGATATTAGTGTGACTTGATCGCGTCCCAGTTGGTAGGGTAGTAAATGTGCCCTTCTTAAAGGGCGGATTATACTTATGAAAGATAAGTTAAGTTATATAGTAATGAACTTAATGATTTTCCTAATCATGTGTGTAAGAATGTGGCTATAACTTTTATTGAAAAATGGGAAAAGATAATAAGGTGCGATTAAGTTCATAAGTGGTAATGACACGGCATGATCCGTATGTATTTTTATACTTGTCCTTGTCATTCTTTTGTCTGATTATGATCATTTCTTATGCGTTATTTCATTCCATATTCGGTACTGTTATCGACCCCGCCGGGGCTGCGTTAAATGCCGCGAGTTTTAGGTACGAGTTGGTGATCCTTGCTCTTAGGATCTCGGTTGATTTTGAGAAAGCTTCATTTGCTCGGAGGCTTAGCTCTTGTACGGTCTTCCCGATGTAGTAGATTCACGTATATTCGTGGTATGGCGAGCCTGTCATCGCCACGATTGTTATGTTAAAACTCTTAGAGTGCAGAGTCACGTATGTTGTGGGTCGGTTGTAAAGAAATGAGGCAAGCTTTGGTTGTATATATTTATGTCGGGAAGGTAGCCTATCGGCTAACCCGTTGTTTTACTGTTGTGTTATTTATAAGTTTCTTGTATGTTCGTGATTATCTCGATGTTTACAGTAAGGGTGCCTGGTAGGGCACGATCGAGCTTGGTCGGGTCGTGACAGCTTGTATGTTGTGTGTATTCTCATTATTTTCAGAACGAAGGAAAAGTTTCCTAATGGTGTGACCGAAGCCGATTTAGGCGCTCGTATCCCCAGAGGAATCAGTCATGACGTAGTTCATTACAAGCGAAATTGGGTAAAATTCTAAGGTGGGACGGCCGATATGGCGCCACGTATCCCAGTAGGGAATCAGTCGTGACGTAGTTCGATTACAATGAAAACTTAAGCAAAACATTATGAAAACTTAAATATGAGTCTTAAATTATTCTGCTAAACTAAATTGCTCTTTCTTATCCGGGCTCTAGGCGGACCAGAACAAGGGTGCAAATCCAACCAATACGCCTTCTTGCTCTGCATCATGGCTGGCTGGGTCTTCATGCTCTGCTATCAGTATCTCCTTTTTTTTGATATCTGCGCGGTGCACGCTTGGATAAACGACTGATTCAGGCGGGGCGGATTCTGGCCATAGAACACCTCTCTTCTTTTGGGGTTCATTGTGCTCGTTGGGGGGGGGGGGGAGGCATCCTCCACCTGAATGACTCCTTATTTGATTAACTCTTCTATTTTGTCCTTGAGTGTATAGCAATTTTCGATGTCGTGCCCCTCGACACCGGAGTGGTATGCACAATATTTGGTTTTATCGTGCCCTCGGAAAGTAGGCCTGGGGGTATTTCTGGGAATTGGCTGGAGTATTCCTGCTGCTTTCAGCTCCTCATACACTTGGGTTATGGGTTTGGCTAAAGGTGTATAGGTTCTGGTTGGCTTTCTCTCAGCATCGATGCGGGGTTTGAAGTTGTTTAGTGAACGGGCCTTTGGCTGCGGTGTATACACGGGTGGGTATCGCAAGGGGTTGTCGTATATATTGCGAAAATAGGTTTGTGGTGGCCTTTTATCTTGGTTTGTGCTTGGCTAGGGTATGGCAGACATTTGGTTTTGCATGGGATATATGGGTGCATTGTATATTGGCTGAATGGGATATGTACTAAGAGGGTACTGGTAATAATTTGGAGGATTTTGACAGTTTTGGTTATTTGCAGTGACGAGTGCTTTAGTGAGGTTTCTGAGCCTTTTGATTTCGGCCTGCTGGGTTGCCATTTGCTGCGGTAATTGGGCGAGGTGTTCGATCGGATCTATGTTGCTTTTCTTTTCTGAGACCTCTGCTTTGCCTATAGGGACCCAGACGGGTTCCGACTCGTTCTGCTCAAATGCTCTTGAATCAGTCATGTCACTGGACTGTGCCTTTGATCTTGTGAAATATCGATGCTCTGTCATTGCTTAGTCAAATACAAATCGACCTTTGGGGGAGATGATAAATCCTTTTATACAAAATGTAGCAAACTGCGTTAGTGTAAAGCACGTGATTTTGCAAAAGTGTAAAAACATTTAGCAAGTACATGTTGCACATAAATTGTCACATTGCAAGCGAGTCCTAACATGCGTGGGACCCCTTTATGCCATAGGTAGGCCTAAACGTCACATATGCGAGGTTATGATGGATTTGTCCAAGTCGTCCAACTGTAATGCTTCTGTTGGAAATGACGACCAAATGACGGTGCACTTTTTCCCACTTTTGGCATGTCATGATTAGGTTTGGATTTGTCTATCATTTCCACGCTACACATAATATGCTGGTTGGTCGTTGGGTTGAGAAACCCGTCGACAAGTTTGGTGTTTTCCTAATTGTGGTGTCGATGCCAAGGACCGACCCACCTAAGGTAAATGCATGCATGTCTTAAAATAAAGGGTGGTATAGCTCTATCCTGAGTTTCTAAGATTTGGCTGTACTAGGCCTTGAGGTTCTGGCGGACAACTCAAGTGAGAAGGCTACGCGGCTGATCAGACGAACCGATCTAACTCCGCGCATGCGCCAACTCTCCTAAAATTTGGATATTTTGAAAGAAATTTGCGGGTGCGCGAAGCACACCAGCGCGTGAGTGTGTGATAGTGTGAATTTTCCAGAATGGAAGAAATATGACTGGAATGCCAGTTTAAGGAAAGCAGTAAAGCACATAGCAATTAAAGCAAATAAACAAAATACAGTACATAAAAATTAAATGCAAAAATAGTGTCAAATAATAACCCTAGGTCTGTTGTGGTTAAGAGCCTTAATTCCCCAGCGGAGTCGCCATTTTTGTCACGCCCCTTTTCGACCGCGACATTATTAGCGAATCCTGCTTAATAAAAATGTTAGAAAATAATATAATAAAATGCTAAAAGGGATGCTAGAAGTGCTAAAAATGTAAAAGTGCTAAAGGGGTGCTAAAAAGGTGCTAGATTATTAAAAGTGCTAAAAGGGTTCGCGGAGTCGCCACCTAATTAATTGGGTGAATTAGGACACCTAAATGTTAACTAGTTTAAAGTAAACATTAACTCCATTTTAATGGTCTGCTAAACTTAATGAGATTCCGGGCAAGGGTTCTTTATTAATCTAGAGGGAAGGGGTTAGACACCCTCTAAGATCAGCTAACTTGCGGTTATCCTGCCAAACCTAGGGTTAATTATTGATGCTAAGAAAAATGCATGTTTGAAAGATATTTAATAGAAAGTATTTTTATTCAAAGATTAATAGGATTAGTGCTATAAAACACATGTAAAGTTTAAAGCATGCCTTATATTATTTATAAAAAAATGTGATGCGAAATGGATTTATTGGCTAAATGTATGCATTTATCTACTTAATTAATCTTGGTTATGATATACCCAATACTTAGGATGATTTTTATTATACATAATAGATTTCCTATATAATGTTAGATAAGAGTTCAAGGGGAAATTGGTTATGGATTTAGTAAGAAAAAAGTGTTGATTTTATGATGCAAGTTAAATTATTTAGATTATTTTGGCAAAATTTAGACATGCATAACAATCCTAAAAGACAAATAAAGTAGAAGTGCATTTCTAAGTTTAAATTACCTTCCCATCTCATATGTTCAAAGGCTAATTGCTCGAAGTTTCCTATTAATTACAAAGTTATATTACAACACAAATAAGATATAAAAATGAGATAAGGAGGTTAAGAGAGTGAAGGGATTGGAGCGGATGACTCCGTCCTATTTGTTTTTCTAGGAATTGCCGAAGAGGGAACTCGATGGATGTAGATGCAAGCCTTTACGTTTGCCACGATGAGTTTCACTATGAGACTCTTTGTTGCTCCGGTGCGTGCCATGTAAAAAGAAAATGATAAGGATTAGTACGAGCCCAAATAATTAAATAACAACAAGCACATGACACATAGTTTGTATTTAAGCAGACATGCACATAAATCCCAACAGATGACAATATGAGATGGGAATAAGCAGCCAGCAGGTGGTAAAAAGAAATAAGGATGTGCAGGTATGCAGACAACACAAACCAACTTCTGATATCATACGCAACACCCAACAGTTCCAAGTGAAGACAAGTAAACATTAGGCTTTGGTGATTCCCTATTCTTGAAGCCATCTCATCAAGCAAATAGATGGGGCAGTACGCAAAAACAAACAGAAGAGAGAAAAAGATAATAGGCAGGTCCAAACACATGTTCACATACACTACGAATCAGATCTGATTACAGTCTATAGATATAGATTCATATACTAACAAGAGAAAAGAAACAATATATGGCCAATTATGGCATGATTCAACCATTGGCCTCAAGGTAACAGGCACAACATTAATCAACTAGCAGGTATGCAAGGACAGGGCAGAAAGGGAATTGATCCGTCATTTAAATACAGGAACTATGGCACACGATCAGTCCAATAGATGCATATCAATAGGCACAGGAAACCCAACTCATACACAGATTTGAAAGAAAGGAAAAATCTAGTTAACAGATAGCCACACAATATGTTGTACATGCGATTTACTGAATACATATGTGATATGCGACCAAGTTCTGGAAAAATAAAAGTATGATATATCTTGCCTACTTTGGATAACAGACCAACTAATCCTAGCACTTAACGGATTAAGATGTCTTTGTAAACTGGGATAAAGGCAAATGACACAATATACTATTAACATATGTTCCACCATATCAAGGCAATATTATCTTTCAAATAGAAGATGCAGCAGGGACTACATGTTCATATGGCATGGGAATGACCCAAGAGATGCTAACACATGTATGGTTTGACTGTTAGACATAGAAGACATATAGGATTTGCTTGTTTTTGTGAGTATACATGGACATTGAGATCAACACACTAGTACCAAAAGAGGTCACTCAAATATGCAGAGAATGCTCAGTAGACTGAATGGATACCCACGACTACATCATATTAATCATCTTAACAAGACAAAATACGATCGGATATTATCTGCCATAAATACAAACACGCTACCGATGCTGGTATCAAACTAATCACATTAACAAAACATAATTACGAATACCAATAGCGATTAATTCTGACTAAACAGGTTCGACATAAACAAATGCACTTCAAATCATACGCAAATGGTATTAAACACAACTAACATAACACATCATTCAAACAGATTATAAAGCGTAAATCTCCCAAGAAATCTGAAAGAGAACGGGTTTACCTTCTCCGGACAGCGAACCAGGGCAGCATATCAAGTCATCGATTCACTCGGGGTTGTATTGCTATGCGAATTAAAAGGCAGAGGGGCTTTTTGCTGATTTCTAGACTAGAATAAAAAAGGGGCTTCGAACTTCTGTTCTTGCTCTTTGGCTGCTAAATTCTTAATGCTGAATCCCTAACTGCCGATGCCTTATGCGAATCTGCTAGGTTTTTTTTTTTGTAAACTCTCGGATCTTTTTTTTCTTCTCTCCCGATGCCTTTGCATGTGTACATCGATTGGTATTTATACCCTTGATCTAGGTACTTAGTTATGGTAACTCTGATTTTGGGTATTTCCTACCATAATAAGTGCTGATTTGGTATTGATTCTGTCGGATTCTTGGTGTAAAATCGATTGAGGGTTGGTTAAGGTAAGTTGATATTCTGGAGTGATTTTGATATTTGTTCTGGTTAGGGTAATTTGGATGTCGATTTGGTTAAGGGAAGCTTGGGTTACGCCGGATTCTCAGGCGAGAATCCCGGCTGGGCGATGGGGGCGAGGTGCGAGAGGTGCGGTGATTGTTTGTTTCTTTCTCTTTTAGGTTTTGCATTTAGGTTTTTTTTAGGTTAAGGGGAAATGGACGTTGGGGCGATGGGAAGGTAAATGAAGGTGAAGGGTTGTGGGCGTGTGATGGGCTGATAAGGAAAATAAAGGGTGTTGGGCCGCGGGAGCTGGGCTGGCGGGTTTGTGGGCTGCGTTTTAAAGGTTTTTGTGTTGGGTAGAATTTAGGTGTTAGTTTTAAGTATTAGGTATTTAATTAGTGGTAAATTATTTAAATTGTGATTAAATTATTTATGTGCTTTATTAGTCCGAGTTTTAAAATTATTACAATAATAAAGACGAGTGTGCTATTTAATTAGTGCTTAATATTTTTATGAATGCGACGCTATTATTAAAACACAAGTATTAGATTGAAATTAATTTTAATTGCAAATAATATTAATGATATTGTCTTGCGTATTAATGAAATGCGAATATGCTATTTAACACGACGTCGTTGCTAAATTATTTAGTTTATGTATTTATTATCATTTAAGAATTATGACAGAGCCTAAAATTAATTAACGCGGGCGCGGGACTCTAAGTGCTTAATTTTCTACGTGAGACGCGGTGCCATTATTAAATTGTTTATTTGTGCATGCATTAATGCTTTATTGTTGAATTTTATTATTTAAAAATTATTAAAAATTATTGTGAAAATTTAATGTAATTTTGTAGTTAATGACTGGACGGGAGGGTCAAAATTAGGTGTCAACAACTTGTCCCTCTTTGTATGCAGATGATAGAAGAATCTTCGGACAAAGACGTTGACTCATAGCCAATTTTGTCTCGATCCAAAGAATTAAAATGTTGGGCAATTAGGCAAGGCTGACGCAAAATTCAAAATCTGTCCCAGTGTCGAGTTATGACGACACTGGGTTACCATGGTCGAAACACTGGGGCGGGCTAATGCGGACTCAAAATTTTTCCCAGTGTCGAGTTATGACGACACTGGGCTACCATGGTCAAAACACCAAGGCGGGCTAATGCGGACTCAAATTGTCCCAGTGTAGAGTTATGACGACACTGAGCTACCATTGTCAAAACACCAAGGTGGGCTAACGCGGACTCAAATTTTGTCCCAGTGTCGAGTTATGACGACACTGGGCTGTAGTGCTAAAAAATAAGTAAAAATAAAAATAATTGGCTTGAACCTGGGGTGTACCGGTATCGACTTATGTTGCTGGGTGTATGGTGATGTGAGTGGACCGACGCTTGAGGACGCTTCTGCCATTCGTTGGGAAGGTTGGCCCCCCAACAAATTGCCCCGATTCGTTGTAAGAGAAAATCCATGTTGTGCTCCTGCTCCTGCATACTAAGACTTAAACAAACGGTTAGTGCATAACTGTTGATGCATAATTTTAAATGCAATGTAACTGTGAGTAGAAAATGGTATCCTACAAAAATGTGATGCATGTTGTGTTGATGTGATGCTGCAAATGCTGTGATTTTCGTCCTTGCACAGACGCGTTGCGATTGTGAATGCGAATATGTTGTCCTTGCTGCAATCGCCTCAGACTAAAGCTCAAGAAAGAGTTAGTGCATAACTGCTAAGACAGAATAATAAAGCATGAATAAGAAATGCAATTTTGAGAGTATAGAAATCGTCCTTGCGTAGATGTGATATGCTGATGACGGCGTTGTCTGGACGTATTACTGCTGGCGTCGTTTTTGGACTTGGCGTCGTTTTTGGACTTGTTGTGCTGATAACGTCGTTGCCTGGACGTGTTGCTGCTGGCGTCGTTGCGTAGACGTAATGTTGATGACGTCATTGCCTGGACGTATTGCTGCTGGCGTCGTTTTCGGACTTGGCATCGTTTTCGGACTTATTGTGTTGATAACGTCGTTGCCTGGACGTGTTGCTGCTGGCGTCGTTGCGTAGACGCAATGCTGATGACGTCGTTGCCTGGACGTGTTGCTGCTGCTCCTGTAGAATAGATGTTCCTGCAAGCTAAGCTTGAGAAAAAATAGTGTATACTTGTTAAAACAAAATGATAAATATTCGAGAAATGCAATTTTGTGGGTAGAGATGTCGTCCCTGATATGCCAGATGATGTGAATACTGAGATGTTGTCCTTGCACGAACATGCTAAACGCTGCAACTGATGAATTGCCATGATGCCTTTGTTGTGTGCGATGTGTGGGTTGCAAATTTGACTTTATGCCCGAGTTGATGTGCTAGACTTTGTTGCGGAATTTTGAATTCTGACTGTTGATTGTCGATGCCCCTCTCTGCTTCTGCTGCTTCTGCTGCGGACTTTGGATTGTTGTCATATCCTCTGCTCTTGCTGCTTCTTTCTGCTTCTGCTAATATGGAGGACCTGCGCACAAAGAAAACTTGTGAGTTTGGGGGGGTGGTCGATTCGTATTTGACTTCGTCGCTTTGTTTCTTGACATCTGCGCCTGGCCTGTTTGGACCTGCAACCCCTGTCTGGTTTCCTACCTTGTCCCAGTTTTGAATATGCAAAGGGCATTTGGCCTAAAGTGGGTCTCAATGGAGTTGCTTGTATGTTGTGTGTATTCTCGTTATTTTCAGAACGAAGGAAAAGTTTCCTAATGGTGTGACCAAAGCCGATTTAGGCCGCCTACGTATTCCCATGAGGGAATCAGGTCATGACGTAGTTCATTACAAGCGAAATTGGGTAAAATTCTAAAGGTGGGACCGAAGCCGATATGGCCGCCTACGTATCCCCATGAGGGAATCAGGTCATGACGTAGTTCCAATTACAATGAAAACTTAAGCAAAACATTATGAAAACTTAAATATGAGTCTTAAATTATTCTGCTAAACTAAATTGCTCTTTCTTATCCGGGCTCTAGGCGGACCAGAACAAGGGTGCAAATCCAACCAATACGCCTTCTTGCTCTGCATCATGGCTGGCTGGGTCTTCATGCTCTGCTATCAGTATCTCCTTCTTTTGACTTCTGCGCGGTGCACGCTTGGATAAATGACCGATTCATGCGGGGCGGATTCTGGCCATAGTACACCTCTCTTCCGTTGGGGTTCATTGTGCTCGTTGGGGGGGAGGCATCCTCCACCTGAATGACTCCTTCTTTGATTAACTCCTCTATTTTGTCCTTGAGTGTATAGCAATTTTCGATGTCGTGCCCCTCGACACCGGAGTGGTATGCACAATGTTTGGTTTTATCGTGCCCTCGGGAAGTAGGCCTGGGGGTATTTCTGGGAATTGGCTGGAGTATTCCTGCGGCTTTCAGCTCCTCATACACTTGGGTTATGGGTTTGGCTAAAGGTGTATAGGTTCTGGTTGGCTTTCTCTCAGCATCGATGCGGGGTTTGAAGATGTTTAGTGAACGGGCATTTGGCTGCGGTGTATAGACGAGTGGGTATCGCAAGGGGTTGTCATATGTATTGCAAAAATAGGTTTGTGGTGGCCTTTTATCTTGGTTTGTACTTGGCTGGGGTATGGCAGGCATTTGGTTTTGCATGGGATATATGGGTGCATTGTATATTGGCTTAATGAGTTATGTAGTAAGAGGGTACTGGTAATAATTTGGAGGATTTTGACAGTTTTGGTTATTTGCAGTGACGAGTGCTTTAGTGGGGTTTCTGAGCCTTTTGATTTCGGCCTGCTGGGTTGCCATTTGCTGCGATAATTGGGCGAGGTGTTCGATCGGATCTATGCTGCTTTTCTTTTCTGAGACCTCTGCTTTGCCTATAGGGACCAAGACGGGTTCCGACTCGTTCTGCTCAAATGCTCTTGAATCAGTCATGTCACTGGACTGTGCCTTTGATCTTGTGAAATATCGATG
Organism: Przewalskia tangutica; assembly: GCA_029844215.1. Taxonomy (NCBI): domain Eukaryota; kingdom Viridiplantae; phylum Streptophyta; class Magnoliopsida; order Solanales; family Solanaceae; genus Przewalskia; species Przewalskia tangutica. Next base: position 37,588,040 of record CM056738.1, read on the forward strand.
CTCTGTCATTGCTTAGTCAAATACAAATCGACCTTTGGGGGAGATGATAAATCCTTTTAGACAAAATGTAGCAAACTGCGTTAGTGTAAAGCACGTGATTTTGCAAAAGTGTAAAAACATTTAGCAAGTACATGTTGCACATAAATTGTCACATTGCAAGCGAGTCCTAACATGCGTGGGACCCCTTTATGCCAGAGGTAGGACTAAACGTCACATATGCGAGGTTATGATGGATTTGTCCAAGTCGTCCAACTGTAATGCTTCTGTTGGAAATGACGACCAAATGACGGTGCACTTTTTCCCACTTTTGGCATGTCATGATTAGGTTTGGATTTGTCTATCATTTCCACGCTACACATAATATGCTGGTTGGTCGTTGGGTTGAGAAACCCGTCGACAAGTTTGGTGTTATCCTAATTGTGGTGTCGATGCCAAGGACCGACCCACCTAAGGTAAATGCATGCATGTCTTAAAATAAAGGGTGGTATAGCTCTATCCTGAGTTTCTAAGATTTGGCTTTACTAGACGCAAGGTTCCCGAGCGGACAACTCGAGTGAGAAGGCTATGCGGCTGATCAGACGAACCGATCTAACTCCGCGCAGGCGCCAACTCTCTTAAAATTTGGATATTTTGAAAGAAATTTGCGGGTGCGCGAAGTACACCAGCGCGTGAGTGTGTGATAGTGTGAATTTTCCAGAATAGAAGAAATATGAGCGAAATGTCAGTTTAAGGAAAGCTGTAAAGCACGTAGCAATTAAAGCAAATAAACAAAATACAGTACATAAAAATTAAATGCAAAAATAGTGCCAAATAATAACCCTAGGTCTGTTGTGGTTAAAAGCCTTAATTCCCAGCGGAGTCGCCATTTTTGTCACGCCCCTTTTCGACCGCGACATTATTAGCGAATCCTGCTTAATAAAAATGTTAAAAAATAATATAATAAAATGCTAAAAGAATGCTAAAAGGGATGCTAGAAGTGCTAAAGGGGTGCTAAAAAGGTGCTAGATTATTAAAAGTGCTAAAAGGGTTCGCGGAGTCGTCACCTAATTAATTGGGTGAATTAGGACACCTAAATGTTAACTAGTTTAAAGTAAACATTAACTCCATTTTAATGGTCTGCTAAACTTAATGAGATTCCGGACAAGAGTTCTTTATTAATCTAGAGGGAAGGGGTTAGACACCCTCTAAGATCCGCTAACTTGCGGTTATCCTGCCAAACCTAGGGTTAATTATTTATGCTAAGAAAAATGCATGTTTGAAAGATATTTAATAGAAAGTATTTTTATTCAAAGATTAATAGGATTAGTGCTATAAAACACATGTAAAGTTTAAAGCATGTCTTATATTATTTATAAAACAATGTGATGCGAAATGGATTTATTGGCTAAATGTATGCATTTATCTACTTAATTAATCTTGGTTATGATATACCCAATACTTAGGATGATTTTTATTATACATAATAGATTTCCTATATAATGTTAGATAAGAGTTCAAGGGAAAATTGGTTATGGATTTAGTTAGAAAAAAGTGTTGATTTTATGATGCAAGTTAAATTATTTAGATTATTTTGGCAAAATTTAGACATGCATAACAATCCTAAAAGACAAATAAAGTAGAAGTGCATTTCTAAGTTTAAATTACCTTCCCATCTCATATGTTCAAAGGCTAATTACTCGAAGTTTCCTATTAATTACAAAGTTATATTACAACAACAAATAAGATATAAAAATGAGATAAGGAGGTTAAGAGAGTGAAGGGATTGGAGCGGATGACTCCGTACTATTTGTTTTTCTAGGAATTGCCGAAGAGGGAACTCGATGGATGTAGATGCAAGCCTTTACGTTTGCCACGATGAGTTTCACTATGAGACTCTTTGTTGCTCCGGTGCGTGCCTTGTAAAAAGAAAATGATAAGGATTAGTACGAGCCCAAATAATTAAATAACAAACAAGCACTTGACACATAGTTTGTATTTAAGCAGGCATGCACATAAAGCCCAACAGATGACAATATGAGATGGGAATAAGCAGCCAACAGGTGGTAAAAAGAAATAAGGATGGGCAGGTATGCAGACAACACAAACCAACTTCTGATATCATATGCAACACCCAACAGTTCCAAGTGAAGACAATTAAACAGTAGGCTTTGGTGATTCCCTATTCTTGAAGCCATCTCATCAAGCAAACAGATGGGGCAGTACGCAGCAACAAACAGAGGAGAGAAAAAGATAATAGGCAGGTCCAAACACATGTTCACATACACTACGAATCAGATCTGATTACAGTCTATAGATATAGATTCATATACTAACAAGAGAAAAGAAACAATATATGGCCAATTATGGCATGATTCAACCATTGGCCTCAAGGTAACAGGCACAACATTAATCAACTAGCAGGTATGCAAGGATATGGTAGAAAGGGAACTGATCCATCATTTAAATACAGGAACTATGGCACACGATCAGTCCAATAGATGCATATTAATAGGCACAGGAAACCCAACTCATACACAGATTTGAAAGAAAGGAAAAATCTAGTTAACAGATAGCCACACAATATGTTGTACATGCGATTTACTGAATACATATGTGATATGCGACCAAGTTCTGGAAAAATAAAAGTATGATATATCTTGCCTACTTTGGATAACAGACCAACTAATCCTAGCACTTAACGGATTAAGATGTCTTTGTAAACTGGGATAAAGGCAAATGACACAATATACTCTTAACATATGTTCCACCATATCAAGACAATATTATCTTTCAAATAGAATATGCAGCAGGGACTACATGTTCATATGGCATGGGAATGACCCAAGAGATGCTAACACGGGTATGGTTTGATTGTTAGACATAGAAGACATATATTATTTGCTTGTTTTTGTGAGTATACATGGACATTGAGATCAACACACTAGTACCAAAAGAGGTCACTCAAATATGCAGAGAATGCTCAGTAGACTGAATGGATACCCACGACTACATCATATTAATCATCTTAACAAGACAAAATAAGATCGGATATTATCTGCCATAAATACAAACACGCTACCGATGCTGGTATCAAACTAATCACATTAACAAAATATAATTACGAATAACAATAGCGATTAATTCTGACTAAACAGGTTTGACATAAACAAATGCACTTCAAATCATACGCAAATGGTATTAAACACAACTAACAGAACACATCATTCAAACAGATTATAAAGCGTAAATCGCCCAAGAAATCTGAAAGAGAACGGGTTTACCTTCTCCGGACAGCGAACCGGGGCAGCATATCAAGTCATCGATTCACTCGGGGTTGTATTGCTATGAGAATTAAAAGGCAGGGGGCTTTTTGCTGATTTCTAGACTAGAATAAAAAAGGGGCTTCGAACTTCTGTTCTTGCTCTTAGGCTGCTAATTTCAATCTTTGAATCCCTAATCGCCATGCCTTATGCAAATCACGTTTTTTTTTTGTGTAAACTCTCGGATCTTTTTTTTCTTCTCTCCCGATGCCTTTGCATGTGTACATCGATTGGTATTTATACCCTTGATCTAGGTACTTAGTTATGGTAACTCTGATTTTGGGTATTTCCTACCATAATAGGTGCTGATTTGGTATTGATTCTGTCGGATTCTTGGTGTACAATCGATTGAGGGTTGGTTAAGGTAAGTTGATATTCTGGAGTGATTTTGATATTTGTTCTGGTTAGGGTAATTTGGATATCGATTGGTTAAGGGAAGCTTGGGTTACGCCGGATTCTCAGGCGAGAATCCCAGCTGGGCGATGGGGGGCGAGGTGCGGGAGGTGCGGCGACTGTTTGCTTCTTTCTCTTTTAGGTTTTGCGTTTAGGTTTTTTTTTAGGTTAAGGGGAAATGGGCGTTGGGTCGTTGAGAAGGTAAATGAAGGTGAAGGGTTGTGGGCGTGTGATGGGCAGATAAGGAAAATAAAGGGTGTTGGGCCGCGGGTTTGTGGGCTGCGTTTTAAAGGTTTTTGGGTTGGGTAGAATTTAGGTGTTAGTTTTAAGTATTAGGTATTTAATTAGTGGTAAATTATTTAAATTGTGATTAAATTATTTATGTTCTTTATTAGTCTGAGTTTTATAATTATTACAATAATAAAGACGGGTGTGTTATTTAATTAGTGCTTAATATTTTTATGAATGTGATGCTATTATTAAAACACATGTATTAGATTGAAATTAATTTAAATTGCAAATAATATTAATGAAATTGTCTTGCGTATTAATGAAATGCGAATATACTATTTAACACGACGTCTTTGCTAAATTATTTAGTTTATGTATCTATTATCATTTAAGAATTATGACAGAGCCTAAAATTAATAAACGCGGGCGCGGGACTCTAAGTGCTTAATTTTCTACGTGAGACGCGGTGACATTATTTGTCACACCCCGAACCCTGGGCCCGTGACTGGTGCCCTACCTGGGCACCCTTCTACCTTAACAATACAAGTAAACTGCGGAAATTAAATAACACCTCATTTTTTTTTCTTAAAACCAACGTACGTGCAAGGGCAAAGCCGACAAGGCTGCCATAATTAAACATAAGCGAAAGACACTACAACGTACGTAGGTCAATCCATGAATACGGACCTCTAAGAGTTAAATCAACTATGACGGGACAAGGCCCGCCGTACCCATAAGCGTACAAAGCACATCAAGGAACTATACAAAATGATAAACTCACGAGCAGATGGAGCTATCCAAAAACTCTGAGCAGGGTCCTACACCTGCCGATCACCAAACTGCGTACCTAAACCTGCGGCATGAACGCAGCCCCCCGAAGGAGGTCAGTACGAAGAATGTACCAAGTATGTGAACAATAAGTACTGTAATGAAATCATAACAGTCTAAACAAAACATGAGACATGTATGATAGCCAACCTACAGTACAAAACACATGCGATCATATCAAGTCGTGGGGCCAAGCCTCCGAGTCACTACTCAGATATAACTATGGGTCTCACGCCCATAATATCAATCATGCCCGTGGAATCCTTCCTCACTGCCGGCAGTCCATGATATAACATAACATCAAGTCCCACCGGTGGTATAGCATCTTGGGGGTTTACCCCTCACTTATACTCTTACCCTGGAGAAGGTGGTAAAGCAGGTGGTATAGCATCTTGGGGGTTTACCCCTCACTTATACTCTTACCCTGGAGGAGGTGGTAAAGCAGGTGGTATAGCATCTTGGGGGTTTACCCCTCACTTATACTCTTACCTATCTCAACCGTCAAACAACACATAAAGCGGTGGTACAGCGTCTTGGGGTTTACCCTCACTAATACTCTTACCGGAGGAGGTGGTATAACGTCTTGGGGCTTGCCTCATTTATACTCTTACCTATCTCGATGACCATCAAACAAGACATAAGCACTACTATGTCTTTTATAAAATCCGGAATTTAACCCAAGTGCTACAAATAACGGAAGCATACGTGGAATCCCACATCACCGATGCGTCGAGTAACTTACAACAAGACAATGACCCTCAAACCAGAGTCGCGGTAACGTAATAAAACATAAAACTTGCACTCAAAGGCTATCACCAGCACACATAGGCTAATTCTCAATTAACCAAACCAAAGTACTTATCGAGGCACACATAGAATAATTCTAAATTAATCAAGCCAAAGTACTACGTACGTACATTCTTTTCAAAAAACTCTTTTCCACAAAAACTTCCCCGATACTAACAACCGTAGTATCAAGTCCTATCCACCTTTCAAGACAAGTCACAATACCTTTTTAGAAATACAATTAGAACTTCTAAATCAAGTGACTTCTTTATTAAAAACCTTAAGCAATTGGTACCTTTAAAACAATTTGCCCTTCCTTAAAACAAGTTATTCCTTTGATTACTTTACTAGAGAAAACCCATTCTCTTAACCTTCCATAAAGCCGTTATAACCAACTTCCCATAAGCCGTTATAACCCTTTATGGTTTAGGCCAAAGTACTTAATCACGGCATACATAGAATAATTCTCTTTTAACAAGTCAAAGTACTTATCAAGACACACTTAGACAAATCCTCAATTTATCAAGCCAAAGTACTTAATCAAGGCATACATAGAATAATTCTCTTTTAACAAGTCAAAGTACTTATCAAGGCACACTTAGACAAATCCTCAATTTATCAAGCCAAAGTACTTAATCAAGGCATACATAGAATAATTCTCTTTTAACAAGTCAAAGTACTTATCAAGGCACACTTAGACAAATCCTCAATTTATCAAGCCAAAGTACTTAATCAAGGCATACATAGAATAATTCTCTTTAACAAGTCAAAGTACTTATCAAGGCACACTTAGACAAATCCTCAATTTATCAAGCCAAAGTACTTAATCAAGGCATACATAGAATAATTCTCTTTTAACAAGTCAAAGTACTTATCAAGGCACACTTAGACAAATCCTCAATTTATCAAGCCAAAGTACTACGTACGTACATTCCTTTATAAAAGACTCTTTCTATGTAAAGCCCCAAGATACTAACACCGTAGTATCAAGCGTGTCTATTTTTCAAGTAAGTTACTACACTTTTAGAAAACTCATTTCAAAGCTTGAAATCAAGTAACTCCAAATTTTCACAATCTAGGCAACTTATGCCGATTTAATCAAAATAGACAACTTTCTAAACCTTCCATAAAGCCGTTATAACCAACTTCCCATAAAGCCGTTATAACCCTTTATGGTTTTAGACGTATCCATTTCCTTGATAACCAAGAGACTTATACTATTAAAACCAAGTATCACATACTTATAAAATCAAGTTCTTAACTTTCAAAATACTTCAAGTCTCTTAATAGTTAGAAAACAAGTTTTCTTCTACTTTTTAAACCTCAAGTAACTTCACCCTTAACGCAAGTTACTTCTCTTAAATCATGTCACTTCTCCTCTTTTAAATCAAATAAGTAAATCACTCCTTTGACTCCCCTAAAGTCATTATAATGACCTTTAGGTTTTAGAACTAAGGCACTAGCCAAAAGATTTGGAAACCACTTCCTTTTCAAGTCTCTATGTACTTTAAGAAAAATACCTTCACTTTTAAGAACCCAAACTTCATCAAGAAAATGGATTCTACAACTTACAATTTAAACATCAAGGTACACTCAAGGAAGTACATAGAACAAATTCTATTTTAGGCAATCCAAATACAAGCAAGGAATGGATCATTCAAGGAGTAGAACTTACTTTCTTTATTCTAAGGAATCATGCTAGAAGGAGATAGTTCACATACCTTTTCGGCTAAATCCACAAGCTAAGCCGAATACGCCGTACGTAGAAGTGTCAACCTATAATGGTCACAACAAGGCTATCAACTTCTAGTCTCTACGTAGAATAATACTAAGTATACGGTCTCTAATTCTACGGAAAATCGGGCAGCACCTCCTTTGTTTCTACTTACTTTGCCACCTTTTTCAAGGCCGAATACAATAACCAACAAGCCACATTTAAGGCTCCAAACAACAACCAAACAAAGGGATTACACGCCTTACAATACGTGTAAAATTCGCCCACAATTCATACGAAATAGTGTAATACTTCACTAGCCATTCTCGGCCAACATATAACCAATTACACTACGCCTTTTCCAATCCTCTTCCAATTCCAAGTTCTAAGGTCTAACATGTTATATAGTCATAAACAACTTCAACAACTACGATTTCCTTCTTTATACAACATGCGACGACTTAACTAATAATCAACTTGAAATGTAATCTTAAGGCTAAACATGCAAGTTTTCGGATTAGGGTTCTAATAGCCAATAAACATATCAAACTTCATACTATATAACTCATGCTTGCTAAAATCCACAGCTACAACAATAAGTAAGTCTTAACTACTAAAACGACAAAATTTATACCTTTCCAAGCCCTTAAAATTTCCAAGATCCAAAGTCGCGCCTTAGCAATTCTTAGCTCCTTTCCTTAAGTTCCAATCCGCTCCAAGCACTCCTTAGAGGCCTATGAAGAACCCATCTTCAAGTTCCAACTTCAAAGTTGAAGAACTCCCTTAGTTTCCGCCTTGCGACTAACGTAAAAATACGTTTTTTCCGAAATATTTCTATTGAGATATCCTTACAATACCCTAAGGGACATTGGGTTAAAGTCTTGTGAACAAAGGATCAAAACTACAAAATTTTCTTGTTGGAAATGTGCTAAAGCCGAGAGCTATCTAGTGAGAACAAGAGTTGAGAAATTTTTTCTAAGTCTTCAAGACCTTGTCTTGCTACTAGTATGTATTTAAAACACATTGGAGGGTCAAGACTTAAACAAATGTGAGGTTAGGATGTGTTTCACTTGGATCAAGCCTAGGTGGACAAGTTGACTTGTCAACAATGTCAAGCTTAGAAGACTTATCATCTACTTAGGTCAAATGACCATAATACCCTTGCAATTTTTCGTCCAACATCATGGAGGGGGTGCCACGTGTCGCCCTCTCATTCGTCCATAAAATTCCGTAACCCTCGTGGGCCCCACAAAAAGTAAAATTCCTCGGGTGGGCCCCACGTGACCAAATCCGTAAAAAAATAAATTTCCATTAGGTTAAGAGTTCCATACTCTTCAAATAATGCATTTTGAGAATCCAATTCTCAATAACGAACATTTTTCCTTTCCGACCTTCGGAAGATTTTCCGTCGGAAAAACAATTCTTCCTTTCGTACTAATTTCCAAGTCTTGTTTCCTTACGTACATTCTCTTATACATGTCCTGGACTTACGGGGTGTAACATTATTAAATTGCTTATTTGTGCATGCATTAATGCTTTATTGTTGAATTTTATTATTTAAAAATTATTAAAAATTATTGTGAAAATTTAATGTAATTTTGTAGTTAATGACTGGACGGGAGGGTCAAAATTAGGTGTCAAAAACTTGTCCCTCTTTGTATGGAGATGATAGAAGAATCTTCGGACAAAGACGTTGACTCATAGCCAATTTTGTCTCGATCCAAAGAATTAAAATGTTGGGCAATTAGGCAAGGCTGACGCAAAATTCAAAATCTGTCCCAATGTCGAGTTATGACGACACTGGGTTACCATGGTCGAAACACCGGAGCGGGCTAATGCGGACTCAAAATTTGTCCCAGTGTCGAGTTATGACGACACTGGGCTACCATGGTCAAAACACCAAGGCGGGCTAATGCGGACTCAAATTGTCCCAGTGTCGAGTTATGACGACACTGAGCTACCATGGTCAAAACACCAAGGTGGGCTAACGCGGACTCAAATTTTGTCCCAGTGTCGAGTTATGACGACACTGGGCTGTGGTGCTAAAAAATAAGTAAAAATAAAAATAACTGGCTTGAACCTGGGGTGTACCGGTATGGACTTATGTTGCTGGGTGTATGGTGATGTGAGTGGACCGACGCTTGAGGCCGCTTCTGCCATTCGTTGGGAAGGTTGGCCCCCAACAAATTGCCCCTATTCACTGTAAGAGAAAATTCACGTTGTGCTTCTGCTCCTGCATACTAAGACTTAAACAAATGGTTAGTGCATAATTGTTGATGCATAATTTTAAAAGCAATGTAACTGTGAGTAGAAAATGTTATCCTACAAAAATGTGATGTCTGTTGTGTTGATGCGATGCTGCAAATGCTGTGATTTTCGTCCTTGCACAGACGCGTTGCGATTGTGAATGCGGATATGTTGTCCTTGCTGCAACTGCCCCTGTAGACTAAAGCTCAAGAAAGAGTTAGTGCATAACTGCTAAGACAGAATAATAAAGCATGAATAAGAAATGCTATTTTGAGAGTATAGAAATCGTCCTTGCGTAGATGTGATATGTTGATGACGGCGTTGTCTGGACGTATTGCTGCTGACGTCGTTTTCGAACTTGGCGTCGTTTTCGGACTTGGCGTCGTTTTTGGACTTGTTGTGCTGATAACGTCGTTGCCTGGACGTGTTGATGCTGGTGTCGTTGCGTAGACGTAATGCTGATGACGTCATTACCTGGACGTATCGCTGCTGGCGTCATTTTCGGACTTGGCGTCGTTTTTGGACTTGTTGTGCTGATAACGTCATTGCCTGGACGTGTTGTTGCTGGCGTCGTTGCGTAGACGTAATGCTGATGACGTCGTTTCCTGGACGTATTACTGCTGGCGTCGTTTTCGGACTTGGCGTCATTTTTGGACTTGTTGTGCTGATAACGTCGTTGCCTGGACGTGTTGCTGATGGCGTCGTTGCGTAGACGTAATGCTGATGACGTCATTGCCTGGACGTATTGCTGCTGGCGTCATTTTCGGACTTGGCGTCGTTTTTGGACTTGTTGTGTTGATAACGTCGTTGCCTGGACGTGTTGTTGCTGGCGTCGTTGCGTAGACGCAATGTTGATGACGTCGTTGCCTGGACGTGTTGCTGATGCTCCTGTAGAATAAATGCTCCTGCAAGCTAAGTTTGAGAAAAATTAGTGTATACTTGTTAAAACAAAATGATAAATATTCAAGAAATGTAATTTTGTGGGTAGAGATGTCGTCCCTGATATGCCAGATGATGTGAATACTGAGATGTTGTCCTTGCACGAACATGCTAAACGCTGCAACTGACGAATTGCCATGATGCCTTTGTTGTGTGCGTTGCGTGGGTTGCAAATTTGACTTTATGCCCGAGTTGATGTGCTAGACTTTGTTGCGGAATTTTGAATTCTGACTGTTGATTGTCGATGCCCCTCTCTGCTTCTGCTGCTTCTGCTGCGGACTTTGGATTGTTGTCATATCCTCTGCCCTTGCTGCTTCTTTCTGCTTCTGCTAATATGGAGGACCTGCGCACAAAGAAAACTTGTGAGTTTGGGGGGGTGGTCGATTCGTATTTGACTTCGTCGCTTTGTTTCTTGACATCTGCGCCTGACCTGTTTGGACCTGCAACCCTTGTCTGGTTTCCTACCTTGTCCCAGTTTTGAATATGCAAAGGGCATTTGGCCTAAAGTGGGTCTCAATGGAGTTGCTTGTATGTTGTGTGTATTCTCGTTATTTTCAGAACAAAGGAAAAGTTTCCTAATGGTGTGACCGAAGCCGATTTAGGCCGCCTACGTATCCCCATGAGGGAATCAGGTCATGACGTAGTTCATTACAAGCGAAATTGGGTAAAACTCTAAAGGTGGGACCGAAGCCGATATTGCCGCCTACGTATCCCCACGAGGGAATCAGGTCATGATGTAGTTCCAATTACAATGAAAACATAAGAAAAACATTATGAAAACTTAAATATGAGTCTTAAATTATTCTGCTAAACTAAATTGCTCTTTCTTATCCGGGCTCTAGGCGGACCAGAACAAGGGTGCAAATCCTACCAATACGCCTTCTTGCTCTGCATCATGGCTGGCTGGGTCTTCATGCTCTGCTATCAGTATCTCCTTCTTTTGACTTCTACGCGGTGCACGCTTGGATAAATGACCGATTCAGGCGGGGCGGATTCTGGCCATGGAACACCTCTCTTCCTTTGGGGTTCATTGTGCTCGTTGGGGGGGGGGAGGCATCCTCCACCTGAATGACTCCTTCTTTGATTAACTCCTCTATTTTGTCCTTGAGTGTATAGCAATTTTCGATGTCGTTCCCCTCGACACCGGAGTGGTATGCACAATGTTTGGTTTTATCGTGCCCTCGGGAAGTAGGCCTGGGGGTATTTCTGGGAATTGGCTGGAGTATTCCTGCGGCTTTCACCTCCTCATACACTTGGGTTATGGGTTTGGCTAAAGGTGTATAGATTCTGGTTGGCTTTCTCTCAGCATCGATGCGGGGTTTGAAGATGTTTAGTGAACGGGCCTTTGGCTGCGGTGTATACACGGGTTGGTATCGCAAGGGGTTGTCGTATGTATTGCAAAAATAGGTTTGTGGTGGCCTTTTATCTTGGTTTGTGCTTGGCTGGGGTATGGCAGACATTTGATTTTGCATGGGATATATGAGTGCATTGTATATTGGCTGAATGGGATATGTAGTAAGAGGGTACTGGTAATAATTTGGAGGATTTTGACAGTTTTGGTTATTTGCAGTGACGAGTGCTTTAGTGAGGTTTCTGAGCCTTTTGATTTCGGCCTGCTGGGTTGCCATTTGCTGCGGTAATTGGGCGAGGTGTTCGATCGGATCTATGCTGCTTTTCTTTTCTGAGACCTCTGCTTTGCCTATAGGGACCAAGACGGGTTCCGACTCGTTCTGCTCAAATGCTCTTGAATCAGTCATGTCACTAGACCGTGCCTTTGATCTTGTGTAATATCGATGCTCTGTCATTGCTTAGTCAAATACAAATCGACCTTTGGGGGAGATGATAAATCCTTTTAGACAAAATATAGCAAACTGCGTTAGTGTAAAGCACGTGATTTTGCAAAAGTGTAAAAACATTTAGCAAGTACATGTTGCAAATAAATTGTCACATTGCAAGCGAGTCCTAACATGCGTGGGACCCCTTTATGCCAGAGGTAGGCCTAAACGTCACATATGCGAGGTTATGATGGATTTGTCCAAGTCGTCCAACTGTAATGCTTCTGTTGGAAATGGCGACCAAATGGCGGTGCACTTTTTCCCACTTTTGGCATGTCATGATTAGGTTTGGATTTGTCTATCATTGCCACGCTACACATAATATGCTGGTTGGTCGTTGGGTTGAGAAACCCGTCGACATGTTTGGTGTTTTCCTAATTGTGGTGTCGATGCCAGGGACCGACTCACCTAAGGTAAATGCATGCATGTCTTAAAATAAAGGGTGGTATAGCTCTATCCTGAGTTTCTAAGATTTGGCTTTACTAGACGCAAGGTTCCCGAGCGGAAAATTCGAGTGAGAAGGCTACGCGACTGATCAGACGAATCGATCTAACTCCGCGCAGGCGCCAACTCTCCTAAAATTTGGATATTTTGAAAGAAATTTGCGGGTGCGCGAAGCACACCAGCGCGTGAGTGTGTGATAGTGTGAATTTTTCAGAATGAAAGAAATATGAGCGGAATGCCAGTTTAAGGAAAGCAGTAAAGCACGTAGCAATTAAAGCAAATAAACAAAATACAGTACATAAAAATTAAATGCAAAAATTGTGCCAAATAATAACCCTAGGTCTGTTGTGGTTAAGAACCTTAATTCCCCAGCGGAGTCGCCATTTTTGTGACGCCCCTTTTCGACCGCGACATTATTAGCGAATCCTGCTTAATAAAAATGTTAGAAAATAATATAATAAAATGCTAAAAGAATGCTAAAAGGGATGTTAGAAGTGCTAAAAATGTAAAAGTGGTAAAGGGGTGCTAAAAATGTGCTAGATTATTAAAAGTGCTAAAAGGGTTCGCGGAGTCGCCACCTAATTAATTGGGTGAATTAGGACACCTAAATGTTAACTAGTTTAAAGTAAACATTAACTCCATTTTAATGGTCTGCTAAACTTAATGAGATTCCGGGCAAGGGTTCTTTATTAATCTAGAGGAAAGGGGTTAGGCACCCTCTAAGATCCGCTAACTTGCGGTTATCCTGCCAAACCTAGGGTTAATTATTTATGCTAAGAAAAATGCATGTTTGAAAGATATTTAATAGAAAGTATTTTTATTCAAAGATTAATAGGATTAGTGCTATAAAACACATGTAAAGTTTAAAGCATGCCTTATATTATTTATAAAAAAATGTGATGCGAAATGGATTTATTGGCTAAATATATGCATTTATCTACTTAATTAATCTTGGTTATGATATACCCAATACTTAGGATGATTTTTATTATACATAATAGATTTCCTATATAATGTTAGATAAGAGTTCAAGGGGAACTCGATGGATGTAGATGCAAGCCTTTACGTTTGCCACGATGAGTTTCACTATGAGACTCTTTGTTGCTCCGGTGCGTGCCATGTAAAAAGAAAATGATAAGGATTAGTACGAGCCCAAATAATTAAATAACAAACAAGCACTTGACACATAGTTTGTATTTAAGCAGGCATGCACATAAAGCCCAACAGATGACAATATGAGATGGGAATAAGCAGCCAGCAGGTGGTAAAAAGAAATAAGGATGGGCAGGTATGCAGACAGCACAAACCAGCTTCTGATATCATACGCAACACCCAACAGTTCCAAGTGAAGACAAGTAAACAGTAGGCTTTGGTGATTCCCTATTCTTGAAGTCATCTCATCAAGCAAACAGATGGGGCGATGCAAAGAACAAAGCAGAGGAGAGAAAAAGATAATAGGCAGGTCCAAACACATGTTCACATACACTACGAATCAGATCTGATTACAGTCTATAGATATAGATTCATATAATAACAAGAGAAAAGAAACAATATATGGCCAATTATGACATGATTCAACCATTGGCCTCAAGGTATGAACCTGACATTAATCAACTAGCGGTATGCAAGGGCGAGGCGAGAAAGGAACCGATCCGTCGTTTAAATCTGGGAACTATGGCACACGATCAGTCCAATAGATGCATATCAATAGGCACAGGAAACCCAACTCATACACAGATTTGAAAGAAAGGAAAAATCTAGTTAACAGATAGCCACACAATATGTTGTACATGCGATTTACTGAATACATATGTGATATGCGACCAAGTTCTGGAAAAATAAAAGTATGATATATCTTGCCTATTTTGGATAACAGACCAACTAATCCTAGCACTTAACGGATTAAGATGTCTTCGTAAACTGGGATAAAGGCAAATGACACAATATACTCTTAACATATGTTTCACCATATCAAGGCAATATTATCTTTCAAATAGAATATGCAGCAGGGACTACATGTTCATATGGCATGGGAATGACCCAAGAGATGCTAACACAGGTATGGTTTGACTGTTAGACATAGAAGACATATAGGATTTGTTTGTTTTTGTGAGTATACAGGGAGATTGAGATCAACACACTAGTACCAAAAGAGGTCACTCAAATATGCAGAGAATGCTCAGTAGACTGAATGGATACCCACGACTACATCATATTAATCATCTTAACAAGACACAATAAGATCGGATATTATCTGCCATAAATACAAACACGCTACCGATGTTGGTATCAAACTAATCACATTAACAAAACATAATTACGAATACTAATAGCGATTAATTCTGACTAAACAGGTTCGACATAAACAAATGCACTTCAAATCATACGCAAATGGTATTAAACACAACTAACAGAACACATCATTCAAATAGATTATAAAGCGTAAATCGCCCAAGAAATCTGAAAGATAACGGGTTTACCTTCTCCGGAAAGCGAACCGGGGCAGCATATCAAGTCATCGATTCACTCGGGGTTGTATTGCTATGCGAATTAAAAGGCAGGGGGGGTTTTTTGCTGATTTCTGGGCTAGTATAAAAAAGGGGCTTCGAACCTCTGTTCTTGCTCTTAGGTTGCTAATTTCTGAATGTTGAATCCCTAACTGCCGATGCCTTATGCAAATCTGCTGGGTTTTTTTTTGTGTAAACTCTCGGATCTTTTTTTTTCTTCTCTCCCGATGCCTTTGCATGTGTACATCGATTGGTATTTATACCCTTGATCTAGGTACTTAGTTATGGTAACTCTAATTTTGGGTATTTCCTACCATAATAGGTGCTGATTTGGTATTGATTCTGTCGGATTCTTGGTGTAAAATCGATTGAGGGTTGGTTAAGGTAAGTTGATATTCTGGAGTGATTTTGATATTTGTTCTGGTTAGGGTAATTTGGATGTCGATTTGGTTAAGGGAAGCTTGGGTTCTGTAGGATTCTCGGCGAGAATCCATTGGCGATGAGGCGAGTCGCTTGCTTCTTTCTCTTTTAGGTTTTGCGTTTAGGTTTTTTTTTAGGTTAATGGGAAAGGGGCGTTGGGGCGATGGGAAGGTAAATGAAGGTGAAGGGTTGTGGGCGTGTGATGGGCTGATAAGGAAAATAAAGGGTGTTGGGCCGCGGGAGCTGGGCTGGCGGGTTTGTGGGCTGCGTTTTAAAGGTTTTTGGGTTGGGTAGAATTTAGGTGTTAGTTTTAAGTATCAGGTATTTAATTAGTGGTAAATTATTTAAATTGTGATTAAATTATTTATGTGCTTTATTAGTATGAGTTTTAAAATTATTACAATAATAAAGACGGGTGTGCTATTTAATTAGTGCTTAATATTTTTATGAATGCGACGCTATTATTAAAACGCATGTATTAGATTGAAATTAATTTAAATTGCAAATAATATTAATGAAATTGTCTTGCGTATTAATGAAATGCGAATATGCTATTTAACACGACGTCGTTGCTAAATTATTTAGTTTATGTATTTATTATCATTTAAGAATTATGACAGAGCTTAAAATTAATAAACGCGGGAGCGAGACTCTAAGTGCTTAATTTTCTACGTGAGACGCTGTGCCATTATTAAATTGTTTATTTGTGCATGCATTAATGCTTTATTGTTGAATTTTATTATTTAAAAATTATTAAAAATTATTGTGAAAATTTAATGTAATTTTGTAGTTAATGACTGGACGGGAGGGTCAAAATTGGGTGTCAACATGTAGTATTTGTTTCAAATCAGTAAAATACCAAATAACAGCATCTGTTCTTAAAAAAACCAAATAACAACATCTGTTCTAAAAAAACAAATAACATCATCTGTTCTAAAAAAAGCAGTTTAACAAGAGTGTAGCATCCGTTCCTTTTTTATAAACAAGAAATTGTCCCAATCAGTTTAATAAAATGAAGGGAAAAAACAACAAAAATCAGTAGCAACATCTAAGATGGACAACAAAATGGGCGAAATCAGTCCCAACAATAATCAGAAAAATAGGTAGCCAACAACATCGTCGAACATATCAGCCCGACAAACAGTCACAATGGAAAGCAACAATGGAGCGAAATAAATCCAACAGTGAAGAAGCTATAGTGAACGAAATAGGAGGAGATTGAACCCCAAAACAACGAAAGCATTGATGGAACAAAGGGGTAATGTACACGATCGAAAATAATAAACCAAGGTGGGTGCTGTCTGATGTTCGCCGACGACGGGGTGACGGGTGTGGGATAAGGCAACTGGGACAGTGGCGAACAATGGAGAGACAGGTCTGTAAAGTGGTTGACGATAATGGGTCTTGCAGGGTGAGGGTGGTTCGCCAGAGATGGGATCGACGGGATAGTGGGGTTCGTGAGTGTTGGCTGCTGAAGGTGTGTCTCTTTGTTGAAGAAGATTGAGATATGGGAGTTTAGAAAAATGAAATGGGAAGAGAAAGTATGGGAGTTGTCGGCTGTTGGTGTTTAAAGGGGGTTCGCCGGAGCTTGGAGCTCCGGCGGAGAGCGGCGGCGGGAGAGAAGGGTTAGGGAATGGCCTTTTCTGAAAAATAAAAAGGTTGCGGCTGATGTTTGTGTTAGGGGTAGGGGTGTGCAGCTGAGGGTGGCTCGCCGGAGCTTGGAGCGGCGACGGGAGAGGCAGGGATAGAGTAAAAATCTGCAAGGGGGATTTTAGGGTTGCTGCTGAAGGTTTTGGGCGGCTGCTCTCTTTTGTAATGAGGGATAAGGTTTTTATTTATAGGGGTATTTAGGTTTAGGGTATTGGGTATTGGGTATTGGAGGGAAAGATGAAAGATGTACTGGGCTTCATTTTTGGGCCTCAGTTTGGGCTTCGGTTTTCGGCGGATTGGACTGATTCAGATTGTCCCTCGGACTGGACTGGTTTGATAAAAATGCAAAACGGGTTTATTATTTAAAAGAAAAATTATTTAAAGGTAAAAAATTATCAAAATAAAATGTCGACGCTATAATGCAATATTTAAGAAATGTTTAATGCCTAATTAAGTAAAAATGTGGTGCCAATTAATTATTCAAAGAGATGCAAACATTATTAAAATAAAACGATTGTGTAATAATAATAGAAACATAATATTAACAAAGACATCATGCTTAATTTAAAATAAAAAGATGCAATGTCATTTTGTGAAGAAATAAACATAGAATATTATGTAAAAAATGCAAAAATGATGATTAAAATGCGGTGTCCTAAAATGCTTAAAATTGCAAGAAATGACTAAAAGATTGATCAAAATTGGGTGTCAACTGTCACGCCCCGAACCCCGGGCAGTGGTGGTGCCTACACAGGCACCCTCTACCTTAACAACTAAGTAAAACTGCGTAATTTAAATAACACCGTTTTTTTTTTCTTGAAAACCAATCGTACGTGCAAGGGCAAAGCCGAAGCAATTTGCCGTATACAATACATAACAAAAGACACTACACCGTATGAGTCCAATCCCACGTATGAATACGGACCTCTAAGAGTTATCTTGAACTATGACGGGACAAGGCCGCCGTACCCATAATCGTACAAAAGCACATCTTGAAAGAACTTATACCAAAAGATAACTCCGACGAAGGAGCTATCCAAAAACTACGAGCAGTCCTACACTGCCGATCACCAAACAGCGTACCTAAACTGCGGCGTGAACGCGGCCCGAAGGAGGTCGATGCGAAGAATGTACCAAGTATGTGAGCGATGAAATGCAGTAATGAAATCATAACGATCTAAACAAAGCGGGAGACATGTATGATAGCCAACCTACGATTACCTGATACATGGCGGTCATATCAAGTCGGGGACGCAGCCGCCAAAGTCACTATTCAATTATAACTATGGGTCTCACGCCCATAATATCAATCATGCGTGGAATCGCCCTCACTGCCGATCCATGATATAACATAGCACCAATAGGCGTACATGAACACCAAGTCCCGCGTGTTCTAAAAGCATGCAGCGGTAGGCAAACGAGCAGGTGGTATAACGTCTTGGGGTTTACCGCCATTTATACTCGACCACTGAAGGAGGTGGTAAAGCTGGGGGTATAACGTCTTGGGGCTTGCCACTCATTTATACTCTTACCCTGGAGTAGGTGGTATAACGTCTTGGGGATTGCCCCTCAATTATTCTCTTAACCTATCTCAGTGGCCGTCAAACAACACATAGCGGGTGGTGCAGCGTCTTGGGGTTTACCCTCACTTATACTCTTACCACGGAGAAGGTGGTACAGCGTCTTGGGGTTTACCCTCACTTATACTCTTACCCTATCTCGTGACCATCAAACAAGACATAAGCACTACCATGTCTTTATAAAAATCAGGAATTTAACCCAGTACTACAAGTAACGCGAGCATACGTGGAATCCCACATCACCGTCGGTGCGTCGATAACTTCTGACAAGACGGTAGACCGCTTCAACCGAGAGTCGCGGCAACTTAATAAAACATAATACTTGCACTCAAAGGCTATTACCCGCACATATAGGCAAGTTCTCAATTAACCAAGCCAAAGTACTTATCAAGGCACACATATGATAAATTCTCATTTAACAAGCCAAAGTACTTATCAGGGCACAATTAGAATAAATTCTCATTTAACAAGCCAAAGTACTTATCAGGGCACAAATAGAATAATTCTCAATTTATCAAGCCAAAGTACTTATCAGGGCACAATTAGAATAAATTCTCATTTAACAAGCCAAAGTACTTATCAGGGCACAAATAGAATAATTCTCAATTTATCAAGTCAAAGTACTTATCAGGGCACAATTAGAATAAATTCTCATTTAACAAGCCAAAGTACTTATCAGGGCACAAATAGAATAATTCTCAATTTATCAAGCCAAAGTACTAATCAAGGCATACATAGAATAATTCTCTTTTAACAAGTCAAAGTACTTATCAAGGCACACTTAGACAAATTCTCAATTTATCAAGCCAAAGTACTACGTACGTACATTCTTTTATAAAAGACTCCTTTTATGTAAAACCCCAAGATACTAACACGTAGTATCAAGGCATGTCTATTTTTCAAAGTAAGTTACTACACTTTTAGAAAACTCATTTCAAAGCTTGAAATCAAGTAACATCAAAATTTTACAATCTAGGCAACTTATGCCCATTAATCAAAATAGACAACTTTCTTAACCTTCCATAAAGTCGTTATAACCAACTTCCCATAAAGCGTTATAACCCTTTTATGGTTTTGACATATCCATTCCTTTTATAACCAAGAGACTTATACTTTAAAACCAAGTATCACATACTTGCAAAACAAGTTCTTAACTTTCAAATTACTTGAGTCTCTTAATATAAAGAAAACGAGTTTCTTACTTTTAAACTTCAAGTAACTCACACCTTTAAGACAAGTTACTTCTCTTAAACCATGTACTTTCTCCTCTTTTAAATCAAATAAGTAAACCACTCCTTTGACTCCCCTAAAGTCATTATAATGACCTTTAGGTTTTGGAACTAAGGCACTAGCCAAAAGATTTGGAAACTACTTCCTTTTCAAGACTACATGTACTTTAAGTAAAATACTTTCACTTTTAAGAATCCAAACTTCACTAAGAAAATGGATTTTACAACTTACAATTTAAACATCAAAGTACAATCAAGGAAGTACATAGAACAAATTCTATTCTAGGCAATCCAAATACAACCAAGGAATGGATCATTTAAGGAGTAGAACATACTTTCTTAATCTTAAGGAATCATGCTAGAAGGAGATAGTTCACATACCTTTTCGCTAAATCCACAAGCTAAGCGAATACGCGTGCGTAGAAGTGTCAACCTATAATGGTCACAACAAGACTATCAACTTCTAGTCTCTAACGTAGAATAATACTAAGTATACGGCCTCTAATTCTACGAAAAATCGGGCAGCACTTCCTTTGTTTCTACTCACTTTGCCACCTTTTTCAAGGCCGAATACAATAACCAACAAGCCACATTTAAGGCTCCAAACAACAACCAAACAAATGGGATTACACGCCTTACAATACGTGTAAAATTCCGCCCCACAATTCATACGAAGTAGTACAAAAATCCAAGCCATTCTCGGCCAATCTTATAACCAACAATACTAAGGTCTTTTCCAATTCTTCCCTAATTCCAAGTTCTAAGGTCAACATGTTATTTAGTCGTAAACAACTTCAACAACTACAATTTCCTTCTTTATACAACATGTGACGACTTAAACGAATAATCAACTTGAAATGTACTCTTAAGGCTAACATGCTAGTTTTTCGGATTAGGGTTCCAATAGCCAACATAATAATCAAACTTCGTAATATATAACTCATGCTTGCTAATAACCATAGCTACAATCAATAAGTAAGCTTAATTGCTAAAACGACAAAATTTATACCTTTTGAAGCCCTTAAAATTTCCAAGATCCAAAGTCGCGCCTTAGCAATTCTTAGCTCCTTTCCTTAGGTTCCAATCCGCTCCAAGCACTCCTTAGAGGCCTATGAAGAACCCATCTTCAAGTTCCAACTTCAAAGTTGAAGAACTCCAATAGTTTCCTTGCGACTAACGTGAAAACTCTGTTTTTCCGAAATATTTCTATTGAGATAACCTTATAATACCCTTGGGGACATTGGGTTAAAGTCTTGTGGCTAATGGATCAAAATCACAAAATTTTTGTGTGGGAGAGGGCTTGAACAGGAAGCAATGTTGCTAGAACAACAATGTTTCTAATTTTTCTAAGTGTTAAAATGAGCTAGTCTTGCTACTAGTTAGTATATAACACATATTGGAAGGCTTATATATTAACAAATGTGACGCTAGGATGATTATCAAAAGGATCAAGCTTATGTGGCAAGTTGACTAGTCAATTATGTCAAGCTTGCAAGACTTATCATCTACATAGGTCAAATGACCATTTTACCCTTAACATTTTCATCCAAGACCACTAGTTGGGGTGCCACGTGTCGCCCTCTCATTCGTCCATAAAATTCCGTAACCCTCGTGGGCCCCACAAAAATGTAAAATTCCTCGGGTGGGCCCCACGTGACCAAATCCGTAAAAATAAATTTCCGTAGTGTTAATAAGTTCCATACTTTACAAATAATGCCTTTTGAGAATCCAATTCTCAACAACGAACATTTTTCCTTACCGACGTTCGGAAGATTTTCCGTCGGAAAAACAATTCTTCCTTTCGTACCGATTTCCAAGTCTTGTTTCCTTTCGTACATTCTCCTTTACATGTCCTGGACTTACGGGGTGTAACATCAACAGTTTGTCCCTCTTTGACCGAAGACGATGAAAGAGTTTTCGGACAAAGACGTTGACTTGTAGCCAATTTTGTTCCCATCGTCAGAATTAAAAACAAAGATCAAGAAAAAGAATGGACAAAAGCTGATGCAAATTCAAAATTTTATCTCAGTGTCGAATTATGATGACACTGGATTGCTGCGATGCTAGAAAATTAAAGCAGGTAGACGCCGATTCAAAATTGTCCCAGTGTCGAATCATGATGACACTGGGCTGTTGTGATGCTGCAAAATTAAAGACAATGCCGACGTAAATTCAAAATTTATCCCAGTGTAGAAGTATGATTGACACTGGGTTGCAGGTGTTGTGGTGCTGGAAAAGACATGGTGTTTGCAGATGCTGACGGCGTCATTGTATGGACGCGATGCAGATGCTCGTCGTTGCATAGACGAAATATAAATGAAGTTGTTGCATGAGCTTACATGAAATACCGTCGTTGCATAAACGTGATGCAGATGCTCGTCGTTGCATAGACGAAACATAGATGAAGTCGTTGCATAGGCTTACATGAGATGACGTCGTTGCATAGACGCGATGCAGATGTTCGTCGCTGCATAGACGAAGCATAGATGAAGTCGTTGCATAGGCTTACATGAAATGACGTCGTTGCATAGACGCGATGCAGATGCTCGTCATTGTATAGACGAAACATGATGAAGTCGTTGCATAGGCTTACATGATATGGCGGCGTTGCATAGACGCGATGTAGATGTTCGTCGTTGCATAGACGAAACACGGATGAAGTTGTTGTATATACTTACATGAAATGACGTCGTTGCATAGACGCGATGCAGATGCTGTCATTGCATAGAAGAAATATGGATGAAGCCGTTGCATAGACTTACATGAGATTACGTCGTTGCATAGACGTGATGCAGATGCTCGTCATTGCATAGACGAAATATAGATGAAGCTGTTGCATAGGATTACATGATTTGGCATCGTTGCATAGACGCGATGCAGATGCTCGTCGTTGCATAGACGAAACATGGATGAAGCCGTTGTGTAGGCTTATATGAAATGACGTCATTTTATGGACGTACATGCTTTATGACTCGCCTGGGTTGAGATAACGTCATTGCATGGACGTTGTGCGTTTGTAACCCGCATGGGCTTATTGTTGTGCTCCCGCCTTTGCTGATATGAAGATTCTGCACTCAAAGAAAACTTGTGAATTTTAGGAAATGAGTGGTTGATTCGCGTTGACTTTGTAGCTTTGACTCTTGACGCTTGCATGCTCAGACTTAAGCAAAAGGTTAGTGCATAACTGTTAAGCCAAAAATGATAACGCATGAATTTATAAGCAATGTAATTGTATGAGTAGAAATGTTATCCTATAAAACGTGATGGCGGTTGTATTGATGTGATGCTGCAAATGCTGAGGTTTCATCTTTGCACAGACGTGTTGAATGTTGTGAATGTTGCGAGTGCTGATGCAGTCTCTGTGCGGACTTGCTGGATGCTGCGAATGCTTGCTGAATGCTCTGCGCGGGCTCGCTGGATGCTGCGAATGCTGGCTGAATGCTCTGCGCGGGCTGGCTGGATGCTGCGAATGCTGGTTGAATGCTCTGCGCGGGCTTGTTAGATGCTGCGAATGCTTGCTGAATGATGTTGATGCTGATGTAGTCTCTCCACGGACTTGCTGGATGCTGCGAATGTTGGTTGAATGCTGCGATTGCTGATATAGTCTCTGCACGGACTTGTTGGATGCTACGAATGCTTGTTGAATGCTGTTGATTGCTGATTGTTGATGTAGTCCTGCACGGACTTAACCCTGGTGGAAATTGCTCATATCTCTTTTCGGAATAATCAAATGTTTTTTGTCGCACGCGAGCCAATGAGAAAATTTCTAATGGTGTGACGAAGACGACTTAGGCCGCCCATGTATCTTTATGAGGGAATCAGGTCAAGACGTAGTTTGTGATGCAAAAATGATTGTACAATTTTCAAAAAAATGAGATCGGAGCCAATGTGGCCGCCTTCGTATCCCGCTTAGGGAATCAGGTCAAGACGTAGTTCGTGATGCAAAACTGATTGTACAATTTTCAAAAAAATGAGACTGAAGCCAATGTGGCCGCCTACGTATCCCGCTGAGGTAATCAGGTCAATACGTAGTTCGAGATGCAAAAAAAATAAGGATTTTATCAGTTTTTCAAACAATGTGGACCGAATCCAATGTGGCTGCCTACGTATCCCGCTGAGGGAATCAGGTCAAGACGTAGTTCATGATGCAAAGAATAAGAATTTTTATATATGCATTTTTGTTTTTGAAAAGTGGAAAGACATCATCACGTTCTGACTTCAGTTGATACCAACAATTAGTATTGTGCTTAGGAATTTCGTTATTAACTTCCAGTCTAACCAAGACTGACTTCTGGGTAATTCCTATAGTTTCAAATGGTACCTTAGACACCTAAGTACCGACACACTTGCTTGCAGCCAAGATTTCGAACTACACGTAATCTCATGTTTCAAATGCCCTCACTGAAAGAAAGTCTTATTTCTCACATATATTCTAGTATTTTGAATTTTGGGACGTTTAGAGAAGTACGCTCACACTCAAAAGGATGTTCAATGCATGCAATTGGAATACCATAAGCTTGGCTGTCATGTAAGTATCCACTAATGTGAGAACCCTCAGTATAAGATCATGTAGGGCTTGTCACGGGCTTGTAATGTAGGTTTGGGGGAAGGGATGGATATCATTTGGGTAAAAGTGACTAATCATTCCTCGAGCGTTGGACTACGTCTGTGCTTGATATTTGTGCGATTTAATGCTGACTTGCTTTCTTTTTGTCCCAGTTTTTCTGTACTGACTTCTTTTTGAATCTTTCATTTGGAGCCCCCTTTGTTTTCAAAGTTATTCTCTCATTTCATTCATTTTTTTTATATAATGCCAGGGCTTTTGATTGCTTCTTTTGTGAAGTCGTCATTTGTGTTTCCTTTTCCCTTTTGAGATTTTGATAGTTTTTGTCTTTGCAAACTTCGACGCAGAATTTTGTCAGCCACTTGCACATTTCCGAAGCGCTCAAGGAGGTCGGGCCAAGAGAGAGATAGTGCATACGTACTCTGAAAGGGTATGGGTGTAATATGCGGTTATCGAAAGAATAGGCTTTAGGCTCAAAAGGGGTGTACTACGGATAATGTTATTTGGTAGGCTGAAAAAGGCTCAAACGGGTCAAAGAAAGCCTACGATCATTTCCTACACCGAGTGTTACTCAGTATTTCGCCTCAACAAACATTCGGGCCAAGTTCTAGATCACAATGCAATGCATTTGAACTTATTCTAAAACTCATCACACAATGCACATGAAACGATGAGGTTGGTTTCGTTCTTGTCTTGAAAGCATGCAAGAATGTCATTACAGGTGTGCGTGAGAGGTACCAAAAGAATCTATGGTTTACCACGAAGTCAACTCATATTGATTATTAATCGTTCTTTCCTATGCACACTCCCAACTGTGTTGGTATAAACCAAGTCAAACAATGATACTTAAAAAATGTTTTTGTATTTTTGGATAACATTTTTTTTGTATTTATGAACAAAATATTTTGTATTTTTTGAATAAAGGGTACCGAACCCGAATAGGGTTGTCTACGTATCTCATATTTGACGAGAATCAGGTGTGCTTAGTTCGTTCAGATATGTTATAAAACGTATGATTTAAAAAGAATTCACTCATGAAAGAAATGCAAAAGTAAAAGCTGTGCAAAACGAATGATTATTCAATATAAGACTAATGCAAAGTAAAAGGAATGTAATGAAAAAATGAATGTATGTGATAGAATGAATGAAATGCATGAATGTATGTATGTGATAGAATGATTGAAATGCAATAATTAATGTCTGTGATTGGATAAATGCAATGAATGGGTGAACCAAATATGTCCCCCCCCCCCTTCTTTTTTTATGTGGTGGTGTCGAACCCTAGATGGGTTGCCTACATATCACACCATATGGTGAAAATCAGACACGCGTAAGTTCGGAATGATTATGTTGTAAAATGCATGATAAAGAATTATGTAATCGACACTAGACATATCAATTGAATTTGCAAATATGTATAAAGATACAAAATATAGGACCCAGAGCGATGCTTCGTTGAATCTGATATAAGCTGACTTCTTTCCGTCAACATAACTCCAGCTCATTCTTGTGATGATTTTTTTTTCTTCCAGCCGCCCTTGACTATTTGCGAGGACGGTCTTCCTGCAAAAAATATGACAAATGGGTGAGAGTAGGCAAGTCACAAAAATAATAAAATGTAAGGGCGTAACAATATAGTCAAAGACTCTCCTGATTGGTTCGACCGAACTGGTGGTTGATGATTCACAAAGTCCAAGTCGCGCTATTCAAGAGTGATTTACGCAGTAGAAGTCCTGATTGCAATGTGACAACAAAAAGTGCAAAAATGCAAATGCTCGTGGCCGTAGTTATAAGCACATAGCATGATATGTACAGGGGTTAAAAGGATAATTATTGCATTAAATAATATGTACAGGATTGCTAGCGATAACAATAGTAAACAAAAACATGCAAATCAAGCGCGCGCCTAATATGCATGGGACCTCTCTTATGCCAGAGGTCGGCCTAAACGCCAGATATGCGAGATTGAGATAGATTGACCAAAGTTGCTAAACATTAATGCTTTTGTGGAAGTGGCGACCAAATGACGGTGCACTTTTCTAATTTTGACGTGTCATGATCAGGCTTGGATCCGTCTATCATCATCATGCTACACATAGTATGCTAATGGGTCATTGGGTTGTGAAACCCGTCGACAAGTTTGGTGGATTTCTAATTGTGGCGTTAATACCAAGGATTAACCCACCTAAGGTTTATGCATGCATGACTCAAATAAAAAAAAGGTGGTATAACTCTATCTTAAGCTTTCTAAGATTTGACTTACTAGACGCAAGGTTTCCGAGTGGACAACTCGAGTGAGAAGGCTACGTGGCTGATCAGACGAACTGATCTAACTCCACGCAGGCGCCAACTCTCCTAAATTTTGGGAATTTTGAAAGAAATTCGCGGGTGCGCAAAGCACACCAACGCGTGTAGTGTGTGACAATGTGAATTTTCCAGAGTGAAAGAAATATGAGCGGAATGCCAATTTAAGGAAAGGAGTAAAAGCAAATAGCAATTTAAACAGTTAAGCATACAAAATTAAAGCAAGCAATTTTAAGGCATTTAAAACAAATAAAAGCAAATAAAGCCAAGCAATAATAAACCTAGGTTTGCTATGGTCAAGAACCTGATTATCCCAGTAGTCGTCATCTTTGTCGCGCGTTTTTGACCTCGAGTGCGAGCGGTATCAACGTTGCTCTTTGGCGGGGTTCCCTGGATGGAGCAATAATGCTGATTTTGAGGAGTCGCCGCCTAATTAATTAAGTGAATTAGGACACTTGATTTATTGCAATAAAAATACTGCAATTAATCTCCATTTAATGGTCTGCGAAATTAATGAGATTCTGGATCAGGGTTCTTTATTATCCTAAAGGGAAGGGGTTAGGGATCCTTTAAGATCCGCTAACTTGCGGTTATCCGTTCAAACCTAGGTTAATTATATATTGGCTTTTATTCTACTTATTCTAAGCATTTTTACATAATTTACAATTAAAATAAAATGCAATACAGAATAATAAAACTAAAATTAAATGCGACATAAGATAAAACTCCGGGACATCTTTTAGCCCCTTTTGGGCCTTCTGCACAAGATGATCTCCGGGTACCTGCATAAACACTTAGTAAAAGTGTTAGTAATAGAATAAACAATTTTAAAAGCAATAACAAGAATTAATAAGCAAAGCCAAAAATAAATCCGTCTTTGTACAGGGAGGCCTTGGAAATCAGACGGAGATTCCTTCATCGGCCAATATTACTAGAAACAATAAAATAAATAAAACCTTCGGATCCGCGCCAAAACAGCAATAGTTTTAAACACAGAGGGCACAGATATATAAAAAATAAAGCGGGACAACCTAAACAAGTGCGGCTGCGAGAATTATACGCGGTAGCATGTTGGTTATCCGGTGTAAGTGGAAGAAATCATCATTGCCCTGAAAGCTTCATTTATTTTATTTTCCGTCTTTGCAACTGTGGAGGCCTCAAAAATCGACGGATAACTTTTTCATTGGCCATCAAGTGTAGTATTTGTTTCAAATCAGTAAAATACCAAATAACAACATCTGTTCTTAAAAAAATCAAATAACAGCATTTGTTCTAAAAAAAACCAAGTAACAGCATCTGTTCTAAAAAAATCAGTTTAATAAGAGTGTAGCATCCACTCCTTTTTTTTTAAACAAGAAATTGTCCCAATCAGTTTAATAAAAGGAAGGGCAAAATCATCAAAAATCAGTAGCAACATCTAAGATGGACAACAAAATTGGCGAAATCAGTCCCAACAATAATCAGAAAAATAGGTAGCCAACAACATCGCTGAACATATCAGCCCGACAAACAGTCACAATGGAAAGCAACAATGGAGCGAAATAAATCCTACAGTGAAGAAGCTATAGTGAACGAAATAGGAGGAGATTGAACCCCAAAACAACGAAAGCATTGATGGAACAAAGGGGTAATGTACACGATCGAAAATAATAAACCAAGGGGTGTGTTGTCTGATGTTCGTAGACGATGGGGTGAAGGGTATGGGGTAAGGCAACTGGGACAGTGGCGAACAGTGGAGAGACAGGTCTGGGAAGTGGTCGACGAGAATGGGTCTTGCAGGGTGAGGGTGGTTCGCCAGAGATGGGATCGACGGGATAGTGGGGTTCGTGAGTGTTGGCTGCTGAAGGTGTGTCTCTTTGTTGAAGAAGATTGAGATATGGGAGTTTAAGAAAATGAAATGGGAAGAGAGAGTATGGGAGTTGTCGGCTGCTGGTGTTTAAAGGGGGTTCGCCGGAGCTTGGAGCTCCAGTGGAGAGCGGCGACGGAAGAGAAGGGTTAGGGAATGTCCTTTTCTGAAAATAAAAAGGTTGCGGCTGATGTTTGTGTTAGGGGTAGGGGTGTGCGGCTGAGGGTGGCTCGCCGGAGCTTGGAGCGGCGACGGGAGAGGCAGGGAGAGAGTAAAAATCTGCAGGGGGGATTTTAGGGTTGCTGCTGAAGGTTTTGGGCGGCTACTCTCTTTTGTAATAGGGGGGTCAAGTTTTTATTTTTAGGGGTATTTAGGTTTAGGGTTTTGGGTTTTGGGTATTGGGTATTGGAGGGAAAAGATGAAAGGTGTACTGGACTTCATTTTTGGGCCTCATTTTGGGCTTCGGTTTTCGGCGGATTGGACTGATTCAGATTGTGCCTCGGACTGGACTGGTTTGACAAAAATGCAAATCGGGTTTATTATTTAAAAGAAAAATTATTTAAAGGTACAAAATTATCAAAATAAAATACCGACGATATAATGCAATATTTAAGAAGTGTTTAATGCCTAATTAAGTAAAAACGCGGTGCCAATTAATTATTCAAAGAGATGCAATCATTATTAAAATAAAATGACGTTGTAATAATAATAGAAACATAATATTAACAAAGACATCATGCTTAATTTAAAATAAAAATATGCAATGCCATTTTGTGAAGAAATAAACATAGAATATTATGTAAAAAATGCAAAAATGATGATTAAAATGCGGTGTCCTAAAATGCTTAAAATTGCAAAAAATGACTAAAAGATTGGTCAAAATTGGGTGTCAACAGTTTGTCCCTCAACAACTTGTAGCCAATTTTGTTCCCATCGTCAGAATTAAAAACAAAGATCAAGAAAAAGAATGGACAAAAGCTGATGCAAATTCAAAATTTTGTCCAGTATCGAATTATGATGACACTGGGTTGCTGCGATGCTAGAAAATTAAAGCAGGTAGACGTCGATTCAAAATTGTCCCAGTGTCAAATCATGATGACAATTTCTTGTGAAGGCAAAATTGTCACGACGGACCTCGGGCGTGGATCGTGCCTACCGGGCACCATTGTGATACAACATCAGAGAAAACCAGCGGAAGTAAACTCATAAACAAGAAACAATATAAAATATGAAACAGGATAACCCAACATGGCTACCTTTCTGTAAATATAGATATAACAAAAACCGAACAGTTACATCCCTTACAAACCCAATTTATAACAGGACTACATGCCTCTAAGAGTTTGTAACAACTATGACGGGACAGGGCTCCGTCATACCCCTGAATGTACATAATATCTACCACATCAGGGAGAACCGTACCAAAAGACAAGCCTCCGAAGAAATGGAGCTCCTGACACCTGATCAATGATCCTAAGAATGAGGATCCACCACCTGCTTACCGCCTGCGGCGTGAGCGGCCCAGGAAGAATTCGATGTACAATATGTACCAAGTATGTAAAACTGGAAAATACTGTAATTATATCATAAGTCTAAATAAAACTGGAGACATGGATGATAATCAAATTACAGTGCATTGTGTCTTACTAACAATGAGAGTAACTAGTATAACTTTACTGCATAAAAATATGAGACTCATGATCAAAGTAGGGTCACCCGCCCGTAGTATCATTAAGTCATCCTACTCCTGGGACTATTTCACCCGCATAGGTCCTGTGGATCCGCATGAGGTCATCCGCCTCGCATGGGACTATTTCACCCGCATGGGCCCGGTGGGCCCGCAATGAGTACAAACGCCGCACTCGCATCATGGGTAGCAAATCCATGGAATAAGTAGTAACCCGGGGTCTACCCCGTAAGAATACATAATCTAGCACAACCAGCTATCATACATAACATAAGCCCTGCCGGCTTATCATAACATAAGCAAGTTAATAAAATCCCCTAACTTCTTATTAACATTATTAATATATCCTCTCATTTTAGTTTACTTAAGGCACTAACATGTCATTTAAGAGAAAATCCGGGAATTCAACCCAAGTACCACGTGTCTCTAACCTTTTGAGAATGACTCTTTTTTATATAAAACTTCCAAGATACTAATAACTGTAGTATCAAGTTATGACTACTTTTCAAGACAAGTCACATTTCCTTTTAGAAATATAATAGGCTTCTAAATCAAGTGACTTCATTTCTTTTAAAACCTTAGGCAATTGATGCCTTAAAATCAATTTGCCTTTCATAAATTCAAATCATTTATCCGTACTTATTTTATTTAGAGTAAATCTTTCTTTGCTAACCTTCCATAAAGCTAATATAACGAACTTCCCATAAAGTCGTTATATTAACTTTATACATTAGTCAAATACATTTCCCTATATCCAAGGGACTTATACTTTTAAAACGAAACAAGTATCATATACTTAAAACACTTCAAGTCCCTTAACTTTGAAAACTTAGGACATCCTTAATACTTTTAAAGAAGTGAGTTAATCCCCTTACTCACCCAACTTGGCCATTCTTAAAACAAGTAAGGGATATCAAAGTCTTGTACGTCTACCGTACTACATAAGTGCAACTATTCATGCTCAAGAGATAGGAAAGTTCCACATACCTCTTCGGGTAAATCCACTCGCAAGTCCAATATACCGCACGTAGTATGTTAACCTATAATGACCATAATACGTTCATTAGCTTCTAGCTTCAACGTAGAACACTCTAATTGAAAAGCCCCTTATTCTACAAAAAATTAGACAACACTTCCTTTGTTTCTACATACTTTTCCACCTTTTCAAGGTCCGATATCAACTACTAAACGCCACATTTAAGGCCCAACAATTCAGCAATACAAGGGGATTACACGCCTAACTTGGACGTGTAAAATTACGCCTGATACAAAATAACCAATCCAATAAGTTTAAGGTATTATCTTGGCTATAACATGTTCACATATCACCCTTATCCCATCCTTTCAAATCCAAATTGTATTTCCTACATGCAATATATCTAAGAGCAATATTGACAACTACAAGTCCTTTCTTCCACACATGCAACACAATTTACTAGCAAAAGAGAAAGGATTGTTACCTTAGGGCTTACCCAAATTAGTCCAACAAATTTCACTTGCTTCATTTCCACAATCACCTCCACAAACCTCCTACAAGCTTGTCAACAAGTTTCCTTCTTGCCACCTTTTTGGATTTTCTCTAGGCCTTGGTTTCTTCTTGAATTTCTAGAGAGAAGGGAGAGGGATTTTTAGAGAGAAGGAAGAGGAAAATTTTGTAGTGAGAAGAAGGTTTTTGGAAGAATGACCAAGTCTTCAAGACTTGGTCAAATAAATAACATTTCACTAACTTTCGGATGGGAGGGACACTTGTCACCTCCATGGCCTTTTAAAAAGAAAATATCTAATGTTTCCCAGTTTACAAAAATCCGCCTCGGCGCGTGCTGAAACCTCCGAGAATTTCAGTACTTCCGGGACGCGGCCCTGCATTCAGGCGCCGCGGAGCTGCACCTTCAGAGAAGTCTCAGCATATCCGGCGCGACCTGCATCCGGCGCCGTACTGGCCTGACGACCGAAAATGCTTTTACGCTCATTGCGCCGAACTTGTAACTTCCATAACTTTCTATTCCGATGTCCTATCGACAAACGGTTTGTTGCGTTGGGAACTAGACTCAACGAACTACATACTAGGACTTTGAACCACCTACGAACTCCCAATGTAACAGGACATAAATCGCCTCAAAGTTGACTAACAACCCGTCCGAAACATTCCGTCAACCCATCATTCTAAAATTTAAGTCTCAATTCCTTTCGTACGTTCTCAAAAGCATGACCTGAATTACGGGGTGTAACATTATCCCCCCCCCCCCCTTAGAAACATTCGTCCCAAATGTTCCTCCTACGCTTACTCAAATCACAATATCGACCTAGACCCTCTTAACTATTCTTCTTAAAAATAAGGACGCTCCACATGGCCACAACAATACTTAAGCATATATGCCAAATTAAAACTAATAAGCAGGAAAGTGGGTTACCTGGAGGTGTAGGAAACAAGTGAGGATACTTCATCATGTCATCCTCTGCTTCCCATGTCATTTCTTCCCTGTTCTCGTTCCGCCATAAGACCTTGACGGAAGCCACATCCTTTGTCCGTAGTCGCCTAACCTGACGATCGAGTATCGCTATGGGACTCTCCTCATATGATAACCCCTCTGTCACCTGGACATCACAAATCGGGTGCACTCTAGATGGATCTCCAATACACTTTCGCAACATAGACACATGAAAAACTGGATGTACTGTCTCCAGATCGGACGGCAGATCCAACTCATAGGCAACCTTGCCTACCCTACGGACAATCTGGTAAGGCCCAATGTACCTTGGGCTAAGTTTCCCCTTCTTCCCGAATCTCATCACGCCCTTCATGGGTGATACCTTCAGGAAGACCCAATCATCCACCTCAAACTCCAAGTGTCGACGCCGATGATCTGCATACGACTTCTGTCGACTCTGAGCTGACAATAACCGCTCATGGATAAGCTTCACCTTATCCACTGCCTGCTGAATCAAGTCTGGCCCGACTAACTGAACTTCTCCCACCTCAAACCAGCCTATCGGTGACTGCGCACTTCCTCGTATAAGGCCTCGTAAAGGCGCCATCTAGATACTAGAATGGTAGCCGTTGTTATATGCAAACTCCAGAGGTAAATGATCCGCCCGGTACCACGAAATCAATAACACGGCCCGCATCATATCCTCGAGTGTATGCGGATAGTGCGCTCGGCTTTGTCCGTCGATGCGAGGATGAAATGCGATGTGAGACTCACCTGTGTCCCTACTCCCTCCTGGAAAGACCTCCAGAAGTTAGCGTGGCGGGCTCCTGCGTATGAAATAATCGATATAGGAACTCGGTGCGATCTCACAATCTCTCGGATATACAATCTAGCATAATCCTCGTAGAAAAAGTCGTCCGGCGGAAGAAAGTGGGTTGATTTAAATCGACTGTCGACAATAACCGGATGGAATCATGCTTCCTCGAGTATGAGGTAACGCCTTGTAATAAATTTCATATTGATCACCTCCGGCTTCCATGCCGGAATCTCTATCATCTGCAACAACCCACGGACTTACGGTGCTCCATGACCTGGCGACAATTCGGACAACTGCGCCCTGAACTCATGGCGTCCTTCGTGCCATCCCACCAATATATACACGAGGTCATGGTACATCTTAGTCGATCCGGATGAATAGAGTAACGAGCGTGTGCTTCCCGAAATCTGCGGCGAAGTCTGCTACATCGGGTACACATAACACGCCCTCAAATCTTAGCACCCATCGGTATTTACCTCAAATAGACTCTTCTCTCCCGAAGAGGCGTATCTCGATCTGCGTACCATAATCGGATCCTCATCATCGCGCTTTTACCTCCTCGATGATGGAAGACTGGCAACCTCTCGAACCGAACCACTACTATCGGAACCAACCAAGCGAACCCCAAGGCTCGCTAGGCGATGTAACTCGCGGACCGTGCCGCACTTTTCTGCGCATCGGCGGACTACCCGTCGATCTGTGACTAAGGCGTCTGCAACTACATTGGCCTTCACGGGTGGTATAGGATATCGACATCATAATCCTTAAGTAGCTCTAACCACCGTCTGCGCCAAGTTCGGCTCCTACTGGTGAAGATATACGGAGACTCTTGTGATGCGTGTAAATATCCACATGAACTCCATATAAATAATGTCTCGGATCTTGAGGCATGAATCACTGCGCCAACTCTAAGTCATGTGTGGGGTAGTTCTTCTCATGCTTCACGAGTGTCGAGATCGTAGCTATAACTTTACCGTCTTTGCATCAAGGCGCTTTAACCCGACACCCGACGTCACAATAAACCACATATCCGTCTAGACCTGCGGAAGAGTAGAAGCTGAGGCGGTCGTCAATTTCTCCTTGATGGCGAAGCTCTCCTCACAGCATCCGTACTGCGGAACATAGCCGCCTCGGTCGGCTAGTCAAAGGTCTTTGAAATGGAAGCAAACTTCTCCTGAATCTCAGATAATAACCCATGAGGCCCAAAGGCTGCGCCTCAAGTCGGTGTAGTGGGTCTAGGCCAAGTCTTGACTGCCTTAATTTTTGTTGTATCAACCCGAATACCATTGGCCCTGATAACATGCCCTAAAAAAGCCACTGAAGTCAACCAAAACTCGCATTTCAAGAACTTGGCATCTGTTGCCGATCCGGAGGACTCGATCTGCGTCGCCGAATGATCTGCATGCTCGCATTGCGTGCGCGAATAAACGGGATATCATCAATGAATACTATAACGAACATATCCAAGAATGGCTTGAACACGATTCATCAAATCCATGAATCTTCTTTGGGCGTTGGTCAACGAAAGACATCACCATGAACTCGCGGTGCATCTGGGTCCTGAATGCGATCCTTGGGATATCTGCCTCTCTAACTCGCTTTGATGATAACCAGACCGCAGGTCTATCTTGGAGAAACACCTCGCACCCTGCAACTGGTCAAACAAATCATCAATCATGGGGAGGGGGTATCTGTTCTTGATAGTTACCTTATTCAGCTTCCTATAATCAACACACATACGCAGCGTCCCATCCTTCTTCTTTACAAATAAAACTGGCGCTCCCCAGGGAGAAACACTAGGCCTGATAAAGCTTTTTTCCAGCAAATCTTTCAGCTGGTCTTTCAATTCCCTCAACTCAGCAGGTGGCATCCTGTATGGTGGAATAGATATAGGTCGAGTGTCTGGCGACATATCAATGCAAAACTCAATCTCCCTCTCAGGAGGGATACCCGGAAGATCGTCTGGGAATACGTCTGGAAACTCTCTAACAACCGGATCGGTGAAGTGCGGTATCTCGATCTCGATGTCGAATACGAACCATATGGTAGATATACCCCTTCGCACCATCTTCGCGGCCTTAAGGTAAGAAATAAACCTACCGCCCGGCGATATTCCCGTTCCACTCGATAACGGCTCCCGAAGCGGAACCGTACCAATCTCTCTCTGATCCACGTTGGCATAGCAAGACGCTAGCCAATCCATACCCATAATCACATCAAAGTCGTCATATCCAACTCTATCAAGTCGGCTGAGTCGGCGGCGTAAATAGTCCTTTGGGCAAGCTTTATATACGCTCGGCTACCGAATCATCTCTTGGCGTAGCCACTCAAAAGGTTTTATGGACTCGGGCTCTATCCACTATTCTACCCGATATGAGGAGATATATAGGACAAGGTAGAACGGATCTATCAAAGCATATACATCACAACATGAAACCAATAATGTACTGGCGACATCCGTGGCGCCTCACGGTCTTGACGGTTGGACATAGCATAAATGCGGTTCGAGGACCGTGGGCTGGACCCCACGCGACCCTGCGCGGCTGCTGGTCGTGAACACCACCGCCTGCAGGGCGCATGACCACCGAAGGCGAAGATCCGGAAGCGACCTGCCGGCTAAACCATAACACTCCGCGCCTGCGGTGGAAAATCTCTCTTCAAATGGCCTGCATCCACAGAGTAACAAGCTCCTGGAGGAACACGACACCCCCCATGATGGTAATCGCCACATCGACCACACCGAGGTATAAGTGGCCTCGTCGACGGAACTCGTTCCTCCGGGAACCGAAGCCACAGAGCCATGTCACGCCCTGAATACCTGGGACGTCAGGAAGGCGGTGGAGGAGCGCTACGAGCCGGT
Organism: Przewalskia tangutica; assembly: GCA_029844215.1. Classification (NCBI taxonomy): domain Eukaryota; kingdom Viridiplantae; phylum Streptophyta; class Magnoliopsida; order Solanales; family Solanaceae; genus Przewalskia; species Przewalskia tangutica. The sequence continues at coordinate 37,624,649 of CM056738.1, forward strand.
GAGGTGCAAATCCGATCTCTTCTTGGTCGTCGCCTTGAAAACTACGGAGGACCTGCTGTCGGCCTCTTCTGGTATCTATCAATCTGTCGGCCCCTACGTTCCTCACACCCAAATGCATAAGCCTGCATGCGGGCAATGTCCATGCCCGACTGAAGAGCTACTCCCGTGCAACCCTATGCTAAGTAATCATCGAGCCCTGTGACATAGCTGTGTACTCTGTCCTCCATGTCTGCCACTAAAGCAGGGACGTACCGAGCCAACGAGTCAAACTCTACGTTGTACTCCCGGACCGTCCGCCCGCTCTGTCTCAACGTTAGAAATCTATCCGCCCGAGCTCTCCTCATCTGCGGAGGCAAGAAATGGCTAAGAAACGCCTCTAAGAACTCATCCCAAATAGCTGGAAGCACATGCTCCCGGGGCGGTTCCGTGAATCAAACGATCAATCAGTAGTATCACGCAGCCGATGTGAACCCAATACTACCGACTCTGTCTCCGAGGCCTTGATCACTCTCATGATCCGATGTGACTGTCGGATAAATCCTGAGGATCATCCTCAGGCCTCGACCCATAGAACTCTAGTGGGCTGCAACTCAAAAAGTCCCGAAGTCTCAAGCTATCAGATCTGGGGTGAACTACGGGTACAATCGGAACCACTGTCTCCGTCATCCTCGCGCTTGCCACGATCTGGACAATAAGCGGGCCGTCTCGCGTAGCCCATATCCTGCTGCTCCGGTACGTATGGCGGAGGCTCAGTACCGCATGGTCTCGATGGCATTCTTTGCTCCGAACTCTGCTTTGAAATTTGGCGGCGTCGTGGAACTCGCCGTCCAACATCACCTCGAGTAAAGGCGGGTATGTGCCTCGTAACCCTCTGCGTCCTACTAGCGGCTCCGGTATCTTGCCGCCACGGGCGCGGTTGCCTTGCGTGGAGGCATAACTGATACATAAAAATATGTCAGAGGGAGTTCAACCTACAACACAGCTCTATTGCACGATCTTAGAGTGAAAGAATGGAAACCAATCCTAAATATCCTGTAGCCTCCTGATTATAGGTGTGGTGCACAACACACCGATAATCAAGACTCTACTAGATACGACCTGTAGACACTTTCCGAGTATTAACTGCTCTGATACCACTTTTGTCACGACCCGACCTCGGGCCCGTGACTGGTGCCTTACCCCGGGCACCCTTGTGATACAACATCAGAGAAAACCAGCGGAAGTAAACTCATAAACAAGAAACAATATAAAATACGAAACAGGCTAACCCAACATGACTACCTTTCTGTAAATATAGATATAACAAAAACCGAACAGTTACATCCCTTACAAATCCAATTTATAACAGGACTACAGGCCTCTAAGAGTTTGTAACAACTATGACGGGACAAGGCCCCGTCATACCCCTGAATGTACATAATATCTACCACATCAGGGAGAACCGTACCAAAAGACAAGCCTCCGGAGAAATGGAGCTCCTGACACCTGATCAATAATCCTAAGAATGAGGATCCGCACCTTACCCTTACTGCGGCATGAGCGGCCCGGGAAATTCGATTACCTGATATGTAACAAGTATGTAAAACTGGAAAATACTGTAATTATATCATAAGTCTAAATAAAACTGGAGACATGGATGATAATCAAATTACAGTGCATTGTGCCTTACTAACAATGAGAGTAACTAGTATAACTTTACTGCATAAAAATATGAGACTCATGATCAAAGTAGGGTCACCCGCCCGTAGTATCATTAAGTCATCCTAATCCTGGGACTATTTCACCCGCATAGGTCCGTGGATCGCGTGAGGTCATCGCCTCGCGTGGGACTATTTCACCGCATGGGCCCGGTGGGCCAATGAGTACAAAGCCGCACTCGCGTCATGGGTAGCAAATCCATGGAATAAGTAGTAACGGGTCTACCAGTAAGAATACATAATCTAGCACAACCGGTATCATCATACATAACATAAGCCTGTAAACTTATCATAACATAAGCAAGTTAATAAAATCCCCTAACTTCTTATTAACATTATTAATATATCCTCTCATTTTAGTTTACTTAAGGCACTAACATGTCATTTAAGAGAAAATACGGGAATTCAACCCAAGTACCACGTGCCTCTAACCTTTTGAGAATGACTCATTTTTATATAAAACTTCCAAGATACTAATAACTGTAGTATCAAGTTATGACTATTTTTCAAGACAAGTCACATTTCCTTTTAGAAATATAATAGGCTTCTAAATCAAGTGACTTCATTTCTTTTAAAACCTTAGGCAATTGATGCCTTAAAATCAATTTGCCTTTTATAAATTCAAATCATTTATCCGTACTTATTTTATTTAGAATAAATCTTTCTTTGCTAACCTTCCATAAAGCTAATATAACCAACTTCCCATAAAGTCGTTATATTAACTTTATACATTAGTCAAATACATTTCCCTATATCCAAGGGACTTATACTTTTAAAACGAAACAAGTATCATATACTTAAAACACTTCAAGTCCCTTAACTTTGAAAACTTAGAACATCCTTAATACTTTTAAAGAAGTGAGTTAATCCCCTTACTCACCCAACTTGGTCATTCTTAAAACAAGTAAGGGATATCAAAGTCTTGTACGTCTACCGTACTACATAAGTGCAACTATTCATGCTCAAGAGATAGGAAAGTTCCACATACCTCTTCGGGTCAATCCACTCATGAGTCGATATACGCATGTAGTATGTTAACCTATAATGACCATAATACGTTCATTAGCTTCTAGCTTCAACGTAGAATATTCTAATTGAAAAGCCCCTTATTCTACGAAAAATTGGACAACACTTCCTTTGTTTCTACATATTTTTCCACCTTTTCAAGGTCCGATATCAACTACTAAACACCACATTTAAGGCCCAACAATTCAGCAATACAAGGGGATTACACGCCTAACTTGGACGTGTAAAATTCTGCCCCACAATACAAAATAACCAATCCAATAAGTTTAAGGTATTATCTTGGCTATAACATGTTCACATATCACCCTTATCCCATCCTTTCAAATCCAAATTGTATTTCCTACATGCAATATATCTAAGAGCAATATTGACAACTACAAATCCTTTCTTCCACACATGCAACACAATTTACTAGCAAAAGAGAAAGGATTGTTACCTTAGGGCTTACCCAAATTAGTCCAACAAATTTCACTTGCTTCATTTCCACAATCACCTCCACAAACCTCCTACAAGCTTGTCAATAAGTTTCCTTCTTGCCACCTTTTTGGATTTTCTCTAGGCCTTGGTTTCTTCTTGAATTTCTAGAGAGAAGGGAGAGGGATTTTTAGAGAGAAGGAAGAGGAAAATTTTGTAGTGAGAAGAAGGTTTTTGGAAGAATGACCAAGTCTTCAAGACTTGGTCAAATAAATAGCATTTCCACTAACTCAGATGGGAGGGACACTTGTCACCCTCCCATGGCCTTTTAAAAAGAAAATATCTAATTTTTCCCCAGTTTAAAAAATCCGCCTCGGCCTGCGGTACGTCCGTGTGAAACCTCCAAGAATTTCAGTACTTCTAGCGTCGCGGCCCTGCAAATTCAGAGAATTCTCAGCATATCCGTGTGCCATGGCCTGGCCCCGATCGAAAATGCTTTTACGCCATTGCGCCGAACTTGTAACTTCCATAACTTTCTACTCCGATGTCCTATCGACGAATGGTTTGTTGCGTTGGGAACTAGACTCAACGAACTACATACTATGCCTTTGAACCACCTACGAACTCCCAATGTAACGGGACATAAACCGCCTCAAAGTTGACTAACAACCCATCGGAAACATTCCGTCAACCCATCATTCTAAAATTTAAGTCTCAATTCCTTTCGTACGTTATCAAAAGCATGACCTGAATTATGGGGTGTAATAAAAATTAAAGACAATGTCGACGCAAATTCAAAATTTGTCCCAGTTTTGAAGTATGATTGACACTGGTTACAGGTGTTGTGGTGCTGGAAAAAATATGGTGTTTGCAGATGCTGATGACGTCATTGCATGGACGCAATGCAGATGCTCGTCGTTGCATAGAAGAAACATAGATAAAGTCGTTGCATGAGCTTACATGAAATGACGTCGTTGCATAAACGCGATACAAATGCTCGTCGTTTCATAGACGAAACATAGATGAAGCTGTTGCATAGGCTTACATGAGATGATGTCGTTGCATAGACGCGATGCAGATGTTCTTCGTTGCATAGACGAAGCATAGATGAATCCGTTGCATAAGCTTACATGAAATGACGTCATTGCATAGACGCGATGCAGATGTTCGTCGTTGTATAGACGAAACATGATGAAGTCGTTGAATAGGCTTACATGATATGACGTCGTTGCATAGACGCGATGCACATGCTCATCGTTGCATAGAAGAAACACAGATGAAGTCATTGCATAGGCTTACATGAAATGACGTCGTTGCATAGACGCGATGCAAATGCTCGTCGTTGCATAGATGAAACATGGATGAAGCTGTTTCATTGACTTACATGAGATGACGTCGTTGCATAGACGCGATGCAGATGCTCATCGTTGCATAGACGAAACATAGATGAAGCTGTTGCACAGGCTTACATGATTTGGCGTCGTTGCATAGATGTGATGCAGATGCTCGTCGTTGCATAGGAGAAATATGGATGAAGCCGTTGCGTATGCTTACATAAAATGACGTCGTTTTATGGACGTACCTACTTTGTGACTCGCCTGGGTTGAGATAACGTCATTGCATAGATGTTGTGCGCTTGTAACCCGCATGGGCTTATTGTTGTGTTCATGCCTTTGCTGATATGAAGATCCTGCACTCAAAGAAAACTTGTGAGTTTTAGGAAATGAGTGGTTGATTCGCGTTGACTTTGTAGCTTTGACTCTTGACGCTTGCATGCTCAGACTTAAGCAAAAGGTTAGTGCATAACTGTTAAGCCAAAAATGATAACGCATGAATTTATAAGCAATGTAATTGTATGAGTAGAAATGTTATCCTGTAAAACGTGATGGCGGTTGTATTGATGTGATCTTTGCAAATCTTTGAGGTTTCATCTTTGCACAGACGTGTTGAATGTTGTGAATGTTGCGAGTCTTGATCACGATCTCTGTGCGGACTTCTTTGGATCTTCGCGAATGCTTCTTTGAATGCTCTGCGTGGGCTCATTTGGATCTGCGAATCTTGTTCAATGCTCTGTGTGGGCTGGTGGATCTTTGCGAATCTTTGGTTGAATGCTCTGTCGGGCTTCTTTGGATCTTTGCGAATGCTTCTTGAATCGCTGATCTTGATGTAGTCTGCCTGAGACTTGTTGGATGCTGCGAATGTTGGCTGAAATGCTGCGATTGCTGATGTAGTCTCTACACGGACTTGTTGGATGTTGTGAATGCTTGCTGAATGTTGTTGATTGTTGATTGCTGATGTAGTCCCTGCACGGACTTAACCCTGGTGGATATTGATCATATCTCTTTTCGAAATAATCAAATGCATTTTATCGCACGCGAGCCAATGAGAAGATTTCTAATGGTGTGACCGAAGCCGACTTAGGCCGTCTATGTATCCTTATGAGGGAATCAGGTCAAGACATAGTTCGTGATGCAAAAATGATTGTACAATTTTCAAAAAAAAAATGAAATCGGAGCCAATGTGGCCGCCTACGTATCCGGCTGGGGGAATCAGGTCAAGACGTAGTTCGTGATGCAAAAATGATTGTACAATTTTCAAAAAAATGAAACTGAAGCCAATGTGGCCGCATACGTATCCCGCTGAGGGAATCAGGTCAATACGTAGTTCGTGATGCAAAAAAAATAAGGATTTTATGGGTTTTTCAAACAATGTGGACCGAAGCCAATAGGGCCGCCTACGTATCCCGCTGAGGGAATCAGGTCAAGACGTAGTTCATGATGCAAAAAAATAAGGATTTTTATGGGTTTTTCAAACATTATGGACCGAAGCCAATGTGGCCGCCTATGTATCCCGCTGAGGGAATCAGGTCAAGACGTAGTTCATGATGCAAAGAATAAGAATTTGTATATATGTAATTTTCTGAAAAGTGGAAAGACATCATCACGTTCTGACTTCAGTTGATACCAACAATTAGTATTGTGCTTAGGAATTTCGTTATTAACTTCCAGTCTAACCAAGACTGACTTCTGGGTAATTCCTATAGTTTCAAATGGTACCTCAGACACCTAACTACCGATACACTTGCTTGCAGCTAAGATTTCGAACTACATGTAATATCATGTTTCAAATGCCCTCACTGAAAGAAAGTCCCATTTCTCACATATATTCCAGTATTTTGAATTTTGGGACGTTTAGATAAGTACGCTCACACTCAAAAGGATGTTCAATGCATGCAATTGGAATATCATAAGCTTGGCTGTCATGTAAGTATCCACTAATGTGAGAACCCTCAGTATAAGATCATGTAGGGCTTGTCACGGGCTTGTAATGTAGGTTTGGGGGAAGGGATGAATATCATTTGGGTAAAAGTGACTAATCCTTCCTCGAGCGTTGGACTACGTCCGTGCTTGATATTTGTGCGCTTTAATGCTGACTTGCTTTCTTTTTGTCCCAGTTTTTCTGTACTGACTTCTTTTTGAATCTTTCATTTGGAGCCCCCTTTTTTTTCAAAGTTATTCTCTCATTTCATTCATTTTTTATATAATGTCGGGGCTTTTGATTGTTTCTTTTGTGAAGTCGTCATTTGTGTTTCATTTTCCCTTTTGGGACTTTGACATTTTTTGTCTTTGCAAACTTCGACGCAGAATTTTGTCAGCCACTTGCACATTTCCAAAGCGCTCAAGGAGGTCGGGCCAAGAGAGGGATAGTGCGTACGCACTTCGAAAGGGTATAGGTGTAATATGCGGTTGTCGAAAGAATAGGTTTTAGGCTCAAAATGGGTGTACTACGGATAATGTTATTTGGTAGGCTGAAAAAGGCTCAAACGGGTCAAAGAAAGCCTACGATCATTTCCTACACCGAGTGTTACTCAGGATTTCGCCTCAACAAACATTCGGGCCAAATTCTAGATCACAATGCAATGCAATTGAACTTATTCTAAAACTCATCACAAAATACACATGAAACGATGAGGTTGGTTTCGTTCTTGTCTTGAAAGTATGCAAGAATGTCATTACAGGTGTGTGTGAGAGGTACCAAAAGAATCTATGGTTTACCACGAAGTAAATCCATATTGATTATTACTCGTTCTTTCCTATGCACACTCCCAACTGTGTTTGTATAAACCAAGTCAAACAACGATACTTAAAAAAAATGTTTTTGTATTTTTGGATAACATTTTTTTTTGTATTTATGAACAAAATATTTTTGTATTTTTTTAATAAAGGGTACCGTACCCGAATAGGGCTGCCTACGTATCTCATCTTTGACGAGATTCAGGTGTGTGTAGTTCGTTCAGATATGTTATAAAACGTATGATTTAAAAAGAATTCACTCATGAAAGAAATGCAAAAGTAAAAGTTGTGCAAAACGAATGATTATTCAATATAAGACTAATGCAAAGTAAAAGGAATGTAATGAAAAAATGAATTGATGTGATAGAATGAATGATATACATGAATGTATGTATGTGATAGAATGATTGTAATGCAATAATGAATGTCCGTGATTGGATAAATGCAATGAATGGGTGAACCAAATATGTCTCCCTTTTTTTTTTCTTTTTTTTTATGTGGTGGTGTTGAACCCTAGATGGGTTGCCTACATATCACACCGTATGGTGAGAATCAGACACGCGTAGTTCGGAATGATTATGTTGTAAAATGCATGATAAAGAATTATGTAATCGATACTAGACATATCAATTGAATTTGCAAATATGCATAAAGATACAAAATATAGGACCCAGAGCGATGCTTCGTTGAATCTGATATAAGCTGACTTCTTTCCGTCAACATAACTCCAGCTCATTCTTGTGATAATTTTTTTTTCTTCCAGCCGCCCTTGACTATTTGCGAGGACGGTCTTCCTGCAAAAAATATGACAAATGGGTGAGAGTAGGCAAGTCACAAAAATAATAAAATGTAAGGGCGTGACAATATAGTCAAAGACTCCCCTGATTGGTTCGGCCGAACTGGTGGTTGATGCTTCACAAAGTCCAAGTCGCGCTATTCAAGAGTGATTTACGCAGTAGAAGTCCTGATTGCAATGTGACAACAAAAAGTGCAAAAATGCAAATGCTCGTGGACGTAGTTATAAGCACATAGCATGATATGTACAGGGGTTAAAAGGATAATTATTGCATTAAATAATATGTACAAGATTGCTAGCGACAACAATAGTAAACAAAAACATGTAAATCAAGCGCGCGCCTAATATGCATGGGACCTCTCTTATGCCAGAGGTCGGCCTAAACGCCAGATATGCGAGATTGGGATAGATTGACCAAAGTTGCTAAACATTAATGCTTTTGTTGGAAGTAGCGACAAAATGACGGTGCACTTTTCCAATTTCGGCGTGTCATGATCAGGCTTGGATCCGTCTATCATCATCATGCTACACATGGTATGATAATGGGTCATTGGGTTGTGAAACCCGTCGACAGGTTTGGTGGATTTCTAATTGTGGCGTTAATACCAAGGATTAACCCACCTAAGGTTTATGCATGCATGACTTAAATAAAAACAAAATATATGGTATAGCTCTATCTTAATCTTTCTAAGATTTGGCTTACTAGACGCAAGGTTTCCGAGCGGACAACTCGAGTGAGAAGGCTACGTGGCTGATCAGACGAACCGATCTAACTCCACACAGACGCCAACTCTCCTAAATTTCGGGTATTTTGAAAGAAATTCGCGGGTGCGCGAAGCACACCAACGCGTGTAGTGTGTGACAATGTGAATTTTCCAGAGTGGTAGAAATATGAGCGGAATGTCAATTTAAGGAAAGCAGTAAAAGCAAATAGCAATTTAAACAGTTAAGCATACAAAATTAAAACAAGCAATTTTAAGGCATTTAAAACAAATAAAAGCAAATAAAGCCAATCAATAATAAACCTAGGTTTGCTATGGTCAAGAACCTGATTATCCCGATTAGTCGCCGTCTTTGTCGCGCCCGTTTTGACCTCGAGTGCGAGCGGTATCCGTAACGTTGCTCTTTGGCGCGGTTCCCTGGATGGAGCAATAATGCTGATTTTGAGGAGTCACCACCTAATTAATTAAGTGAATTAGGACACTTGATTTATTGCAATAAAAATACTGCAATTAATCTCCATTTAATGGTCTGCGAATTTAATGAGATTCTGGATCAGGGTTCTTTATTATCCTAAAGGGAAGGGGTTAGACATACTTTAAGATCCGCTAACTTGCGGTTATCCGTTCAAACCTAGGTTAATTACATAATTTACAATTAAAATAAAATGCAATACAAAATAATAAAACTAAAATTAAATGCGACATAAGATAAAACTACGGGACATCTTTTAGCCCTTTTTGGGCCTTCTGCACAAGATGGTCTCCGGGTACCTGCATAAACACTTAGTAAAAGTGTTAGTAATAGAATAAACAATTTTAAAAGCAATAACAAGAATTAATAAGCAAAGCCAAAAATAAATCCGTCTTTGTACAGGGAGGCCTTGGAAATCAGACGGAGATTCCTTCATCGGCCAATATTGCTAGAAATAATAAAATAAATAAAACCTTCGGATCCGCGCCAAAACAACAATAATTTTAAACACAGAGGGCTCAGATATATAAAAAATAAAGCGGGACAACCTAAACAAGTGAAATTTGCGAATTACGCATGTCGGTAGCATGTTGGTTATCCGGTGTAAGTGGAAGAAATCATCATTGCCCTGAAAGCTTCATTTATTTTATTTTCCTTCTTTGTAACTGTGGAGGCCTCAAAAATCGACGGATAACTTTTTCATTGGCCATCAAGTGTAGTATTTGTTTCAAATCAGTAAAATACCAAATAACAGCGTCTGTTCTTAAAAAAAACCAAATAACAACATCTGTTCTAAAAAAAACCAAATAACAACATCTGTTCTAAAAAAATCAGTTTAATAAGAGTGTAGCATCCGTTCCTTTTTTTTTAAACAAGAAATTGTCCCAATCAGTTTAATAAAATGAAGGGCAAAACCATCAAAAATCAGTAGCAACATCTAAGATGGACAGCAAAATGGGCGAAATCAGTCCCAACAATAATCAGAAAAATAGGTAGCCAACAACATCGCCGAATATATCAGCCCGACAAACAGTCACAATGGAAAGCAACAATGGAGCGAAATAAATCCTACAGTGAAGAAGCTATAGTGAACGAAATAGGAGGAGATTGAACCCCAAAACAACGAAAGCATTGATGGAACAAAGGGGTAATGTACACGATCGAGAATAATAAACCAAGGGGGGTGTTGTCTGATGTTCGCCGGTGACGGGGTGACGGGTGTGGGGTAAGGCAACTCGGACAGTGGCGAATAGTGGAGAGACAGGTCTGGGAAGTGGTCGACGAGAATGGGTCTTGCAGGGTGAGGGTGGTTCGCCAGAGATGAGATCGACGGGATAGTGGGGTTCGTGAGTGTTGGCTGTTGAAGGTGTGTCTCTTTGTTGAAGAAGATTGAGATATGGGAGTTTAAGAAAATGAAATGGGAAGAGAGAGTATGGGAGTTGTCGGTTGCTGGTGTTTAAAGGGGGTTCGCCGGAGCTTGGAGCTCCGACGGAGAGCGGCGGCGGGAGAGAAGGGTTAGGGAATGGCCTTTTCTGAAAATAAAAAGGTTGCGGCTGATGTTTGTGTTAGGGGTAGGGGTGTGCGGCTGAGGGTGGCTCGCCAGAGCTTGGAGCGGCGACGGGAGATTTAGTATTTCTTCGCTGTAGGTTCTAGGCTCGTCATCATCTGGAATATCTAGCTCATTTTGTGTTTCCACAAGTAGATTTAGTATTTCTTGAGGATGATGAGTTCTAACAGACCTACGGAGTTAAGTGTCTTGCAGTTCAGTTACAAGTATATTTTGACTGTGAGTAGGCTCTTGTGCGCTAGTCGATCACTATTAGAGCTTTCAGGAATATCATTTTTATTTCTTTTCTGAATGGGAAGAGGTGCAACTGGTGCACTAGCTCCCAAGGTATGTGCTGGAGGATCTTGCATTTCTGTATCTCTCCTCGTAGCACTCCCACTGGCCGAAGGGCGTACCCTGAGTACCCAATCTTCGCCATAAGCTCCCACTGAATCCCTGCCTTGTTCACTCGGCGAGGGTTCAACCTCTATGTTACTTTGTTCTTGAATTTCTTCAAGTTCTATCTCTGTGCAACTCTCTTCCTTGTAGACATATACATCTTCAAGAATAATTGCATTCCTAGAAACAAATATCTTATGTTCTCCAGGAAGATAGAAATAGTATCTCTTAGTTTCCTTTAGATACCCAACAAAGTAATATTTCTCACTTTTAGACTCCAACTTATCAGTGATCAACTTTTTGACATATGTAGGACACCCCAGGGCCTCATGTGTCTAAGTGATGGCTTCTTGCCACACCATACCTCATATGGTGTCTTTTCAACTGATTTAGAAGGAACTCTATTCAGAACATATATCGAGGTTAGAATAGTGTATCCCCAAAGGTATGCTGGAAGAGCTGAAAAGCTCATCATGGAACGAACCATGTCAAGCAAGGTTCGGTTTCTCCTCTCGGCAAAACCATTCATCTGTGGCGTCCCAGGAGGTGTCCATTCTGAATGAACTCCATGTATCTTTAAGTATTCAAGAAATTATTTACTTAAGTATTCACCCCCCACGATCAGATCGGAGAGTCTTGATACTCTTTGAGAGTTGTTTCTCAGCTTCACACTTAAACTCCTTAAACTTCTCGAAGGTCTCGGATTTGTGTTTCATAAGATACACATATCCATACCTTGATAAGTCATCTGTAAAAGTAATAAAGTAAGAGAAACCTTCTCTAGCTTGAGTTGAAAATGGTCCACATACGTCAGTATGTACCAACTCAAACACCTCTTTGGCATGGATCCTCTTTCCAGAAAGAGGTTTTTAATAGTCATCTTACCCTTCAAACAGGATTCACAGTTACCATAAGATTGTAAGTCAAATGGTTCAAGGTAATTTAATTTCCTCAACCGTTCTATACTCGTTTGATTGATATGACCAAGTCTGCAATGCCACAAGTAGGTAGAATTTCTTTCATTTAACGTAGCTCTTTTATTTTGTACATTGAAAATTTTCCTGCGGCTGTTTAATGTATACAATCCATTCACAAGAGGAGCAATTCCATACACCACATTATCATAAGCCAAAATCATATTGCTATTATTAATGCTTGAGGAAAAGCCCTCTGTGTCAAGAACAAAAATGAAAATAATGTTCCTTGTCAAAGAAGGAACATAATAACAATTGTTTAACATTAAAATATTGTCGGAAGGTAAATCTAATCTATAATCTCCCACGCGCTCAGTATCAACACGTGCTCCGTTTCCGACGCGCAGGTCCACCTCGCGAGGTCCGACCTTCCTGTTATTAGTTAGCCCCTGCACATTTGTACAAATGTGTGAGCCACAAGCGGTATCTAGTACCCAGGAATGAGAGTCATTTATAGATAGATTAATTTCAATTACAAACATACCTTGTCCACTAGAGGATGGTGCACCAGGTGTCATCCTCCTCGCAGCTGCTATCTGATCCTCTAATTCCCGCCATTGCGGTTCATGCACACATCCGATACTGAAAGTTTCTTCTTCTTTTTCGCCCCTCATTTGGGCTTCATTGTTGCTGCCAGAGCAACAATTTTGCCCTTCCTCTTCTGTTTTCCCTTACCTTTCGGTTTGGGATAACTAGAGGAGCCAACCATCAGGATAGGTTTGCTCTTGGAAATCGAAGATTCAAAAGTTTTCAGCATATTATGCAATTCTGGCAACTTCGCCTTAGTTCCATTCATATTGTAATTTATAATGAAACTCTCAAACGAACGTGGAAATGAATGGAAGATGAATGTGGTAGCAACTCTGTCGTGAAACTTTATTTCAATGGATGTCAAACTTTCTATAAACTCAATCATTTTCAGCACATGAGGAGACACTTGGCCCCCTTCAATGAGTTTACATTTGAAAAGTTCTATGAGCAGTTCATACTCCATTGTCTGAGACTGCGAGTCATAGAGACTCTTCAAATGTATCAACATCTCATTGGGCCCCATGTTCTCATGTTATCTTTGTAATGTAGGTGACATAGAAAACAGCATCAAACACTGAGCTGAAATGGCATCATCATAATGTTTTTGATAAGTCACTTTATCAAAGGTTGCATATTCGGCAGAGTCCTCCGCAGGCACTGTAGGGAATACCTGGTCCAATGTATATTCAATTTTCTCTTGTCTCAGGACTATTCTTACAATCCTGAGCCAATCTATAAAGTTGGGTCCAGTCAATCTATTGGATTCCATTAGCATTTTCATTGAGAAGTTCGACATTCTGAAGATCTGAAGATATAGATAGACAGGAAAATGCAATAAAAAAATCATTCTCCTAATTATGCACATTCGTTATATTCTAATTTAACATGGCCTTTTGTTTTAATTAGCTTCATTATTTTGCATACTTCTACGACCCCGAGGTAGAATACGGACCTAAAATATTTTAAAGGTAATAGTGGGCCAAGATCGAAATATATGCTACATCCGCATTTTTTTTGGCTGATAACTTCAATAGAACACTTTGGTAGGTCTTCAACCAATTGTAAAGCTTATTCACAACTCTTGGTTTGATTAAATATCTTTCATTTTAATCTTACGTCTTTAGACTAGTCCGACACTTTGGCGTCAAGATTCATCTAAACAAGTCAACCCCATTACACGACAGCGTTTAAATGCCTAAGTAAATTTAGTCTTTTCAAGCAAACACTTTGGTGTAAATACCTACAAAAGTTTATTATCTACTTTCATTTTAACACATCTATGAAAAAGTCTGAGTCCTCGTAGACTTAGAGCAAATGCTTTGGCATAAATAGTCGTATCGACGAAAAGGATTTTGCATCCTAACAATTATAATGGACGGCGTATTTTAATTAGACTTGTATTTTAATGTTTGGGGAACATTTTCAGTTTTGGGGATTTCAACCAAGATCAACAATTTTGTCATACATCATATGACATTCTATCATGCAATTTCTAAACACATTTAGATGGGTAAACATCAAACCCATTAGGCTGATAAAAGATAGTTTTAATCACATACTGGGAGCCGTCTACCTAGACAGTTATAGCAGTCATTTGAAAGTAAACAATTACTGGGCGCCGCCTACCCAGACAATAATCGCTGACGCTATGCTAATAATTTAAATGCATCACATTCAATCACTTAGCACATTTGTATATTATAGAATAATATACCATTAATGACAATCATGGGTTTATTTGTCTAAACTTTAAAACTATGTCTATGCCAAACAGTCACTAAACATTTTCTGATTTTAAAATTTTGATTTTTCAGGATTTCTACAACTTTTAAAAATTTACAGTTTAGTTCCTTAAGAATTTAAATGAGAAAATGCAATTTTAACTCTCTGAAAATATTTTCAGATTTGAGGGACCTGTTTGCAATTTCCAGAACTCAAAAATCAAATTTCCAGAAAGTTTCTTTAATTACAGATTTTTCCGAAAGGATCAAATCTGTCCAATTTAAAATTTTATTTTCAGATTCTGAAATTCTAAAACTTTTAAAACCTCAGTTTCTGATTTTCGTGTTTTTTTATAAATCCCGTCGCCGTGGCCCTGCAGAAAAATTCTGCAGGTTTTCTCGAAAATTTATTTTAAGCTTCTGGATGAACTGCGCCATGACCCTATTAAATAGAGCCACGTCGCCGCCGCAAAAACCCTAGTCAGCGCCATGACGCTCCATGGTGGAACTGTGGTGCCTCATCCCCAGAAACGCAATCTCTACAATTTCGAAACTCTAAAACTGGTTTAGGCTCAGATTTGCAAATTCATTTCGTACCCCTTTCACTATTTATAGCACGTTCATCGACCATCATCAGGCCCTTCTAGTTCTTCGTCTCAATGTACCATGTTGGAATTGAACCGGTCACGCATATCAACTTAGATGAGTTAGATCTGAATGACTTCCTCGATTACAACACTGTTCAGCAGATCTGGGAACAAAACTATGTGTTCTTGGGATTTTAAGGTTTTTAAAACTTTTAACGACATAAATCAAAATTCAAACAAATCCCAACACATATTATCATTAATATTCATTGTATAATCACACAAAATAGATCAGGCTCTGATACCACTGTAGTGTTTTGTTGTGTTCGTACACTCAGCGAAATTTAAAAATTTATGTTTCAAATCCGACGACGGTCAAACTGTAGAATGATTATACAATGTAAAATAACACAAAACAAAATGTAATCTTCGATAGAAGACTTACATTATAGATAGCAACTTCAAAACTGGAGCTTTGTGTAGTTCGAGGGTGCGCACGCAATTGTCCCTCGATTTGCAAGTTCTTAAACTTTGATGTAATCTCTCTTTTAAAAAGCTAGGAATTCCAGCAGAGTTTCAGTAGAGTATAATCTTATGAAAGATGGTGTAGAAAATATGAGGCAAAACCCTGTATATATAGTTGAAAAATCAGCTAGGGTTTTCCTCGTGGGCCAGGTCCAGAAACTAAAGCAGAGTGGGTCATTAGGACCCACTGGACGCGTGTTGGCGTCGCGGCGCTGAGTAAGTGGCGCCACGACGCTGTGGCGCCGTGGCCCTGCTCCAATTTTCGCTTCGTTTCTATTTTATTCTAATGTCTCGTTTATCAACCGAACATTTATATCCTCTCTGATTACATCCTTGAATCGACAGAACAATTGACTTAGTGTTACCCTTCAGGCCTTTACATTTTGACACTAACTACATTAGGGTCTACACGGAACTCCTAGACTGCGCCAGAAAGGCGAACTCAATATGTAAAGTTTAGCTACACGAAACATGTGAACTGAACCTCTATGTGAGAAGATAAAATTCTTTCATTCATGACACACTCAATCAAGCTTAGGATTTGTCAAGTGTCTATCCAAAATGACTTGATCATTATAACTCATCTATATTAGTTGACAACATGGCCATATCAAAGACATGTCCAATGCGTTAGCCAACGACTTAGTCAACCTAATACCATATGAGTATCTGAGTGTTCACCTGAATATACATTCAAGTAATGAATCCTAATCTTGGCTCACATACCACCTTTAATCTACTTCGAAATGCACCCAAAACAAGCTGCGTATCAACCTATAACGCATTTGAGCTTAGGACATGATCAAAGTACATTACTTCGTAAACAAGGTGATATTGACCTCAAGTCTAAGGACTTCTATCTCCCACATGCCGATGACAATATAGACTAACAAATAGTGCATCAGCAGAGTATATCAATACTTCAACAAGTATCCATGTGTCCATCACGAGTTGTCATAACTCGTAGCAAGTGAGACATACTACATCTCCTAAGGATATGATGCATATCACATGTCGACGTATCGCATATCATCGATATCTCAATCTCGATAATCATTAGTCGAGGTAACTTAAGAGTTACGTTATAATATTAATTCTCACATCATTAATAAACACGTAAACTCTAGGGATGCATTTATAGAATATTATAAACAATCAACTAATAATTCAATAAATGCAAATGTCATAATATTAATCATCATTAATATAAATACGCATGTGTATAAAGTACATTTTGTCCTAATACAAATTGTCTCTAGGACATACATATACTTTCAGGACGTCGGCCACTGCTGGGCTTTAACGAATTGCTGGCCCAATGTCATTATCCTATAGATTAATATACATACAATATATTGTGTATATTGTATGTATTTAACAATGACTTAGACTGAATATAGGCAAAAATGATATCTTTTAAACTGTTATAGCCATGGTATTTAAATATCTGAGTTTAAAGATGTTCTACCCTATCTGTCCATGAGTTATAAAGCATATGTTTTGACCTAAGACATATATGATCCTGCATTGGGTATGTTTGAGTTTGCTTGTGCTTTTTCTAAGAGTTATAATAAACAACCTTGAACTAAATCATCTAGCTACTAGCTGAGACACTATCATGATTTCCCTGGACCTTGTTTATACACATATTGAGTCAGAGTTTGACTTTGAGTTGAAAATAGTTAGACACTTGTATTTCAATCCTGGTGACCTGAAAAGTTGACACCTGCATCCGTGTCTTTTTGTCTGGATCTCATGCTTAGTCTCTATTAGTTCATGATCATCTCTTGTCCCTGTTTAGGATAATCCCAGGTCCGCTGACTAGTGTATTGATTAATTTTGAATTGCTTAAGTAATAACATGGAGTTTGTGTAATCCTGCTTTCTGGTTTTATCTTTCATGCATACCTCATGTCTAATCTATTATTTTGAGTTTGGAACACACTTAGATGTCCAAATAAAAAGTGAAAGATAAATGACATGTCATAGGACCATTTTTTATGTTTAGTTCTAACTAGTGTATTCTTAACTGCCTTCATATAAAAAAAAAAGATATGTGTGCTACTGGAATTTGATTGAAGCATGTCTACCTATCCTATTATTTGTATTACCTTTTCTAGATCACAAGTTTGGCCAATAGTCTCACATGAATTGCATATGCTATGTTAGATGTCTTGAAGGTCCTGTCATGACGCTCTCCCTTACCTAGATGCAGAGATACATATTTGTCTTACTTAGGATTAGGTTAGTTGAAAAGGTTAATGTTTATTGAGCTGAAAGAATTGGTTTCTGCCTTTTCTTATACTGTTGATTCTGTGGATATATATCTGCCAATGCCATGTTGACCTCAAGCATATAATCACAATTAACTAGAAGTACTAATAGCTTTGCCTATTTTTTTTGCCCCATCCTTTTTGTCACCAGTTTAGCTGAAGAGAGTTAAGGCAATTTGAATTTGAAAACATGAAGCATATAGGGATAGTTTGAGGATCTGTGTAGTGTATATAGGATACATACCATCTGTTTGCTTGCAATTTCCCTTCCTTCGTGCTTGTTTGGAAACCATGTTGATATATCACAAAGTATATACACTAAACACTAAAGTATACCCAGTATACAAGGTATTCAGACCCTATATATTAAGCGTATATCAGCATGTTTATCTGTATATCACTTGCACCTTACCATATCATGAATGATTTAATGGGCCTAGCCCACTTCTGTGCTTGTTATTGCTTCCTTCACATGACTGTAGTTTTTGGACCTAGTCCATATGTCTTGTCTTCTGCTTATGTCCTCGTTTCCATGTTAAATTGGGCCAAGCCCGCTGTCTGCTTCTTCTTCACTTCGTTGTTGTTACTATTGACATGGGCCGACATATCTTGAATTAATTTTATGTGCCATGGGCTGTTTGTGTGTTTTGATTTTGTTACATATATGTGATTGGATTTGGGTGCTTTCTAACTGGGCTCTTCCTTTTTCCCTTTTTCCTCTTATCTTATTGTGATGAGACGGGCCCCTACTGGGCACATATTTCATTCAGCCAAGGACAACTAAGGCTGGCCAGTGGGCCGGGACGGGCCCACCGGGATCGGGTTTGGCGGGGTCGGGGCGGGGTCGGGGTTGAGAAAAGGGGCGGGGTCGAGTGGGGCGGGCTGGAGGGTCGGGTCGGGCGGGACCATACCATGTCGCCCCGATCCGGTCCGTTGGGTAGAAGTCGGGGCGACGGGGCGGGACGGGTTGGCGGGTTTTTTTTTTTATAATTTTTCACTAAATTAAAAATAATAAATTACTAAGTACTAACAAAGTAACATTAACATATACTTGTCATATTATAGACTTATAGTATTATAATTTATAATATATTTATAAAGTATAAAGTATAAACTATAAACTATAAAGTATAAACTATAAAGTATAAAGTATAAAGTTATAAACTAAATAATTAAACAAAGACAAGAATAGTGTAAAAACATCCCAAAATTTTGTTTTTGTGCCTTTTATATTATTAATTTCATTGAAATATCAAATATACAAGATTCAAAATTACATTGTAGTGTCTTGTTGTTGAAAAAATTGCAAAAGAGTGAAAGACATAGAAAAATTTAAAAATTGCAATGAAATAAATTACCAATTTGAAAATATTTTTCTAATTTCTTTATAATTTCTTGTGGTTCTTGGTTGGAATTGGTATATCTTGATCAAATTGTTCCACGCCGCTACTCATGCCTTGAGATAAAATGTCGTTGTAGTTGTCGCCATCTTCTTCGTTAATCTCACGGTTGATGCGCCTCGCCCGCTCACGTATCCAATCTCGAATAATCGCCATCTCAGTATCTCCGGCTAACGAGTGTCTGTGCTCTCTATTTGAAATCTGCTGAAAAAGCGCTTTCGATCGATGACGCCAATGTTCAAAATATCTCGCCATCATTGAAAGTGTCGAAATGTCTTCTCATTCGCTCAATATTTCAGAAGTCTTCCTTTCTTCATTGATAATCGCTTGGTAAGGTAAATTACCTGAAAACAAAAACATCGAACTCACTAATTTGGTTAGCATGCTACCCGCACATTTTATTTCCGAGGCTTTCAATAGAATTAATATTAGGCCTAGCCACGTAAACCGCTTGTCGTTTTTAGGTTGTGTTGAAGAAGAAGATGATACAAAAGTCGGTTGGTTACTAGCACTTTCTTCTTTGGTAATCCGATATACTTTTGCCTTCATCTTCTACGCTATTCAACACTTCTTCTAGCGTTAGTTCAATAGGTGGTTCAACATTTAAATTTTTGGGAGTTGGAGGTGGTAGTACGTCCATACAGTTATATATATTTTCAATAAGACTTTTACAACCCTCTACTTTAATAGTCGGGTTTAATACAGCACCAATAATATAAATAGGGGGAATAGGAATAAAATATTTTTAATTTCATAAACATTTTTTTAATAGTGCAGATAAGCGGTTTTTCCATATATTCTTTAAGAAGTAAAAATATTATAGCTATATAAAACAACATAGTTGAAATAGTAGGATAATATAAAGTAGAAAATTCTTTTGTTGCTCGTTGAAAATTTTCTAAAAATACAATAAGTTCTCTAATTTTCTCCAATCAGTATCCACAATCATATCATTTGGATTTTGATTATGGGCGTTAAAAAATAAAGTAATAGGTTTTCTATAGTCATAAGCAACAACTAGTTGGTCATATAAAGAATTCCACCTAGTTGGTACTTCTTCGGGAATTTTTCTGTAAGATAGTCCACAATCGTGGCAAGTTTTTTTATATTCTTTTCTTTGTTGAATTCTATTATTTTTAAAAATAAAGTGTATAGCAAATTGTATTTTTTCAAGAATATCTTGAAAAAGTGAAAGACCATCCTTTACAACTAAGTTATAAATATGGCACGACATTTGATATGAAAATGTTTTGGAAAAGACGAGTTAAAACATTTCTTAAAATACTAATAAGCGTAATTGTTAGAAGATGCATTATCTAATGTAATACTCATAACTTTATCGGTTATTCGTAATAATCGATGAATAAATATTTTACAAATAAACTCACCATTATTACTCTTATCTATATATCTATATGCTAAAATACGTTTTGCATAGACCATTTATAATCTATCGATGACGATTCTGCGTTAAATAATCATGGCGTTAGTACTACGACTATATCGAAGTTAAAGCAACTTTGCAATTTAAATTGATATAATGCATAACGTAAATACTGTTGATATTCATGTGCAAATTTAAATACATCTCTTTTAACAACTGATCTAGGAAAATCTTTATAAGCAGGATTATACATATCTATAATATAATGAATAAAACCGGGAGATTCAGGAAATGAAAAAGGCAAACCCTCCACAAAGAACTAATTTTGCTAGTGCTTCCTATCTTTATGTTTATCATATTTAGGGCCTCTGACTCCCGTCATAGGGTTAATTTGACCACTGCACTTTCTCGGGACGGTAGTATGTGAACCTTGTCCGATTGAGAGGACGTTTGTTCACCGATTTTTCAATCATGTATTGGGCGTACGCAAGACTTTGTGTTTTTGCAGCAGTGTCTTCCTAAACCCCCCGTCCACCGTGACTTGTCGATTTTAAAAGAATAAACATTTTTACAAGTTTTACATACACTACTTGATTAGCTACGTCCACTGTCAAAATATTTCCATACAACCGATTTTAATGGTCGTTTCTTGGGACCTGCGTCTCATAGTAGGGGATAGGAGGCATTTCACTAGTGGGTGTATCATCATCTTCATTAGTAGGTGTATCATCAACTAGAGTGTCATCTAAATTAAAATCTTCTTCAATTTCAGGATAATCATTTGTGTCAAGATCATATGGTATTTCAGGAAACATTTCAGATCTATAAAATCATCTTGTCTAGGAATAATGGAACAGAATACTAGAAGAAGTACCCTTGCCCTTGTTACCACCCCTACTAGAAGAAGTCTGACCCTTACCCAACATGCCTCTTAGTCCTTTCATTTTAATTATGCTAATAAATAGTTAAAGATAATGAAATTAAATGTGCTAAATGAAATAAAGACAAAATAATAATTTAATGAGAGCGAATGTACCAAACGCCGACGTAAGTCGACGTGTAATCGAAGGTTGAAAATTGAAACTTTGCTCGATAGATAATCCTCAAGCTAGTTGCCAACTTCTCCCAATTCTCAAATTAATAAATAGATTGAATATGTAGACAATGTTGTATAGAGAATTAGAGATTGATTGAGAGATTAGAGAGTAGAAAGATTTGTGAAAATAATAAGAAGAGGAATGAGGTATTTATAGGGGTTAAAAATAAATATAAAGGGGGTAGGGGGGGTTGGGGGAGGGGGGGAGGCCTAAAATGGCCGTTGTCAATGACGAAAATGTAAAATGGCGTTGGACAATGGTATTTTGTCTGGTCAGCGTCGAGGCGGGATTTGGGGCGGGGTCGGGGCGGGGTCGGGGCGGGATCGGGGCCTGGCGGGGTCGGGCCTGGCGGGACCATACTCGCCCCGCCGTTCGAGCTCCAGATCCTTTTTTTTTTTGGGTGTCGGGGTCGGGTCGGGTCGGGGCCTGGGCGAGTCGGTCGGGGCCGGGGCGGGGTCGGTCGGCCCATCGCGACCAAGGACAACTCCTTCACATACACTGCATATCCAGTCTAGTTGGGCTACGACCCAACATAATATCTTTTTTGATCTAGTCCGGAAAGCTAATATGCATTTGAAGGCCCAGGGTAAAAATAGTCAATTGGTGGGCTTAGGTAGGCACACCAGCCTAAGCTCAACTCTTTTCATTTCTTTTATATGTATGGTATATATGTATGTGTGATAAAAATACTGTATTATTATTGAAACCCCTATTACGGTTAAGACTTAGGATAGACAAATGATACGTATATCGTTTAGTTAAATCACCAAAAAATGATTTTAAAACACTTATTTAAATTTTTAATCGAATAAAAGATGGAATGTTTTGGCACTTTTGAAATCTGAAAAATGAGAAACGGATTTCTAATTTGGATTAAAGTCATTTTAGATATTTGAACTCATGAATTGGACTTTGAAAATTAATCGGACTGAGATAACACAAGAAGGACACAAGTTCAGGCCTGTGTGACAGAATTTAATAAATGGACTGCTGACTTTTGAACTTAATTTGGACCAAAATTGACATCTTCAAAAGCTGATTTTACGGTATAAGCCCAACTAAATGATTTTGGACAAAAAGAACAGTAATATATTTTGGACTTGAGTTTGAGGACTTGGGTTTTGAAATGATGAATATGAATTTGACTTTGGGGAAAGGAATAGAAGAAACTATTTTTCTCTTTTGTCAAAAACTCAAACTTGTCATTTCAAATAAATTATACTTATTTTAAAACCTTGAAAATATTTTCAAAAAGATGCACGTGTAAATTGGACAATGTTGTTGGACTAAAAGTGGAGTTCTACTCAAATTAACATTTAGGTGTTGTTAGTCCGAAAGCAAATTGATCCCCGTGCATGCTATTTTGGCGGAAGCCTAACTCTTTAGTTTTAAAAATTAAAACCTTTGAGTTTCGAATAAATGAAAGACAAGTATCTTTTACGGATATTTTAAACACTTGAAGAAATAAAAATCATTAAAGCATGCTATAGAATTC
The DNA here is from genome assembly GCA_029844215.1 of Przewalskia tangutica. Taxonomy (NCBI): domain Eukaryota; kingdom Viridiplantae; phylum Streptophyta; class Magnoliopsida; order Solanales; family Solanaceae; genus Przewalskia; species Przewalskia tangutica. The sequence goes on from CM056738.1 coordinate 37,647,780, forward strand.
GAAAGTCAATCGTATTCTACGTAATCCTTAATACCGTGTGTCTAACACCTTCCCCGAGGGACCACTAGAATCCTTACCTCGACTCTGGTTTAGATAGTACTTTTCAAATGATTTTGAATAAACCCTTTCACACTGGTTTTCCTAATTTATCAATAAATTAGGTGGCGGTTCTAAAAATATTATCCGACTTAGAGCACCATCCCAAATTCTCACTAGTTTTTATGCCTCCGCATAAAAGCTAACTGTAACAGATTGTGACTCTACTGGGGATATACCTAGGTTCTAACCATAAGGGTTCAAATACAACATGCTATTACATGATATAAATTGCTTAAGTATTTTAATACTCGTGATTATAACTGTCATTCATGCATTCAACTTTCGCCAAATGGCATGCACATACACTTGCATTAGTGCACAAATGTGATTATACAGATTTTGCAATCACCCTCTAGTATAAAACCAAAAACCTTCCTTTGGAACATGTTGAAGATGAGTTGGTTTGGGGTCGTCCAATAGTCGACACCGATTCATCCTGGGTTGTCCGCTCGGGTCCCTAAGTCATTTGTTAAACTACTCTAGTCCAACTAGGATAGAGCGAAGCCAAATCCTTTTGAATTAGCGCATGTTGATCTAGACATGTTTGAGTATCTCAGACCTACCTGGATCTATTTTGCTGACTCCCTCGTGTCTTGATAGTCTATGACCTGATGACACCACATCCAACTACTTGCTATGTGGAAGAATTAATTGTGCCTTATATGATGAACCATTGCTCCTTGGGGAAAAAATAACTATGTTCTATTTTGTAGATGCATACCAATCTAAAGTTCGACATGATTATTGATGCACCCGAGATGCTGAAAATGTGGTGGTCGTGGTTAGATGCCCCACAACAAATAGAAGTAACGAATTGTCTAGGACTCCTACCTTTCCTTATGACCATGAAAGGAAATAGTGACATATTTGATGTCCTTACAGGGACAAGAATTGCTATAGAATTGTATTTAGGTTCGGCAACTTTGAGATAACACTAACCTTAGAAGAGATCCGAGACTGCACAGACAGTGTAGGAACCTGTATGAGGCAAAGGAATAAATCTGACCATAACCTTCTAATACCCTATAAGTCGACACCTAATGAGATCCTTTCGTTCTTGTCCCTAGCTAGAGCCAACTGGATATTCGGCCCGACCGTAGCCTTTAGGGACCTCTATAGCCGATTTGGGTCTAGACAGGGGTACACAGAGCACTCCTTAGAGTTATTCACTGCTTGGGAAGCCACCCGACCCCTAGTCGTTGCTATATGTCAACTAGGTACCATTGTGTTTCCTAAAGACCGTTACCAAGCAATAGACACCCGAGTCATCTTCGTCACTCATGCTATCTTTCATGGCATAAACACTAACAGGGAAACCAAGTAATATGACCTAATCCCAGTCATCATGTCTGACATCTGACGAGCTTTAGGTCAATGCTGAAACCATCATAGGTACTTCCAAGGGTGCAACCTCTTAGTTCAATGGTGGATTATTAAGCACCTCTACAAAATTGAGGTTTTATCATACAGAGACCCCGAGCGTAGGAAAGATAGCCTCAAAGTCACTTTCCTAGGCTCAAATTTTGGGATATAATCCAAAGAGGGATGAGCTCTTATCTTTTCTAGTCTCTGAGAGGACAGTATCCAGTGGAGATATCCTGACTTTATATCCGAGACCATAGTTGTGAGAGGTAGAAACTGTCATTTCCTACTACTTATAGGGATCCAGATAATTCTACCATACGCATATCTTAGGGTCCTAAGATAAATCAGAAGGAAACAAGTCATCCTCGGATAGGGAATATGGGGGAGTATGTGGTTCACTACGAAGGCGACAAGATCAGAGGGTCGTTGACATTATTCGAGAGTGGAATAGTAGAATTAAGTAGGGTCCAGAGACCCTAGCTGATGATCCCCTCCACCCAGGTCATGACAAAGACTATGTTGATTGGTTTTAGAGCACATATGTAAGACACCATTACACCGGGACAAACCGATATTAGTCCATACAGGGTCAAGATTCAAAGGCTGAGATCAAAGCCTTCCATATTCAGAGACAAATGGGTGATCGAGATGACTGATGCTTAGAGAAGATGGAACATGACCGAACTGTCATAGCCAGCTTGACTGATGTTACACCTCGTAATTCTAGGGCATTAAGTTGAGAACGTAATTAAGAAAATAAGATTCGAGTGTTGGAAGAAAAGTATAAATACATCTGCTAATACGGAAATTAGTATACAAAGGATGTGATCCCGGAATAATTTTTGAATACTACAAGTGTGACGATGAGAATTAATACCAGTAGTTGAATTTTCCCAATGGGGTTATGACATTGTGTTGTGTTATAAAGATGTTATCATCGAGAATTAGGACATGAAATTTTCAGGTTTAAATAAGATTGATTATGTGGGAGATTGATTTATTAATTATGGGATTAATTTTAGTGGAAAAGATGATAATAAGTGGACAAAATTGTGGGAACTTGTGCCCCTACACGTCGATCAAGAGGGCATCACCAACAAGCAAAATAATTTTAGCCCACATGCTCCCTTATACCAATGTTTCACTACCCTTAATTCAAATTACCTCTTCACTTATCCCCCCATATCGAAATACCTCCCTCCAAACAGATTTTCCCCCATATTCCTTAGCTAAGGGAATACCAAATTAACTCCCTTCTCCAAGATTAAGTTATTCTACAAATTTCTAAGCAATGGTAAACACCTAAACAGTGGGTCACGGTAACATGTTGGCCGAGAATGGCCCAGAAACTTAAGCTTTGGAGATGAACAATGTTTGGAAGAAAAAAATGTAAGTAAGATGTATTTAAACTCATAAGGAATGCATGCATGTCATTGTAAGTTGAAGAAGTGGTGAAATGGAGCAAAAATGGTGCAGTGGCCGATTTGAGACTGTTTTGGCTAAGTAAGGTAAGATTTCTTCTTCTTAATAAGTAATTGGAGTTAAATGATGTTGTAGTTAAGAGATGAACTTGTGTTAAGAGAAAATAGAAGTAATAAAATCCATGTGGTTGTTGTTGAAATTGTTGTTACCGATTTTGGGGCTGTTTTGTATACATTGGGCTTGATTGTTGTTGTTGTTATCATTGTCACTAATTGCATGTTAAAATTGAAGGAAATCTTGATATTTAAAGTTATAATTGGTTATATGAAAGTGTTGAAATATAAATTGGATTTTAAGGAAGTTATGAGAAGAGTTATGGAATTATGTGTGTGGACCGTGACATTCACGAATTGTTGGGTATTGTGGTGTCGAATTTAGGGGCTGTTTTGTTGAATTATAATACAGGAATTAGAAGCTGTGAACATGCATATACATTGTTGTAATTGCGGATATATGTCTTAAAGGAGTTAAGGTGTAGAAGAGTGTTATGTTGCAAACTATAAGACTTGAACTCTCGTTGTTGCTAGAAGTATGGACTGTTTTTAAAGGTTGTTTTAATATGGATTAAGGGGCTGGATTAACATGAGAAATAGGTGTATTAATCACCTTGGTTGTTATGGTTATTGTAGTCCATGAATGTAAAGAGAAAGAATGTATAACAATGATGTATATAGAAGTATATGGGACTGATTTGGTTATGACCTTGAGAAGTGTCTTATTATTGATGTTGTTGACCTTGTTTATGAGTTGTGGATGTGTGTATAAGTAGGGGAAGTGCTGTCCAATTTTATATAAAAAGAGAGTCGTCATTCGATACATATAAAGTATACTAGTAATCATAGAGTTGACGGACATGTTATTATTATTATAGGTTGAAGTGTTAATTGAGACGTATTCTAAATATTGAGTTGGTTAGTTCGACTATAAGGTATGTGAAACTATCCTTTCTTCTTTTGGCATGATTTATATAAAATGAGTGTACGACGGACGTACATAAATCCATTGAATCCTAATTCCTAATGATACTTGATATGATAGTTGTCTTTGATTTTACAAGTGATAGTTTATTTTATTTATTCCATTGAGAGTCAAATGATAGTTTATTTTATTTATTCCATTGATAGTCAAATGATGATTTAATTGGCATATGGTTATTCATAATATTCTATTCGTGCTGATGTGATTATATTATTTCACCGAGTCCCAGAATAGGCCGGGTATGATATATGTGGACAGGCATCCACGGATATGATTATTTCACCGAGTCCCATGATGGGCCGGGTACGGTATTTGCACAGTGGACAGGTATCCACAGATATATATGTGGACAGGCATCCACAAATATGCCTTCATTCACCGAGTCCCATAATGGGCCGGGTACGATATATGTGGACAGGTATCCACGAATATGGTATATTATATGGACATATATGACTCTCATTTCATAAGGCACAAGTGCATTGGTATCTTTGATTATTATACTTGTCTCTTGTTATCTTTTGGCCAGTTATGGTCTTCTTTCTGATTTGTGTTTTATATACTCGATGCATTTTTCAGATCGACCCTCTTTCTTGAAGTGCGTTTCATGCCATGATGCAGTGTACTTAGTTTGGTGATCCTCTAGCTTAGGATTTCCGCTCAGCTATTTGGAGAGCTCAATTGTTCTGTAGCTTAGTCATTTTAGTACAACTCCTTACTATAGACTTATACATATTCAGGGGTACGGCGGAGCCCTGTCCCGCCATCTTTCACTATTATACTCTTAGAGGTCTGTAGTCATGTGTGGGTTGGACATGTACGGGTTATAGACGTGTTTTGGTCAGCTAGACTGTTGTGATTCGTTTTGGATATTTCCGTGTATAGTGGCAGCCTTGTCGGCTTGCCTATTTTGTTATGATTGACTAGTTGTGACTCCTCAGGAGACAGGTTCATTTTGATATATAGCGTTATGAGTCAGCATCTTACTTTTATAAGATTTTTACATTGTCCTTGGTATCTGTCTGATTATATTTAACAGATTCGTATAGGGGTGTCCAATTAGGGCACCGGGTCGCGGCCCATCGGGTTGGGTCGTGACAAGAGTGGTATCAGAGCAGTTCGTCCTCGAAATGTCTACAGGCCGTGTCTAGTAGAGTCTTGCGTATGGGTATGTTGTGCACCATACTTATACGCAGGAGGTTGTCGGATATTTAGGATGTCATCTTTTCTTCTTACTCTAAGATCGTGTGATAGAGCTATGTTATTAGGATAATTCCTCTCTAACGAATTATTGTGTTTCCAGCTATGCCTCCGAAGAAGGCGACAAGCGCGAAGGAAAGGAAAATCGATGGCGAGCTACTAGTCAGATCCGGAGAGTTACTAGGGATCATGCCCAGTCTATGCCTGAGATTGTAATCCAGTCGGCGAGCTCTGCTACATCGTCACCTCCAGATGAGCTTAGAGCAACATCGACTCCAGTTCAGAGGGAGACATCACCGCCAGCTCCCGAGGCCCCAACACCTGCGCCTCCAGCTCCTCAGCCAGGGACGGAGGATAGTGCCATGAGAGATGCAGTTCAGCTGCTGACCAGATTAGTGGCAGGGCAGACCCGCAGACAGGGACTAGGAGTTGACCATATAGCTGATAGTTTGAGGATTCATGACTTCCTAAGTTGTAATACTACAGTGTTTTCGGGTCAAAGCCCGAGGATGATCCGCAGGAGTTTATTCGACAGATGCATCGTACATTGAGGATCATCAAGGCTTCCGAGACGGAGTTTGTTGAGTTGGCTTCATATCGATTGCGGGATATAGCTACTAATTGGTATGAGTCCTGGGAGTTATCTAGGGGCGAGGGTGCTCCTCCAGCAGTATGGTATGAGTTTACAGAGGCCTTCCTTGGCCACTTCCTGCCTCCAGAGATGAGGAGAGCTAGAGTTGATAGAGTCTTACATTTGAGGCAGAATGACAGGAGCATTCGAGAGTATAGTCTTGAGTTTGATTCATTGGCTAGATATGCGCCTACTATTGTAGCTGAGATGGCAGATAGAGTACACCATTATGTGATGGGACTAGATCACTATTTCACTGATGGTTGTATAGCAGTGGCTCTTCAGCCAAGTATGGATATTGCTCGGATACAGGCATATGCACAGGGGGTAGAGGACCGACACAGAGGACGTCAGCCTGATAGGGATCATGACATAGGCTAGCATAAGAGGGCTAGGTCGGTTGGATATACTGGTGAGTTTCGAGGCAGGCAGCCTCAGCAGCATATTAGATATTTTTCCCAGCCAGCATAGAGTGCACTCCCATAGTCCACAGGCAGGAGATTTGACCGCACATGGTATTCATGAGCTGGTCAGAGCTCCAGGGCTTCAGGTTCACAGATGAACAGGGGTTCTAGTTAGTCGAGGCCACCTTTGCCTCGGTGTTCTTAGTGTGGTAGGTCCCATTTTGGGGAATGTCGTTTTAATACAGGTGCTTATTTTTCTTGCGGTCGTCAAGGCCATGTGATGAGAGAATGTCCTTATAGAGGTGGTACAAGTGGTATGGCTTAGCCTACCAGATCGGTTGTTGGTTCATCTTCCTCTATAGCTATGCGCCCCGCGGGGCAGGGTATTCATATGCCAGCAGGCCGTGGCAGAGTTTCCAGTTCTAGCGGTCCCTCGAACCGTATATATGCTTTGGCTAGTAGGCAGGATCAGGAGGCGTCACCAAATGTGGTTACATGTATATTATCAATCTTTTTCTGAGATGTATATGCATTGATAGATCTAGGTTCCACCTTATCATATATATCTCCCTTTGTTGCTAGTAGAATCGGAATAGAATCCGAGTCGATAGAACCATTTGAGGTAGCTACACCGGTAGTAGATTCTGTCATAGCTAAGCGAATATATAAAAATTGTTCGGTGGTTATATATAGTCGTCGTACTGATCAGTGTATTTTATATATATTTTTTGAGTCGTTTTTAGTGAGTCTTTTGTCCCTTTTTATACAAATACGTGTCATCTTAGGATAGATTTTCTTTCTTTTGAGTCAAATTGGTTAAAGTGGCTCAATGGCGGAAAAGGAGCGAAAAGAGGGCAAAAACGGAGGTTCCAGAGCTCGAAATGTGAGAAAGTGGCGAATCGAGCCTGACAGCCACGTAGCCGCGCACTCGAGCTGATAGGGCGAGCGCCCAGCGCCTAATGTTCAGAAGCTTGCAGAATTTCCAGTGCCGCGGCGCCTCTAGACAATGAGTTGCGCCTAATCATCGTGAAGAGTTGCAGAACTTAGCGCCATGGCTGATGCGAACATGGCGTAGCGGGAAAAATCGTAATCTGAGCGAATAATGGGCGGGCACGAAGGAAAACCTCAGACCTACGTTTTGAAACTATAAAAAGAAAACCCTAGGTCAGAATTAAGGGTTCCCTTCTTGCCAATTCACAACACATCTTGGAGTTCAAGATTGGAGACCATTCTTTAGTAATTTATTTTCTTTCTTTTACTTTATTTTCAGTTTTATGTTGGATATTGAATTAGTTCTTGTCATGTCTATGGCTAGAAACTAATTCTAATATAGGGCTTTCCATGTCAATTCACTTGAACCTTATTTTATGAATTAATGCATGTTTATGGTTGTTCTTCTTATTGTTGAGATTTATCCAATAGATGATTTGATTGCTTGGTAATTACTTGATCATTAATTATCATTACTTATATGATTTCTAACCGAAATCCGAAAGGGGAGGTTGTGACTATGCTGTAGTTGGATAGACATAGGTCGAATTGAGGATGAAAATACCTCAATTACTTGTGTAGCATTAATAGGGTTTTTGTTCTTAATCCTCCTCTAGAGTCAACCTTATCACTGAAAGGTAGAAAGGTGTTGTACTGGGGTTGAGTGTTTATATAGCCTTAACGGGAATATAAAACAGATTAGTAAACCTGATATCTCCAATAGAAGAAGAACCATAATTAATTGCATTAATAAGTAATATAAGCGGATAGTTGAGGAGATTTGGAAGCCCTATTTCCATCATTACTGAAGTAAACAACATAGTTTAATTAGCTTTCATAATTAGATTCTTAAACAACAAATCAATATTCGGTCACCAAATAGATAACAAAGAGTAGAAATTGGTAATTGAACACTAATCCCTAAGGACGATAACTCGGTCTTCAAAGACTATATTACTTGACTCGATAACGTGCACTTGCGTTAAAGTGTGTGCATTAAATCGCGCATCAAGTTTTTGGCGCCGTTGCCGGGGATTGGCGTAGTTCAATATCAAATTTATTTATTCTTAATTTCTAATTTGGTTTTTATTTCTGTTATTTATTTATTGTTTTTATTTTTATTTTTGTGAAAATCAGTGTGTCGTGATCCGTCTGTTTGTTTTTGATCTGTTTCAGGCACTCAGTTTATGCGAAGGAGAAGATGAGCAGACACTCTTGTTCCCTTTAATCCAGAGATTGAGAAAACTTGTAAACATAACAGAAGGAACCAGCGAATTTCAGCCTTAATTGAGATGGAAGACGCACAAAACAATAATGAGATGAATGAGGGGTTAGGCGATCATCAGCCTAACCAAAGAATGCCTCGGAGAGTGCCAATGGATGTAGAGGAGAGAGTTCAGGTCCAAGCGGAGAGAAGCTTGGGGGATTACATGCTGCCGAGGGTGAACGGAGCACAAACTTGTATTAGGCTCCCTACAATAGGAGCAAATAACTTTGAGATAAAAGCTGCAATTCTAAGCATGGTGCAGAATACGGTGCAGTTTGGAGGGTTGCCGTCGGAGGATCCTCACATGCATATAGCTAATTTCTTGGAGCTGTGTGCAACCTTCAGATATAATGGCGTTACTGATGACGCCGTCAGATTGAGGCTCTTTCCCTTCTCACTCAGGAATAGAGCAAAAGTGTGGTTGAATTCTTTGCCAGCAGATTCAATATTTACATGGCAAGAGTTGGCACAGAAATTTTTAGCAAAGTTCTTCCCACCATGCAAAGCAGCAAAGTTGAGAGGAGAGTTGAATAATTTTTATCAAGCCGATGGAGAGTCATTATACGAAGCTTGGGAAAGATTCAAGGACTTTCAAAGTAAGTGCCCACACCACAGTATTGAGTTGTGGAATTTGGTCCACATCTTCTATAATGAAATTTGGCGGAACGACTGAACAATTATTGATCGCAGGCAGTGAAACCTTTATGAGGAAAACAACCCATGAGGCTCACGACTTATTGGAGGACATGGCCACCAATAACCATGTCACAGAGGATAGACAAGTGAGTGGTAGAAGAACAGTGGCAGTTCATGAGATTGATGTCATCACTGCCCTGAATGCCCAAGTTGCCCTTTTGACCAAGCAGCTGCAACAACATACAGTATCTGTAAATGCAGTGCAAATGCCAATGAGCTGTGAAATGTGTGGTGGTCCACATACCTTCGATAGATGCCCATCAGCTAATCCTAACAACATGCCTATCGAGCAAGCAGAGTGCCAAGCTGTAGGGAACTATCAGAGGCTCCAGAACAACCCATACTCAAACACCTACAATCCAGGGTGGAGGAATCACCCAAATTTCTCATGGAGAGGTGAGCAGGGGCAGCAGAATCAGTTTAGAGGCCAGTACCAACATCAGCATCCATTCACTCAGGTCTCATCTTCACAGCAATTCAGCGGCCCTGTCCAACCAGAAAAGTCAGACGAGCTGAGAGCAGCTTTGTTAACACTCACCAATTCCCAGACCCAGTTCATGGCAGAGACTAGATCCTCGCTCAGGAACTTGGAAACACAGGTGGGGCAACTAGCAAAGCTATCAAACAACAGGCCACATGGTACACTGCCAAGCAACACAAAGATAAATCCTAGAGAACAATGCGAGCGATGCGGCTAAGGAGTGGCAAGCGGTTGGGCGGCGTGCACCTCGGTATTAGTTGAACAGAGGGTAGAAATAGAGAGAGAGAAGGTGGGTGAAGCTCGCCCAGTATTAGAGAAAGCTCCAGAGAAGGAGTATACAGAGAAGATTCTGTTCCCACAAAGATTGCAGAGGAAGGTAGTTGATAAACAATTCTCCAAGTTTTTGGAGACGTTCAGAAAGTTACATACCAACATACCCTTCATCGAGGCGTTGGAGCAAATGCCTTCTTATTTCAAATTCATAAAGGAAATTTTGGGGAAGAAGAAGAAACTAACAGAGTATGAGATGGTAGAACTGACTGAGGAGTGCAGTGCTATCCTGCAGAAGAAGTTTCCCCCTAAACTAAAAGACCCAGGGAGCTTTACATTGCCTTGCAAAGTTGGCAAGGTGACATGCAATAGGGCCCTTTGTGATCTAGTGGCAAGTATAAATTTGATGCCTTTGTCGGTGTTTAAACGGTTGGAATTAGGTGAAGAAAAATCAACCACGGTGAGCTTGCAACTAGCTGATAGAACGGTGGTGCACCCAAGGGGGAAGATTGAGGATGTGCTTGTTAAAGTAGGAAAATTCTTTTTTCCTGCGGATTTCCTCATTCTTGACATGGAGGAGGATGCAAATATCCCCATCATATTGGGGAGACCATTCTTGGCAACAGGGAGAGCCCTGATTGATGTAGAGAAGGGAGAGCTTACACTGAGGGTAGAAAGTGAAGAAATAGTGTTTAAAGTGTTTAAACACGTTATTGAGCCACCGGTCATGAGCAGGTGCTTTGCAATCAGCACCATCAGAACCTCCTGTGAACCAGTGCAAGCCAAAACAAGGGAGATAGGCCCACCAAAGCAAGTACGTGATCTTTGAACCTCCAAAGCGGTATGTACCACTTCGAACCTTGAAAATAACTATAAGAAGAAAAGCAGAAGAAGAAAAAGGAGGATGTTGAAAAAATGGATTGGTTGTGGGGTTAATCTACCCCACACCTCTTGATCTAACGAACTTGCGTCCGGCTAAAAGACGTTAAAGACAACGCTACTTGGGAGGCAACCCAAGGTATTTTGATTTATTTTACTTTAATATAGTTAGTTTTTACTAAGAATAGTCTCACGGAGGTATTGTTAGTATTGTGTTGACAAGTGCAGGCTAACAATTTGGAGGGCGAAAACTGAAGATAAGCAAAGGGATTTCCAGAAAATCGGTTTAGCATGGCTAAAGCGCGAAGTTTTAGCGCTGGCGCCAGAGCGAGGCGACGCCAAAAGTCCGTAAAAATCTGAAGTTTGGCGCCTTCCATTTCTGAGGACGCGCGGGAAGTCGAGGCCTTGATAAATTAGCCGCGCGGCTGATTCTGAACGCGGCAGGCGAAATCCAGAAAATAAAAGACGCCCCAAATCTGATTTTTCCCCAATTCCAAATCAAAACCTAAACCCTCTTCTCCACAAAACCCACAAAAATCCACACTTTACCTAAAAATCTTCCATAAACCAAACCCAAACACAACCAAAGCACTTAAATTCCCTAAACCCTTAACCATCTTAACCAACAAAACTTCATCCCATTGCCTCAAATCACCATTAGAAGCAAGAAAACCTTGAAGAACACCGTAAAAAGGTAATCTTTATCTTTTCTTGAAAGCTTTACTGTAGTCAGATGAGGTAGTAGATTGGAGGAGTGTTGTATCAGTGAAGTTGTTGGGGTGTTGAAATTAGTTGTGAAATTTTGAGGAAGAGTATACAAGGTGAGTGTGGGTATTGTGCAGAAGCTTCTTAAGTGAAGTTTGGGGGTGATAGGTGTTGTAGTTGCTAGTTGTTGGGTGATAGTGTTGGGTAACATTTGTGATACTAAGGAAACGCTGCAAAAAGTGATCTAAACATGTCTGCCAGAAAGAGAAGAGCCTCCACATCCACCTCAGCCCCTCAATATGATGATACTAGGTTTGTTAGCCAACGAGCTCATGAAAGATACAAAAAGCTTAGTACTAGGCCCTTAATCCCTGAAAGAGGAATGGATTATCAAAGGGATTCGCTTGGGGAGGGGGATGTCTATGAGCCCATTCGGGCGATGATTGAGATGATGGGGTGGAGAAGATTTGTTAACCCGGAAAAGATAGCACCACTGAACACAGTGATGGTACGAGAATTCTATGCTAATTTTCCGGAGAAGGTGGACGACAAATGCTTTGTGAGGGGAAGATATGTGCCTGTGACGGCAGAAGGGGTAAATGTGTTATTGAAAACAGTTGATGTTGAAGGAGGAGATGATGATTGGAGCTATTTTAGAACATGGTCTAGAAACGCCAATAACATCGACTGGAATGCCGTCGCAAGAATAGTGAGCTACCCTGGGGCTGCATTTGATATTGCCAGAAATGGGTCAAGAAGATTGAGCATGTGTCGATTACAAGACGGCGAGGTTGGTTGTATTTAAATCGATGCCGTATGATTCCATCAACGCACTTTACCAGAGTGCCAGAAGACAGAATCAAATTGATATATGGAATTATGTCGGGAAAGACGATTGATGTTGGGAAAGAGATAATGCAAAATATTGGAGAGACCAGCCGGTTGGTAACAACAGGTGGGTTGGGACATGGCTCACTTATTACATATTTATGCTCCATAAATGGGGTCCCAACCCTACTCACTGATACTTATGAGAAAAACCAACTGCATGTGTCATATGGGATAGTGCACTCCTTGCACCAAGTCCCCAGCGGCGGCGAAGAAGACCACCAGCGCCACTAGGCGTGATAGCGGCTGCCATGGACGAAGATGAGCCTGAGATAGAGGCTCAATATGAGGCAGGAAGCAGCCATCAGTCACCCACAGAATCAGAACCTCCAGTGCCTATGATGGAGCAGTTGCTCCAGAACCAGAGTAGGATGTTGCAGAATTTTGACACGGTGATACAAGGACAACAAGAAATGAGGCAGAGAATTGACGAGATGAGTTCCTTGTTCAACCAGTGGTCAATGCACTATCTACCGCCACCGCCACCGCCACCATTTTAAACCAAGTTTGTAAGTGTCATGTTTCTTTTATTTTCTTTGAGTCTTGCACACATTGGGGACAATGTGTGATTTAAGTTTGGGGGGGGGGGGGGGGGGTTTATGTGTGTCTTATTGTTGTAGTATTTTTTAGTCTTTTTGAATTGTTTTTGTGTATTTTTGAGTCATAAATTTTTTTCTTTTTGAGTCATAATTGTCTGTCAAAGATCATGCATGCTGTAGTTACTAGAAACACCTAGTAAATCAAGGTTGAATAATGTAATGGAATTAGAAGCAACCATCTAAACACTTAGGTTAGATATGCCAAAAACTCATGAAATCTGTCTATTTGGAGTTTCTACTTGAACTGTGCTTTGTAAATGATTAAAACCTATGTGTTATGATTGCTTGCTATTTGAGGTGAAATAGTTAGGATATGCATGTTAGGGAGATGACTCAGGCAATTATTTGTTAGCCAATTTTTACCACTCTTTTCTATCCCTGACATTAAAAATATCCCTAGTCAGCCCCGTTGAGCCTAAACATGAAACTTTTTCTTTGACACCCTATATTCCCACACTTGTGTCATAAGTAAAAATGTGAAATAGTTGGAATAGAATGTGTTAAAAAAGAGACAAAAAGAGTGAACAAGTTTGATGCACTTTGATAAAAAGTAATAAGAAATAGGCAAAAGCCTAAGTTTGGGGGTGCCTGTGATTTATAATACACTTCACTCTCTCAAAACAAAAGAGGGGAAAGATAGATATGAAGTGAAGAAAGGAAATCAAAAGAAAAGGGAAAAATTGAAAAGCTAAAGAGCTTACGGTACACAAAATGAGCCTAAATGTCTGTTTTTACCTACCCATGCCTAAGCCTACATTACAACCCTGAAAAGTCCTGAAGATCTCTTAGATGCATATCCATGATTAGTGGATAATAGCAAGTAAACATGCCATAGGATTTTGAAATTGACATGCATAATTCAGTAGTCTTACTTCCATTAAGCATGATTAAAATGAGTTTGCGAAATATCTAGCTTAATGTGTTTAGAATGCTGAAATTTCATGCTATATGTTCCTGCATATTATTCTGCTAACCTTCATGTTTTTCTAAATAACACCAATGCAGCAAAGTGATCAATGTCATTGAGTCTTTCTGTTTTCTTTTTCTTTGTGTCTTTATTTCTTTCTTTTGATCTTTGCTCGAGGGCGAGCAAAGGTTAAGTTTGGGGGTATTTGATCAGTGTATTTTATATACACTTTTTGAGTCATTTTTAGTGAGTCTTTTGTCCCTTTTTGTACAAATACGAGTCGTCTTAGGATAGATTTTCTTTCTTTTGAGTCAAATTGGTTAAAGTGGCTCAATGGCCGAAAAGGAGCGAAAAGAGGGCAAAAACGGAGGTTCCAGAGCTCGAAATGCGAGAAAGTGGCGAACCAGGACAGACATAGGCCAGCGCCGCGGCGCCTCCAGCCAGCAGGGCTAGGCGCCCCAGCGCCTAATGTTCAGAAGCTTGCAGAAGTTCCAGCGTCGCGGCGCCTGCAAAGCGAGTTGCGGCGCCGACGCTAATCATCGAGTTGCAGAACTTAGGCGCGCTGATGCGCGAACTGGCGCCGACGCGGGAAAAATTAGAAATCTGAACGAATAATGGGCCAGGCCTGAAGGAAAACCCTGCACCTACGTTTTGAAACTATAAAAAGAAAACCCTAGGTCAGAATTAAGGGTTCCCTTCTTGCCAATTCACAACACATCTTGGAGTTCAAGATTGGAGACCATTCTTTAGTAATTTCTTTTCTTTCTTTTACTTTATTTTCAGTTTTATGTTGGATATTGAATTAGTTCTTGTCATGTCTATGGCTAGGAACTAATTCTAATATAAGGTTTTTCATGTCAATTCACTTGAACCTTATTTTATGAATTAATGCATATTTATGGTTGTTCTTCTTATTATTGAGATTTATCCAATAGATGATTTGATTGCTTGGTAATTACTTGATCATTAATTATCATTACTTATATGATTTCTAACCGAAATTCGAAAGGGGAGGTTATGACTATGCTGTAGTTGGATAGACATAGGTCGAATTGGGGATGAAAATACCTCAATTACTTGTGTAGCATTAATAGGGTTTTTGTTCTTAATCCTCCTCTAGAGTCAACCTTATCACCGAAAGGTAGAAAGGTGTTGTACTGGGGTTGAGTGTTTATATAGCCTTAACGGGAATATAAAACAGATTAGTAAACCTGCTATCTCCAATAGAAGAAGAACCATAATTAATTGCATTAATAAGTAATATAATCGGATAGTTGAGGAGATTTGGAAGCCCTATTTCCATCATTACTGAAGTAAACAACACAGTTTAATTAGCTTTCATAATTAGATTCTTAAACAACAAATCAATATTCGGTCACCAAATAGATAACAAAGAGTAGAAATTGGTAATTGAACACTAATCCCTGAGGACGATAACTCGGTCTTCAAAGACTATATTACTTGACTCGACAACGTGCACTTGCGTTAAAGTGTGTGCATTAAATCGCGCATCACGTACCATAGCAGATTTGATAGAGTTAGACATGACTGAATTTGATGTTATTATGGGTATGGATTGGTTGACTTCTTATTATGCTAACGTCGATTGTAGAGAAAAGATGGTTCGATTTCAGTTTCAAGGCGAACCAATTATAGAGTGGAAAGGGAATACATCATCGCCGATGGGTAAGTTTATTTCATACCTCAAGGCAAGGAAGATGGTTAGAAAATGTTATATTTATCATTTGGTTCGAGTGCATGATATGAAAGTAGAGGTACCGACTCTTCGGTCAATTCCGGTAGTTAATGAATTTCCAGGTGTATTCCCAGATGACCTTCCAAGTCTTTCTCCAGAACGGGAGATAGAGTTCAGTATAGATGTTCTACCAGATACCCGAACCATATCTATTCCTTCTTATAGAATGGCACCTGCAGAGCTGAAGGAGTTAAAGGAGCAACTGAGGGACTTGTTGAAAAAAGGCTTCATCAGGCCTAGTACATCACCTTGGGGAGCACCGGTATTATTTGTGAGGAAGAAAGACGGATCGCTGCGGATGTGTATTGATTATAGGCAGCTGAATAAGGTAACAATAAAGAACAGGTATCCCCTCCCCAGGATTGATGATTTATTTGACCAGTTGTAGGGTGCTAGGTGTTTTTCGAAGATAGACTTGCGGTCAGGTTATCATCAGGTGCGGGTAAAGGAGACAGATATTCCGAAGACATCATTCAGGACCCGATACAGACATTATGAGTTTAAAGTGATGTTTTTTGGGCTGACCAATGCTCCAGCAGTATTTATGGATTTGATAAACCAAGTGTTCAAGCCATTCCTATATATGTTCGTTATTGTATTCATTGATGATATTTTTGTTTATTCACATTCAGAAGAGGAGCATGCAGACCATTTAAGGACGGTACTTAGGGTACTCCAGCACCAGAAGTTGTATGCCGAATTTTCTAAGTGCGAATTTTGGTTGACTTCAGTAGCATTCTTGGGGCATATTATCGGAGCGGATGGTATTCGGGTAGATACACAGAATATTAAGGCGGTAAAGACTTGGCCCAGAAATACGACCCCTACTGAGGTACGTAGTTTTCTGGGGCTAGCAGGATACTTTAGGAGATTCGTGGAAAAGTTTGCCTCGATTTCAGTGCCTTTAACAAGGATAACTCAGAAGACAGCTAAGTTTCAATGGACGGATGCTTGTGAGCAAAGCTTCCAGTTGTTGAAAGACAAGTTGACTACGGCTCCAGTTCTAACTCTTCCTGAGGGACCAAATGGTTATGTTATTTATTGTGATGCTTCAGGTATTGGACTAGGTTGTGTGTCGATGCAACATGGCAGGGTTATAGCTTCTGCCTCCCGACAGCTCAGGAAGCACGAGAAGAATTATCCTACTCATGATTTGGAGTTAGAGGAAGTGATTCATGCTTTGAAGATATGAAGACATTATTTATATGGTGTTCATGTTGATATTTATACGGATCACAAGAGTCTCCAATATATCTTTAAGCAGAAGGAGCTGAATTTATGACAGAGACGGTGGCTAGATGTTACACCCCGTAGTTCAGGTCATGCTTAGGGGGACATACGAAAGGAATTAAGTTTTAAAATTTTAGAATGATGGGTTGACGGAATGTTTCAGACGGGTTGTTAGTCAACATTGATGAGGTTTATGTCTGGTTACATTGAGAGTTCCTAGGTGTTTCAAAGGCCTAGTACGTAGTTCGTTGAGTCTAGTTTCCAACGCAACCAACCGTTCGTCAATAGGACATCGGAGTAGAAAGTTATGGGAGTTACAAGTTCAGTGCGCAGTCGAGCAGTAAAGCAACATCGGTCAGGGGCCACAGCGCCGCGGCGCCGGATGCAGGGCCGCGACGCCGGTTAAACTGAGAAAACGCTGAAGATGCAGCGCCGCGGCGCCGTACAGCAGGGCCGCGGCGCCGGAAGTGCCGAGACTTTGCGGGGGTTTCAGCGCCGCGGCGCCGAGGCGGAGTTTTTGGCAGAAAACTGAGGAAAATCGGATATTTTCTTTTAAAAAGGCCATGGGAGGGTGACAAGTGTCCCCCCCCCCATCTGATTTTTTTGCATGTCCTATTTATTGACCAAGTCTTGAAGACTTGGTCATTCTTCAAAGCTCTTTCTTCTCTCTAAATAAAGCTCTTCCCTCTCTCTAAAATTCCTCTCTCTTCTCTCTAGAAATTCAAGAAGAAACCTAAACCTAGAGAAATTCTGAAAAAAAGTGGCAAGGAGGAAACATGTTGACAAGCTTGTAGGAGGATTGTGGAAAGAAGACAAGTGGTTTTTGTTGGACTAATTTGGGGTAAGCTCTAAGGTAACAATTCTTTCTCTTTTACTAGTAAATTGGATTGCATGTGTGGAAGAAAGGACTTATAGTTGTCAATATTGCCTTTAGATGTATTGCATGTAGAAATTGGATAAGAATTTGGATTAAAAAGGAATTGGATAAGAAATTATGTTGTTATACCTCAAAAATTGCCAAATTGGACGTTGTAATTTGTATTAGTTGTTGTATATTGTGGGGCAGAATTTTACATGTCCAAGATTGGGCGTGTAATCCCCTTGGTATTGTTGGATTGTTGAGCCTTAAAAGTGGCGTTTGGATAGTGAATTCGAGCATTGAAAAGGTGGAAAAGTATGTAGAAACAAAGGAAGTGCTGCCCAATTTTCCGTAGAATAAAGAACTTTATGCTTAGAATATTCGACGAAGAAGTCTAGACGTTAATAGACGTATTTGATTATTATAGGTTGATACTCTACGCGCGGCATATTCGACTTGGCAAGTGGATTTAGCCGAGGAGGTATGTGATTCATCCTATTCTCTTGAGCATGATTATTTGTGAAATATATAGTGCGGTAGACGCACGTGTGTTAAAGGAGTTGATTTACTTTTTGTGCCCTTGACTTAATATGACGTGTAAAGGACTTGATTGTGTTGAAAAGTGGTAAAACCTTATTCGTTAGTAATGGGTACTTGGTTGTTAAAGAATAAGCCCTCTCGGTCTCATAAATGCTTATAGTGGTATTTGGTTGGTTTTAAACATAAAGTGTTATAATAGCTTTATGGGAAGTTAGTTATAACGACTTTATGAAAACGAAAGAATGGTTTTATTATTGGCTTTAAAATGGTAACTTGGCATTTGTTTTAAAAAGATATGAGACTTGATTGTTCCCCGTTGTGGGATTTTGTTTAAAAGTAAGAGGCTTGAGAATTTGAAGTTTTGAAACTTATACTAGTCGAGAAGTGATTTGATATAGAAAAAGAATGCATGGCATTGTCTTGTTTTGGATTAAAAAGGAAGTATGAGAATTGTTTTGGTTTACTTCAAATAATAGTTACTCTATTTTGATACCATGGGTGTTAGTAGCATGTGAATTTTGTGAAAAAGAAATGGACTTTTTAAAGAAATAAAGTAAGTAGTACCTTTGGGTTAAAACCCGAATTTTTGGCAAAGAATGGAAGTACCTTGAGTGTGAATAACTTGCCTATGTTTGCTTGTGATAGTCTTGGTGTACAAGTATGGTATCCTTATGTTACCGCGCCTCTCGATGGAGGGTCGATCATGTTATTATCGATCATGTTGGACATACTGACACGTTAGGTGGCCCACGGGTATGCTTCCACGGTGAGTGTTATTTTGTTATCTTCTTGGATATACTGACACGTTGGGTGGCCCACGGGTATGCTTCCACGGTGAGTATTATCTTGTTATCTTCTTGGACATACTGACACGTTGGGTGGCCCACGGGTATGCTTCCACGGTGAGTGTTATCTTGTTATCTTCTTGGACATACTGACACGTTGGGTGGCCCACGGGTATGCTTCCACGGTGAGTGTTATCTTGTTAATTCTTTTGGGCATACTGACACGTTGGATGGTCCACGGGTATGCGCCCATTAGAATGGTTCCATGACCATGCTTATACCGAGGTAAGATGCCGGGGCATGCGGCCATTGTGCGGGTTAAATTCCCGGGTTATATTTGAGTGATGACGTTACGGGCGTGAGACCCTGACATGACTGCTAATATATATTGTGTACTGTAGTTTGGTTATCACACATGTCTCCTGTTTTATATAGACTATTATGATTTCATTTACAGTAATTTCAGTTTCACATACTTGGTACCTGTTGTACTGACCTCCTTCGGGGGGCTGCGTTCATGCCGCAGGTTGAGGTACATAGCTTGCTGATCCGCACTCTTAGGATCACTGTTCAGTTCTCGGGAAGCTCCATTTCTCCGGAGGTTTTGTCTTTTGGTACGGTTCCCTGAAGTTGTAGACTTTTGTACATTCAGTGGTATGACGGGGCCCTGTCCCGTCATAGTGGTTACACATTCTTAGAGGTCTGTAGTCCTGTTATAAATTGGGTTGTAAAGGATGTAATTGTTCAGTGTTTGGTTGTATTCATATTTACGGAAAGGTAGCCATTTTGGGTTAGCCTGTTTCATGTGTTATATTGTTTCTTGTTGGTGAGTTTATTTCCGCTGGTTTTCTCTGATGTTGTATCACAAGGGTGCACGGGGTAAGGCACCAGTCACGGGTCCGAGGTCGAAGTGGTATCAGAGCAGTTAATCCTCGGAAAGGGTCTACAGGCCGTATCTAGTAGAGTCTTGATTATCGGTGTGTTGTACACCACATCTATAATAAGGAGGCTATAGGATATTTAGGATTGGTTTCCATTCTTTCACTCTAAGATCGTGCAATAGAGCTGTGTTATAGGTTGAACTCCCTCTGACGTATTTTTATGTATCAGTTATGCCTCCACGCAAGGCAACCGCGACCGAGAAGGAAAGGCAATGAGGAGCCGCTAGTAGACGCAGAGGGTTACGAGGCACAGCACCGCCTTTACCGAGGTGATGTTTCGGACGGCGAGTTCCACAACGCCGCCCACCGAAGTTCGGAGCAGCGGCGGCATCGAGACCGCGCAGACTGAGCCTCCAGTTATATAGCCTGGAGCGGAGGAGATGGGTTACAAGGAGATGGCCCAGTTATTAACCAGGATCGTGGCGAGAATGAGGACAGACGAGAGACAGCGGTTCCGGTTGTACCCGTAGTTCACCCTAGATCAGATAGTGTGAGACTTAGGGACTTTTTGAGTTGCAGCCCACCAGAGTTCTATGGGTCGAGGACTGAGGATGATCCTCAGGAGTTTATCCGACAGTTACAGTGGATCATGAGAGTGATCAAGGCCTCGGAGACAAAATCGGTAGCTTTGGGTTCACATCGGCTGCGTGATACCGCAGCTGCTGATCGTTTGATTCACGGAACCGCCCCGGGAGCATGCGCTTCCGCTTGGGGACGAGTTCTCGAGGCGCTTAGCCATTTCTTGCCTCTCGCAGATGAGAGAGCTCGCCGATAGATTTAGATTTGGACGCTGAGACAAAGTGGGCGGACGGTCCGGGAGTACAACGTAGAGTTTGACTCGTTGGCTCGGTATGTACCCGCGTTAGTAGCAGACATGGAGGACAGAGTGCACCGCTATGTCACAGGACTCGATGATTACTTAGAAGAGAGTTGCACGGGGGTAGCTCTTCAGCCGGGCATGGACATTGCCCGCATGCAGGCTTATGCACTTGGTGTGAGCGTAGAGGTCGGCGGAATAACCAAGATCGGCGAGGCCAAGACAAGCGAGGTCCTTTGGTACCTTTCGAGGTGGACCGCCTTAGCAGCAGGCTAGTTATGCGCCTCGCCAAGACGAGTACTCCACCACGCCTTCGGGGCGTTCGAGATTCGAGGCGGTCGGGGCTCCAAGGTTTGTGTTTTCGGGAACGAGGATGTTAGTCGATGGGCCACCCTACTTCGCCGCGTTGTGGTAGGCTCTACGATGGGGAGTGTCGTGCTAGTAGGGGAGTTTGTTTTACATGCGGCCAGCAGGGCCATTTTGCAAGGAACTGTCTGACCAGAGATAGCACGGATGTAGAGATTCACTTCTAATCGATGGTGGTTCATCGCCTTCTTTTGCTATGCAGTGCGAGGCGGGATCATGATTAGAACGACAAGGGGAAAGTGAAGCAATAGTTACAGGTATATCCTTAACCCTCTAAAGATTAGTGGGTGTGATAAGATGGTTACATGTTAAGTGTTATGGGCGGGTAATTTTATGTAAATTGTGATTTTTAAAGCCTGGTTTGTAGAAGGGGTAAGTTTGGGGACATGGAAGAAGAAGCGAACAGGTGTTAAGAGGATGAAAGTGATCATTTTGTGAGGAGAATACCCTTAGACCACGGATGAGAACTAATAAGTTGTTATACGCTTTAGAGGTAATTCCTCGTTGGCTGGGAGGTAAGCTTTTGCGTGGTTAGTATATTATGGCCATATGTGGCATAATTGGTTTTATAGGTATAGTAGTGAAGACTACACCGGCGCATGCATTTTGGAGACGTAGAAGGAACATTCGGGACGAATGTTTCTAAGGGGGGGAGAATGTTACACCCCGTAGTTCGGGTCATGCTTAGGGGGACGTACGAAAGGAATTAAGTTTTAAAATTTTAGAATGATGGGTTGACGGAATGTTTCGGACGGTTTGTTAGTCAACTTTGAGGCGGTTTATGTCTCGTTACATTGAGAGCTCCTAGGTGTTTCAAAGGCCTAGTACGTAGTTCGTTGAGTCTAGTTTCCAACGCAACCAACCGTTCGTCAATAGGACATCGGAATAGAAAATTATGGGAGTTACAAGTTCGGTCTTGCAATCGGCAAGAAAGCAACATCGGCCAGAGCCAGCCGCGCCGGATGCAGGGCCGCGACGCCGGTTAAACTGAGAAAACACTGAAGATGTAGCGCCGCGGCGCCGGAAGTGCCGAGACATTGCGGGGGTTTTAGCGCCGCGGTGCCGGCTGCAGGGCCGCGGCGCCGAGGCGGAGTTTTTGGCGGAAAACTGAGGAAAATCAGATATTTTCTTTTAAAAAGGCCATGGGAGGGTGACAAGTGTCCCCCCCCCCCCCAACTGATTTTTTTGCATGTCCTATTTATTGACCAAGTCTTGAAGACTTGGTCATTCTTCAAAGCTCTTTCTTCTCTCTAAAAAAAGCTCTTCCCTCTCTCTAAAATTCATCTCCCTTCTCTCTAGAAATTCAAGAAGAAACCTAAGCCTAGAGAAATTCTGAAAAAAAGTGGCAAGGAGGAAACATGTTGACAAGCTTGTAGGAGGATTGTGGAAAGAAGACAAGTGGTTTTTGTTGGACTAATTTGGGGTAAGCTCTAATGTAACAATCATTTATCTTTTACTAGTAAATTGGATTGCATGTGTGGAAGAAAGGACTTATAGTTGTCAATATTGCCTTTAGATGTATTGCATGTAGAAATTGGATAAGAATTTGGATTAAAAATGAATTGGATAAGAAATTATGTTGTTATACCTCAAAAATTGCCAAATTGGACGTTGTAGTTTGTATTAGTTGTTTTATATTGTGGGGCAGAATTTTACATGTCCAAGATTGGGCGTGTAATCCCCTTGGTATTGTTGGATTGTTGAGCCTTAAAAGTGGCGTTTGGATAGTGAATTCGAGCCTTGAAAAGGTGGAAAAGTATGTAGAAACAAAGGAAGTGTTGCCCAATTTTTCGTAGAATAAGGAACTTTATGCTTAGAATATTCGACGAAGAAGTCTAGACGTTAATAGACGTATTTGATTATTATAGGTTGATACTCTACGCGCGGCATATTCGACTTGGCAAGTGGATTTAGCCGAGGAGGTATGTGATTCATCCTATTCTCTTGAGCATGATTATTTGTGAAATATATAGTGTGGTAGACGTACGTGTGTTAAAGGATTTGATTTCCTTTTTTTGTCCTTGACTTGATATGACGTGTAAAGGACTTGATTGTGTTGAAAAGTGGTAAAACCTTATTCGTTAGTAATGGGTACTTGGTTGTTAAAGAATAAGTCGTCTCGGTCTCATAAATGCTTATAGTGGTATTTGGTTGGTTTTAAACATAAAGTGTTATAATAGCTTTATGAGAAGTTAGTTATAACGACTTTATGAAAACGAAAGAATGGTTTTATTATTGGCTTTAAAATGGTAACTTGGCATTTGTTTTAAAAAGATATGAGACTTGATTGTTCCCCGTTGTGGGATTTTGTTTAAAAGTAAGAGGCTTGAGAATTTGAAGTTTTGAAACTTATACTAGTCGAGAAGTGATTTGATATAGAAAAAGAAGGCATGGCATTGTCTTGTTTTGGATTAAAAAGGAAGTATGAGAATTGTTTTGGTTTACTTCAAATAATAGTTACTCTATTTTGATACCATGGGTGTTAGTAGCATGTGACTTTTGTGAAAAAGAAATGAACTTTTTAAAGAAATAAAGTAAGTAGTACCTTGGGGTTAAAACCCGGATTTTTGGCATAGAATGGAAGTACCTTGAGTGTGAATAACTTGCCTATGTTTGCTTGTGATAGTCTTGGTGTACAAGTATGGTATCCTTATGTTACCGCGCCTCTCGATGGAGGGCCGGTCATGTTATTATCGATCATGTTGGACATACTGACACGTTGGGTGGCCCATGGGTATGCTTCCACGGTGAGTGTTATTTGTTATCTTCTAATACATACTGACACGTTGGGTGGCCCACGGGTATGCTTCCACAGTGAGTGTTATCTTGTTATCTTCTTGGACATACTGACACGTTGGGTGGCCCACGGGTATGCTTCCACGGTGAGTGTTATCTTGTTATCTTCTTGGACATACTGACACGTTGGGTGGCCCACGGGTATGCTTCCACGGTGAGTGTTATCTTGTTAATTCCTTTGGGCATACTGACACGTTGGATGGTCAACGGGTATGCGCCCATTAGAATGGTTCCATGACCATGCTTATACCGAGGTAAGATGCCGGGGCATGCGGCCATTGTGCGGGTTAAATTCCCGGGTTATATTTGAGTGATGACGTTACGGGCGTGAGACCCTGACTTGACATGACTGCTAATATATATTGTGTACTGTAGTTTGGTTATCACACATGTCTCCTGTTTTATATAGACTATTATGATTTCATTTACAGTATTTTCAGTTTCACATACTTGGTACCACTGTCTTGACTCCTTCGGGGGGCTGCGTTCATGCCGCAGGTTGAGGTACATAGCTTGCTGATCCGCACTCTTAGGATCACTGTTCAGTTCTCGGGAAGCTCCATTTCTCCGGAGGTTTTGTCTTTTGGTACGGTTCCCTGAAGTTGTAGACTTTTGTACATTCAGTGGTATGGCGGGGCCCTGTCCCGTCATAGTGGTTACACATTCTTAGAGGTCTGTAGTCCTGTTATAAATTGGGTTGTAAAGGATGTAACTGTTCAGTGTTTGGTTGTATTCATATTTACGGAAAGGTAGCCATTTTGGATTAGCCTGTTTCATGTGTTATATTGTTTCTTGTTGGTGAGTTTATTTCCGCTGGTTTTCTCTGATGTTGTATCACAAGGGTGCCCGGGGTAAGACACCAGTCACAGGTCCGAGGTCGGGTCATGACACTAGAGTTACTAAAGGTTTATGATATTTATATCTTGTACCATCCAAGGAAAGCAAATGTTGTAGCAGATGCTCTTTGTCGTAAATCTATGGGCAGCTTAACGGATGTGCGTCATCTACATCAATGTCTGAGCACCGGCATCATCTGCATCAATGCCTGAGCACCGGCATCATCTAAATCACGCCTGAGCACCGGCGTCATCTGCATCAATGCCTGAGCACCGGCATCATCTGCATTAATGTCTGAGCACCGACATCATCTGCATCAATGCCTGAGCACCGGCATCATCTGCATCAATGTCTGAGCACCGGCATCATCTGCATCAATGTCTGAGCACCGGCATCATCTAAGTCAACGCCTGAGCACCAGCGTCATATGCACAATAACGACTGAGCACCGGCGTCGCTCACGTCACATCTATCGTGCATGAGCTAAACCTGCAACGTGTCAACACAATGGCGTCACTTTCAACACTTTACGTCTACACAGGACGACACTCCTACTCACAGGATCACATTTCTTATATTCATACTTTATCATATTTTGTCGTTTTAACAATTATGCACTAACTTTTCTTAAGTTTTAGCCTACAGGTTCCTCAATTCACAGGAGCAGTTGCAGCACGTCTGTGCAAGGACAACATCTCGACATTCAACACGTCTGTACGAGGATGACATCTCGACATTTGCAGCATCCAACATATCACACAGGGACCACATCTATATCCGGAGAATTGCATTTCCTCATATATTCATGCTTTATCATTTTTCTGTCTTAACAGTTATGCACAAATCTTTTTAAGCTTTAGCCTGCAGGAGCCTTAATTTACAGGAGCAGGAGCACAACGTGGAACTATCTCTTACGGCAAACTGAAGCAATTTGTACCTCGAACGTTGATTCGCTTCTCTCCAAGATCTCGACCACGTAACCGGTGTCATCATAATTCGACACTGGGACAAAATTTTGAATCCGCATCCGCCCTGCCTTAATTTTCCAGCATCCCGCAACACAGAACCCAGTGTCATCATAATTCGACACTGGGACAAAATTTTGAATCCGCATCCGCCTTGCCTTAATTTTCCAGCATCACAACAACCTAGTGTCATTATAATCCGACACTGGGACATATTTTTGAATCGGTATTCGTCCGACCATAATTTTAGCATCGCAGCAACCCAGTGTCCTTATAATTCGACACTGGGACATTTTTTTAAATTTGCGTCAGCTTTGCTTTTTACTTTAGCATCGCAACGACCCAGTGTCATCATAATTCGACACTGGGACAATTTTGAGTCTGCATCAGCCTTACTTTTGAGTTCTAGTTTATAAAACAGGACAAAATTGGCTACGAGTCAACATCTTTGTCCGAAGACTCTTCCATCATCTCCGCATGAAGAGGACATGTCTGACAATTTTGACCCGTTTTTCGTATATTTGTTGCAATTTTATGTGTTTTAGGACACCGCATTCTAATCATCATTTTTGCATTTTTATCTTTATATTTTTAAAATTAAGCATTATCTCTTTGTTAATATTATGTTTCTATTATTATTACACAATCGTTTATTTTAATAATATTGACATCTCTTTAAATAATTAATTGACATCCTGTTTTAATTTCTAATTAGACATTAAACATTTGCTAAATATTGTATTTTATTATTATTGCATCGGCATTTGCATTTTTATAATTTTGCATCTTTTTAAATAATTTTTTCTTTTAAATAATTAACCCGTTTTGCATTTTTGACAAGTCAGTCCAGTCCGAGGCACAATCCGGATCAGTCCAGTCCACCATTCCATAATCCCCAACCGCCCATTTTTTAAATTTCAAATACCACTTTTCATTTCTCCCCAAACCAAACTCAAATCCTAAACCTAATTTTACCCCTATATAATAAACATTACCCCTTCTTTATTAAAGAGGAGGGGGCAGCCCCACAGGATAATAAGCAGCCGCACAAAAAATAAGGCAGGAGGAGCCCTCTTCCCATTTTAAAAAAAAAGCCTTTACTCTCCTCTCCTTCCCGTCGTCGCCGCCGCCCTTCGCCGGAGCTCCAAGCTCCGGCGAACCCCCTTTAAACACCTTCAGTCGCACATCTCCCACCAGCACTCCCATTATCCCCATCGCCGCCAGTCTCCCGTCGACCTCCACACCTCCCATCGCCCACCACCGGCGAAACCACCATCACTGCCATCGCCGACCCATCCTCCAAAGACCAAAGACACGCCACACCCTCATACCCCTTTTTCATTTTTATGAAGCTCTCATCCATTTGAAACCAACAGTACCACCTTCATCTCCGTCGAACTGCTCCCTCCCGTCACAACCTGACGACTCATCGTGAATCAACGATGACCCATCGATCCCCTTCCCGTTCGCTGCCTGTCGGCGAACCACTGCTTTCCCACACCCCAGTCGCCGGCGAACCCACCACTGGGGTGGCGACGCTCCGGTGATTAGCCGTGGAAGTGACATCACCCATCTCCCCGTTTGTTCGGTTTATATCTTGTTTGGTATGTTTGTTGGTTGTGGACTGATTTCTCCTTTTTTTGGGTAACTGGCAGGAGTCTTTAAACTCCGGCGACCTCCATTGCTTTGTATTTTATATATAACTGCGGTATATTTTGATTGCTGGGCTGATTTCTGGAGTTTTGGTATTTGGCCGGAGTTTGCAAAACTCCGGCGATGTCCGTCGGTTTATATTCTATAAGGATTGTTGAGTCTGGTTTGTGGGTTAATTTGATATGATTTTTTTAGACCTGGTCGGAGTCTTTAGATTCCGGCGACGTTTAAAATTTCGGCGAACTATGCCGCCGGTTGTTTCCACTGTTCCGGCGAACCACTATCGCAACGCTGTTGATATTAAACCACTGGTGTTTTCTCGCCGCGCGTTTCGCTTGATATTGTTGCTTACCGTCGCCGGCCGCGTTTTCGCTTGGTATTGTTGCCATCGTGTCGCCGCGTTTTTCGCTTGATATTGTTGCTTCGTGTCGCGGTGTTGCTACTGATTTTGACAGTTTCACCCCTTTATTTTATTAAACTGATTTTTAAGAACAGATATTACACTTGGTATTTTACTTATTTTTGAATATGATACTACACTGGGTATTTTACTGATTTTGAACATGATACTACATCGCCTACGGCGATTTATCCGTCGATCCGAGGCCTCCATGGTAGCGAGACGGAATATGTGGGCGAGGAGGAAAGTGAAAAGATTAGACGAATGCATAGTGTGGTTCATCTACAGGCGAGTCGGCCGCAAAGGCGATATTGGCTTCTCATGTCTTAGTATCCTTGACATAACACTAATGAGCCCACACTATATAAAAATATATCTTACATATATATATATATATATATATATATATATATATATATATATATATATATATATACAGACGTTGTGTTTATTTGATAATTTATTTTATTATTTACTAATTCTTTTACTAAGTGTCTTTTGCAGGTACCTGGAGGCGCACCCCAAAGTTAAATCATTCGTATAAAATAAAATAAAAGCGAAATATCGCTAAATTCTCTTCATTCCATCTTTTTATGATTATTTGCTTTCATTACTATCTTGTTAAATCTATATCTATTTTAAATATTTGCATGCTTAGTTTAAATATCTCTTGGTTGGTTTAATAATTAGAACACCTTTAGAATTGTAAATTGCATGTTAGCACAATAATATTAAACCTAAGTTTGAACGGACAACCGCAAGTTAGAGGATCCTATAGGGTGTCTAACCCCTTCACTTTAGGATAATAAAGAACCCTTACCTAGAATCTCACATAGCTTTCGCAGACCTTTAAATGGAGATCATTCGTAGTATTTTATGCTACATTTTTAGTGTCCTAATTCACTTTAATAATTAGGTGGCGACTCCTTAAAATCAATTTAGGAATCAACCATAAGTAGTACTCCCGTCACGACTCCGGTTAAAATGGGGTGTTACATTATCATCGAGAATTAGGACATGAAATTTTCAGGTTTAAATAAGATTGATTATGTGGAACGGGTACGATATATGTGGACAGGCATCCACGGATATGATAATTTCACCTAGTCCCACGATGTGTCGGGTACGGTATGTGCGTAGTGGACAGGTATCCACGAATATATATGTGGACAGGCATCCACGGATATGACTTCATTCACCGAGTCCCAGAATGAGCCGGGTACGATATATGTGGACAGGTATCCACGGATATGGTATATTATATGGACATGTATGACTCTCATTTCATAAGGCACAGGTGCATTGGTATCTTTGATTATTATACTTGTCTCCTGTTATCTTTTGGCCAGTTATGATCTTCTTTACAAGATTTGAGTTTTATATACTTATGCATTTTTCGTGATCGACCCCTTTCTTCGTGGGTGTTTCATGCCCGCAGGTACAAGTACTCAGTTTGGTGATCCTCCAGCTTAGGATTTCCGCTCAGCTATTTGGAGAGCTCCATTGTTCCGGAGCTTAGTCATTTTGGTACAGCTCTTTGCTATAGACTTATTCATATTTAGGGGTACGGCGGGGCCCTGTCCTGTCTTCTTTCCCTATTATACTCTTAGATGTCTGTAGTCATGTGTGGGTTGGACATGTACGGGTTATAGACGTGTTTTGGTCAACTAGACTGTTGTGATTTGTTTTGGATATTTTCGTGTATAGTGGCAGCCTTGTCAGCTTGCCTATTTTGTTATGATTGACTAGTTGTTACTCCTCATGAGACAGGTTCATTTTGATATATAGCGTTATGAGTCAGCAACTTACTTTTACAAGATTTTTACATTGTCCTTGGTATCAGTCTGATTATATTTAACATGTTCGTATATGGGTGTCCAATTAGGGCACCGGGTCGCGGCCCGTCGGGTCGGGTCGTGACAACTGAAGAGTGAGCTTTCCCTCACGAGTTTCTAGATGACTCGCATGATGAGAGCTATGGATGATACTGCACCCATGATCATCATAAAGAAAGGTCATTGGGTTAATTCTCTTATGATGTCTACTTATCTCTGGATCTAGTCCGCCATTTGAAGGGCAAATAGATCTCAGGCTGACAGAGCTTTAAAATCCACCATGGAAGGTGACTTCTTATGATTTTATTGCTTTGTTCATCTTTGTTGATTTTATTGCTTCGTTCATATTTGTACCCCATTGGGGAATAAATTTTTATTGATGAAATGATTATTGGACAATGATTTTAATTAACATTTGACACAGTTATGCTTCAAATGATTAGAAAGCCTTAGAGTAACAAGGTACATGAACACAAATATTATAACTGCTTATGTGCTTTTGTGATATAAATTGCTTATGTGTTTTCATGTGTTCTTTCTGAACTCTTGATTAGTCCCACATTTCGACCTCAACCTAAAAGAAAAACACAAGAAAATGCCAAAGCTAACTAAATTTCACCTCCTCTTAAAAGGTTGATTTGCTGCCAATGGATACCCCTGACAGTCAAAGTGCCACATCTCCGGTCATTGACTTGGTTAACGACGAAGAGACTGAGGAGTCACTCCTAGATAAAATCCGCAAGATTGATGAGAAGATTGAGTTAGCAAGAGCTAGGATGAAGGAGGTCGATAAAATTTTAGAATTTGTGGGAAACCTTGCTGAAGTGTCCTCCAGAGGGAAAACCTCAACATCGAAACCTCCTTGAGGAGGTTAAAAATATGGTTGACGACTATGTTCCCCATTTCAAGATGCCAAAGAAGGAATCAGAATTTCCAGAAAATGATCTGATACCATACGAGGAATTGAGTAGGGTGCTTGAAGGAGTTACTATAGTCTTCAACGAAGATGCTAATCACTATGGGACACCACAAGGGCCTCCCCGACATCATCTCCAATGTGGTGGGCGATTGGTTCACATTTCAGAGACCAAGGAGGTGCGAAACATTGAGGTCTTTGATGAAAGGAAAGACATCGGATTATCACACACTAGTTCACACGACCGCCTGACTTATACACATCTCTTTGCTCCCAAGAGATGCCTATACCACATGAGTCAACTTGGCCACATCATCGGCAAATGTGTAGCCTTCAAGAGAAGAACTGTCAGAAAAATTGACGAGAAAGTCATTTGTAACCTATGAGGGCCACACTCCCTACTGGTATATGACTCTATCATGCCTGGTGAAGGAATCACGATTGATACACGATTTGGCGTTATGACTTCAATGTCTTTGAAGGTTCGTACACAAAGATCTTCTCACTTTTGGCTTGCATAGGCAACGTCCGCCCACTCAAAACCACTTGGAAACTCTCTGCCAGCGATTCAAGGATAAAGATATACTTGTACCATTCAGGGGATCTTGGGCACGACATTGAAAAAATGTGAAGCCTTCAAGTTCGAGTTAGAGCATTTGGTCAACACCGGATAGATTTGGCATGTCATACAAGGTCGCTTTTAGGAAAGCCGTCGGGAAATACGAAGCCATAAGGATGACAACTCACCATGGATTCAAGGAGAGGTCATTTTTTGGTTAGCTTAGGCGTCCCCTTTTTCAACTTTTAATCAAAGATATTTCCCTTCCACTTTTTTGTAAATGAAACCACGTTCGACCTGATATTCCGAAGAGGAATAAGTGGGAAGCCCATATCGGGCCTAGTCAGGGTAAGATTCAAGTAGATGAAATTAGGATATAATTTCTATATAAACCAAAATATGGAAGGGCCTGATTTCGCGATGAGGGATACATATGCAGTCTATATAATACTCGGACCCTATATTATATAAATTATAATTCCCCTATTTATTGGAAGAGTTTTGGTTCAACAATGGCATGTTAGAAAATCAATTATAGACATTCTAACCGAAACCCTAAAAAACCAAATTAGCCAAAATAACCAAAATACCATCGGAATGAAAAATTAATCAAGAGTTTGGATTTAATATATGAGTCTATATGCTTTATGTGCAACCTATGTGTGATATCTTGTATTTATAATTCCAACTAACGTACTAACATCGTTTGCTTTTGAGTTGTTTTTCTTCTTATAAAAAAAATTGATTTATTTTGCATCACACTGGCATACTTCACCAGATTTAAAGCCGCAACAACATCCCTAAATCAACAAGATAAAGAAAAAATGGTTGGTACTCCCGAGGAAGCACGTTACAAGAATGCGCTAATTATTGAGGACATTGTGCCACATGATCTCCAAAATGCCTCGCACACCGAGGACGTGATCAACTTGCTATTCAAGAAGATAGAAGACCTGCAAGAGGAGGTAGGAAAGAATGAGGTCATCAACGCTGCGAGGGAAACAACTGCTGCAGAGGCAAGAAGGCCTCCCCCACTTTTTCCATCTCTAAATTCACATGTACTCGAACACTTCCCAAAAACTCATATTGGTACCTCGTACCAAACCCCACCTCCAGTAAATGCCGCCTACATAGTCGGGACTTCCCATTACGCATCTTAGTTTTTAGCACCACCTGTTTACGCTGATCCTAGCATCCACCAAAACACAGCTACCCACATTACACTTAGAGCTTCGGGCACTCTCAAAAGTAACCCCACGCACCCTACTGTATCCTTTCATACTCCAATCACTCCCATTACCTCTTCTCCAGAACTTGATCACTATGAATAGATGGAAAAAAGTGTGAAGGTCCAAGCAGCATTAAATGGACAAAGAGATTGAACTAAAAATGATAGATCTATTTGAGAAGTCCAACAATGGTTCCCGCAAAGCAACAAACTTCAGATATTATGATTTGTGCATACATCCAGACATGGATTTTCCAGAGGGCTTCAAGGTGCCCAAGTTCGAACTATTCAATGGCACGGGAAACTCCAAAACTCATTTGAGAGCTTACTATGACCAACTGGTCGGTACTAAAGGAAATGAAGCATTGAAAATGAGGCTATTCGGCTGAAGCCTCATATGCAAAGTATCAGAGTGATTCACACCTCAAGACATTCATCGCTAAGACTCATGAGAAGAAATAACGGAAGCCTTCATGGATAGATTCCACTTTAATATAGAAAACGTGCCCGATTTCTACTCTTTGGAGAAGATCAGACAAAAGTCAATGGAAACCTTCCACGAGTATGCAAGTAGGTGGAGAGACAAAGCCACCCGAGTGGAGCCTCTGGTGAGCAAGGAAGAATTTGTTTCAGCTTTCATTAGATCTCAAGAATTGAACTATTATGACCGAAAGTTGGCTATGGTCGAGGACATTCTCTAATCTAGTCAGAATGGGAGAGGCAATAGAAGACATCCTCAAGACTGGAAATATTATCATTGTCGTCAACAAAGTTGGCTCTGCAAGCTCTACCACCACCACCAACAATAACAACATAGAAGCAACTAGCTCTAATCGATGAGGCAAGGATGGTTGTTGTATATCACGGTCAACTATACCAACAGAGAATGGCATGTGTCTTCAACAAGCGGGTAAGATCCCCGATATTCCAAATAGGACAACTGGTACTTAAGTGCGTGTTTCCACAACAAGATGAGTACAAGAAAAGTTCACAACCAACTCGAAAAGGCCCTACATGGTGCGCAAGGTACTATCGAGAGGAGTTGTCATCCTTGTAGAAATGGACGACCAAGAGTGGCCCAAGACTATCAACTCAGATGCAATCAAGAGATACTACGCGTGAAGACACGCTTCTCGGTTTGTAATCACATTTGCTTGTAATCGCACTTTTACTTGTAATCACATTTTCTTTTCCATGTAATCACACTTCTTTTCTTGTAGTCGTATTATTACCAAAATCCAAATTTCTTTGTAATAAACTACGCAAAGACCTGATTCCCAAAAAGGGAATGTAGACGTCCATTTAGGACTCCGTCGTACTATTATATAAAAATCAATCAACTTTATTTCAAACTACGTTTTGACCTGATTCCCGAGATGGGATACGTAGGCGTTCTTCGAGCTCGATCACACCAAAAAACAACCAAGGAACCCCTAGGAAGACCCTGTGATATCAGCCGACCAAATTTACAAACTCGGGTAGAATTTTTGAGAAGATATAAACAATTCCACCGATGACACCGACACAAGAATTAATCGGTCTAAAACTCGCAACTAGGGTAGAAGTTTTGAGAGGGACTCAAAAATTCCTTCAACGCAAGTCGGCACAAGATTCAACCGATCTAAAACCCTCAACTGAGGCAAATTTTTGAGAGGATCTCAAAAATTTCACCAAGACAAATGAAGAGCAAAAGTAGAGCGCCAAAGACGGCCAAATAATCTCACTCAAAGCGTATATGTCATGACACTGAGTTAATAATATTATTAAAATAGTCAAAATTTTAGTCAAAATTTGTTTTCTCAAATATTTTCAAATGTTTTATTTAAAATCCCATCTCTCATAACACGAGGACCGAAAGAGGGGCTGGGACTGGAAAAATGGAAAAATAGCATAGTGGTAGTCGACGACATGGATCGACCCTACAGGAAACTAACAATTGTTCTGTGATTGTAGGTCCCCAAAATGTCATCAGGAGGATGGTAGACTTTTTTACTAACATGTTTGTTCGTGAATAAAGTAATTACAAAAATATTCCGACACCGGAAGAAGACAACCAGGCCCTAAGAGCCACATACAGAGTAAAGCGCCACAAGGGCACCATACCTAGCCAAGAGAGTCACAAAAAGGACAAAACACCATAAGGACAACACAATTCAATCCCGAGAGTCAAAAAAAGATGAACAAGAGCAATTCAGTCACAAGAGTCGTACAAAGGACAATATAACCATTTGACTGAGAAAGTCATAGCTGGTGAGAAGATGAAAGAAACCCAATCTAGCCATGAGAGCCATGTAAAGAGTTAGATGATGTAAATTCAGTAAAAAAGGCTGCAATCTTCATCTTCAAAGACAGAGCAATGTAAATCTAAGCAAAGAGGCTGTAGTCTTCGCTCCAGATTCAAAATGATGTAAACCCGATTGGGAGGCTGCAGTCTTTATTCCAAGAGTCATACGATGTAAAATCGGTCAGAGAGGTTGATTCCTTCGTCTTTAGAGTCAAAGTGATGTAAATCTGATCAAAGAGGTCACAATCTTCACACCAAAGTTCAAGGTGATTTAAATTTAGTCAAAGAGGCCGCAGTCTTTACATCAAAGTCCTAACAATGCAAAGCCAGTCAGAAGGCTATAGTCTTCATTCCAAAGAGTCAAATTACATGCCGAGAGGGCTATTAATATAAACTGCATGCCGAGAGGGCCATTCATACTTCATGCCGAGAGGGCCATTCATACCAATATTGTCGAGAGGTACATTCATGCAAATTGCATGTTGAGGGCCATTCATATAAACTGCATGCCGAGAAGGCCAATCATACAAACTTCTGAGAGGGCCATACATACAAATACTGTCGAGAGGGTCATTCACACATAAGCCAGACAATGTCGGAAGTGAAATCCGCTTAACCAAAATACGCACGATCCAGATGATGTCGAAAGTGGCATCCACTCAATAAAAGAATACAAAGCCAAACAATGTTGGAGGTGTCATCCGCTCAACTCAACAGAGTCAGAATATTTAGACGGTGTCAGAAATGTCATCCGTTTAAACAACATTCCACCAGCAGATCAACAGATCTAGATGGTGTCGGAAGTGTCACCCGCTCAGAATAGTCACCCAGGAGGGTACAACAAACAATGCCACACAAGTATGAAAAATATAAATAATAAATACGCAGGTCTCATCAAATGAAAACATGTCAAAGCTATCGGAGGTGAAAAGCAAACAAAGCAGATCAAGGTGCATGTGGAATAAACGTGGAACTTATTCTTAGGCAGCCGATCGAGAATATGTACCAAAGAGAGTCAAGCTCTCTATACATGAGCTTGAACATCACTCTTTGCCAAACTCACTTGTAAATCACAATGATTTTATTTTTTAAAACATGTAACCGGTCGGGCATACAATGAAAAGGTCAAAGGGATTCCCACATAAGGGAACCCTTTTCAGGCCATTGAGTCAAATTACAAGTAACATGATTTCCAAAATTGAGGATTTGTAGGCCACTTAATCTCTGAGGATAGGTAGCGTTCCAACAAAATCATTCCGGAATTGTTTGGTTTGATACTTTTGTTTTATTGGCTTTATAGTAGTTTTATTGAGTCGAACTACAGGTGGCCTGAATTCTCATGTAACATGAGATATGTAGAAAATCAAGAAACTAGGGTCCGACCACAATTTTCAAAGATTAGATAAAAAATATGAGCATTTATCAATTGATCGGCTAAAAACTAGGTCAGTCAAATTTCACTACTCAGGGATGGTCTTATCATCCCCGAACAATGAAGGGGCAGTTGTTGACACCTAATTTTTACCCTTCAATAATTTTATTTAATTATTCAAGGATCCCGAGTTACAGTTCAGACGGAGTGAAAATACTTTTTACATAGAGAATATGATTTTACAAAAAACTATTCGAGTATTTTGTCATTTCATTTGACAAAATATCACTTGGTATATATATTGTATATCATGTCCTAATTTTATATAATTTTGACCATTAATCATAATTTTAGAATTTTAATCGACAATTATAAATATAATTGTTTTAAAAGAATTCTCAATATTAAAGAATTAATGTTCCAATCCGTTAAAATAAAAAAATTATCTAATTAAATACGATAGTAGAATTACATATGAACTTCAAAATATGTTTAAAATTAAAAAGACTTTTGCAAAATTTAATATTTCAATTTCAAAGCAATGGAGAAATTTGGCTTAAATTGAAGCTCTTAGTCTAATTGGGTTATAATTGAAATATTTTGGTTATTTACAAATTTTAAAACATAACCACATTTGCAAAATGTGGTCATTACATTAAATTTTTATTACAAAAATGAGTTGGGCCTTTTTATTTCGTTAAGTTGGTTGAGCCCAAGCCGAAGGACTCTGACCCGACCCATTTCCCTTCCATTATGAATGAAGCATACCATATACCCCATTTGGTCTTTTGCCCAAACCGACGAAGACCTAGGGTTGCCTTCTTCTCCAATTGTCGTTAATGGCAAAGCTCAGAGGCACGCGAGTATGGGTTCAGAGTGTTCGTCCCAAAAGGGCAAGGGCATTCAATGTTCTTGCCCGCACACCGCCACAACCCCACAGGTGAGGCTACCACTCCCTTCGTTGCTTTTTCGTGAATTCTTAATGATCTTTGTCCCATACAATTTCAAATGGAAGAATTTCATTAGTTGAGAACCATTATGGAGGGAATCCCCCACCCCTTGGAGTTCTCCCACACTGATTTGTGGTCTCTGCTAGGATTTACTTCAATCCTATAAATACAGACCCTTTTACTTCATTTGAGGAAACACTTGATATAGGCATTCACATTGTTTGAGAGCCTTAATCGAGTTTAAATTTGACTAATTGTGCTTAATTTAGGATCCAAGCCTTTTGGTGGAACCCATACTTAGTATAATTTGGTCTAGTACAACTAAAACCCTCCTATTTTTGTGTGATTTAGGTTTCCAGAGTGAAGAACGAGCCCATCATCGACCTTCCTCCACACAAGGTAACTCAATTTTCATCTAGTTTTTTCTATTTAAAATTCAAAACCACAAAAATAGAGTCACATTTTAGGATAAGTTTTGTTTTCATTTTTTCAAAAGAAAAGAAAATTTACATGTGTTAATAAATAAGCTAGTGATTTTTTAGTATCTTTTAAGTTACATTTTATTTTTCAAAAGCTATTTAATTTTCATATACTTTTATAGGAATATAATATTTTGTACGTGTCTTATCTTTTAAAATAAAAGGACTAAAAGCTATAAAAAGAAAAGGAAAAATACTTAATACACCACCTTCCCCTTTTCACTCAGTACATACACCTATATAATACACCACCTTATCACAAACACAGGGTCATGCACACGATACATACACGCACAAAAACAGAGAACAAACACAACACAGAGGAACTGAAGGTAGAGAGCAAAAACACCAAAAACCCTCAGCTCCCCTCTATAGCTACTACCATGTGAATTCCATAGCCAAAACGTTGCCAAGCTCCAGCATTTCACTACCCGTCTTCCTCCACAAACACACCAAGTCATATGTCGAGCTTTCACACGTTGAAATGGGAGTTGGATAGAGGTCAGATTTCCCGTTCAACAGCTCCGGTCATCAGGTTCTTTAATTTTTCCAGTCAAGCTCCGGTGATAGATTTATTCTATATTCTCACTGTACTACTGAAAAGGAATAAAGGTTCAATCTTTTTTATTTAATCTCAGTTAATATTTCAATCTTTGTTATCATATTATTTGTTCTTTTTTACCTCTTAGATGCTTGCATGTTTAAATACAGTTATGCTCATAGCATGCCCATTCGATTGATATTTTTTTGTTGAAGATTTCTATGTGAAGTATTTATTATCCCATTTTCATCTGTATTATCTTCATGTGTTTAAATTTATAGAATATATCCGTTGAGTTAGTAAGATATTTTGAGTTTATTGATAATATCAAATGGTCCAGAATGTCTATATTGTATTCAGTGGCGGATATATAACTTAATTGTTTTTGTCCTCAATCACAAACCC
Organism: Przewalskia tangutica; assembly: GCA_029844215.1. Lineage (NCBI taxonomy): Eukaryota > Viridiplantae > Streptophyta > Magnoliopsida > Solanales > Solanaceae > Przewalskia > Przewalskia tangutica. The sequence continues at coordinate 37,686,135 of CM056738.1, forward strand.
TAACCTTAACCTTCCTCTTCCCTCTCTTTAGTTCTACTTCTATCATTAGATAATTAGCTTCCATAAAACAGTGGCTTGACTGTCAATTCAGCAACTTCTCATGAACTGTTAAAGAAAAACACAATTACTCGTTTCATGTGCTGGGCAAAGGTATCACTGATTCAACTACTTCTTTTTTGCTTACTTCCCTTTACTTTTTTCATTCTAATTGGATTTCGGCCTCCATGATTCAACTATTAATGATTTCAAGTCTTTAAAAGAACGAAGGACAACACTTTAATTCTAAAGACTATTAGCGATGATGTTATTATGGAACATTTTCAACAAAATGGACTCTAGACGATTTTCTTTGTAAATGTAAGAATATTTATTATTTGCATGACTTTCTTTATAACATTGGTCTGTTGATAACATTCGTAATTTCATTTTTTTTTGCTTCGTACATTGCCTTGCAATTTTTTTTTGCTACGCAAAAAAATATTACTTCGTATGTTTGCACCACCAGATTTTGTTGATTGATACTGCCCCTTAATATTTTGGGCAAGATCTGCCACGGATAGTATCTAATATATTTGTTTATGAGTATTTGTTCATCATATGGAAACGGAGTTTAAAGTATTGGTGTTCCAAAATCTTTATTTTAATGGTTAATAATGTGTGGAGAAGTAAGTTTTGGTCCTGTGCTAGTAGATTTGGAGCGCCAGATTTGGATTGGGCTTAATCATGCTTTAATCATTTTAATTTCGTTTGGAATAAGTGCTGCTCCATTTCATTTGATTGAAATTTGTTGTTTGGTGATGTCTAAATTTTATCATGTTTCTTTAGTAATCTGTTAAGTTTAAAATCGGGCAAGTAGAGATTTCAATTAGCGTTGGTCAAGTTTTGTATCTCTTTCTTGTTAAATAATTTCTTTCTCCATGTTTATATACTCATCGGAATAAAAAGAATTAGGCCAAGACTAACGGTTAAGTCCATATTAATTATTAAGCGTGTATAAGCGAGAGAGAATACAAATTTATTTCAAATTCCGTCGTCTTACTTTATGTCGAGATAAAGCCAGACCATTTTGGCGCCCGGTGAAGGATTATTAGTCACACATGATAGGCGGAATTGGACAAGCAATGAAGTTGGAATAGCGCTGCTACCGATAAGTTTCCCCTCCCTGGCTCGAGTTGTCCGCTCGGGTGAGCCAGTCCTGAAACACAGACATCGTTATCTCTAGTAGGCTCCGCTTATTTGCATCACTTGCATTTGAATTAGTGGGAGTCGACACAGGAGTCAGGTCCGTCTATGACAGATATCCTTTTAAAAAGGTCACCATGTTCATTTTATGTGCCATCTGAAAATGCATTTATTCACAAGGTTTTTGCATGTTGATCGGTTTTGGGGGTAATTAAAAAGAGAGAAATAATTATCCTTCAATTTTATAAAATCTCATTTTGCAATAAATCCCGAAGAATTGTTTGGTGTAAAAAAAACGTTTTTCAAGAGTTGAAATTTTCTTCGTTTCACGAACTATGCATACCTGATTCTCATCACCTTGTTGAGATACGTAGGCAACCCTTCTTGGATTTTGGTATTTCTTATCTAAAAATCATAAAATAAAATTTCAATTTTTTTTAATTATTGTTCGATTTACATAAAATCTTCACGAACTACGCACACTTGATTTTCATCACCTCCGTAAGATATGTGATTCAGTACTTCTCATAAAAAATCAAAAAAATCTTTACTTTATTTACAATCTTCCTAAACTACGTCTGACTTGGTTTTTGTTCAATACGTAGGCAACCCTTCTTTTAAGTTCGATCCCCCCTATAAAAAGGGATTAAAAAATCTCTTGACTTGGTTGGTACCAACATATTTAGTAGTGACCAACTTTGTATTTTTGTTGTGAACCATAGATTTTTTGGTACTTCTTAATTGTACCTAAGTAACACTTGAGAAATTCTTTTACTAAAAGCTAGGGTTAAAATTGAATCTGACCTCATTATTTTATGTGCATTGTCTGGTAAAATTTAGATTGAAAATTCAATGAAATTACTTTTTTGATCTAGAACTTGACCCGAATGTTTGTTGATGTGAATTTTTTTGAGAAAGGATTGTAGGTTTTCTTTGACCGATTATGCCTTTCAAACCTACCAAATGACATGTGATCCATAGTCTTCCTCTTTTGAGATTAAAACCTTTTATTTGGATAACCACATGTTAGCCTATATCTTTTTGAGTGCTTAAATGCACTTGCCTTCTTTTGGTCCCATCTACTTGCGCGCACTGACAAAGATCTAAGTTGAGTGACAGAGTAAAAAGGTGAAAGATGCGAAAGTCCAAGAAAATTTCAAAGATAAAAGAAAAGATGCAAGAAATAAATAACTCCAAAAGGAGGAGAAACTCAAAAAAAAAAAAGAGAAAAAAAAGACAGTAGAAGCAAAGCAAATAAAGGTCAAATATGAAAGTACGAAAATATTGAAAGCAAAGCGCAATGCTCAAGGAGGGAATAATTACTTTATCCCGAATAAATATTCTTCCGGTCCTTAAACCTACATTACAAGCCAATGACAAGTTCTACTTGATTGCATTATGAGTGTTCTCACATTAGTGGATAATTACATGAAGTCCAAGCATATGATATCTCGATTGAATGCATTATATTGAACATCCTTGTAAGTGTGAGCTTACTTCTGAAACGTCCTAAGATCTAAATTCTTCAATTGGGTGTGAATTAGTTATTTATTGGTGGTAAGGGCACTTGAAATATGAGGATCGGAAGAATAAAAAATCTATAATTGATGCAAGATGAATATATCTTGTTAATACATAGGTATATTTGAGGTACCAAGCTCTCTCTAGGTCTCTAAAGTTCTCCACTCCCTTCTCAAAAACGAGTTTATAATGTATTTATATTATGTAGAAATGAGCTCGGATCATAATACCCTTAAAAGTACGAAATAGAAAAATTGGCCGAAAATTAAGCTTAGTGCGGGGCCGCCCACATTGGGCTTGGGCGTGGGGCGCTAAAATTCCAGAATCTCAAATTTTCGGTCCTCCAACTCTAATCTTGATTCCAAATGAATTTTTTGGACTTCTACTAAGACTTCATAGTCCCAAAGTATCTATTTTAGGTCTAAATTTATTCATTAGCTCGGGAACACATCACTTGAGCTCTTTTTGATCTCTTCTTCTTCGAGACAAAGCATTTTCAATATAAAGTACCTAAATTCAATAATAAAAACATATTAGATCGACATAGCAAAGTCCATATATGTTAGGTGTATTTAATGCATTTATCTATCAAAATAAGGTGGAAACATGAGTAAGTACGACGAAAAGACGTATAAATACACCTAACATCATCACCCCACACATGAACCTTTGTTCGTCCTCGAACAAATAACTAAACACACCCTCAATAAATCAAGCCTAGGAACACCACCACTTTAATTGCTACCAACAATTAAGCCTTATAGAAACTCACAACATCAAATGTACACTTTATGATCATTACGCAAGATATAAAAGTCAACAAATAAATAACAAATTTCTAACCTTGTAGCCTCAGAGACGGACTCTAACTCATCAAACTTAAGCTCAATCACATATTCTGTCAAAGAAGCTAATAACATCCCCTATCAATCATGAAACAAGTGCACTCACAAAAAAAAAATAGTCCACACACTCAAATCAAAGAGAGAATGTAAAATAAGAACTTAGCATCAAAACACAACTCTCTCGCTCACAAAAGAATTCACATGCATGCACAAAGAACCATAGACTTGCCCTTTATGTACATCTCTACTAATTAAGTATGCTCGGATAGAATCAAATAGGTTTTTAACGGGTTTGTAATGTTGGCTAGTGGAAGGGTAGGACAACTATATAATAGTGACTTATACTTCCCTAAGCACTTTACACTATTAGACTTCATCACCCATTATTTTTATCTCTTAACTTTATTTTCCAGCCCTCTCTTCATCAATTATTTCGGAAGTGTTTTCCTCAAATCAAGAACATTACAATCATTTTTTTCAAGTAATTTTTTTCACGTCACATTATTTTGAAGAGGACCTTTTCATCACTTTGCAGCTATCATTGATCACCATTTTCACTTAGTCATCCCTTTCTCTAGCTTTCACAATTATAACAGTCTATGCTACAATGCTCAAGGAAGCATGATGCAAAAACTAGGGATTCAACAAGTGGGTCAAGAAAAAAATACGGGTAACAAACCAAAGGCTACAAGCTCAAAGGGCTAACTAGTAATACAATATCTGAAAAGGCTAAAATTCACAAGACAAATCAAAGAAGACCTATTATCATCTTCTAAATAGAGGAGCACTTTTTATTTTGCTTCAATAACATGCAGCGCAAGTTCTAGACTAAGATACAAAACATGAAATGTATGCAAGAAATCCTCACCTCACGTTGCACAAGTCTTAATCAAGATGAACCAATTCTACTCTAAGACATACAGGGTCATGGCGAACTACAAAATAAGAAAGTGTTATATATATGGTCACAATTCTGAGCCTAGGTATTAGAAAATTTGCTATTTTATATTAACTCTCAAGCACTTACAGAAAAGTACTTCTTAAGACCAGGTCTAAATATGTTAGTATCAAACAAGTCTAAAGGACTTTTTTTTCTTTTACTACTAAAAATATTAATTAAAAAAAAAAAAAGTAATTATATATATATTTTTTAAGATTACCCGATTCAAAGGTCTCCCTTTAAAAAAGAACTGATATCATAAGAAAAACCAAGGGGTGAATGATCTATGCTACTAATGTGTGAAAAAGACGCTATAGAAAATAATAACAAACTAAAATCAATTTGAAATTTCATTTTCTGATTGTTTTTTTTTTTAATTTTTATTTTTATATAATACTAAGAAATAAAGTAAAAATCATATGGCATAATCATCCTATACCTCATAAGTATTGGAAGTACCCCACCCACACTTAAGAATAAGTGTTGTCTTCAATGCATGTATCACAGAGAAAAAATAAAATAAGGGTGAGAAATACTCTGAGACCCTCTAGGGCCTAGCTATCAGCATGATCCTCAATATCAAGGGTCAACACGACCCTACACTTTATTCCAAACATGCTCCTCAGCTTCAACTTCGGGTACTCTGACTTACCCTAATCTGAAAAACAAAAACAAAACAAAATAAGACAAATGTAACACTATAAAAATAAAATAAAATACAACTGAGTCACCACCTAACCAGCGCCTGATATAATATCGTGGCACAACACTATCACTTTCACCACTCTTTCTTCCACTTTGAAGAAATAAATTGTGCCCCCAATTTTGCATCAAATTGCCTGCTCCGCTCTTGGGGAAATGGCGTGAAAATAAAGGAACCAATCAATAGGTATCACATATTTAACTTCTTGGCCCTTAAGTGAGGGATGTCGTTTTGTCTTTTTGGTGTGATGTTCTTGGTCATCCTCTATACACTTCTCTAAAGGCTTGATTTCCATATTGCTAATCAAACACAATGTAGAAAAATATTTAGAATGAGGTCCAACACGCCCCAACTCTAAAATTATATTATTTTTGACACCTTCACTTTTGTACACCTCCTAAACATTAGCATCATCAATAAAGTTCTGGTCGAATGGTTGGTATTCCTCCTTTTGCTTCATAAATTGATTAGTATCCACAACAATTGGTGGTTGGGCATCATACACCTCAACCTCTTTATTTAATTTAGCGTGCATGTCATGGATATCTGAGCCAAATTGGTAGATCTCCCGTTTGAGCTCAATTCTGCATTCTATTAGTTATTCATCGCATTCATAAAACCATCACGGAGACCCTCATATTCTTCTATTAATTTTCTGTAATGATCCATACTAACAAAAGCACAAGCATTATTAAAATCATCATAATAAGGGCTCGGGATAGGATAATAACACTTAGGACAACCTTTTCAATTGCCCTCGCAGACATCACAAGATTGGGATGGTGCACAAACTCGCCCTTGGGAATATATTGACAATGTTGCCAGAAGTGAGGTCCTTTTCAATACGGACATGGATCAACAAAATATGAATACTTATCAGACCACAATTTTTTATCCAAAGATGCCATCTTAGAGAGAATGTAAAAAATAAAAAAATAGAACTTGAATAGATAAAAAGAAAAGTCTAATCTAGATAAACAATTAATTTCTAAGTCCCCGTCAACAGCGTTAAAAACTTGTTGCTCTCAAACACCCACGAGAATATACATGACCGTACAAATAATATAGTGATTTTAAAAATCAGATGTCGAACACACATGGACTTGTGATTAACTATTTTACTAAATCAAATGATCCTAATTATCTAAACAAGAGATGATATACGTAGGTTGTGATTCTAAACTAACTAACTAAATAAAAATAAAATAAAAAATAAATTTCGACAAAGAAAAAACGGGTTTTTATATTATCAATGAGATGAAATCGATATAGGGCTATGAACTATTTAAAAATCACGTTGTATTCTTCAATTGATTCAACTTCTTTATTTATCTAGTTTATTGATTGACATGGTTGATATTATGACTACAAATCTCTCGAGTCCTCTAGCCGCCTATTCGTATTACTTTCACGTCTATATCTCTATAGCCATGAACCTTAACACAAATGCATTTATATTTCCTGTATATCAACCAAGCAGGGCGAACTAGGTATATCTCTACCCTAGACACAAATTTGTTCCCCGATTTCTAGGGTTGAGATCCTACTCTATTTAACCCTATTACTATCGTAGTATTTCTCTCTCTAGTTCAATCTAAGAATCAAAGATAGTATTTGATCGGTAATCAATCAACAAAATAATTAAGCTCAGAATTAAATAAATAAACTAATATGATAAGCTAATTAATTGAAATCAATATCCGAATAACAACGTTCATGAAAGAACCATAACTCTGGAACGAGAAGTTTAGCTCCACATAGACATAGAAGAAAAATTAGAAATCATCAAAAGAAAATATAAAAACTAGTAATATTAAGCAGAAGAGATAAAATCCAATCAACTCCGTCCTACATGGCGGCTCCAAGCTGTCTCTTGGTCTCCAAAGTTCTCAACCCCTTCTCAAAACGAGTTTATAATGTATTTATAATATGTAGAAACGAGCCCGGGCCATAATACCCTTAAAAATACAAAATAAAAAGTTGGCCAAAAATTAAGCCTGGCGCGGGGCCGCGTTGGGCGCTAGGCTAAATTTATGAATCTCAAATTTTCTATCCTCCAACTCTAATTTTGATTCCAAATGAATTTTTTCAGAGTCCCAAAGTATCTATTTTAGCTCTAAATTTATTCATTAACTCAGGAACACATCACTTGAACTCTTTTTGATATCTTCTTCTAGAGCTATGGGCCTCCTCCATAATCAATCTTGTCAAAGCACCAACTCTATGAACACACACTCTACCCTTGATCCTCAAGACCCACTCACAATCAATCATAGCCTCCTTGGTTTCACCACTCATCACTTTATGTATAATTTTGCACAACTTCTCATCATTATACTTGTGGGTCCGAATCTGATCCAAAAGAGATGACCTTTCCTCAACACAAGTCAGAATCCTACTCGGATTCGAAATATCAAGCCTGGTGAAATGATTGGCTAAAGACTGGACCTCCAATGCCAATGAACACTCAGAAAAAATCAAAACAAACTAAATTTCCCATGCTGACTGCCTTTCGGCTCAAGGCATCCGCAACTACATTGGCCATGCCTAAATGGTACAAAATAGTCATGTCATAATATTTTAGCAACTCCATTCACTGACGCTACCTATAATTCAAATCTCTCTAGTTAGACACATGCTGAAGGCTGTGATGATTGGTATATACCGCACAATGAATTCCATAAATATAATTCCTTCAAATCTTCCAAGAAAATATAGCAACAGCTAACTCTAAGTCATAAACATGGTAATTCTTCTCGTGCACCTTTAACTGTCTCGATGCATAAGCTATAACCTTACCCTCATGTATCAACACACAACCCAACCCAATCCTTGAAGCATCACAATATACGGTAAAGTCATTCTCTTTCATCGGAAGGGATAAAATTGGTATTGTGGTCAAAAGAGACTTGAGATTTTGAAAACTTTCCTCACACTCGTCAGACCATTGGAAATGTACGTCCTTCTGAGTCAAATACATCAGATGAGAAACAATAGAAGAAAACCCGTTGATGAACCGATAATAGTAGCTAGCAAGACCCACAAAATTTCGAATCTCTATCACTAAAGTCGGTCTAGGCCAGTCCCTGACTGCCTCTATCTTCTTTGAATCAACCATAATCACATCCTTGGACACCACGTGTCCTAAAAATGTCACTTAACTCAATCAACACTCACTTCGAGAATTTAGCATACAATTTCTTCTCTTTAAATATCCCAAGAACCACTTTCAAATGCTGCTCATGGTCCTCTCAACTCTTCGAATAAATCAAGATGTCAACAATGAATACAATCACAAAAGAATCAAAATACAGCTTAAATATCCCATTCATCAAGTCCATGAATGCCACATGGACATTGGTAAGCCCAAAGGACATCACTAGGAACTCAAAATGACCATAATGATTCCGGAAAGCCATCTTGGGAACATCCATGGCCCGAATCTTCAACTGATGATACTCGGACCTCAAATCAATCATTGAAAATATCGAAGCACCCTAAAGTTGGTCAAACAGATCATCAGTACGAGGCATTAGATATTTATTTCTAATGGTGACCTTGTTCAACTACCTATAATCAATGCACATATGCATGGTGCCATCTTTCTTCTTCACGAACAAAATATGAGCACCCCATGAAGACATACTCGGTCGATTGAAGCGCTTACTCAACAAATCCTGAAGCTGTTCCTTCAACTCTCTCAGCTCTGTCAAAGCCATACGGTATGGAGGAATAGAAATAGGTTGAGTACCCGACTCTAGATCGATGCAAAAATCAATGTATTTGTCTAGTGGCATACGTAAGAAATTCAAAGAAAAGACCTCGGCCAACTAGCTAACTATCAAAACCGACCCAAGGAAAATAGTCTCCACACTCGTATCCCGAATATGAGCAAGATACGCCAGACAAACCTTGTCCACCAACTTCCTAGCCTGGATGAAAGAAATGATCTTCTTAGGAGCAAGGCTAGAAGCGCATCTCCACTCTAACCTCGGAAGACCAGACATAACTAAAGTTACTATCTTGGCATGACAGTCCAGAATTGCGCAGTAAGGTGATAGCCAATCTATCCCTACAATAATATCGAAGTCAACCATGTCTAAAATAACCAAGTCTATCCAAGTATCGTACCCCATAAAAGTAACCACACAAAGCTGATAAACTCTATCTACAATTATAGAATCACCAATTGGTGTAGATAAATAAATAGGGACCTCTAGAATACACACCACATATCTAAATCAACAGAAAAGTAGGCAGACACATATGAGAACGTAGACCCCGGATCAAATAGCACTGAAGCAGACCAATGTCACACTGAGATCATACATGTGATAACTGTATCAGATGCCTCAGCCTCTGGCCTACCAGGGAAAGCATAGAAATTAGTGTTTCCTCCATTGGACCTTGTACCCTGATAGTTGCCTCAACCTAAACGAGTCACATCTCTCCCTATTTGAGATCTATCGTTACTAGTCTGATGGCCACCACAGGCTGACTGGGACCCTTCCTTTCTAACTTGACTACCACTCCTAGATAAATATGTTGGGGTCTTGGGTGCACGGGATGTACTTGATATCACTCTGGGGTAATCTCTCTGAAATCCCCAATATCATCATAGTTGTAACAAGTCCTGGTCGCTGAAGGATGCTGAATAGATATAGAAGAACCCAAATGACCACTACGACCAGAGTACCGAAACTAAGAACCTCCATATAAGACTCGACCCTACTTTAATCGCTTTGTCCATACACTACTTGTAATCTGAAGGGCTAACTGAACTGGTCGGCTCGATTGCGAATATTGGAATCTACCATGCTATTCATAACCATGAGAAGTAGACCCACTGAACTATCCATATCACCTCGCCCTCTTGTTGGGCTCATGTCTAGACAGTTTGCCCCTAACAGACTCTACCATCGTTGCATGCTCTGCCACTACCTCAAAAGAAGCCCAGAGGCCACCAAATACAACATAGCCAACTGAAAGGGAATACTCAAACCTCTCAAAAAACATCTGACTCTCTCTGCCTCATAGGTAGCAACAACGCTACATAGCTCGATAAGGCGTGGAAGTGAGTCTCATAATATGCAACTATCGAACCCCGCTACTCCAACCTCTAGAACTCATTATGCTTGCCCAAACGCAAGCTAAGAAGCACATACTTCTCTAGAAAAAAATGATAAATTTGACCCAAGATAGTGTATACAACCCCGCTAGTTGACAATCAATATAAGTTCTCCGCCATTGGTTTACATCTCTCATAAGCTTAAGGGCCACAAAACAGACTCCGTGCCACTCGATGATACCCAAGGTACATAGCCTCTCATGGTTGCTCACAATAAACTCATACGTATCCTCCTCGGAATGACCATAGAACACATGAGGCTTCATATTGGAAAAGTGCTTCCAGCTCTTCCACTCATCGCGGGTCATAGTTGTCCCTACAATCGACCAGGGACCAAAATCTGGAGCCAAAACCTCATCAATATAGGGCGCTGGCATGGCAGCTAGTCAAACCCCAGGAATATGAAACTCAAGAGTTTGTCCCTCTCCCACTCGAGTGTGTGACCCACCTGGAGTAGTCGGATGCACGCCCGTATGGGCAAAACCATCAAGAACAACAACCTGAAAAAGCTATCTTGAAGAATCGGAGTAGATATAAATCCAGGCTAATCCTAGGCTAGCCCCATCTCCTCATCTAGTTGCTCATCCTGAGGCTCAATATATGGCTCAGGGGAAATTGATCTAGTACGAGCCTGACCGACTCTATGTGCTCCACTTCAAGCTAGTATATCTCTTCGGGCTCTACCTCAACACCGAACATGTCCTATACCTCTACTGCGCACTGTAGGTGCAGTGTCGATGCCTCATCTCTCACTGCATGGGCACGAGTCCTCACCAAATATGAGAGAATAACAAACAAAGGTCAGATACTAATTTAATTCAACTTAGCATGAAAGGAATGAAGGAAGTGAAATTTCCTAAATTACCCATAACCTCTTGAAGAAAAGTGCGTACATCTTCGCACTGATCCGCAAGACACTACTAGACATTGCTGTTGTATTTAATATCGTTTAACCTAAAGCTCTAATACCAACTTTGTCATGACCCCTTTTAGGAATCATGGTGGCACCTACACTTTTCATACCGGTAGATGAACCACTCCCTATTTAAACTCTACGAATATAAATAAGTAATGTAGAATTAACCAAATACTCAATAACCATGTCTATCATAATATAAAAATGGAAATATAAGTCTGATAATCAATAAACAACCCGATAGATCTGGTTAATAATACAAGAGCTCTAACTGTCATAATACATCGGCCAAATGGAATGGAAAAAGTTTGAAACATGTCTCTCGAATCAAAGTAAAAGACAACATAAGAGATAAAAGCATCCAAGGCATGCCGGAAAGTAGCATCCTCACCCTGAATACTGATAATCAATTGGCTCAGACTCAAACTCGAGGTCTCGAACTGGTAGAAGGATCTGCAATTGCATCTAAAAAGAATGCAACAAGTGTAGTATGAGTACACAACATACCCCCACAGACATCATAGACTGACAACGATAGAAGATACACAACAAGAGATAAATATCAAGTTGACAACAAATAATCATATACTAAACAGTTCAATAATCAAAGTAAGACTCTTTGTCCATATAATAGCTCACAAATCAACAAATCACTTGTTCACATAAAATTTAATAATTATATAAGTCACCCAATTCCAGAAGAGTTCAGCAACAATATTTCGAGTATTAATGAGCAATTAATAATCATTCTTTATCAAGGAATTCAACAAAGTCATCAATAACCAGTCCATCACTAATCCACCAACAGATAATTAATAAAATAATGTATGTATGATATGAGTACAATGCATATGTCAGGTACCTTTATTCTCCAGTATACTTGCATTCAAATTCTATGAATTGCACACCATGGGGGACCCGTGAAGTCCATATACTCCTCCATAATTTCTCAACGGAGCCCAGCTTTTGGTTGTAATAACTGTTGTAGGCGTGTAACCCATTCTCCCATGTATCATAATCCATTGCGGTGTGCAACTCGAGCCATCCGTAATATTATCATCATCTTAATGTTGTCAATAATCTCATAAGTTTTTTACCTTTCCGATCTTTTGGACCCACAACATTTCAATATCACTCTCATATAAATATCATCAGAACCATGAATGTGAATGCAAATGATAATACAAAGCATGAAATCAGGATAAATGAGATGCTACTAAGTACGTAAGAGATGAATATCACATGTTTTCTAGAAGTCAACATGTAAGACAAATATAATTAGGATATCATATCGAAAACATGTGTTATTAATAAGCACAATAATAGAAAATATAGCGACGAGCCCAAATAATGGCGATAAGTCCAATAAACAGCAGTCGAAATCAGAAAAAGGCTGATTCCCCAAATCACCCATTATCACAGTTCAATATCGGCACCTACCCAAACGTTCATCACAAACGTTTGGATGGGACTCCCAAAGACGCCCAATAGCCCTCAATACTTATAACTGATTACGTACTTCTATCGAAGTCTAATAAAAATAAATCATTGCCTACTTCAGAGCCGAGCAGGTGCCGCATGCAATTAACTCTCCCCATTGGCCTTGCCCTTTCGGAACGCCTTGTAGTAATCATAGTCTAACACGCAAGATTATATGTCAATATTAAGCTAATACACAACTCAAGGACTTATTCAAACATATCAAGACACCCAAAACCACCCCCGGGCCCACAATGTTAAAATTTGAACTTTATTACTCAAAAACTTTAAAACATGCTAACTAGTTATATCCTTAAGTTAATCTAAAATCTAATCCCAATTGAACCCTCAAGTACATAATCTAAGAAAAGCCCCAATTTTACAAACCCTGAAATTTCCCCCAAATTGAAAAGGGTTTTCATATTCAAATTAACCATCACAATATTATCATCTATCATAAATCAGTACTTATTCATAATATTAAGGTAAACTAACTAATATTACACCCTTAAATCAAAGTTGCAAGCCTCTTATTCTTACCATGAAAGCTTAAGAACACATTCTCCCCAAATAAGGATTAACTAAGATTAGGAACCTCAAAAATATTGAATGAAATCAAAGAGGATAAAGAATATACCTCCCAAGAAGAACTTAAGAACAACTTCATAATTTTCCCCTTAGCAATCTCAAATACCGAGATAAGATGTTTTGGGAAAGTGATTTTGAGATAGGGCATTTATTAGGTTTCCTAAAATAGCCATTCTGCTCATGCGGAATTGACTCTGTAGGTGCGGTCTCTCTCTGGGGTATCTCTTTTTCTTTGGAGATTGGTCGACGAGTCAACCTTATTTTTGGACTGCCATGGTCCCTTCCTAATTATGCTCTTCGTTGATGGCTACCATATGCACATCAACATTGCCATGATTTGGTATATGGTTATTATGCACATTGGGGGTGGTTTCTTTAAATTGAATCACGTCATCCTTGATTAAGGCTTCAATTTTTTCTTTGAGGGAATACCTTTCCAGCCAACTTAAAGAATGCCTCTCAGACTACCAAGCTTACAAACACCTAAAAAACTTTCCATACCATTTTCTGGGGGGATCTTTTCATCACCTAACAACCCTGAAGAGGGAAGAACGCCGGTGATATTTTCATTATTATTGTTATTATTGCGGAATATAAAGTAATAACATGTAAGTAATATACTAACAAATAGTATGAACATGTTTATATGGAAGCTTTTATCTATTTTTAATTCAATCCAGTCTATAATCTGTTCTAGAATTGTTAACATCTTTAACCACAAAATTTCTACTAATTAGAACCATAATTATAGAGATTAACTTATCAGGAACATAACTAAAAACACTTAGTGAAGAAATCATACCTTTTGTAGATCTTCAGATTACCAGAAGTCTCAACTTCACCCTGGCCGCTTCCCATTTCTGCTTCCTCGCTACGGGTACTTTCGCCTAGGTGCTTAGGAGTCCTCTACAATCTCTCTGAAGCCTATCAACAGTCAAGGTTTCTAGACTAATATGCGTTTAGTATCTGTTCTTCAAAGTTTATCTCTTACCCTTATGATTCTTAATAAGTAGACCTTCTTTGGATTACGATGTTACTCTATTAAGATTATAGACTGATATGAAGATTAGCTACTCATAATTTTAGATTGATATGAGATTTTTAACTTTCTTTTCTAAATTCTGAATAGAGGGAGAAGATATGTTTGAGAGAATATTGAGAAAATATTTTTAAGGTTGAAGTTTGATTTCAAAGGCTCTTCCCTCTTTTGATACAAAGAGGCTCTTTATATAGATAACCTCGGGATGCTACAGTGTTGCTACAGCTTCTTTCATCATGCGACCCATCAGAAGTTTCTAGTGCTTTACTATTCTTTGCTATAGTAAAAAGTACTATTCATGCTACAGTACAATCTAAATTATTACATTTCTAAACTTCCTTCATCCTTCTTTGCCTTGTTGGTCTCTTCTTGTCATTCCTTGTTGCATCTGCTTTTTATCTCTTTTGTCTTGCTGGTCTTTTCCTGTCATTTCTTATTTTTATCTCCTTGTCTTTGTCCTTTTGGAATAGTTGATGTGTCTGGTATCTTTTGACTTTTATATTCGTATCCTGTCATGTTCATATTTCTGGGTTTTGTTGTGATAAACCACTTTGGATAAATATTCTCATGCTCATATTTTTTGGATCCACGTAGTTAGACTACATGTTCCTGGATAGGCTCATATTTTCGGGTTTCAATGTAGTAGAACTACATTTATTCCCATTGCTCTTATAAGAATGGATCAGGAGATCATTTTTTTTTTCATTTCTTGTACCTTCATATCTTTAAAAGTCATAACTTTTCTTTTTTGTTTTGTTACCATATGGTATTGATCAATGGTTTCTTTGTTGTGTTTGTGTTTGAGGTTTATAATCTTATTTAGCATGTTCGTAAATTCTACTGTGTCTTGTGTCATTATGTCGTGACTGTAATACATAGTAATTAGTTCTTCGACTTCTCCTCCTTTAGTATTCCCGATAATACTTGCATTCCTACTTGAAGAGTTGGTACACGATCGGTTTTCCTGTCAGATCTGTTGACACATCAAAGACCTGTATTCCATAATTTCCTGGTCCGAAAGTTTCTCTCATGGACTGGACGGATTGTATTATTACGTTTGGTAGTTTGGATATGCTCATAAGGGTGTCATCTGTCATGACTTTGTCTAAAAATTCATATTTAAAAAGTTTTTGGGTAACATCTGGATTTGCTTTTTTCAGGCATAGGTATCTTGGATATTTGCTAAATCTAGAGCTTTGTAGTATGTTGGGATTAGACTTATAGGTGTAGTATTTAGTGATGGTTTCATATGCGGTGGTAATTTCTGGTGAAAAGGCTAGCCTTTCTGCTATGAACATTATTTGTGATGTTGGTATCTGGGATGTAGATGACATGTGTGCTAATTGAGAACTTAGGATTTATTTTATTTCTGGAGAGTTTATTTTTGGGAAGTTTTTTAGGTGTTTGTATGCTTGGTAGTCTGAGAGACATTCTTTAAGTTGGCTGGAAAGGTTGTCATTTTCCTGTATTTTATCTCTTATGATTTGGTTATTGCTGGTAATCTCTTCTATTATCCGGCTCATGTATTCTTCAAAATCACATCGCTGATCGACATCTTGGTATCTGCTTAAGAAATCAGCTAGAAGATTTTTAGTTCCAGATATATTTTTAACAAAAAAATCATAACAATAAAAGAATGACTGTCATTTTCTCCTTTTATTTAGTTCTGGTAGAGGGTCTATTTTGTTTGTAATAAATGCTCTTACCTGTGTATTGTCTGTTCGTATAGTAAATTTTACTGGCAACAAATGGTAATGAAATCTTTTTATTCCAAATTTTACGGCTAATAATTCTTTTTCATTAATATGATATTTTTTTTTCATTTGGTTTCCATGTTCCACCTCCATAGCCACATATCAAGGTTTTTTCTTTGTCTGAATCATTTTCTGCATAGGCTATAAGGACTGCTCCCCATCCTATATCACTGGCATCTGTATAAAGTTCTAATTGATCTTTGTCCGTTGGTATCTTATGTCTTGGTAGATTTATTACCTTTTTTTTGATAATTTTTATAGCCTTATCATGTTCTTCTTTCCATTCAAAAACTTTATTCTTCTTAATTAAATCCTGTAAAGGTTTTCTTAAAGTTGGTAGATCTTTTATATGGTCTGAGGCGTAGTTTATTATTCCTAAAAATTGTTGTACCTCTTTTTTAGTTTCTAATTTATCCTTAAAATTTCTTATTTTGGTTACAATATGTTCCTGTAACTGGATTCCATCCTTATCGATGATATATCCTAGGTATTCGATGTCATTTTTAAATATTTCGGTTTTCTTTTCTGATAATAGAATCCCATGTCTTTTCACTATTTTTATGAATTCTTCAAGATGTTTTATATGATCTTCTAGGGTATCACTATATATTAGTATGTCGTCTACATATACTATACAATAGTCTGTTAATTTTCTGAATACTTGGTCCATCCTTCTTTGAAATATTTGTGGTGCATTCTTTAGTCCAAAAGGTAGTACATTCCACTCATAATGCCCTCAAGTGCTAAATGTCGTTAAAGGTTTTGAGTCTTTAGTTAGTTTTATCTGCCAAAATCCACTTTTACAATCAAATTTACTAAACCATTTCTTATTTCCTAATATGTTGATAAGGTTTCTTTTGTATGGTAGAAAATATCCGTCAAATATTGTTTTCTTATTTAGTTCTCTGTAATCTACTACCATTCTAGCTTTGCCCCTTTTCTGCTCACTATGTTTTCTTACTAAGAATGCTGGACTGCTATGCGAACTCTTACTTTCTTGTATTAGTTTTAAGTCTAGTAGTTCTTTCAGTTGTACTTCAAATTCTTTTTGGTCTGTAGGACTATATCTAATTGGTTTACATCTAGCAATGTCATTTGGGTTTATTAACTTGATTTCAGCATATATCTTTTCTATTTCCCATAGTTGTGTCGGATTTTCTCCATAATTTACCTTGAATAGTCCAAGATATTTTTCCTTTAGTAGTTGTAGATTGTTATTCCTGTTTATTATGTTACATAGTTTTAGAGTTTGTACTGATAATATTCTTTTTAGTATAATTCATTTATTACAGGGTGTTTGTAAACTTAAGGTTGTATTACTGATAACTTGAGTTTTAAAATAATCCAAAAAGTTATTTCCTAACAAGATGTGTTGACTCATGTTGTTGTCTTGGTATATTATTGGTAACCTAAATATTGTTTTGTTTAGTTTTATCCTTACATTTTCTGCTATTGTATCTAATTCCTTAGTCTGTTCATTAAATCCTGTTACTCTTATTCTATAGACTCTAGATCTTTTTCATTTATGTGCTACTAGAACGTCTTTCCTTGCCAGACACATGTCTGCTCCGCTATCAATAAAGATTTTATTTTTTATCATTTTATTAGGTTTATGCTCTACCTGGGCTTCAATATAGATTGCTACCATTATTTATCTTGATTGTTGTTGTTGTAATCTCTATTATTTCTTAGTTTTTGTTCTATTTCCGTCTGCCTTGTCCTTATTCTAAATAGATTTTTCATAGCTTGTCTATGTTTAGATCCATAGTATTTAATTCCTGTTGGGTTTGGACATAACATAAAACTTTCAATTAAATATCTCTCGTATCTTATCCAATGATCTTTATTATTTTCTAATTTTTTCATTTCCTCCTGCAAATTATTCCGAATTGTCTTCACTATCTGAATATGATTCTTCTTCACTGGAATTGGTGTTAATATATCTGTTATTCTTTGTTTCTATATCGCTTTCTTCCTCTGTTTGACTAATATAAAATTCTTCCTCACTATACCAGGTTTTATCGTTCTCTTTGAGTTGTTCTAAGCTCATAATGAATTGTGTAGTGTTAATATATTTTACTCCTTGTTTCTTTAGTTTAGGACATTTGTTAGCATAATGTCCCTTTTCATTACAATTCCAACATTTACATTCTTTTGGTGCTTCTTTTGTTTCTAATGGTTTTACAAATCTTTTTCGAAATTTTCTTTTCTTTCTAATTTTTTTTTTGAATCATCTGTATTTTTATATTTCCTAAATCTTTTGTATTTTTTCTTTCGATAAGGTTTGTAGTATTGCTTATCATAATTTTTTCGATATCTTTTCTTGTAATTTGTATTTCTTTTAAATGCTTTATCTTTATTGGATGTGTTATTATGTTTTTTATGTTTGCTTCTTTTTTCCTCTTGATCCTTATATCCAAATACTAGTCGTTTTTCAGTAAATCCGTATATTTTCCTTAATCCTAATTTTTTATCTTTCTTTAACTTTTGTTGTAATCTATATTCTTCGCATTTCCTCATTAAATAGGCTCTTAATACCCGTATTTTTTCTCCTAGTGTATTCTCTCTTGGTTCTAATTTACTATATTCTTTAGTTATTTCTGTATTATACGGTTCTGGTAAATGGTCATAATAAAGCTGTTGATATATTATTCCTTCATCTTGTAGGAATCTTGCTTCATAATAGAATTTGGTGAAACTTATTGTATATTCTGGTAGTTTATTGATCTTGCAACATTTCATATTATTCAAATTCATTATTATTTCGCATTTTCTTTCAGCTAATACGTTTTCTCTGGCTACTAGCCACCTTTCTCCTAAGAATTCTTGTTTTAATACCATATCAAATAACATTAATATTCCTTTCTAATCTTTAACATGATGAAAGATTTCTCCTTTCATTTGATAAGCTATGGTTTCAAACCAAAATGCTACTTTTCCTATCATTGTGTTGGATATTAATTCATACATATAGTCTAAATCACTAGTGTGTGCTGAACTCATTAGTGCTAAAGACATTTCTACGTTCCAATCATTAATTCTTCTACTTAATTCTTGTTCATCATAAACATTGTCTAAGTCTAGGAAATATGCGTTCATATTTATTCCTTGCGATATTGATCCTACAAACTCACTAAACTCTGCTTGTTGTCCTACCGGGATATGTGGTGGTAACCTAGTGGGTTTTCTTGTTATGATCTCTAAAATTGGGTCTATCATTTCTTCTTCAGGGTAATTGTCGGTATCCTTATTTACTATGTCATCTGATTCTATTTCTGTTTCAAAAGGTTCATTATAATCATCTTCTATGTCGCTTTCAGGTTCTTGTTCTTCTATTATCACATTTACTCTTTGTATTTTATGTAAAGCTTCTAATATCTGGTTGTTTTCCTGTATTGTTTCAGAATCACTTTCATCTTCTATTTCCTCTGTGATTTTTGCTACCTGTCCTTCCTTTACTGTTATGTCTTCTTTGTCTGTACTGCTGCTATCATTACTATCTTATAATGTTTCTTCATTACTTGACTTATTTATTCGTTTTACCTTTTTCTTCTCTTTTAGTTTTGCTAGTTGTTGTTTCATAAGGTAGAATTCCTCTTTTAGATTACTTAGTTCTATTTTAACTGTTTTTAATTCTTTTTTGGTTTCTTTAATTTCTACTTTGGCTTCATTTAGTTGCTTCTTTGTATCTTTATATTTGGTTTTGTATTTTTTATATTTTTTCAGCCATTCTTCATTAGAAGATAGTTTTAACTTTGTATTTTCTTTTTCTAATTGTATTATCTGTTGACGTTGGACTATATTTTCAAGTTCTAGTTTTGTTGGATCTACTAAGGAGGTATGAATATTTCTATCTTTAAAATTTTTGTT
Source organism: Przewalskia tangutica (assembly GCA_029844215.1). Lineage (NCBI taxonomy): Eukaryota > Viridiplantae > Streptophyta > Magnoliopsida > Solanales > Solanaceae > Przewalskia > Przewalskia tangutica. Next base: position 37,706,100 of record CM056738.1, read on the forward strand.
ATTTTTAATTGGTGTATCTTTAGGATCTTTGGAATCCTATTTCTTCATGGGTTCGTATTTATACCTTTCTTTTTCTAATATTTCTTTACCATGGTTTCAAATGAATGTAACTGCGCTATGTTCACTAGTGCTCATTAAAATTGTCCTTTCTTAGCTAAGGTTTTTAATCCATCTAATGTTTTTGCCACTTCATCTGGTATCTTAGGTTTTATTTTACTGATATCCATCATTATAGATATTTTACTCCTTCTCCAAGCATCTACTGCTACTATTTCAGGTTGTATAGGTAACGTTTCTGTTATATTTTGTTCTTGTGTACTAGTTTCTCCTTCTTCTACCTGTGTTTCTTTTCCCTTTTCTTTATTCATATTCGTTACTATTGTGTTTAGCTGGTCAAGTATTAGCTTTCGTGTTGGTACTTCAGATACATTCCATAATTTTGTTAATTCTTCTCTTACTAGTTCTCGTGTTTGGGCTTAACTATCTTTTATTTCGTTCATCGCATCAAAAAGGTTTTTTAATTTCTCCTTTACTATTAACTCTGTCCATATTTCATCTATTTTTTCGTTAAAACTGCTCAGCTTTTATTTACTCTTCTTATCCATCCGTCTCCTATGTCTATCCATTCTTTATTGGATTTATTATTTATTCTTTTTCCTAGTTGCTCTATTTCACTTTCTAACTTTATTTCTTCAGCTTTATATTTTAAGTATTTTAACTGAGAATCTATGACTTCCTCAAATAACATTTGTTTTATTATCTTTAGTTTGAGTTTCTTTTTATTTATTTTTTCTTGAATATTCATATTTTGTCAATAAATCTTGTTTTACCTTGGTCAGTAATTTCTATTCCATTATTATTGATCTTATAGTTTATCATAGTTAAAAAATGTTAGAATATTCTAGAAGAATTAATACCATTATTATAGTAATATTGTGTAGTATCTTATATTAATGTAGTATCCCATATTATATGGTAAGTAGTTTAATGTATAGGAATATTTTTAGGATTATTCTATATTCTTCCTAGTTAGTGTAAAGATGTATATATTCTTATCTAATGGAATAAAGTCTTTTGAGGAAAATATTCTATCATGGTATCAGAGCTTAAGGAAAAAATTCATCTTCCTAATACCAAAATTTTTTTTTTTTTTTTTTCAAATTTCGGCTCCTCCAAACCGAAAATTTGAACTTTTTTGTTTTTTGTGTGTTCCTGTTCATCGTGTTTTTTGTTCATCCAACTATTATCAACATGTCTGAATCCAAATCGTTTTATCACCCAGCCCTCACAGTTTCCAATATCAAAACTCATGTTCCCATAACCTTACAAATGGAGAATGTGCATTATGCTTCCTGGGCGGAACTTTTCAAAATATGTTGTCGTTCTCACCGGGTTCTTCACCACATCATTTCCCCGGAAAAAGACAAAGAAAAAGTCTTGACAACGGATGAAGACAAAGAATTGTGGGATGTCCTAGATGCCATCGTTTGGTTGGATATATTCAACAATATCCACGGATTTGTCAGACACGATCACGGAAACAGATTCTAAGGCAATTGATGCTTGGAATCGACACGGACATTTTTATGATAATCAAAACTCCCGCAGCTTGCTTGGAACAAGAATTCTCCAAAGGTTGATATGGAGGATTTTCCTAATGCGTCCGCTTATTGTCAACGCCAAAGTGTTGGCGATCAATTAAAAATGTTGGTTCCCGCCTCCGATAAACCGCTTGTTCTACAACTTGTTGCCGGATTGACAGAGGCATATAGCGGAGTTGCCACCGTTATCCGTCAAAGTAACCCGCTTCCGTTATTCTACAAAGCAAGATCTATGTTAATCCTAGAAGAACAAGGCTTCTCTAAAAAGGTTGCTAACACAACCGAATCGGCGTACATGGTCACCAATGATGGAAATAACCGAGGTCAAAAAGGACGGCATGGGAATAAAAAAGGTGGAAACCGCAACAGAAACGGGAATAATCGCGATTTCGGCGGCGGCGGAAATTCCGGCGGCGGCGGCGGGTATGGAGGTAGCAGTGGCGGCAGAAGGCAGCAGCAGCAGCAGTGGGCCTGGCCACAATGGACTTGGGCTGGACCCCCTTGTCCTTACCCTACCACAAACTGGGCCAGGCCCAATTCCAATTATCCATACCCAAAGAAATCACCCACTCTTCAAATTTTCCTTGCCGCCCATCATTGGGCCGAATTTCCACAAGCCCAACAGGTGGCTGGAGCAAAGTGAGCAAAGAATAGCTTTGGGCCAGCCAAAGAATGGGCCAACAATGAGCAAAGAAGAATAAAGCTTTGGGCCAGCCAAAGAAGGCCAACAGCGAGCAAAGAAGAATAAAGCCACCATCATGGAGGCAAGAAGCAGCGAGCCACTTTGGGCCTCAGCGTGAACGAGACCCACTCAACAATGGGCCAATCGGCGGACATCAACATGCCATGGACACGCCGCTTAATCCACCGCATACCTAATCGTATATGGACTCAGTGCAACGTCACATATGACGTCATCCCAAGGTAATCTTACGCCCTATTTTAATTTGAGCAAATCAAATGGTATAATCGCTTAAATGGCCATTCCATTCCAATAAAAGGTTATCGTTTCTACTAAATTGTCCAAACCAAATCCACCATTAGCCTTGAAAATGTTATTCATGCACCACAATTAATCAAAACCTAATCTCCGCTCGAAAGTTTACTTGAGATAATCAAGTTACCGTAGCTTTTGATCCTTTTGGTTTCATCGTGTGTGATTTTCGCATGCGGCACGGCTAATGAGATGTGATAGCCGTGAGAACTTTATCCGCCATTTCACTACTACAACCGCATACAAGAAACACTTTAATTTTGCTGCTTTTAATTCCAATTTATGGCATTAACGTTTGGGACATCCGAGAGTCTGCTTTAAACTCTCTCAAATGCAATTCAATTTCATGTACACGAACTCTTAATAAGTGTCAGTCGTGTCCTTTGGGTAAGCATATTCAACTACCTTTTGAGTCTTCTTCTAATTGCACTTTTTTGCCATTTGAGACTATACATTGTGATATTTGGACATCCCTAGTTTTGAGCTCTTCGGGGCATAGATATTATTTGCTTGTTTTAGATGATTACTCTAAATTCTTGTGGACATTTCTCATATCGAAAAAATCACAAATGTTTTCTACATTCCTTAGTTTTAGAGCTTTTATCCAAAAACAGTTTGAAAGGGATATCAAAAACATCCAATGTGATAACGGGCGGGAGTTTGATAATAGACAATTCTGGGATTTTTGCAGAACAAATGGTTTGAATTTTCGCTTCTCGTGCCCCACACATCTTCTCAGAATGGACAGGCGGAACGCAAAATACGAACCATAAATAATATTGTCAGGACATCCCTTGCTCATGCCTCACTTCCCCCTAGCTTTTGGCATCATGCACTTCAGATGGCTAGTATTTGTTGAATATACTACCAAACAAACATACATCACACCAAACACCCCTTCAATTACTATACCTTCGAAAACCGACATACTCTCATCTCCGGGTTTTTGGGTGCTTGTGTTTTCCATTATTCCCATCCACCACCATCCATAAATTACAACCGAGATCTACTCCATGCATTTTTTTGGGATACCCATCCCATCATCGGGGATACAAATGTTATGACCTATCCTCCAATAGGATTTTTATTAGTCGTCATGTTATCTTTGATGAAACTCAATTTCCATTGAGAAAAATCAATGAGTCACAATCTCCCACTTATGAGTTTTTGGATGCTGCAATACACCCAATTTTTACCCAACCATTGTCCCATAGTTCGGTCACTGCTACTGCTAATGGACAAAATTCTTTTAACCCATTACCCGTGTCCTTACCAAATGGCGCCCAACCCACTGTCTTGGACACTGATACACATTCGGGCCCATGTGCTTTGACACCTACCAATAGCAACCTGCCCCCTAATGCAACCCAAGCCCCTGATCCAGGCCCAGCTTTACAAATACCACATTTGGCGGTGGCGTCCATCGCCCGACAACACGCCCAACACCCGTAGTCAACATGGTATTGTCAAACCCAACACTAAATACGCCTTCACACCTAAGTTTCCAAATTACCTTTACCATGTAACCCTCGTGGTCCGCTTCCGAAAGACCCAAATTGGAAAATGGTCATGGATGATGAATATCAAGCTCTTATTAAAAATAGAAATGAGATTTAGTGCCCGCCCATCTAATGCTAACATCATTCGGTCTATGTGGATTTTTACCCATAAAGAAAAATCGATGGTTCTTTCGAGCGCATAAGGCCCGCCTTGTAGGTGATGGGAAGACGCAACAAAGTTGGTATCGATTGTGGAGAGACATTCACCCAAAGAGTAAAACCAAATTACTATCGTAATAAAGGTTGCTCACTTGTCTCTCTCCGCAGGATGGTCACTTCACCGCTTGGATGTTAAAATGTATTTCTCCATGGTCACCTAAATGAGACTGTTTACATGCACCAACCATTGGGATACAGAGATCCAAAATATCCCAATCATGTATGCCTGCTAAACAAGTCTTTGTATGGCCTCAAACAAGCACCCAGGGCCTGGTATCAGCGGTTTGCAGATTTTGTATCACAGATGGGGTTTTCACACAGCCGGTCCGATAATTCTCTTTTTATCTATCATCCGGGTAATCATACGGCTTATCTTCTATCAGATGTGGATGATATTATTCTGACAGCTTCCTCAGACTCTCTTCGCAAGAATATCATGTCTCAGCTTGGTTCAGAATTTGCTATGAAGGATCTTGGTCCATTGCACTTCTTTCTAGGAATTGCTGTGACAAGACATGCAGGTGGGCTCTTTCTCTCCCAGAAGAAGTATGCATCTGAGATCGTGGAACGGGCTGGAATGGCCTCTTGCAAACCCTCAGCAACACCGGTGGATACAAAGTCCAAATTAAGTGCCATCTCTAGCAAACCCTTTGCTGATCCAACATTGTACCGCAGCCTAGCAAAGCGCTGCAATATTTCACTTTACCGCACTGACATAACCTATGTCGCATAAACAAGTGTGCCTATTCACGATAATCCAATGGAAGAACATACGCAGCACTCAAAAGGATTGTACGCTACATTGGGCACTCGTGAATATGGATTACATCTTTACCCATCTTGCATCTCCAAACTTGTCACTTATACGACGCAGATCGGGCAGTTGTCGTTCCGACACCGCACGCCCACATCCGGGTATCAGGTATTCCTCGGTGATAATTTAGTTTCATGGTCTTCCAAACGGCAACCCACGATCGCGATCCAAAGGTCAAGCCGAATACCGTGCCGCCAATGTTGGTCCGATTCACGCTGATTCTAATCTTTACCTGAGCTTCATTGCCAAATTCCGAAAGCTACTATGGTTTACTGTGACAACATTAGTGCAATATATCTTTCTGGAAATCCAATACATCATCAGCGCACTAAACATATAGAGTTGGATATCCATTTTGTCCGTGAAAAAGTGGCACGCGGACAAGTGCGAGTACTACATGTCCCAACGCGTCATCAAATCGCCGATATCTTCACGAAAGGGCTTTCGCTGATTTTATTTGAAGAATTTCGGGACAGTCTCAGCATTCGGCGCCCTCCAGCTTCAATTGAGGGGGAGTGTTAGAATATTCTAGAATAGAATATTCTAGAATTAATACCATTATTATAGTAATATTGTGTAGTATCTTATATTAATGTAGTATCCCATATTATATGGTAAGTAGTTTAATGTATAGGAATATTTTTAGGATTATTCTATATTCTTCCTAGTTAGTGTAAAGATGTATATATTCTTACCTAATGGAATAAAGTCTTTTGAGGAAAATTTTCTATCAAAAAATCACTTCCTAGTAATAATTCATTAAAGCTATCATATTCTAAGACTGCTATGTCTATTTTATATTCTAAATCTTTGATTTTGAATTTTAAATTAATACTTTTAGTCACTATTATTTCTCTGTCATTTTCAGGGTAATGGAAAGCTTCTGGTTGTATCGGCTGACAGTCTTTCTCATTTATTTTACTGATATGTATATAGCTTTTTACAGCTCCTCAGATAATTTTTGCTATACAATCAATTGTTGTAGCCCCATTGAATATTATTACTTTAATGCTTAATCTGTTTGTTATTATGTTTATTAAGTCTAATGTCCTTGGTGTCCCCAAACTTCGTTGTTTTGTTATTAATTCTCTTTTAATACTTAATCTAGATCCTTCTATGCACGGTTTTATTTTATGTAATATTGTTGTGCTTCTATTGCTAAAATCTATATGTATTTCTTCTGGGATTGTTATCTTTGAATTTTCTTTATGTTCTATAGTTTCTAAGATATTTTGGTACATTTTTGGTACTAGGATATTTGTTTCGTATTATAATATGTTCTTGTTCAGCTATATGGCAGAAAAAAGATTATGGAGGTGGAAAATGTACCAAGATATCTTAGAAAGCAGGATGTAAATAAGAAAACAATATTTGACGGATATTTTCTACCATACAAAAGAAACCTTATCAACATATTAGGAAATAAGAAATGGTTTAGTAAATTTGATTGTAAAAGTGGATTTTGGCAGATAAAACTAACTAAAGACTCAAAACCTTTAACGACATTTAGCACATCCCAAGGGCATTATGAGTGGAATGTACTACCTTTTGGACTAAAGAATGCACCACAAATATTTCAAAGAAGGATGGACCAAGTATTCAGAAAATTAACAGACTATTGTATAGTATATGTAGACGACATACTAATATATAGTGATACCCTAGAAGATCATATAAAACATCTTGAAGAATTCATAAAAGTAGTGAAAAGACATGGGATTCTATTATCAGAAAAGAAATCCAAAATATTTAAAAATGACATCGAATACCTAGGATATATCATCGATAAGGATGGAATCCAGTTACAGGAACATATTGTAACCAAAATAAGAAATTTTAAGGATAAATTAGAAACTAAAAAAGAGGTACAACAATTTTTAGGAATAATAAACTACGCCTCAGACCATATAAAAGATCTACCAACTTTAAGAAAACCTTTACAGGATTTAATTAAGAAGAATAAAGTTTTTGAATGGAAAGAAGAACATGATAAGGCTATAAAAATTATCAAAGAAAGGGTAATAAATCTACCAAGACATAAGATACCAACGGACAAAGATCAATTAGAACTTTATACAGATGCCAGTGATATAGGATGGGGAGCAGTCCTTATAGCCTATGCAGAAAATGATTCAGATAAAGAAAAAACCTTGATATGTGGCTATGGAGGTGGAAACCATTGATCAATACCATATGGTAACAAAACAAAAAAGAAAAGTTATGACTTTTAAAGATATGAAGGTACAAGAAATAAAAAAAGAAGAAGAAGGATCTCCTGATCCATTCTTATAAGAGCAATGGGAATAAATGTAGTTCTACTACATTGAAACCCGAAAATATGAGCCTATCCAGGAACATGTAGTCTAACTACGTGGATCCAAAAAATATGAGCATAAGAATATTTATCCAAAGTGGTTTATCACAACAAAACCCAGAAATATGAACATGACAGGATACGAATATAAAAGTCAAAAGATACCAGACACATCAACTATTCCAAAAGCATAAAGACAGGGAGATAAAAAGAAGAAATGACAGGAAAAGACCAGTAAGACAAAAGAGATAAAAAGCAGATGCAACAAGGAATGACAAGAAGAGACCAGTAAGGCAAAGAAGGATGAAGGAAGTTTAGAAATGTAATAATTTAGATTGTATTGTAGCATGAATAGTACTTTTTACTATAGCAAAGAATAGTAAAGCCGCCGAATACTGTAGCACTACAGTAAAGGTCGCACAGTAAGAGCCAAGAACTGTAGCAGCACTGTAGCATCCCGAAGTTATCTATATAAAGAGCCTCTTTGTATCAAAAGAGGGAAGAGCCTTTGAAATCAAACTTCAACCTTAAAAATATTTTCTCAATATTCTCTCAAACATATTTTCTCCCTCTATTCAAAATTTAGAAAAGAAAGTTAAAAATCTCATATCAATCTACAATTATGAGTAGCTAATCTTCATATCAGTCTATAATCTTAATAGAGTAACATCGTAATCCAAAGAATGTCTACTTATTAAGAATCATAAGGGTAAGAGATAAACTTTGAAGAACAGATACTAAATGCATATTAGTCTAGAAACCTTGACTATTGATAGACTTCGGAGAGATTGTAGAGGACTCCTAAGCACCTAGGCGAAAGTACCCGTAGCGAGGAAGCAGAAAGGGGAAGCGGCCAGGGTGAAGTTGAGACTTCTGGTAATCTGAAGATCTACAAGAGGTATGGTTTCTTCACTAAGTGTTTTTAGTTATGTTCCTGATAAGTTAATCTCTATAATTATGGTTCTAATTAGTAGAAAATTTGTGGTTAAGGATGTTAACAATTCTAGAACAGATTATAGACTGGATTGAATTAAAAATGGATAAAAGCTTACATATAAACCTGTTCATACTATTTGTTAGTATATTCCTTACATGTTATTACTTTATATTCCACAATAATAACAATAGTAATGAAAATACCACCGACGTTCTTCCCTCTTCAGGGTTGTTAGGTGATGAAAAGATCCCCCCAGAAGGGCTCCTGAATGATAAGCACAATGTTTAGTTTCATTATACCCTCTGAGGGTAGGGTTGGGGATATTTTTTTGAATTTGTTAGAGTATCCCTGCAACTCTCAACCTCTCGTACAACTGGCCTAGAGGTTCGGCCAAAGGCATATAAGTTTTGGTTAGCTTTCTTTCGGGATTTATGCGGGGTCTGGGTGCGTTTGGTGTACGGGCTTTTTACTGAGGTGAATATGAAGGGTTTGGATATATAGGTGCCCGAGATGGGCTAAATATTTGCTGGGTATAGACCTGTCCAAAGCTCGGGTCGGGTGGTTTTTTTTTCCACTTGTCCGACCTTGACCCTATTTTTAAAAACAATTCCGACCCTGACCCTGACCCTTCGGGTACCATACATGCCTCGGGTCGGCCTTGACCCGCCCTAAAAAATAAAAAACGTGGAATTTTGGACGGGTCGGGCTCGGGGCCCGACAAATTATTTTCAATTTTTTTTAAATTGAGTTTCCAATACTGAAATTGACATTCTTGGACACATTACCACGAAATTTGTACGTTGAAATCTATTGTATATCGCGAGATATTTAGATTTGAAAATGGCAAAAAAGTAACGATTTGGGGGAAAAGTGAAATTTATTGGCAAGACAGACGTTTTTTTAGAAATCTGCAGCTCCAAACCGCCAAAAGGCGTTGGTCCGGCCCCGTATCGAAAAATACGCGAAATAAAAAAAAAGAAGGTGAAACGGACATCCGAGCGCACAGTTATGACCATATAAAGTTTGATCAATTTACAACTACTTTACTTTCTTCTCTTCCTACCTATATTTTATGTCAATGCTTCACATTAAAATATAAAGTATACATCACATATATTCTTAAAACATGTTAAAAAAACTCATACATATGAATTATGATCGGACAGTGGCGGGTCGAGGTCGTCATTGAGGGTCATAAATTCGACTCGCCCGACTTCACGTGGATCGTCCCCGCATTTTTGGGTCGGTGGCTCGTGTCGAAAACGTTGACCCTGGGCCTGGATTTTTGGCTCGCCTCGGTCGGGACCACCACGGATGTGTCTAGTTGGGTGTGGTAAACATGATAAGGGGTAGCTGAGTGCTGATAATACGGTTGTGGGCTTTGGATGTCTTGGTTATAGTTTTGGATGTGTTGGATATAGTAAGAAGGTTGAGGATTTTGGTAGTTTAACCTATGGTTTCCCTGGTGTGATTTGCGGCTGATGAGGGGTTTTTGAAAAATAAAAGAGAGGAGTATATGTTTGAAAGTGGGTATTGCGGCTGATGTCCTTAAAATGAGAAGGGAAGTGTTTTAATTTATAGGGGTTATTAGGTTTAGGTTTTTGGTTTTAGTTTTGGGAGGAAAAGATGAAAAGTGTGATGGGCCTTATTTTTGGGGCCTCGATTTGGGAAAATTTGGCTGATTTTTCGTGGGTTGGGTAGAAAGTTTAGGTGGGGTTTAGGAAATAAAATGGGTTGTTGTTAAAATGAGATTGGGTTAAAATATAAAAAGAGTTTATTATTTAAAAGAAAAATTATTTAAAGAGATGCAATGAAATGACAATATGATAAAAACATAATATTTTAAGAAATGTTTAATGCCTAATTAAAAATAAAAAAAATGCGATGCAATTTTGTATAGAATATTTAGAAAAAATATGATTATTGTATAAAAATGAAGAAAATGATGATTAAAATGTTGTGTAAAAAAATACTTAAAATTGCAACAAATAAACCAAAAGATGAGTCAAAATTGGGTGTCAACAACTTGTCTCTCTTTGGCTGAAGATGATGAAAGAGTTTTCGGATAAAGACGTTGATTTGTAGCTAATTTTGTCTCCATCATCAGAATTAGAACAAAGATTAAGAAATGAATGGGCAAAAGAGAATTTTAAGAAGAATTGGAAGCAAAGCTGATGCAGATTCAAAATTTGTCCCAGTGTCGAATTATGATGACAATAGGTCGTTGTGATGCCATAATTAAAAGCAAAGCTGACGCCGATTTAAAATTTATCCCAGTGTCGAATTATGATGACACTGACTGCTCAAAAATCAAAGACAATACCGACGTAGATTCATAATTTTGTCACAGTTTTGAATTATGATGACACTGGGTTGCGCAATGCTAGAAAATTAAAGACGAGCTAACACCGATTCAAAAATTTATCCCAGTGTCGAATCTTGATGACACGGGGTTATAATTGCAATGCTGGAAGAGACAAGGTGTTTGTTCCCTGAAATGACTTTAGAGTATTTGTTCCCGATGTCAAGATGAAAAAGGTGTTTGCAGATGTTGAGAAAGATAGGGTGTTGGTGACGTCATTGCGTTGACGTGATACTGATTGCGTCATTATGTTTGACGTGGTGATGTCGTCATTATGTTGACGTGATGATGTCGTCATTGTGTTGACGATGTTGATGACATTATTGTGTTAATGCGAGGATGATGGTGTCATTGTGTTGACGCGAGAATGATGTCGTCATTGGCATAGGCTTAAATTAAATGATGTCATTGCATAGACGTGATGCAGATGTTCGTCGTTGCATAGACGAAACTTAGATGAAGCCGTTGCATATGCTTAAATGAAATGATGTCGTTGCATAGACGTGATGCAGATGTTCGTCGTCGCATAGACGAGACATAGAGGAAGTCGTTGCATAGGCTTAAATAAAATGATGTTGTTGCATGAACGTGATGCTGATATTAGTCGTTGCATAGACAAAACATAAATGAAGTCGTTGATAGACTTAATGAAATGACGTCGTTGCATGGACGTGATGCAGATGTTCGTCGTTGCATAGGTGAAACATAGATAAAGTCGTTTCGTAGGCGTAATGAAAAAAAACGTTGTTGCATAGACGTGATGCAAATGTTCGTCATTGCATAAACAAAACATAGATGAAGTCGTTGCATATACTTAAATGAAATAACGTCGTTGCATAGACGTGATGCAGATGTTCGTCGTTGCATAGACAAAATATAAATGAAACTGTTGCATATGTTAATGCAATAACGTCGTTGCATAGACGTGATGCAGATGTTCGTCGTTGCATAGACGAAACATAGATGAAGTCGTTGCATAGGCTTAATGAAATGACGTCATTGCATAGATGTGATGAAGATATCCGTCGTTGTATAGATGAAACATAGATGAAACCGTTGCATAGACTTAAATGAAATGACGTCGTTGCATAGACGTGATGCAGATGTTCGTCATTGCATAGACGAAACATAGATGAAGTCGTTGCATTGGCTTAAATGAAATGATGTTGTTGCATAGACGAAAAATAGATGAAGCCGTTGCATAGGTTTAAATAAAATGACGTCGCCGCATAGACGTGATGCAGATATTCGTCGTTGCATATACTTAAATGAAATGACGTCGTTGCATAGACGTGATGCATATATTCGTCGTTGCATAGACGAAACATAGATGAAGCCGTTGCATATGCTTAAATGAAATAACGTCGTTGCATAGACGTGATGCAAATGTTCGTCATTGCATAGACGAAACAAGGATGAAGTTGTTGCATAGACAAAAATAAAGTCATTTTATGGACGTACCTCTTTGTGGCCCGCCTAGGTTGAAGTGACGTGATTGCATAGACGTTGTACGTTTGTGACCCCCATGGGTTTGCTGTTGTCCACTTAGTTTCTGCTGATAAGAGGAACCTGTATTCAAAGAAGCTTGTGAGTTTTGTGAAGGGGATTCGCGTTGACTTTGTAGTCGTGGCTCTTGCCGCTTGCAAGTTCATCCTGGTTTGGACTGAAGGCTCAATTGGCCAGCTCTTTTCCCGTCTTCTTGCAGTGAATCTTTAAAATGCCCCAGCTTCAGGTGGATGAAGATACTGAGCTTTCAACTGGACAAAGCCGAGTCTTGATGCTATCAAGGCGATCAGGTGGCACTTTTTATTTATTTATTTTATCAAACATGGATGCAAAGCTAATGCGGAAACATGGGAAATGTACAATGAGTAGATGAGAATGCTACCCACAAAATATGCCCCAATCATGTGTAGGTAGTCATGGATGAAAAGCATATGAGGATGCTAAACTCTCCAATGGACAAAATGAGTCATGTGTAGGTAGCTTGTCTGCTCTATCAAAGTGATCAGATGAGCTTATCTTGTTATGTGCAAACAAAGGAGAAAGATTTCTAATTGTGTGATCGGAGCCGATGTGGCTGCCTACGTATCCTGCCGAGGAATCAGGTCATAACGTAGTTCGTTGTAAAAAATAGGGATTTAAGGTTTTCCAAAATGGGACCGAAGTCGTTGTGGCCGCCTACGTATCTCGCCGAGGGAATCAGGTCAAGACATAGGTCGTAATGCAAAAGAGGATTTTTATGGTTTTCAATAAGTGGGACCGAAGCCGATGTGGCTGCCTACGTATCCCGCTGAGGGAATCAGGTCAGATGTGGATTTTAATATATTTATTTTTTGTTGTTATCCTGAAAAGAAAAGACAACATCACGTTCTGACTTCAGTTGGTACCAACAATTAGTATTATGCTTAAGGATTCCCGTTTGTTTGCTTTTTGTCTGATCGAGACTGACTCCAGGGTAATTCCTATAGCTTCAGATGGTACCTCAGACATACCTAAGTATCGACACACTTGCTTGCAGCCAAGGTTTCGAACTACACATGTCCTCATGTTTCAAACGCCCTCACTGAAAGAAAAGTCCCTTTCTCACATATATTCCAGCATTTTGAATTTTGGGACGTTTATAGAAACACACTCACACTCAGAAAGATGTTCAATGCATGCAATTGTGATACCATAGGCTTGACCGTCATGTACGTATCCACTAATGTGAGAACCCTCAGTATAAGATCATGTAGGGTTTGTCATGGGCTTGTAATATAGGTTTGGGGGAAGAGATGAATATCATTTGGGTAAAAATCGACCAATCCTTCCTCGAGCGTTGTACTACGTCCATGCTTGATATTTATGCTCTTTAATGCTGATCTGCTTCCTTTTTTTGTCCAGTTCTTTTGTGCTGACTTCTTTTTGAATCTTTCGTTTGTAGCCTTTTTTTTCAGAGTTATTTTCTCATTTCATTCATCATTATTTTCATTTTTTTATAATGTCGGGACTTTTAATTTCTTATTTTGTGAAGTCATCCTTTGTGTGTTTTTTTCTTTTCCCTTTGGGACTTTGAAAACTTCAACTAGAATTTTGTCAGTCACTTGCACATTTTTAAAGCGCTCAAGGAGGTCGGGCCAAGAGAGGGATAGTGCGTATGCACTCAGAAAGAGTATATGCTTAATATGTGGTTGTCAAAAGAATTAGGCTTTAGGCTCATAGAGGGAATGCTATGGATAATGTTATTTGGTAGGCTTCAAAGGCTCAAACGGATCAAAGAAAGCCTACAATCATTTCCTATGCCAACTTTTGATGAGAATCAGGTGCGCGTAGTTCATTCAGATAGGTTATAAAATGTATGCTTGAAAATAATTTATCCATGATAGGATAGTAAGAGTAAAAGTTGTGCAAAACAAATGATTGTCCACTATGAGACGAATGCAAAGTAAAATGAATGTAATTAAAAAATGAATGTTCATGATAGGATAAATCTAATGAAAAAAATGAATGTCCGTGATAGGAAAAAATGAAATGCACGGGTGAGCCAAATATTCTTCCATTTTTGTGGTCTCAAACCCGAGAAGAATTTTTTATTATTTTATTTTATTTTATTTACGTGGTGCCGAACCCAAAATGGGTTGCATACGTATCACATCATATGGTGAGAATCAGACACGCGGTATTCGGGAAGATATGTTATCCAATATATGATATGAATGTATTACGCAATTAAAGCTAAGCATATCAAATGAATTTGCAAATATTTATAAAAATACAAATGTATAGAAAAACTCAAAGTGATGCCTCGTTGAATCTGGTGTTGGCTGACTTCTTTCAGTCAAAACATCTCACGGACATTTTGTCATGATGATTTTTTTTTAATAATTTTATTTTTTAAAACGACCGCCCTTGACTGTTTACGAGGACAATTTTTCTGCAAAAATAAGAGCAACGGGTGAGAGTAGGAAAGTAATGGAAAAATAATAAAATACGAGAGTGTGACAGTATAGTAAAAACTCCCCTGATGGGTTTGCTCGGATTGAATGCTGACTGACTCCTTTCAGTCGAAAATATCTCCCGATCATCTTTGTGTCGCTTTGTTTTGTTCTTTCCTGGAGTATCTCCATGGATAATGTTTTTGAACGACCGTCCCCGACTGTTTGCGAGGACGGTCTTCCTGCAAAAATATGAGAAATGGGTGAAAGTAGAAAAGTCACAAAAATAATAAGATGTAGGGGTGTGACAATATAGTCAGAGACTCCCCTGATTGATTCGACCAGAATGAAGGTTGATGCTTCACAATGTATGAATCGTGTTGTTTAAGAGCGATTTACCATTTACTGGTAACACAACTTCTGTCCCATGGACCAAAATATGGCGTTGCCCAGTAGAAATCCTGATTGCAGTATGACAGCAAAAAGTGCAAATGCTCGTGCCCGGAGTTACAAGCACATGACATGATATGTACAGAGTTAAAAGGGTAATTATTGCTTTAAATAATATGTACAGAGTTGCTAGCGACAAAAAACAAAAGAGCATGCAAATCAAGTGCACGCCCTAATATGCATGAGACCTACTTATGTCAGAGGTGTGCCTAAACGCCAAATATGCGAGATTGTGATAGATTGATGCAAGTTGATAAACATTAATGCTTTTGTTGGAAATGTTTAATGTACATTTTCCAATTATGACATGTCATGATTACGCTTGAATCCATCTATCATTATCACACTACACATATATGCTGATTTGGTCGTCGGGTTGCGAAACCCGTCGATAATTTAGTGGGATTCCTAGTTGTGGAGACGATGCCCACGATCGATCCACCTAAGGTAAATGCATGCATGCCTTAAAATAAAGGGTGATATAGCTCTATCCTAAATTTGCTAAGATTTGGTTTACTACACGCAAGGTTCCCGAGCGGACTACTCGAGTGAGAAGGCTACGCGGCCACCGGATGGTCCGGATTCTCTGCGCAAAATGTCAACTCTCTTAAATTTGGGTATTTGAAAAAAATTTGCTGGTGCGCAAAGCACACCTCGCGTGTAGTGTGTGATAGTGTGAATTTTCCGTAAGGGAGGAAATATGAGCGGAATGTCAGTTTAAGAAAAACAGTAAAAGAAAGTAGCAATTAAAGCAATTACAAATAAAACAATTTAAAGCAAACTAAAGGCATGCAAATAAACAAAAATAATAAACCTAGGTTTGCTATGGTCAAGAACCTGATTATCCCCAGCGGAGTCGCCATGCTGTCGCGCCCGTTTTTGTCTGCAGGGTCTGAACGGAACTGCAACGTTGCTCTTTGACACGATTCCCTGGATTGAGCAAAATATTGTTGTTGAGGAGGCGCCACCTAATTATTTAAGTGAATTAGGACACTTGAACTATTGCAATAAAAATACTGCAATTGATCTCCATTTAATGGTCTGCGAAATTAATGAGATTCTGGATCAGAGTTCTTTATTATCCTAAAGGGAAGGGGTAGATATCCTTTAAGATCCGCTAACTTGTAGTTATCCGGTCAAACCTATGTTAATTATTAATTCTAAATTTACCTATTCTAAACATTTTCAATAATTACAATTACAATAAAATACAACACATAATAAAATAAAACTGAAATTAAATACAACAACAAAAAAATAAAACTCTGAAGGTATCTTCTTGTCTTCTTTAGCCCCCTTTTTAGGGCATTCTGCACAAGATGTATCTCCGGGTACCTGTGTAAACACTTAGTAAAAGTGTTAGTAAGAGAATAAATAATTCTCAAACAGTGACAAAAATTAATAAGTAAACCAAAAGTAAAATCCGTCTTTTGTACAGGGGAGGCCTTGGAAATCAGACGAAAATTCCTTCATCGACCACCGAGTGTAGTATCTTGTTCAAATCAGTAGGGCATGTCAAGTGTAGATGATTTATTCAAAATCAGTTTAATAAAATAAATAAAAAGGCAAAATCATCAAAATCAGTCCGACAACAGATGGTGTCTAACAACAGAAACCACAAAAAAACCGACAACAAAACAACAATCGCAAGTGCAGCAAATCCTTAGCAAAAACAGTCTACCGGAATAGTAGAGGGTCCGGAAAAGGTCCCCAAAATTCAAAATATCGCAGGAGAGATAAGAAAACCAAAAAATCAGTCCAACAGAAAAAGTGAAAACAAATCCCGAAAAATAAAGCTGAACAAAGTCGCCAGAGTTTGAATTCTGACCAAATACCCAAAACCATGATAAATCGGCCTAACAATAAAAACAAACCAACACAAACCCAAAACCTTGCCAAACAAGGTCGCCAAAAATTGCCACAGTAACAATAGCGAAAATAACCAATTAGAGAAAAAAAAAGAAACAAAAGCTAGTGTCGTCGGAGCTCAAAAACTTCGGCCATATCCAAACCGCGAACATCAATACAATAACCAACAACATACAAAATAACAACAAAGCTAGAGACATCAGTAGTGTCGCCGGAAAACAGCCAACAGTCGGATTTAATGGCGAAAAGTAGAAGGACGGCGGTGGTTTAGATGTGGTATAGTGGTGGTCGATGTACGGGGCACGAGGTGAGGGTCGGGGTGTTATAGGGAGAGGGGGAATGAGTGTTTGTATGGCTGATGGGTATGGGTGTTGTGGTTCGCCGGAGCTCGGGGCTCCGGCGTTGGCGGCGATGGGAGAGAGGGCTAGGGGGAGAAGGGGAGTGTTCCCAAAAAAAATGAAAAGGGAAAGGGGTCTCTGGTGTGATATGCGGCTGATGAGGGGTTTTTGAAAAATGTAAGGGAGGAGTATATGTTAAAGTGGAGGGTGCGGTTGAAAGTAGGTATTGCGGCTGATGTCCTTAAAATGAGAAGGGAAGTGTTTTAAAAAACTTAAGAACCCAAAGGTGACCTTTGGATGTTGTCGTGACGCTTTGGTTACGAAGGTTATGATTTATAGGGGTTATTAGGTTTAGGTTTTTAGTTTTAGTTTTGGGGGGAAAAGATGAAAAGTGTGATGGGCCTTATTTTTGGGGCCTTGGTTTGGGGGAAATTAGGCTGATTTTTGGTGGGTTGGGTAGAAAGTATAGGTGGGGTTTAGGAAATAAAATGGGTTGTTGTTAAAATGAGTTTGGGTTAAAAATAAAAAGAGTTTATTATTTGAAAGAAAAATTATTTAAGAAATGTTTAATGCCTAATTAAAAATAAAAAATGCAATGCAATTTTGTATAGAATATTTAGAAAAAGTATGATTATGGTATAAAAATGCAGAAAAAGATGATGAAAATGTTGTGTCCAAAAATACTTAAAATTACAACAAATAAACCAAAAGATGGGTCAAAATTGGGTGTCAACATTCTACATTTAAATTTCTATTCTATATACAAAAAAAAGGCATACCGTGAAAACCGTTACGAAAGGTGTTTTATGACGGTTTTCTAAGTGTCACGGTAGGTACTGTCATAAATTCGTGACGTTTTTTGTGACAGTTATAAACCGTCGCAAAATGTGATGTTTGAATTTGACTATTCCTTTTTTTAAAAAAAATTCCCGCGAAATTTATTAATAAAGTAATTTTTTTTGGCGGAAAATTTAAATAAAATTAATTTAAATTGGTGGGAATTTTTTAATAAATTTGATTTAAATTGGAGGGAAAATTATTTTTTGACATTTTTTTATATTTTAATTTTAATTTATTAAATAAAAATAAATTGGAATTGTAAATATATTATAACTAAAATGTTACCCAAATAATGAAATTGTTATAATACATTAAATCGAAACATTACAAATTGTTTTTCAAAACATCTAATGTTATCATCAAATACAACAGAAAAATATAATATTGTTTTAAATTCAAAAAGTACAAATATTGTCTAAATCATCATAAAAATGACACAACTATGCAGCACAGAGAATCTTTAAAACATGTTGCACCCACTCGATCCGAACTTCATCGAGGTTATGCTGCGAAAAATATTCTTTGTCATTGTACTGTAACACACAATAAAGACCAGTTAGATTTTCTAATCATAAATAAGCCATTATAGACAAATACATAAACACAAATAATGTTAAATACTTACATTGTTATGAAGCAAAGACAAATCATTCATTAGATCTTTAATGAAACACAACATATAGTAAGCACACTCGTATCCATAAGGTTGTTGTGGTACCTTAAAATAAAATTAACCAAAACATTAACTTGACAACCAAATTTAAACTTTCATTACATACCAATTAAAGACTTGAATAAATGAATTACCATAACAATTTTTACCATTCTTGAAAAAACTCACTTTAGTTTATAACTTTTCTGCGCAGTATACATCAAAATAGCAACAAAACAGGCCAAAAAACAGCAGCAAAATGTGCTAAAAACAGTGTAAAAATGCTGAAAAAACAACAAAACAGGCAAAAAAACAATAGTAAAATGTGCTAAAAACAGTGTAAAAATACTGAAAAACAACACACAAAACAGGTCATAAAACTGCAGCAAAACAGGAAAAAAAACAACATCAAAATGTCACCAAAATAGTGTAAAAATGCAGCAAAACATGCCAAAAAACAGTAGCCAAAGGCCAAAGGCCAAATGCTAAAAACAGTGTAAAAATGCTGAAAAACAGCTGCAAAACAAATTTGATTATAATAGGAAGACGTACCAAATATAAACCAAAACTTGATTAGAACCTAGCCAATCCATTTTTAGTAGTGACTCGCAATCATCCTTGCTAATCCAAGTCTTGACAGATTTGGTGGTCTCAAACACAGAATCATCTACGAGGTATGACATGGAATAGTCAGGTAGCAATCTTATATCCACAATATCCCCAAACATGGCAAGAACTTCATTTTGGTGTCGTTGTTGCACCCCAGAGTGTCTTATTTTTCTCATTGAATGGGGAAGACTTTCAATATCATTTTCCCCTTTCTTCTTCTCTTTAAAAACATCTACTTTATCATTCATCACAACCACATCAATATCATCATACTACAATTCTTTTTGGTTAGTAAGTTGTTGCACTTCCTGAACGACAGACATTTCAATTTTTTTTTGTGACCTTTGTTGGTCATCATCAGTGTTGTTATCCAACTGAGGTGCATATGAACAACTACCCATGTTTGAATGTCTACGGGTTGATGCTCTAACTTGGTTCCTCAGTGTACTCAACTCACTCTCGACATTTAACAGGTGTTGCTCTAATACCTTGTTGTCTTCACTAGTAGTATCCATAGATCCATCATAAGTGTTGAAGTACAAGGTAGCACTATACAATTTACATGTTCCTTGTATGTGACCATTATTTGAAATCTTCTTCATAGCTCTTGCAAGGATGTCATTCTTGCCACAAACTTTGAGTTTACCTTTCACGACATCCTTTCTAATCTTGTCCTATCAATATAAAAATATTAACACAATATGTGGACTGACTTTTACAATATAAAAATGTTACCTTCCACTTTAACAATTTGTGGACTGAATTAATGCATAAACTTATTAATTGATAGCTTACGATTTCTTTGACAATAACTTCTACTTTTAGTTCAAATTGGTCATCTCTGTTAATCCGAGCTTATTTCCAAAGCTCGCTCCTATCAATCTTCTCCTTCGAAATACCGGATGTAGAACACTATATATTATAACAAAAACATCAAATTAGTTTAAGTTCAATATTCTATATTAAATGAAAAGATATAACTTATAATTTTTTCGATAAGCCCCTTGTATCCTATTATGCTCAAGCGATGATTGAACTTATTCTTTGCCATTCTTTCCTTTTTATATTTACTTATTCGCTAATTAAAGAACATTTGAAAGGAATTTAGTTAAATACATAAATTAATTCAGTTTATTCAACTATATTAGTTAAGTAATTACTCACCCCGAAGTCAGCAGAAAGTCGAGACTTCACAAACTTATCCCAATCAGATTTTGTAATGTGTTTGTGTTCAATCGGAGACATGTACAACAACTCACAGTCATCTACACGCGAAAAAATATACTTCTTTGTCAGTCTGTACTTGAAGTTTCGGAATAATTGTCCAATTCCTTGTACGATTTGTTTCTTATTTCGTGGATGAACCACAAAGTGTACCTGTAATTTCATTTACATATGACCAATTGCATAAAAATAGAAACTTGAAATTTTGCAGTGAGTTTACCTTAACGGCTTCCAATAGCCAATTTGTTTCTTCATTAGGAACCAACCGCCAATCATCATGAGTTATAGAAATTGATATGAGTGCCAAAACTCCTAAATGAGTGAATAAATCATTTCCTGATCCGCCTACTGGAATACCCAAATTATTGTACTTAACGACAATTTTTCCACTTCATTTTCTCTTCAAATTTTGCCTATGCCCAATAGAAACACCTCTATAGCTGCTATCAGTTGGTTTATCTCCATCACTTGCATCTTCTTCATCATGTTCACCATCACTAAAATTAGGAATGGGTTTTAGTTTGCATTGTATTTAGGTATCATCATGCTCTTCCTCGCTATTGGAATATGCATCTCCCTTTTTACTCATTTTCTTATCCATTTCAGATCTGCATAGAGACAACAAAAATTATACAGCAACAACAATACAAAACAGTAAAAATCAGCAGCAAAATAACAACAAAACACAGTCAGAACAGTAAAAATCAACGGCAAAATAACAACATAACATCATATATACAGTAACAACACAACAACATAACCAGCAAGAAAAACTTTGTAAAACAACAGAAAAACAGTAAAACAGGCAGCAAAACAACAACATAACAGCAACAAAACAGTAGCAAAAACGTGTGCAAAACAGTCACCCAAATGTACTAAAAATTGTGCAAAAAATAGCAGCATTTGAACTATAAAAACACCAGCAAAACAACGTAAATACAACAATACCAAAACTAAATAAACTTATTTGAAAAAATACACAATTAGTTACACCCAAATTTCCTCTTTTCCATCACCGATGTATACACTAACATCGCCATCATCATTCATCGGTAATTCATTCGCAATGGAAGCCATCGTAATATCTATATCATCATCAATACCTTTATTCGTCATACGACACACTACAAACCACTTTATATCACTTTGATCAGATACGTAAAAGACTTGTGTTTCCTCTGAAGCCAGAATGAATGGTTCTGACTTATGGCCTAATCATTTGAGATTTACAAGTGTGCATCCAAGCTCATCATTTAATAGAACACCACAACATTCTCTACCCAATCACACTTGAACACTGCAACTCTAAACATATTGTAATTGATATCCCAAATCTCATTAATAACTCCATAAAATCCCATGTCACGTGTTTTTAGATTTTGATCCTTCGAACTCGCATGATTGAAGCAACAATAGTTACATTTGTGTCTTGCTCACATGTCTGGAAATGATATCCATTAACATCATATCCAGAATGTTTGTAAACAATTGGAGAAGGACCATGAGATAACCAACGCAATGTTTCTTAAACTTCAATGTCATCGCGTATTAATTCGTATACCTAAGAAAGTAAATTGTAATCAACAACATACTGAATAAAATAAAAAAGTATAACCTTGTAACTATTTATTTATGATATATTTTTAACCTTATTCTTGAGCCAAGCATCAAATTGTTTGTTGTGTTCAGTCTTACACCACCTCTCAAATTTCTTTGAATGCTTTAATCTTATGCACTCCAAATGCTCACTTCCACATTAAATAAACAAACGAATTTTCACATTACTTTAATATTCAAAATAGCAAGTAATAATACATGTATTTTAATTAAGAAAACAATTCTAACTAATTAACGGTTGGATTTCAGCTGTATTCTCCAAAATCCACAAGTGGGCTTCGAATAGTAACTCTGAATCCGGTTGGAATATATTGAGTCTACCTGTAGATTTTTCAATTAATCTATTCTGCATGTGTCCATCCAGTACACCCACAGTTTTCATATCTGACATGTACTTAGAGCAAAATTCTATGCCTTCCTCCGCAATGTAACTCTCAGCAATACATCCTTCCAGACAATTACGATTTCTAACGTAACTCTTCAAGGTTTTCATATTTCTCTCAAAGGGATACATCCAACGAAGAAAAAATGGTCCATATTGTCTCAACTCACTCACCAAGTGTATAGTTAGATGAACCATTATATCGAAGAAAGATGTTGCTATAATTCTATATGCTTACGCAAGTGTACGTATCACTAAAGTAATAAAGATCTGTAAGACCGAGTTATCGTCCTCAGGGATTAACTTGTCAATTACCTATAGTCTGATTTTTAGTCTCTATTTGGTTATCGATGGTTTAATGAAATTATTAATCTAAAAATGCATTAAATATATGGACAGTAATCACAAACTAGAATAATGTATGGGAAAGATTAGGAATTCTCACCTTCATCAACTATCTACCCTATTATTCCATTAATACCTAGTCATCTTCTTCTTCTTTCTATTGAGATAGTAGGTTAACTAATATGTTCTATATTCCGGTTAGGACATATAAAAACTCAACCTTATACATAAATCTTCTATATTTCTATGATAGATTTTACCACACAGGAGGATTAAAAACAATAATCTTAAACACTACATAAGTATCAGGGTACTTTCGTCCACGATTTTAACCTATGTATAATCAACTATAGCATATTCAAATCTCCCTTCTCAGATCTCGATTCGAAATCATATAAGTTATGTCAATTAGTGGTTGATCGGTGTATTTTATATACACCTTTCGAGTCAGTTTTAGTTAGTCTTTTGTCCCGTTTTGCACATATAAGTGTTGTATTAGGATAGTTTTCCTTTCTATTGAGTTAAAGTGGTTAAAATGGCCAAATGGCGGAAAAGGAGCTAAAAGAGGGCAAAAGAGGATATGCCAGAGCTGAAAACAGAGAAAGTGGCGAACGAGGGTGAAATCTGCACAGTAGCGCCAAAGCGAGCGCGGCGCAGGTCATCGCCGACAGGCCAGATGCGCAGCACGCGCTAAACATCCGAGAAGCTACAGAGTTAGCGGCGCGCTCGAGCAGCGATATCGAGCGCGGCGCCAAAACACCCGACGGATTGCAGAACTTCCGCCGCGACACTGTCTCGGCAGCGGCGCCGACGCTGAAAATTAGGTCTTTGACAAAATTCGGGCCAGCCCGGAAGGAAAGAGGAGGCGGTTTTCAACCTATAAAAGGAGAACCCTAGGCGTTTTGAGGTTCCCTTCTGCACAACACAAGACTTTTTCGAGATTGGATACCATTAGTTTAGTAATTTCTTTTCCTTTCTTGTTCTTTATTTCTATTTTGTATGATGAACATGGAATTAGTTCTTGTCATGACAATGGCTAGAACTAATTCTCTTATAGGCTTTCCATGTTGAATTGCTAGAGACTTATGTTATAAATTAATGCATGCTTATGGTTATTTTTCTTATTGTGAGATCTATCCAATAATTGAGTTGAATTCTTGGTAATTAATTGACAACTAATTATCACTATATGATTTCTAATCGATTCGAAAGGGGATTGTGAATATCTTTGTAAGTTGGGTAGACATTCTTGGATTGGGGATGAAAATACCTCAATTATTTATGTAGCGTTGATGAGAGGCTTAACAACCCTAATTTTGCATCAGGCGTGACGGCCAACTAGATTTTTGTTCTTAATCCTCCTATAAAGTTATCCTTATCACCGAAAGGTAGGTAAGGTACGACATCGGGTTGAGTGTTTATATAACCTAACGGAGTATAAAACGATTTCAGAACTCCGCTTTCTCCAAAAGAAGAATACCATAAGTTAATGCATTAGTAAGTAGCATAAGCGGATAGTAAGGATACATGGAAGCCCTATTCTCATCACCACTGAAATAAATCTTTATATTTAAATAGCTTGCATAATTCTTAGTTATAAACAACAAATCAATTATCAATTCACCAAATAGATACTAGAAAATAGATAGTTGGTAATTGAACCCTAATCCTTGTGGACGATATTCGGTCTTATCAAGACTATACTACTTGTCACGATAACGTGCACTTTCATTTAAAGTGTGTGCATCTTACCCAATGTGTGCAAGACTCAAAGAAAAATAAAAGAAATAAGACACTTACAAACTTTGGTTAAAATGGTGGTGGTGGTGGTGGATAATGCATCGACCATTGGTTGAACAAGGAACTCAACTCGTTGATTTGTTGCCTTGTTTCTTGCTGTCCTTGTACTTGTCGCGCCCTTTTCCGGCCGCGGCATTTTCTAAAATAGCGAGCCCTGCTTAATAAAATGCAAATGTTAGAAAAATAAATAAATAATAAAATGCTAATAATGTTCAAAAAGCTTAAAAGCTTAAAAGGATTAATTTTAAAGCTAAAAGGTTAAAAAGGTGCTAAAATGCTAAAGGGTTGCTAGAATGCTAAGGGTTCGCGGAGTCGCCACCTAATTAATTTGGGTGAATTAGGACACCTAAATGTTTAACTAGTTTAAAGTAAACATTAACTCCATTTTAATGGTCTGCTAACTTAATGAGATTCCGGGCAAGGGTTCTTTATTAATCTAGAGGGAAGGGGTTAGGCACCCTCTAAGATCCGCTAACTTGCGGTTGTCCTGCCAAACCTAGGGTAATTATTATGTTTTAAAAATGCAAAGTAAAAGCTCTTCCTGTTTAATAAAATGCTAAAAATGTTAAAATGTTTAAAAGGTGCTTAAAAGGGCAAAAGTTTGCTAAAGGTATTAAATGCTAGAAGGGCTCCTACTTAGAAAAGTGTTAGAAAATGATAAAAGTGCTAAAATGTTTAAAAGACTTAAAGATGCCAAGGGGTGCTAAATAGAAAAGATGCTAAGGTGCTAGAGGTATTTATATTATTTATAAGAGATGGTGTAAAATTGATTTATCATAGATGCATGCATTTTATAAAAGACTTGTGCTACATGTAGAGTTTAGAAGTGTTCATTTACTTTTATTTATAAATAAGTGACGCGAAACTAATTTATAAGTTAAATGTATGCACTTACTTAAAAAATTTAATTTATGTGGCCTAGTGCAAGAGACGGTTATCATTTGGCAAAGTTTTGGTCGTGGCAAGCCTGCAAGAATTAAATTAAAGGGAATACATTTCTAATGTCCAACTACTTACTAATCTATTGGTTCAAGATTTAATTATTCCAACTATTCTACTAATTAGTGTGATGTTAAACAATTAATTTACAATAAATAAATGAATGGGGGCGGGGTAGAAAATAATATAAAGGACTCGAAGGATGGCGATGTCTTTCGCCTGCGGCTTTGGAATTCCGATGCGGATAGAGAGATGCACATAGATGCGGGTACTAATTTGCCACGATGAGTCTCGCCATGAGACTCTTGTTGCTTCTCCGGCGACGAACCGAGGCAACGTATCAAGCAGTCAGTCCAATCGACGGGTTTTGGGTTTGCGATGCGAATAGAGGGGGTAAAATGCTTGCTGATTTTGGCTAGAACTGAGAGAAGGGTTCGATCGATCCTCGATTGATGCTCTCAGTGAACTCGCTATGGTGGTGCTTTAATCGCTAAGGGTGTCCTTATCGATGCTATGGGTTTCCGACTTCTCCTCTCGTGCTCCTCGTCCTCAGGTTCGCCCTTTGCGTGTTTATATAGCCCCATTTGGGTTCCAAGTTAGGTCAATAGTAAGGGCTGATTCTAGGCTTGATATCGTGCCGATTTTGTGTGATTCTTGCCATAAACGGGCGATTTTATTGTAAGATTTTCGTTGATTTAGTCTCGATCTTGTGAGCTTTCTCAGTGTATTTTTAAAAAGCAAATATGGTGTGTAACGATTTTGAATGGCACCGTAAGAGAAGGAAAGTCGCGGATTCTCGTGCGAGAATCTCTACGATCGCAAGGTGTTGCGGCGATTGAAGCTTAGGTTTCGTCTAGGTTTAGGGTTCTGAGGTTTCGTTTGTTGAGGACGATGGAAAAGGGGTGTTGGGCTTCTGTGGGAGACGAAGTGAGGGTTATTAATTTAGGGGAGGGGCGTGTGGGCTTGCGGGTTTGGGCCGGGGATTTGTGTGGGCTGCGGGGCTGAAAAGGAGAAGTGGGCTGGGTTAGTTAGTATTAGGTAATTAATTAGTTAGGTGCTTAATTAATTAGGATTAGATTATTTGATTTAGTTAAATTATTTAGGTGCTAAATTAGTCTAATTACCATAATAAATGCGGGCGTGTTATTTAATTAGTGCTTAATATTTTAGAATGCGACGCTATTATTTAAAATCTTATTATTGTGCATTATTGCGAAGTTAAATTAAAATTAAAATGAGCTTAGATTAAATTATTTAAATGCTAAATGCAAGTATGATTTTTAAGAATTGTTTAAAGCTTTTATAAATGCGACGCTATTAAATGCATGTATTAGATTAAAATTGATTTTAAATTACAAATGATTACTAATAAATGCGGCTATGCTACCTGACACGACGTTATCACTAAATTATTTATTTAATGCATTTATTAATTATTTAAGAATTACGATAAAGCTTAAAGTTAATTAGTGCGGGCGCGGGACTCTAAATGCTTAAGACTTTACGTAAGACGCGATGCCATTATTAAATTATTTATTTATGCCTGTATTTAATGTTTTATTGTTGTATTTTATTATAAAAATCCTAAAAAAATATTTTACAAAATTAGTGTAATTTTATGGTTAATGGCTGGACGGGAGGGTCAAAATTCGTGTCAACAGATGTCCTCTTTGTATGGCGATGATGGAAGAATCTTCGGACAAAGACGTTGACTCATAGCCAATTTTGGCTCGATCTTCGCACTGCGTAAATGCCGCGTGCAAGGTGCGCCGACACAAAAATCAAAATCGCCCCATGTCGAAGTTATGACGACATCGGGTTACCATGGTCTAAACACCGCGCGGGCTAACGCGACTCAGCCGCCCCAGTGTCGAGTTATGACGACACTGGGCTACCATGGTCAAAACACCAAGGCGGGCTAACGCGGACTTAAAGCTGTCCCAGTGTCGAGTTATGATGACACTGGGTTATGGTGCAAAAAGTAAAAGAAAATAACTGGCTTGAACCTGGGGTGTACTGCTATGGCTTGTGGTGCTGGGTTCTACGGTGATGTGGAGCGAGTGGACCGACGCTTGAGGCCGCTTCTGCCAATCGTTGGGAAGGTTGGCCCCCCAACAGATTGCCCCGGTTCGCTGTAAGAGAAAATCCACGTTGTGCTCCTGCTCCTGCATGCTAAGACTTGAACAAACGGTTAGTGCATAACTGTTAAGGCAAAATGATGATGCATAATTTTAAAGTAATGCAACTGTGAGTAGAAAAGGTTATCCTGCAAAAGTGTGATGCCTGCTGTGTTGATGCGATGTTGCGAATGCTGTGATTTTCGTCCTTGCGCAGATGTGTTGCGATTGTGAACGCGGGTATGTTGTTCTTGCTGCAATTGTCCCTGTAGACTAAAGCTCAAGAAAGAGTTAGTGCATAACTGCTAAGACAGAATAATATATGAGAAAAAAAAAATGCAATTTTGAGAATAGAGAAATCGTCCCTGCGTAGATGTGATATGCTGATGATGGCGTCGTTTTCGGACTTCTTTGTCCGATAACGCCGTTGGTCGGACGTGTTGCCGCCGGGCGCTGCGTAGACTTGCCGCGGCCGATAACGCCATTGTGCGGACGTATTGGCCGGGCGCCGTTGCATGGACTTGCCGACACGCCGTTGTTTGGGCGTGCCGCCGGGCGCCGTTGCATGGACTTGCCGACACGCCGTTATGCGGACGCGTTCGCCGGGCGCCGTTGCATGGACTTGCCGATTACGCCGTTATCGGACGTGTTCTTCCGGGCGCGCCGCTGTAGACTTGCCGTGCCGATAACGCCGCCGCCGGACGTGCCGGCCGGGCGCTGCGCGTAGACTTCTGCGGCCGATAACGCCGTTATGCGGACGTATTGCCGGGCGCCGTTGCGTGGACTTCGATCACGCCGTTGTCGGACGTGTTGCCGGGCGCTATCGCGTGGACTTGCTGCGGCCGATAACGCCGCCGCTCGACGACGGGCCGGGCGTCGTTGCGTAGACTTCTTTGCCGATAACGCCGCGTTCGACGGGCCGCCGCTCGTAGAATAAATGCTCCTGCAAACTAAGCTTGAGAAAACGTTAGTGTATACCTGTTTAAACAAAATGATAAATATATATGAGAAATGCAATTATGTGAATAAGGATGTCTTCCCTGTATGATATGTGGGGTGTTGTGAATGCTGAGATGTTGTCCTTGGGCGGACATGCTAGATGCTGCCACTGACGAATTGTCATGATGCCTTTGTTGTGATGCATTCGTGAACCATGTGGATTGTCATGATGTCTTTGTTGTGCGTTTGTAATCGCATGAGTTGCAATTTGACTTCAGGCCCGAGCCGACGCGCGCTATAATTTGTCGGACTTTTGAATTCGATCGCTGATTGATTTGTCGGTGCCTCTATCTCTCGAGCGTATGGAATCATATTTGTCGGTGTCCTTTCGTGGCGAAGTCCTTAAAGATGTCCCGCTGATCGATTTAAACCGAAGTCGGATATATGTCGCCGCCGACATAATCGCCGATAACGCCGTTGCTGGACGTGTTCCGCTTCCTATAGGATAAGTGCTCCTGCAAGCTTGAGAAAACATTAGTGTATACCTGTTTAAATGAAATGGTAAACACATACGAGAAGTGCAATTTTATGGGTAGAGATGTTGTCCCTGCTACGCCAGATGAATACTGAGATGTCGTCCTTGCATGGACATGCTAAATGCTGCCACTGACGAATTGCCATGATGCCTCTGTTGGGTGTGATGCATTGGTTGCCAATTTGACTTTGTGCCCTAGTTGATGCGCTAGGTTTTGTTGCGGAACTCTGAACTTTGATTGCCGATTGTTGATGCCCCTTTCTGCTTCTGATGCGGACTTTGGATTGTTGTCATCCTCTGCCTTTGTTGCTTTTGCTGCTTCTGCTAATACGAAGAAACCTTTCGCCGTATTTTCCATTTCGGCTATTGCACTTTCTGCTTTTGTTAATATGAAAAGACCTGCGCTCAAAGAAAATTTGTGAGTTTTGGGGGGGGTCGATTTGTATTTGACTTCGCCATTGTCCCTCGACATCTGCGCTACCGCCTGCTTGGACTTGCAATCCTCGTCGGTTTTCTACATAGTCCCGCTTTGAAAAGGTGTCATGCCGCTTCTTCTTTTCTCGAGACCCTGCTTTATAGGAACCAAGACAAAGTTCACTGCTCCGCTCAGATGCACTTGAATCGGTCATGTCGCTGGACCGTGCCTTTGATCTTGTGAAATATTGATTCTCTGCCATTGCTAAGTCAAATACAACTCGACCTTTGGGGGGAGATGATAAATCTTTCTAAAAATGCAACAAACGGTGTTAGCATAAAGCACATAATTTGCAGGTATGTAGCAGATATATTGCACATAGCACATTCAAACGTTTCCTAACATGCAAGGGGGACCTCTTTATGCCAAAGGTAGGCCTAAACGTCACATATGCGAGGCCATGATAGATTTGTCCAAGTCGTCCAACTATAATGCCTTTGTTGGAAATGGCGACCAAATGACGGTGCACTTTTCCCAATTTCAGCATGTCATGATTGGACTTGGATTTGTCTGTCATTGTCACGCTACACATAATATGTTGGTTGGTCGTTGGGTTGAGAAACCCGTCGACAAGTTTGGTGTCTCCCTAATTGTGGTGTCGATGTCAAGGACCGACCCACCTAAGGTAAATGCATGCATGCCCTAAAAATAAAGGGTGGTATAGCTCTATCTTAAGTTTCTAAGATTTGGCTTTTCTGGACGCAAGGTTCCCGAGCGGACAACTCGAGTGAGAAGGCTACGCGGCCACCGGTTAGACCGGGCACTCCACGTATGTTACCAACTCTCCTAATTTTGGGTTTTTGAAGAAAGAATTTTGCTGATGCACCAAGCGCACCTCGCATGCAGTGTGTGATTGTGTGAATTTTCCAGAGTGGAAGAAATATGAGCGGAATGCCAGTTTAAGGAAAGCAGTAAAGCAGGTAGCAATCAAAAATAAATAAAACAAAATACAACACACAAAATTAAATGCAAAATAATTGCCAAATAATTATCCTAGGTCTGTTGTGGTTAAGAACCTAAAATCCCCAGTGGAGTCGCCATTTCTGTCACGCCCTTTTCCGGCCGCGACATTATTTTCATAAATAGCGAGCCCTTCTTAATAAAATGCAAATGTTAGAAAAATAAATAAATAATAAAATGCTAATAATGTTCAAAAAGCTTAAAAGCTTAAAAGGATTAATTTTAAAGCTAAAAGGTTAAAAAGGTGCTAAAATGCTAAAGGGTTGCTAGAATGCTAAGGGTTCGCGGAGTCGCCACCTAATTAATTTGGGTGAATTAGGACACCTAAATGTTTAACTAGTTTAAAGTAAACATTAACTCCATTTTAATGGTCTGCTAACTTAATGAGATTCCGGGCAAGGGTTCTTTATTAATCTAGAGGAAGGGTTAGGCACCTCTAAGATCCGCTAACTTGCGGTTGTCCTGCCAAACCTAGGGTAATTATTATGTTTTAAAAATGCAAAGTAAAAGCTCTTCCTGTTTAATAAAATGCTAAAAATGTTAAAATGTTTAAAAGGTGCTTAAAAAGGGCAAAAGTTTGCTAAAGGTATTAAATGCTAGAAGGGCTCCTACTTAGAAAAGTGTTAGAAAATGATAAAAGTGCTAAAATGTTTAAAAGACTTAAAGATGCCAAGGGGTGCTAAATAGAAAAGATGCTAAGGTGCTAGAGGTATTTATATTATTTATAAGAGATGGTGTAAAATTGATTTATCATAGATGCATTCATTTTATAAAAGACTTGTGCTACATGTAGAGTTTAGAAGTGTTCATTTACTTTTATTTATAAATAAGTGACGCGAAACTAATTTATAAGTTAAATGTATGCACTTACTTAAAAAATTTAATTTATGTGGCCTAGTGCAAGAGACGGTTATCATTTGGCAAAGTTTTGGTCGTGGCAAGCCTGCAAGAATTAAATTAAAGGGAATACATTTCTAATGTCCAACTACTTACTAATCTATTGGTTCAAGATTTAATTATTCCAACTATTCTACTAATTAGTGTGATGTTAAACAATTAATTTACAATAAATAAATGAATGGGGGCGGGGTAGAAAATAATATAAAGGACTCGAAGGATGGCGATGTCTTTCGCCTGCGGCTTTGGAATTCCGATGCGGATAGAGAGATGCACATAGATGCGGGTACTAATTTGCCACGATGAGTCTCGCCATGAGACTCTTGTTGCTTCTCCGGCGACGAACCGAGGCAGCGTATCAAGCAGTCAGTCCAATCGACGGGTTTTGGGTTTGCGATGCGAATAGAGGGGGTAAAATGCTTGCTGATTTTGGCTAGAATCGAGAAGGGTTCGATCGATCCTCGATTGATGCTCTCCAAGTGAACTCGCGCTATGGTGGTGCTTTAATCGCCGCTAAGGGTGTCCTATCGATGCTATGGGTTTCCCCGACTCTCCCTCTCGTGCTCGCCCTCCTCGTGCTCGCCCTTTGCATGTGTTTATATAGCCCCATTTGGGTTCCAAGTTAGGTCAATAGTAAGTGGATTCTAGGCTTGATATCGTGCTGATTTTGTGTGATTCTTGCCATAAAACGGGCGATTTTATTGTAAGATTTTCGTTGATTTAGTACTGATCTTGTGAGCTTTCTCGAGTGTATTTTTAGAAAGCAAATATGGTGTGTAACGATTTTGAATGGCACTGGTAAGAGAAAGGAAAGTCGCGGATTCTCAGCAGAATCTCGCGATCGCGTGTCATTGCGCGATCAAGCTTAGGTTTCGCCTAGGTTTGTGGTTACGAGGTTTCGTTTGTTGAGGACGATGGAAAAGGGTGTTGGGCTTCGTGGAGACGGCAGTGAGGTTATTAATTTAGGGGAGGGGCGTGTGGGCTTGCGGGTTTGGGCCGGGGATTTGTGTGGGTTGCATGGAAAAGGAGAAGTTGGTCAAGTTAGTTAGTATTAGGTAATTAATTAGTTAGGTGCTTAATTAATTAGGATTAGATTATTTGATTTAGTTAAATTATTTAGGTGCTAAATCACTAATTACCATAATAAATGCGCGTGTTATTTAATTAGTGCTTAATATTTTAGAATGCGACGCTATTATTTAAAATCTTATTATTGTGCATTATTGCGAAGTTAAATTAAAATTAAAATGAGCTTAGATTAAATTATTTAAATGCTAAATGCAAGTATGATTTTTAAGAATTGTTTAAAGCTTTTATAAATGCGACGCTATTAAATGCATGTATTAGATTAAAATTGATTTTAAATTACAAATGATTACTAATAAATGCGGCTATGCTACCTGACACGACGTTATCGCTAAATTATTTATTTAATGCATTTATTAATTATTTAAGAATTACGATAAAGCTTAAAGTTAATTAGTGCGGGCGCGGGACTCTAAATGCTTAAGACTTTACGTAAGACGCGATGCCATTATTAAATTATTTATTTATGCCTGTATTTAATGTTTTATTGTTGTATTTTATTATAAAAATCCTAAAAAAATATTTTACAAAATTAGTGTAATTTTATGGTTAATGGCTGGACGGGAGGGTCAAAATTGGGTGTCAACAGTACTACTGTGTCCAAGGTCTGCATCATCCTCATCTGATTTTGATACAATTGCTCCATTGTGGGCGTTGGAGGTTCTGCTCCTGTAGTTGGCCGGTGGCTAGGTCCTGCCTCATATTGAGCCCCTATTTCAGGCTCATCTTCGTCCATGGCGCCTCTGCTGCTTCGCTGGTTGTACTCTTCGTCACTTTCTGGGGCTTGGTCTGGGAAAGAGTGCACTATCCCATGTGACACGGGCAGTGGTTTCTTTCATGAGTGTCGGTGGGTAGTTTTGGAACTGCACTACGTGACATAGCTTGGTGATAATCGAGTGTCCCAATCCGCTGTTACCAACTCGCTGATTTCCTCAATGCTCGCACTATTTCTTTCCCACATCAATCGCCAACCCTCATAATTCCATATATCGCTTAATCCTATCCTCCGCACTCGTGAAGTGCGTGGATGGAATCACGCGGCGCCGATTTAAATATAGCCAACCTTTAGCTACTTTGTTGAATTGGCACTGCTCGCTCTTGACCCATTTCTTCCAATATCAAAAACCGCTTCCATGGTAGCTCACTGTTTGCGACGCAGATCCCAGATTTATGTTGTCGGTGCTCCTAGACCATGTTCTAAAATGGCTCCGATCACCAATTCCTCCTTCAACATCACCGCTTTCAATTGTATATTTATATCTTCTCATCACAGCACATAGTGTCCCCTTACAAAGCATCCCCTTTCCACCTTCTCCGAAAAATTGGCATAAAATTCACGCACCATTGTTGTGTTTACTGGTGCTATCTTCTCCGGATTCACAAATTTCCTTCACTCCCTTAACTCAATCATAGCCCGAATGGGCTCATAAACATCTTCTTCCCCATATGACCCCCTCTGGTAGTCCATTCCCCTTTCTGGTATTAAGGGTCTGGTATCAAGCTTTTTGTATCTTTGGTAGGCTTGGTAGCTCACAAACCTATTTTCATCGTATTGTGGGGTTGGGGTGGATGTGGAGCCTCTTCTTTTCCTGGTGGCCATGGTTAAAACAGTTTCTGGAGCTTAAAATTTAGTGGCACAAATGTTTCCTACTCAATTAACAACTAGTAGCTAACACAACACCCCCAAACTTCAACTTTTCTACCCAATACCCACACTCCTGTTTCTACTCTTTTCTCCAAACTTCACAATCAACTTTTCAGTACCCAAACTACTTCAACTACACTACTCCTTCAAACTACTACCTCATGTGACTTCAGTAAAGGACTCAAGAACAGAAAAGGATTACCTTTTTATGAGAAGATTTCAAGCTTGTTCTTGTTTCAATTGGTGGTTTGAGGATATGGAATGGAGCTTTGTTGGTTGAGATAGCTAAGGGTTTTTGGGAATTTAAGAGTTTAGGTTGTGGTTGAGTTGGATTTGTGGGCAAATATTTGGAATTTCGTGGGTTTTTGGAGAGGAAGGGTTAGGTTTTTGAAATTAGATTTGGGGAAAATTTGATTCTGGGCGTTTTAAGTTCCCGCTCGCGCCGCCGCGCGCCGCTGGCGCCGCGGCGCCTAAATTCGGCAAACTTTACGAATTACCGCGCCCTGCTTCTCAGCCGCGCGCTTAAACTTCAGCGCCTGTTCAGTTCTTTTGGAGCCGCGACCGCTTCCTGGAAGCCATACACGACCCGCTCGAAATTCGCTTTTCTTCGCTTTATTTCCACTGTCAATCACAACACAAGCACAAGACCCCAAGACCGTGAGACTGTTCTTTAGACAAAATAAAATAAACTAAAGACAGAAAGTAAAATAACATAATTGAAAACGTTGGGTTGCCTCCCAAGTAGCGCTGTCTTTAACGTCTTTTAGCCGGACGCAAGTTCCTTAGCTTTAATAACCCTGGGGTGGATTAAGCCCCCAACCAATCCATTTCCTCCACATTTGACGTTTTCTTTTTCTTCTTTTCTTCTTAGCATTATCAGTAAGGGGGAGTTCAGGAATACTTACCTCCTTTAGTGGCATTTCAGCAAACCATGCCTGCTTTCTTGGGCTCATCTCTCTTTCGTTGACTTGTATTGGCTCGCATGGGGGTTTGATGGTGTTGATTGCAAAGCACCCACTCATTGTTGGTGGCTCAATGACGTGTTTAAAAACTTTAAACACCATTTCTTCAGACTCCACCCTTAGTGTTAATTCTCCTCTTTCAACATCAATCAAAGCTCTCCCCGTTGCTAGGAATGGCCTCCCCAATATGATTGGGATTTCCGCATCTTCTTCCATATCGAGGATGAGGAAGTCTGCAGGAAAGAAGAATTTTCCTACTTTTACAATCACGTCCTCGATCTTGCCTCTTGGATGAACCATCGCCCCGCCGCCACCAAGCTTATCGTGGTTGGTTGGCCTCACCCAACTCCAATCTTTTAAATGCGATAGGGGCATTAGATTTATACGCCCCTAAATCACATGTAGCTCATTGCAGTTACCCCGCCATCATGCGAGGTAGTGTAAAGCTCCCTGGATCTTTTAGCTTTGGTGGCAACTTTTTCTGCAAGATAGCACTACACTCTTCTGTCAGTGCTACTATTTCGTATTCTGCCAGCTTCTTCTTCTTCCCCAAAATCTCCTTCATAAACTTGAAATAGGAGGGCATCTGCTCTAACGCCTCTATGAAAGGTATGTTGATATGCAGCTTCCTGAATGTCTCCAAAAATTTGGAGAATTGTTTATCAACCGCCTTTGTTGTAGTCTCTGGGAAAGGGATCTTTTCAGATACTCCTTCTCCGAGTTTTCTACTACTGTGGGCTCAATCACCTTCTCTTTTCTAACTCGCCTTCTTCTCAACCATCGTCATGGATCGCCGCTCCAATCGCTTGTCGCTTCTCACCGACCGCTCGCATTGCTTCCTCGATTTACCTCGTGTTGCTTGGCAATGTCCCCTGTGGCCTGCTGTTTTCCTGCTTTGCTAGCTGACCCACTTGAGTTTCCAAGTTCCTGAATGAGGATCTAGCTTCGCTATGAATCGGGTCCGCATTGGCGTTGTTGCCATACCGCCACTGCTCGCTTTTTCACAACCAAAGGTATTGAATCGTTGACGCCGGGGCTTGAATGAAGCGGTCACTGATTCTGGTTCTGCTGGTTCTGGTAATGGCCCCTGTATTGGTTCTGCTGCCCCTGGTATTGATTCTATTGCCCTTGGTATTGGTTCTGCTGCCCCTGGTCTCCTCTCCATGAGAAATTTGGGTGGTTCCTCCACCCTGGATTATAAGTGTTGGAGTAAGGGTTGTTCTGCCTCGATAATTACCTATGGCCCGACACTCGCCGCTTCCATGGGTATATTGTTGGGATCCGCCAAGGACACCTATCAAATGTATGTGGGCCACCACATATCTCACGATTTTAGGCATCTGCATCGCATTCATCAAATCAGATGTTGCCGCAATCGTTTCGCTAGGCGGCCACTGGGCATTCAAGGCGAGAATAACATCTATTTCGTGGACTCCCAACGTTTCTTCTCCCATTTGTCGACCTCTCTTCCGTGATATGGTTGTTAGTGGCCATATCTTCTAATAACTCATGAGCGTCGGTCGCTTTTCCCATGAATGCTCCACTGGCCGCATCTATGATGGTTACTTGTCAGCTCGCCACCAGTTGTAGAAGATGTGGACCAAGTTCCACAACTCAATGCAATGGTGTGGGCAATTTCTCTGTAGATCTTTGAACCTTTCCCAAGCTTCATATAAGGACTCTCCATCTGCTTGGTAAAAGTTGTTAACTCCCCTCTCAGTTTTGCTGCTTTACACGGGGGAAAGAACTTGGCTAGGAATTTCTGTGCCAGCTCTTGCCATGTAAAAATCGAATCGGCCGGCAGGGAATTCAACCATACTTTTGCTCTATCCCTAAGTGAGAAGGGAAAGAGCCTCAACTCAAGATCATCGCGAACGCCATATTCAACGTTGCACATAGCTCTAAGAAATTAGCTATGTGCATATGTGGATCCTCCGATGGCAGTCCTCCGAATTATACTGTGTGCTGTATCATGCTCAGAATTGCCGGTTTTATCTCGAAGTTGTTGGCTCCTATTTCAGGGAGCCTAATGCATGTCTGTGCTCCATTTACTCTTGGCAGCACATAGTCTCCCAAACTTCTTTCTGGCTGGACTTGGACTCTCTCTTCCACGTCTATTGGCGCTTGCCTAGGTATTCCTGGATGGGGTTGATTCTCTCCTAACCCTTCTCCTATCCCGTTGTTGTTCTGAACGCCGTTCATCTCTAACAAGGTTGTAATCCGTTGATTCTTTCTGTTCTGTTTGCAGGTTTTCTCAATTTCTGGATTGAAGGGAACAAGAGTGTCTGCTCCTCTTCTCCTTCGCATAAACTGACTTCCTGAAATAGATCAAAAACAGACAACAAATCACGACACCTCGAATTTTCAAAAGAAAAACGTAAAAATTAAAAATTAAAATAAAAACCAAATTAGAAATTAAAAATAGACAAATTTGATATTGAACTATGCCTAATCCCCGGCAACGACGCCAAAAACTTAATGCGCGGTAAGATGCACACACTTTAAACGCAAGTGCACGTTATCGTGACAAGTAGTATAGTCTTGATAAGACCGAATATCGTCCACAAGGATTAGAGTTCAATTACCAACTATATATTTTCTAGTATCTATTTGGTGAATTGATAATTGATTTGTTGTTTATAACTAAGAATTATGCAAGCTATTTAACTATAAGAGTTTACTTCAGTGGTGATGAGAATAGGGCTTCCACGTCTCCTCACTATCCGCTTATGCTACTTATTAATGCAATAACTTATGGTCTTCTTCTTTTGGAGAAAGCAGGTTCACTAAATCGTTTTATACTCCCGTTAGGGTTATATAAACACTCAACCCCAGTATTGCACCTTACCTACCTTTCGGTGATAAGGATAACTCTATAGGAGGATTAAGAACAAGAACCTAGTTAACCGTCACGCACAATGCGCAAAATTAGGGTTTTTAAGCCTCTCATTAACGCTACATAAATAATTGAGGTATTTTCATCCTCAATCCAAGAATGTCTACCCAACTTACAACATATTCACAATCCCCCCCTTTCGGAATCTGATTAGAAATCATATAGTGATAATTAGTTGTCAATTAATTACCAAGAATTCAACTCAAATATTGGATAGATCTCAACAAGAAGAAGAATAACCATAAGCATGCATTAAATCATAACATAAGTTCTAGAGATTCAACATGGAAAGCCCTATAAGAGAATTAGTTCCTAGCCATTGACATGACAAGAACTAATTCAAAGTTCATCATACAAAAAAACTGAAATAAAGAAAGAAAAAGAAAAGAAAATTACTAAGTATGAGTCTCCAAGCCTTCTAGCATCCAAGGGTTGTGTTGTGGAATATTTACAAGATGGAGTGGTGGATGGATGGATGTAGAATGGTGAATGGTGGAATGGAGAATGAATAATTCTTCTAATGATGTAGAGTATTTATAGCCAAAGAATCCTTTTGGTGAAGGGTTAGAGATTTTGTAGGTAGGAAAAGTTATTAGAATCCTTTTAGGTAAGGGTTTTAAGGTAGGAAAAGTTATCCCTTTAGGTAGGAAAATTTATCCCTTTAGGATTCTCAAACATGTCACCCGCCCAAAGATTCATAATTCCCGCGTACGGCGCTTCGCAGATCAGCCATGCATACCAAATTCAAAGCAACTCTCGACTTTCAAGCACTATGGCGCCGGCGCTGCTGCCAGGCGCCGCGGCTCCGGTGACGTTTTTCTGGCAGATTTCGTCTCGTTGCCCATTTTTCGTCCGGACTTCGTCTGAACTCCTCTATAATTCCCGGAACTTCTTAGACTTTATTTCTTGGCCCTTTTTGTGTGCAATTCCATCTCATTTATGCTCATTTCATCTTCTTTTCACCATTTCTCCATTTATGACCGCTGTGACACAAAAGAAAGGAAAATGGCCCTAATACTATACTAAACATAAATAAAATGAGTAAAATACTAATTAAAAATGACTCAAAAAGTGTATATAAAATACACCGATCAGTGGTCAGTTAATTATCATACAATCATCACAAGTTGAATAGGTCATCAATAACATAGAAGAAGAAATCAAACTATATCATTAATATCATAATGAGGGGTTCAAACGAATCCGGCGTAAAACCCTAAAAAATAATTAGTTCATAATAAAAGAATTACAAACTAAAATCTCATACATATGCTAATACTGAAGAACAAAGAAGAACTGAAATTGTAAGAATCCTTGAGCTCCAAATCTGCTCTCAACATGCGATTTCTGGTCCCTGAATAATGAGCCAAAACTTTCTATTTATACGTGTCCCAAAACCCTTTCTGAGTCTTAGGGGTTCTGACTGAAATTAGGCCCATTTTTTGCAAAAACCCGCGTCGGCGCTGATCACGTAGAAATTCTCTGGACTTTTGGCGTCGCGGCACTGTATTTTGGCGCCGCGACTCTGATTCTGAGCAATTTCTGCAAATTAACCTTGTAGACCTCGTGTGGTTGACAGTGTAATTTTATTTAAATTGCTTTTCGAGC
Source organism: Przewalskia tangutica (assembly GCA_029844215.1). Lineage (NCBI taxonomy): Eukaryota > Viridiplantae > Streptophyta > Magnoliopsida > Solanales > Solanaceae > Przewalskia > Przewalskia tangutica. Next base: position 37,745,942 of record CM056738.1, read on the forward strand.
TTCACAGGGCTTCTTTGACTTAATTGCTTGGGATCCGATGTACACTTTTATCTTTCAAATCAGCTAAATTCCTCTTGAATTCGCCATTTATCTATTTAGGATCGCTGTGACGCAAAATAAAGAAAAACAACCCTAACACTATACAAAACACAAAGAAAACAAGAATTTCCCAAAGGTTGATCAAAAGAGGAAGAGTCGTTCTATTCCCCAGTTAGCTCATTTCCCTGCTACATAAAGTAAAGTGACTTCTACGCCTCAGGGTATGGTTCTTTTTTATCACCCCGGATGACGCACCAACTTGACTATTATATTCGAACAGCGTAGCAACTATACTTACAAGAAGATACTCAAGGGTATAAGCGGAAGGGTGAAATTCTTTTTTGCTGTGAGTTCCAGTCCGGCCTCTGGTCTTGATTTCGTTCCTCTAATTTCAGTCGAGATACTTCCTTCCGATGGTCTACCTTCAAGGCATGGAACGTCTATTATAACAAGGCACATAACACCTTTCACATTCGTTATTAGTTGCTTTACTAACTACAAAGGACTCAAAAGTGTATATAAAATAGACTCAACTAAAGATGGAGGAAAACATTTTTCTAACAAGCACAAAGTTACTACAAGATCCTTTTATAATTGATCCAATGTTGTGACATCAACAAGTTTTGCACATAAAGCATTAAAAAAAAAGACATAACCTCATGACCGTTTTTTTAACATGCTTATTCTTCGAACTCCTTATTGCAATTGGCAAGAGTTGTTGCATTAATACATGGCAGTCGTGGGACTTCAGTCCTTGAAGTTTTAGTTGCTTCATACAAACTAGGCTCATAATGTTGGAAGAATATCCTTTTGGAACTTTAATATTTTTTAAACATCTACAAAAAGTCATTTTCTCTTCCTTTGTCAATGTGTAAGATGCTGGAGGAAGTCAAGTCTTATTTTTTGCCTTTATTCGTGGTGCTAACTGCCCCCTAATTTTCAAATCAACAAAGTACATCCTCGACTTCAAGCCATCTTTAGACTTACCCGGAATATGAAGTAAAGTCCCATACAAACTCTCACACACATTCTTTTCAATGTGCATAACATCTAATTGGTGTCTCACAAGTAAGTGTTTTAAATACTCTAAATTGTAGAATATTGATTTCTTCTTCCACCATGATCTATCATATGAATCATCCCCATATTTTCTTTTCTTCCCCCATGTATTGTCAATACATTCAACTAAGTGTAATATTTCCTCACCATTCAACTGTACAGGGGCTGTCTTCTCTTCAATTTTGTTGTTAAAGGCAGATTTTTGGCCTTGTATTGATGTCCTTCTGGAAGCCAACGTCGATGACCAATATACATATTTTTTTTTGCTATGTCAAAGTCAACACCCGAGAGTATCAACACCACAATATGGACATGCATAATAACCCTTAACAGTACACCCGACTAGATTCTCATAGGCTGGAAAGTCATTTATAGTCCACATCAAGACAGCCCGCAAATTGAAAAACTCTTTCTTAAAAGAATCAATACACTCAACCCCCTCTTTCCATATGATTTGTAAATCATTTACTAAAGGTGCTAAGTAGACATCAATGTCATTTATCGGTTGTTGTGGACCAGAAATTAAGAGAGATAACATCATGAATTTTCTTTTCATACAAAGCCACGGGGGAAGGTTATAGGTTGTAAGAACGACTAGCCAACAACTATATGTACTGCTAAGGGAGCTATGTGGGTTGATTTCATCTGCTGATAGAGCCAGACGGAGGTTCCTAGGGTCTTTTGCAAACTCAGGCCACTTCTCATCTATTAACTCCCAAGCTTTAGAATATGCTGGATGTCGAAGCGTTACATCTTTGATCTTCCAATTTTCATGCCAAAGAAGTCTAAAAAAAACAAATCCTTTTTATATATATGGAAAAAAGGGCTCGAACTACAGGGATCTAATACATGGCTTTCTTGGTATGAGAAGTTGGTTATTACGACTGACAACCTTTCCTAGGTTATTTTGATCAGGCCAAATAATCGATTAGTAGTATGCCTGAGATTTCCAGAAGAACTTCCCCCTCTTGGAAACTTACTAATCAAACAAAGGGGGGAAGACGTCCTTCTAAATCGCGAATGAATGATGCTGCTCCGCCGCCACTGCTGTCACCAGGAAGATACATTTATTAAGAGATTGGAGGCATCTTTGGGGAAAAGCAATTCACGTCTACTTATTTATTTACGAATACTGACTGCTAACTAATCTCATTTAATAGCTATTCCATCTTGAGCAAGAGGACGGTAGAAAAATTGATACAAGAAGGATAGTCCGAACCACCTAATGAAACCCAGTTAACAAAAGCGGGAGAATCTTCCTTACATGCCTAGCCTAGGATATTGGATCCATTATACTAAGGGTTTGAGAACAAAAAGGGAAAAGGGCAAGGGTAGACAAAGAGAAGTGCCTAAACAGGTGAGTGAGTACTGCATGTTCACCCCAGAGACAATGAGTTTGCCCCCTTCATAGATCTCCGGGGACGGGAAAGTTTCAGAACTTGGATTTGGAAGTTCTTGCCCCACATCCAAAGGGCTTAACCCAGTTATGGTCAGGATACCAAAAATGACTCGACCACTAACCCGGTGATTTTTGTTTTGTAGACTTATTTCATTGTCCCTTTTCCCCTGATGGATGAATATTATAAGTCTTTAACTGTTTGAGAGTACTGAAACATTCGACTAAATCTAGGAATAATAAGAAAGTACCATAAAACTTTAGAGGACAACCTTACTCTATCTTCTTCACTCCCATCGTTTTTTTCATCCTGAAACAGAACATGTAGGACATTTTTCTAGTTTTTCATACTATTTTCTATAAAGTATGCAGTCATTAGGGCATGAATGAATTTTAATATACTCTAACCCTAATGCAGTCATTGTTTTCTTGGTATCATAAAAAGACACAAGCAATACATTTCCCTCTGGCAACATCTGAGATACAACATTCAATATCTCAAAAAAGCTTTTATCGGATAAACCAAACTTACCCTTGATATTAAAAAGTTTAACTAGAGCACCTAACTTAGTGAAATTTGTGCACCCTTTATATAAAGATTTCTCTGCGTCTTCAAGCAACTCTTTAAAAACTTTATTATCAGCACAATTAATAAAAGCATCATTAACCATATCTACAATATCTTCATCATTGTAATCCATATAATTAGACTCAAACTGGTCACATATTCTAGAGTCTATGCTTCTACATTTTTCCCCGTGCCAAAACCAGATTTTATATTCACTATCTATCCCATTAAAGAACAAATGTTCAGATACAATTTTTACGAGGTGAAAAGACAAATTTCTACATTGATTGCAAGGACACCTAATCACACTATTATCTACAACATTGGCTACATCAAATTGCAAAAAATTCTTAACCCCTTTATCATATTCATGTGATAATCGATAACATGTCATCCAGGACTTATCCATCAATGAACGGTAATAAGAACAACACCTGACACACAACAAAAGACATACACACATATCATTCAACCACATTAAAAGTACAAATTAACCAACAAAAAAATCACAATAGCTTGACAAAGTACTTAATCGGATTTAATATACCACAACACATCTAACAGGAGACAACTTGCACCAAAACAGATTCATACATTAACAAATGATAATTAGTACCAAAATCTCATTGGCATAACAAGTTCTTTTTAGTACCAAAACAAGTTCTTTTTTCAGTAGATAAAACACAGCTAACACATAGATATAAAGCTGAAACTGGATAAGCTTCATTTATACATAAACTTTAATGAAAATTATGCTTTCTAGGAATTTAATACTTATAAGAAATAGATGAGTCCTAGTGAAATAATTTCTAACACATAGGGAGTGACTAATATATCATATATTTTATTTTAACATGGTCAGCAAAGTGGGAAATATATTTTGTTTAACTTGAACTCCATTTCAAGTCTTCATCTAGTCCTCTCTTGCCCTACAATATTAAAGAATATGCATCTTGATTAACACAATATGAAAAAAGCAACATAATTGATTCCTAGACTGTTGTGTTCATTAACACATAATTTAATGAATTTTATTATCAACACTCAACACATTTCAATTTTACTAATATAATTTTTGTTACTCAACCTTTTTCTTCTTCTTCTTCATATATTTTCTTTTCCCTTTTTTAGGAGTTCGCATTGGTGTCAACAACCCGAAGTTCAAAGCTCATAGTAATGCAAGCACTGCACTACAGTTAATGAATATATTTTTGTTACTCAACCTTTTTCTTCTTCATATATTCCCTTTTATCTTTTTTAGGAGTTCGTGCTAGTGTCAACAACCCGGAGTTCAAACCTCATAGTAATGCAACACAAGCACTACAGTTATTGACAATCTCAACTCTCAAGCAACCAACTTTATATATATAAAATACGAGTTACATGATAGTGGTGGTTAAAACAACACCTCCAATCATTGAAAGAGAAATGAACATTTTCATTTCAGTAACAAAACATTTTAAACACAAGAATTTTTTAAATCACCAAATGAACAATGAATAAAATTTTTATAATACACAGAACTATAAACACAAGAAAAATAACAGAGCCAACAAGAAGGGAAAGATTACCGACCTTTATATGGTGCGGCGAACTGAGGTAAGGTCCATTGAATAAAAAACGGACTTTGAATCAATGCTAGGGTTCCCTTTGAGCGGGATTTTGCTTAAGATTTTGAAATAGGTCAAAATAAAATTTGTTCAAAAATCTGAACGTTTTGGGACAACAAGCTTCACGCTTTAAGGCAAAGGATCAGAAAACTCTTTTTTGTGTTAAGGATTTGTGGAAAGATTTCTATGGTGCGGCGAACCGATGGGTTCGATCGGTTTTTGTGGAGAAATGTATGGTTCGTGGGTGTTTATAACTGATGCATAGAACTGATGGATTTAGTTTTAAGGGATATTGGGTGTTTAGAAATAAAATGGGTCGGGTATAAATTATTTTAAAAAATAAAATAAAATTCGTATTTTAAAAACCGTCACAAAAACATGTGACAGTTGAAATCACCACACCATTGTTACAAAGCCGTGATTAATAAAACAAATACATATCTCATTACAGCGCTCATTGACCAGAAAGTCAATGCTAAAACCGTCACACCCAAACTGTCACGGTAGGTCATTTTTTTTTTGTAGTGTATACACTTATGGTAATATTACAATACTAATTAAGGTACAAGACTAAATCTAATATATACCAAATATACACTAGGGAATATATATACCAAATCTGAAACTGTTCGTGATGCCAATGGGTTGGGTTGGGCTGGACGTGTGAAAACGGTGGCCCAATTCATCTCGGTAATGAATATACACACAAATATAATTTTGTATATTTTGTGTATATTTAACAGTGAGAAAGATGAAGAGAAAATGAGGTATTTGTAGTTGAAAAAATTGGGTAAAGTGTAAATATAATAACTTAGGGGTTAAAAATAAATATTAAGGGGGTTGGGTTGGAGGGGGAATTGCTGCACAACTACCAAATTGTGAAAATAGCCACAGTAACAGTTGGCAAGGGGCGGGTAGTCCCGCCCCGTTGGACAGCTCTACGAGCTACTAACAACTTAACAGAACTCTTAGCATTTTTTCAAGGACTTAAAATTGCTTGGCAAAACACATGCCTTTGGAAATTAATTCAGAGTCGAAAGAGATAATCAACATGTTAAAACATGGGCATGCACCTTACAGTGGGCTAGGAAACCCAGAGCCAAGGAACACCTACAGAGAGCAGAACAAAGTAGTTGATCTCCTAGCAAAAGAAGGGCAAGAAAAAAAACTTTTTGGACCTGTGAAGATTTTTATAGTTCCTCATATGTTTGTCAATGATGTATTTGGGCAGACATGTTGGGAACTATTTATGAACGCTTAATTCCGGCATGTAACACCCCAACTAATGGGGAAATGTATGAACAACCCGGGAAAGTATTTACCCCTCCAGCTTGTAATGGTTAATTTTATTTATAAAATTAGCTATCTAGTTAAGCCAAAAAAAAAAAAATAGTTTCAGAAAGTTCTGTTTGGATATTTGATGCAAAAACCTCTCTTGTGACTAATACCTATGTCTGAATTTACAACTATATAAGTATATTTTCAGATATAATATTCCTTGAAGTCTAACGTGGCGAGTAGAGGTCATAATTCTAGAATAGGCGCCGGCTTTTCTATATTCTTATTTAGACCACTAAACATCCAAAATTTTAAGGGGATTGATGGAAATACATAAGATAAACCTACTCTTTGTGTCTTGTGCGGTACAATTCTGGTACTAATGTTTCACTTTGATGAAGAGATTCTGACGATTCGTAGAGACACATTTAGATTCTGAAAAGCTCATCGGTATATATAACTTAACTAGGGGTCTCACTTAACAATATTTAAGTGGTATATATTCTCACTTTTTCTTGAGCCTACGATCTGTCGGAAATAATCTCTGTACCTTACAAGGTAGGAAAAGGTCTGCATACATTTCCCCCTATTCAGACCTTATTTGTGAGATCACACTGAATATGTTGTTGTTGGTATTGTATATTTTCACTTTAAGTAATTTGTAATTAGTAAAGTCCGTTACATTATTTTGATTTGATATAAACACGTAGTACGGATACATATCCAATTCTCCCAAAGTAAATTAAGACAAAGAGAACCACTTCAGCACTTCTCCATTTACTCTTTAGTTAGGTAATAAGTAACGACTCCTAGTCATTTTTTGTTTAATATCGATCATCCTTTATTGGTCACTTATCCAATTACCTGCATAACTTTGACCTTTTATTTTTTGTTTACCTCCTCCACCTTTTGGTGTTTCATGAGGGAAGCTTGATTTTTCTTCATAATGTGAAGTTTTTATTTCAAGGGAAAAAAGTAATCCAGACATTGTGTAGTACACTGATTATGATGTACAAAACAATGAGCAAAGTAAATACTAAACAGGGAAAAGAAAGACAATGAAAAGTAGTATTACACCAAACTTGCTGCATGGTTGTTGGGGAGAAAATCTACACTAAGAGAAGACAAAAAAAGTGGTTATGTTTGATCCTAAAATATACTAATAAATAATCATTCACACTGTGATACAATGACGTGGTTTGCATGCCATCAGATCGGGTCCCGCATCTCGCAAGACTGAAAGAAAGAATGCATGTTCCTTCACAAAAAAAACACTCATTTGAAGTAATATCAATAGTTTAAGTCCTTAATAAAAAACAAGACAGCTTAAAGGATTCACATAGTGCTAATCATGACCAGCCATTATTTAGATGGTTTACTTTCGTTATGTACAATTAATTAGCTTCTTCTTTACTAATTGCTTATTTTTTCCAAAGTTGGTTATACGTAATCTCCACACACACATATATATATATATATATATATATATGTTTTCAGCTTAATAAATGAAATGTGTCAAGACTTTGGATGAATTTTATATAATCCAAGACTTTATTATTGTTTGTGCAGTAAATACTCATTTTGCTTATATTTTATTATTTTACTTAAAATAGGATATATATTTTCTACTTAGAGAAAGAATAATCTCGGAATATCCGAAGGTATTTTCTTGATCTTCCCCTATTTAATTGACTGTTCGTGGGAGGAACATGAACCAAACTTTATCAAGTCAAACAATACCCAAATTTATGCTATGTTGTTTATTCATCAATTTGATTAATGATGATGAGTTTGCCACCATTTGATTTGAAAATAGTTCTTAATGAATTGATCAAGATCCAAATATGTGGTCAGGTTAAAATGCATTGGAAAATGTAGCTGGTGTCATGTATATTTGGCAGCAATTTTTTCGTCCAAGGATTGAAAAAATATGTACTCCCATGATGAATCAATTATTGAAAACATATAATCCCATGATGAATCAATTATTGAAAACATATATAATCCCATGATGAATCAATCTAAATATGCCAGAAGTTCGAGAATCAATCTCAAAAATATCAAGAATTTTATAAGGTGAAATATTAAGATGTCACGAACCTCGAAGGTCTGACTAAAATGAAATGGGTTTTGTGTACTATAATTAGTACATAGATAACAATGTTTTGACTTAAAACTTACCCACTATTAAAATCGGGGATTTTTCACCGACATTCAGTGAAAAATTTGTGCTATAAAATATGATTTTTTCATTTTATTCCCATCGAATCAGCTCACTGGAAAAACGCATGATGGAAAACAGGTTTCCATTGAAACGCTGAAAAACTTTTTAATTTTTCCGTATAAAAATACTATTATTTAATTTTTTCCCCCAGTCTTTTAGTGGAAAAATACCACTGGACATTAGTGGGAAATAGAGATTTTTAGAAGTGACTCCCAGCTTAAATGCATTGATAAAACATGATAAGTTACCTTCCATTATCCTTTCAAGAGATGAGTGGTTAATTATTCCCCCGGATGTCTCCTACGTTACCCATAATATGTAGAAGTATCGACGTAATTTCATAGAGCCATTCGGTCTGAATGCTACATGAAGAACATAAGCCAGATGACGGAACGGGAAGACCCAGGATGTAGAAGATTTGAGTGATTCGGCAGATTTGGATTCATATATATATATCCACCCATGTGGTACTTCATTCTACGATATATATAAGATCCATCTGTATAGATATCATTATCTACATCCAGAAAGTATAATATAGTAAATATTGAACATAATGATTATTTTCATTATATTGATAAATATAATAACCCAACTTCTATTTATCTTTTAGTAGAAGATCAGTGTGATTCCGAATATTATGGAGATAAAGAAATTACGATCATTTACATAGTACTGTTGTTGATCCATATTTTGTTTTAAACTTATTTTCTTTTAGCATTGAAGCTAATCTAATGTAGTACTCCTGTTCTATAAATCAACCATATATCAATCCATACTAGCTAGTTTGGTAGATTATATGAACCCTCTATATTTGTTAATTTCTATTTAGTTCATTTAAGCATTCCTTGGTTTGAAGTAGCTGACACTATATATAGAATAAAAGTAGCTAGTTGAAAAGAGTTGTCCATGCATGTCTGCCAATAATATCACTAGTTGATATTAAAAGGAAGCTGGAATATTTGAAGAATATATAATAATTGTCAACAATTCATCTTCTTAATTACCCTTTCTTCTTTAAATGATTGGGATAATTAAGCAAAGAATTAAGAACTAATGGCGTGCTTTGGTCTATTTTTAGAAAATCTTCAAGCAACCAGTGCGGGAAAACAAAATAAAGGGATTCCAATAAGATCAACACTCGACCTCTATGCAATGCAGTAACTTCGTTGCCTTACGGTGCTACGAGAGATGCTCCGTTCGTTCCTCTACGCTCGCTTACACTATGAGTAGTTTACTATATTGTCAAAAACCTTTTTTAAGTTATGTATATGGTGAAAATCGGCATGACACGTGGCAAGATTTAGGTATGAAGTGTGAGGGACGTGGCAAAATTCCGTATCGAATGGAGTTGCGTCGGGATAAGTTCGGATATCAAGACAAGATTGGGTAGTGACCGAACCAATTGACACCGGATGAAGAATCAGAGAAGCTCAACACGTACCCGTTTTGGATATGGCTTCAGCCGCTACTTCTTGTTCTTTAAGCAACCATTATTGTCATTTAATTGCATTTAATTGGAGAATGATTCTCGGGCATTAATTCCTTGTACTTACAACTATAAAAAGAGCACAACCTTCATGTTGTAATGCATCTCATTCCTTCATTATGTACTTGTATGCTTTATTCATTACAATCTCAATCAAAAAGTTCAAATTGTTGGCTCGGAACCGAAGTAGTTAAGCTTAGGTCCGGACCAATCTGGCGGTTACGACGTGACAGACTATATTTCATGCTTATTGTTTTCATTTGCTTACTTATTGTTAATTTCTTATTATTCTTATTCCAAATCGATCCACATATCCTTAAAATCACTTACAAATTTAATTGTGCCTTTTTAGGGTCAATTTTGATTCCACCGTGGGCTAAAGATAATAGTGGTGATTTATTCAAATTCAAATTTCACTTGTTTCTTTTGAAATTCTATGATTATAGGTTAATACTAAGTGCTACAGTATGGCTAGTGACATTCAAGTTGAGCTTAGCAACCATGACGACAACAACAACGGTGACAATGATGCTAACAACATCAATATTAACAACGACATTCCTCCTATTGATCCAGTTAATGACAGCAACCCCGCAATTTCACCCCCAAGGGTCTAGAAGATCACGTCAAAAAACACCGGACGATGATGAAGATGGTGAAATAAATTTGGCTCGAATCTTTAACATATTGAAGGAACAATAGGAAGCTATAACCCAGTTATAGAAGAAAAGCAACGGAGCGAGTGCGATAGATGAGGCTCGTTTCGTCTGCAATGAAGATCTGGGCCGAGAAGAGGATCGGGTTGATGAAAATGGAAATAGACCGGGGACTAATGAGTCCTTGAAGGTTTTGAGGCTGCTTCAAGCTTTGACCAAGTGGATGGATACTAATGAAAAGAAGGTTGAAACCTATAATTCACATGTATATCAGATTCCTGAAGCGCCTCCAATCTTGAAGGGACCAGACTCAAAGAGATACATCCAGTTGCCATTCCCATCAAGCGCGGCTCCTAATTGATTCCAAAAGGTTTAAAATGAAATATCTTATGAAGTATGATGGAATTATGGATCCTCAAGAGCACGTGACCTCATACACTTTTGCGGTGCAGGGCAATGACATGCACCCGGATGCGATTAAATCATTGTTGCTAAAAATATTTGGCGAAACACTATCCAAAAGAGCAATGACATGGTATTCAAGAGAGAAAAGTGGACAAATTCAAAATTGCTCAAAAGGATACGGAGGTGCTGCGTGAGTTCGTGACAAGGTTTCAAAAGGAACAAATGCTTCTTCCTAAGGTACCTGATGAATGGGCGGTTGAAACTTTCACCAAGGGGTTGAATCCTAGGATCCCAGTGCCTCCTTTAAGTTAATGGAGAACTTGTAGAATTCCCAGCAGTAACATGGGTAGACATACATAATAGGTACGAGTCCAAAATCCGGGTGGAGGATGATCAGCTCGAACTTTTCCCGGGGTCAGCAGGTCGAAACAATTTTTTTGATAAATTAAAGAGGGTAGTTGAATCGGAATTGAAACCTTCAAAAGATAGATATTACGAGCAATCAAAGAGGTCAAGTTTTAGATTGGATAGGGGTAGCAACAATCACAACTTCCCATTAGATATATGTGATATGCGTAATGATCGAGGGTTTACTAGTAGAGGTTTGCAATTCAAAAATGATATTGGTGGAACTTCTGCTAACTGTGTGGAAAGTCCGAGGCTTTTATAATATAATTTCAATATTGATGCGACCGAACTTGTTTAGTCTATTGAACATATTAAGGAGACAAGATGGCCGAGATCACTTCGGAAAAACCCGATTCAAAGAGATCCAAACTTAATTTGTGACTACTATGGAACTCATGGTTATCGGACGGAGGATTGTCGTCAATTAAGGGATAAAGTGACTAAGTTTCTGAAAAATGGCCATCTACAAGTGATCGAGCAAATAGAAACTACAGAAATAGAGAAAAAATAAGCAATAGGATCCGGATGAACCCTATCATATCATAACATGATTATCGTAGGGATGGATTAACTGAAGGGATCTGTCATGACCGCAAAAAAGACAAAAGTGTCTATAACTCGAGAGAAAAGATCCAGAGATTATGTACAAGAGGAAACAATATCTTTCAATGATGAAGACGTGTAGGGCATCATTCAACCTGCAATAATGCATTGGTAATTTTCTATTTTTGTTAATAAATTTCAGATTAAGCAAATTTTAATTGATTCAGGTATCTCGGCCAACATCATCCGATGGAAGGTGGTGGATCAACTTGATCAAATTGTACCGATAGACCGAGTTCTAAATGGTTTCAACATATGAAGCAAAAATACGAATGGGAAATCACTCTTCCCGTTAATACAGTCGGGACAATTTGGCAAATGAATTTCTCTGTTATTGGAGATAAAATGAGGTACAATGCGCTATTCAGTAATCCTTTGACACATGACATGAAGGTTGTACCTTCAAAAATACACATGATGTTAAAATTCTGATCTTTGGAGCGAATTAAGATAATTCGATGAGAGAACCATTAGCAAGTGAGATGTTTGCGGTAGAGGAATCTGTACAAACACCAAAAGAGGTGAAGGATGTGAATAAAGGCAAATAAGTTAAATAACAATCACATGGTTCAGACCTATCGAGTCCAAAGAAAAAAGAGGGAGAAAAAATAAATTACGAGGAAGAATAGGATTACTATCGTGTATCGAGGTCATTTGTGTTTCCGGATAATTCAGATGCCACAAAGTCAACTATAGAAGAGTCAGAGCGAGTCATCGTGTTCATACATCTGCCAGATAGAAAGGTATACCTGGGCACCAGATTATCCCTGGAACTCAAGCTTAAATTAATTGATTTCTTCAATATAACGCTAATTGCTTTGCTTGGTCCCACTTAGATATGAAAAGTATTCCACCAGAGATTACGACTCGCAAATTGAGTTTGGACTCGAGCTTTCCCCTGATAAATCAAAAGAGGAGGCCAATAGCCGACTTCAAGCATAGGTTTGTCAAGAAGGAGATAACAAAACTTTTAAATATAGGTTCCATCTGGGAGGTGGACTATCCGGATTGGTTAGCAAATGTAGTGGTCATACCTAAAAAGACAATAAATTGAGAATGTGTGTCGCGCCCGATTTCGACCGCGACTTTCTAAAAGCGAACCCTGCTTAATAAAAATGTTAGAAAATAAATAATAAAATGCTAAAGAATGTTGAAGTGTTAAAAGGTGCTAAAAATGTTAAAAGGGTGTTAAATATATTAAAGAAGGGGCTTAAAGCTAAAGGGTGCTAGGGTTCACGGAGTCGCCACCTAATTAATTTGGGTGAATTAGGACACCTAAATGCTAACCGATTAAAGTCAACATTAACTCCATTTAATGGTCTGCTAAACTTAATGAGATTCTGGGTAAGGATTCTTTATTATCCTAAAGGGAAGGGGTTAGGCACCCTAAAGGATCCGCTAACTTGCGGTTGTCCGTTCAAACCTAGGGTTAATTATTTATGCTAAGAATTCGTGATTTGAAAATATAAAAGATGCTAAAAAATATTTTTTATAAAAGGAGGCATGTTGATATAGTGTAAAACTAATGCCATAAAAATAAAATTTTAAAGTGTGCATTTATATTGTTTATAAATATATGCCATGTTGATTTATGATCAAAAGATAAGCCTTTAAAATCAGATATATATGACGTAGTGCAAAAGGTGATTACTTTATATATGATAAGAAGGTTGTTCAACATTATTTATATTATGCTAATGAAAGAGCTTATGAGAAAATCAATTTATTTTATCATGAATTTTATAAGAAATAATATGATAGTTGCAAGCTAAATTGTTTAGTAAAGTTTTGACAAGCATGACAAGCCCTTTAAAAATAAGTAATTTAAAAGTGCATTTCAGATTCTTAGAACTACCCGCCCAATTTATTTATTCCAAGACTAAAGGTTCTATGTCTCCTATTAATTACAAAGTTAGATAATAAAATTGTAGTAAACAAATAAAGACATAAAATGAGGCAACGAGACTTAAAGAGTAAGAGGAGATGAGACGGATGACAACGTCATCTTGTCCTATTTTGTTTTAGGAATTTCCGAAGAGGGAATGCAAATGCGGATGTACATAGACGCGGGCTGCCATTTGAAGTAGCTCGTGATGAGTCTCGCCGTGAGACTCTTCATTTTGCTCCGGTGCATTTCATGTAAAATATAAGAAAAGATAAGGATTAGTATATGTCCACATTTTATCAAACACGATAAATAAATATTTAGCATGAAAAATAACGCATATGATTCACACTTGAGCAAAAATCGGCAAATAAAACATAAAGAGATGAACCAAATGGGCCTAGCCCGATATATATGCAGGATAAGGACAAAGACCCAAATAAAGAACACTTTAGATATATAAAGACACATAATATTCAGAGAGTAAGCATTAGGATTATCCATACACAAGTTATTGCTACATTAGTATATGAAGTCAATCAACCTATGGAGGATTCATGTTACTGCAAACTATACTACAGCTAAAGCAAAAAAAGGCAAATAATCCTAGACATGATCATTCAACTAATGCTCCCAAGCATACGTTACGTGAGCTACTTCACACAAATTTAAACGCCACTGAATAAGTAATTCAGACTCGTGACGTATGGCTTGACAAAGAGCAAAGCATTTGTCCATATATTTCTAGTCCACTCAAACCCACAGATAGGGAATTCCAAAAGGGAACAAAGGCATACATACTTATTCTCGTGCAATTTGGACAATCGGCAGAGGCTGGTATATGTTCTCAAATACATAATAGGCGAAAATAGGTAGACAGACCAACTGAGATTGATTCATATTAGACATGTTGGATGACCATAATACCTGGACTAATTAAGTAGATAAAGATAGGTATATAAGTTCAGAATCAGTAAGGAGGGTTATTTGGTATGGTTAATTGACTTATAAGGATACCACTTCACGTACCCAAGACTACTGATATCGATCCAATTATTATATCGCACGGAAATCAACACGCGAATACCATAGGTCAGTCAATTATGCGGGAACACCGAATCTATGAGCACACCTAACTAATTCATGTTATTTACCAAATATAGCAGTAGTTAGCACCTCAACAGGACACAGTAACGTTAGATATTATCGGTCATATATAATACACCACCAATATTACATTAACAAGCATAGTCGAGAGTGTCAATGACGGTTAACATTAGCCACACATGTTCAACACTAAACCAGTATACTTCGACCATACACAAATGGTAATTAAATGGCATTAAATATATTTAACAGAGTATACAATTCATACAGACTATGAACTGAAATCACATAAGAAATACGAAGGGGAATGAGTTTACCTTCTCCGGACAGCGAACCGAGGCAGCGTATCAAGTCGTCGGTTCACTCGGAGTTTTGTTGTTATGCGATTGAAAGGGAATGAAGCTTTTTGGTTGACTTTTCTTTGCTTTGAAGGTTTGGGCTTTTATGCTCTGGAAAATTTGATTTGCAAGAAAAATGGAAGTTTTTGATAGTTCTTTCTTCGGTTCTTGACCGGTGTTCGACTGATATTCGAAGGTTTTTTTTTCCCCTGATATTCGAAGGGTTTCACCGTTGTTTTTCTGGATTGTATTGAAGGGTGGCTTTGACTGTGAAAGAGAGGATCTAGACTGCTGCCTTCTGCTAAATTGTTTGTACGAATCGTCCTATATATAGCCACAATTTTTGTATTTTTGGGCTGATGTTGGGACGATTTTCTTGGAGATTTGCAGATGATTTGGGGACGATTTTATGGAATGATTTTGGGAAGGTTCTGGTAATAATGACCTGGAAGATTTGGTATGTCTTTGGAGAATGATTTTTAGGGATGATTTATGGACATTTTTTACCAAGGAAAGACTGATTTGGGTTGTACTGTGTGGTAATGAGATGGCTGTAATTTTGGACGAAAATCCCGAGAATCCCGTGGTTGCGAGTGTGCATCAGCAGTGGGTGATAGTTTTCTAGGGTTCGTTGGTTTTGGGTTTGGGATATGTGGGAAGATGAATGAAATAGAATTGAGGAATTGGGCTTGCTGGGTTTAGGCTGCGGGTCGATAACAATAAGGAGGAAGAGAGGGGTCTGGGCAGTGGGGGGCGACTGGGCTTCGATGTTTTGGGCCTGGGAAGGACTGATTTATGTAACAATTTAAGGGAATGGAAAAGGTTTGGGCTGTGTATTGTTTTTGGTTGGGTAGAAACTTAGGGGTTTAGTATTAGGTATTTAATTAGTTTTAGGCTTAGTTAATTAGTGCTAAATTAATTGATTAAATTATTTAGGTGCTTTATTAATCTAATTGTTATAATAATAAACGCGGACGTACTATTTAATTAATGCTTAATATTTTAGAATGCGGCGCTATTATTTTAAAATCTTATTATTGTTGTATTTTATTATTATAAAATTGTTTTAAAATTAGTGTAATTTTATAGTTAATGACTGGACGGGAGGGTCAAAATTGGGTGTCAACAGTTGTCCCTCTTTGTATGGAGATGATGGAAGAATCTTCGGAAAAAGACGTTGACTCATAGCCAATTTTGTCTCGATCCTCAGAGTTAAAAATGTTGGGCCATTAAGCAAGGCTGACGCAAAAATCAAAATTGTCCCAGTGTCGAGTTATGACGACACTGGGCTACCATGGTCAAACACCAAGGCGGGCTAATGCGGACTCAAAATTGTCCCAGTGTCGAGTTATGACGACACTGGGCTACCATGGTCAAAACACCAAGGTGGGCTAACGTGGACTCAAAATTTGTCCCAGTGTCGAGTTATGACGACACTGGGCTGGGGTGTAAAGAATAAAAAATAAAATAAACGGGCTTGAACCTGGGTGTATCGCTATGATGCTGGGTTGTATGGTGATGTGGAACGAGTGAACCGACGCTTGAGGCCGCTTCTGCCATTCGTTGGGAAGGTTGGCCCCCCAACAAATTGCCCCGGTTCGCTGTAAGAGAAAATCCACATTGTGCTCCATCTTTGCGCCTCGTAGATCAAGCTAAGATAGAAGCATTAGTGCATAAATCACAAACAAAATAATGTAAGAATGTGAATCGTGGTTGTAGTCAGATTGTATATACTATATAATGAAATGATGTGATGATACGCCGTCTTGTATAGACGAGATGCAGATGTTCGTCGTTGTATAGACGAAATGCAAATGACGCCTTGTATGGGCGTTGTCGTCGTTGTATAGACGAAATGCAAACGTTCGTCGTTGTATAGACGAGATGCAAATGACGCCTCTTGTTGCAGTTTGACTTTGTGAGCGAATCTGTTGTGTTGGAATGTTGCTATTGGCGTCGTTTTCGGGCTTGTCGTCGTTTTTGGACTTGTTGTGTTGATGACGCCGCCGTCAACGTGTTCACGCCTCAGAGACTAAAGCTCAAGAAAGAGTTAGTGTATAACTGCTAAGACAGAATAATAATAAAGCATAAAATGAGAAAAAAAAATGCAATTTTGAGAACAGAGAAAATCGTCCCTGCGTAGATGTGATATGTCATGATGACGCTGCTTTCGGACTTGGCGTCGCTTTGGACTTGGCGTCGTTTTGGACTTGTCGCCGTTTGGACGCGGGCGTCGTTTTCGGACGTGAGTCGTTTCGGACCGAGTCGCTTTCGACTCGACGCCGACCGGGCGCTGCTTTCGACGTGGCGTCTTTTGACCGGGCGCTTTTGGGCGTGGTGTCGCTTTCGGACTTGACGTCGTTTGGACTTGTCGCCGCTTTTGGACGTGGCGTCGCTTTCGACGCGAGTCGTTTCGACCTGAGTCGCTTTCGACTCGACGTGGTTTTCTGACGTGGCGTCGCTTTCTGACTGGCGTCATTTTCTGACGTGAGTCGCTTTCGACTGAGTCATTTTCGACTCGACGCTTTTGGACGTAGCGTCGCTTTCGACCGTCGTCGCTTTCGGACGTGGCGTCGCTTTCGGACGCGAGTCGCTTTCGACCGAGTCGCTTTGGACCGGACGCCGTTTCGGACGTGGTGTCGCTTTCGACTTGGCGTCGCTTTCGGACGGAGTCGCTTTCGACCGAGTCGCTCGACTCGGCGTCGTTTTGGACGCGTCGCTTTCGGACGCGAGTCGTTTTGACTCGACGTCGCTTTGACGTGGCGTCGCTTTCTGACGCGAGCCGCTGACTTCGAGTCGCTTTCGACTCGGCGTCGCTTTTGATCTGGCGTCTTTCGGACGCGAGTCGCTGACTGACGCCGTCGGATCAAGGCCGTTTTGGACGCGAGTCTTTTCGACCAGAGCGTTTCGACTCAGAGTCGTTCCGGACGCGCGGCCGTTGACGCGTCGCTTTGACGCAGCGTCGTTTTGACGCTGGCGTTGCCGACGCGCGTCGTTTGACGCGGCGTCGTTTTGACGCTGGCGTCGCGGACGCTGGCTTTCGACGCGCGTCGTTGACGCGGCCGCTTTCGACGCGGCGCGTTGCCGGACGCGGCGTCGCTTTCGACGCGAGTCGCCGGACGCGGCCGCTGACGCGGCCGTTTTGGACGCGACGTCGCTGACGCGCCGTTTCGCTGACGCGAGTCGTTTTCGGACTCGACGTCGTTTTCCGACGCGGCGTCGTTTTCGGACGCGGAGTCATTTTCAGACTCGGAGTCGTTTTCGGACGTGTTGCTGATGCTCCTGTATAATAAATGTTCCTGCAAGCTAAGCTTGAGAAAAATTAGTGTATAACTGGTAAAACAAGATGATAAATATATGAGAAATGCAGTTATGTGAATAAGGATGTCTTCCCTGTATGATATGTGGGGTGTTGTGAATGCTGAGATGTTGTCCTTGGGCGGACATGCTAGATGCTGCCACTGACGAATTGCCATGATGCCTTTGTGGTGATGCATTTGTGAACCATGTGGATTGTCATGATGTCTTTGTTGTGCGTTTGTGCACTGCATGAGTTGCAATTTGACTTCAGGCCCGAGCCGATGCGCTATAATTTGTTGCGATTTGAACTCGATTGTTGATGTTTATCCGCTCACGCTTCAAGAATTTTGTTGTATTTTCGCTCGCTAGTATGCGTAACTTTGTTGTACCTTCGCTAATATGAAGGACTGCGCCAAAGAAAATTTGTGAGTTTGAGGGGGGGCGGTTGATTCGCGTTGACTTTGTAGTTTTGACTCTTGATGTCGGACGTCTGCCTTGTTTGGGACTCATAACCCCTGCCTGGTTTCCTACCTTGTCCCAGTTTTGAAAAGGGTGTTTGGCCTAAGGGGGTCTCAATGGAGTTGCTTGTATGTTATGTGTATTCTTGTTATTTTCAGAACGGCGGAAAGTTTCTAATGGTGTGACCGGCCGATTTAGGCCGCCACGTATCCCCACGAGGAATCAGTCATGACGTAGTTCATTACAAGCGAATATTGGGTAAAATTCTAAAGGTGGGACCGAGGCCGATGTGGCCGCCTACGTATCCGCCAAGGGAATCAGGTCGAACGTAGTTCCAATTACAAGCAAAGGAGAAATTGGGATTTTGTAAAAGGTGGGACCGAAGCCGATGTGGCCGCCACGATCCGCCAAGGGAATCAGTCACACGTAGTTCCAATTATTACATATGAAGCGGCAAAAATATATTAAACTAACTATTTTAGGACTCACGCCAAAGCGAGGCATGAGTCCACTTCTTCGCTTTGTGTCTTAGAGGCGGGTCTTCACGGATCATACCGATCACATTGTATTTTCAAAGAACGAGCGGACTTTAGAGCCCTTCCACGCAGCTTTTGTATCTTCTTCTTTGATTTCTCGCGCATGTTTTGATGAATGATTGATTCAGCGCAATGTGCTCAGCCAGCGAGCATTTCTCTTCCTTTGGAGATTGATTGATGATTCAACGACAGTCCCTTCCAAACTATTTTGTTCAACAATCATGTTCACATAGGCATCATCAGGGTCTGGTAAGTGGTTGTTGTTTATATTGGGGGGAACTTCTTTAAGTTGGATGACTCCATCTTTGATCAATTCCTCGATTTTGTCTTTGAGGTGTAACAATTTTCTGTCGTGTCCTCTTGCGGAGTGGTATGCACAATGTTTAGTTTTATCGTGTCTCGGAGGTAGGCCACAGGGTATTTCCGAATGGGTGGAGTATTCCTGCGGCTTTCACTTCATACACTTGGGTTATGGGTTCGCCTAAAGGTGTATATGTTTTTGTTGGTTTTCTTTCGCATCTACGCGGGGTTTGGGGTCCGCTGCGGGTTCGTGATTGTGGTGAGTATTTTGGATATGCTGGTTGGGTATGGTAAACAGGATATGGGGGGGCGTAATGTGGATTTTGAGTGTTTTGGTTATAGTAAGGAGGCGGTGGACTGTGATACACTGGATGTTGTTCTGGCCTATGCTCCTGAATGACCATGATAGAGGGTGATGCATCTCTTCCTCTCGCGAGGTACCTCCTATGGAATCTGACTGCATTGCCCTGCTAGTTGCTTGTAGGGCTGTCAAGTTTGTAATTCTGCCTGTCTTAATGCCTTCTTCCACGAAGTCTCCCATTCTTACGACTTCCGCAAAACTTCGCCCAATTACACTGATCATCATTTCATAATATGTCGCGTCTTTCAACGACTGCACGAACAAAGTGGTCATTTCGCTCTCTTCCATCGAGGTTGGACCTTCGCCGCTTCGACCGCCACCTTAGTATGATTCCCGAAAGTTTCGTGGATTTCTTTTCAAGCTTCATAAGATAAAACTGCTTCAGATGTCGTGTTGAATCTAAATCTATCCATGAAATCTTGTGCCATGGCATTCCAAATCCCCATTTTCGAGGTCTTGGCATGTGTACGATCCAAATACCACGGTTAGACTCACGATGAATAGCTTCATGATGATTGCTTGATTTTTACCAACTCCAATCAATTTATCGCAATATGACCTTAGATGAGCTCGAGGATTCCCTTTCCATCGAACATGTCAAATTTGGGCACCTTGTACCCGCTGTAATTCAACGTCAGGGTGCATACATAAGTTTTCATATTCCAAACCTTCTTCCCCCTTGTTCATCTGAATGCTTTTGAATGCCTCTTTCAAACTACGGATTTCTTTTGCCATATTTTCATCACCGACTGAGTCCGCCGCCCATTTCCTTGTATTGATCTGTCTCTTGAGAGGATGTATGCATAATAAATGGTTGGCTTTCGATCGGATGTGCTAATCCCTCATATTGTTTGTGTGTCATCTGCTCGTATTGGGTGGCTTGGCAATTTGGGTTGAGTGGGGAGATATAAGTAGGTGGAGGTTGAGATGTGTATGTAGTGAACGGATCATTTTGGAGGTCGGCTTGCAAATTGACCGGGCGAGTGACATTTTGGTGTGAGTTGGTATGTTGCGGCCTCTGCGGGAAGTTTTGGGGAAGTGGAGGCTCAAGGGCTTGTGACACGATTGCATTTGTCCCTTGCTCTGGGAGTGGTGCATTCAAGCTAATAGACAGGTTTGTGATATTTCAGAGCCTTTCTATTTCGGCTTGCATGATTTCCATTTGCTGCGAGGTTTTGATCATTGGTGTTTCTCCTTTCCAACGCCTCTGCATCCTCTACGGGAACGGGGACGAGTCCTAAGTTGTTTCGCTACGTGCTTACGGATTAGTCATTTATTGGATGATTGTGCTTCGCGATCAACGCGAATCAACCTTTGGGGATAAGCTAGACAAAAATAAACCTTTAACAAATGAAGCAAACCAAGTTAGTATAATATGCAAAAAGTAGCAACCAATATATACTAATAAGCAAATTGCGAATCAAGTGCGTGTTATAAAATGTATGGGACCTCTTTATGCCAGAGGTAGGCCTAAACGTCAATTATGCGAGGTTATGATGGATTTGTCCATGTCGCCAATCAGAATGTTTTTGTTGGAAATGGCGACCAAATGACGGCAGCACTTTTTCCAATTTCAGCATGACATGATTAGGTTTGGATTTGTCTATCATCGCCACGCTACACATAATATGCTGGTTGGTCGTTGGGTTGAGAAACCCGTCGACAAGTTTGGTGTCTTCCTAATTGTGGTGTCGATGCCAGGGACCGACCCACCTAAGGTAAATGCATGCATGCCCTAAAATAAGGGTGGTATAGCTCTATCTTAAGTTTCTAAGATTTGGCTTTTCTAGACGCAAGGTTCCCGAGCGGACAACTCGAGTGAGAAGGCTACGCGACCACCGGTTGGACCGGATTCTCCGCGCAAAACACCAACTCTCTTAAATGTGGGTGTTTGAAAGAAATTTGCAGGTGCGCAAAGCACACCCGCGTGTGAGTGTGTGATTGTGTGAATTTTCCAGAGCGGAAGAAATATGAGCGGAATGCCAGTTTAAGGAAAGCAGTAAAGCAAATAGCAATCAAAATGAATAAAGCAAAATACAGAACGCAAATAATTTAAATGCAAAAGTAATGCCAAATAATAACCCTAGATCTGTTGTGGTTAAGAACCTAAAATCCCCAGCGGAGTCGCCATTCTGTCGCGCCCGATTTCGACCGCGACTTTCTAAAAGCGAACCCTGCTTAATAAAAATGTTAGAAAATAAATAATAAAATGCTAAAGAATGTT
Organism: Przewalskia tangutica; assembly: GCA_029844215.1. Lineage (NCBI taxonomy): Eukaryota > Viridiplantae > Streptophyta > Magnoliopsida > Solanales > Solanaceae > Przewalskia > Przewalskia tangutica. The sequence continues at coordinate 37,768,187 of CM056738.1, forward strand.
GAAGTGTTAAAAGGTGCTAAAAATGTTAAAAGGGTGTTAAATATATTAAAGAAGGGGCTTAAAGCTAAAGGGTGCTAGGGTTCACGGAGTCGCCACCTAATTAATTTGGGTGAATTAGGACACCTAAATGCTAACCGATTAAAGTCAACATTAACTCCATTTAATGGTCTGCTAAACTTAATGAGATTCTGGGTAAGGATTCTTTATTATCCTAAAGGGAAGGGGTTAGGCACCCTAAAGGATCCGCTAACTTGCGGTTGTCCGTTCAAACCTAGGGTTAATTATTTATGCTAAGAATTCGTGATTTGAAAATATAAAAGATGCTAAAAAATATTTTTTATAAAAGGAGGCATGTTGATATAAGTGTAAAACTAATGCCATAAAAATAAAATTTTAAAGTGTGCATTTATATTGTTTATAAATATATGCCATGTTGATTTATGATCAAAAGATAAGCCTTTAAAATCAGATATATATGACGTAGTGCAAAAGGTGATTACTTTATATATGATAAGAAGGTTGTTCAACATTATTTATATTATGCTAATGAAAGAGCTTATGAGAAAATCAATTTATTTTATCATGAATTTTATAAGAAATAATATGCTAGTTGCAAGCTAAATTGTTTAGTAAAGTTTTGACAAGCATGACAAGCCCTTTAAAAATAAGTAATTTAAAAGTGCATTTCAGATTCTTAGAACTACCCGCCCAATTTATTTATTCCAAGACTAAAGGTTCTATGTCTCCTATTAATTACAAAGTTAGATAATAAAATTGTAGTAAACAAATAAAGACATAAAATGAGGCAACGAGACTTAAAGAGTAAGAGGAGTTGAGACGGATGACAACGTCATCTTGTCCTATTTTGTTTTAGGAATTTCCGGAGAGGGAATGCAAATGCGGATGTACATAGACGCGGGCTGCCATTTGAAGTAGCTCGTGATGAGTCTCGCCGTGAGACTCTTCATTTTGCTCCGGTGCATTTCATGTAAAATATAAGAAAAGATAAGGATTAGTATATGTCCACATTTTATCAAACACGATAAATAAGTATTTAGCATGAAAAATAACGCATATGATTCACACTTGAGCAAAAATCGGCAAATAAAACATAAAGAGATGAACCAAATGGGCCTAGCCCGATATATATGCAGGATAAGGACAAAGACCCAGATAAAGAACACTTTAGATAGATAAAGACACATAATATTCAGAGAGTAAGCATTAGGATTATCCATACACAAGTTATTGCTACATTAGTATATGAAGTCAATCAACCCATGGAGGATTCATGTTACTGCAAACTATACTACAGCTAAAGCAAAAAAGGCAAATAATCCTAGACATGATCATTCAACTAATGCTCCCAAGCATACGTTACGTGAGCTACTTCACACAAATTTAAACGCCACTGAATAAGTAATTCAGACTCGTGATGTATGGCTTGACAAAGAGCAAAGCATTTGTCCATATATTTCTAGTCCACTCAAACCCACAGATAGGGAATTCCAGAAGGGAACAAAGGCATACATACTTATTCTCGTACAATTTGGACAATCGGCAGAGGCTGGTATATGTTCTCAAATACATAATAGGCGAAAATAGGTAGACAGACCAACTGAGATTGATTCATATTAGACATGTTGGATGACCATAATACCTGGACTAATTAAGTAGATAAAGATAGGTATATAAGTTCAGAATCAGTAAGGAGGGTTATTTGGTATGGTTAATTGACTTATAAGGATACCACTTCACGTACGCAAGACTACTGATATCGATCCAATTATTATATCGCACGGAAATCAACACGCGAATACCATAGGTCAGTCAATTATGCGGGAACACCGAATCTATGAGCACACCTAACTAATTCATGTTATTTACCAAATATAGCAGTAGTTAGCACCTCAACAGGACACAGTAACGTTAGATATTATCGGTCATATATAATACACCACCAATATTACATTAACAAGCATAGTCGAGAGTGTCAATAACGCTTAACATTAGCCACACATGTTCAACACTAAACCGGTATACTTCGACCATACACAAATGGTAATTAAATGGCATTAAATATATTTAACAGAGTATACAATTCATACAGACTATGAACTGAAATCACATAAGAAATACGAAGGGGAATGAGTCTACCTTCTCCGGACAGCGAACCGAGGCAGCGTATCAAGTCGTCGGTTCACTCGGAGTTTTGTTGTTATGCGATTGAAAGGGAATGAAGCTTTTTGGTTGATTTTTCTTTGCTTTGAAGGTTTGGGCTTTTATGCTCTGGAAAATTTGATTTGCAAGAAAAATGGAAGTTTTTGATAGTTCTTTCTTCGGTTCTTGACCGGTGTTCGACTGATATTCGAAGGTTTTTTTTTCCCTGATATTCGAAGGGTTTCACCGTTGTTTTTCTGGATTGTATTGAAGGGTGGCTTTGACTGTGAAAGAGAGGATCTAGACTGCTGCCTTCTGCTAAATTGTTTGTACGAATCGTCCTATATATAGCCACAATTTTTGTATTTTTGGGCTGATGTTGGGACGATTTTCTTGGAGATTTGCAGATGATTTGGGGACGATTTTATGGAATGATTTTGGGAAGGTTCTGGTAATAATGACCTGGAAGATTTGGTATGTCTTTGGAGAATGATTTTTAGGGATGATTTATGGACATTTTTTACCAAGGAAAGACTGATTTGGGTTGTACTGTGTGGTAATGAGATGGCCAGAATTTTCGGACGGAAAATCCGGCGAGAATCCCGTGGTTGCGAGTGTGCATCAGCAGTGGGTGATAGTTTTCTAGGGTTCGTTGGTTTTGGGTTTGGGATATGTGGGAAGATGAATGAAATAGAATTGAGGAATTGGGCTTGCTGGGTTTAGGCTGCGGGTCGATAACAATAAGGAGGAAGAGAGGGGTCTCAGGCGTGGGGCGATCAAGCTTCGATGTTTGGGCACAGGAAGGACTGATTTATGTAACAATTTAAGGGAATGGAAAATGTTTGGGCTGTGTATTGTTTTTGGTTGGGTAGAAACTTAGGGGTTTAGTATTAGGTATTTAATTAGTTTTAGGCTTAGTTAATTAGTGCTAAATTAATTGATTAAATTATTTAGGTGCTTTATTAATCCAATTGTTATAATAATAAACGCGGACGTGCTATTTAATTAATGCTTAATATTTTAGAATGCGGCGCTATTATTTTAAAATCTTATTATTGTTGTATTTTATTATTATAAAATTGTTTTAAAATTAGTGTAATTTTATAGTTAATGACTGGACGGGAGGGTCAAAATTGGGTGTCAACAATGTGCATGTATTTTAAATATTTAAATAAAGCATGCCCAAAAGATTCTTTTCATTTGTCGCGCATTGATCGAATGTTTGATGCTATAACGGGGCATTAGATATTGAATTTTCTTCATGCATAATCCGGATACAACCAAATCAGGATGAATCCGGAGGATCAAGAGAAAATCTCTTTTATAACTAGGTACGGGACTTACTGTTATAACATAATGTCATTTGGTTTAAAAAATATCAGAGCAACATATCAATGCCTAGTTGATCGCATGTTCGAGGACAAAATAGGTAACACAATGGAGGTTTATATTAATTATATGTTAGTTAAGTCACTGTAAGAAGAGGACCATTTAAATCATTTGCAAAAAATATTTGACATACTCCAAAAGAATAATATGAAGCTGAATCCCGAGAAATGCATTTTTGGAGTCGGGTCAGGCATGTTTCTGGGTTTCTTGGTAATTAACCACGGGATCGAGATGAATCTGGACAAGATCAAGACTATAGAAGAAATTCTGAAGGTACTTAAAGATGTGAAGGCGGTACAAAGACTCAGCGGAAGGATAGCCACTATGAGTAGGTTTATCTCTCGATCTTTGGAGAAACGTCAACGGTTCTTCTCTTTGTTAAAAAAGAAGAATGACTTCGAGTGGACACCAGAGTGTCTGAAATCTCTAAGGGATTTGAAGAAATACTTGTCTAGTCTGTCATTACTGCATAAACTGATGGCAAACGAGTAGTTGTTCCTGTATCTGGCAGTGTCCGTGGTAGCCGTAAGTGTCGTTTTGGTTCGAGAAAAGAAAAGTACAAAATTTCCTATTTACTATGTGAGTAGGACACTAGTTATTACAGAAACTAGGTATTGTCATTTAGAAAATTTGGCATTAGCATTAATAACGGATGCTAGAAAATTGCAGCCACACTTTCAGTGTCACCATATTTGTGTGGTAACAACTTATCTGCTAAAGAATGTAATGATAAACCTTAGTTGTCTGGCAGGTTAGCCAAATGGGTCATAGAAATTAGAGGATATGACATAGAATATAAGCTAAGAATAGCTATAAAGTCTCAGGTTTTAGCAGATTTTACACCCGGAATGAGTCACGAGGTATAAAGAGAACTTATAATAACCTCACGGACAACTTCGGGGATCTGGACCTTGTACACGGACGGTACTTCGAATGTGAAAAGGTCTGGACTCGTTATAGTGCTTATGACACCTGCAGGAGACGTTTTTAGACATTTAATAAGAATTGTGAAATTAACTAACAATGAAACTGAGTATGAGGTTATGATTGCAGGTTTAGAATTGACAAAGAGTCTGGGAACAAAGATCATCAAAGCAAAATGCGACTCACTTCTGGTTGTATATCAAGTGAATGGTGTATTTGAAGTAAAAGAGGAAAGGATGCAAAAATACTTAGAAATAATTCAAGTGATATTGCACTAGTTCAAAGAATGGACCATTGAGAATGTTTCTTGAGAGCAAAATAATGAGGCGGATGCTTTGGCAAATTTGGGGTCATCCGTAGAAACTGATGAGTTTAATTTTGAAACAGTTGTGCAACTACTAAACTTCGTGATTGATGGTAGCCATGCTGAAGTGAATACAAGCATGACTTGGGATTGGCACAATAAGTACATTGATTACATTCGAGATAGAAAATTGTCCACAGATCTGAAGAAATCAAGGGCACTTCGTACTAAGGCGACTAGATTTTACTTGGTTGATGGTGAACGTACCAAAGTTCCTTTTATGATCCTTTGGCGAGATGCTTATGATCCGGTGAAAAAAATTATGTAATGCGCAAGGTCCATGAAAGGACTTGTGGCAATCATTTAGGAGCATAATTATTTGTCCAAAAACTGATTAGAGTCGGGTACTATTTATCTCAGATGGCAGAAGACACAAAGAACTTCGTCTAAAAATATGATGAATGACAAAGGCTCGCACCAATGATTCATCGATCGGCAGAATTAATGAGTCCAGTTTTATCACAATGTTTGTTTATGAAATGGGGAATGGATATTATGGGGCCGCTCTCATGGGCACCCGGAAAGGTTTGCTTCATTTTGTTTATGATTGACTATTTTTCGAAGTGTGTTGAAGTAAATGCCTTCAAAAAGGTTAGAGAGAAGGAAGTCATTGATTTCATTTGGGATCACATCGTTTGTCAGTTTGGCATGCCGACGGAGATTACTTGTGACAATGTATGTCAGTTCGTTGGGAAGAAAGTAAATTACTTTCTTGAAGGATTGAAAATCAAGAAGATAATATCGACTACGTACCAGCCGAGTGCAAATGGGCAGGCGGAGTAAAAAAACAAGACAATCATTCAAAACTTGAGGAAAAGATTAAAAGAGTCAAAAGGCAAGTGGAGAGAAATTTTACCGGAGGAGTTGTGGGCATACAGAACAACGCCGAAATCAAGCACCGGGGAGACACCATTCTCTTTAGTTTATGGTGCAGAAGCATTAATTCCGGTGGAAGTAGGTGAACCTGACTTAAGGTTTAGCCTTGCAACCAAAGAATCAAATAATGATGTTTTGGCCGTCAAGCTCGACTTAACAGATGAATATCGTGAGTTAGCATTGTTATGACTAGTGACTTAAAAGCAGAGGATGAAAAAATACTACAACCGAAGGATTAATCTTAGGCACTTTCAAGTAGGGGACTTGGTTCTATGAAACGTAATCCTCACCACAAAATATTCCAACAAATGAAAGTTGGGCATGTGTTGACACCCAATTTTGACCCATCTTTTAGTCATTTCTTGCAATTTTAAGCATTTTAGGACACCACATTTTATCACCATTTTTGACATTTTTGTATATTTTTTACCTAACATTCTATGTTGTTTTAGTTTTTGTAAATTGACATCATGTTTTTACTTTAATTAGGTATTAAACATTTTTAAATATTATGTTATTATTGTTGCGCGATCATTTTGTTTTACTAATTTTGCATCTCTTTAAATAATCAACTGACATTCCGTCTTTACTTTTAATCAGGCATTAAATATTTGCTAAATATTGTATTTTATTATTATTGCATCGGCATTTGCATTTTAATAATTTTGTATCTTTAAATAATTTTCTTTTAAATAATTAATCCATTTTGCATTTTTGCCAAACCAGTCCATGTCCAAGGCACAATCTGGACCAGTCCAATCCGCCAAAAAAAACCGAAGCCCAAACTGAGGCCCAATACACCTTTCATCTTTTCCCTCCAATACCCAATACCCAATACCCAAAACCCAATACCCAAAACCCTAAACCTAAATACCCCTATAAATAAAACCTTACCCCCCATTTAAAAATCTACCCTATTATACCCTACATTACCCTAATTCACGCAGCCCATCAGCCGCATCACACTGCTCTCTCTCTTTAAACAAACCCTCAGTACCCCACATCCCATCAACCCTAGTCGTCGACCACACTCTCCTCTGCGTCTCTCTCTCTCTCAGCAAACCCTAGCCGTCGACCACACTCTCCTCTGCGTCTCTCTCTCTCAGCAAACCCTAGCCGTCGACCACACTCTGCTCTGCGTCTCTCTCTCTCAGCAAACCCTAGCCGTCGACCAAACTCTCCTCTGCGTCTCTCTCTCTCAGCAAACCCTAGCCGTCGACCATACTCTCCTCTGCGTCTCTCTCTCTCAGCAAACCCTAGCCCTCACCCTCTATCTCTACCTAGCAGTCGCCCTCACCTTCTTTCCCCATTCCTGTCGCCTACTGCCGGAGCTCAGTGCTCCGGCGAACCAACAACACACTAACATCACTCCTGTCACACATCTCGTCACCACTGCTCACCGACGAATCTCACCACTGCGGTGGCGTCGCTCCGGCGACCTCGCCGTGGAAGCGACGCCGCTGTTGCCCTCTCTCTGTTGGTAACGTTGAACCTTGTCGGATTTAAACTCCGGCGACGCTACAGTTTGTTTCTTCATTTTTGTTGCTATTATTGTTGTTGGTTATTGGACTAATTTGGTTTTTATCTTCTTGGATCTGTTGTTGACGGATTGATTTGGCATGACTTTGCATCTGGTCGGAGTTCTTAAAATGTGACTGACCTCCTGAATAATTTGTTGTACTGATTTTGGTTACTGTTTTTTACTCCTCGAAATGAATTTGGGTCGGGTCGGGTCGACCCAGGTCGGATTTTAAATTTCAGATTGTTTATTTGGATACTTGGACTGAGAATATCATCTTACTGCACTGTTTCAGTATTTATTTTGATTGAATTCGGGTCGGGCCATCACGGTTCGGTCTGCCTTTCGCTGGTCGCCGAAATCCGTTCGCCGCCTGTTCGATTTCTAAAATTTGCGGACAGTTGGTTTATTTCGTTATTTTACTGATTTGGAACATGATACTACACTTTGGTATTAAACTGATTTTGAACATGATACTACACTTTGGCCAATGAAAAAGTTATCCGTCGATTTTTGAGGCCTCCACAATTGCAAAGACGGAAAATAAAATAAATGAAGCTTTCTGGGCAAGGATGATTTCTTCCACTTACACCGGATAACCAACATGCGCTGGCAAGGCGAACGCTCGCAGCCGCACTTGTTTAGGCTGTCCCACTTTATATATTTTTATATCTGAGCCCTCCGTGTTTAAAACTATTACTGCTTTGGCGCGGATCCGAAGGTTTTATTTATTTTATTACTTTTAGCAATATCGGCCGATGAAAGAATCTCCGTCTGATTTCCAAGGCCTTCCCTGTATAAAAGAGAAATTTATTTTTGCTTTATTTATTAGTTCCTGCTATTACTTTAAAATTATTTTATTCTATTACTAACACTTTTACTAAGTGTTTATGCAGGTAGCCGGAGATGCATTTCAAAAGAGTGTCCCGGAGTTTATTTCATGCCGCATTTAATTTCAGTTTTATTATTTTGCATTGTATTTTATTTTAATTGTAAATTATGTAAAAATGCTTAGAATAGGTAGAATAAAAGCCAATATAATTAACCTAGGTTTGAACGGATAACCGCAATTTAGCGGATCTTAAAGGATGTCTAACCCCTTCCCTTTAGGATAATAAAGAACCCTGATCCAGAATCTCATCAATTTCGCAGACCTTTAAATGGAGATCATTAATTGCAGTATTTTTGTTGCAATAAATCAAGTGTCCTAATTCACTTAAATAATTAGGTGGCGACTCCTTTAAATTCATCTAGGAATCAACCATACGTAGTACTCCCGTTTCGACTCCGGTTAAAATGGGGTGTTACAGCATGAACTGGAAATGTCCCTACAAAGTGTCAGGAATAACATGCAAAGGCTCATACCAGTTGGAAGCCGAAGATGATCAGAAATTTCCAAATAACTGAAATATTGCACACTTGAAGCGATATTATTGCTAAGGTATATGTTCAATTAATTATTTAAACTTTGTTTATTTCGATATTTATAACTTTTGCAAGGAAAAGGTCAGAGTCGTCATGCAAAGACCAAAGTTAGAGTTAGGTTTAAAAATATGTGTTGCACTCTTTTTCCCTTAGCACGATTTTTATCTCGAAAAGATTTTTTCGGTAAGGTTTTTAATGAGGCAACAATGTAAAATGTGTTACTAAGTAGTTGAAGACCAGATAAAAGGACACTGGGGACTCCCCGGTAGTGAAAGGCAAATAGTATTTGAATTTTCAGGCTTCAAATATAAACACTAGGGGACTGCCATACCCATTGGTAAAGAAGTTCATAATGAAGGAATGCGAAGCTTTTTCAAAATTCAGAATGGAGAAATTCAATGTTTAAGTTTTTAGGATTGTGAATATTTGTAAGGCTTAAAAGATTGAATGAATCTTGCCCAAATAGTGCGTGTTACGACAAATCATGTAAAGGCAAAAAGATCAAATGAATCTTGCCCAGTTGTTTGACCGAAGCAAATTTTTGAATGAAATTACACTTTATTCAAAATTTACCTCGAAAATTTATCTACATATGCTAGTATTCGAACAATTGATGAAGTCATTAGGCTCACGAGCTAACAAATTTATTAAGTCTTTAACTGGGGACTGTCGTCATAAAAATTTCTGGAACAAAATTAAGTAGTGTTCCAAAAACATGCTTTTAAGGCACCAGATCAAATGAATGTAGCCTATTCTTAAAGACACTTGAGTTGTCTAAAAGTTGGAATAAGTGAAGTTTCAACATTCATGCCCGAAATGAATAAGAGATGTCTTATTCATAAGCATAAGAATAAGGTCCTTATATTTAGTCATTAAATAACCCAAAACTGGAAGGAATTGCCTGGTATGAAGCAAACTAAAGTAAAAGTTTGTATTGAAAAATCGATTAAGTTATTTTGAAGACCGGGAGAACTTTCATACGAGTTGACACAAACTAAGTGATGGGTTTTTTAAGTAAAACTCTGATGTCGGAGGCAATTAGCCCGAATTGAGTTAAATATTTATTTAGCTAAGTTATTGAAAATAAAAAAATAATAACTAGAGATGGCAGTGAATTCTGGACCCGGTGGATCCAGATCCGTTTTATAGGATATGGATCTTCAAAATTTAGACCCGACGAATCCGGATCGGACCCGGATCCGTTTCTGACGGGTCGGATCTGAATCTTGATCTTGTATTTGAAATCCGTATCCGATCCAGATCCGACCCATATTCATTTTTTATTAAATATATCCATAACCTAGAATGTAATTTTATAAATATATAAATCAATATTATTATAGGTGTGGTGTATAACATTGCTTTGCTATAACAGCTAAAAGCTAAAAAAACAACAACAGAGGTTTGACTGTACAAGATGAATTTAAACAACTATCCCACGTAACCAAAAGGTTGAAATTAAGACAGAGAAGTTTGAAGCATTTTGCATAACTAACCCATAAAGGCTACATTTACTTCCAAAATGTTAAATAAAATAGAGAATATGTATCCAACTTTATATGCATGCTTTAAACAAACACAGCTAGATAGTCCAAAAATTTACAATGAAATTCCTTTACGCCTTACAAACACAAAACACACACAAAAATGTCAGAACACGATAAACAAAATTTAAGAAGAAATGACCCACAAGCTTAATATTGCATATCTATTCCTTCCCCTGGCAACTTAGAGATCGAAGTGAAGGTAGTAAAATTACATGAAAAAGCGGAATTTGTTTTCTCTTTAATTAATTTCTGTGAATATTGGGTTTCATTTTGTGAAAAAACACACTTAATCAGATTAAGTTTCATTTTGTCAAAAATGTTTCAAACAGATGAAATATTATTCAAGGCAAAAAAAATTACATGTGGATCCAGATTCGATTCGTGAACCCGGTGGATCCGGATTTGGATCTGATTTTTATGGACCCGATGAATTCCAGATATGAAAAACGGATTTGAATTTGGATATAGTAGGATCTGGTCCAGATCCTATCCGTTGCCATCCCTAATAATAACGGATGCGGAAAGATAGAAAAATTATAATTGAAACATATTCATTCATAAATAGAGCTGGGAAAACGACCATAGCAAAGTCACACAAAAGGAAAATATACAAAGGCACGAAGGCCAACAGGTTAGTCAGATTCAGGCCCGGATTCTTCAGGCTCTTCCTCGATGCTATCACTATTCAACCAACAGAAAACTTCGTCTTCAACAACCTTAGCCACAACAATCTTGGCATCCAAGTCCTCGGTCCCATCATGAGCTTGCTCCAAGTTAAACCTCCGAATATTCCAAGTAATGTGCTCGGTCTTAATCACTGTTCGGGCTTTTTAGCTTCTACTTCGGCGAGAGCCTGATCCCGTTCAGCCATTGCTTACTTCAGTTGAGCCAACGTCTCAGCGTTACCCCGGGAAGAGGTTGCAATCTTGGCTCTCAGCTGCTCGATAGTTTGAGCTTGCTGAGTGGCTTGATCTTGAGACTCCTTCAAAGCATACAATTTTGCAACTCATTCCACATCGATCTTGGAAAGCTTAGTGCTGAGGATATTGACCTCATCATTTAGGCATTCTTCTTTTAGCGCTTGATAGTGCTATACCTTTTCTTGTTCTCCGAGTTTTTGGGGGAGGGCTTGGACGTTTCCATTGATCCTCTCATTCTCTTTGTCCAAGGCTTCATTTTTTTCGTTGATAAGTTCGAGGTTATTCATGGCTTGGAGATAGTCGCCTTTGACCCGATCTAATTCAGCCTTGATAGCAGGTAAGTCACTGACTTGTAACAACTGATTTTTTTTTTAATTAAAGAACCCCTTTGAGATGTTGTATCTCTTTCTCTTAGGCATATATCGTGTCCCTGTGGTCTTTATTTTCTTCAAAACATTAGAGGAAGCCCTCACCAACCAAAATAGAGGACTGCAAAAGGATGCGCCGAGCCAAGGTTAGTATATAAAAGAGACAAGAATAAAAGAAAATAATGAAGGAAAATACATACCCAATTGGAATTATGCATGCCTTCGTTAAAGAGGAACTACCACGAAATATTCTTCATAAATTCCTTATCGAACTCTGAGATCAGAAGCCTAAGATAGATCGCAACCCCTATCGATCGAGATAAAAAGTTCATATTTTAGGGAAGAGAGAGTGTCCATCTTTATTTTCTTCAGATCCGCACTCGAGGCCGGGAAGATAGTCACTAGTTTGGATCGGGAGGTGGCATGGTTCTTCGATATTCGGGATAATTTGGAAAGTCTTTGGGAATGGTTAGGTGAGCAAACCCGTAGGTATTCACTGGCGGAATTGGGCTTGCAGAAGTTCCAGCCTTATTAAAGAGGCATTCAAAGTCCTCATGCCCGAAAGTGGAGGCCGATTGAGATGATGGAAGGGTAGTTGAAATTCTTTGTTTTTTTGCCAAAAGCTCCTCATCCGTGGCTTTATCATTATTCTAAATGATGGGGGAAGCTCGATGATGCGCGATTTATGCACACACTTACGCAAGTGCACGTGTCGAGTCAAGTAATATAGTCTTAGAAGACCGAGTTACCGTCCTCATGGATTAGTGTTCAAGTACCAAATTCTATTCTATGTTATCTATTTGGTGACCGATAATTGATATGATATTTATGACTAGAATTATGAAAACTAATTAAACTATGTTGTTTTACTTCAGTAATGTGGAAATAGGGCTTCCAAATCTCCTCAACTATCCGCTTAACTTACTTATTAATGCAATTAATAATGGTTCTTCTTCTATTTTGAGATAGCAGGTTAACTAAGCCGTTTTATACTCCTGTTAAGGTTATATAAACACTCAGCCCCAGCATAGCACCTTCTACCTTTCGGTGATAAGATTGACTATAGAGGAGGATTAAGACCAAAAACCTTATTAATACTACACAAGTATCAGGATACTTTCGTCCACGATTTAACCTATGTTTATCCAACTACAGCATATTCACAACCTCCCCTTTCGGATTTCGGTTAGAAATCATAAGAATTATGATAATTAGTGATCAAGTAATTACCAAGCAATCAAAACAAATATTGAATAAATCTCAACAACAAGAAAAAGAACCAAAACATGCATTAATTCATAAAGATAAGGTTCAAGTGAATTGACATGGAAAGCCCTAAGTAGATTTAGTTCCTAGCCATAGACATGACAAGAACTAATTCAATATCCAACATAAACTGTAAAGAAAGTAAAACAAGAACAAGAAATTACTAAGAAAAAGGTCTCCAATCTTGATCTCCAAAAGTGTGTGATTTGGCAAGAAGAGGAACCCTTAAATATGACCTAGGGTTCTCTTTTTATAGTCTCCAAAACGTGATGCAGGTTTTCCTTCAGGCCTGGCCCATTGACAATTCAAATTTCTGATTTTTCCGCTTACCGCGACTGCAGAATCAGCGCGCGCGCCGAACTCCCGCAGACTGAAGATTAGCGCGCCGCTCGCCCTCGCTGGCTAGAGGCGGCTGGCTTGTTTCAGGCTCAGTTCGTCACTTTCTCGCTTTTCGAGCTCTGGAACCTCCGTTTCTGCCCTCTTTTTGCTCCTTTTTCGTCAATGAGCCACTTTAAACCAATATGACTCAAAAGAAAGAAAATCTATCCTAAAATGACAAGTATTTGTACAAAAATGGACCAGAGACACACTAAAAATTACTCAAAAGGTGTATATAAAATACACCGATCAAATACCCCCAAACTTAACCTTTGCTCGCCCTCGAGCAAAGATCAAAAGAAAGAAATAAAGACACAAGAAAAAAAAGAAAATAGAAAGACTCAATGACATTGATCACTTTGCTGCATTGTTGTTACTTAGAAAAACACGAAGGTTAGCAGAATAATATGCAGGAACATATATCATGAATTTTTAGCATTCTAAACACATTAAGCTAGATATTTCACAAACTCACTTTAATCATGCTTAATGGAAGTAAGAATACTGAATTATGCATGTCAATTTCAAAATCCTATGACATGTTTACTTTCTATTCTCCACTAATCATGGATATGCATGTAAGAGATCTTCAGGACTTTTCAGGGTTGTAATGTAGGCTTAGGTATGGGTAGGTAAAAATAGGCATTTAGGCTCATTTTATGTACCATAAGTTCTTTTGCTTTTCAATTCTTCCCTTTTCTTTTGATTTCCTTTCTTCACTTCATATCTATCTTTTCCCTCTTTTGTTTTAGAGAGAGTGGAGTGTATTATGAATCACAGGCACCCCCAAACTTAGGCTTTTGCCTATTTCTTATTACTTTTTTATTGGGGTGCATCAAACTTGTTCACTCTTTTTGTCTCTTTTTTAACACTTTCTATTCCAATCATTTCACATTTTTACTTATGTCACAAGTGTGGAAATATAGGGTATCAAAGAAAAAGTTTAATGTTTAGGCTCAAAAGGGGCTGACTATGGATATTTTTTAATGTCAGGGATAGGAAAAAGTGGTAAGAATTGGCTAACAAAGAAATGCCTGAGTCATCTCCCTAACATGCATATCCTAACTATTTCGCCTCAAATAGCAAGCAATCATATACATAGGTTTTAACATTTAACAATACACAATTCAAGCAGAAGCCCCAAATAGACAGATTTCATGAGTTTTTGGCATAACTACCCTAAGTGTTTAGATAGTTGCTTCTAATTCCATTACATTATTCAACTTTACTTCACTAGGTGTTTCTAGTAACTATAACATGCATGATCTTTGACAGAAATTTATGACTCAAAAAATTTTATGACTCAAAAATACACAAAACAAATTAAAAAGACTCAAACATACTAAAACAATAAGACACAAATAAAACACCCCCCAAACTTAAATCACACATTGTCCCCAATGTGTGCAAGACTCAAAGAAAATAAAAGAAACAGGACAACTTACAAACTTGGTTTAAAGTGGTGGCGGTGGCGGTGGATAATGCATTGACCACTGTGAGAACAAGGAACTCATCTCGTCAATTCTCTGGTGCAACTGTTGTTGCCCCTGCCTTAATTCTTGTTGTCCTTGTATCATCGTGTCAAAATTATGCATCATCCTTCTCTGGTTCAGGAGCAACTGCTCCATCATAGGCACTGGAGGTTCTGATTCTCGGTGGCCGGTCGCTTCGCTTCATCGAGCCTCTGTCTCGTGCTCATCTTCATTCATGGCGACCTCTGCCGCCGTGCGTGTCTTCGGTGTTGGTCCGCTTCAGCTGCTTCTGGAGGGATTGGGTCTGGGAAGGAATGCACTATCCCGTATGACACAGGAAGTTGGTTTTTCTCATATGTATCCGTGGGTAGGGTTGGGACCCCATGTATGAAGCATAAACAGCTAATAAGTGAGCCATGTCCCAACCCACCTATCGTTACCAACCTGTTGGTTTCTCTCATGTTTTGCACTATTTCCTTCCCAATGTCAATCGTCTTCCCCGACATAATTCCATATATCAATTTTATTCTGTCTTCTGGCACTCTGGTGAAGTGCATAGATGGAATCAAGCGGGCACTGACGAAATACAACCAACCCTTGGCTATTTTGTTGAACTGACACCTGCTCAGTCCTCTTGATCCATTTCTGGCAAATTCAAACTCAGTCCCAGGGTAGCTTACTGTTCTTGCGACGACATCCCAGTTGATGCTGTTGGTGTCTCTAGACCATGTTCTGAAATAGCTCCGGTCATCACCTCTTTCTTCAACATCCGCTGTTTTTAATAGCAAATTCACCACTTCTGCCGTCACAGGCACTTCTCGTCCCCTCACAAAGCATCTATCATCCACCCTCTCCGGAAAGTTAGCATAAAATTCTCTCACCATCACTGTGTTCATCGGTGCTATCCTTTCCGGGTTAACAAATCTTTTCCACCCCATCATCTCAATCATCGCCCGAATGGGCTCATAGACATCTCCCTCCTCAAATGATTCCCTTTGGTAATCCATTTCTCTTTCAGGGATTAAGGGCTTAGTACTAAGTTTTTGATATCTACCCTCCGCTGTTTGGCTGACAAACCTAGTATTATCATATTGAGGGGCAGAGGTGGATGTGGAAGCTCTTTTCTTTCTGGCAGACATTTTTTTTTAGACAACTTGGGCAGCGTTTCCTTTGTATCAACAGTATCACCCAACACTATCGCTCAATCAATCAGCAACTACAACACTTATCACCCCCACACTTTACTCAAGAAGCTCCTGCACAACACCCCACACTCACCTCGTATACTCTTTCTCAAAATCTCACACACAACTTCAACACCCCCACACACCTTCACAGATACAACACCTCCTCACACCTACTACCTCCTCTAAATATAGTGAATCTTTCAAGAAAAGATAAAGGTTACCTTTGACGGTGTTCTTCAAGATTTTCTTGCTCCTAATGATGATTTGAGGCAATGGGATGAGGGTTGTTGTTTAAGATGGTTATGGGTTTAAGGAATTTAAGAACTTTGGTTGTGATTGAGTTTAGTTTATGGAAGATTTTTAGGTAAAAGGTGGATTTTTGCGGGTTTTGTGGAGAGAAAAGGTTTAGGTTTTGATTTGGAATAGGGAAAAATCAGATTTTGGGCTATTTTAACTTCTGGATTTTCGTGGGTTTTGTTTTTTTTCTTTTGGCTTATCTTCAGTTTTCGCCCTCCAAATTCTTGGCCCCTGCACCTGTCATCACAACACATAAACAATACCTCCAGATCGTTTCTAAGTAAAACTAATCAGATTAAAGTAAATAATTTAAAATACCTTGGGTTGCCTCCCAAGTAGCGCTGTCTTTAACGTCTTTTAGTCGGACGCAAGTTCTTTAAATCAAGAGGTGTAGGGTAAATTAACCCCACAACCAATCCACTTTTTCAACATTTTCATCTTTCTCCTTCTGTTTTTCTTCTTATAATTATTTTCAAGAGGAGGTTCAGTATCACTTACCTGCTTTGGCGGGCTTATCTCCCTTGTTGTGGCTTGCACTGGCTCACACGAAGTTCTGATAGTGCTAATTGCAAAGCACCTGCTCATGACTGGGGGTTCAATAACGTGTTTGAACACTTTGAACACCATCTCTTCACTTTTTACTCTCAGTGTCAGCTCTCCCTTCTCTACGTCAATCAGGGCTCTCCCTGTTGTCAAGAACGGTCTTTCCAATATGATGGGAATCTCCTCATCTTCCTCCATATCAAGGATGAGGAAATCCGCGGAAAAGATGAATTTTCCCACCTTAACAAGGACATCCTCAATCTTCCCCCTGGGATGCACCACCGTTCTATCTGCTAGTTGCAAGCTCACAGTGGTTGGTTTTGCTTCACCTAACTCCAACCGTTTAAAAATGCATGCGGCATCAATTTATACTAGCCCCCAAGTCACAAAGGGCCCTATTACATGTTACCCTGCCAACTGTGCAAGGCAGTGTAAAGCTCCCTGAGTCCTTGAGTTTAGGGGGCAATTTCTTCTTCAAGATGGCACTGCATTCCTCTGTCAGTGCCACCATCTCATATTCCGCTAACTTCTTCTTCTTTCCCAAAATTTCCTTCATAAATTTAAAGTAAGTAGGCATTTGCTCCAATGTATCGATGAAGGGTATGTTGATGTGTAGCTTTCTGAATGTCTCCAAAAACTTGGAGAATTGCTTATCAACTACTTTCCTTTGCAATCTTTGCGGGAAAAGAATCCTCTCTGTGTACTCCTTCTCTGGAGCTTTCTCTAATACTGGACAGTCTTCAACCACCCTCTCTCTCTCTATTTCCACTCTTTATTCAACCTGTAATACCCCGTAGTTCCAGGGTATGTATGTGAGGACGTACGTACGAGAATACGACAGTAATATTGGAAAGAAAGAAAGATGTGATTTTTCGACGGAAAAGTTTCCGGGTTTTGTGAAGAAAAAAGGTTCGTTGATGGGAATTGGATTCCCAGATTTGGTATTTGGGATTCTTGGATTATATTAGAATTATGAGATTTTATTTTCGGAAATGGTCACGTGGGACCCACGGGAGAAATTTACGGTTTTGTGGGGCCCACTTTGTTTTTGAGATTTTCGGTATTTTGGATATTTTCTAAGACGAAATATTTTGATTTGTGCAGGGGGCGACACGTGTCACCCCATGTGGAACCTTGGCGACTGGAGGGATGTTGTCTGTCATTACTGTCTCGCCGAAACGGCCATCACACTTGGCTTCCATTTTCGTTGGCCATGTGGTGTGGTGGGACCCACACACACATGGCCCAATCTTGACCACACACTTGCATAGATCTTGACCCTTGATTCCTCTATAAATACCCCCTTAGTGCTAGACTTCATATCATCCACACTTAAGCTTTCCAAGGCAAAAATACTCCCCTCCCTTTGTAGTGTTCTCGTCCCCCTCCCCCACTTGTGTAGAAAATACTTCAAGTATTGTAGTATAATCCCAAATACCTTAGCCTAGTATCTCTAGTTGTATTCTAAAGTTATTTCGATACTAGGAGCCCGAAAATACCACTTTATTCCAATAGTCGCAAAATGAAACCCTAGAAAAAAATCTTCATACCTTGGTTGAATGTTAAGAGAAGTTGTTTAGAAACTTCTAAGGGTCGCTTGGAGCGGGTTGGAGCGTAAGGAGTTGGAGCTAAACGTTGCTCAGGATCGACTTATAATCTTGGATAATTTTGGGCTTATTGAGGTAATGATCTATGTCCCCCTTTTGTAATTGGATATTACATATTGTAGTAGTTTAGAATTGAGTATGAGGTATATTGGAAGGATGATTATAAAGGATTGAACTGTATTTACATTGGATTGTATTTACTGAGACTTGTGTAGTATTATTGTGAAGCGAATTAAACACGCGGTTAGACGTGTAATCCTCGAGTTGTTGGCTTGCAGCGCCTTGTTAGTGAGGTTATTTATGTGATCATGCGGGGAGGTGCTGCCGAATTTTCCGTAGAATAAGGAACTGTGTACTTAGATTATGCTACGAAGAGAACTAGAGGTTGATAGATATATTGTGGTTATTATAGGTGGACTTTCTTCGCGCGACATACTCGACTTGGCTTGTGGATTAAGCCGAAGAGGTATGTGATTCTTCCTATACTCTTGAGCATGATTGTTGTGAACTATATAGTACGGTAGACGTACGTGTGTGAAATGAATTTTGTTTGTTTAAAACATAAAGTGTTATAATGGCTTTATGAGAAGTTAGTTATAACGACTTTATGAAGATAAAAGAAAGATTTGATTTTGAAAGATAAACGACTTGATTTTAAAAGATAAGAGACTTGACTTATAAACGACTTGATTTCGGAAAAGGAGAAGTAACTTGATTTAAGTATAGGTTACTTGTTTTGAAAAGAGTAAGTATTTGAGTTCTAAAGAGTATACTTGATGTTGTTTTAAAAGAAAAACACTTGGTTTAAAAAGTATAGAGTACTTGATTTTAAAAGTCTTGTAAAGATTTTTACGAAAGTGAAGTAATTTGGTTTGAAAAGGGAACATGTTTTGATACTACGAGTATTAGTATCGTGTGGATTTTACGTAAAAAGAGGTATTTTTGAAAGAATGAAAGTATGTAGTATTTTGGGTTTGAAACCCGGATTGTTGACATAAAATGAAAGTACGTTGAACTTGCCTATGCTTGTTATGATAGCCTTTGATGTGCAAGTGTTTTGTTTCTGTGCTACCGTGTCTCTCGGGGAGGGCCGGCTATCTGATTGATTGTTTGGACATACTGACACGTTGGATGGTCCACGAGTATGCGTCCACATTGAGTATTATCTTGTTATTTCTTTTGGATATACTGACACGTTGAATGGTCCACGAGTATGCGTCCACATTGAGTATTATCTTGTTATTTTCCTTTGGACATACTGACACGATGGATGGTCCACGGGTATGTGATCGGTGTATTTTATATACACCTTTTGAGTCAGTTTTAGTTAGTCTTTTGTCCCGTTTTGCACATATAAGTGTTGTATTAGGATAGTTTTCCTTTCTATTGAGTCAAAGTGGTTAAAATGGCCAAATGGCGGAAAAGGAGCTAAAAGAGGGCAAAAGAGAGACGCTGTGGAAACAGAAATTGGCAAACGAGCGGTGAAGTCGCACCGCAAGCGCCTCCTGCAGCTGCCGCGGCGCCCACTATTCAGAGAGGCTGCAGAAGACCCAGCCGCGCGCTCGCATAGATGCAGGGTCGCGGCGCTAAACATCCGAGAAGCTACAGAGTTGCAGTGGCCGCGCGCTCGACAACAGATATCGGCGGCGCCAAAACACCCGACGGATTGCAGAACTTCCGGCGCCGCGGCGCCGATGCGGAAAAATTAGGTTTTTGGACAAAATTCTGGGCCAGGCCTGAAGGAAAAGAGGGAGGCGATTTTCAGCCTATAAAAGGAGAACCCTAGGCAGTTTTTAAGGGTTCCCTTTCTTGCACAACACAAGGCTTCTTGCTTAGAGATTGGAGACCATAGTCTAGTAATTTCTTTTCCTTTTCTTTTCTTTATTTCAGTTTTTGTATGATGAACATGAGATTAGTTCTTGTCATATCAATGACTAGGAACTAATTCCTCTATAGGGCTTTCCATGTTAAATCTCTAGAAACTTTTGTTATGAGTTAATGCATGCTTATGGTTATTTTTCCTATTGTGAGATCTATCCAATATTTGAGTTGAATTCTTGGTAATTAATTGACAACTAATTATCACTATATGATTTCTAATCAGATTCCGAAAGGGGGGGATTGTGAATATGCTGTAAGTTGGATAGACATTCTTGGATTGGGGATGAAAATACCTCAATTATTTATGTAGCGTTAATGAGAGGCTTAACAACCCTAATTTTGCGCATTGTGCGATGATTAACTAGGTTCTTGTTCTTAATCCTCCCATAGAGTTATCCTTATCACCGAAAGGTAGGTAAGGTGCACATCTTGGGTTGAGTGTTTATATAACCCTAATGGGAGTATAAAACGATTTAGTGAACCTGCTTTCTCCAAAAGAAGAAGACCATAAGTTATTGCATTAATAAGTAACATAAGCGGATAGTGAGGAGACGTGGAAGCCCTATTCTCATCACAACTGAAGTAAACCCTTATAGTTAAATAGCTTTTATAATTCTTAGTTATAAACAACAAATCAAAATATCAATCTACCAAATAGATACAAAAAAATAGATAGTTGATAATTGAACCCTAATCCTTGAGGACGATATTCAGTCTTATCAAGACTATACTACTTGTCACGATAACGTGCACTTGCGTTTAAAGTGTGTGCATCTTACCGCGCATCAGTATGCGTCCAGTAGGATGGTTTTATGGCCATGCTTATACCGAGGTAAGATGCCGGGGCATGCGGTCATTGTGAGAGTTATATTATTAGACCACGGACCGCTAATCCATGAAGCTTGCCGCGGTGACGAGCGATCACGGGCTTGATTTGTACATGTGGTTACAGGCACACTTTAGATACTTGTTCTGGTCATTTCTCGTGTATCGGGCTCGTAGATAGCTTAAGATACTTGCCACGGCCATATCTCGTGAGACGGTAGGCTATTGTACGCTAGCTTTAGATACTTGCCTCGCCGCGATGCGCTGGTTTGGATCTAGTAGTTGGCTTCCGCATTGCCTCGTGAAATTTTATGACTAGCCTTCTGACCGTAGTTGGCTATTCTACTCGCCCAATCGGTTTGACGACGCAGCAGATCTAGTGTTCGTGTTCACATACGGGTGTGGTTTACATCATGTAACGCCAGCTGAGGAATGAGTTCCACGGGCATGATTGATATTATGGGCGTGAGACCCATAGTTATGTGTGAGTGATTATTTTGGGGATATGCGTCCCCTTACTTGACCTAACTGTTTACTTATTGCGAAATGGTTTTATAAAATGATGAAATGTGATTTCATTACAGTATTTTCAGTTTCACATACTTGGTACCTGTTGTACTGACCTCCTTCGGGGGGATGCGTTCATGCCGCAGGTAGAGGTACACCAGTTGTTTATCCTCGCTCATAGGATCGCAGTTCAGCGTTGGGAAGCTCCGTTTCTCCGGAGGCTTATCTTTTGGTATCGTCCCATGTCATTGTAGGTATTTGTACATTCAGGGGTATGGCGGGGCCCTGTCCCGTCATAGTTGTTGATACATTCTTAGGTCTCAGTAATCTTGCAAGTGTGGTTTGTAAAAGATTTTAACTGTTCGTTATCAGATATACATGGCGTAACCGTTTTGGTTAGCCTGTTTTCTTATATTGTATTTTGTTTCCTATTCAAGTTTTTATTTTCGCTGATTTTTTCTGATGTTGTATCACTAGGGTGCCCGGGGTAAGACACCAGTCGCGGGCCCGAGATCGGGTCGTGACAAAAGTGGTATCGTGAGCGATTAATCCTGGAAAGTGTCTACATCAGATCTAGTAGAGTCTTGATTATCGGCGTGTTGTGCACCACACCTATAATCAGGAGGCTATGAGATATTTAGGATTAGTTTCTATTCTTCTCACTCTGAGATCGTGCCTTAGAGTTGTGTTGTAAGTTGGACTCCTTCTGACGTATTCTTTTTACCAGTTATGCCTCCACGCAAGGCAACCAGAGCCCGTGGCAAGCGGCAGAGGAGTCGCGAGCAGAGCAAAGAATGTCTCATCGAGGCCACAAGATTCGAGCCTCCACCCCACGGCCAGGAACAGAGGATATGGGTTACAAGGAGATGACCCAGTTACTAGCTAGGATTGTGGCTAGACACGAGGATAGACGAGAGTCGGAGGTTCCAGTAGCACCCGTAGTTCACCCCAAATCGGATAGTTTGAGACTACGGGACTTTTTGAGCTGCAGGCCACCTGAGTTATACGGGTCGAGACCTGAGGATGATCCACAGGAGTTCATCCGACAGTTACAGCGGATCATGAGAGTGATCAAGGCTTCGGAGACCGAGTCGGTGGTCTTAGGTTCGCATCGGCTGCGTGATACTGCAGTCGACTGGTTTGATTCGTGGGAGCTGTCCTTGGGGGAGCATGCGCCCACTGCTTGGGGACGAGTTCTCGGAAGCATTTCTCAGCCATTTCGTGCCTCCGCAGATGAGGAGAGCACGGGCCGACAGATTTCTGATGCTGAGACAGAGAGGGCGTACGGTTCGGGAGTACAACGTGGAGTTCGACTCGTTGGCTCGTTATGTCCATGCGTTAGTGGCAGATATGGAGGACAGAGTGCACCGCTACGTCACGGGGCTCGATGACTACTTGGCAGAGGCTTGCTCGGGTGTAGCTCTTCAGCAGGGCATGGACATTGCCCGCATGCAGGCTTATGCACTTGGGTGTGAGGAACGGAGGGACCGACAGATCGACCAATACCAGCAGAAGAAGGACAGGACAGCAGGGTCCTTTGGTAACTTTTGAGGCGGACCGCCTCAGCAGCAGACTAGTTATACGCCTCCGCCAGTACAGAGTGGTCCTCATGCCTTCGTGGCATCCAGAGTATTCGTGAGAGCAGGTCGTGGCTCCAAGGGTTCTGTGTTTCGGAGTCGTGGTTAGATGGCCACCCCGACCTAAGTGTAGCTGGCGTGGTAAACCCCATGGGAGTGTCACAGATTCGTGGCGGTTGTTTTACATGCGGCGCAGGCCATTTTGCAGGAATTGCCCACCAGGTAGCGCGGATATAGAGACTCGCCGGATCGGTTGCGGGTTCTTCACCTTCAATGGCTAGGCGTAATGTTCATACACCGCTGGCCGCGGGCAGGGTCGTGGTGGAAGTTCTCGCCTAGCGTCCTCGAACCGCCTATTTGATTTCAGGTATATCCTTAACCCTCTAGAGATTAGTATGTGTGATAAGATGAGTATATATTAAGTGTTATGTTCAGATAGCATTGTGTTAATTGTTATTAGAAAACATGGTTAGTTGAAAGGGGAAGTTGGGTACATAGAGATTGTGAGCCTTAGAATTTTGATAACAGTTGAGATCTTAGATGCGAGGCCATTTTAAGTGAAAGATTTACGGTTAACCTTTGTCGGAGTGCATAGTATACGTGGGGTATATTTGTGTGATAAGTCCCCGAGTGGTGTGAAATGAAAGAGGGTAGTTGAGCTAAGAATACCACTAGGTTTTCGTGACTTGATTTGTGAGATTGTTCCGGATCGGGGAACAAGAGCTTGGAGCGAAATGGGTCGGGTTGAGGCAAAGTTGCGGGTCAACCCGCAGCCCGGATTGGGGTGTGGTCAATTTGTGGTGGTCCCGCTTTGTGATAGGGTCACGAGGGTGCTAGTCCCAAATCTAGGTAGACATCGTACGGGTTCGTGGATGCGTTCGACCAGAATCGGATCGTGAAGGCCGGGAATGGCCTTAGAGTAAATTGAAGCTAGTAGGAGCTTTTGTGAGATTAGAAAGGATTCCTCGTTGGCTTGGATTTGAGTTTTGCACACATGTTGTATTCTGGCCATTGGTGGCATGATCAGTTTTGTAAGTGTAGTAGTGGAGACTATACCGGCGCAAGTACGTTTGGAGACTTAGAAGGAACATTCGGGACGAATGTTTCTAAAGGGGGAAGAATGTAATACCCCGTAGTTCCAGGGTATGTATGTGAGGACGTACATACGAGAATACGACAGTAATATTGGAAAGAAAAAAAGATGTGATTTTTCGACGGAAAAGTTTTCGGGTTTTGTGAAGGAAAAAGGTTCGTTGATGGGAATTGGATTCCCAGATTTGGTATTTGGGCTTCTTGGATTATATTAGAATTATGAGATTTTATTTTCGGAAATGGTCACGTGGGACCCACGGGAGAAATTTACGGTTTTGTGGGGCCCACTTTGTTTTTGAGATTTTCGGTATTTTGGATATTTTCGGAAGACGAAATATTTTGGACGAGTAGGGGGAGACACGTGTCACCCCCATGTGTCACCTTGGCCGAATTGGAGGGACAAGTGTCTTGCCACTTGTCCCTTGGCCGAAATGGCCATCACACTTGGCTTCCATTTTCGTTGGCCATGTGGTGTGGTGGGACTCACACACACATGGCCCAATCTTGACCACACACTTGCATAGATCTTGAACCTTGATTTCTCTATAAATACCCCCTTAGTGCTAGACTTCATATCATCCACACTTAAGCTTTCCAAGGTAAAAATACTCCCCTCCCTTTGTAGTGTTCTCGTCCCCCTCCCCCACTTGTGTAGAAAATACTTCAAGTATTGTAGTATAATCCCAAATACCTTAGCCTAGTATCTCTAGTTGTATTCCAAAGTTATTTCGATACTAGGAGCCCGGAAATACCACTTTATTCCAATAGTCGCAAAATGAAACCCTAGAAAAAAATCTTCATACCTTGGTTGAATGTTAAGAGAAGTTGTTTAGAAACTTCTAAGGGTCGCTTGGAGCGGGTTGGAGCGTAAGGAGTTGGAGCTAAACGTTGCTCAGGATCGACTTATAATCTTGGATAATTTTGGGCTTATCGAGGTAATGATCTATGTCCCCCTTTTGTAATTGGATATTACATATTATAGTAGTTTAGAATTGAGTATGAGGTATAATGGAAGGATGATTATAAAGGATTGAACTGTATTTACATTGGATTGTATTTACAGTAGACTTGTGTAGTATTATTGTGAAGCAGAATTAAACACATGCGATTAGACGTGTAATCCCCTTGGAGTTGTTGGCTTGGTAGCAGGCCTTGTTAGGGGGAGGTTATTTATGTGATCATGCGGGGAGGTGCCGAATTTTCCGTAGAATAGGGAACTGTTTACTTAGATTATGCTACGAAGAGAATTAGAGGTTGATAGATATATTGTGGTTATTATAGGTGGACTTTCTACGCGCGGCATACTCGACTTGGCTTGTGGATTAAGCCGAAGAGGTATGTGATTCTTCCTATACTCTTGAGCATGATTGTTGTGAACTATATAGTACTGGACGACGTACGTGTGTGAAATGAATTTTGTTTGTTTAAAACATAAAGTGTTATAATGGCTTTATGGGAAGTTAGTTATAACGACTTTATGAAGATAAAAGAAAGATTTGATTTTGAAAGATAAACGACTTGATTTTAAAAGATAAGAGACTTGACTTATAAACGACTTGATTTCGGAAAAGGAGAAGTAACTTGATTTAAGTATAGGTTACTTGTTTTGAAAAGAGTAAGTATTTGAGTTCTAAAGAGTATACTTGATGTTGTTTTAAAAGAAAAGCACTTGGTTTAAAAAGTATAGGGTACTTGATTTTAAAAGTCTTGTAAAGATTTTTACGAAAGTGAAGTAATTTGGTTTGAAAAGGGAACGTGTTTTGATACTACGAGTATTAGTATCGTGTGGCTTTTATGTAAAAAGAGGTATTTTTGAAAGAATGAAAGTATGTAGTATTTTGGGTTTGAAATCCGGATTTTTGACATAAAATGAAAGTACGTTGAACTTGCCTATGTTTGTTATGATAGCCTTTGATGTGAAAGTGTTTTGTTTCTGTGCTACCGTGTCTCTCGGGGAGGGCCGGCTATCTGATTGATTGTTTGGACATACTGACACGTTAGATGGTCCACGAGTATGCGTCCACATTGAGTATTATCTTGTTATTTCTTTTGGACATACTGACACGTTGGATGGTCCACGAGTATGCGTCCACATTGAGTATTATCTTGTTATTTTCCTTCGACATACCGACACGATGGATGGTCCACTGTATGCGCCCCGATGGGATGGTTTTATGGCCATGCTTATACCGAGGTAAGATGCCGGCATGCGTCATCGCGAGAGTTATGTTATTAGACCATGGACCGCTAATCCATGAAGCTTGCCGCGCGACGGCGATCACGGGCTTGATTTGTACGTGGTTACTGCACACTTTAGATACTTGTTCGTCATTTCTCGTATCGCAGCTCGTAGATAGCTTAAGATACTTGCCACGGCCATATCTCGTGAGACGGTAGGCTATCAGACGCTAGCTTTAGATACTTGCCTCGCCGATTCGTGGTCGGTTTGGATCCGTAGTTGGCTTCCGCACCTTGCCCGTGAAGTTTTATGACTAGCCTTCTGACCGTAGTTGGCTATTCTACTTGCCCGATCGGTTTGACGACGCAGCGTGATCTAGTGTTCGTGTTCACATACGGGTGTAGTTTTACATCATGTATCGGCATGAGGAATGAGTTCCACGGGCATGATTGATATTATGGGCGTGAGACCCATAGTTATGTGTGAGTGATTATTTTGGGGATATGCGTCCCCTTACTTGACCTAACTGTTTACTTATTGCGAAATGGTTTTATAAAATGATGAAATGTGATTTCATTACAGTATTTTCAGTTTCACATATTTGGTACCTGTTGTACTGACCTCCTTCGGGGGGCTGCGTTCATGCCGCAGGTAGAGGTACACCAGTTGTTGATCCTCGCTCATAGGATCGCAGTTCAGCGTTGGGAAGCTCCGTTTCTCCGGAGGCTTATCTTTTGGTATAGTCCCCTGTCATTGTAGGTATTTGTACATTCAGGGGTATGGCGGGGCCCTGTCCCGTCATAGTTGTTGATACATTCTTAGAGGTCTGTAGTACTGTTGTGGGCAGGGTTTTTAAAGGATTTTAACTGTTCGGTTATTGTATATACATGAAGGTAACCGTTTTGGTTAGCCTGTTTTCTTATATTGTATTTTGTTTCCTATTCAAGTTTTTATTTCCGCTGATTTTCTCTGATGTTGTATCACTAGGGTGCCCGGGGTAAGGCACCAGTCGCGGGCCCGAGATCGGGTCGTGACACAACCACAGGCTGAGGTGCACGTTGTTCTAACTGTTTTCCACTCCTCAGCTGCACTGCCTGACATTGTTCTCTAGGGTTCATCTCTGTATTGCTCGGCAAGGTACCCTGTGGCCTGTTGTTTGCTAGCTTCGCTAGTTGCCCCACATGTGTCTCCAAGTTCCTGATAGAGGATCTAGTCTCTGCCATGAACTGGGTTTGAGAGTTAGTGAGTGTCAACAAGGCTGCTTCTCACCATCCGCTTCTCGCGACAGGGCACCAATTGTTGTGAAGATGAGGCCTGAGTGAATGGTTGCTGATTCTGGTACTGGCCTCTAAACTGGTTCTGCTGCCCTTGCTCACCTCTCCATGAAAAATTTGGGTGATTCCTCCACCCTGGATTGTAGGTGTTTGAGTATGGGTTGTTCTGGGGCCTCTGATAGTTCCCTACTACTTGGCACTCTGCTTGCTCGATCGAAATATTGTTAGGATCATCTGATGGGCATCTATCAAAGGTATGTGGACCACCACACATTTCACAACTCATTGGCATTTGCACTGCATTTACAGACACTGTATTTTGTTGCAGCTGCTTGGTCAAAAGAGCAACTGGGCATTTAGTGCGGTGATGGCATCAATCTCGAACTCCTATCGCTTCTTCCGCCACTCACTTGTTCTGCTCTGTTACATGATTATTGGTGGCCATGTCTTCCAATAAATCATGAGCTTCATGCGTTTTTCTCATAAAGTTCCACCGCGCAAAGATCAATGATCGTTCTGGTAGTCCCGCTTAGCCCATTATAGAAAATATGGACCAAATTCCACAGCTCAATGTTGTGATGTGGACACTTTCTTTGCAAGTCCTTAAATCTCTCCCAAACTTCATATAGTGATTCTCCATCAGCCTGATAGAAATTATTCAACTCCCCTCTCAGTTTCGCTGCTTTGCATGGTGGGAAGAACTTTGCTAAAAAATTATGTGCTAACTCCTGCCATGTGAATATCGAATCTGCTGGCAAGGAATTCCACCACACTTTCGCTCTATCTCTGAGTGAGAAGGGAAAGAGCCGCAATCTGACGGCGTCATCAGTAACGACATTGTATCTGAAAGTTGCACACAACTCTAAGAAGTTAGCTATATGCATGTGAGGATCCTCTGACGGCAACCCTCCAAACTGAACCGTATTCTGCACCATACTTAAAATCGCAGGTTTGATCTCAAAATTATTTGCTCCAATTGCTGGGAGCCTAATGAAAGTTTGTGCTCCATTCACCCTCGGTAGCACATAATCTCCCAAGCTTCTCTCCGCTTGGACCTGGACTCTCTCTTCTACATCCATCGACAATCTCCGAGGCATTCTTTGGTTAGGCTGATGATCACCTAACCCCTCATTCATCTCATTGTTGTTTTGTACGCCTCCCATCTCTATTAAGGCCGAAATTCGTTGGTTCCTTCTGTTCTGTTTACAAGTCTTCTCAATTTCTGGGTTGAAGGGAACAAGAGTGTCTGCTCATTCGCATAAACTGGGTGCCTGAAATAGATCAAACTAAACAATGGATCACGGCACACTGGTTTTTACAAAATAATAATAAAAAAAAGAAAAAGAAAATAAAGACCAAATTAGAATTTAAGAATAGATAAAATTGATATTGAACTATGTCAATCCCCGGCAACGGCGCCAAAAACTTGATGCGCGATTTATGCACACACTTACGCAAGTGCATGTGTCGAGTCAAGTAATATAGTCTTAGAAGACCGAGTTATCGTCCTCAGGGATTAGTGTTCAAGTACCAAATTCTATTCTATGTTATCTATTTGGTGACCGATAATTGATATGATATTTATGACTAGAATTATGAAAACTAATTAAACTATGCTGTTTTACTTCAGTAATGTGGAAATAGGGCTTCCAAATCTCCTCAACTATCCGCTTAACTTACTTATTAATGCAATTAATAATGGTTCTTCTTCTATTTTGAGATAGCAGGTTAACTAAACCGTTTTATACTCCTGTTAAGGTTATATAAACACTCAACCCCAGTATAACACATTCTACCTTTCGGTGATAAGATTGACTATAGAGGAGGATTAAGACCAAAAACCTTATTAATACTACACAAGTATCAGGGTACTTTCGTCCACGATTTAACTTATGTTTATCCAACTACAACATATTCACAACCTCCCCTTTCAGATTTCGGTTAGAAATCATAAGAATTATGATAATTAGTGATCAAGTAATTACCAAGCAATCAAAACAAATATTGAATAAATCTCAACAACAAGAAGAAGAACCAAAACATGCATTAATTCATAAAGATAAGGTTCAAGTGAATTGACATGGAAAGCCCTAAGTAGATTTAGTTCCTAGCCATAGACATGACAAGAACTAATTCAATATCCAACATAAACTGTAAAGAAAGTAAAACAAGAACAAGAAATTACTAAGAAAAAGGTCTCCAATCTTGATCTCTAAAAGTGTGTGATTTGGCAAGAAGAGGAGCCCTTAAATCTGACCTAGGGTTCTCTTTTTATAGTCTCCAAAACGTGATGCAGGTTTTCCTTCAGGCCTGGCCCATTGACAATTCGAATTTCTGATTTTTCCCGCTTCGGCGCCGCGGCCCTGCAACTGGCGCCGGAACTCCTGCAGCACTCTGAAGATTAGGCACCGCGGCGCTCTGGCCCTGCTGGCTGGAGGCGCCGTGGCGCTGACTTGTTCTGTGTCTGGTTCGCCACTTTCTCGCTTTTCGAGCTCTGGAACCTCCGTTTCTGCCTTTTTTTTGCTCATTTTTCGCCGATGAGCCACTTTAAACCAATATGACTCAAAAGAAAGAAAATATATCATAAGATGACAAGTATTTGTACAAAAATGGACCAAAGACACACTAAAAATTACTCAAAAGGTGTATATAAAATACAATGATCACTCGACAGTTGGTAGAAATTGGTGTCAGATGAATGCACAACAGCTTTCATGGCAATATTTTCTCTAACTTTGGTAGTATTGTCATTTACTGGGGTTGTTGCAATCTTTCTCACCCAAACATCATCTAGGGAAAAACTGGTGTTTTGAGCCCCGAAAGGGCCACCCGCTTTTGCATCATTTTTCTTCTTTGAGGATTTGGATTTTGTGGATTTTTTTATACCTCGGCGATACGCCGAACTGTTGCGGCCGTGTGGAGTACCGGATTGGAATGAGCCAGAGAAACCGCAAGGTTGGTCCTTGGGGTTGAAGTGCCCTTCGACAAATTTAGGTGTTTAATAAAGAAGATGTAAAAATGTGAACTAAAAACAACAATGAACAAAGGAGTTCGAAAGATACTAAGCATGGTTTTGACCTTTCCATCGATTTTGGAGAGAACTCTCCATATCCATTTTTTGTGTGGAAGAGTGCTTATAATTTTTTTGATCCATGTGTGAAGGTCCTCAATATGGGTTGAAGTCCATTGAACAACTGAAAAGTTGGCAACAAAAGGCTTAGGGCAAGTCATTAAAATTGCAATTTAAACACAAGAAATGGAAAAAGGTTTCTGATACTTAAAGTGCAAATTCCATTTCTCCAGGAAAGGCGTGAACCTCCCAGAATTATTTCAGTGGTAGGTACCGCGACAAAATACTCCATCCAACCTCGATCTTCATTGATACTGGAGAGGATGGGGAATATTCCTCATTTTGAGAGTTGAACTATCCCGCCAAAAAAACATTGGTACGTATAAACGGATCAAATAATCCAAAGTGAAGATTTCATTGACCTCATTGGCCAAAAACTAGAGGCAAGTAACGACCCTCCAAATAGATGGACCAATTTGTGATGAGCTTGAAGGTGAAATGATAGGTGTAAACATTGGAGTATCCGATCTTTAGGTGGTAATATCTTCGTGCAGGCTGGGTATAACGATCCCGGAGAGATCAGTCCAACCACAGTCATCTCAAAATGCGTCAAAAGTCTAGGGCATTAATGGAGGTTGGCCAACTCTTAGATTCTTCACCTGGATTGAATTTCGAAGAGGCAGTAGAAATTGAAAATTCGTTATCAAAGCGAAAAATGAATAGGAGCATTTATATGTTGTAGATTCGGCGGTGTCCTGTGCTTCAGATGTCTCACCAGCGCTGGTGGCTTTTTGAGTAGCTGATGGTGGTAAAGTTACCGGAGAGGATTGACTTGAGGAAAATCGAATGTGTTTTGCCATCATAATGAAGTTATGAAGATTTAAAGGTTTAAAGTTATGAAGATATGAAGGTATGGAGATATGGAGGTATGAAGATTTGAGGAAATTTAGCAGAAAGTAAAAATTATAAAAGGAAAGGAGAAGGGGGTTTATAGGGGCATATTCATCATTATGAAACATTTCAGTTCGTGAATTGAAGCGACAGTTCAATCAAAAGGTGACACTTGTCCGAGGTTGCAAAGTGATAAGACATGAGTCAGATTTTTGAGAATTGGAAACATTTCATTTTCCCACCTATTTCAGAGTTGAAAAGAAAACTTGTAAGCGAAGACAACAAAGAAATCATTTCCACTTCCCAACACTTCTGTAAACTTTGATCTGGAAAATGTGGGGACTATCTCTATATAGTGAAAATTGTCACGATATGTGGCAGGATTTAGGTATGAAGTGCAAGGAACATGGCATAATTCCATATCAAAAGGAGTTGCTTCGGGGTAAGTTCAAATATCAAGGAAAGACCGGGTAGTGACCAAACCAACTACACCGGGTGAAGAATCGGAGATTGGGGAATGATTCTCGAGAATTAATTCCTTGTACTCACAACTATAAAAAGAGCCCAAACTTCATGGTAGAAGGAATCTCATTCCTTCATTCTATACATGTACGCTTTGTTCATTACAATCTTAATAAAAAAGTTCCAACTGTTGGCTCGGAACCGAAGCAGTTCAGCTTAGGCCCAGACCAATTTGGTTGAAGGAATTCACCTTGGTTACGACGTGATAGACTACCTCTTGTCATAAAAGATTCCCTTCATGCCCCTAACTTAATTAAAAATTTGGTGTCTGTCCATAAATTTATCATGATAATTGAGTGTCTGTTGATTTTGATCCTTTTGAATTTTCTGTGAAGGATTTCAAGACGGGGATACCTCTCATGAGGTGTGATAGTAGGGCAAATCTTTATCCTATCAGGCTAGCATCCAGTTTTTCGAGTACAACCTTGCCATCTACTTTTGGAGCTCTAGCTCCTTCTTTGTGGCATGAATTTTTGGGTCACCTTGGTTCTTCCATTATTTCTTCGTTGCATAAATATAATTTTATTTCTTGTAAGGGTACGCGTAGTACTCTAATTTGTCAATCATGTACCTTAGGAAAACATATTAGATTACATTTTGTAGCCTCTACTTTTCAAAATTTAATGTCATTTGATATTATTCATAGTGATTTATAGACATCTTCCGTTTTAAGTTCTATGGACTATCGTTATTATGTTATATTTTTGGATGATTACTCTAATTTTTATGGTCTTATCCTTTAGCAACAAAATCCCAAATTTTTTCCACGTTCTTAAAATTTCGTGCATTCATCCGTACCCAATTGGATCGAGAAATAAAAAATATTCAATGTGATAATGACAAAGAATATGATAACTGAGTGTTTCGGGATTTTGGTGATTCTAATGGCATAATTTTTTATTTCTCTTATCCTCATACTTCCGCACAAAATGGGTAAGCCGAACGAAAAATTTGTATCATTAATAACATTGTCTGAACCTTATTGGTCCATGCTTCCGTACCCCTTTCCTTTTGGCATCATGCTCTACAAATGACTACTTATCTTCTTAACATACTTCCTACCAAAGGTTTTGACATATTCCTCCCCTCCGCGAATCTTATTTAATAAAACTCCTTCGTATTTCTATCTTAGGGTATTTGAGTGCTTATGTTATCTCCTATTTCCATCAACTACAATTAACAAACTTCAAGCTCGGTATACCCCTTGTGTATTTTTGAGTTATCCCTCTAATCATCGTGGTTACAAGTATTTTGATTTATCATCTAATAGAATCATCATTAGTCTCCATGTTATTTTCGATGAAACCCGTTTTCCGTTTGCAAAAATTCGTAGTGCCGAGCCTAGTTTGTATAATTTTTTCGATGACGATGTCTCACCGTATATTATCCACCATTTATCAGACTTGTTCCGCACCCCAAATCCGCCAATGGACCCCCTGCCCCTGGACCCAACCATCTCATCACAGGTCTAGAAACTGGGCCAAATATCCAGCGCAGTTCTGCCCCTGATTCTGTTGATGGTCCAGAAACTGGGCCGAATATCCAGCCCAGTTTTGGTGGTCCACTTCCCGATAATACGTCCAACATTGGGCCAGCAGGCCCACTGCCTGCTGACCAGTCTGTCACCCCTCCAATTATATCCCAAAATCCACCCAATTCTCCCCTGAGTAACAGACCAATCACTTGTAGTCAATGGGGTATTTTTAAACCAAAAACAAAAAGACATTTTAATTTAACTTCTAATGTTCTTAAATCACCATTACCCCGTAACTCAGTTTCCGTTTTAAATGATCTGAATTGGAAAATTGCTATGACCGACGAATATAATACTCTTATTGATAATAAGACGTGGGAGTTGGTGCCCTGTCCATCTGATGTTAATATTATTCGGTCTATGTGCATTTTTACACAAAGAAAATTCTGACGGTTTTTTTGCGAGGTATAAGGATCGTCTTGTAGGTGATGGTAAGACTCAACATGTTGGTGTGGATTGTGGTGAGATATTTAGTCCGGTAGTCAAGCCGGCTACCATTAGCACTATGCTCATCTTGGCTCTTTCGAAGGCATGTACCATTAATTAAATAGATGTGAAGAATGCTTTCTTACATGGTAATCTTAAAGAGACAGTTTATATGCATCAGCCCTTGAATTTTAGACATCTCATATACACTCATCATGTTTGTTTATTGAAGAAGTCCTTGTATGAGCTTAATTAGGCCCCACCGGCTTAGTATAATAGATTTGTAGACTAGGTTTCGACTATTGGATTTTCTCACAGTAGGTCTGATAATTCATTGTTCATAAATCATCGTGGTACCTCCCAACCTTATATACTATTATATATGGATGATATTATCTTTACTGCATCTTCTGATGCTTTACGCTAGTCTATCATGACATTGCTCAGTTCTGAGTTTGCTATGAAAGACTTGGGGCCCTTGAGTTACTTTTTGGGGATTGATGTTACTCGTCATGCAGGTGGGCTATTCTTATCACAACAGAAGTATGCAACTGATATCATTGAGCGAGTTGGTATGTCCTCATGCAAGTCCATTTCCACTACAGGTGATACTAAACCCAAGTTAGGTGTTGCAGGTGGCTCACCTTATGAGGATCCAACCCACTATCACAGTATTGTAGGGGCTCTTCAGTAACTTACGTTCACGAGACCAGATATTATGTATGTCGTCTAGCAGGTGTGTTTGCTTATGAGCTTCTTTCTTCACCGACTCTTGGCACGAGAGCCCTATATCCCTTCCCCAGGTGTGGAAGAACTAAGTGTTAAACTTTGATCCCAGGTGAGCATACGAATGCGCTCAAATGTATTATTCGATACATCTAGGGGACACTTGACTATGGCTTACATTTATATCCTTCATCGACGTCTACACTTGTCTCGTATACAAATGATGGTTGGGGTGGCTGTCCAGACACCAGATGCTCTACGTCTAGCTATTGTATGTTTCTTGGTAATAACTTGGTCTGCAAAGTGTCAGTCGACTTTATAATGCGCTAGTGCAGAGGCCGAGTATCGAGGAGTAGTCATTGTGGTCTTTGAATCCTGTTGGTTACGTAATCTTCTTTTAGAGTTTCATTGTCCTATTCAGAAAGTTATCTTGGTTTATTGTGATAATATTAGTGTCATCTATCTTTTTGGTAATCCGGTTCAACACCAGCGCGCTAAACATAGAGAGATGGATATCCAAT
Source organism: Przewalskia tangutica (assembly GCA_029844215.1). NCBI lineage: Eukaryota > Viridiplantae > Streptophyta > Magnoliopsida > Solanales > Solanaceae > Przewalskia > Przewalskia tangutica. Next base: position 37,803,454 of record CM056738.1, read on the forward strand.
TTATTCGCGAAAAGGTAGCTCGTAGACAAGTACGTGTTTGTCATGTCCCTTCCGAGAATCAAATTGAAGACATATTTATCAAAGGTCTTCCCTCGGTCCCTTTTGAAGATTTTAGGGACAATCTCAGCGTACGAAGACCTCCCGCTATGACTGTGGGGTGTGAAAATACACATAAGTATACACGATATACACATACCTTGTGTATACCGTGTATATCACGGAATCCCATAGCAATAGGGAAACTGTGATATACACGGTATACAAGGCATGCGTATACCGTGATATGTATGGACATTATACCATATTTAGTTGTATATTTTGTATATAATTAGAATTGTATACTTACCATAATTATAAAATTCTTGTACAAGTAGAATAGGGTTTTGGGAGTAGAATAGAAATAGGATTTTTCTATTATGAAAATTGTAAATTGTATATATACTTTTTCATTAATGAAAATAATCATGAGATTATTTCTTTCATACTCAATTTGAAAAAATAAAAATTATACAACAAAAATGCACGTATGGGTTGTGCACGGGGGTAGACTTTCTGTACCAATTCATGAGAACCCGATACTTTTTAATGCATAACGTTAATTCATGAGTAAAAATTCACTAAAATTACAATACATAATACTCTATGTGTCTCAATTTATATGACACACTTTTTTTTAGTTAGTCCAAAAAAGAATGATAATTTTACTTTATTATCAATAAACTTTAACTTTATCTTTTACACTCATCGAGATAATCTATAACCATATAAATATCTTTGACTTATTTTAGACCACAAAATAAAATAAAAAATTATTTCTTAAACTTTATATCCAGTCAAACTACATCATATAAATTGAGGCAGAGAAATTAATTAATAATCCACCCGGATGAGGCATCAAAGGGGGAAGTACCCCCCTCTCAATGCAATGGTCCCAATCCGCAAAAGAAAACCTATGCGGGAGTCTTTGCGGGTTCCAGACTTGAAGCAAAAGGAATGAAACTTCAATTCATTGAACAACAAGGAGAAGATGTAGAACTAGAAGCTACGGATGAAGTCCCCTTCATTGAAACCTGGGGATATTGTCTTATAGGCTGCTTCACGGGTCCTTTCCCGGGAAGAGAGGCGCTGAATTCTATTGTTAAGGGGTGGGGAGTGAAGTGTCGTATCATCCCATACGACAAAGGATGGACAATATTCAAATTCATGACGGATGAGGAACGCACGAATGTGCTCCACGGAGGCCCTTATATGGTCTTTGGCAAAACTATGATGTTAAAACCAATTGATAAAGGAGTATTACTAACGGATGACTTATTCGTGGATATCCCGATATGGGCCACTTTCCATGGCATCCCCCTTTCGGTTTGGAGTGCATCAGACCTTAGTAAGATTGCATCGCGTGTGGGGAAACCTCTATACACGGATCAATTTACAAAGGAAAGGTCTAAGATGAACTATGCAAGAGTCTTGGTGGAAGTTGATGTTAGTAAAGAGCCGGTCACAGAATTTGGTGTTAAACTGCCCGACAATCGAAGATACATCCAAAAGGTGAAATATGAGAACTACCTGATTTTTGTTATCATTGCGCATCTTTTGGTCACAACCATTTGAAGTGTAAGAAGCTGATGCAAGACACCAACACTCATGAAGCACGAAAATCCGACAACCCATCGTACCGCCAGCAATGAGGCGCTTTCTAGCTCCGGAACTGCTATGGTTGCGGGTCACACTGGTCCTTCTAACACTGATCCACCATCCCCTCAACATCCCGTGGGTAGTGATAACTTGATGGACGTTGAGAATAGTGTGCAATCACTGCCGCATATTCCCGAAAGTGTTGGGAAGGCTTTGGACCTTCAAATCCCTCCGGTTGCGGGTCATCCTGACTCTTCGTGCTTACGGGTATCACTTGAGGGGTCCTCTAACCAGCACCCCTATACTGGTCTTGTGCAACACGAGAGGCTGAGTAAGGAGACATTGCAAACTGAAAAGAACACACCATCTGACCCGCAGACTCCTCTAGATGTGGGTACTTGTAGGAGTACTAAAGAAGAGCTTATCCTCGCAACACGTTGCATAAACTTTGAGCGCGGAGAACATAGCCTAATTGAGACCCCTACCTTGGCTTCTAACAACAAGGAAAAAGGATGGAAAGAAGTTATTTCAAGAAAGAATATCAGTTTGGCGAGAAATGCGAAGCGCGGAGGTGCTACTAAATCCTCCATTGTTTCCTAATGAAAATTCTTTGTTGGAATGTCCGAGGTCTTTGCGGACAGAGGGATAGGACAGCCACACAAACTCTTGTGTGTAGGATAGCAAAACAACATGATGTGGCATTGGTCTGCCTAATAGAAACTAAATTCAACCGAATGCGGATGGACTCTTTTACTTCTCAAAGATTCCTTGCTTGGAAATTTTGCTCCAACATAGATTTCATTGATGGCGGAAGAATGCTAGTACTATGGGACCCCTCCAGAGTTAGTTGTGATGTGCTTGGAATGGACTCTCAACATATCTATGTCCAAGCACGTTGTAACATTTCTCAAGTGTCCTTTCTTGCTACGTTTGTGTATCCGGTCTATAGCATTCCGGAACGAAGGAAACTTTGGCATCATCTCACCCACATGGGCACGAGTATTGTCATGCCTTGGATGATCATTGGAGACTTTAATACTTATTGCTACCCTCAAGACAAGTGTCACAGCCCGAACCCCGGGCCCGTGACTGGTGCCCTACCTGGGCACCCTTCTACCTTGACGAAACAAGTAAGCTGCGGAACTGAAATAACACCTCATTTTTTTTCATAAAACAAACGTACGTGCAAGGGCAAAGCCGACAAGGCTGACATATATACATAAACTAAAGACACTACACCGTACATGAGTCCAATCCCACATATGAATACAGACCTCTAGGAGTTAAACTGAACTATGACGGGACAAGGCCCCGCCGTACCCATAAATGTACAAAAGCTTGTACTGAAGGAACTATACCAAAATGATAAACTCCTGAACAGAGGGAGCTATCCAAAAACTCTGAGCAGGGTCCTACACCTGCCGATCACCAAACTGCGTACCTAAACCTGCGGCATGAACGCAGCCCCCCGAAGGAGGTCAGTACGAAGAATGTACCAAGTATGTGAACAGTAAGTACTGTAATAAAATCATAACAGTCTAAATAACACAGGAGACATGTATGATATCCAACATACAGTACATAACACATAAGCAGTCATATCAAGTCAGGGACGCAAGTGTTACACCCCGTATTTTGCAAGATATATTTTAAGAACGTACGTAAGAACTCATAAGTGTTAAAATTTAAGACTTGTAAGTATTTAACGGAATTTTGGAATTTGTCGGAAAACGTATTATTGTGACGAATGGGAAGGCGACATGTGTCACCCCCCCTTAGTATGCCTTGGTCGAATTGGGCATGTCCCTAATGGTCATTTGACCTTTGGTAGGATGAATTAGTCTTGCAAGTAGTAGCATGAGAATATTGACTAAGTCAAAGGTCCCACTAGACTTGATATTTAGCAAGAGATCATCCAAACCACCCATTTGTGTGTATCATGACCCTCCAATACACTTTATATCACTAGTAGTAGTATGACAAGTTCCATACTTAGCCAAAAATCACAAAAATTGGAAGAACCACAAGAGGAGCTCTCGGGTTTGGCTAAGCTCTCTTTGCAAAAAATTTGTTTGTTGTCCAATAATTTCCCCACTTTAAACCAAGGTTCCTAAGTGTATTGTGAGTGTATCTCAATAGAAAAATCCCGGAAAAAGATAGTTTTCGGGTTAGTCGCAAAGTGAAAACCTAGTGACTTTTCTAGGTTTTGTTTGGAAGTTTGAAGGAAATTGGTTGGTGTTGTTCTAAGAGTCTCAAGTAGCGGATTGAAGTGTCTTGAAGAGACTCTAAGTTGCTAAGGAGCGATTTCGGATTGGAAGTTGGACTAAGAATCGTTGAGGTATAATCTTGTTCTTTGAAAGTGTTACAAGATTATTTATTTTGTTGTTAGCTTTACTTGTTACTAGCATGAAGTATATGTGTGGAAGTTAATATGGATTATGGATTGATTGTAGCCTTGGAAATCCGAAATGTAATGTAAGCCATGTTAAGTTGGATTACAATTTTAGTCGTTATTAGAATCGTCGCATGTTTTTGACTTGGAGATTATAGTAGTTATAATCGTTTGCGACTTGATATCATGTTAGGCTAATAACTTGGATTGAAATGGAAATTGGATAAGAATTGGTGTTGTTGAACTCAAGGTGGCCGAATTTGTACTTGTAGTTTGTAGTAGTTGGTATTTATTTGTATTGGATTACCTTATAGATTGTGGTGAGCCAATTGGGGCTGTTTGGTTATTGTATTCGGCCTTGAAAAAGGTGGCAAAGTTAGTAGAAACAAAGGAGGTGCTGTCCGATTTTCCGTAGAAATTGGTGACTTAGCACTTAGAATAATTCTACGTATGAAGTGAGAGGTTAATGGACGTATTGTGACCATTATAGGTTGAAGTACTAAGTATAGCGTATCCTACTTGGAGAGTGGAATAGCTATCAAGATTGAAGTACTTTGGAGCATTTTACTACGTGTCGATAATCGTCGCGAGGTATGTGAACCTCTTCCTTCCTTTGGCATGATTCTATGTATGGAATATACTTGTGGTATCATTTCATGTTTACTTCTACTCTTAGAAGTTAAGAGGTAGTTGTGTGATTTACTCTATGTAGAACTTTTCCTATCTTTGAGCATGACTAGTTGCACGTGTGTAGTACGGTATCGGTACAACACCTTGATATCCTTTACTAGTTTTATGAATAGCCAAGTCGGGTGGGTTAGGAGATTAACTCACTTCTTTGAAAGTATAAAGGATGTCTTAAGTCTTATTAATGTTAAGGGACTTGAAGAGTTTTAAAGTATGTAATACTTGTTCCGTTTTAAATGTATAAGTCCCTTGGATAGGAAATTGTATATGGCTAAGGTATAAAGTGAATAAAACGACTTTATGGGGAGTTGGTTATATTTACTTTATGGAAAGATAAATGACTTGTTTTATTGAAAAGGCAATTTGTTTTTAAGGCATCAATTGCCTAAGGTTTTATAATAAAATGAGTCACTTGAGTTTTAAAGGTTAAGAGACTAATTGTATTTTTGAAAGTTAAGAGAATTGATTTGAAAGTATTTAATACTTGGTTTCAAAAAGTAGAAGTCTCTTGGAAATAAAAGGAATGAGTTGGTCTAAAAATAAAGGGTTATAACGGCTTTATGGGAAGTTGGTTATAACGGCTTTATGGAAGGTTAAAAGAATGGTTTTCAAGAATGTAAGCAAAGAAATGATTTGAAATAAGGAGGCAAAGCTTTTAAGGTACCAATTCTTTGAGGTTTTAAGAAAGAAGTCACTTGTTTTGTGTTCTGTAATTGTATTTCTAAAAATGTATTGTGACTTGTCTTGAAAGACGGATAGGACTTGATACTATAGTTGTTAGTATCCGGAAGTTGTAATTGAAAAGAGTCTTTCTAAAGGAGTTGAGGCGTAGTACGTTGGGTTAAATTCCCGACTATATGACATTATCGACCCAGAACGGGCCGCAAGATACCTTTACGCGCACTATATGACATTATCGCCCCGAAATAGGCCGCAAGATACCTTACGCGCACTATATGACATTATCGACCCAGAACGGGCCGGCGATACCTTTACGCGCACTATATGACATTATCGCCCCAAACGGGCGCAAGATACCTTACGCGCACTATATGACATTATCGACCCGAGAACGGGCCGGCAAAGATACCTTTACGCGCACTATATGACATTATCGACCCAGATCGGGCCAGGCAAGATACCTTTACGCGCACTATGTGACCTTGATCGCGTCTAGATCGGGCGGTAGTATAGGTGCCCTCCTTAACGGGCGGATTATAGGTTATGAAAGTTAGGTAAGTTTTATGGTAATGAACTTAATGATTCTTTTTTCTAATAATGTACGTAAGAAAGTGGCTATAACTTTGATTGAGAATGGAAAAGATAATGATGAGAAATTAAGTTCATAAGTGGTAATGACACGGCCGAATCTGGTATTTATTTTTATAATTGTCCCTGTCATTCTGTTGTACAGTTATGATCTATTTATTTTACGTTATTTCTGTTCCATATTCGCACTGTTGTAATCGACTTCTTCGGGGCCGCGCTCATGCCCGCAGTTTTAGGTACCTGTGTTGGTGATCCTTGCTCTTAGGATCTCGGTTCGATTTTGAGAAAGCTCCACTTGCTCGAGGCTTATCTCTTGTACGATATTTCCCTGAGGTAGTAGATTCATGTATATTCGTGGTATGGCGGGCCCCGTCCCGCCACAGCTTGTTATGTTAAAAACTCTTGAGGTCCAGTAGTCACATATGGTGGGTCACTTTGTAAAGAAAGGAGGCAAGCCGCTTGAGTATATATTTATGTCTGGGAAGGTAGCCCTATCGGCTAACTCGTTGTTTTACATCTATTGTTTTATTGTTTTTTTGTTTCATGTATGTTCCGCTGATTTTCTCTCGATGTTTACTGTAAAGGTGCCTGTGTAGGGCACCGGGCCTTGCCCGGGTCGTGACAAAAGTGGTATCAAAGCGATTAGTCCTCGGAAAGTGTCTACGCATCGTGTCTAGTAGAGTCTTGATTATCGGTGTGTTGCGCACCACATCTATAATCGTGAGGCCGCAGGACATTTTAGGATTGGTTTCCATTCTTCCTCTCAAAGATCGTGCGAGAGATCTGCTTATTAGGTTGAATCCTCTCCGACCTATTCTTATGAAATGAATGCCTCCTGGCGCACCGTGGCCCGAAGGGCAAGGCAGCAGCAGGTCGCTAGAGGTACACAGAGGGTTACCAGGACTCGCACGACTATGCTCGAGGTAGTAGGCGGGCAGAGTTCACCACGCCGACAAAGATTAGAGGAGCCGAGAGCGCAGAGCTCCAGAGGTTCCTGCACTCGAGCCTCCACCCCGCAGCAGGGGCGTAGTTTAGAGATTATGGAGAGCGGTCGGGCTATTGATCGACATAGTGGTAGAGGCAGCGACAGAGCGAGTAGCTAACCCAGAGCCGGCGCTTATGGATCCGGATTTTCTCGGTTGTCATCCGCCCGAAGTTTTATGGTTCGAGGTCCGGCGAGGATCCGCAGGAGTTCGTTCGCGCCTACAAATGAACTATGCAGGTTCTTAAGGCTTCGAGACAGAGTTCGTTATACTAGCCTCTTACCGTTACGCGATATTGCGTTGAACTGTTTGAGTCACGAGTGCCGAGAGGGGATGATGCTCTTCCAAATTTTGGGAGGAGTTCACAGAGGCCTTTATGGATCACTTTTTGCCTCCTGAGATGAGGAGGGCCCGCGTACATAGATTTTTGACCTTGAGGCATAATGGTAGGACTATCAGGGAGTATAGCCTGGAGTTTGACTCCTTGGCCAGGCATGCGCACACCATAGTGGCTAGCATGGCGGATAGAGTTCATCGTTATGTGATGGGGCTAAACCGTCATATGATTAGTGCATGCTTTGGGGTGGCTCTTCATCCCTGTATGGACATTTCCAGGATGCAGGCCTCTGCGCAGGGTATAGAGGATAGAGAGAGGAGGATCAATTTGACTCGAGCCAGCCCAAGAGGCCAAGACATCGTGGTCTCAGGCGCTTTAGAGGCGCATACCTCGGCAGCAGACTAGGTCTACATTGCCCAAAGCATGCAGTGCTCCTCCACGCTTTTCCGGCGAGGGTTTTCACGACCACAGGAATGCAGGAGCCGGTCAGGTCTCTAGAGCTTCAGAGTCTCAGGGAGATGGGGGTTCCAGACGATGAGGCCACCTTTGCCTCCACGCGCCCTGTGGTAGGTTACATTCTGGGTATGTCGCACAGACGGGTGCTTGTTTTTCTTGTGGTCGCGTCAGGCCATATGTTAAGAGAATGTCCTTATAGAGGTCCCGTGGGACAACACACCCATCGGATCGGGCGGGTTCTTCGCCTTCAATTGCTAGGCAGATGTTCATGCACCGACAGCCGTGGCAGAGGTCGTGCGGAGTCTCAGCTTTAGCGGTCCTTTGAACCGCCTATATGGTTTCAGGTATGTCCTTGACACTTTAGAAACTTGTATGCATGATAAAGTTGTGGTATGTTTAAGTTTTATGAACAGATTATATTGAGACTATGTATATGTTAGAAAGAGTTGGAAGTACGAAAAGATAATCCCTGTTTGGGCTTATGATGGACATATATGTGTGTGCGAGGTATTAAGGCCATGTGTGGCATTGTTGGTATGTCTGGGGTGGTGAAAGGAAACTATGTTGTTAATTTTAAGTTTGACTCCGAAAGAACATTCGAGGACGAATGTTTCTAAGGGGGGAAGAATGTTACACCCCGTATTTTGCAAGATATGTTTTAAGAACGTACGTAAGAACTCATAAGTGTTAAAATTTAAGACTTGTAAGTATTTAACGGAATTTTGGAATTTGTCGGAAAACGTATTATTGTGACGAATGGGAAGGCGACATGTGTCACCCCCTTCGTATGCCTTGGTCGAATTGGGCATGTCCCTAATGGTCATTTGACCTTTGGTAGGATGAATTAGTCTTGCAAGTAGTAGCATGAGAATATTGACTAAGTCAAAGGTCCCACTAGACTTGATATTTAGCAAGAGATCATCCAAACCACCCATTTGTGTGTATCATGACCCTCCAATACACTTTATATCACTAGTAGTAGTATGACAAGTTCCATACTTAGCCAAAAATCACAAAAATTGGAAGAACCACAAGAGGAGCTCTCGGGTTTGGCTAAGCTCTCTTTGCAAAAAATTTGTTTGTTGTCCAATAATTTCCCATTTTAAACCAAGGTTCCTAAGTGTATTGTGAGTGTATCTCAATAGAAAAATCCCGAAAAATATAGTTTTGGGTTAGTCGCAAAGTGAAAACCTAGTGACTTTTCTAGGTTTTGTTTGGAAGTTTGAAGGAAATTGGTTGGTGTTGTTCTAAGAGTCTCAAGTAGCGGATTGAAGTGTCTTGAAGAGACTCTAAGTTGCTAAGGAGCGATTTCGGATTGGAAGTTGGACTAAGAATCGTTGAGGTATAATCTTGTTCTTTGAAAGTGTTACAAGATTATTTATTTTGTTGTTAGCTTTACTTGTTACTAGCATGAAGTATATGTGTGGAAGTTAATATGGATTATGGATTGATTGTAGCCTTGGAAATCCGAAATGTAATGTAAGCCATGTTAAGTTGGATTACAATTTTAGTCGTTATTAGAATCGTCGCATGTTTTTGACTTGGAGATTATAGTAGTTATAATCGTTGCGACTTGATATCATGTTAGGCTAATAACTTGGATTGAAATGGAAATTGGATAAGAATTGGTGTTGTTGAACTCAAGGTGGCCGAATTTGTACTTGTAGTTTGTAGTAGTTGGTATTTATTTGTATTGGATTACCTTATAGATTGTGGTGAGCCAATTGGGGCTGTTTGGTTATTGTATTCGGCCTTGAAAAAGGTGGCAAAGTTAGTAGAAACAAAGGAGGTCTTTGTCCGATTTTCCGTAGAAATGGTGACTTAGCACTTAGAATAATTCTACGACAAGTGAGAGGTTAATGGACGTATTGTGACCATTATAGGTTGAAGTACTAAGTATAGCGTATCCTACTTGGAGAGTGGAATAGCTATCAAGATTGAAGTACTTTGGAGCATTTTACTACGTGTCGATAATCGTCGCGAGGTATGTGAACCTCTTCCTTCCTTTGGCATGATTCTATGTATGGAATATACTTGTGGTATCATTTCATGTTTCCTTCTACTCTTAGAAGTTAAGAGGTAGTTGTGTGATTTACTCTATGTAGAACTTTTCCTATCTTTGAGCATGACTAGTTGCACGTGTGTAGTACGGTATACGTACAACACCTTGATATCCTTTACTAGTTTTATGAATAGCCAAGTCGGGTGGGTTAGGAGATTAACTCACTTCTTTGAAAGTATAAAGGATGTCTTAAGTCTTATTAATGTTAAGGGACTTGAAGAGTTTTAAAGTATGTAATACTTGTTCCGTTTTAAATGTATAAGTCCCTTGGATAGGAAATTGTATATGGCTAAGGTATAAAGTGAATAAAACGACTTTATGGGGAGTTGGTTATATTTACTTTATGGAAAGATAAATGACTTGTTTTATTGAAAAGGCAATTTGTTTTTAAGGCATCAATTGCCTAAGGTTTTATAATAAAATGAGTCACTTGAGTTTTAAAGGTTAAGAGACTAATTGTATTTTTGAAAGTTAAGAGAATTGATTTGAAAGTATTTAATACTTGGTTTCAAAAAGTAGAAGTCTCTTGGAAATAAAAGGAATGAGTTGGTCTAAAACTATAAAGGGTTATAACGGCTTTATGGGAAGTTGGTTATAACGGTTTTATGTTTTTTTTAGGTAAATGCAAATATTATTACTAGAAACCGAAAGAAAAGTGGCTACAATCCATCATTGAGGGTTCTCAGTCCTCAACGTAATTTAAAGAAGAAACGGGGGAGTAAGGAGTTGTCACCGGGCGTGCCATTACAAGAAGGGATAAAATCATAGAGTACTCTATAGGATGTTGTTTTAATCTTGGTAATGACCTCTTCTCACGTGAGTTTGTGCCATCAAAGAGCAAAGGTGTTCCTTGTCCTCCAAATCTCATAGACCATAATGCGTAAGGCAATTAAGGTTGCTTTTGCTCGGATGCCTGCTTCAAGTGGTCTTTTTAATCCATTTGAGAGAGCTTTCAATAGTGGTCATTTCTCTCTTAATTCCCAACCAGTCTCTTATGCTTTTCCAAATCAAACGGGTGTAGGGGCATGTGAAGAAGAGGTGCTCCCTTGTTTCATTTGCTTGCTTGCAGAACCCACAAGACTTATCCTCCAAGTTGAGATAGGAAAGGGTGTCCTTTGTAGCTAACCGCTTTCTACAATTTAACCACATGGTGAACGAGAACTTAGGGGGGATGAATCCTCTCCGATTTGTGACATCCAAGGCTTTTTCTTGCTTAGAGCGCAAGATCTCATATACGAGACTTGAATCAAATTTACCGTTAGTACAACACTTTGCTAATCCGAATTGCAACTCCTTGGCTACCAAAGATGGAAACAAGTTTGTCGCGTATCCCGCAAATCTTTCTCAATAGGAGTCTCTAGGACGTACTCATAGTCCCAAAAGAACCGCTCTCAAATAAAAGTCGTTGACCCATTGGACCCAAAGTGAGTCCGTCGTGTGTGTTTGCCAAATAGACCGGGAAAGGTGGCATTGTTCCAATCCTTGATATTCATAAGGCCCAAACCTCCTTCCGATTGAGGCAGCAAATGGTTTCCCAAGCAACTCTTGGTGGTTTCCACCCCATAAGAACTGGATCTGAGCGGACCTTACCTTGTTGAGTACAATGGGGAATAGGAAGGGCCCGGAACCAAAAACTCTCAACCCTCGATGACGACCTAATAAGCTCTAGCTTGCTGCATAGGAAAGAGTGTGGTGTCCCCATTTCTGAATGTAATTCGAAATAGCACTAGTGAAAGGAGCAAATTGTTCCACCGAGACCGAAATTGGGGACAAAGGGATCCCTGGCACTGCATCGAAAGCTACCAATGCCGAATCCAACCTCGCCAAGATCAAATCACGTACCTCATCATGTACTCGCTAAGTAGACGGAGGATTTGGATGGATTAGGGTTAACCTGCAGACATCCTCCAACTCCTCTAGACAGCTCATAAGAATCTCAACCAAGAAATATCACCTTTGGCAAAAGCATGAGGTCATCCGCAAAAGCAAGATGAGTAATACCCATCCTTTTACATTTTGGATAATAAGAGAAAGCTCTAGCCTCAGTCCTCGTTTTTAGCATCCTCGAAAGATAATCCATACACAAGATAAAGAGCGTTGGGGACATAGGATCACCTTGTCTAAGACCGCGCTTACCCTTGAAGTAACCATGTAACTCACCGTTGATAGAAAGAGAGAAGGATGTTGAGCAAACACACTCCATGATCCACCTGACAAATCTGTCTGGAAAGTTGAGGCCTCTTAATACTGAATCAAGGAAACTCCAAGAGACCGTGTCAAAAGCTTTCCTAAGATCCACCATGAGCATACACCTAGGTGAGATTCTGGCTCTATTAAATCCTCTCACAAGCTCTTGTGCTACATAGACATTGTCCATCATATTTCTCCCTTTCACAAAAGCCCTCATGCGATTTGTCAACGATAGAAGGAAGAATCTTTGCCATTCGTTAGCTAAAATCTTTGTAATAATCTTATAGACCACATTAGTCAGTCCAATAGGCCTAAAATCTGTTACCTTAGGATCCCTATCGGTCTTGGGCAGCAAGGCAATGATGGTGTGATTAAGTTGTTTCAAAAGAACCCCTGAAGAGAAGAACTCCTGCACGCTTCTTACTACATCATGTCCCACATCTCTCCATCTATTCTTAAAGAAGGCTGCCGAATACCCATCTGGTCCAGAGCTTTATCATTTCCAATATCGAAAGAGCTTCCCAAATCTCCTTTGGGATAATGGCGCAAAAGTTGTAGATCGTCCTCTTCACTTAGCTTCGCCCAAAGTTGCACACTTCAGATCAAAGTTCGATGTGGGTCGAGATGTGCCAAGAAGATCCTTATATTATTCCTCTAGAAGCTTTCTTACCTCCCTTTTTTATGTAGTGATAATCCCATTAGTTTTGACAAGAAAATTGATGGAGTTCTTGACATTACTTCTCTTGATCAAGCTTTGGAAGTATTTGTAGCATTTATCACTTCCAATCAAGTGTTTCTGTCTCGACTTTTGCCTAATGAAATGTCTCGCCTTCCATTAAGGTGTTGGCTTTAACTCTTGAGGACTTAACCTTTGATTTAAGCTCCTCATCAAAGGGGTCCCCCATATGTGCACTAATAGCCTCCTTAAACTCCATGTTTGCCTCCTTAGCTCTTTGATCAATACTGCCGAACTCACTTATATTCAATGCCCTCAGTGGTTGTTTCAAGGCTTTCAATTTCGATGCTAGAACGAATTGAGCAGTACCTAGAATGTCTTGTCTCCAGCATGAAGTCATAATGTTGTCAAAGCGGGTGAAAGCCACATATTCATGAACTTGAAAGGCCGCTTCCCAATATTATAGGATGCAATTACCGTAGCCATCACAGACAAATGGTCCGAGACAGTTCCATAGGCATGAAATTGGTCAGGCATTCTAAGGTCAAATCGCCCAATTTTGATTCATCATTACTTTATCAAGCTTGGACCAAATCGAACCATTTGTCCAAGTGTAGAAAGAACCGGAAGATGGAGTGTCTTCTAGTCCATGAGCATTCCTGAAATCTCCAAGGTCCTTAAGTGCATACGGCGTTAGAGGAGGGCCTCCCGCCTTATCTTGAGGGTAGCAGTAAGTGTTGAAATCTCCCATAATCATCCAAGGTTTAGTGATGCCAATGCCCAAGTGAGTAAGGTGATGCCAAAGGATCCTCCTATCCGTGATGTTGTAAATCGGATACACGAATGTTGCAAGGAAGGACACTTGAGTAATCTTACAACTTGCCTGAACATGGATATGTTGAGAATCCATTCCAAGCACTTCACAACAGACCTTTGAGGGATCCCACAAGAGTAGCATTCTTCCACCATCGATGAATTCCATATTTGAGCATAAATTCCAACCTTTGAATCTTTTACAACAGAAAGACTCAATCCTTTCCTTAGAGAGTTTTGTTTCCAAAAGACAAATCAATGCCACATCATGTCATGAGTGAGACTACACACTAGTGCTTGCGTGGCTGCCCTGTCCCTTAGTCCGCAAAGACCGCGGACATTCCAACAAAGTATTTTCATTAGGAAACAAAGGAGGTTTTCCCAGCACCTCCGCGCTTTGCTGCCTTAGTCTTCCCACTGCCCTTTGATATGAACTTCTTTGGCATAACTTCTTTCCAGCCATCATCTTTCCTGCCGGAAGCCATAGCGTGTGTATCAGCCAAGCTATGCTCCCCGCTCAAAGGTAACACTCTTAGACGCCGCAAGGACACTCCTTAACACCCATGTTAGTACCTTCGCCCGTCGAAGGTCATGGTTCAAAGGAACCGCAGGATCGTAATGCATAGACTTATAACGCACTTATCGCCTTGTGCATTGCCTTCCCGTGAGCCGGGCCTGAGGGCAAAGCATGTGGTTTCCGCAACGTTGCCGGGCCAGATTACCCAAAACCGGCGACCGGCAGACGCGATGCATCCTCGCGCACAACCGACCGTGAGGTGCCGTGTGCTCATTATCTTCAATATCCACTGTTGTCCAAGCCGCGGATGTAGGAGGTTGGTGGATAAGGTGTGGGAGTGGCACCATCCGCGCCTCTGCCGCATTAGCACAAGTAGGAACTTCCTTATTATAAGGAGGAACCACGCACTGCGCTTCTTAGAGCAGCCTTCCATGTTGGCATCATATCCCGTAATTTTACACTTCATATGGTTGTGTCCAAAAGCCGCACAATGAAAGCAAAAGTCCTGATAATTTTCATAGTTAACCCTTTGAGTGTACCTTTCCGCCATCGGAAGATTGACAATAAACTCACTTGTAGGCTCCTTTGCCGACATTCACTTCTACAAGAACTCTAGCATAGTTCATTTTAGATCTTTCCTTAGTGAATTGATCCGTGTAAAGAGGTATTCCTACACGGGAAGCAATCTTACTGAGGCCCGTTGCACTCCAGATGGAAAGGGGAATGTCCGAAAGTGACCCAAATAGGAATGTCCATAAACAACTCATCCGTTATGAGAACTCCTTTATTGATAGCTTTGAGCATCATAGTCTTACCGTAGACCATATAAGGGCCACCATGAAGTACATTAGTGCGCTCTTCTTCCGTCATGAACTTGAACACTGTCCAACCTTTGCCATATGGTATGATACGGCATTTCACTCCCCATCCCTTCACAATGGTGTTCAACGCCTCTTCCCGGAAGGGACCCGAAGCAACCAATTAAGCAATAACCCCAAGTTTCTATGAATGGGACTTCATC
This sequence comes from Przewalskia tangutica, assembly GCA_029844215.1. Lineage (NCBI taxonomy): Eukaryota > Viridiplantae > Streptophyta > Magnoliopsida > Solanales > Solanaceae > Przewalskia > Przewalskia tangutica. Next base: position 37,818,492 of record CM056738.1, read on the forward strand.
CTCCACCTCAATGTCTACTTCCTTACCTTGCTGTTCAATAAATTGCAATTTCATTCCTTTTGCTTCAATCCTAGTACCCGCAAAGACTCCTGCATAAGTCTTCTTTGGAGGGGTGGGACCTTTGCCATGATTCGGGGGGTGATTCTTAGGAGTAGTGTCCGCGGGTGGGGTTTGATATGGTTTTGAAGGAGCATTTGTGTGTAAATCATAGGAGGCATTTCAGAGGTGAGGCAGAGGGGGAGGTAGAATGATTTGTGCTTGGACCCGTTGGGAGAAAGAATACGCGTGCCATTTGGTAGGGTAGGAAAGTGTCTCGGGTTTTGGTAGGTAGAGAAGGAAGGGAAGGAAGAAGAGGTGTGGTGTTGAGTAAATCAGGTAGTAGTGAGGGGTATTGGTTGAGAGAGGTGTTTGTTAAAGTTTATGCTCGTGCTCGAGGAAGAGCTAAAGACGAACGGTTTATTTAAGTTCTTGATGTTTGCTCCTTCAAGCACACCGCCTAAAGAGGAAGGCATCATTAGTTACACTTAGTGAATTCTGAGTTGGTGTCTAACTACACGAGAGGCGATGGATCCCGAACATTTAATACTGCACTGGCTCCGTGTTATTAATGGCGATGTAGTTCCTAGGCTCCTTGGGAATAGAATTCGTTTTGTTTCCCTCAACTGACTTTAATCCTTGTATTACGGGAATAATAGAAGACCCATGAGTGCCCACCTGACCCGCCTTGGTAGTCTGATCCTCATTAAGTCCCGTCCAGGAGAGAGACTCCTCGGTACCCAAAGACTTAAAGTGTGACGCCTCGGCTCCCACAATATTAATGCGAGGCACTTGTCCCACAACTGACTTAGCTCGTTGAATAACGGGGGTAATCAATGTTCCATGGGTGTCCTCTTGGCCCGCCTTGGTAATCTGATTGCCATAAAGATCCGTAATTGGAAGTGGCTCATTGGTACCCGCAGCATTTAATTGAGACGCCTTGGCTTTCGCATAATTAATGCGAGGCTCTTCGGGGATGGAGACTTCCTCGAGCCCAGCATCTGGCCTAGAAACTAACATCCTTGGTGTGTATTCTGATGTATGGACACCCTCTATACCCGCCTTAGCATTAAGACCCACGCCCTGACCCGTAATGGGAGGGGTCACATCGTTTCCCGGGGCAATAATGTTAGGAGCTTTGGCTCCGCGATCGCTTTCTTTGGGAATGTGAGCAACATCAATGCTATCTACCGACTTGGAATCATGCAAAACTTGGATAGCCTCGCACCCATTGACATCCACCCGACCACATAGACTCTCGACCCGCGCCCATACCCTGCTCGACCCAAGTAGGCCATCGCCTTTGTGCCTCATTCACGTTGTCTGACCCAGAAATTATCCTTTTTCCGGCATGCCTGAGCAAATTTCCAGGTAGTGTTGGGGTACTAGAGCTGCCAAGACTGCCTTGTTCTTTCGTGGTAATCCCGGAATCAACCAAATTGACCTGATAGGATCGACCACCATAGTAGCGAAGTTTTCCGCCTTCAAAAATCCTAATATCCAAGTTCTTCAGATCAATGCTTTTGCCCCATTCATGAATCTTTGGAGCATAGCATCATCTACTACATTCTCCGGAGGATACGTGAGTCCGGCTTAACATGTACCAACACGTATGGTCCGAAATTGCCGGAATGAGAACTTCTTCGTCAATAATAGGACTGCCTCCATTCTTTTTCTTTTTCCTTGTTCTAGCCTTCGTTGAACTACCTGAGCCTCCTGAATCATTGCTGGAACGTGTATAACGTTTAGATTTCTTCATATTGAGAACTGAAAACTTCAAACCATTAGGGTGTAATCGTTAAACATAGGGGGGGGGAAGAACAACCTAAGGAGCAACTAAGGCAAAACGTTGAGAGCGTTTTCCTTAGTGAGAGAAACTTCTCTCTAACTCCTATCTAAGTAACGGTTTTATGGAAGGTTAAAAGAATGGTTTTCTTCAGTAATGTAAGCAAAGAAATGATTTGAAATAAGGGAGGGCAAACTGTTTTTAAGGTACCAGTTGCTGAGGGTTTTTAAGAAAGAAGTCACTTGTTTTGTGTTCTAATTGTATTTCTAAAAATGTATTGTGACTTGTCTTGAAAGACGGATAGGACTTGATACTATAGTTGTTAGTATCTGGGAAGTTGTAATTGAAAAAGAGTCTTTCTAAAGGAGTTGAGGCGCGTAGTACGTTGGGTTAAATTCCCAGACTATATGACATTATCGACCCAGGAATGGGCCGGGCAGTATACCTTTACGGGCAGACTATATGACATTATCGTCCCAGAAATGGGCCGGGCAGTATACCTTTACGGGCAGACTATATGACATTATCGACCCAGGAATGGGCCGGGCAGTATACCTTTACGGGCAGACTATATGACATTATCGCGCGAATGGGCCGCAAGATACCTTTACGGGCAGACTATATGACATTATCGACCCAGGAATGGGCCGGGCAGTATACCTTTACGGGCAGACTATATGACATTATCGACCCAGGATTGGGCCGGGCAGTATACCTTTACGGGCAGACTATGTGACCTTGATCGCGTCCTAGATTGGGCCGGGTAGTATAGGTGCCCCTCCTTAATGGGCCGGATTATAGGTTATGAAAGTTAGGTAAGTTTTATGGTAATGAACTTAATGATTCTTTTTTCTAATAATGTACGTAAGAAAGTGGCTATAACTTTGATTGAGAATGGAAAAGATAATGATGAGAAATTAAGTTCATAAGTGGTAATGACACCACGATCCGTATGTATTTTTCTACTTGTCCCCGCCATTCATTTATGCGATTATGATCTATTTATTGCACGTTATTTCTGTTCCATATTCGCACTGTTGTATCGACCCTTCGGGCCGCGTTCATGCCCGCAGTTTCGTGTACCTGTTGGTGATCCTTGCTCTTAGGATCTCGGTTCGATTTTGAGAGAAAGCTCCACTTGCTCCGAGGCTTATCTCTCGTACGATATTTCCGAGGTAGTAGATTCATGTATATTCGGGGTATGGCGGGGCCCCGTCCCGCCACAGCTTGTTATGTTAAAAACTCTAGAGGTGCAGTAGTCACATATGGTGGGTCAGTTGTAAAGAAAGGAGGCAATCGCCTGGATTGTATATATTTATGTCCAGGAAGGTAGCCCTATCGGCTAACCTGTTGTTTTACATCTATTGTTTTATTGTTTTTTTTTGTTTCATGTATGTTCCGCTGATTTTCTCTGATGTTTACCTGTAGGTGCCTGTAGGGCACCGCCATGCCCGGGTCGGGTCGTGACAAAGAGCCCTCAAAGTCATTACTCAATATAACCATGGGTCTCACGCCCATAATATCAATCCTGCCCGTGGAATCCTTCCTCACTGCCGGCAGTCCATGATGTAATAACACCAATAAGGATACATGAACACCAAGTCCCACCTGTGTCCTCAAAGCCTCGTGGTCCCATGCCCCGGAATCCCACCTCGTAAAAGCATGACCATAGGGTAACACAAACAACCGGGACATATATGATAATCAAAATACAACACATTGTGCCTTACTAACAATGAGAGTAAACATGAGTATCCTTACAATATAAACTAGGAAGCTCATGATCAAGCAGACCATCCGCTCGCAGATCATTTAGCAATCCTATTCCTCGGGACTATTTCACCCGCATAGGTCGCGTGGACCCGCGTGAGGTATTCTCGATAGGTCGGACCCGCCCGCATGGGACTATTTCACCCGCATAAGCCCTTTCGGACCCGCATGAGGTATTCCTCGCATAGGACTATTTCACCCGCATAAGCCCTTACGGACTCGCATGAGGTATTCCTCGCATAGGCTGGACCCGCCCGCATGGGACTATTTCACCCGCATAAGCCCTACGGACTCGCATGAGGTATTCCTCGCATCGTGGGTAGCAAATCCACGGAATTATGCAAATGCCACAAACCCGGGGACTGACCCCGAAATGACTGATATAACAATAGCACACAACCGGCTATTTCCAGCACACATAGGCAAATCCTTAATTACAAGCCAAAGTACTAATCAAGGCATACATAGAATCATTCTCTTTTAACAAGTCAAAGTACTTATCAAGGCACACTTAGACAAATTCTCAATTTATCAAGCCAAAGTACTTATCAAGTTATACATAGAAAAATTCTCTTTTAACAAGTCAAAGTACTTATCAAGGCACATTTAGACAAATTCTCAATTTATCAAGCCAAAGTACTAATCAAGGCATACATAGAATCATTCTCTTTTAACAAGTCAAAGTACTTATCAAGGCACACTTAGACAAATTCTCAATTTATCAAGCCAAAGTACTAATCAAGGCATACATAGAATCATTCTCATTTAACAAGTCAAAGTACTTATCAAGGCACACTTAGACAAATTCTCAATTTATCAAGCCAAAGTACTAATCAAGGCATACATAGAATCATTCTCTTTTAACAAGTCAAAGTACTTATCAAGGCACACTTAGACAAATTCTCAATTTATCAAGCCAAAGTACTAATCAAGGCATACATAGAATAATTCTCTTTTAACAAGTCAAAGTACTTATCAAGGCACATTTAGACAAATTCTCAATTTATCAAGCCAAAGTACTTATCAAGTTATACATAGAAAAATTCTCTTTTAACAAGCCAAAGTACTACGTACGTACATTCCTTTATAAAAGACTCCTTTCTATGTAAAGCCCCAAGATACTAACACCTGTAGTATCAAGGCGTGTCTATTTTTCAAAGTAAGTTACTACACTTTTAGAAAACTCATTTCAAAGCTTGAAATCAAGTAACTCCAAATTTTCACAATCTAGGCAACTTATTCCGATTTAATCAAAATAGACAACTTTCTAAACCTTCCATAAAGCCGTTATAACCAACTTCCCATAAAGCCGTTATAACCCTTTATGGTTTTAGACGTATCCATTCCTTCAATAACCAAGAGACTTATACTATTAAAACCAAGTATTACATACTTACAAAACAAGTTCTTAACTTTCAAAATACTTCAAGTCTCTTAATAGTTAGAAAACAAGTTTTCTTCCACTTTTTAAACCTCAAGTAACTTCACCCTTAACGCAAGTTACTTCTCTTAAATCATGTCATTTCTCCTCTTTTAAATCAAATAAGTAAATCACTCCTTTGACTCCCCTAAAGTCATTATAATGACCTTTAGGTTTTAGAACTAAGGCACTAGCCAAAAGATTTGGAAACCACTTCCTTTTCAAGTCTCTATGTACTTTAAGAAAAATACCTTCACTTTTAAGAATCCAAACTTCCCTAAGGAAATGGATTATACTACTTACAATTTAAACATCAAAGTACACTCAAGGAAGTACATAGAACAAATTCTATTTTAGGCAATCCAAATACAAGCAAGGAATGGATCATTCAAGGAGTAGAACTTACTTTCTTTATTCTAAGGAATCATGCTAGAAGAGGAGATAGTTCACATACCTTTTCGGCTAAAATCCACAAGCTAAGCCGAATACGTCGTACGTAGAAGTGTCAACCTATAATGGTCACAACAAGGCTATCAACTTCTAGTCTCTATGTAGAAATAATACTAAGTATTTAGTCTCTAATTCTACGGAAAATCGGGCAGCACTTCCTTTGTTTCTACTCACTTTGCCACCTTTTTCAAGGCCGAATACAATAACCAACAAGCCACATTTAAGGCTCCAACAACACCCAAACAAAGGGGATTACACGCCTTACAATACATGTAATATTCCGCCCCACAATTCATACCAAATAGTATAATACTACACTAGCCCTTCTCGGCCAACATATAACCAATAACACTACGTCCTTTCCAATCCTTTTCCAATTTCAAGTTCTTAAGTCGACATGTTACTTAGTCATAAACAACTTCAACAACTAAAATTTCCTTCTTTATTCAACATGCGACGACTTAAACTAATAATCAACTTGAATTCCAATCTTAAAGCTAAACATGCTAGTTTTTCGGATTAGGGTTCCAATAGCCAATACACTAATCCAACTACATAATATATAACTAATGCTTGCTAATATCCATAGCTACAATGATAAGTAAACTTAATTACTAAAACGACAAGATTATACCTTTCCAAGCCCTTAAAATTTCCAAGATCCAAAGTCGCGCCTTAGAAATTCTTAGCTCCTTTCCATAAGTTCCAATCCGCTCCAAGCATTCCTTAGAGGCCTATGAAGAACCCATCTTCAAGTTCCAACTTCAAAGTTGAAGAACTCCAATAGTTTCCGCCTTGCGACTAACGTGAAAACTCCGTTTTTCCGAAATCTTTCTATTGAGATAACCTTACAACACCCTTGGGAACATTGGGTTAAAGTCTTGTGGCTAATGGATCAAAATTACAAAAATTTTTTGTGTGTGAGATGGTGAACCCGAGAGGTCTCCTTGGCTAAGCTCAATGTTCTCTAATTTTTCTAAGTGTAAAATGAGCTTGTCTTGCACTAGCTATGTATATAAAACACAATGGATGGCTAAGATTTCAACACTTGAGTGGATAGGATAGGTTTCACTTGGATCAAGCCTAGGTGGACAAGTTGACTTGTCAACAATGTCATGCTAGTAAGACTAATCTTCCAAGGTGGTCAATGACCATCATACCCTTGCATAAATTTCGACCAAGCCATGTGAGGGTGCCACGTGTCGCCCTCTCATTCGTCCATAAAATTCCGTAACCCTCGTGGGCCCCACAAAACGTAAAATTCCTCGGGTGGGCCCCACGTGACCAAATCCGTAAAAATAAATTTCCATAATATTAATAAGTTCCATACTCTTCAAATAATGCATTTTGAGAATCCAATTCTCAATAACGAACATTTTTCCTTTCCGACGTTCGGAACATTTTCCGTCGGAAAAACCATTCTTCCTTTCGTACTAATTTCCAAGTCTTGTTTCCTTACGTACATTCTCTTATACATGTCCTGGACTTACGGGGTGTAACAACAAGGTCGGTGGTCCTCCACTCACGCCTTATGCACTTAAGGACCTCGGGGAATTCAGAATTGCTCACGGACTTGATGACACTCCTTCTAAGAGGTCCTTCTACACTTGGATGAATGGCTCAATTTGGTCCAAGCTAGATAGAGTGTTAATGAATCAGCATTGGAGTGACTTGAACCTAGAATGCTCAGCCAACTTTTTGCCTATGGAACCAGTCTCGGACCATTGCCCCGTGATTGCTTCGGTAATCACATCTTGTGGTATTGGAAAACGACCTTTCAAGTTTATGAACATGTGGCACTCACACCCCGCCTTTGAGAACATCCTAACTTCATGCTGGAGACAGCGTGTCTTTGGAACTGCCCAATTCACATTGGTCACAAAATTGAAGTCGTTAAAGAAGCAATTGCGGGATTTAAACTCTAGTGAATTCGGGAGTATTGAACAAAGAGCAAATGCGGCTAACATGGAATTTAAGGAGGCTATAAATGAGCATATGGTGAATCCCTTTGATTTCCTTAAGAGCTAAAGTCAATCACCTCCTTCAATCCGAGAGACACTTCTTAAGACAAAAGGCGAGGCAAAAACATTTGATTGGAAGTGATAGGTGCTCCAAATACTTCCATAGTTTGATCAAGAGAAGCAATCTTAAGAACTCGATTACTTATCTTGTAAAAGACAACGGTAATACCACAACATCTCCCGGTGAAGTAATAGGCATGCTGGTTGAGTTCTATAAAGGACTTCTTGGCTCATCTCGACCCGTAACAAGCATCGACCTTGCGGTACTTGATTGTGGTCCGAAGCTAGGGGAGGAGGATGGCTCATTCCTTTTACATCCTGTCTCCCCAAAGGAGGTTTGGGATGCTCTATCCGATATTGTCAATGACAAAGCACCTGGCCCGGATGGTTTTTCAGCCGCCTTCTTCAAGAAAAGATGGAAGGATGTGGGACATGATGTAGTAAAGAGTATACAAGAATTCTTCTCTTCCGGTGTGCTTTTGAAGCAAGTGAACCATCACCCTTCTACCCAAAACTGATCGGGACGCCAAGGTGAGTGAATTTAGACCTATTGGATTGACAAATATGGTATACAAGATCATTACTAAGATCCTAGCTAACCGGATGGCAAGGTTTCTTCCTACATTAGTTGATAAATGCCAAGGTGCTTTTGTGAAAGAAAGAAACATGGTTGAAAATGTCTTCATTGCCCAAGAACTCGTGAGAGGATATAATAGAACTAGAGTATCGCCAAGGTGTATGCTTATGGTGGATCTTCGGAATGCTTTTGACACAGTCTCCTGGAATTTCCTCGAATCGGTACTAAAAGGTCTCAAGTTCCCGGACAGATTTGTAAGATGGATTATGGAATGTGTAAGCTCAACTTCTTTCTCGTTTTCAATCAATGGAGAGTTGCATGGCTACTTTACGGGTAAACGCGGCTTGAGGCAAGGTGATCCTATGTCTCCTATGCATTGAATACCTTTCCAGATTGCTCAAGCTTAAAACTTCGGATAGAACCTTTTCTTTTCATCCAAAGTGCAAGAGACTAGGCATCTCTCACCTTGCCTTTGCGGATGATCTCATGCTTTTTGCCAAAGGAGATTTATCTTCGGTTGGTGTCCTTATGGATTGTCTTGAAGATTTGGAGGCGGCTTCTGGCCTCACACTTAACCCGTCAAAATCTTCCATCTACATTGCGGGAGTGCAAGATTCTATCCGCGACTTGATCTTGGCAAGAGTTGCCTCTTTGGAGTCTTTCCGCACGGTACTTAGGGTCTCTTTGTCTCCAATTTCTGTCTCAGGATCAGTTTGCCCTTTCACTAGTGCAATCTCGGGTTACATTCAGAAATGGGGACACCACTCACTCTCATACGCGGTAAATTGGAACTTATCGGACGGTTGTTCGTGGTCGAGCTTTTGGTTTCGAGCTCTACCCATTAGCTCTTCAGTGCTCAACAAGGTTCGCTCTGCTTGCATCCAGTTCTTATGGGGTGGCAAGCCACCAAGAGTCGCTTGGGATGAAATTTGTGTGCCTCAATCTGAAGGAGGCTTAGGCCTCATGGACATCAAAATATGGAATCACGCCTTACTCTCTCGGACCATCTGGCAAGCTCACACCAAGGCGGATACATTATGGGTTCAAAGAATTAATAGCTACTACTTGAGAAATTAATCCATTTGGGATTATGAGGTACGCACTAGAGATTCCCCTTTATTCAAGAAGCTTTGTTGCATCCGTGACACTTTCATAAGCATCTTTGGGAATCAAGGAAACACTATTGCCGGCTTGGAGAAGTGTTGCATCAATGGGAGATTTGATTCGGGTCTTGTGTACGATGTCTTGCGCACCCCGCGAGAACATAAGCTTTGGATGTCTCAAATTTGGAAAGGTTACATTCCTCCTAAATTCTCATTCACGGTTTGGCTCACTTGTAGGAAACGTCTTGCTACTAAGGATACTCTCTCCTTCCTAAACTTGGAAGACAAGGCTTGCGGATTCTGCAAGCGTGCCAATGAGACAAGGGCTCATCTCTTCTTTTCTTGCACCTTCACTCACAAGATTTGGAAGCACACAAAAGAATGGTTGGGAATTAGAAGAGAAATGACAACAATTGAAAGCGCACTCAAGTGGATCAAGAAAGAACACCGCGGGACTAGCATTCGATCCAAAGCCATCCTACTTGCCTTTTGCATAGTGGTATATGAGATTTGGAGAACAAGAAATGAATTGCTATTTGCGGGCACTAGCTCAACAGCGGAGGAGGTTGTGGCAAAAGTTAAAACAACAACCTATAGAGTTCTTTATGATTTAATCCCTTCTTGTAACGTCACCTCTGAGTGATCGCCCCTTCCCTTCTTCTTTTTTTGCTTTATGTTACGTTGAGGATTGAGAACCCTCAATGATTGATTGTAAGTTACCAGTTTCTTTCTTAGTAATAAATATTACCATTTACCCGGAAAAAAAAAGGGGGGATTTATTCATATCACTTCAAATTCCTTAATTAGACTTTCCAACACTCAAAGGAAGTAAAGAATTTGTGACTTTTCAAATATTTTTTTTAAATATTTTTATATAAAACTATATTTATAACGTATTAAAACTTATTTACACATTCATCTAAATTTTTTAATATATATAAAAGAATAACAAACTACTAATTGCGTAATTATGTTACGGTAAATAAACATATCATTATAATTAGACATGATTTTCAAACATGCACTTAGAATTGTTAACGAGCTGACACGGCTTTATCTGACTCCCATGCAGATTTTGTTAACGTACAACAGAACTTATACTAGTCTCTCCGTCTCAATTTATAAGATATATTTTGACTCGACATAGAATTTAAGAAATAAAAGAATACTTTTGAATCTTATGGTCTAAACAAGTCAAAAATATTTGTGTGGTTATAGATCATCTGGTCAAACGTAAAAGATAAAGACATGTCAATTAAATTATTGCAAAATAAGAAAATGTATCATTCTTTTTGGGAAGTAGTAAAAAGAAAAGTGTATCACATAACTTGACACAAATGGAATACTACTGTTACACCCCGTAAGTCCAAGACATGTATAAGAGAATGTACGAAAGGAAACAAGACTTGGAAAAGGATACGAAAGGAAGAATTGTTTTTACGACGGAAAATGTTCCGAACGTCGGAAAGGAAAAATGTTCGTTGTTGGGAATTGGATTCTCAAAATGTATTATTTGAAGAATATGGAACTTATTAAAATTATGGAAATTTATTTTTACGGATTTGGTCACGTGGGGCCCACCCGAGGAATTTTACATTTTTGTGGGGCCCACGAGGGTTACGGAATTTTTATGGACGAATGAGAGGGCGACACGTGGCACTCCCACATGTGGTGTTGGACGAAAATTGCAAGGGTGTTATGGTCATTTGACCTATGTAGAAGATTAGTCTTGCTAGAGCTTGACAAAGTTGACCAAGTCAAGAGCCATTTGGCTTGATCTCTTCCCTCCAATTTTAACAAGTGTTTTTATCCAAGCCCTCCATTGTGTTATAAGTATACTACTAGTAGCAAGACTTGAGCATTCTATACTTAGAAAAATTTTCAAGAAACTTTGAGCTTAGCCAATAGTGCTCTCGGCTTAGTGCACCTCCCACACAAAAAATTTTGTGATTTTGATCCATTAGCCACAAGACTTTAACCCAATGTTCCTAAGGGTGTTGCAAGGTTATCTCAATAGAAAGATTTCGGAAAAACGGAGTTTTCACGTTAGTCGCAAGGCGGAAACTATTGGAGTTCTTCAACTTTGAAGTTGGAACTTGAAGATGGGTTCTTCATAGGCCTCTGGGAGTGCTTGGAGCGGTTTGGAACCTAAGGAAAGGAGCTAAGAATTGCTAAGGCGCGACTTTGGAATCTTGGAAATTTTAAGGGCTTTGAAAGGTATAAATTTTGTCGTTTTAGTAGTTAAGACTTACTACTTGTTGTAGCTATGGATTTTAGCAAGCATGTGTTATATAGTATGAAGTTTGATATGTTTATTGGCTATTGGAACCCTAATCCGAAATCTAGCATGTTTAACTTTAAGATTTCAATTCTAGTCGATTATTAGTTTAAGCGTCGCATGTTGTATAAAGAAGGAAAATGTAGTTGTTGAAGTTGTTTAGACTATATAACATGTTGACCTAAGAACTTGAAATTGGAAAAGGGTTGGAAAAGACTTAGTGTTGCTATGTAAGTTGGCCGAGAATTGGCTAGTGTGCATTAGACTACTTCATTATGAATTGTGGGCGGAAATTTTACACGTATTGTAAGGCGTGTAATCCCCTTTGTTTGGTTGTTGTTTGGAGCCTTAAATGTGGCTTGTTGGTTATTGTATTCGGCCTTGAAAAAGGTGGCAAAGTGAGTAGAAACAAAGGAAGTGCTGCCCGATTTTCCGTAGAATTAGAGACCAAATACTTAGTATTATTCTACGTTAGAGACTAGAAGATTGATAGTATTGTTGTGACCATTATAGGTTGACACTTCACGCACGGCGTATTCGGCAGCTTGTGGATATTAGCCGAAAAGGTATGTGAACTATCTCCTCTTCTAGCATGATTCCTTAGAATAAAGAAAGTAAGTTCTACTCCTTGAATGATCCATTCCTTGCTTGTATTTGGATTGCCTAAAATAGAATTTGTTCTATGTACTTCCTTGATTGTACTTTGATGTTTAAATTGTAAGTAGTATAATCCCTTTCCTTAGGGAAGTTTGGATTCTTAAAAGTGAAGGTATTTTTCTTAAAAGTACATAGAGACTTGAAAAGGAAGTGGTTTCCAAATCTTTTGGCTAGTGTCTTAGTTCTAAAACCTAAAGGTCATTATAATGACTTTAGGGGAGTCAAAGGAGTGATTTACTTATTTGATTTAAAAGAGGAGAAATGACATGATTTAAGAGAAGTAACTTGTGCTAAGGGTGATGTTACTTGAGGTTTAAAAAGTAGAAGAAAACTTGTTTTCTAACTATTAAGAGACTTGAAGTATTTTGAAAGTTAAGAACTTGAATTGTAAGTATGTGATACTTGGTTTTAATAGTATAAGTCTCTTGGTTATTGAAGGAATGGATATGTCTAAAACCATAAAGGGTTATAACGGCTTTATGGGAAGTTGGTTATAACGGCTTTATGGAAGGTTAAGAAAGTTGTCTATTTTGATTAATGGGCATAAGTTGCCAAGATTGTGAAAATTTGAAGTTACTTGATTTCAAGCTTTGAAATGAGCTTTCTAAAAGTGTAGTAACTTACTTTGAAAAATAGACACGCCTTGATACTACGGGTGTTAGTATCTTGGGGCTTTACATAGAAAGGAGTGTTACACCCCGTATTTACAGGACATGTTTTAAGAACGTACGTAAGAACTCATAAGTGTCAAGATTAGAGACTTGTAGGAATTTATAGGAATTATGAAATTGTCGGAAAACGTTTTGTTGTGACGAACGGGAGGGCGACACGTGTCACCCCCCCTTATGATGCCTTGGACGATTTAGGCATGGCCAATATGGTCATTGACCATAGTCTTGGATGACAAAGTCTTGCAAGTAGTGAAGCTTGACAATCTTGACCAAAGTCAAAGGTCCCACAAGCCTTGATATTTAAGTAAAGCTCATCCAAACCACCCATTTGTTTGCATCTTGACCCTCCAATGTGTTTTATAATACTACTAGTAGTGAGACTTAGTCCAACACTTAGAAAAAAATTGAAGAGAATTGGATGAACTCCACATTGAGCTCTCGGGTTTGAGAGGGACCAAGGAGAGAAAAAAATTCGTTTGTTGTCTATTAAGCTCCACACTTTAAACCAAGGTTCATGAGTGTTATGTAAGTGTATCTCAATAGAAAAAATCCCGGAAAAAGAGAGTTTTCGTATTAGTCGCAAAGTGAAAACCTAGTGGCTTTCTAGGTTTTGGATTGGAGGTTTGAAGGAAAGTTGTTGGTATTGTTCTAAGGGTCTCAAGTAGCGGATTGAAGTGTCTTGAAGAGGCTCTAAGTTTCTAAGGAGCGACTTCGGATTTGGAAGTTAGATTGAGATTCGTTGAGGTATAATTTTGTTCTCTTTAAGTGTTACAAGATTATGTATTGTTGTTAGCCTTACATTTTACTAGCATGAAGCATATGTGTTGAAGTTTATAAGGATTATAGATCGATTGTAGTCTTTGAAATTCGAAATGAAATGTAGGCCATGTTAAGTTGGATTACAATTTGATCGTTGTTAGAATCGTCACATGTTATTGACTTGAAGCTTATGGTAGTACTAACCAAATGCGACTTGATATCTTATTATGCTACCATTTTGGTTTGAAATGGAAATTGGATAAGAATTAGTTTGGTTGAACTCAAGGTGGCCGATTTTGGACTTGTAGTTTGTAGTAGTTGGTTAGTCATTTGTATTGGACTATCTTCTATTTAATTGTGAGCCAATTGGGGCTGTTTAGTTAGTCATTTGTATTGGACTATCTTCAATATAATTGTGAGCCAATTGGGGTCATTTAGTTAGTCATTTGTATTGGACTATCTTCTACTTAATTGTGAGCCAATTGGGGCTGTTTGGTTATTGTATTCGACCTTGAAAAAGGTGGCAAAGTTAGTAGAAACAAAGGAGGTGCTGTCCGATTTTCCGTAGGATGAGTGACTTAGCACTTAGAATGATTCTGCGTTGGAAGTAAAAGGTTAATGGACATATTGTGACCATTATAGGTTGAAGTACTAAGTATAGCGTATCCTACTTGGAGAATGGAATAGCTATCAAGGTTGGAGTACTTTGGAGCATTTTGCTATTTGTCGACAATCGTCGCGAGGTATGTGAACCTCTTCCTTCCTTTGGCATGATTCTATGTATGGAATATACTTGTGGTATCCTTTCATGTTTCCTTCTACTCTTAGAAGTTAAGAGGTAGTTATGTGAATTACCCTATGTAGAACTTTTCCTATCTTTTGAGCATGACTAGTTGCACGTATGTAGTACGGTAGACATACAAGACTATGACATTCTTTACTTGTTTTATGTAATGCCAAGTCGGGTGAGTTAGGAGATTAACTCACTTCTTTGAAAATAGTAAGGATGTCTTAAGTTGATTTTAAAGTTAAGGGACTTGAAGAGTTTAAAAGTATGTGATACTTGTCCCGTTTTAAACGTATAAGTCCCTTGGATAGGAAATTGTTTATGGCTAAGGTATAAAGTGAATATAACGACTTTATGGGAAGTTAGTTATATTTGCCTTATGGAAAGATAAATGACTTGACTATGTAAAAAGGCAACTTGATTTTACGGCATCAATTGCCTAAGGTTTTATATAAAAAGGAGTCGAGTTGATTTGGCTAATTTACGGCACAAATGAGTATAAGTATCGAATAAGCCACTGCGGCGTTAATAAAGGAAAATGTAATGACAATCCATTATGTTAAAACAAGTAGAAATCCTCCATCTGCATAGAAGCTAAGATAAGACAAAATTGTATTACATTTTCTAGATCATGGCTACTTGAATAAGATCGTTATAAATAAGTATAACTTATTCACGACGCACCAAAGATTTGTTACAAATTTTAAAAGAGTTTACGTATGGAGCTTTTAAGACTTTGAAACTTGTTTTCTAAAAAGTTAAGAGACTTGATGTATTTTGAAAGTTAAGAGATTTGATTTGAAAGTATAAATCTCTTAGTTATAAAAGGAATGAGTTTGTCTAAAACCATAAAGGGTTATAACGGCTTTATGGGAAGTGGGTTATAACGGCTTTATGGAAGGATAAGAGAATGGTTTCTCTAATAACGTAATCAAAGGAATAACTTGTATTAAGGAACGGCAAATTGGTTTAAAGGTACCAATTGCTTAAGGCTTTTAATAAAAGAAGTCACTTGTTTTAGAAGCCGGTGTTTGTATTTCTAAAAAAGGTATTGTGACTTGTCTTGAAAGGTGAATAGGACTTGATACTACGTGTTAGTATCTTGGAGCTTTACATAGAAAGGGTCTTTTATAAAAGAATATGCGTATGTAGTACTTTGACTTGTTAAAAGAGAATTATTCTATGTATGCCTTGATTAGTACTTTGGCTTGATAAAATGAGAATTATCCTATGTGTGCCTTGATAAGTACTTTGGCTTGTTAATTGAGAACTTGCCTATATGTGGTAATAGCCTTTGAGTGCAAGTATTATGTTTTATTAAGTTGTCGCGACTCTCGGTTGAAGGTCGGATGTCTTGTTGAAGTTCTTGACGCATCTGGCGGTGATGTGGGTTCCACGGGTATGCTTCCGTTATTTGTAGCACTTAGGTTAAATTCCGGATTTTATAAAAGACATGGTAGTGCTTATGTCTTGTTTGATGGTCATCGAGATAGGGTAAGAGTATAAACGGCGGGCAAGCCCCAAGACGTTATACCACCTTCTCCGGGTAAGAGTATAAGTGAGGGTAAACCCCAAGACGTTGTACCACCCGCTTTATGTGTTGTTTGACGACCTCGAGATAGGGTAAGAGTATAAATGGCGGGCAAGCCCCAAGACGTTATACCACCTTCTCCGGGGTAAGAGTATAAGTGAGGGTAGACCCCAAGATGCTATACCACCGCTTTACCACCTTCTCGGGGTAAGAGTATAAGTGAGGGGTAGACCCCAAGACGCTATACCACCGTGGGACTTGGTGTTCATGTATGCCTATTGGTGTATTATTATACCTGGATCGGCGGTGATGTGGGATTCCACGCGGATATATATATATGTATTGTGTATGTACGCGACAATGAGGTGGGATGCCACGCGCGTCACATGGTTATATTTTACACTAATAGTCATAAAGTGATGGGGGATTCCACGGGCATGCTTTGATATTAGTGTGACTTGATCGCGTCCCAGATTGGGCCGGGCAGTATATGTGTCCCTCCGTAGTGGGCCGGACTATGTTATGAAAGATAAGTAAGTTATATGGTAATGAACTTAATGATTCTTTTTCTAAATAATGTACGTAAGAATGTGACTATAACTTTTATTGGGAATGGAAAGGATAGTAAGGTACGATTAAGTTCATAAGTGGTAATGACACGGCAGGATCTGGTAAGTATTTTTATACTTGTCCTTGTCATTCTTTTGTACAGTTATGATTTGTTTACTGTACGTTATATTATGTTCCATATTCGCATTGCACTGACTTCTTCGGGCCGCTCATGCCCGCAGTTTAGGTACAACAGGATCCGCGAGCTTAGGATCCCGGTTCAGCAAGTTGAGATGGCTCCAGTGTTTCGGAGTTGTCACATTTATGTGTATTCAGGGGTACGGCGGGGCCTTGTCCCGCCACAGTTGTTATGTCAAAACTCTTAGAGGTCTGTATTCACATTTTGTGGGTCAGTTTGTAAAAGAAATGAGGCAACTGCTTCGGTTGTATTTATATATGTTCAGGAAGGTAGCCCTATCGGCTAACCTGTTGTTTTACTTACGATTTTTTATTTTTAAGTTTCATGTATGTTCCGCTGATTTTCTCTGATGATTACCTGAAAGGGTGCCTAGGTAGGGCGCCAGTCGCGGTCCCGGGGTCGGGTCGTGACAAGGAGTCTTTTATAAAAGAATGTACGTACGTAGTACTTTGGCTTGATAAATTGAAAATTTGTCTAAGTGTGCCTTGATAAGTACTTTGACTTGTTAAAAGAGAATTATTCTATGTATGCCTTGATTAGTACTTTGGCTTGATAAATTGAGAATTTGTCTAAGTGTGCCTTGATAAGTACTTTGACTTGTTAAAAGAGAATTATTCTATGTATGCCTTGATTAGTACTTTGGCTTGATAAATTGAGAATTTGTCTAAGTGTGCCTTGATAAGTACTTTGACTTGTTAAAAGAGAATTATTCTATGTATGCATTGATTAGTACTTTGGCTTGATAAATTGAGAATTTGTCTAAGTGTGCCTTGATAAGTACTTTGACTTGTTAAAAGAGAATTATTCTATGTATGCCTTGATTAGTACTTTGGCTTGATAAATTGAGAATTTGTCTAAGTGTGCCTTGATAAGTACTTTGACTTGTTAAAAGAGAATTATTCTATGTATGCCTTGATTAGTACTTTGGCTTGATAAATTGAGAATTTGTCTAAGTGTGCCTTGATAAGTACTTTGACTTGTTAAAAGAGAATTATTCTATGTATGCTTTGATTAGTACTTTGGCTTGATAAATTGAGAATTTGTCTAAGTGTGCCTTGATAAGTACTTTGACTTGTTAAAGGAGAATTATTCTATGTATGCCTTGATTAGTACTTTGGCTTGATAAATTGAGAATTTGTCTAAGTGTGCCTTGATAAGTACTTTGACTTGTTAAAAGAGAATTATTCTATGTATGCCTTGATTAGTACTTTGGCTTGATAAAATGAGAATTATCCTATGTGTGCCTTGATAAGTACTTTGGCTTGGTTAATTGAGAACTTGCCTATATGTGCTGGTAATAGCCTTTGAGTGCAAGTATTATGTTTTTTTAAGTTGTCGCGACTCTCGGTTGAAGGGTCGGCTGTCTTGTTGTAAGTTACTAGGACGTACCGACAGTGATGTGGGATTCCACGGGTATGCTTCCGTTACTTGTAGTACTTGGGTTAAATTCCCGGATTTTTATAGAAGACATGGTAGTGCTTATGTCTTGTTTGATGGTCGGTCGAGATAGGGTAAGAGTATAAATGGCAAGCCCCAAGACGTTATACCACCTCCTCCGTGGTAAGAGTATTAGTGAGGTAAACCCCAAGACTGCACCACCCGCTTTATGTGTTGTTTGGCGGTTGAGATAGGTTAAGAGTATAAATGAGGCAAGCCCCAAGACGTTATACCACCTCCTCCAGGTAAGAGTATAAGTGAGGTAAACCCCAAGATGCTATACCACCGCTTACCACCTTCTCCGGTAAGAGTATAAGTGGAGGTAAACCCCAAGATGCTATACCACCGGTGGGACTTGATGTTATGTTATATCATGGATCGCCGGTGAAGGATTCCACGCATGATTGATATTATGGGCGTGAGACCCATAGTTATATCTCGAGTAGTGACCTTGAGGGCTTGCCCCCGACTTGATATGATCGCTATGTGTTATGTATCGTAGTTGGATATCATACATGTCTCCCGTGTTATTTAGATCGCTATGATTTTATTACGCATTTCATCGCTCACATACTTGGTACATTCTTCGCATCGACTCTCCTTCGGCCGCGTTCATGCCGCAGTTTAGGTACGCAGATTCGGTGATCGGCAGTGTAGGATCCGCCGGGGTTTTGGATAAGCTCCTTCTATTCCGAGTTTATCTTTGGTATATGTCCTTCAAGATGCACTTTGTATAGTTTTGGGTACGGGGCCTTGTCCCGTCATAGTTCGATTTAACTCGCAGAGGTCCGTATTCATGTGGATTGGACTCGTATGCGGTGTAGTGTCTTTTGTTTATGTATGTATGGCGCCTTGTCGTCTTTGCCACTTGCACGCACGTTTGTTTTAAAAAAAAATGGGGTGTTATTTCATTCCCGACTTACTTGTATTGTTAAGGTAGAAGGGTGCCCAGTAGGGCACGATCCACGCCCGGGTTCGGCCGTGACAGAGTGGTATCGAGCGATCGATCCTCGGAATGTCTACGGCCGTGTCTAGTAGAGTCTTGATTATCGGTGTGTTGCGCGCGCCACACCCATAAACAGGAGGCTACGGGACATTTAGGAGTTGGTTTCTATTCTTCTCACTCTAAGATCGTGCCATGTAGAAATGTGTTAGTAAGATAATTCCTCTCGACGTATTGTTGTGTTCTGATTATGCCTCGAGGAGAAGGCAACCCGAGAAGAGGCAAAGGAGTAGCAAGAGCTACTAGTCGGACTCGAGAGTTGATAGGGCTTATGCCCGAGGTATACCGGATGTTGTTCCGCGATGACGAGTCCTTCTGCGCGAGTTTGAGGCCCAACACGAGCCTCCGGTTTCTCGGTTAGGAGAAGACTATAGGGTCGAGGAAAGCCGTTGTGTTATTGACCAAGATAAGCGGTGCTAGCGGTTGTAAGTGATAGTACCCCAGAGGTAGGGATACTTTGATTAGTAAGTGAGAAGTAAGAATGTTGACAAGAATGATAGGTGAACTGAGACTATAGTTGTATAAAGTTCACAAGTTGTAAATACCCCGTATAAGTGTAAGACCGATAGGGAAGATTGTGCAGTAGAAATACTTTGGCTTATGAGACGAACCTCCAGTGAATAGGGGGTAGGGTAAGAAGTACCTTGAGATAAGAGAGAGATTTATTCCAGACTAAGAACGAGAAATTAAGTGTGACGGTGAGTCGGGTTATGGACTCATTTCGGGTCAGCCGATAGTTTGTAATGGGGTGATGTCAGTGAGAAATGGTCCCGTTATGTGGTAGGGTCCTGGGGATGTCAGGCCCAAGTTTAGTTAATCGTTGTACGAGTTTGTGGACGCGCTCCATCGGAACTAGGTCGTAAGGACCGAGAAAAGCCTTATCGGGAATGTAAGTAACAATATGGCCAAGTTGGTTAGTAACTCCAAGGATTGGGGAACAGAAACAAAATTTGAGATTTTGTACGTGTACTGGATGAGTTTGAAAATACGAGAAAGTATGACAAGTAAGGAAAGAAAGGAACCTCTAAGGATCCCGTGTTTGGGAAGACTGTAACCTTTGAGTTTTGTGAGAAGGGACCACGGACGGAAGGTCCATTATTATGTTTACGTATGTTATGTGGTGGTCATGTGTGGTATCATTGGTCTTGTGCAGTTTTGATTGATAGGCATAGTATAGAGTTTATGCCGGAGTTTGTATAGCTTGATAACCGACTAAGAACATTCGGGGACGAATGTTTCTAAGGGGGGAAGAATGTTACACCCCGTAAGTCCAAGACATGTATAAGAGAATGTACGAAAGGAAACAAGACTTGGAAAAGGATACGAAAGGAAGAATTGTTTTTACGACGGAAAATGTTCCGAACGTCGGAAAGGAAAAATGTTCGTTGTTGGGAATTGGATTCTCAAAATGTATTATTTGAAGAATATGGAACTTATTAAAATTATGGAAATTTATTTTTACGGATTTGGTCACGTGGGGCCCACCCGAGGAATTTTACATTTTTGTGGGGCCCACGAGGGTTACGGAATTTTTATGGACGAATGAGAGGGCGACACGTGGCACTCCCACATGTGGTGTTGGACGAAAATTGCAAGGGTGTTATGGTCATTTGACCTATGTAGAAGATTAGTCTTGCTAGAGCTTGACAAAGTTGACCAAGTCAAGAGCCATTTGGCTTGATCTCTTCCCTCTAATTTTAACAAGTGTTTTTATCCAAGCCCTCCATTGTATTATAAGTATACTACTAGTAGCAAGACTTGAGCATTCTATACTTAGAAAAATTTTCAAGAAACTTTGAGCTTAGCCAATAGTGCTCTCGGCTTAGTGCACCTCCCACACAAAAAATTTTGTGATTTTGATCCATTAGCCACAAGATTTTAACCCAATGTTCCTAAGGGTGTTGCAAGGTTATCTCAATAGAAAGATTTCGGAAAAACGGAGTTTTCACGTTAGTCATGCGGAAACTATTGGAGTTCTTCAACTTTGAAGTTGGAACTTGAAGATGGGTTCTTCATAGGCCTCTAAGGAGTGCTTGGAGCGGTTTGGAACCTAAGGAAAGGAGCTAAGAATTGCTAAGGCGCGACTTTGGAATCTTGGAAATTTTAAGGGCTTTGAAAGGTATAAATTTTGTCGTTTTAGTAGTTAAGACTTACTACTTGTTGTAGCTATGGATTTTAGCAAGCATGTGTTATATAGTATGAAGTTTGATATGTTTATTGGCTATTGAACCCTAATCCAAATCTAGCATGTTTAACTTTAAGATTTCAATTCTAGTCGATTATTAGTTTAAGCGTCGCATGTTGTATAAAGAAGGAAAGTGTAGTTGTTGAAGTTGTTTAGACTATATAACATGTTGACCTAAGAACTTGAAATTGGAAAAGGGTTGGAAAAGACTTAGTGTTGCTATGTAAGTTGGCCGAGAATTGGCTAGTGTGCATTAGACTACTTCGTATGAATTGTGGGGCGGAAATTTTACACGTATTGTAAGGCGTGTAATCCCCTTTGTTTGGTTGTTGTTTGGAGCCTTAAATGTGGCTTGTTGGTTATTGTATTCGGCCTTGAAAAAGGTGGCAAAGTGAGTAGAAACAAAGGAAGTGCTGCCCGATTTTCCGTAGAATTAGAGACCAAATACTTAGTATTATTCTACGTTAGAGACTAGAAGATTGATAGTATTGTTGTGACCATTATAGGTTGACACTTCTACGTACGGCGTATTCGGCTTAACTTGTGGATATTAGCCGAAAAGGTATGTGAACTATCTCCTCTTCTAGCATGATTCCTTAGAATAAAGAAAGTAAGTTCTACTCCTTGAATGATCCATTCCTTGCTTGTATTTGGATTGCCTAAAATAGAATTTGTTCTATGTACTTCTCGAGTGTACTTTGATGTTTAAATTGTAAGTAGTATAATCCCTTTCCTTAGGGAAGTTTGGATTCTTAAAAGTGAAGGTATTTTTCTTAAAAGTACATAGAGACTTGAAAAGGAAGTGGTTTCCAAATCTTTTGGCTAGTGCCTTAGTTCTAAAACCTAAAGGTCATTATAATGAATTTAGGGGAGTCAAAGGAGTGATTTACTTATTTGATTTAAAAGAGGAGAAATGACATGATTTAAGAGAAGTAACTTGTGCTAAGGGTGAAGTTACTTGAGGTTTAAAAAGTAGAAGAAAACTTGTTTTCTAACTATTAAGAGACTTGAAGTATTTTGAAAGTTAAGAACTTGAATTGTAAGTATGTGATACTTGGTTTTAATAGTATAAGTCTCTTGGTTATTGAAGGAATGGATATGTCTAAAACCATAAAGGGTTATAACGGCTTTATGGGAAGTTGGTTATAACGGCTTTATGGAAGGTTAAGAAAGTTGTCTATTTTGATTAATGGGCATAAGTTGCCAAGATTGTGAAAATTTGAAGTTACTTGATTTCAAGCTTTGAAATGAGCTTTCTAAAAGTGTAGTAACTTACTTTGAAAAATAGACACGCCTTGATACTACGGGTGTTAGTATCTTGGGGCTTTACATAGAAAGGAGTCTTTTATAAAAGAATGTACGTACGTAGTACTTTGGCTTGATAAATTGAGAATTTGTCTAAGTGTGCCTTGATAAGTACTTTGACTTGTTAAAAGAGAATTATTCTATGTATGCCTTGATTAGTACTTTGGCTTGATAAATTGAGAATTTGTCTAAGTGTGCCTTGATAAGTACTTTGACTTGTTAAAAGAGAATTATTCTATGTATGCCTTGATTAGTACTTTGGCTTGATAAATTGAGAATTTGTCTAAGTGTGCCTTGATAAGTACTTTGACTTGTTAAAAGAGAATTATTCTATGTATGCATTGATTAGTACTTTGGCTTGATAAATTGAGAATTTGTCTAAGTGTGCCTTGATAAGTACTTTGACTTGTTAAAAGAGAATTATTCTATGTATGCCTTGATTAGTACTTTGGCTTGATAAATTGAGAATTTGTCTAAGTGTGCCTTGATAAGTACTTTGACTTGTTAAAAGAGAATTATTCTATGTATGCCTTGATTAGTACTTTGGCTTGATAAATTGAGAATTTGTCTAAGTGTGCCTTGATAAGTACTTTGACTTGTTAAAAGAGAATTATTCTATGTATGCTTTGATTAGTACTTTGGCTTGATAAATTGAGAATTTGTCTAAGTGTGCCTTGATAAGTACTTTGACTTGTTAAAGGAGAATTATTCTATGTATGCCTTGATTAGTACTTTGGCTTGATAAATTGAGAATTTGTCTAAGTGTGCCTTGATAAGTACTTTGACTTGTTAAAAGAGAATTATTCTATGTATGCCTTGATTAGTACTTTGGCTTGATAAAATGAGAATTATCCTATGTGTGCCTTGATAAGTACTTTGGCTTGTTAATTGAGAACTTGCCTATATGTCTTTGGTAATAGCCTTTGAGTGCAAGTATTATGTTTTATTGAGTTGTCGCGACTCTCGGTTGAAGGGCCGGCTGTCTTGTTGTAAGTTACTGGGACGTACCGACAGTGATGTGGGATTCCACGGGTATGCTTCCGTTACTTGTAGTACTTGGGTTAAATTCCCGGATTTTTATAGAAGACATGGTAGTGCTTATGTCTTGTTTGATGGTCGGTCGAGATAGGGTAAGAGTATAAATGAGGGGCAAGCCCCAAGACGTTATACCACCTCCTCCAGGGTAAGAGTATTAGTGAGGGGTAAACCCCAAGACGCTGTACCACCTGCTTTATGTGTTGTTTGACGGACGGTTGAGATAGGGTAAGAGTATAAATGAGGGGCAAGCCCCAAGACGTTATACCACCTCCTCCAGGGTAAGAGTATAAGTGAGGGGTAAACCCCCAAGATGCTATACCACCTGCTTTACCACCTTCTCCAGGGTAAGAGTATAAGTGAGGGGTAAACCCCCAAGATGCTATACCACCGGTGGGACTTGATGTTATGTTATATCATGGACTGCCGACAGTGAGGAAGGATTCCACGGGCATGATTGATATTATGGGCGTGAGACCCATAGTTATATCTGAGTAGTGACCTTGAGGCTTGCGTCCCCGACTTGATATGACCGCTATGTGTTATGTATCGTAGGTTGGATATCATACATGTCTCCGTGTTATTTAGATCGCTATGATTTTATTACGATTTCATCGCTCACATACTTGGTACATTCTTCGCATCGACCTTCGGCCGCGTTACATGCCGCAGTTTAGGCACGATTCGGTGATCGGCAGTGTAGGATCCTGCTCGTGGTTTTGGATAAGCTCCTTCTATTCGAGTTTATCTTTGGTATATGTCCTTCAAGATGCACTTTGTATAGTTTTGGGTACGGCGGGGCCTTGTCCCGTCATAGTTCAGTTTAACTCCTAGAGGTCTGTATTCATATGTGGGATTGGACTCATGTACGGTGTAGTGTCTTTTGTTTATGTATGTATGGCGGCTTTGCCCTTGCACGCACGTTTGTTTTAAAAAAAAAAAAAAAAAGGGGTGTTATTTCGCCCGCACTTACTTGTATTGTTAAGGTAGGTGCCTGTGTAGGCACTACCACGCCCGGTTCGGGCTGTGACAACTACTTAATGTAATATATGTTCAAAATTTATTACTATGGAATAAAGTTTATCCCATTATTTATGACTCGAACAATTGGGGGCCCCGCACGTCGGAAACGTAATTTCCACACACGTGCACATGTTCTACTAAGATCGTAAATTTCCTTAGTGAAAGAGATATTACCTAAGTAAATGTTTGAGGCATAGAATGATGGACGGTTGTTTGGCCAAATGACGAGTGTTCCACATTAATGAATGAAGGAAGTGAGCATAGTGTAAAGATTGAAACGGGTCAGAAAGGGCCGCGGAGCCGAGAAGGGTCGCGGCGCCACCACGGAGACGGGGACCGCCATAGTGCCACCACCATCAGGGTCGCGGTGCCGCAGAGCTTCCGAGGGGAGCCGCGACACTAATTCTGCCAGAAAGTTACTGGAGCCGAAGAGCCGCGACGCCTCCGAGGCTGAGCTGTGGCGCTACCCAGGTTGAAAGTCAGAAACGAAAATATGATTTTGGAGACCTTTGGGCTGCCCTCAATGGCATTCATTCCAACATTATTTAGCCATTACTTGCCTGATAAATGGCTGCCATTACATGGACAATTCATTTCTATTTCATGGGTGATTCAATGTCATTACTTGACACTTGAAGAGACCAAATCTTACACTATAAATTGAGGCCTTTGGCTCAATTGTCAAAGACTTGCAATTAGAAAATTTTGATATACTTCTTCCTCTCTAGCATACTTAAATTATCAAAGTTTTTCAAGATTAACACTTGAGTTTCCTTTGCTCAAGTGTTAGTAGCTGTTTTATCTTGAGAGACTATTGCCTAACAAACGTAAAAGGATATATACGGTGCAATTTTGTCTTAAAGACATAGTGTCATCACTCGACTCAACAAACTATCAAATCAAGTGTTCGTTCTTGTTTCCAGTTATTGTTAAGGTTATTTCTTGTGTTGTAATCTTTTATTCTTCACTTTCCCAGTTCTTGTAATAGGTGTTTTACTATTTACTATTTCCCGTTTGTTGTATTCATTTTTAGTAACAATTTTAAGATAAGATTTGTATTAGTACTTAGTAAAATGACTGGACAAGAATAATTTGGTATCAAATTTGCTGATACTAATCAAGGCAATACTTTTGCCTCTCCCATCGTTGTTACTGCCCAAGACAATATTTTGCCTCTCCCTCAGTTGCTGCTCCTCAAGGAAACACCTCTGCCTTCCCCACTGCTGCTCAAGAGAATGTCAGAATTCCTCATCCTGTCGGGTTTCACCATGAACGCACTGAAAAGTTCATGGGAATTGAGTTGAAAAGATGGAAGCAAAAGATATTGTTTTTCCTAACAGTGATAGGGGTGGCACGTTGGGTCACAGAAGACCCTCCTTTCAATAGGAGATGGTTCGGACCCTCAGTTTATTAATACAACCGAAGGGGGCCAAGGTTCCCAGGCTCATCTGGGAGTAACTCTTGATGCATGTAATCATAATGATTTCATATGTAAGAACTACATCCTGAACTACTTGTCAAACCCGCTCTACACGGTATATTGTACCGTAGGCACCACTAAAAAGTTGTGGGGGAAACTTCAGAAGAAGTACAACACACAAGATGCAGGTACAAAGAAATTCATCGTTGGAAAGTTCTTGAAATTTGAAATGGTGGATAGTAAGACAGTGATGTATCAAGTCCAGGAATTCCAAATGATTCTACATCGTCTGGATTTGGACGGTATGTAACCAAATGAATAGTTTTTGGTTGCATCACTGATTGAAAAGTCCCCCGTGGAATGAGTTTATGAGTTACTTAAAACTCAAGACAAAGGGAAAGCAAATTCAGGAAGATAATATGAAGTCCTTTCCTAATGGAAAGCAACCTTCGAGGCAAAGGCAAATCTGGTTGATGCCAAAGGTAACCCAAGTAAGAAGCGCAAGTTTCAGAAAGTTGGCAAGACCCGGACAACGGTGTAATTAAAGGAAAACTATCACCACTGTGGCAAAGTTGGTCACGTGATAAAAGATTACCGTCAGAAGGCCAAAGGCAAAGTAAGGCTAACTTCATCGAGGACACACTTCTTGATGACATGATTGAGGAGTTCTCTACGGTGGTTCTAGAAGCAAACCTTGTAGAGAATCCAAAGTAGTGGTGGATGGACACAGGTGCTACCCGACATATTTGTTCCGATATGCCTTTTCCACATATACACCAGTTACAAACAAAAAATTGTTCATGGGTAATAACACTTTCTCTAACGTGCTAGGGGTAGAAAAGGTGGTCCTGAAATGACTTCTGGCAAGGAGCTCACTCTAAAAGAGGTGATGCATATCCCTGAGATTAGAAAGAATTGAATTTTAGGTCCTGTATTGGTTAATGCTGATTTTAGGCCAGTGTTAAATTTGTAATCACCAAGAATGAAATATTTGTGGGAAGGGCTTTGATCGGTGTATTTTATATACACCTTTTGAGTCATTTTTAGTTAGTATTTTACTCATTTCATTTATGTTTAGTATAGTATTAGGGTCGTTTTCATTTCTTTTGTGTCACAGCGGTCAGAAATGGAGAAATGGTGAAAAGGAGATGAAATGAGCATAAATGAGATGAAATTACACACAAAAAGGCCAAGAAATGAAGTCTAAGAAGTTCCGGGAATTATAGAGGAGATCAGACGAAGTCCGGACGAAAAAAGGATGACGAAACGAAAATCCGCCAGAAAAACGCCTCAGGCGCCGCGGCACCCAATGTTCTGAATGTTCCGAAAGTTGCTGATTTTCAGGCGCCGCGGCGCCGACGCGGGATTTTTGAAATTTTGGGCCGAATTTGACATGTTTTCAGAGTCAAATTCCTAAAGGGATAACTTTTCCTACCTAAAGGGATAACTTTTCCTACCTTAAAACCCTTACCTAAAAGGATTCTAATAACTTTTCCTATCTACATAATCCTTAACCCTTCACCTAAAGAATTCTTGGCCTATAAATAGTCTCTACATCATTAGAAGAAAGCATTCCCCACAATTCTTCATCTACATTCTACATCCTCCATCTTACATCCCATTCTTCATCCACCATTCCATTCCATCTTGTAAATATTCCACAACACAATCCTTGGATGCTAGAAGACTTGGAGACTCGTTCTTGAGTATTTTCTTTTCTTTATTTTTGCTTATTTATTTCAGTTTATGTATGAAGATTATGTTAGTTCTTAGCGTGACAATGGCTAGGAGCTAATTACTTTATTAGGGATTTCCTTGTGATTCTCTTGAAACTCTTATTCATGAATTAATATATTAGTTTGGTTTCTTCTTCACTTATTTAAGATTTATTCAATAATTGTTTTGATTGCTTGATAATTAATTGATCAATAATTATCATAATCCTTATGATTTCTAACCGAAAGCCGAAAGGGGAGGTTGTGAATATGTTGTAGTTGGATAAACATAGGTTAAATCGTGGACGAAAGTACCCCGATACTTGTGTAGCAATAATAAGTTATTGGTCTTAATCCTCCTTTATAGTCAATCTTATCACCGAAAGGTAGAAAGGTTCTATATTGGGGTTGAGTGTTTATATAACCTTAACAGGAGTATAAAACGGCTTAGTTAACCTGCTATATTAACGTAGAAGAAGAAGTTAATCTAATTGTATTAAGGATTGAATAGAGTGGATAGTTGATGATCTTGGAAGCCCTAATTCTCCATCATAACTGATTTAAATCAAAGTATTTTTATAATTAGTTTATTTCCTGCATTATTAGTTTAGAATTCCAATTCAATTGACATTAACCAAATAGATACCATAGGATAGATAATCGGTACTTGAAAACTAATCCCTGAGGACGATATTCGGTCTTACCTAGACTATATTACTTGACACGACACGTGCACTTGCGTTAGTGTGTGCATAAATCGCGCATCAAGTTTTTGGCGCCGTTGCCGGGGATTGGCGTACTTTCAATATCGATTTACCTATTCTTATTTCTAATTTGGTTGCTCCAAGAACAAGTTTCTAACTTGTTCTGCGAGCATTTTTTTTCACCTTTTGTTGTTTTTCTAATTTTGCAGGTTAAATTGGAAAAAAAAAATTGGAAAAAAAATAAATATACATGGACTACTACTTCTATCAGGGACAGTGGAGTCATCAACGACAGCTTAACCAACCGGTTCCAGAGGAAGATCTAGATGAGTTGCAGGCAGGCATACTCAGGCTCACCAAGTGCCAAGCTCAGTTTATGGATGAGACAAGAGTGTCCCTCAGAAATTTGGAGACACAAATAAGGCAACTAATGGATAGGATGAGCAGTACACTTCAAGAAAGTCTACCTAGCGACACCATTGTGGAAAGTGATAAGCAGATTGAGGAACCTGAACCACACCCAGCTGTTGAAGAATCTGGCGAGATAGTTGGTGTAGAGAAGGAAAAGATTGTTGAGATCCAATTATTCACCTTTTTGGATTCTGTGGAAATTCTTTTTCCTGCACCTATTACAGAAGAAACACCACTAGTTGTCACTGTTGATCCCCAAATAGAAAGTCCATACCTTCAAGGGCACCCCCTAAAGTTGAGAGATGTAGGGAATTTCACTGATCCCTACATTATAGAGAGCCTAAAAGACAAGCCTGTCTTGTGTACTTGGGGGATAATTTTATGTTTGAGGCCCTTGTTTGAACAGATGGTTGTAGGAAAAGTGAGACCTGCAACAATAACTCTGCGGATTGCAAGCAGTTCGCAGAAGGATCCAATGGGCACTCGTAAAGGTTAATTGCGTCCGGCTAAAAGACGTTAAAGACAACGCTTGTTGGGAGGCAACCCAATGTTTTTAATTATGTTATTTTAATTTCTGTCTTTAGTTTATTTTATTTTGTCTTGAACAGTCTCACGGTCTTGGGTTCTTGTTTTGTGTTGTTGGATGACAGGTGGACTGAAAGCTAAAACCGAGGAAAAAGGAGCAAAAACGCTGAAAAAAGGAAAAACAGTCGTCAGCGCCGCGGCGCCCAGAATCAGGGCCGCGGCGCCGGAACTTCAGAGAGCCACAGTACTAGCAGCGCCGCGGCGCCGAATCTCAGGGCCGCGGCGCCGGAACTTCAGAGAGCCATATTCCGTGCAAATTCCAGAATTTTTCCTCCTAGACCTCCGTTATGACCGCTGTGTTGTGTCAGTAAGTTGTCCCTATTTTTTTTTAGTCTTGCACACATTGGGGACAATGTGTGATTTAAATTTGGGAGATGTTTTATTGATTTTGAGTCTTGCACACATTGGGGACAATGTGTGATTTAAGTTTGGGGGGGGGGGTGTCTTATTGTTTTTGATATTGTTGAGTCTTGTTGATTTGTTTTGTGTATTTTTGAGTCATAAAATTTTTTGAGTCATAATTTTCTGTCAAAGATCATGCATGCTCTAGTTACTAGAAACACCTAGTGAAGTAAGGTTGAATAATGTAATGGAATTAGAAGCAACTATCTAAACACTTAGGTTAGATATGCCAAAAACTCATGAAATCTGTCTATTTGGGGTCTCTGCTTGAATTGTGCATTATTAAATGATTAAAACCTATGTGTATGATTGCTTGCTATTTGAGGCGAAATAGTTAGAATATGCATGTTAGGGGAGATGACTCAGGCATTTCTTTGTTATCCATTTCTTACCACTTTTACCTATCCCTGACATTCAAAATATCCCTAGTCAGCCCCTTTGAGCCTAAAAATTAAACTTTTTCTTTGACACCCTCTAAATCCACACTTGTGCCATAAGTGAAAATGTGAAATGATTGGAATAGGAAGTGTTAAAAAAAGAGACAAAAAGAGTAAACAAGTTTGATGCACCCCAATAAAAAAGTAATAAGAAATAGGCAAAAGTCTAAGTTTGGGGGTGCTTGTTATTCATAATACACTTCACACTCTCAAAACAAAAGAGGGGAAAGATAGATATGAAGGGAAGAAAGGAAATCAAAAGAAAAGGGAAGAATTGAAAAGCAAAAGAGCTTATGGTACATAAAATGAGCCTAAATGCCAATTTTTACCTATCCATGCCTAAGCCTACATTACAACCCTGAAAAGTCCTGAAGATCTCGTATATGCATATCCATGATTAGTGGAGAATAGAAAGTAAACATGCCATAGAATTTTGAAATTGACATGCATAATTTAGTATTCTTACTTCCATTAAGCATGATTAAAATGAGTTTGCGAAATATCTAGCTTGATGTGTTTAGAATGCTAAAAATTCATGCTATATGTTCCTGCATATTATTCTGCTAACCTTCATGTTTTTCTAAGTAACACCAATGCAGCAAAGTGATCAATGTCGCTGAATCTTTCTATTTTCTTTTTCCTTGTGTCTTTATTTCTTTCTTTTGATCTTTGCTCGAGGGCGAGCAAAGGTTAAGTTTGGGGGTATTTGATCGGTGTATTTTATATACACTTTTTGAGTCATTTTTAGTTAGTATTTTACTCATTTCATTTATGTTTAGTATAGTATTAGGGTCGTTTTCCTTTCTTTTGTGTCACAACGGTCAGAAATGGAGAAATGGCGAAAAGGAGATGAAATGAGCATAAATGAGATGGAATTACACACAAAAAGGGTCAAGAAATGAAGTCTAAGAAGTTCCGGGAATTATAGAGGAGATCAGACGAAGTCCGGACGAAAAAAGGACGACGAAACGAAAATCCGCCGAACGCCTCGGGCGCATACCAATGTTCAATGTTCAAAGTTGCTGATTTAGGCCATGCGCCGACGCGGGATTTTTGAGATTTTGGGCCGAATTTGACATGTTTTCAGAGTCCTAAAGTGATAACTTTTCCTACCTAAAGGGATAACCTTTCCTACCTAAAGGGATAACTTTTCCTACCTTAAAACCCTTACCTAAAAGGATTCTAATAACTTTTCCTACCTACATAATCTTTAACCCTTCACCTAAAGGATTCTTGGTCTATAAATAGTCTCTACATCATTAGAAGAAAGCATTCCCCACAATTCTTCATTCTACATTCTACATCCTCCATCCTACATCCCATTCTTCATCCACCATTCCATTCCATCTTGTAAATATTCCACAACACAATCCTTGGATGCAAGAAGACTTGGAGACTCGTTCTTGAGTATTTTCTTTTCTTTCTTTTTGCTTATTTATTTCAGTTTATGTATGAATATTATGTTAGTTCTTAGCGTGACAATGGCTAGGAGCTAATTACTTTATTAGGGATTTCCTTGTGATTCTCTTGAAACTCTTATTCATGAATTAATATATTAGTTTGGTTTCTTCTTCACTTATTTAAGATTTATTCAATAATTGCTTT
Source organism: Przewalskia tangutica (assembly GCA_029844215.1). Classification (NCBI taxonomy): domain Eukaryota; kingdom Viridiplantae; phylum Streptophyta; class Magnoliopsida; order Solanales; family Solanaceae; genus Przewalskia; species Przewalskia tangutica. Next base: position 37,850,353 of record CM056738.1, read on the forward strand.
GATTGCTTGATAATTAATTGATCAATAATTATCATAATCCTTATGATTTCTAACCGAAAGCCGAAAGGGGAGGTTGTGAATATGCTGTAGTTGGATAAACATAGGTTAAATCGTGGACGAAAGTACCCCGATACTTGTGTAGCAATAATAGGTTATTGGTCTTAATCCTCCTTTATAGTCAATCTTATCACCGAAAGGTAGAAAGGTTCTATATTGGGGTTGAGTGTTTATATAACCTTAACAGGAGTATAAAATGGCTTAGTTAACCTGCTATCTTAACGTAGAAGATGAAGTTAGTCTAATTGTATTAAGGATTGAATAGAGTGGATATGATGATCTTGGAAGCCCTAATTCTCCATCATAAATGATTTAAATCAAAGTATTTTTATAATTAGTTTATTTCCTGCATTATTAGTTTAGAATTCCAATTCAATTGACGTTAACCAAATAGATACCATAGGATAGATAATCGGTACTTGAAAACTAATCCCTGAGGACGATATTCGGTCTTACCTAGACTATATTACTTGACATAACACGTGCAATTGCGTTAGTGTGTGCATAAATCGCGCATCAAGTCGTATGTGAAGGCCTCTTCAAGGTTAACGCTATGTCTATCATATGTACAAGCAATAAAATTGAAGCTTTTTCTTCTTACTTGCTTGAGTCTTCTAATTTATGGTATCTTAGATTAGGATATGTAAACTATCAATCTATCCAAAAGTTGTTAAAGTTGGAGTTGTTGTCTTCTATCGACGTAAACCCTTAATGTAAATGTGAGGTGTGCGTAGAGGTAAAATTCACTAAGAATCCCTTTAGATACGTCAAAAGAGATACCGTTCCTCTAGAACTTATTCACACAGATACATGTGATTTAAAGGTTGCACAAACTAGAGGGGGGAATAAGTAGTTGTGACATTCATAGATGATAGCACAAGGTATTATTATCTTTACTTGTTGAAAAGTAAGGATGAAGCCTTTGAAGTGTTCAAACGCTACAAAGTAGAAGTTGAAAATCAACTAAGCGTACGAATTAAATCAATTTGTAGCGATAGAAGGGGAGAATACGTAGCTCTATTTGAGGAATATTGTGCCCAATCAGGCATTGTTCATCAAATGATGGCTCCATACTCACTCCAGTCAAACGGTGTCGTTGAACGCAAGAACTGTACATTGAAGGAAATGATGAATGTCTTGCTCATCAATTTCGATCTTCTCCAAAACATGTGGGGGAAATTGTCCTTACCGCTAATACGATTCTTAATAGAGTCTCACATAAGGGTAAGGATAAAACTCCATATGAGTTCTGGAAGGGAAAGAAACCCACATACAAATACTTGAATGTATGGGGTTGGTTGGCAAATGTTGAAGTATCTAAGCCAAAGCAGGTCAAGATTGGGCCTAAGCCTGTAAATTGGATTTCATCAGATGTGGAAATAACAGTAGTGCTTATCGTTAGTTCATAAGTCAGATGTACCAGATATCCATGGCGGTACAATAATGGAATCAAGGAATTCCCAATTCTTTTAGGATACGTTTCCTAGAACGAAAAAATACATAACCTCTCGCAAACGAAGTTATGAAAAAAGCTCTCAGAATCCATGAGTCGTTGACTATCCGAATCTAGATGGTTCAGATCTAGTGGACTCCGAAGTGGCAGAATATCCGAAATATAGTATTCCAGATTATCAGAACTTGGAGACTCCAGAGACGGAATCAAGATGAAGTAAAAGGGCAAGGAAGGATAAGTTATTCGGTCCTAACTTTGTAGCTTATATGGTTCATGATGAGTCACAGACAATCGCTGAAGCATTGTAAACTCTAGAAGCATCGCTCTGGAAGAAAGCTATTGAGAGTAAAATAGACTCCATCCTGCACAATCATACTTGAGAGTTAGTTGATCTTCATCCGGGAAACAATCTGTTGGGTTGTAAATGGATACTCAAATGAAAGTACAAAGCAGATGAGTCTATATATAAGTACAAGGTCAGGTTGGTAGTCAAGGGTTATCGACAGAAGGAAGGCCTTGACTATTTTGACATGTACTCCCTGGTGTCTAGACTGATGTCCATACGAGTATTCGTTGCAATCGCTGCATTGCATGACATTGAGATACATCAAATGGATGTCAAAACAATCTTCCTAAATGGTGATTTGGAAGAAGAAATTTATATGGAACAACCCGAGGGGTATTTGGTTCCAGGGCAAGAGAAGAAATTCTATCGACTTGTCAAATATCTGTACGGGATGAAACAGGCCCCGAGGCAATGACACAAAAAATTTGATAGTACTCTACTATCGAAGGATTTCTCCATTAATGAGTGTGACAAATGTGTCTATAATTCTGACTCGTTCGTCATGATATGTCTTTACGTAGATGATATGTTGATCACAGGGAGTACTCCTAGTTTGATCCTAGAGACTAAGAATATGTTGAAACAATATTTTGATATGAAGGATATGGGTATCGCAGATGTCATCTTAGGGATCAAGGTCTCTAAGACGTCTGACAGACTAATCTTATCTCAGTCTCACTACATCGAGGATGCGTGAGAAAATTTGAGATGTTCGACAGTTCGCCGATAAAGTCACCACTGGATATGAATAAGAAGATTGATAAAAGTCATGGTGCACCTGTATGCCAGGAGCGATATGCGCAGGTGATTGGGAGTTTGATGTACATAACAAACTTAAACTGACCTGATATCGCTTATGCAGTTAACAAATTGGCTAGGTTTACCCGTAATCCGAATAATGATTATTGGAAACCGTTGAATTGGGTACAACGGTACCTGAAATACACGCTAACATACGGGTTGCACTATTCGAGATATCCAGCTGTAATAAAGAGGTACATTTATGCAAATTGGATATTTTATATAGAGAACACCAAGTCAACCAGTAGGTATATATTTACAATTGGTGGTGGGGTTGTGTCTTGGAAATCCTCTAAGCAAACTTGTATCGCCCGATCCACAATGGAGTCGGAGTTTATTGTTTTAGTCAAAGCAGGAGAAGAAGATGAGTGTCTTCATGACTTCTTAGAGGATGTCCCATGTTGGGATAAACTCTTACCTTCTATAATGATCCATTGCGACAACCAATCGGCTCTAGGAAGGACACAAAGTTCTATGTATAACGACAAATCTCATCATATTCGACAGAGACATAAGACCGTTAGGTAGCTGATCACCACAGGTATAATTTTCATTAATTATGTAAAATCAAAGGAGAACATAGCAGACCCTTTGAATAAGGGCATACCCATAGATCAGATGGTATGCCTGTCTAGGGGAATGTGCTTAAAACCCAAACAATGAGGACTGATACAGTGGTAACCCAACCTTACTGACTGGAGATCCCAGGAATTAGGTTCAATGGGAAAATAAATTGTAAAGGTTCAGTTAAGCGCTTCGGTGAAAGCAAGAGCACTTCGAGTTATGATTTCCGTAAGGAATGTAAACCCAAAGTCGTTCCCGCGATAGACATTAAGTGATATCTGCAGTATGGGTGGAGGTTAAGTTTTCAAAAGTTTTAATGATCCTCAACGGTTGAGGTTGGGTTTGGGGAACTTTTAATGGTTCCTAACACTTGTGAAGTGGGGTATAAGAGGATACCTTGTAGGATACATGTCACGACCCAAACCGGAAAGCCACGACGGGCACCCGGATCCCACCCACCGGGTACCGCTAATCACGTAAACAATCCCTAACCACAAATAAGCACGGGCGAAGCCGAAAAAAGATTATGAAAGCTCTTGACCATAAAACCAATTTATACATATATACATGCCCATGCCAAAGCCAACGAGGACATACAAAACCACTATACACAGGACACCTGTCTACAAGCCTCTAAAGAGTATACGACATCAAAGTATCATACTAAGACTAGACTAGAACTCTGGAACAAATAGAGTGCTCCAACATCAGATGAACCAACAACCTACTAGAATGAACCATCTCTCTCTTTAACTGAACATACGGGCATGAAACACAGCATCCCCCGACAAAAGGGACGTCAGTACGACTGATGTACTGAGTATGTCAGGCATAAGAAATAACATAGCCAATATATATCATAATCTGAAACAGAAACACTGACCAATAGTACATGCCTCTGAGGGCCCTAGTATATGTGTCTAAATGTTATGCAATACCAATACAGTATACCGATGGCCACACATACGTCTTTCTTTTCATAACAGCCTCTGTGGGCATAATATACATAAATGTCATACATGATGCAAATGAGGTATACTAACTATTTCTCATAATCGCCACACATGGTTTCAGTTATATTGGAATCATACTTCCGATAACCGCTACACAGGATTTTGATTATATCGGAATCCTATTTCCCACAACCGCCACATAGGCTTTCGGTTATATCAGAATCGTATTTGTCACGACCCGACCTGGTGCCCTACCTGAGCACCCTTATACACACCTGTCATATATAATCACACGGATACCAAGAATAATGTAAACATCAGTAATAAACATGTCTTCCGAGGAGTCACAGCTAATTCATATAACAAAATAGGCAAGCCGACGAGGTCGCCACTGTACATAGAGATATCCAAAACGGCTCACAACCGTACACATATACAAAAACACATCTACCACCCACAACTGTCTACAGACCTCTAAGAGTACGATAATGAAATATGACGGGACAGGGCCTGGTCGTGCCCCTAAATATGCATAAGTAAAAAATAAGGTTCTGTACCAAAATGACTAAGCTCCAGATCAATGGAGCTCTCCAAAAAGCTGAACAGGAATCCTAGATTGGAGGATCACCAAACTGAGTACATGTACCTGCGGGCATGAACGCAGCCCCCCGAGGAAAGGGGGTCAGTATGAAATAATATATTGAGTATGTAAAACATAAAGTACTGTAAAGAAGATCATAACTGGCTAAAAGATAACAGGAGACAAGTATGATAACCAAAATACCAATACAACTGTGCCATATAAAAATGAGAGTCAAGACATGTCCATATAAAATAAGTCATATCCGTGGATGCTTATCCACATAAATCATCATATATATACTGCTCGACCCTCTAGTGAAGGACGCGGTGAACACATAGTCATATCCGTGGATGTCTGTCCACATATATCATATCTGTGGATGCTTGTCCGCATATCATATATGCGGATACCTGTTCGCATATCATACTGCCCGGCCCTCTAGTGACGGACGCGGTGAACACATAAGGAACTGTGCACGAAACTTCCCAGCCCGGGACGCGGTGAAATGATATAATCACATCAAGCACAAATAGATTATCATGAACAACCATATGCAATTTAAATCATCATTTGACTCTCAATGGAATAAATAAAAGGCACTATCATATCATGTATCATTTTAAATCATCATTGGAAAATCAAGGCACTATCATATCATGTGTCATTAGGAATTATGATTCATTAGAATTATGTACGTCCACCGTACACTCATTTATGTAAATCATGCCAAAAAGAAGAAAAGATATTTTCACATACCTTATTGTCGAACTAACCAACTCTATAATTAAAACTCATCTCGATTAACACTTCAACCTATAACAATGGTAATTCGTTCGTCAACTCTATGTTTTCTAGTATAAGTCATGTCGAATGACGACTCTCTTTTCTATAGAAATTCGGGCAGCACCTCCCCTATTTATATGCACATCCACAACTTACATACAAAGCCAACAATACCAATAACAAGATGCAACTTAAAGATATAACCAAAACAATCTCAAATACTCCATATACGCCATCATAATACATTCATTGTCTTTACGTTCATGGAAGACAACAACTACAACAACCATGGTGATTAATACACCTATTTCTCTTGTTAATTCAGCTCCTTAAACCACATTGAAACATCCTTTAAAAACAGTCCATCAATTCTAGCAACAACAACAAGAGTGCAAGTTTTATAGTTTGAAACATAACACATTTCTACACTTTAATTCCTCTAAGACAAGTATTAGTAATTGCCACAACGTATATACATGTTCATAGCTTATATTTCCAGTATTATAACTTAACAAAAACAGCCCCTAATACATCACAACAATGTCCAACAATTTGAATGTCACGGTCCATCAACAAAAATCCATAACTCTTCTCATAACTTCCTTAAAATCCAATTCATGTTTCAACACTTCCATATAATGATGCACGATTTAATGCACACACTTTAACGCAAGTGCACGTTATCGTGACAAGTAATATAGTCTAGGTAAGACCGAATATCGTCCACAAGGATTAGTGTTCAAGTACCAATTATCTATCTTTTGTTATCTATTTGGTAACCGATATTTGAGTTTGTTGATTATACTAACAATTATAAGTACTAATTAACTATGTGTTTACTTCAGTAGTGATGGAAATAGGGCTTCCAAGTCGCCTCAACTATCCGCTTATATTACTTATTAATGCAATGAATTATGGTTCTTCTTCTTTTGGAGCTAGCAGGTTTACTAATTCGTTTTATACACCCGTTAAGGCTATATAAACACTCAACCCCAGTAGCGCTCCTTTCTACTTTTCGGTGATAAGGATGACTCTATAGGAGGATTAAGACCAAAAACCTTGTTAATCGTCACGCGCCATGCGTGAAATTAGGTGTTTAAACCTCTCATTAACGCTACACAAGTAATTGAGGTATTTTCATCCCCAATCCGACCTATGTCTACCCAACTTACAACATAGTCACAACCTCCTCCTTTCGAAGTTTGATTAGAAATCATATAAATAATGATAATTAGTGATCAATTAATTACCAACCATTCAAATCAATTATTGGGTAAATCTCAACAATAAGAAGAACAACCATAAACATGCATCAATTCATAACATAAGGTTCAAGTGATTTGACATGGAAAACCCTATAATGGAATTAGTTCCTAGCCATTGACATGACAAGAACTAATTCAATATCCAACATAAAAACTGAAAGTAAAGTAAAGAAAAGAAAAGAAAATTACTAAGTAAAGGTCTCCAATCTTCAACTCCAAGAAGTCTTGTGTTTGTGCAAGAAAGGGAACCCTTGAAAACTGCCTAGGGTTCTCTTTTTATAGCCTCCAAACCGCCCTCAACTTTTCCTTCGTGCTGCCCGTAAATCGTCTAAAAACCTGATTTTTCAGCGCGCAAGATCGCTATCGGCGCCATGCACCGAACTCGCGATGTTACGGTAATTAGCGCCGCGACCTGCACTCTGCCGTGCAGGCGCCGCGCACCGCAACTTCGAGACCTTACGGATATTGGGCGCTGGGCGCTGGACTGATGGCAGACGCGCGCGGCCGCCCGTGTCCGTGCCTGGTTCGCCACTTTCTCGTCTTTTAAGCTCTGGAACCTCCACTTTTGCCCTCTTTTAGCTCCTTTTCCGCCAAATAGTCATTTTAACCAATTTGACTCAAAAGAAAGAAAATTTATCCTAAGACGACACGTATTTGTACAAAAAGGGACAAAAGACTAACTAAAAATGACTCAAAAAGTGTATATAAAATACACCGATCAAATACCCCCAAACTTAACCTTTGCTCGTCCTCGAGCAAAGATAAAAAGAAAGAACTAAAGACTCAAGAAAAAGGAAAATAAAGGACTCAATGACATTGATCACTTTGCTGCATTGGTATTACTTAGAAAAACATGAAGATTAGCAGAATAATATGCAGGAACATATAACATGAAATTTTAGCACACTAAACACATTAAGCTAGATATTTCGCAAACTCATTTTTATCATGCTTAATGGAAGTCACAATACTGAATCATGCATGTTGATTTCAAAAATCCTATGACATTTTTACTTGCTATTCTCCACTAATCATGGATATGCATATAAGAGATCTTCAGGACTTTTAAGGGTTGTAATGTAGGCTTAGGTGTGGGTAGGTAAAAATAGGCATTTAGACTCATTTTTGTGTACCATAAGCTCTTTAGCTTTTCAGTGTTTCCCTTTTCTTTTGATTCTTTTCTTCACTTCAAATCTATCTTTCCCCTCTTTTGTTTTGAGAACGTGAAGTATATCATAATAGCAAGCACCCCCAAACTTAGGCTTTTGCCTATTTCTTATTACTTTTTAATTGGGGTGCATCAATTTTGTTTGCTCTTTTTGTCTCTTTTTTTAACACTCTATTCCAACTATTTCACATGTTTACTTATGGCACAAGTATGAGAATATAGGGTGTCAAAGAAAAAGTTCAATTTTTAGGCTCAATGGGGCTGACTAGGGATATTTTTAATGTCAGAGATATAAAAGAGTGGTAAGAATTGGCTAACAAAGAAACACCTGAGTCATCTCCCTAACATGCATATCCTAACTATTTCGCCTCAAATAGCAAGCAATCATAACACATAGGTTTTCATCATTTAGCATGCACAATTCAAGTAGACAACTCCAAATAGACAGATTTTGTGAGTTTTTGGCATATCTAACCTAAGTGTTTAGATAGTTGCTTCTAGTTCCATTACATTATTCCACCTTACTTCACTAGGTGTTTCTAGTAACTACAGCATGCATGATCTTTGACAGACAATTATGACTCAAAAAAAAAAATATGACTCGAAAATACACAAAAACAATCAAAAAGACTTAAACATACTATAACAATAAGACACAAATAAGACCCCCCCCCCCCAAACTTAACTCACACATTGTCCCCAATGTGTGCAAGAATCAAAGACAATAAAAGAAAAGGACACTTACATACTTGGTTTAAAATGGTGGCGGTGGCGGTGGATAGTGCATCGACCATTGGTTGAACATGGAACTCATCTCGTCAAATTGCTGGTGCAACTGTTGTTGCCCCTGCCTCAATTCTTGTTGCCCTTGTCTCAACTCTTGTTGTCCTTGTATCACTGTGTCGAAATGTTGCATCATCCTTCTCTGGTTCTGGAGCAACTGCTCCATCATAGGCACTGGAGGTTCTGATTCTGTGGTTGGCTGGTGGCTGCTCCCTGCCGCATATTGAGCCTCTATTTCAGGCTCATCTTCGTTCATGGCGGCCTCTGCTGCTGCTGCTGGTGGTGCTGGTGCTCTTCTTCTTGCTGCTGGGGGGCTTGGGTCTGGGAATGAGTGCACTATCCCATATGACACAAGAAGTTGGTTTCTCTCACGAGTATCAGTGGGCAGGGTTGGGACCCCATTTATGGCGCATAAACTTGTAATAAGTGAGCCATGTCCCAACCCACCTGTTGTTACCAACCTGCTGGTCTCTTCAATGCTTTGCACTATCTCCTTTCCCACATCAATCGTCTTCCCCGTCATAATTCCATATATCAATTTGATCCTATCTTCTGGCACTCTGGTGAAGTGCGTTGATGGAATCAGACGGGCACTGACGAAATACAGCCAACCCTTGGCTGCCTTGTTGAACTGACACCTGCTCAGTCCTCTTGACCCAAGCCCACTTATTTTCGTCCAAACAAATAAAACCCTTAAACGAGGCCCAATATCTCGCAGGCCCAAAAGCCCCAAGCCTTCTATTTCCCATTCAGCCCCTTCATCCCTTCTTCTCCAACAGAAACCAACAAAAACTTAAACCTAAACTTCAGCAGACACACACACAAAGCCCGTCGCCTCTATGCCTGAGATTCTCGCCGGAGAATCCTGGGTTTCCCTTACCCACGCAGACCCAGCCATCTCTTCTTTACCATAAATCACAAAGAAATATATACAAAATCGAACAAAAATCAAAACTTACCATAAGAAACTTGTCGAATCAGTACCAATATTAGCCCTAAAAGCTTTCATAACCTTACCAAACTCGAAACCTAAGGTGAGAGATATAAACGAAGCAATCCTTACATGCAAAAGGGGGGGATGAGAGGAAAAACACCAGAGAAGCAGATCGAAAACCAGTAGTGAGGGTCTCTTACCAGCGAAATCAGGAACCCAATAATTAAGCACAAATTCGAAACCTTTCTTCTCAATAATAGCCTGGAATCGACTCCAAACCGCATCGCTTTCAATCGCATCGCAATAACCCGTCGAGTGGATCGACGACTTGATACGCTGCCTCGGTTCGCTGCTCGGAGAAGGTAAATTTATTACCATTTTAATCTTAGATTTCGTTTAGTATTAATGTGTGATGTGTTTTGACGGCTGCTTAAATGGGTATCAAATCAATGGCGACTACTGTTTATGCTCATTAAATTGCTATACCTGCTTAGCTACTGTTAATTGATGTTCGCGATGGTGTTTGTTAATGTGATTAGGCCAATATTTAGCATTTGTTGTGTGTCTATATACATGTTTGACCAATCATTGTTTGAGTTTATGGGATCGATTGAGTTATACTACTTATGTTCAGTTAATCCATGCTTGTTGCGGGTATTAGATTAATCATTTGTACATATTAGGTATCCTATCTGTTCGAGTAATTCTTTGATATTTGTGTGCTCATTTCAGTGTCTTTAGCTGCTCTCAAAGCTAACAACCTATGTGTTTGCATAATGAAAGCTGATATTGGACCTATGCCTGTACCTGTGCATCCTTTTATGTTTTGAGTCACATGTTAGGGAAATAACAGTTCATAGTCTTACTCAGTCTCTCTTCATGTAGGATTAGATCACTAGATTGAGTACTTAATCAAAGTAAGGATTTGAAACCTGGAATGGTATGTCATGCGGGGGCTGGTGACTGATTTGTTTAATACCTGCCTAGCTCAGTTCCTGACAGTTTAAGATAGACCTGTCTACTTGGCAAATGCTCTAATATGCACATATTGCAATCAGAATTGAATTGCGTCGTTATCAATCAAGATAAAAGAGAAATAAGCCTGTTCTCCCTGTCTAAACTTCCGGATCATATTCTTGATCTACCTCTAATTATATGATGATGGAGAAACTCTAAGTGGTCAACATGTTTGTGACTTTAGCTAGAATATAGTTTTAAGTTTGGTCCTATTTCAGCAGCTGGCTTTGTGTTCTTGCTTAGTCAGGGTGATATTGATATGGCCTTAGTCTGAGTTGTAATGACCGTGTCTTCATTTGTTTGAACTGAACACCCATGATATTGGGTTGTAACTCATACAATTTAACATTGATGGGATGTAAAAGAGGCTAAATAAATATCAATTGATTGGTGTCTGACATGTCCTGGAAATTAAATCTCTTAGCTTCTATTCTCATATGATCTCTCTGATGTCTTTGTTTTCTCACTGCTGGCCCGATTGTTCAATTAAAGTATAGATGGGATGTGTTGATATTCCAGAATGTTGTTTGGGTCTACTATTTACTTTGATGTTGTCTAGTGGAGCTGTAAAATCCATTTGTTTCATATCCTGTGTGGACTGTTTTCTTTATGTTGTGCCACTACCTATCTGGTTTACATGGATTATTTAGTGGGGCCGACGTGATTAAATAAAACCGGATCAGAATATGTGTTTAATTTTGTCAAGGTTATTTATCACTTACTGAAGTTTGGATGTATACTAATCCTTATTTTTTTCTTCTTCTTTTACATGAAACGCCTCGGAGTGCAAATGAAGAGTCTCATGACGAGTCTCATCATGAGCTAATTCAAATGACGACCCGCATTTATGTGCATCCGCATTCGCATTCCCGCTTCAAGAGTTTCAAAACAAATAGGGCGGAATGACGTCACCCCCTTCAACTCCTTTTACTCTCTTAATCTCTCTGCCTCATTCGTGTCTTTTATTATTTGTAATTTTATTATCTAACTTTGTAATTAATAAGAGACATAGAACAATTGGCCTTTGAATAAATAAATTGGGCGGGTAGTTTTAAAATAATCATAAATGCACTTCTAGTTATTTATCTTAGACTTGTCATTCATGTCTAATCTTTGTCTAACCGTTAAAAATTGCATATCCAAACATGAAACTAACGCGTCACTTCTTTGATTTCGCAGATAAATGCACATCCTTAGTCAAATCAATCGACTTTGTGCATATTCATTTTAGAAACAATATAAATGCATACTTTCAACTTTATATATATTTTACAATGCACTTATCCAAAATTAGTTTTACATGTATTTTTATAAAGCAAGTACATATAGTCCATAAATCAACTTTGCATCGTTTACATTATAAATAATGTAAACGCACATTTTAAAACTTTGCATATATTTTTATAACATTAGGCTTATAAACTTTTATCAGCATGCCTCCTCTTTGTAAAATACTTGCATCATCTTTTTAAACATGCATTTTCTCCAACATAATAATCAACATAGGTTTGGCAGGACAACCGCAAGTTAGCGGATCTTAGAGCGTGTCTAATCCCTTCCCTCTAGATTAATAAAGAACCCTTACCCAGAATCTCACACTAGTTTGCAGACCATAAAAATGGAGTTAGTGTTGACTTTAACCTAGTTGACATTTAGGTGTCCTAATTCACCCAAACTAATTAGGTGGCGACTCCGCGAACCTTTTTTGCACTTTAGCACCCTGGCATTATCTTTAGCACTTTTAGCACCTTTTACTTTCTAGAACCACCCTTTAGCACTTTTAGCACCCTTTTACCTTTTTGCATCTCTTTAGCACATTTCTAGCACCCTTTTAGCATTCTTTTAACATTTTAGCATTTATTTTATTTTCTAACATCTTTTATTAAGCAGGGTTCGCTAAAATAATGTCGCGGTCGAAAAAGGGCGTGACAGAAATGGCGACTCCACTGGGGATTAAGGTTCTTAACCACAACATACCTAGGGTTATTATTCGGCATTATTTTTTGCATTTAATTTTTGTGTGCTGTATTTTGTTTTATTTATTTTAATTGCTATTTGCTTTACTGCTTTCCTTAAACTGGCATTCCGCTCATATTTCTTCCACTCTGGAAAATTCACACTGTCACACACTCACGCGCTGGTGTACTTCGCGCACCCGCAAATTTCTTTCAAAATATCCAAAATTTTAGGAGAGTTGGCGCCTGCGCGGAGTTAGATCGGTTCGTCTGATCAGCCGCGTAGCCTTCTCACTCGAGTTGTCCGCTCGGGAACCTCGCGTCTAGTAAAGCCAAATCTTAGTAACTCAGGATAGAGCTATACCACCCTTTATTTTAAGACATGCATGTATTTACCTTAGGTGGGTCGGTCCTTGGCATCGACACCACAATTAGGAAAACACCAAACTTGTCGAGTTTCTCAAATTTCAACGACCAACCAAAGATACTATGTGTAGCGTGACAATGATAGACAAATCCAAGCCTAATCATGACATGCTACAATTATAAAAAGTGCACCGTCATTTGGTCGCCACTTCCAACAAAAGCATTGCAGTTGGACGGTTTGGACAAATCTATCATAACCTTGCATATGTGACGTTTAGGCCTCCCTCTGGCATAAAAGAGGTCCCAAACATGTTAGATAACACGCTTGATTTGCAATTTGCTTATTATTATATATTGTCTGCAACTCTTTGCATATTATACAAACTTGGTTTGCTACATTTATTAGAGGATTATTTTGCCTAGCCTATCCCCAAAAGGTTGATTCGCATTGACTGGTAGAAGCACAATCATCCAATAAATGACTAATCCAGAGGCATCAGAACGAAACAGCTTAGGACTCGTCCCCGTTCCTGTAGAGGATGCAGAGGCGTTAGAAAGGAGAAACACCAATGATCAACACCTCGCCAAATTATTGCAGCAAATGGAAATCATGCAAGCCGAAATAGAAAGGCTCTGAAATATCACAAACATGTCTATTAGCTTGAAAGCACCACTCCCGGAGCAAAGGACAAATGCAATTGTATCATAAGCCCTTGAGCCTCCACTTCCACAAAACCCCCCGCAAAGACCGCAACATACCAGCTCACACCAAAATGTCACTCGCCCGGTCAATTTGCAAACCAACCTCCAAAATGATCCGTTTACTACATACACATCCCAACCTCCACCTACTTATATCTCCCCACTCAGTCCAAATTGCCAAGCCACCCAATACGAGCAGACGACACACATCACTAGTCCTAACAAGCAATATGGGGCATTAGCACATCCGACCGAAAGACAACCATTTATTATGCATGCATCCTCTCAGGAGACAGATCAATACAAGGAAGTGGAGTGACAGACTCGAGCTAGAGCTGATGAAAATGTGGCAAAAGAAATCCGTAGCTTGAAAGAGGCATTCAAAAGCATTCAGATGAACAAGGGGGAGGAAGGTTTAGAATATGAAAACTTATGTATGCACCCCGACGTTGAATTATCTGTAGGGTACAAGGTGCCCAAATTTGACATGTTCGATGGAAAAGGGAATCCTCGAGCTCATCTAAGGTCATATTGCGATAAATTGATTGGAGTTGGGAAAAATCAAGCAATCATCATGAAACTATTCATCAGGAGTCTAACCGGCGAGGCGCCGACTGTACAAGCCAAGACCCTCGAAAATGGGACGGTTGGAATGCCATGGCACAAGATTTCATGGATAGATTCAGATTCAACACTGACACTGTCCCGAATAGATTTTATCTTATGAAACTTGAAAAGAAATCCACAGAAACTTTCAGGGAATACGCCCTGAGGTGGCGGTCAGAAGCAGCAAAGGTCCAACCTCCAATGGCAGAGAGCGAAATGACCACCTTGTTCGTGCAGTCGTTAAAAGACAAGGATGATCAGTGTAATTGGGCGAAGTTTTGCAGAAGTCGTAAGAATGGGCGACTTCGTAGAAGAAGGCATTAAGACAGGTAGGATTACAAACTTGACATCCCTACGAGCAACTAGCAGAGCAATGCAGTCAGATTCCATAGGAGGTACCTCACAGATGAGAAGAGATGTATCACCCTCTGTCATGGTCATTCAGGAACATAGGCCGGAACAACTTCCAGTGTACCAAAACTCACCACCTTCTTACTATAACCAAAACACTCAAAATCCACAGTCGTATTATCAGCACTGCGTTACCCCATATCCTGTTTACCATACCTAACCAGCATATCCAAAATACTCACCATCGCGAACGTCGCACACCAAACTGCCCAAACCCCGCATAGATGCCGAAAGAAAACCAACCAAACCATATACACCTTTAGCCGAACCCATAACCCAGGTATATGAGAAGCTGAAAGCCGCAAGAATACTCCAACCAATTCCCAGAAATACCCCCAGGCCTACTTCCCGAGGGCACGATAAAACCAAACATTGTGCATACCACTCCGGTGCCGAGGGACACGACATCGAATATTGCTATACACTCAAGGACAGAATAGAAGAGTTAATCAAAGAGGGAGTCATTCAGCTGAAAGATGCTCCTCTCAATGCAAACAATAACCTTCTTTCCGATTATGAAGATGCCCACGTGAACATGATAGCAAAAGATGAAGAAAACAGTCTGGAAGGGACTATTACGCCAGCCCGAAAAGGGAAGAAAATTGAATCATCGACCAACCGCCAGAGAAAAGGATGTGCTCCTTGCCGGAGATTGTTTAACCATTGAATAAGTCATTCGTCTAGTTGTGTGCTGCAAGAGATGATCCTGCTGAAGACTCAGCTATTGAAGACACAGAGCAAGAACAAGTGGACTTGTGCCTCTGCCTTGGCCCTCCGAGTCCTAATTAGTTAAGTTTAATATTTTGCCCTTTATCTGTAATAAAATGGAACTACGTTTGACCTGATTCCCTTGGCGGATACGTAGGCGGCCATTTTGGCTTCGGTCACACCATTAGAAAACCTTCCCTTATTTAAAAAATAAAAATGAAAATACACATAATATACAAGCAACCCCATTGAGACTCACTTTAGGCCAGACACCCTTTGCATATTCAGAACCGGGACAAGGTAGGAAACCAGGCAGGGGTTATGAGTCCAAACAAGGCAGACGTCCGAGCATCAAGAGTCAAAACTACAAAGTCAACCCCCTCAAACTCACAATTTTTTTTGAGCGCAGGTTCTTCATATTAGCAGAAGTGGAAAATACAACAAAAGTTCTTCATATTAGCAGAAGCAGAAAGAAGCAGCAGAAGCAGACAGACATCAACAATCAAAGTTAAAATCCCGCAACAAAGTCTAGCGCATCAGCTCGGGCATAGAGTCAAATCGCAATCCATGCAGTGCACAAACGCACAACAAAGACATCATGACAATCCATACGGTTCACAAAGGCATTACAACAACATCTCAGCAGTTGCAACATTTAGCATGTCTTCCCAAGAACAACATCTCGGCATTCACAACACCCCACATATCAGCTTGCAGGAGCATTTATTCTACAGGAGCATCAGCAACGCGTCCATACAACGATGTCATCAGCACAACACGTCCAGGCAACGACGTCATCAGCGCAACACGTCTAGGCAACGACGTCATCAAAGACAACACGCCCGTGCAATGACGTTATCGACAACACGCCCGGACAACGGCGTCGTCAAAGACAACGCTGCTCGCACAACGACACCATCAATCACATCTTCATCACATTACACAAAATCACATTCAAGCTCTACCATTTTTGTCTTAAAATTTATGCACTAATTTTTCTTAAGCTTTAGCCTACAGGGTCCTTAAGTTACAGGAACAGTTTCAACATGTCTGGGCATGGATGACATCAACAATCACAACATTCAGCAAATATTCGCGGATCCAAAGAAAGTCCGCGAGAGACTACATTAGCGATCCAAAGATTCAAGAAGCATTCGCGGATCCGGAAGTCTACGCAATAACGACATCAGCATTTGCAGCATTCAGCAAGTTCGTGCAGAGACGACATCAGCATTCGCAGCGTCCTACATATCATACAGGGACGACATCTCTACTCACAAATTTTTATTTTTCATATATTCATTATTTTGATTTACCGCTATGCACATTTTCACAAAATTTTAGCATGCAGGAGCATTAATTCGCAAGAATAGTAGCATCAACACAATGGCGTCTTCATCAACATCGTGTCCGAAAACGACACCAAGTTTGAAAACGACGTCAAGTCCGAAAACGACGTCATGTCCGAAAATGACACCGAGTCCAAAAACGACTCCGAGTCCGAAAATGACGTCAAGTCCGAAAACGACGCCGAATCCGAAAATGACTCCGAGCCCGAAATGACGCCGAGTCCGAAACGACGCCGAGTCCGAAAACGACGCCGAGTCCGAAAACGACGCCGAGTCCAAAAACGACTACGTGTCCGAAAACGACTACGAGTCTGAAAACGACGCCGAGTTCGAAAACGACGCCGAGTCCGAAAATGACTCCGAGTCCGAAAACGACTCCGAGTCTGAAAATGACGCCTCGCCAAGTCCGAAAACGACGCCAAGTCCGAAAATGACGCCCCGTCCGAAAATGATGCAGAGTCCGAAACGACGTCCGTACGAAAACTACACCACGTCCAAAGACGACGTCATCAGCATATCACATCTACGCAGGGACGATTTCTCTACTCTCAAAATTTTGTTTCTTATTCATGCTTTATTATTATGTCTTAACAGTTACGCACTAACTCTTTCTTGAGCTTTAGTCTACAGGGGCAGTTGCAGCAATGGCAACATATCTGCATCCACAATCGCAACGCGTCCGTACAAGGATGAAAATCACAGCAGTTGCAGCATCACATCGACACAACAAGCATCACATTTTTACAGGATAACATTTTCTACTCATACAGTTACATTACCTATAAATTCATGTCGTAACAGTTATGCACTAACCGTTTGCTTAAGTCTTAGCATGCAGGAGCAGGAGCGCACCGTGGATTTTCTTTTACAGCGAACCGGGGTAATTTGTTGGGGGGCCAACCTTCCCAACAAATGGCAGAAGCGGCCTCGAGCGTCGGTCCACTCATTCCACATCACCAATAAGCCCAGCATTTTCATAAGTCAATACCGGTACACCCCTAAGTTCAAGCTAGTTTATTTTTATTTTTACATCACATCAACCCAGTGTCGTCATAAGTTGACACTGGACAAATTTTGAGTCCGCATTAGCCCGCCTTGGTGTTTCGGCCATGGTAGCCCAGTGTCGTCATAACTCGACACTGGGATAAATTTTGAGTCCGCGTTAGCCCACCTTGGTGTTTTGACCATGGTAGTCCAGCGTCGTCATAACTCGACACTGGGACAAATTTTGAGTCTGCGTTAGCCGCATTGGTGTTTTGACCATGGTAGCTCAGTATCGTCATAACTCGACACTGAGACAAATTTTGAATCCGCGTTAGCCCGCCTTGGTGTTTGACCATGGTAGCCCAGTGTCGTCATAACTCGACACTGAGACAGATTTTGAGTCTGCGTCAGCCCGCCTTGGTGTTTGACCATGGCAGCCCAGTGTCGTCATAACTCGACACTGGGACAAATTTTGAATTTTGCGTCAGCCTTGTCTTAATTGCCAACATTTTTAATTCGGAGGATCGGGACAAAATTGGCTATAAGTCAATGTCTTTGTCTGAAGACTCTTCCATCATCTCCATACAAAGAGGGACAAGTTGTTGACACCCAATTTTGACCCTCTCGTCCAGTCATTAACTATGAAATTGCATTAAATTTTCCAAATAATTTTAACAATATTATAATAATAAAATGCATCAATAAAATATTAATACACGCATAAATAAGAAATTTAATAATGGCACCGCATCTTACGTAGAGCATTAAGCATTTGTTTTTGAGTCTCGCGTCCACATTTATTAATTTTAAGCCCTATCATAATTCTATTAATTTTTAATAATAAATAAATACATAAAATAAATAATTTAACAATAGCGTCGCATCAAGCATTCCTTAAAATTATAACTACATTTATTAATACCCAAAGCAATTTCATAAACAATTCAAACCTCATTTAGTTTTAATTTAACATTGCAAAATACGCATAATAAATAAGATTTCGATAACAGCATCGCATTATAAATGCATTAAGCGATCCTTAAATATCATATCCGCATTTAGCATTTTAATAAGTTATAAATAATTTAAACCCCATATTTATTTCCCACTAACTTTAAATATACTTAAAACTAACTATCATCCAAACCAATAAAATACCCCAAACCCACTTATTTTCGTCTAAACAAATAAAACCCTTAACCGAGGCCCAATATCTCGCAGGCCCAAAAGCCCCAAGCCTTCTATTTCCCCTTCAGCCCCTTCATCCCTTCTTCTCCAACAGAAACCAACAAAAACCTAAACCTAAACTTCAGCACACACACACACAAAGCCCGTCGCCGCCATGCCCGAGATTCTCGCCGGAGAATTCGGGGTTTCCCTTACCCACACACACCCAGCCAGCTCTTCTTTACTATAAATCACAAAGAAATCTATACAAAATCGAACAAAAATCAAAACTTACCATAAGAAACTTGTTGGAGCAGTACCAATATTAGCCCTAAAAGCTTTCATAACTTACCAAACTCAGAACCTAAGGTGAGAGATATAAACGAAGCAATCCTTACATGCAAAAGGGGGGATGGGAGGAAAAACACTAGAGAAGCAGATCGAAAACCAGCAATTAAGCACAAATTCGAAACCTTTCTTCTCAATAATAGCCTGGAATCGAATCTAAACCACATCTCTTTCAATTGCATCGCAATAACCCGTCGAGTGGATCGACGACTTGATACACTGCCTTGGTTCGCTGCTCGGAGAAGGTAAATTTATTACCATTTTAATCTTAGATTTCGTTTAGTATTAATATGTGTGATGTGTTTTGACGGCTTCTTAAATGGGTATCAAATCAATAGTGACTACTGTTTATGCTCACTAAATTGCTATACCTGCTTAGCTACTATTAATTGATGTTCGTGACGGTGTTTGTTAATGTGATTAGGCCAATATTTAGCATTTGTCGTGTGTCTATATACATGTTTGACCAATCATTGTTTGAGTTTATGGGATCAATTGAGTTATACTACTTATATTCAGTTAATCCATGCTTGTTGCGGGTATTAGATTAATCGTTTGAACATATTAGGTATCCTATCTGTTCGAGTAATTCTTTGATATTTGTGTGCTCATTTCAGTGTGTTTAGCTGCTCTCAAAGCTAACAACACATGTGTTTTCATAATGAAAGATGATATTGGACCTATGTATGTCCCTGTGCATCCTTTTATGTTTTGAGTCACATGTTAGGGAAATAACAGTTCATAGTCTTACTCAGTCTCTCTTAATGTAGGATTAGATCACTAGATTGAGTACTTAATCAAAGTAAGGCTTTGAAACCTGGAATGGTATGTCATGCGGGGGCTGGTGACTGATGTGTTTAATACCTGCCTAGCTCAGTTCCCTGACAGTTTAAGATAGACCTGTCTACTTGGCAAATGCTCTAATATGCACATATTGCACTCAGAATTGAATTGTGTCGCTATCTATCAAGATAAATGAGAAATAAGCCTGTTTTCCCCGTCTAAACTTCCGGATCATATTCTTGATCTCCCTCTAATTATGTGATGATGGAGAAACTCTAAGTGGTCAACATGTTTGTGACTTTAGCTTGAATATAGTTCTAAGTTTGGTCATATTTCTGCAGCTGGCTTTGTGTTCTTGCTTAGTCAGGGTGATATTGATATGGCCTTAGTCTGAGTTGTAATGACCGTGTCTTCATTTGTTTGAACTGAACACCCATGATATTGGGTTGTAACTCATACAATTTAACATTGATGGGATGTAAAAGAGGCTAAATAAATATCAATTGATTAGTGTCTGACATGTCCTGGAAATTAAATCTCTTAGCTTCTATTCTCATATGATCTCTCTGATGTCTTTGTTTTCTCACTGCTGGCCCGATTGTTCAATTAAAGTATAGATAGGATGTGTTGATATTCCAGAATATTGTTTGGGTCTACTCTTTACTTTGATGTTGTCTAGTGGAGCTGTAAAATCCATTTGTTTCATATCATGTGTGGACTATTTTCTTTATGTTGTGCCACTACCTATCTGGTTTACCTGGATTATTTAGTGGGGCCGACATGATTAAATAAAACCGGATCAGAATATGTGTTTAATTTTGTCAAGGTTATTTATCACTTAATGAAGTTTGGATGTATACTAATCCTTATCTTTTTTTTCTTCTTCTTTTACATGAAACGCCTCGGAGTGAAAATGAAGAGTCTCATGACGAGTCTCATCACGAGCTAATTCAAATAATGACCCGCATTTATGTGCATCCGCATTCGCATTCCCGCTTCAAGAGTTCCAAAACAAATAGGGAGGAATGACGTCACCCCCTTCAACTCCTTTTACTCTCTTAATCTCTCTGCCTCATTCGTGTATTTTATTATTTGTAATTTTATTATCTAACTTTGTAATTAATAGGAGACATAGAACAATTGGCCTTTGAATAAATAAATTGGGCGGGTAGTTTTAAAATAATCATAAATGCACTTCTAGTTATTTATCTTAGACTTGTCATTCATGTCTAATCTTTGCCTAACCGTTAAAAATTGCATATCCAAACATGAAACTAACGCATCACTTCTTTGATTTCGCAGATAAATGCACATCCTTAGTCAAATCAATCGACTTTGTGCATATTCATTTTAGAAACAATATAAATGCATACTTTCAACTTTATATATATTTTACAATGCACTTATCTAAAATTAGCTTTACATGTATTTTTATAAAGCAAGTACATATAGTCCATAAATCAACTTTGCATCGTTTACAATATAAATAATGTAAACGCACATTTTAAAACTTTGCATATATTTTTATAACATTAGGCTTATAAACTTTTATCAGCATGCCTCATCTTTGTAAAATACTTGCAACATCTTTTTAAACATGCATTTTCTCCAACATAATAATCAACCTAGGTTTGGCAGGACAACCGCAAGTTAGCGGATCTTAGAGGGTGCCTAATCCATTCCATCTAGATTAATAAAGAACCCTTACCCAGAATCTCACACTAGTTTGCAGACCATAAAAATGGAGTTAGTGTTGACTTTAACCTAGTTGACATTTAGGTGTCCTAATTCCCCAAACTAATTAGGTGGCGACTCCGCGAACCCTTTTAGCACTTTAGCACCCTAGCATTATCTTTAGCACTTTTAGCACCTTTTACTTTCTAGAGCCACCCTTTAGTACTTTTAGCACCCTTTTACCACCCTTTTACCTTTTAGCATCTCTTTAGCACATTTCTAGCACCCTTTTAGCATTCTTTTAACATTTTAGCATTTTAGCATTTATTTTATTTTCTAACATCTTTTATTAAGCAGGGTTCGCTAAAATAATGTCGCGGTCGAAAAAGGGCGTGACATCTATCTCCTGCAATAGTCCATCAGGCTTCTGATGCTCGACCTTAACCTGTTGATAATTCGGGAACTGAGCAACATACTCCGCTATCACCAATACAAACATCTGAGGTCATGATACATCTTTGTTGACCCTGGATTAATAGAATAATGAGCATTGTGTGCCTCTCCAATAACCTGTCGTCGTAGCCCTGCAACATCAGGTACACATAATCTACCTACATACTGTAGCACTCCATCAGGTGCAACCTCAAATAGAGTCTTCTCCTTTCGAGGAGCTGCATCTCTATACTGTGCCAGAACAGGATCCTCACACTGATGTATTTTTACCTCTTCTATGATAGAGGACTCAGCAACTCCTCGAACAACAACTCCACTATCTCTAGAATCAGCCAAACAGACTCCAAGGCTAGCTAGCTGGTGTATCTCACGAACCATCTCCTTTCTGTCTGGCTGCACATCCGTCAAGCTACCCATAGATCTACGGCTAAGAGCATCTGCTACAATATTTGCTTTCTCCGGATGGTATAAAATATCAACATCATAGTCCTTTAGTAACTCTAGCCATCGTCTCTGTCGTAAATTCAACTCCTTCTATTTAAAGATATATTGGAGACTCTTGTGATCCGTATAAATATCAACATGAACACCATACAAATAATGTCTCCATATCTTCAAAGCATGAATCACCGCTGCTAACTCCAAATCATGAGTAGGATAATTCTTCTAGTGCTTCTTGAGCTGTCGGGAGGCATAAGCTATAACTCTGCCATGCTGCATCAACACACAACCTAATCCAACACATGAAGCATCACAATAAATAACATAACCATCTAGTCCCTCAGGAAGAGTCAAAACTGGAGTCGTAGTCAACTTGTCTTTAAACAACTGGAAGCTGTGCTCACAAGCGTCGGTCCACTGAAACTTAGTTGCCTTCTGAGTTAGCATGGTTAAAGGTGCTGAAATCAAGGCAAAC
Organism: Przewalskia tangutica; assembly: GCA_029844215.1. NCBI lineage: Eukaryota > Viridiplantae > Streptophyta > Magnoliopsida > Solanales > Solanaceae > Przewalskia > Przewalskia tangutica. The sequence goes on from CM056738.1 coordinate 37,873,482, forward strand.
TTCTCCATGAACCTCCTGTAATATCCTGCGAGCCTAAACAAACTGCGTACCCTCAGTAGGCGTCGTAGGCATGGGCCAAGTCTTTACTGCCTCAATCTTCTGCGTATCTACCCAAATACCTTCAGCTCCGATAATATGCCCCAAGAATGCCACTGAAGTCAACCAGAATTCATACTTAGATAACTTGGCATACAACCTCTGGTGCTGGAGCACCCTAAGTACCTTCCTCAAATGGTCTGCATGCTCCCCTTCTGAATGTGAATAAACCAGATATCATCAATGAATACAATAACGAACATATCCATGAATGGTTTGAACACTCGGTTCATAAAATCCATAAATACTGCTGGAGCATTGGTCAGCCCAAAAGACATCACTCTAAACTCATAATGTCCGTATCGGGTCCTGAATGTTGTCTTCGGAATATCTGCCTCCTTTACCTGCACCTGATGATAACCTGGCTGCAAGTCTATCTTGAAAAAACACTTAGCACCTGAAACTGATCAAATAAATTATCAATCCTGGGGAGGGGATACCTGTTCTTTATTGTCACCTTATTCAGCTGCCTATAATCAATACACATCCGCAGCGATCCTTTTTTCTTCCTCATAAATAATATCGATGCTCCCCAAGGTGATGTACTAGGCCTGATGAAGCCTTTTTCCAATAAGTCCCTCAGTTGCTCCTTCAACTCCTTCAGCTCTGCAGGTGTCATTCTATAAGGAGGGATGGATATGGGTCGAGTATCTGGGGGCACATCTATAGTGAAATCTATCTCCCGTTCTGGAGGAAGACCTGGAAGATCATCTGGGAATACATCTGGAAATTCACTAACTACCAGAACTGACTGAAGAGCCGGTACCTCTGCTTCCGTATCATATACCCGAACCAGGTGATAAATATAACCTTTTCTAACCATTTTCCTTGCCTTTAGGTATGAAATAAACTTACCCCTCGGCGATGCTATATTCCCCTTCCACTCTATAATTGGCTCGCCTGGAAACTGAAATCGAACCATCTTTTCTCTACAATCGACGTTAGCATAACAAGAAGCCAACCAATCCATACCCATAATAACATCAAAGTCAATCATGTCTAACTCTATCAAATCTGCTACGATATGACGACTATATATAACCACCGAACAATTTGTATATACTCGTTTAGCTATGACAGAATCTCCTACCGGTGTGGCTACCTCAAATGGTTCTATCGACTCAGGTTCTATTCTGATTCTACTAGCAACAAGGGGAGATATATAGGTTAAAGTAGAACCTGGACCTATCAATGCATATACGTCTCAGAAGAATATCGATAATATACATGTAACCACATTTGGTGACGCCTCATGATCCTGCCTACTAGCCAAAGCATAAATGCGGTTCGAGGGACCGCCAGAACTAGAAACTCCACCACGACCTCTACCACAACCTGCTGGCATATGAACACCCTACCCTGTGGGGCGCATAGCTATAGAAGATGATGAACCAACAATCGATCCAGTAGGCTGAGCCATACCACCTGTACCACCTCTATATGGAAACTCTCTCATCATATGGCCTTGACGGCCGCAATAAAAACAAGCACCTGTAGTAAAGCGGCATTCCCCAAAATGGGACCTACCACACCGAGAACACCGAGGCAAAGGTGGCTTCGACTGACTCGAACCCCTGTTCCCCTGTGAACCTGCAGCTCTGGAGCTCTGACTAGTTCCTGAATACCCCGTGCGGTCAAACCTCCTACCTGTAGACTGTGGGGGTGCACTCTGTGCTGGCTGGAAATAATATATGACATGTTGTTGAGGCTGCCCGCCTCGAGACTCACCCGAATATCTAGTCAACCTAGCCCTCTTGTGCTGGCCTCTGTCGTGATCCCTATCCGGCTGACGTCCCCTGTGTCGGTCTTCTACCCCCTGTGTAATGCCTGTATCCGAGCAATATCCATACATGGCTGAAGAGCCACCACCATACAACCGTCAATCAAATAGCGGTCTAGTCCCATCACATATCGATGTACTCTATCCGCCATATCAGCCACAATGGTAGATGCATACCTAGCCAATAAATCAAACTTGAGACTATACTCCCGAATGTTACTGCCACCATGCCTCAACTGTAAGAATCTATTGACTCTGGCTCGTCTCATCTCTAGCGGAAGAAATTGGCCAAAGAATGCCTCTGTAAACTCATCCCATACAGGTGGAGGAGCACCCTCGCTTCTAGATAACTCCCAAGACTCATACCAATTAATCGCTACATCCCGCATCCGATATGAAGCCAACTCAACAGACTCAGTCTATGAAGCCTTAATCACCCTCAATGTACGCTGCATCTGTCGGATAAACTCATTCGGGTCATCTTCGGACTTTGACCTGAAAAACTCTGGAGGATTACAACTCAAGAAATCACGAATCCTCAAACTATCAGATCTGTTGTCAACTCCAAGCCCTCGCTATGAAGTCCGCCTCGCCACTAACTGGTCGCGAATGACAGATCTGGCTCGCCTTCCGCCTCGGCCGAGGAACCGAGGCTCATGTGTCGGGGCTGCCGCTGCTCTAAGCACCTCTAGAGGTGATGGTGTAGCAGAGCTAGCCGACTGGGGTACAGTCTCCGGCATAGACTGGGTACGGGACCTGGTAACTCTCTGAGTCTGACTAGTAGCTCTTGATACTGATTTGCCCTTCTGGGCCGCTGTCGCCTTCTTCGGAGGCATAGCTGGAAACACAATAATACGTCAGAGAGGGATTAACCTAATAACATAGCTCTATTGCACGATCTATGAGATGAAAGAATAGAAACTAATCCTAAATGTTTGGCAGCCTCCTGCGTATAAGTATGGTGCACAACATACCCATACACAAGACTCTACTAGACACGGTTTATAGACATTCTGAGAATGAACTGCTCTGATACGACTAAATGTCACGACCCGCCCAGATGGACCGCGACCCGGTTCCCTACCTGGGCACCTTTATACCTGCATATCACATATAATCAAATGGATACTAAGGATAATGTAAACATCGGTAATAAACCTGTCTCTCGAGGAGTCACAACTAATTCATATAACAAAATAGGCAAGTCGACGAGGCCGCCACTATACATAGAGATATCCAAAACAGCTCACAACCGTACACATATAAAAAAACACATCTACCACCCACAACTATCTACAGACCTCTAAGAGTACGATAATGAAATATGACGGGACAGGCCCCGTCGTGCCCCTAAATATGCATAAGTCAAAAATAAGGTTTTGTACCAAAATGACTAAGCTCTGGATCAATGGAGCTCTCCAAACAGCTGAACAGGAATCCTAGACTGGAGGATCACCAAACCGAAAATTCGCACTGCGGCATGAACGCAGCTTCAGAAAGCGGGTCGATTGAAATAATATACTGAGTATGTAAAAGATGAAGTACTGTAAAGAAGATCATAACTGGCTAAAAGATAACAGGAGACAAGTATGATAACCAAAATACCAATAAAACTGTGTCATATAAAAATGAGAGTCAAGACATGTCCATATAAAATAAGTCATATCCGTGGATGCCTATCCACATAAATCATCATATATATAATGCTCGGCCCTCTAGTGAAGGACGTGGTGAACACATAGCCATATCCGTGGATGCCTGTCCACATATATCATATCTGCGGATGCCTGTCCGCATATCATATCTGCGGATGCCTGTCTGCATATCATACTGCCCGGCCCTCTATTAAAGGACGCGGTGAACACATAAGGAACTGTGCACGAAACTTCCCAGCCCGGGACGCGGTGAAATGATATAATCACATCAAGCACGAATAGATTATCATGAGCAACCATATGCAATTTAAATTATCATTTGACTCTCAATGGAATAAATAAAAGGCACTATCATATCATGTATCATTTTAAATCATCATTTGAAAAATCAAGGCACTATCATATCATGTGTCATTAGGAATTAGGATTCATTAGAAATATGTACGTTCACCGTACACTCATTTATGTAAATCATGCCAAAAAAAAAGGATAGTTTCACATACCTTATTGTCGAACTAACCAACTCTATAATTAAAACTCGTCTCGATTAACACTTCAACCTATAACAATGGTAATTCGTTCGTCAACTCTATGTTTTTTAGTATAAGTCATGTCGAATGACGACTCTCTTTTCTATAGAAATTTGGGCAGCACCTCCCCTATTTATATGCACATCCACAATTTACATACAAATCCAACAATACCAATAACAAGATGCAACTTAAAGATATAACCAAAACAATCCCAAATACTCCATATACGTCATCATAATACATTCATTCTCTTTACGTTCATGGAAGACAACAACTACAACAACCAAGGTGATTAATACACTTATTTATCTTGTTAATTCAGCCTCTTAAACCACATTGGAACATCCTTTAAAAATTGTCCATCAATTCTAGCAACAACAACAAGAGTGTAAGTTTTATAGTTTGCAACATAACACCTTTCTACACATTAATTCCTTTAAGACATGTATTAGTAATTACCACAACGTATATATATATGTTCATAGATTATATTTCCAGCATTATAACTTAACAAAAACAACCCCTAATATATCACAACAATGTCCAACAATTTGAATGTCACGGTTCATCCACAAAAATCCATAACTCTTCTCATAACTTCCTTAAAATCCAATTCATGTTTCAACACTTCTATATAACTAATTACAACTTTAAATGTCAAGATTTCCTTCAATTTTAACATGCAATTAGTGACAAGGATAACAACAACAACACTCAAATCCAATGTGTACAAAATAGCCCAAAAAATCGGTAAACCACACCAACACCATCACATGCATTATCTTAATTCCAAGTTTCTCTTAACACAAGTTCATTCCTTAATTTACAATATCATGCAATTCCAATTATACTATAAGAGGAAGAAATATTACCTTAATTTTTGCCCAAAACAGTCCCTAAAAATCGGCATTCACTGCTTCATATTTGCTCCATTTCACCACTTCTTCAACTTACAATGACATGCATGCATTCTTTATGAGTTTAACTCCATCCTACTTTCATGTTTTTCCTCCAACATTGTTCATCTTCAACACTAAGGTTGCTGGGGCAGTTTCTCGGTCTTCTGTACCATGACCCACTGTTTTGGGTGTTAATCTTGGCTTAGAACTTAGTTGAGGACCTTAATCTAGGAAGATAGGTAATGTGGTCTCTAACTTAGCTATGGAAGAGATGGAAATCTGTTTGGAGAGCTGAGTGAAGATGTAGCTTTGAATTAAAGTTAGAGAAATGAGTGGAACCTAGATTTAGGTGAGCATGGGCTGAAAAAATCGAGAGGGGGAGGGGGGTGAATACAAGTTCCCATAATTTTGTCCAGTAATTATCATTCACTCCATTAAAATTAATCCCACAATTAATAAATCAATCTTATTTAAACCTGAAAATTCCATGTCCTAATTTATTTTTATTAAACACGACACTTAGTCCATACCACATTTGTTGCATCCAAAATTAATTCGAGATCACATCCCTTGTATACTAATTTCCTATTAGCATGTGTAAGTACACTTTGTATCCAATATCCTCATCTTATTCTCTTATTTACGTTCTCTAATTATCGCTTTGAACTTACGAGGTGTAACAATATTTCCCATAACTGCCACATATGATTTCGGTTATATCGAAATTATATTTCTCATTACCGCCACACAGGCTTTCGGTTATATCATATAAGCCACACAGGCTTCAATGTTGGCCTCTTAGGGCTCTTTTATTATTTGTACCAGCTGCAGGCGGTGTGTGTAACGTCTCATAATTTTGGGCGATAATTTGAGCACGAAAATTAAGAAAATAGACCTGTGCGTTGGGAAAATTTTGTTATATTTACTTATGCTAATAGAAGATTAGTATATAAAAAGATGTGATCCAGAAATAATTTTGGATGCAACAAGTGTGACGATGGAGATTAATAATAATAATTGTATATCCCCAAAAGATGTGATGGACTAATGTCATATTACAAATTATGACATCAAGTATACGAAGGTTTTATGAATTTTTTTATTTAATTGAAGTGAGATCTAGAATTAATTATGTGTATAATTGATAAATTATATGAAGACATGTCACTTAATTAAATTAAGTGACCCGTGCATGAAAAAGGGTATGTGGCAGTTAATGACAACTTATGTTCACATGTTAAAGTCTTCTATGCGGACTGCGAAAGTTCCAGGATTAGGCTCGCATAATGATACTATGGGCGATTGGCCTTGCTTCGATCATTAGCGGCCTAGAAAAGACCAGTTACGTTATATCTATTTTGCTCTTGTTTATCTTTGCCAGGCACTATGCGATTAAAAATCGTTGTTAAATGCGTATTTGTGAACCGGTTTTAAAATGTTATGATTTTATTTCGATTTTTACGCTTTCACATACTTGGTACATGTTGTATCGACCTCTTCGGGGCCGCGTTCATGCCGCAGTAGAGGTACACCGATTGTCGATCCTCGCCATAGATCACGCCATTGCTTTGGAAAGCTCCGTTTCTCCGGAGGCTTATCTTTTGGTATAGTCCCCTGTCGTTGTAGGTACTTACATTCAGGGGTATGGCGGGGCCCTGTCCCGTCGTAGTTGTGGTTACATTCTTAGAGGTCTGTAGTATCGCTGTAAGCGTGGTTTGTAAAAGGGATGTAATCGCTCGTGTTTAATCATTTTTATATATACGCAGAAGCGCGATCGCTTTGGTTAGCCTATTTTGCTTATCAGATATCTTGTTTCATGTGTAAGTTTTTATTTCCGCTGATTTTCTCTGATGTTGTATCACTAGGGTGCCCGGGGTAAGGCACCAGTCACGGGCCCGGGGTCGGGTCGTGACAAAAGTGGTATCAGAGCAGTTAATCCTCAGAAAGTGTCTACAGACCGTATGTTATACCCCGTATTTCCAGAGTATGTACGTATGGACGTACGTACGAAATTTGAGCCTTAAGTTAGGCATTGGATTCGAAATTTGGGCACAAGTACCGAGTAGAGTCGTTTTCCGACGAAACGCTTCATTAACTTCGTAGGAAAAATTCCGCTATGACATTTTTAATTTTTGCGGATTTTTCCGAGTGATGAAACATTTTGGACCAACGGAGGGTGATACGTGTCACCTCACATTGGAAGTGGGGTGCTTGGGCGATTTGGGCGCCCAAGAGGCATTGGTTGGCCTCGCCGATTGGCTCTCTTTGGCCTAGTTTTGTGCCATGTTTTGTGGAGTGTTTTGTGGAGTAGGGTTAGGGTGCACTTGGCTTGATCTTGGCCTTACACTTGCCTTGCACTTGGCTAGATCTTGGCCATTGGTTGGCCTTTGGTTTTGCTATAAATACCCTCTCTTTGAAGACTTCTTCATCCAAAACCTTCCAAGTCTTGAGTCCCTCTCCTCCTCTTTTCGTCCAAGAGCCCCCTCTCCCCTTGTGAAGGCCTTGGGCGAAACCTCCCCTTTGTGAGCCTAAAGTCGAGAACACCCCCCCCTCTTTTAGAGTGTTGTTCTCGTGTGATACCCCCCCCCTCTTTTTGTGGGGTTGAAATACTCCTCCCAGTATTGTTATAATGCCCAAAATACCTTAGCCTTGTACCTTGTAGTATTACAAAGATACCTCTATACGTAGAGCCCTAAATACTACCTTTTGTCCTTTTAGTCTCAAACCGAAACCCTAAGGAATCTTCATTGTTAGTCAAGGATTTAAGTAGAATTTGGATAGAACTTCTAAGGTTGTTTGAGCGGGATGGAGCACCCGGAGTTGGAGCTAAATATTGCTAAGGATCGACCTTTAACTTGGATAATTATGGGCTTATCGAGGTAATTATCTTGTCCCTCTATTGTCATTGGAAATTGCATGTTTGTTAGAATATATAGTTGAAGTATACTAGATATGGAACTATACTTAGTATTCGCAATGTCTTTTGACTTAAGCCCAAGAATAAAGAAAAGAATCGAATCAGATTTACATAGGATCGTATTGTAGTAGACTTGTGTAGAGTTATCGAGTAGGATGGTACACGTCCGTTAGACGTAAACCCCGTCAAGCTTGGTAGCCTACCGATAGAGAGGAGATTTACGCCACATGTGGGGAGGTGCCGAATTTTCAGAGAAAGATAGAAACTTGTGTTTTGGGGTTAATAGACGTTTGTGACCTTTATAGGTGAAAGTACTAAGAGTAGCATATTCTACTCGAGGAGTGGAAAGGGCTAGCAAGGTTGTAGTACTTGGAGCATTTTGCTTATTGTCGATAAATCGTCGCGAGGTATGTGAACCTCTTCCTATCTCTTCTAGCATGATATGTGTGAACTATGTAGTACGGTAGACGATACGTGTTAATCGTGTTTGATTGTTCTTAAAACATAAAGTGTTATAACGGCTTTATGGGAAGTCGTTATAACAAATTTATGTAGGTAAGAAAATACTTTGTGGTTTTAAAAGGTAATCGATGTGAATTATAACTGGCTAGTTATAATAAAGAACTTGATGTATTTCAAAAGATTTATAAATCGTTTTGAAGGGAGAGTAACACTTGGTTTTAAAGGTTTTAAAAAGAGTTATACTAGCTTTATGGGGAGTTAGGTATAATGTCTTAAGAGAGGTAAAGAAAATGGTTTACTGATGTTAGAAGTTAAGAGACTTGATCTTATAAGATAAGAGACTTAACTTATTTGTTTTAATGTGAATGTTCAGTGAAACCTCATTCGTGAGAAATGAGTACTTGGTTTTATTTAAAGGGATAATGTTTTACCGATTTCGAAATCGAATGAGTATCGATGCACCACCGCAGCGTTAATAAAGGAAAATGTATTGAATAATGATGTATCGTATTAAAACCAAAGTAAACCTCCATCCGCATAGAAACTAAGATGAGACAAAATGATATTACATTTTCTAGATCATGGTCACGTAATAAGAATGTTGTAAACAAGAATAACCTACTCTCACGTAAGACATATATTACTCAATTGTTCTAAAAAGGAATCAAGTGATTAAGTTTGGGAACTATGAAACCATTTGAAACGAAGCTTGAGTAATCAAACTAGGCAAACCGAACTTAGGAAAAGAATGTTGTTACTTGATTTTGAAAAGGAATGTGGGTTGGTCATTCTAATACTACTGTATCGGGTGACTTTATAAAAGTAATGGATCTCTTTAAAAGAACTTAACGATGTAGTACTTTGGGGTTAAAACCCGACTTTGGCATAAAATGAAAGTACTTTGAGTCAGGTGAAACTCGCCTATGCTTGTTGTTGTGAAACTTGCCTATGCTTGTGATGATAGCCTTTGTTGTGCAAGTGTGGTATTTCGTATTACCGCCTCTCGATAGAGGCCGGTTGACTTGTCGAGAACTTACTGGACGTCCGGGCGGTGATGGAGAATTCTACGTATGTTTCCATTTTGATTATCGCCTTGTTGATGTCACACGGACATGTCTACACCGACGCATTATTCCGGCACGCGCCACGCGGCGGTTGATTACCCGATATATGGTTATTACCGCAACATGGACGGTTCACACCGATGCAAGATTCCGGCATGTGGCCACGCGCAGGTTGACCACCCAGATATGTTATTGAGGTTACACGGGCATGTCTACACCGGCGCAGATTCCGGCACGTGCGCCACGCCTTGTTATTATTGTCAGATCATGGACATGTCTACACCGATGCAAGATTCGGCACGTGGCCATGATGCGAACATGATGGGCGCGTGGGCGTGAGACCCATAGTTATAGTTGAGTGGTGACTTGAGGCGCGAGTCCTCGACTTGATCGCTTATGTCACAGCATCGTATTTTGTTATCATACATGTCTCCCGCTTTATATAGATCGTTATGATTTAACCGCAGATTTACGCTTCACATACCGGTAATTGCCAGATCGACTCCTTCGGCCGCGTCATGCCGCAAGTAGAGGTACATCGGCCGTGGATCCTCGCCATAGGATCACAGCCAACAGATTGGAAGCTCCGCTTCTCCGAGGCTTATCTTTTGGTATGTGTTTCCCGAGTTGTAGGTTCTTGTACATTCGTGGTATGGCGGCCCCGTCCCGTCATAGTCGTTGTAAATCTTGCAGGTCAGTATCACAAGTTGTGGCGGGTTGTAAAAGGATTAAACTGCTCGTGTTTTATGTATATACCAAGGCAAATCGCTTGCTGGCCTGTTTATTATTATATCTATTGTTGCATGTCTAAGTTTTTATTTCCGCTGGTTTTTCTCTGACGTTGTATCACTAGGGTGCCCGGGGTAAGGCACCAGTCACGGGCCCGAATTTCGGGGTGTGACATAGTGGTATCAGAGCAGTTAGTCCTCGGAAAGTGTCTACGCATCGTGTCTAGTAGAGTTCGATTATCGATGTGTTGTGCACCACATCTATAATCGTGAGGCTATAGGACATTTAGGATTGGTTTCTATTCTTCTCATTCCGAGATCGTGCCTTAGAGTCAGGTTATAAGTCGACCCTCTGACGTGTCTCGTTTTTACCAGTTATGCCTCCGCGCAAGGCAACCCGGGCCCAGGTGGGCAAGGCAGCCGAGGGAGCTGCTAGTGAGATACAGAGGAGTCCGAGGGCGCAGCCCGGGCCAAGACTGAGACAGTTGCCCGACGGCGAAGTTTCGCGACGCCGCCAAAGACCAAAGAGGTTTAGAGCCGCAGCCGTGGTCGATGACTACAAGACTGAGCCTCCACCCACACCGAGCAGGGAGATGGGTCACGCGAGATGGCCCGCTTATCGCCGTGGTCAGGCTGATATGAGACAGCCGGACGCGCCTCAGTTCCAAAGAAGACTGTGGTGCACCCGAGCAGCGAATAGTTTGAGGCTACGAGATTTTCTGAGTTGTAGCCCGCCAGAGTTCTACGGGTCGAGGCCTGAGGATGATCCGCAGGAGTTCATCCGTCAGTTACAGAGGATCATGCGGGTGATCAAGGCTTCAGAGACCGAGTCTGCGGACCTTTCGTCAGACGGCCGCGTGATACCGCAATCGATTGGTTTGATTCGCGAGCTTTCCCGGAGAGCATGCACTCCAGCAGATGGAATGAGTTTTCGGGCTTTCTCACGCACTTCTTGCCTCCGCAGAGGAGGGCACGGGCCGACAGATTTTTGTTCTCGAGACAGAGGGCGACCGTCGTGAGTACAATGTCGAGTTCGATTCTTTGGCTCGATATGTCCTCGCGCTAGTTGCAGAGATATGGAAGATAGGTGCATCGCCACGCCACCGCTAGATGATTATATGGCCGAAGTCTTGTGCGAGTGTTTCTCTTCACCGGCATGGACATTGCCCGCATTCGTGCTCATGCACTTGCGTGCGAGAGCGCAGATCGACGCAGCGGACCGCCACAGGTTAGGCCAAGACGGCCGGATATTTTGGTGACTTTCGAGGCGGACCGCCAAGAAGCAGACTAGTTATGTACTCCGCCATTGCAGAGTGGTCCTTCGCAGCCTTCGACCTCAGGATATTCGTGAGCGTGTCGTGGCTCCTGTGTTTGAATGTTCTGCGAGTAGGGTGTTGCTGATGCACCACCCCTACCTCGGTGGTCGATGTGGTAGACCGCATTTCGTGAGTGTCGTAGTACCAAGGAGCTTGTTATTCTTGCGCCAACAGGCCATATGACGAGAGACCGTCCACTGTGGTAGCGCTGGTAGATAGCACGCATTACTAGAGCGATTGCAGATTCTTCACCTTCCATAGCTAGGCAGATGTTCATACACCAAATGCCACGGTAGAGGTCGCGGTGGAAGTTCCCGCTTAGAGGTCCTGAACCGCCTAGTTTCTGTATATCCTTAACCCCGTAGATACTTGTATGTATTGATGTTAATGATGTGTTAAGTGTTATGTTCGGATAGCCTTGTGCTATAGTGTGATTTAAAAATCTGGTTAGTGTGAGATGGAAGTGGTAGCTTCCATGATGTGTTCCGTGTCGGCGAGCGGAGTCGGGCGCCAGATGGTCGGGTCAGCCATGTCGGGCCAACCCGCCCCGCTTCGAGGTAGGTCACTGGGGTCCCGCCAGTGGCGGTGGTCACGAGGGTGCTAGGCCCAAGTTTAGATGACCATCGTATGAGTTCGTGGATACGCTCGACCGAATCAGTTCGTGAAGGCCGGAATGGCCTTGGGAAATCGAGGTTAGTGAGATGACCAAGTTTGAGGTGGTGATTCCAAGGGTTGGAAACAAGCGTTGATGTATGTGATACGGATACTAGAACGAGTTCGAGTGTTCGAGACAAGTACTACGAAAAGGGAGAAGAGAACGTGTTTTGTGGCCAGTGTGGCATGATCGTTCGTAAGTATAGCGGGAAGACTATACCGCACCGCTTGTTTTGAGACAGAAGGAACATTCGACGAATGTTTCTAAGGGGAAGAATGTTATACCCCGTATTTCCGCAGTATGTACGTATGGACGCACGCATTGAAATTTGAGCCTTAAGTTAGGCATCGATTCGAAATTTGGGCACAAGTACCGAGTAGAGTCGCTTCCGACTAAACGCTTCCACGTTTCGTAGGGAAAATTCCGGCTATGACATTTTTAATTTTTGCGGATTTTTCCGAGTGATGAAACATTTTGGACCAACGGAGGGTGATACGTGTCACCTCACATCGGGAAGCAAGTGGGTGCTTGGACGATTTGGGCGCCCAAGAGGCATCGTTGGCCTCGCCGATTGGCTCCTCTTTGGCCTAGTTTTGTGCCATGTTTTGTGGAGTGTTTTGTGGAGTAGGGTTAGGGTGCACTTGGCTTGATCTTGGCCTTACACTTGCCTTGCACTTGGCTAGATCTTGGCCATTGGTTGGCCTTTGGTTTTGCTATAAATACCCCCTCTCTTTGAAGACTTCTTCATCCAAAACCTTCCAAGTCTTGAGTCCCTCTCCCTCCCTCTTTTCGTCCAAGAGCCCCCTCTCCCCTTGTGAAGGCCTTGGGCCGAAACCTCCCCTTTGTGAGCCTAAAGTCGAGAACACCCCCTCTTAGAGTGTTGTTTCGTGTGATACCCCTCTTTTGTGGTGTTGAAATACTCCTCCAAGTATTGTTATAATGCCCAAAATACCTTAGCCTTGTACCTTGTAGTATTCCAAAGATACCTCTATACGTAGAGCCCGTAAATACTACCTTTTGTCCTTTTAGTCTCAAACCGAAACCCTAAGGAATCTTCATTGTTAGTTGAAGGATTTAAGTAGAAGTTGGATAGAACTTCTAAGGGTTGTTTGGAGCGGGATGGAGCACCCGGAGTTGGAGCTAAATATTGCTAAGGATCGACATTTAACTTGGATAATTATGGGCTTATCGAGGTAATTATCTTGTCCCTCTATTGTAATTGGAAATTGCATGTTTGTTAGAATATATAGTTGAAGTATACTATATATGGAACTATACTTAGTATTCGGCAATGTCTTTTGACTTAAGCCTGAAGAATAAAGAAAAGAATCGAATCAGTATTTACATAGATCAGACAGCAGACTTGTGTAGAGTTAATGAGTAGGATGGTACACGCCCGTTAGACGTAAACCCTCGTTGGCTTAGTAGCCTACCGATAGAGAGGAGATTTACGCTGTTGTTGGAGAGGTCTTTGAATTTTCAGAGAAAGATAGAAACTTGTGTTTTGGGGTTAATAGACGTTTGTGACCTTTATAGGTGAAAGTACTAAGAGTAGCATATTCTACTCGAGGAGTGGAAAGGGCTAGTGCGTTGTAGTACTTGGAGCATTTTGCTTATTGTCGATAAATCGTCGCGAGGTATGTGAACCTCTTCCTATCTCTTCTAGCATGATATGTGTGAACTATGTAGTACGGTAGACGCATACGTGTTAATCGTGTTTGATTGTTTAAAACATAAAGTGTTATAACGGCTTTATGGGAAGTTGGTTATAACTTTATGTAGGTAAGAAAATACTTTGTGGTTTTAAAAGGTAATCGATGTGAATTATAAATCGCTAGTTATAATAAAGAACTTGATGTATTTCAAAAGATTTATAAATCGCTTTGAAGGAGAGTAACACTTGGTTTTAAAGGTTTTAAAAAGAGTTATACTAGCTTTATGGGAGTTAGGTATAATGTCTTAAGAGAGGTAAAGAAAATGGTTTATCATGTTAGAAGTTAAGAGACTTGATCTTATAAGATAAGAGACTTAACTTATTTGTTTTAATGTGAATGTTCAGGTGAAACCTCATTCGTGAGAAATGAGTACTTGGTTTTATTTAAAGGGATAATGTTTTACCGATTTCTAAATCGTAACGTATCGACGCACCATCGCAGCGTTAATAAAGGAAAATGTATTGAATAATGATGTATCGTATTAAAACCAGTAGAAACCTCCATCCGCATAGAAACTAAGATGAGACAAAATGATATTACATTTTCTAGATCATGGTCTTTGTAATAAGAATGTTGTAAACAAGAATAACCTACTCACGTAAGACATATATTACTCAATTGTTCTAAAAGGAATCAAGTGATTAAGTTTGGGAACGATGAAACCATTTGAAAATGAGAAGCTTGAGTAATTGAAACTAGGCAAACCGAACTTAGGAAAAGAATGTTGTTACTTGATTTTGAAAAGGAATGTGGGTTGGTCATTCTAATACTACTGTATCGGGTGACTTTATAAAAGTAATGGATCTCTTTAAAAGAACTTAACGATGTAGTACTGGGGTTAAAACCCGACTTTGGCATAAAATGAAAGTACTTTGAGAGTTGTGAAACTTGCTTATGCTTGTTGTTGTGAAACTTGCCTATGCTTGTGATGATAGCCTGTTGTGCAAGTGTGGTATTTCGTATTACCGTCTCTCGATAGAGGCCTTGACTTGTTGAGAACTTACTCGACGCGGCCGCGTGATGGAGAATTCCACGTATGTTTCCATTTTGATTATCGCCTTGTTGTTGATGTCACACGGACATGTCTACACCGTCGCAAAGATTCCGCGGCACGCGGCCACGCGTCGTTGATTACCCGATATATGGTTATTATCGCAACATGGACGGTTCTACACCGTCGCAAGATTCCGGCATGTGGCTACGCGGCAGGTTGACCACCCAAGATATTGTTATTGAGGTTACATGGGCATGTCTACACCGGCGCAGATTCCGGTACGTGCCACGCCTTGTTATTATTGTTGTATCATGGACATGTCTACACCGATGCAGTATTCCGGGGGCATGTGGCCATGATGCGAACATGATGGGTGTGGTGGGCGTGAGACCCATAGTTATAGTTGAGTGGTGACTTTGAGGGCGTGAGTCCTCGACTTTGATCGCTTTTATGTTGCGTACTATATTTTGGTTATCATACATGTCTCTCGCTTTATATAGATCGTATGATTTAATCGCAGATTTCTGATTTCACATACCGGGTACCGTTAGATCGACTCCTTCGGGGCCGCTCACGCCGCAGTAGAGGTACATCGGCCGTGGATCCTCGCCATGTGATCACAGCCAACAGATTGGGAAGCTCCGTTTCTCCGGAGGCTTATCTTTTGGTATGTTTTTCCCTGAGTTGTAGGTTCTTGTACATTCAGGGGTATGGCGGGGCCCTGTCCCGTCATAGTCGTTGTAAATCTTAGAGGTCTGTAGTACTGTTGTGGGCAGGGTTGTAAAAGGATTAAACTGTTCAGGTTTTATGTATATCAAGACAACCGCTTGCTGGCCTGTTTATTATTATATCTATTGTTGCATGTCTAAGTTTTTATTTCCGCTGGTTTTTCTCTGACGTTGTATCACTAGGGTGCCCGGGGTAAGGCACCAGTCACGGGCCCGAATTTCGGGGTGTGACACCGTATCTAGTAGAGTCTTGATTATCGACGTGTTGTGCACCACACCTATAATCAGGAGGCTGCAGGATATTTAGGATTGGTTTCCATTCTTCTCACTCTGAGATCGTGCCTTAGAGCTGTGTTATAAGTTGGACTCCCTCTGGCGTATTCGTTTGTGCTAGTTATGCCTCTACGCAAGACAACCAGAGCCCAGGAGGGCAAGGCAGCAGAGGGAGCTGCGAGTAGAGCACAGAGGGTTACGAGGGCACAGGCCTGTCATTATCTGAGATAGTGCTTCATTCGGGGAGTTCTGTGACGCCGCTAGCCCCAGGAGAGTTTAGAGCAGCAGCAGTATCTGCAGAGACCACGATACCTGAGCCTCTAGTTCCACGACCAGGAGCCGAGGATATGAGTTACAAGGAGATGGCCCAGTTACTAGCCAGGCTTGTGGCTAGGAATGAGGACAGACGAGAGTCGGAGGTTCCGGTAGTACCAGTAGTTCACCCTAGATCCGATAGTTGAGATTTCGGGACTTCTTGAGTTGCAGTCCACCCGAGTTCTATGGATTGGGAACTGAGGAAGATCCTCAGGAGTTTATTCGACAGTTGCAGCGGATCATGAAAGTGATCAAGACCTCAGAGGCATTTCTTACACACTTCTTGCCCTCGCAGATGAGGAGAGCTCGGGCAGATAGATTTATGATGTTGAGGCGTAGGCGGGACGGTTCGGAATACAAAGATAGAGTTTGACTCATTGGCTCGTTATGTCCCCGCGTTAGTGGCAGACATGGAGGATAGAGTGCACCGATATGTCACAGGACATGACGATTATCTAGCAGAGAGTTGTACAAGAGTAGCTCTTCAGTCAGACATGGACATTGCCCGCGTACAGGCTTATGCGCAGGAGGCTGAGGAACGTAGAGATCGACGGATTAACCAAGATCAGCAGAAGAGGGCCGGGACGACATGGTCCTTTGGTAACTTTCGAGGCGGACCTTCTCAGCAGCAGACTGGTTATGCGCCTCCGCCAGTACAGCGGTCCTCCACAGACTTCAGGACGTTCGGGGTATTTAGGAGTTGGTCAGAACTCCAGGGTTTCTGGTTCACAGATTACATAGGTTCTAGCCATCCAGATTCAGTTTTTCCTCAGTGTTCACTATGTGGTAGACGTCATCCCGGGAAATGTCATCTTTTTACTAATGCTTGTTTTACCAAAGCCGTCGAGACATGTGAGAGAGAATGTCCTAGTAGGAGGATACAGTGGGATGACTTAGCCTATCGTGTCGATTCTTGGATTGATGGTTCGAGAGGAAGGGTGTTAGCTGAGAGGCCACCCCCACCTCGGTATGACCGTTGTGGTAGGTGTTCTTATGGGGAGTGTCGTACTACTTCGATAGCAACAATGCTTGCGGCCAGCAGGGCCATTTTGCTAGAAATTGTCCGACCAGAGGTGGCGCGGATGTTACGACTCAGCCTTCGAGATCAGTGGCCGGTTCATCACCTTCTGTAGTTATGCGCCCAGCAGAGCAGGATTTGATTAGGCAGCAAAGGAAAGTGAGGCGAGTTACAGAGATATCTTCAGCCCTTAAGAGACTTGTTTAGGTCGTTATGGTAGATACATGTGGAGTGCTATGTACGGATAGCATTGTGTTAGGTGTGGATTAGAAAACATGGGTAGTTGAAAAGGGTAAGTCTGGGGACGAGAAAACGGTGACCCTTAGAATTTATAACAGTTGGGACCTTGGATGCAAGGTCGTCTTGAGTGGATGATTTTACGGTTGGTCTTTATCGAAGTACTTGGTATGCGTGAAATATATTGTGGGATAATTCCATGGGTAATGTGAGATGGAAGTGGTAGCTTTCATGACGTGAATTGGTAAGATTGTTCCGGATCGGGAAACGAGAGAGGTTGGCGCGAAGTGGGTCGGGTTGAGGCCATATCGCGGGTCAACCCACAGCCCGGAATGTGGTGGGGTCAGTTTGAGGTGGTTCCGCCAGGTGGTAGGGTCACGAGGGTGTTAGGCCCAAGTTTAGGTAACCATCGTACGAGTTCGTGGATGCGTTCGACTAGTAGTCGGGACGATGAGGTCAGCCCATCTTGTCTTTCAGTCAGGACTGTTTACTCGGCGGAGGGTTATGCGAGATGTTATTTATCAGGAAGATTGTAAGGCTGCACGGGATTCCTACTTTTATTTTATGACAGGCAGTGGAGCGCAGTTATGGTTATTTCTTTTTCTGGAGGTTTTACCAGGCGGGGTTAGGAACTCAGGTGAGTCTCAGTATTGCATTCACCCTCGGGCCGATGTTTTGATTTCAGGGGTAGCTGTGAGGATTATTTGCCTCTTGTTGAGTGAGTATTATACTAGCTACCATTTCAGTATTCGGATGGTGCCTTATGAAGCCTTGTATGAGCGGAAGTGTAGGTTGCCGGTCGATTGGTTCGATGTTGGCAAGGTTCAGATAGTTGGTCCATACTTGATTCAGCAGGATGTGGATAAGGTGAAGCTTATTCAGAAGAGGTTATTAGCAACTCAGAGTCAACAGAAGTAGTGTGGATAATCGGCGTCGACACTTGGAGTTCAGGTTGTCGGTGGGTCTTCTTGAAGGTACCACCCCGGAAGGGTGTGACAAGATTTGGAAAGCAGGGGAACTTAGCCCGAGGTACTTTGGGCATTTTCAGATCATTTGTAGAATAGGCCAGGTTGCCTATAAGTTAGCACCGCCGTCCGACTTATGAGGTAGTACGTCCGGTCTTCCATGATGTTAGGTTTCGGAAGAGTATCGGAGATCCATTCAGAGTGTTCCCAGTTAATGATGACCAAGTTGGAAATGGTAACCCCGAGATTTTTTGAAAACTGAAGCAATGACAGAAATGTGGTGCGTATATTAGGAAGAGTTCGAGTGTACGAGGAGGGTACGACAAGTAAGAAAAGAGGCGAAAATGTGTTAAGAAGAGGGAAGTGTCCTTTTTATAAGTAAAGATGGGAAGAAAGTATCCTTTAGACCATGTGTGGAAGCTTTAGTGTTGTTATACACGTTAGAGGTGATTCTTCGTTGGCTCGGATGTGAGTTTTTGCGCGTATGTTGTATTATGGCCATGTGTGGCATAATTGGTTTCGTAAGCATAGTAGGGAAGACTATACCGTCAGGTATGTTTGGAGACTTAGAAGGAACATTCGGGACGAATGTTTCTAAGGGGGGGAGAATGTTACACCCCGTAGTTCCAGAGTATGTATATGAGGACGTACATACGAGAATACGACACAAAAATTGGAAAGGAAGAAAGATGTGATTTTTCGACGGAAAAGTTTCCGGATTTTACGAAGGAAAAAGGTTTTTTATTGAGAATTGGATTCTCAACTTTGGTATTTAAGACCTTAAGAATATTTGAAATTATGGAATTTTATTTCCGGAATTGGTCACGTGGGGCCCACGGGGAAAATTCACGGTTTTGTGGGGCCCACTTTATTTTTGGATTTTTGGCATTGCGGATATTTTCGGAAGATGAAATATTTTGGACGAGTAGGGGGGCGACACGTGTCACCCCCATGTGGCCATGTTGGCCGAATTGGAGAAGGACAAGTGTTGGACGTTTTTGGTGGACAAGTGGCAAGCCACTTGTCCCATTTTTGTGGTGGACACATGTCTCAAAGTTGTGGTGGACATTTGGTTGGAAGAACCCACACACACTTGTCCCTAATCCTCACCTTACACTTGCTTTGATCCTAGCCATTGGTTGGCCTATAAATACCCCTTATGTTGCAAGACTTCTTCATCACTTACTAAATATTTCTAAGTCACAAAAATACTCCCCCTTGTTGAGGTTCTCGTCCACACCCTCTTTTGAAAGAATTTCTTCAAGTATTGTTGTTATTCCAAATACCTTAGCCTAAATCCCTTGTTGTATTCCAAAGTTATCTTTCTACTAAGAGCCCGAAAATACTACTTTATTCCAATAGTCGCAAAAATGAAACCCTAGGGAAATCTTCATAGTTGGTTGAAGTGTTTAAAAGAAGTTGTTAGAAACTTCTAAGGGTTGCTTGGAGCGGGTTGGAGCGTAAGGATTAGGAGCTAAACTTTGCTCAGGATCGACTTCTAAAACTTGGATAATTTTGGGCTTATCGAGGTAATGATCTTTATCCCCCTATTGTAATTGGAAATTACATGTTGTAGTAATGTATAGTTGAGTATACTATATATAGAATGAATATTGATAATAATTGAACTGTATTTACATTGAATCAGTATTCTGATGACTTGTAGTATTATTGTGGGGCGGTGTTGTACGTCCAGGTTAGGCGGTAACCCCAGAGTTGTTGGCTTGGTAGCGGGCCTTGATAGAGGAGAGATTTATGTGGTTACGGGGAGAGGTGCTGCCGAATTTTCCGTAGAATATGGAACCTTGTACTTAGAAATATTCTACGAAGGGATCTAGAAGTTAATAGGCGTTTTATGGCCATTATAGGTGGAAGTACTACGAGTAGCATATTCTACTTGAAGGGTGGAAAAGGCTAGCAGGGTTATAGTACTTTGGAGCATTTTGCTTATTGTCGATAATCGTCGCGAGGTATGTGAACCTCTTCATATCCTTTCTAGCATGATTGTTGTGAAATATATATAGTGCGGTGACGCCGCGTGTGTTTAAAGGAATTTGATTTTCCTTTTGTGTCCTTGACTTGATTCCAAAGTTAAGTGACTTGTTATGAAATATTAAGGACTTGAATTATGTTAAAAAGTTGTAAAACCTCATTCATGAGTAATGGGTGTGTGGTCTTTTAAAGAATAAAGTTATCTTGATTTCGAAAATGAAAATAGTTGTCCTTGGTTGGTTTAAAACATAAAGTGTTATAATAGCTTTATGGGAAGTTATTTATAACAACTTTATGAAAACAAAAGAATGGTTTTATCATTGGATTTAAAATGATAACTTGACATTTTAAAAATTGGAGGTTGGTTTCCTTAAAAGATATGATTTAAAGATTAGGAGACTGATTTTTGAAAGTAAAGAGACTTGACTTATAAACAACTTGATTTTGGGAAAGGAGAAGTAACTTGATTTAAAGGCATAGGTTACTTGTTTTTAAAAGAGTAAGACACTTGGTTTAAAAAAAGTATATTGCTACTTGACTTTAAAAAGGAAAAATGTCTTTGTTTTAAAGGAAGACATGGTTTTGTCTTAAAATGGTTTAAAAAAAGAAGGTATGGAAATTGTTTTGGTTTACTTAAAAAGATAGTTACTCCATTTTGATACTACGGGTATCGTGTGACTTTTGTGAAAGAAATGGATCTTTTTTTGAGAGTTGAAGTATGTAGTACTTTAGGGTTAAAACCCGGATTTGTTGACATGAAATAAAAGTACCTTGTGTGAGTAACTTGACTATGTTGGCTTGTGATAGCCTTGTAATACTTTCTTGTTGGTTTGATAAGTAAACATGTTATGATGCTACATGTGTTAGTGTCTTGTGACGTTTGTGTAAGGGGGTTTTCTTGTTGTGCTTATGTTGTTTAACGATAAGCAGTTGTGCTGGTATTATATCACTTACCCCCCTGACTTGTTATGCCGAGGGTTAGCCGCCCCCGATGCGAGGAATACCTCATGCGGGTCCATGTGACCTATGCGGAGCTGCGGGCGTTCCAGGATGATCAATCCGGGTGTGTTACGCCGATGCGAGAAATACCTCATGCGGTCCATGTGACTATGCGGACTGCGGGAGTCCAGGTTGATGCCGAGGGTTAGCTACCCCCGATGCGAGGAATACCTCATGCGGACCTAGGTGGTCTATGCGGACTGCGGAAGTTCCAGGATTAGGCTCGCATAATGATACTATGGGTGATTGGACTTGCTTCGATCATTAGCGGCCTAGAAAAAACCAGTTACGTTATATCTATTTTGCTCTTGTTTATGCTGTGGCACTATGTGCAGTTAAAAATTGGTTGTTCGTACGTATTTGTGAACTGGTTTTAAAATGTTATGATTTTATTTCGATTTTCTGATTTCACATACTTGGTACTGTTGTATTGACCTCCTTGGGCTGCGTTCATGCCGCGTGTAGGTACACGATTGTCGATCCTCGCCATGGATCACGATTCGCGTTTTGGGAAGCTCGTTTCTCCGAGGCTTATCTTTTCGTATAGTCCCTATCGTTGTAGAGTACTTACATTCGGGTATGGCGGGGCCTGTCCGTCGTAGTTGTGGTTACATTCTTAGAGTGCAAATCTTGTTGTGGGCAGGGTTTGTAAAAGGGATGTAACTGTTCAGGTTTAATCATTTTTATATATATGCAGAAAGGTGACCGTTTTGGTTAGCCTATTTTTCTTATTGTATATCTTTTTTCATGTGTAAGCTTTTATTTCCGCTGATTTTCTCTGATGTTGTATCACTAGGGTGCCCGGGGTAAGGCACCAGTCACGGGCCCGGGGTCGAGTCGTGACAGGTGGGGCCTTATCCTGACCTGTTGTTGTTTTACACTCTTTAGAGGCTTGTAGACATGTGTTCTATGTATAGTAGTTTTGTATGGCTTCGTCGGCCTTGGCATAGGCGTGTGTATATGAATAAGTCAATTTTCTAGTTAAAAGCTTTCATCACCTTTTCGGGTTAGTCCGTGCTTAGTTATGTTTAGGTGTTGATTACGCGATTAGCGGTACTCGATGGGTGGGATCTGGGTGCCCGTCGCGGCCCTCCGGTTTGGATCGTGATAAACTTAGTATCAGAGCATGTCTGTCCTAAGGAGTTTACAAGCCGTGTCTAGTAAAGTCTTGTGTATGGGTATGTTGCGCACCATACTTATACACAGGAGGCTTCCTGACATTTAGGGATGGTTTCCATTCTTTAATTTCATAAATCATGCAATAGAACTGAGTTATAAGTATTTTACCTCTAATCCATTGCGCATTTATAATTCCAGCGATGCCTATAGCAAAGAAGAAATTCAAGAGTATGAGGACATTAGATACGGCTGCGGGCGACTGCCACCTTATAGCAAGGGACAAAGTGAGACCCTCGGTACGACTCCTTCGTACAATGCTCATATTCTGCCGCCATCAGAAGAGGGTAGTGGAGCTGCAGTACCCCCAGTACCTCCACTTGATACTTCAGTTGTAGATCTTGAGATGCGAAGTGTGGTCCATCTATTGACATAATTGGTAGCTGCTTAAGCCCAACGACAGGTTCCCGGTCCTTCAGACAGAGCCTCTAGTGCGAGAGCTCGAGATTTTATTAATTTAGACCCTACAGTATTTACAGGGTAAGACTTGCACGCAGACCCGCAAAAAATTTTCTAGATCATGTACATCGTACTATGCGGGTGATGGACGCTACCGATACTGAGTCGGTAAAATTTGCTACAAATAGACTGCGGGATGTCGCAGTGACTTGGTTAGAGACGTAAGAGCAGTCTAGGGGACCCTTGCTATACCAACAGGATGAAGAGAGTTTTTGGAGGCCTTCTTACGACATTTTCTTCCTGTCGAGCTTCGACGGGCCAGGCAAGATAACTTTCTACGACTGGAGCAGGGCAGTATGAGCGTCTGAGAGTATAGCCTGCAATTTAACTCATTAGCTCGATATGCTTCCACGATTGTAGCAGAAATGAGTGACAAGGTACACAGGTTCGTTACTGGCTTGGGGCCACACCTAGTCAATGAGTGTACACCTGCTTCTTTGAATCCAGATATGGATATTACACGCATCTAGGCTTATGCACAGAACCTGGAAGATCACAAGAGGCAATAACGGATCGATCGAGAGCGTGACAGGGGCCAGCCTAGGAGGCCCGATCCGTCGGTAATGGGAAAGATTTCAGAGGTGGGCCCAGGTCACAGTCTTATATGCAACCAACTTACCCAGCAGCCAGCGCATCATTGCCATTTTCAGGATCGAGGGCTAATGGTATGTTCAGTCGGGACCAGGGCAGAGTTCACGAGCATCAGGACCTTATTATTGAGGAAATTCTACTCAGATGAGGCCGATATTGGCTCGATGCAGACAGTGTGGTGGGACCCATACAGGCCCATGCCAATAAGAGGAAAAAGTGTGCTATTCTTGTGGGGAGCATGGTCATATAGTATGAGATTGTTCGAGAAGAGGTAAAAGTGTTAGAACTCGGCCGATCGAATCTGCAACAACTTTATCCCAGTCGGTACGCCCGTTAGGGTAGAGTTAGCAGACGTTATCTGGTCAGGGCAGAGGAAGGGGAAAGAACCATACTTATGCACTGATGGGGCGACAGGATCAGGAGTCCTCACCTGACGTCATTATAGGAACATTATTAGTCTTTTCACGCAATGTGTATGCATTGTTAGATCCGGGCTCAATTTATCATATATTATCCTTTTTATTGCCCGTAAATCCGGTATGGATCCTGAGTTGATAAGGGATCCATTTGAGGTATCTACATCGGTTGGTGAGTCGGTAGTCGCTAGACGGGCCTATAGGGATTGTGCAGTATTAGTTTGTTTGTCATCAGACCCTAGCAGACTTGATAGAATTAGAAATGGTTGACTTTGATGCTATTATGGAAATGGTGTTACACCCCGTATTTCTAAGAGATTGAGATGAGAACGTACGTAAGGAAATGAGATTTGAATTTTGGAAAGAATGGAAATTTTGAAAAAATCTCATAACCTCGTGAAGGAAAAAGATTTATTAATGAGAATTTGATTCTCAAATTTGATATGTGAGACTTTTGGAATATATTGGATTTATGGATTTTTAAGTTTCGGATTTGGTCATGTAGGGCTCACCCGGGAAATTTTACAATTTTGTGGGGCCCACAAGGTTTTCGATATTTTGGCCAAATATGGATATTTTGGGAGATGAAACAATTTTGGACCAATCATAGGGTGACACATGGCACCCCCCCCCCCCCACACACTTGTCTTGGTCTTGGAAGACTTGGACTAGATATTTTAGAGACAAGTGGACAAGTGGGCCATGTGGCTCCCACTCCACTTGTCTTGCTACTTGGATATACATCTATATATTAGAGAGGGCTTGCAAGACTTGTTCTATACTTAGCCAAATTTCACACAAATATATTGTGTCCCTTTGAAGTGCTCTCGGCCAAGTGCCTATTTTTAGGACAAAAATTCTTCAATCCTTGTTGATAAATCCTACAATTCAAGACTAAGCTCCCTAATGGAGTGCTAAGCCAAGATAACCCCTTAAACCCCAAGAACAAGGTGTTGGGCCGAGAAATGAGGGTGAAACCCTAAGGTTCCGTTGAATTTTTGGAAGTGAAATACAAAGTGAAGTTGTGTATAAGCTCATAGGGGTCACATATATGTGATTGGAACTTGAAGAAGTGGAGCGAAACGAAAACTGTGGACCAATATAGTAGGGGTTGTTTTGGACGATATTTGGCACAAAAATGAGGTAATAGTTCTTCTTAAATTAAAGTAATTGGATATTACTTATTGTTATGTTTAAGGGATGAATTTATGTTTAGGAATAAATGGAAAATAATATGTGTATGAGATAGATATGTTGTTGACCGATTTGAGGCAATTTTGTGTCATTGGTTTCGTTGGTTATATTGTTGTTGTTATCCACACTTGTCGCATGTTAAAATGAGGAAATATGGTTGTTGATAAGTTGGTATGTCATATATAGAAGTGTTGGAACTTGAATTGGAATAAAATGGATTAAGTAAAGAGTTATCGGATTGGTATAGTTGTTGTTGGCCGAAAACTGCCTAAAACTGTTAGACGTCGTTGTGTCATTTTTATGGACTATTTTGGGGTCTTGTTATGCTGGAAAATCAGCCCCTAAAATGCATGATTAATGTGGTAAAATGACTAGTGAAAGTCCTAAGGAATAAGGGTGTTAAAGGCTTCACATTATACCCTTAATGTTGGTTTATTATAGACTGTTTAGTGGACTGTTTTGCGGACTATTTTATATAGATTGTGGGGCAGAATTTTACACGTCAATTTAGGCGTTTAATCCCCTTTGGTTAACTGTTGGTTGTGCCTTAAATGTGGCTTGTTGGTTGATGAATTCGGGCCTTGGAAAAGGTGGAAAGTACGTAGAAACAAAGGAAGTGCTGCCCAAATTTCCGTAGAATCAGAGGGCCATTATTTGGTATAAGTCTTACACTAGTAAGCTTGAAGTTGATAGAATTTCTATCGTTATTATAGGTTGAAATACTACGTGTAGCATATTCTACTTGGAATGTGGAATAGACGATAAGGTTGAAGTACATTGGAGCGTATTGCTATTTGTCGTATGAGTTAGTCGTCAACGAGGTATGTGAACTTCTTCCTTCTATCGACATGATTATTCTTGAAATATACTTTCCTTGTTTTTGGGTATACGTGATTTGTTTTCTTGAAGTACTTGTCTTGTCATTGGGAAGTATTCATGCTATTGATCTTATGCTAAAGACATGTCCAAAGATAATCCTAAGTCTTTACCAAGTCTTATGGGAGATGTTGGTAAGAGTTGTTAGAAAGGATATGAGTCTTAATTATGAAAAGTATATGTTACTTGATTCAAAGAGAATAAGTAACTTGATTTGAAAAGTATATATTACTTAATTTAAAGAGTAGAAGTAACTTGATTTAAAGGTATAGGTTACTTGATTTTGAAAAAGGGAGTTTACATGATTTAAAAGTAAGTTACTTGAGTTTTGAAAGAAGAAGTGACTTGATTTAAAGGCATAAGTAACTTGGTTTTAATAGTGAAGGTGTTTTTGGGTTCAACTCCCTAAATATTGCATGAAATGATTCTTTTATAAATAATAGACGTACATAGTACTTTGGGTTCAAATCCCTTACATGATATGCTAGTGTCGTGGTTTTATTAAAAGGAAAGACGTGGTAGTGCTTTAGTTTTCTAAAATGAAAGTGTTATAACGGCTTTATGGGAACTTTGTTATAACAAGGTTTGTGGAAAGTCAAGAGAGGGTTTAAAATATTGTAAGGAAATCATGTGAAAATGTCCATGATTAAGTCCTTAATATAGTTCATGATATGTGGCACTTTGATTTTCAAAAATGTTTTAAAGTAATATGTGATGTCTATTGCCTTGATTTGCCAAACCATGTCTTAGAAAGATACTTGGTATGATAAGTGTCTCGGTGATGGTTTCAAGGTACAGTTGGCTCTGATTTTTTTATATGACACGGTAGGATCTGGTATATGATTTTCATATTTGCCCCTGTCATTCTTGTACAGTTATGATCTTAATTGATGTACTTTATTTCCGTTTCATACTTAGTACATGTTGTACTGACCCCCTTCGGGGGGTTGCGTTCATGTCCGCAGGTTTATGTACTCAGTTGTTGATCCGTGAGCTTAGGATCCTTGTTCAACGTTTTGGGATAGCTCCAATGTTCCGGAGCTTGTCATTATGGCTAGGTACATTCAGAGGTACGGCGGGGCCTTGTCCCGTCATAGTATTTGTCCAAAATATTAGAGGTTTGTATTCATATGTGGGTTGGACTGGCTAGAGTTGTATTTACATTGTTGAACAGTGTAGCCCCTTTCAGATAATTTATATTATGGCAGCCTTACCGGCTTTGCCTTTGTTTAAAAGAAAAAAAAATGAGTGTTATTTATCTTCCGCGGGTTATTGTGTTGTATGATTAGAAGGGTGCCCAGGTAGGACACCAGTCGCGGGCCCGGGGGTTCGGGGCGTGACAGAGTGGTATCAGAGCAGTTAGTCCTCGGAATGTCTACAGACCGTGTATAATAGAGTCTTGTTTATCGGTGTCTTGTGCACCACATCTATAAACAGGAGACTATAGTACATTTAGGATTGGTTTCCCTTCTTCTCACTCTGAGATCATGCGATAGAGTGTGTTGTTAGGGTAGTCTCTCCCTAACGTATTATTGTGATTGCATTTTTGAGTAAGGCAACAGTGGCCCAGAACAGATTATATGAATTGCGTATCCAGGTTGGTAAAATTATAGTATAGATGGTATTATGATGATGTATATCTGTACGAGCGTATTTATTCGGGGCTATATGTGTTGCCTAGAATGGTTATGAATTACCCTGAGTTGGTTAAGCCTTAGTAAATTCTTGGAAGATGTGAAACAATTATTGAATCCACACCTAGGCTTTATATATATACTGATTTGGAATATCAGGAGATAATGAATTGTCTGAGATTGTGGTATACTCTTAAAAGAGGTCATGTTTAATTGATTTGATAGCATACCATATTGTTAGATTAAGCTGTGTTGTACGCTTAAGTGATTGTGTGAATAATATTGGTATGGAGTAAATAGAGTTGTTGTGAGTAAGACACCATGATTTTGTGATATTGAGAAGCTACATTTCCCGTATGTGGGGACTGATAATGTAAGCTTGGGACATAGAATAATTGTGAACCTTGGGATATTGATAACCGCTGAGACCTTAGATGTACAAGGCCTTCGCGGGTAGTAAGATTTATTTCAGACCTAGAATGAGAGTTAAGTGTGACGATGGGTCGGGTTGTGGACCGATTACGGGTCAACCCGTAACTCGAAATGGAGTGGGGCCAGTTTGAGGTAGTCCCGCTATGTGATAGGGTCACGAGAATGCTAGACCCAAGTCTAGTTAATCGTTGTACGAGTTCGTGGACGCGTTCCACCAGAACCGGGTCGTATGAGCCGAAAATGACCTTAAATTGTTGAATGTAGTAACTCCAAGGATTGGGAAACATAAGCAATATTTGAAATTATGTACGTATACTAGAATAAAGTTTGAAAGTACGAGAAGAGTACGACAAGTAAGAAAAGGAGAGAACAAGTGTTAGGAGAATTGAAGTGGTTATAGTTATGAGTAATGAAGGTACGAAAAGAGAATCCTTTTAGGCCATGAATGGGAGTTAATAGTGGTGATGTACACTCTACATTTGAGATGTATATGCATGTGTGATACATTGTGGCCATATGTGGCATAATTGGTTTAGTTGAGTGTAGTTTCAGGAGACTATACCGACATCTGTTTAGATTGAACCTAGTATGAACATTCGGGATGAATGTTTCTAAGGGGGGAAGGATGTTACACCCTGTATTTTCAAGAGATTGAGATGAGAACGTACGTAAGGAAATGAGATTTGAATTTTGGAAAGAATGGAAATTCCGGAAAAATCTCGGAACCTCGTGAAGGAAAAAGGTTTATTAATGGGAATTTGATTCTCAAATTTGATATGTGAGACTTTTGGAATATATTGGATTTATGGATTTTTAAGTTTCGGATTTGGTCATGTGGGGCCCACCCGAGAAATTTTACGATTTTGTGGGGCCCACAAGGTTTTCGATATTTTGGCCAAATATGGATATTTTGGGAGATGAAATAATTTTGGACCAATCATAGGGTGACATGTGGCTGCCCCCCCCCCCCCCCACTTGTCTTGGTCTTGGAAGACTTGGACTAGATATTTTAGAGACAAGTGGGCCATGTGGCTCTCACTCCACTTGTCTTGCTACTTGGATATACATCTATATATTAGAGAGGGCTTGCAAGACTTGTTCTACACTTGACCAAATTTCACACAAATATATTGTGTCCCTTTGAAGTGCTCTCGGCCAAGGGCCTATTGTTAGGACAAAAATTCTTCAATCCTTGTTGATAAATCCTACAATTCAAGACTAAGCTCCCTAATGGAGTGCTAAGCCAAGATAACCCCTTAAACCCCAAGAACAAGGTGTTGGCCCGAGAAATGAGGGTGAAACCCTAAGGTTCCGTCGACTTTTTGGAAGTAAAATACAAAGTGAAGTTGTGTATAGGCTCATAGGGGTCACATATATGTGATTGAAACTTGAAGAAGTGGAGCGAAATGAAAACTGCGGACCAATATAGTAGGGGTTGTTTTGGATGATTTTTGGCACAAAAATGAGGTAATAGTTCTTCTTAAATTAAAGTAATTGGATATTACTTATTGTTATGTTTAAGGGATGAATTTATGTTAAGGAAGAAATGGAAAATAAGATGTGTATGAGATAGATATGTTGTTGGCTGATTTGAGGCAATTTTGTGTCATTGGTTTCGTTGGTTATATTATTGTTGTTATCCACACTTGTCGGATGTTAAAATGAGGAAATATGATTGTTGATAAGTTGGTATGTCATATATATAAGTGTTGGAACTTGAATTGGAATAAAATGGATTAAGGAAAGAGTTATCGGATTGGTATAGTTGTTGTTGGCCGAAAACTGCCTAAAACTGTTAGACGTCGTTGTGTCATTTTTATGGACTCTTTTGGGGTGTTGTTATGCTGGAAAATCAGCCCCTAACACGCATGATTAATGTGGTAAAATGACTAGCGAAATTCCTAAGGAATAATGGTGTTAAAGGCTTCACATTGTACCCTTAATGTTGGTTTATTATGGACTGTTTAGTGGACTGTTTTATGGACTGTTTTGCGGACTGTTTTGTATAGATTGTGGGGAAGAATTTTACACATCAAGTTAGGCGTATAATCCTCTTTGGTTAATGATCGGTGTATTTTATATACACTTTTTGAGTCATTTTTAGTTAGTCTTTTATCCATTTTTGTACAAATACGTGTCATCTTAGGATATATTTTCTTTCTTTAGAGTCATATTGGTTAAAGTGGCTCATTGGCGGAAAAGGAGCGAAAAGAGGGCAAAAACGGAGGTTCCAGAGCTCGAAATGCGAGAAAGTGGCGAACTGTGCTCGAGACATAGGCGGCGCGCGCCTCCAGCCATCGGGGCGAGCGCCACGGCAAGAGATCTGGAGTGCAGAAATTCGGCGCGCTGGCTGATTCTGGCGCGGCGCCGACGCGGGAAAAATCAGGTTTTTGAATGAATAATGGGCCAGGCCTGAGGGAAAACCTGAATGACGGGTTGGAGGCTATAAAAAGAGAACCCTAGGTCAGTTTTAAGGGTTCCCTTTCTTGCCAATTCACATCACTTCTTGGAGTTCAAGATTGGAGACCTTTCTTTAGTAATTTCTTGTTCTTCTTTTACTTTATTTTCAGTTTATGTTGGATGTTAAATTAGTTCTTGTCATGTCTATGGCTAGGAAGTAACTTTAATATAGGGCTTTCCATGTCAATTCACTTGATCCTTTTCTTTATGAATTAGTGCAAGTTCTTGGTTCTTCTTCTTATTGTTGAGATTTATTCAATATATGTTTTGATTGCTTGGTAATTACCTGATCATTAATTATCATAATTCTTATGATTTCTTACAGAAATCCGAAAGGGGAGGTTGTGAATATGCTGTAGTTGGATAGACATAGGTTGAATCGTGGATGAAAATACCCCGATTACTTGTGTAGCATTAATAAGGTTTTTGTTCTTAATCCTCCTCTAGAGTCAACCTTATCACCGAAAGGTAGAAAGGTGTTGTACTGGGGTTTAGTGTTTATATAACATTAACAGGAGTATAAAACGGCTTAGTAAACCTGCTATCTCAAATAGAAGAAGAACCATAGTCAATTGCATTAGTAAGTAAGTTAAGCGGATAGTTGAGGAGATTTGGAAGCCCTATTTCCACATTACTGACGTAGAACAACGTAGTTTAATTAGTTTTCATAATCAGAATCATAAACAACTCAATTATCGGTCACCAAATAGATAACAAGGAATAGAATTTGGTACTTGAGCACTAATCCCTGAGGACGATAACTCGGTCTTCTAAGACTATATTACTTGACTCGACACGTGAACTTGCGTAAGTGTGTGCATTAAATCGCGCATCAAGTTTTTGGCGCCGTTGCCGGGGATTGGCGTAGTTCAATATCAATTTTATCTATTCTTAATTTCTAATTTGGTTTTTATTTTTTGTTTTTTTTTAAAATTTATTTATTACGTTTTTTTATTTATTTTTGTGAAAACCAGTGTGCCGTGATCCGTTTGTTTGTTTTTTATCTGTTTCAGAAACTCAGTTTATGCGAAGGAGAAGAGGAGCAGACACTCTTGTTCCCTTCAATCCAGAAATTGAGAAAACTTGTAAACAGAACAGAATGAACCAACGAATTTCAGCCGTAATTGAGATGGGAGGCGTACATAACAACAACGAGATGAATGAGGGGTTAGGTGATCCTCAGCCTAACCAAAGAATGCCTCGGAGAGTGCCAATGGATGTAGAGGAGAGAGTTCAGGTCCAAGCGGAGAGAAGCTTGGGAGATTACGTGTTGCCGAGGGTGAACGGAGCACAAACTTGTATTAGGCTCCCAGCAATAGGAGCAAATAATTTTGAGATCAAACCTGCAATTCTAAGTATGGTGCAGAATACGGTTCAGTTTGGAGGGTTGCCGTCGGAGGATCCTCACATGCATATAGCTAATTTCTTGGAGTTGTGTGCAACATTCAGATATAATGGCGTTACTGATGACGCTGTCAGGTTGAGGCTCTTTCCCTTCTCACTCAGGGATAGAGCGAAAGTGTGGTTGAATTCTTTGCCAGCAGACTCGATATTTACATGGCAAGAGTTGGCACAGAAACTTTTAGCAAAGTTCTTCCCACCATGCAAAGCAGCGAAGCTGAGAGGGGAGTTGAATAATTTCTATCAAGCTGATGGAGAGTCATTATATGAAGCTTGGGAGAGATTCAAGAACTTGCAAAGGAAGTGTCCACACCACAGCATTGAGTTGTGGAATTTGGTGCACATTTTCTATAATGGGCTAAGCGGAACAACCAGAACGATCATCGATGCAGCCGCAGGTGGAACCTTTATGAGGAAAACAGCCCATGAAGCTCATGACTTATTGGAGGACATGGCCACCAATAATCATGTCACAGAGGATAGACAAGTGAGTGGCAGAAGAATAGTAGGAGTTCATGAGATTGACGCTATCACTGCACTTAATGTCCAAGTTGCCCTTTTGACCAAGCAGCTGCAACAACATACAATGTCTGTAAATGCAGTGCAAATGCCAATGAGCTGTGAAATGTGTGGTGGTCCACATACCGTCGATAGATGCCCATCAGCTGATCCTAACAACATGTCGATCGAGCAAGCAGAGTGCGAGCGTAGGAACTATCAGAGGCCCCAGAACAACCCATACTCAAACACCTACAATCCAGGGTGGAGGAATCATCCAAATTTTTCATGGAGAGGTGAGCAAGGGCAGCAGAACCAGTTTAGAGGCCAGTACCAAAACCAGTAGCCATTCACTCAGGCCTCATCTTCTCAACAATTCAGTGCCCCTGTCCAACCAGAAAAGTCAGACGAGCTGAGAGCAGCTTTGTTGACACTCACCAACTCCCAGACCCAGTTCATGGCAGAGACTAGATCCTCTCTCAGGAGCTTGGAAACACAGGTGGGGAAACTAGCAAAGCTAGCAACCAACAGGCCACATGGTACCCTGCCGAGCAACATAGAGATGAACCCTAGAGAACAATGACAGGCAGTGCAACTGAGGAGTGGAAAGCAGTTGGAACAGCGTGCACCTCAGCCTGTGGCTGAACAGAGGGTAGAAACAGAAAGAGAGAGGGTTGTTGAAGATTGCCCAATATTAGAGAAAGCTCCAGAAAAGGAGTACACTGAGAAGATTCCTTTCCCACAAAGATTGCAAAGGAAAGTAGTTGATAAGCAATTCTCCAAGTTTTTGGAGACATTCAGAAAGTTACATATCAACATACCCTTCATCGAGGCGTTGGAGCAAATGCCCTCTTATTTCAAATTTATGAAGGAAATTTTGGAGAAGAAGAAGAAATTGGGAGAGTATGAGATGGTAGCACTGACTGAGGAGTGCAGTGCTATCCTGCAGAAGAAATTGCCCCCTAAACTCAAGGACCCAGGGAGCTTTACATTGCCTTGCACAGTTGACAGGGTAACATGCAATAGGGCCCTTTATGATTTGGGGGCGAGTATAAATTTGATGCCTTTGTCGGTGTTTAAGAGGTTGGAGTTAGGTGAGGCAAAACCAACCACGGTGAGCTTGCAATTAGCGGACAGAATGGTGGTGCACCCCAGGGGGAAGATTGAGGACGTTCTTGTTAAAGTAGGAAAATTATTTTTCCCTGCGGATTTCCTCATTCTTGACATGGATGAGGATGCGGAGATTCCCATCATATTGGGGAGACCGTTCTTGGCAACAGGGAGAGCCCTGATTGATGTAGAGAAGGGAGAGCTAACACTGAGGGTAGAAAGTGAAGAAATGGTGTTCAAAGTGTTCAAACACGTTATTGAGCCCCCGGTCATGAGCAGGTGCTTTGCAATCAGCACTGTCAGAACTTCTTGTGAGCCAGTGCAAGCCAAAACAAGGGAGATAGGCCCACCAAAGCAGGTACGTGATGCTGAACCTCCGCCAAAGCAGGTATGTGATACTGAACCTTCTCTTGAAAATAATTATAAGAAGAAAAACAGAAGAAGAAAAAGGAGAATGTTAAAAAAAATGGATTGTTTGTGGGGTTAATCTACCCCCACACCTCTTGATTTAAAGAAGTTGCGTCCGGCTAAAAGACGTTAAAGACAGCGCTACTTGGGAGGCAACCCAAAGTATTTTAATTTATTTTACTTTAATGCAGTTAGTTTTCACTAAGAACAGTCTCACGGAGGTATTGTTATGTGTTGTGATGACAGGTGCAGGGCCAACAATTTGGAGGGCGAAAACTGAAGATAAGCCAAGGATTTCCAGAAAATCGGGTTAGCGCCGCGGCGCCCAGGAGCAGGGCCGCGGCGCCAAAAGAGCAGAAAAGCGCAGGAGATTCAGCGCCGCGGCGCCCAGGAGCAGGGCCGCGGCGCCAAAAATCCAGAAAATTTTTGAAGTCTAGGCGCCGCGGCGCCCATTTGCAGGGCCGCGGCGCAGGAAGTTCAGAAGAGTGCAGAAAATTGGGCGCCGCGGCGCCAGTTGCAGGGCCGCGGCGCCGAGACGGAAACCCATAAATTAAATAGCCTAGAAACCCGATTTTTCCCCAATCCAATTCAAAACCTAAACCCTTCTTCTCTATAAAACCCACAAAAACCCACCTTTTACCTAAAAATCTTCCATAAACTAGACCCAATAACACCAAAGTTCTTAAATTCCCTAAACCCTTAACCACCCTAAAACAACTACCCTCATCTCATTGCCTCAAATCATCATTAGGAGCAAGAAAATCTTGAAGAACACCGTCAAAGGTGACCTTTATCTTTTCTTGAAAGCTTTACTGTAGTCAGAGGAGGTAGTAGATTGGAGGAGGTGTTGTATCTGTGAGGGTGTATTGGGGTGTTGAAATTGGTTGTGAGATTTCGAGGAAGAGTATACGAGGTGAGTGTGGGTGTTGTGTAGGAGCTTCTTAAGTGAAATTTGGGGGTGATAGGTGTTGTAGCTGCTGATTGTTGGGTGATAGTGTTGGGTAACATTGTTAATACAAAGGAAACGCTGCAGAAGTCATCCAAAAATGTCTGCCAGAAAGAAAAGAGCTTCCACATCCACATCAGCCCCTCAATATGATGATACTAGGTTTGTCAGCCAAAGAGCTCATGATAGATACAAAAAACTTAGTACTAGGCCCTTAATCCCTGAAAGAGGAATGGATTATCAAAGGGAGTCGCTTGGGGAGGGGGATGTCTATGAGCCCATTCGGGCGATGATTGAGATGATGGGGTGGAAAAGATTTGTAAACCCGGAAAAGATAGCACCAATGAACACAGTGATGGTGAGAGAATTCTATGCTAATTTTCCGGAGAAGGTGGACGATAGATGCTTCGTGAGGGGACGATATGTGCCTGTGACGGCAGAAGTGGTGAATGTGTTATTGAAAACAGTTGATGTTGAAGGAGGAGATGACGATTGGAGCTATTTTAGAACATGGTCCAGAAACTCCAACAACATCGACTGGAATGCCGTAGCAAGCACAGTGAGCTACCCTGGGGCTGCATATGAATTTGCCAGAAATGGGTCAAGAGGACTGAGCAGGTGTCAGTTCAACAAAGCAGCCAAGGGTTGGTTGTATTTCGTCAGTGCCCGCCTGATTCCATCAATGCACTTTACCAGAGTGCCAGAAGACAGAATCAAATTGATATATGGAATTATGTCAGGGAAGACGATTGACGTTGGGAAGGAGATAGTGCAAAGTATTGGAGAGACCAACAGGTTGGTAACAACAGGTGGGTTAGGACATGGCTCACTTATTACATGTTTATGCTCCATAAATGGGGTCCCAACCCTACCCACTGATACTTATGAGAAAAACCAACTTCCTGTGTCATACGGGATAGTGCACTCCTTCCCAGACCCAATCCCTCCAGCAGCAGCACGAAGAAGAGCAACACCAGCAGCACCACCACCAGCAGCAGCAGAGGCTGCCATGGATGAAGATGAGCCTGAAACAGAGGCTCACTATGAGGCAGGAAGCAGCCATCAGCCACCCATAGAATCAGAACCTCCAGTGCCTATGATGGAGCAGTTGCTCCAGCCAGAGAAGGATGATGCAGAATTTTGACACGGTGATACAAGGACAACAAGAATTAAGGCAGAGAATTGACGAGATGAGTTCCTTGTTCAACCAGTGGTCAATGCACTATCCACCGCCATCGCCACCATTTTAAACCAAGTTTGTAAGTCGTCCTGTTTCTTTTATTTTCCTTGAGTCTTACACACATTGGGGACAATGTGTGATTTAAGTTTGGGGGGGTGTCTTATTTGTGTCTTATTGTTGTAGTATGTTTGAGTCTTTTTGATTCGTTTTGTGTATTTTTGAGTCATAATTTTTTTTTTCTTTTTGAGTCATAATTTTCTGTCAAAGATCATGCATGCTGTAGTTACTAGAAATACCTAGTGAAGCGAGGTTGAATAATGTAATGGAATTAGAAGCAACTATCTAAACACTTAGGTTAGATATGCCAAAAACTCATAAAATCTGTCTATTTGGGGTCTCTTGCTTTAATTGTGCATTGTTAAATGATTAAAACCTATGTGTATGATTGCTTGCTATTTGAGGCGAAATATTTAGGATATGCATGTTAGGAGAGATGACTCAGGCATTTCTTTGTTAGCCAATTCTTACCACTTTTTCCTATCCCTACATTAAAAATATCCCTAGTCAGCCCCGTTGAGCCTAAATATTAAACTTTTTCTTTGACACCCTATATTCCCACACTTGTGCCATAAGTAAAAAAAATGTGAAAAGGTTGAAATAGAAAGTGTTAAAAAAGAGACAAAAAGAGTGAACAAGTTTGATGCACCCCAATAAAAAAGTAATAGGAAATAGGCAAAAGCCTAAGTTTGGGGGTGCCAGTGATTTATAATACACTTCACTCTCTCAAAACAAAAGAGGGGAAAGATAGATATGAAGTGAAGAATGGAAATCATAAGAAAAGGGAAGAAATGAAAAGCAAAAGAGCTTATGGTACACAAAATGAGCCTAAATGCCTATTTTTACCTACCCATGCCTAAGCCTACATTACAACCCTGAAAAGTCCTGAAGATCTCTTATGTGCATATCCATGATTAGTGGAGAATAGCAAGTAAACATGTCATAGGATTTTGAAATTAACATGCATAATTCAGTATTCTTACTTCCATTAAGCATGATTAAAATGAGTTTGCGAAATATCTAGCTTAATGTGTTTAGAATGCTAAAATTTTATGCTATATGTTCCTGCATATTATTCTGCTAATCTTCATGTTTTTCTAAGTAACACCAATGCAGCAAAGTGATCAATGTCGTTGAGTCTTCTATTTTTCTTTGTCTTTGTGTCTTTATTTCTTTCTTTTGATCTTTGCTCGAGGGCGAGCAAAGGTTAAGTTTGGGGGTATTTGATCGGTGTATTTTATATACACTTTTTGAGTCATTTTTAGTTAGTCTTTTATCCATTTTTGTACAAATACGTGTCGTCTTAGGATAGATTTTCTTTCTTTTGAGTCATATTGGTTAAAGTGGCTTATTGGCGGAAAAGGAGCGAAAAGAGGGCAAAAACAGAGGTTCCAGAGCTCGAAATGCGAGAAAGTGGCGAACCAGGCTCAGACACAGGCCAGCGCCGCGGTGCCTCCAGCCAGTAGGGCCAGGCGCCACGGCGTCGAAGATTCAGAATCTGAGTGAATTCAGCGCCCGCGACGCCCGATTCTGAGGGGCAGCGACGCGGGAAAAATCAGGTTTTTGAATGAATAATGGGCCAAGCCTGAGGGAAAACCTGAATGATGGTATGGAGGCTATAAAAAGAGAACCCTATGTCAGTTTTAAGGGTTCCCTTTCTTGCCAATTCACATCACTTCTTGGAGTTCAAGATTGGAGACCTTTCTTTAGTAATTTCTTGTTCTTCTTTTACTTTATTTTCAGTTTATGTTGGATGTTAAATTAGTTCTTGTCATGTCTATGGCTAGGAACTAACTTTAATATAGGGCTTTCCATGTCAATTCACTTGAACATTTTCTTTATGAATTAATGCAAGTTTTTGGTTCTTCTTCTTATTGTTGTGATTTATTCAATATATGTTTTGATTGCTTGGTAATTACCTGATCATTAATTATCATAATTCTTATGATTTCTTACCGAAATCCGAAAGGGGAGGTTGTGAATATGATGTAGTTGGATAGACATAGGTTGAATCGTGGATGAAAATACTCCGATTACTTGTGTAGCATTAATAAGGTTTTTGTTCTTAATCCTCCTCTAGAGTCAACCTTATCACCGAAAGGTAGAAAAGTGTTGTACTGGGGTTGAGTGTTTATATAACCTTAACAAGAGTATAAAACGGCTTAGTAAAACTGCTATCTCAAATAGAAGAAGAACTATAGTCAATTGCATTAGTAAGTAAGTTAAGCGGATAGTTGAGGAGATTTGGAAGCCCTATTTTCACATTACTGAAGTAGAACAACGTAGTTTAATTAGTTTTCATAATTAGAATCATAAACAACAACTCAATTATCGGTCACCAAATAGATAACAAGGAATAGAATTTGGTACTTGAGCACTAATCCCTGAGGACGATAACTCGGTCTTCTAAGACTATATTACTTGACTCGACACGTGCACTTGCGTAAGTGTGTGCATTAAATTGCGCATCAGTTAACTGTTAGTTGTGACTTAAATGTGGCTTGTTGGTTGATGAATTCGGGCCTTGGAAAAGGTGGAAAAGTACGTAGAAACAAAGGAAGTGCTGCCCAAATTTCCGTAGAATCAGAGGGCCATTATTTGGTATAAGTCTTACACTAGTAAGCTTGAAGTTGATAGAATTTCTATCGTTATTATAGGTTGAAGTACTACGTGTAGCATATTCTACTTGGAATGTGGAATAGACGATAAGGTTGAAGTACATTGGAGCGTATTGCTACTTGTCGTATGAGTTAGTTGTCAACGAGGTATGTGAACTTCTTCCTTCTATCGACATGATTATTCTTGAAATATACTTGCCTTGTTTTGGGGTATACGTGATTTGTTTTCTTGAAGTACTTGTCTTGTCATTGGGAAGTATTCATGCTATTGATCTTATGCTAAAGACATGTCCAAAGATAATCCTAAGTCTTTACCAAGTCTTATGGGAGATGTTGGTAAGAGTTGTTAGAAAGGATATGAGTCTTAATTATGAAAAGTATATGTTACTTGATTCAAAGAGAATAAGTAACTTGATTTGAAAAGTATATATTACTTAATTTAAAGAGTAGAAGTAACTTGATTTAAAGGTATAGGTTACTTGATTTTGAAAAAGGGAGTTTACATGATTTAAAAGTAAGTTACTTGAGTTTTGAAAGAAGAAGTGACTTGATTTAAAGGCATAAGTAACTTGGTTTTAATAGTGAAGGTGTTTTTGGGTTCAACTCCCTAAATATTGCATGAAATGATTCTTTTATAAATAATAGACGTACATAGTACTTTGGGTTCAAATCCCTTACATGATATGCTAGTGTCGTGGTTTTATTAAAAGGAAAGACGTGGTAGTGCTTTAGTTTTCTAAAATGAAAGTGTTATAACGGCTTTATGGGAACTTTGTTATAACAAGGTTTGTGGAAAGTCAAGAGAGGGTTTAAAATATTGTAAGGAAATCATGTGAAAATGTCCATGATTAAGTCCTTAATATAGTTCATGATATGTGACACTTTGATTTTCAAAAATGTTTTAAAGTAATATGTGATGTCTATTGCCTTGATTTGCCAAACCATGTCTTAAAAAGATACTTGGTATGATAAGTGTCTCGGTGATGGTTTCAAAATGATACATGTATTGGATTCTACTTCCTAGTGATATATATAGTACTTGGGCTTTTCTAAAATGGAAATTTAGTTTATAAAGTGAATGTATGACTCACGTACATTGTTGTAATGGACTTTAATCCTTAGTGATGCAAAGTGTGATAGTGCCTTGGACTTTAATCCATGATTAAGTCCTTAATATAGTTCATGATATGTGGCACTTTGATTTTCAAAGATGTTTTAAAGTAATACGTGATGTCTATTGCCTTGATTTGCCAAACCATGTCTTAGAAAGATACTTGGTATGATAAGTGTCTCGGTGATGGTTTCAAAATGATACATGTATTGGATTCTACTTCCTAGTGTTATATATAGTACTTGGGCTTTTCTAAAATGGAAATTTAGTTTATAAAGTGAATGTACGACTCACGTACATTGTTGTAATGGACTTTAATCCTTAGTGATGCAAAGTGTGATAGTGCCTTGGTGTTATAAAAATGAAAGACTTGTTAAGTATCTTGGTTATTTTAGAAAAGAAGGCATGGTATTGCCTTGGTTTTTCTAAGAGGAGAGTACATCCCATTTATTCTATTGAGAGTCAAAGATTATGTTAACTTGCATATGTTTGTTCATGATAGCAATTAGTGCTAGTGTTAGATTATTTATTGCGGGGTCAATCCCCGGGATATTATACATATCCGTGGACTTGCTCTCCACGATGCGAGTATTGCGTATATGCTCATTGCGGGTCCGTAGGGCCTATACGGGTGAAATAGTCCTATGGTAAATCTCATTTTGTAAAAGCAGGGTTTAAAAGATAAAGTTTACTCTCATTACTCTCATTGTTAAAAAGGCACAGTGTACTGGTAGTTGTATATTATACTTGTTACATGCCGACAGTGATGTTGTATTCCACGAGCATGCTTCTGTGATATTATACGCTGAGGGCAGGTGTCCCGGATTTTGACATGGCTTTCATATTTGAAGGTGGTACGATTATTCTGATGTCTGATGATACAAGGTCTGATTGGCTCGATTTTTATATGACACGGTAGGATCTGGTATTTGATTTTCATACTTGCCCTTGTCATTCCTTGTACAGTTATGATCTTAATTGATGTACTTTATTTCCGTTTCATACTTAGTACATGTTGTACTGACCCCCTTCGGGGGGTTGCGTTCATGTCCGCAGGTTTATGTACTCAGTTGTTGATCCGTGAGCTTAGGATCCTTGTTCAGCGTTTTGGGATAGCTCCAATGTTCCGGAGCTTGTCATTATGGCTAGGTACATTCACAGGTACGGCGGGGCCTTGTCCCGTCATAGTATTTGTCCAAAATCTTAGAGGTCTGTATTCATATGTGGGCTGGACTGGCTAGAGTTATATTTACATTTTTGAACAGTGTAGCCCCTTTCGGGTGATTTATATTATGACAGCCTTACCGGCTTTGCATTTGTTTAAAAGAAAAAAAATGAGTGTTATTTATCTTCCGTGGGTTATTGTGTTGTATGATTAGAAGGGTGCCCAAGTAGGGCACCAGTCGCGGGCCCGGGGGTTCGGGGCGTGACAAATGGATTGGCTAGCGTCATGCTACACTAATATTGATTGTCGAACGAAGATTGTTAGATTTCAGTTCCCAGGCGAGCCAGTCCTTGAGTGGAAGGGCAATGCGGCAACGCCAAAAGGTAGGTTTATTTCATACCTTAAGGCAAGAAAGATGATCTCCAAAAGTTGTATATACCACCTAGTTCGGGCGAGGGATATCGATGTCGAACCACCTACAACTCAATCAATTCCGGTGGTCAATGAATTTCTTGACGTATTTCCAGACGAACTTCCAGGTCTACCTCCTGTAAGGGAAATTGAGTTCGGTATAGATGTTTGGCCAGACACTCAACCGATATCTACTCCTCCTTATAGAATGGCACCAGCCGAATTGAAAGAATTGAAGGAGCAACTAAAGGATCTGCTCGAGAAAGGATTTATTAGGCCTAGTATATCTCTTTGGGGCACGCTGGTATTGTTCGTATGAAAGAAAGATGGTTCATTGCGAAAGTGTATCGACTATCGGCAGCTTAATAAAGCGAATATCAAGAACAAGTATCCTCTTCCCAGAATTGACGATTTGTTTGACCAGTTACAAGGTGCAAAATGCTTCTCAAAGATTGACCTAAGGTCAGGGTACCATCAGCTAAAGGTTAAGGAAAATGATATTCCAAAGACGACTTTCAGGAAGAGGTATGGAACTTTGAGTTCCTAGTAATGTCATTTGGACTCACAAATGCACCAGCGGCATTTATGGACCTAATGAATAGCATGTTCCACCTATTCCTGGACGTATTTGTGATAGTATTTATAGATGATATTCTGGTTTATTCTTGCTCGGAAGCAGAACATGTAGAGCATTTGCGAATAATACTATAGACTCTCTGGGATCACAGGTTGTATGCAAAGCTCTCCAAGTGTGAGTTTTAGCTGAAGTCAGTAGCTTTTCTTGGTCATATAGTGTCAAATGAAGGTATAAGAGTTGACACTCAGAAGATTGAAGCAGTGAAGAATTGGCCAAGGCCTACGACTCCAACAGAGGTTCGCAGTTTTCTAGGCCTAGCAGGAATATTATAGAAGGTTTGTGGAAGGGTTTTCTACTATATCAGCACCATTGACTAAGTTGACATAAAAGGCTATAAAATTCTAGTGGTCCGATGCTTGTGAGCGGAGTTTACAGGAGTTGAAGGATAGATTAACATCGGCACCAGTCCTTACTCTCCCTGAGGGACCAGAAGGTTATGTTGTGTACTGTGATGCTTCAGGAACAAGTTTAGGATGTGTGCTGATGCAGCATGGTAAAGTGATTGCCTATGCTTCAAGGCAATTGAGGAAACACGAGAAGAATTATCCGACACATGATTTAGAGTTGGTCGAGGTAGTATATGCACTGAAGAGTTGGCGGCACCATTTATATGGTGTTCACATCGATATTTTCACGGATCATAAAAGTCTACAATACATATTTAAACAGAAGGAGCTGAATTTGAGACAAAGAAGATGGCTTGAGTTATTGAAGGATTATGATGTGGACATCTTATATCATAGTTATCGCGCCCATTTTGAACTCGGGGTCTGAACGGTATCCGCAACATTGCTCTTTGGCGCGGTTCCCTGGATGGAGCAATAATGCTGATTTTGAGGAGTCGCCACCTAATTATTTAAGTGAATTAGGACACTTGATTTATTGCAATAAAAATACTGCAATTAATCTCCATTTAATGGTCTGCAAAATTAATGAGATTTTGGATCAGGGTTCTTTATTATCCTAAAGGGAAGAGGTTAGGCATCCTTTAAGATCCACTAACTTGCGGTTATCCGTTCAAATCTAGGTTAATTATTTATTGCCTTTTTATTCTACATATTCTAAGCAGTTTTCATAATTTACAATTACAATGGAATGCAATACAGAATAATAAAGCTAAAATCGAATAAAAAACTCCGGGACATCTTTTAGCCTTTTTAAGGCCTTCTGCACAAGATGATCTCTGGGTACCTGCATAAACACTTAGTACAAGTGTTAGTAATAGAATAAATAATTTTAAATTAATAGCAAGAATTAATAAGTAAAACAAAAAATAAATTCGTCTTTTGCACAGGGGGGGGGGGGGGGGGTCTAGGAAATCAGAAGGAGATTCCTTCATCGGCCAGTCAAAGTGTAGTATCATGTTCAAACCAGTAAAATAACAACAGTATATTATTTGTTCCACCAGTTTAATAAAATAAAGGGCAGAGTTGTCCAAAATCAGTCCGGAACAACAAAACAGCAGCAATGCAACAACAATACAACAAACAAATGGACCGTGAATCTGTGAAACGGTAGAAACAATAACCAGTCGACCACCGGAGTCCAGAATATCATCAGAACAACCAAAAATTGATTCAGAACATAAATAAGCCGATAAGAGGTCGCCAAAATTTTAAACTCCGGCCAGTTACCAAAATAAATGAAAATCAGTCCAACAAACAAAAGCACAGACATATACCAACAATAAAGCCAACGAGAGGTCGCCGGAGTTGTTAAAACTCCGGTGAGATACCCAAATAGAAAAGAAATCAGATCAGTCCATAACAATAAGTATATCACTGTCGAAAAGTAAAACCGAACAAAAGAGTAGCCAAAATTTTAACCATATTTTTCGACAGTAAGAACAGTGCAAAAGGAGGACCGATGGCAGTGACAAGAGAGTGGTGAAGCAGTGGGTCGCGG
Source organism: Przewalskia tangutica (assembly GCA_029844215.1). Classification (NCBI taxonomy): domain Eukaryota; kingdom Viridiplantae; phylum Streptophyta; class Magnoliopsida; order Solanales; family Solanaceae; genus Przewalskia; species Przewalskia tangutica. Next base: position 37,917,508 of record CM056738.1, read on the forward strand.
GTTTCACTGGTGGTTCAGCGACGTGGGTTGGTCGACGGGTCAGTGGTGGTCGAGTGATGTTCGAGCAGTAGTTCGCCGGTCATCACCTCCGGCGAGACAAAGCGTGGGGTGATGATGGTGAGGTTAATGGGTTCGATGGGAACAGTGGCGGTTCATGGTGTTCGCTGGAGATAGAACTCCAGCGAAGGGGGAGAGCGGCGACGGGAGTGGGCGAGAGGAGAGAGAATGAGGGTTTGAGTGATAAAAGTGAGAGAGGGGAAGGGGTGATGGGGGTGTGCGGGAGAGGGCAGGGGTGAGTTTATAGTATAGGGGTGTGGGTTGCTGATGTTGTTATTGAAAGTGGGGGTGATAAAGGGAGAGGTGCGGCTGAAATCAAAAGAAAATTGAGGTTTTTTATTTATAGGGGTACTTAGGTTTAGGGTTTGGGTTTTGGGGGAAAAGATGAGAGATGTACTGGGCCTCATTTTTTGGCGGATTGGACTGATCCAGATTGTGCCTCGGACTGGACTGGTTTGACAAAATGCAAAACGGGTTAATTATTTAAAAGAAAAATTATTTAAAAAGATGCAAAATTATTAAAATGCAAATACCGATGCAATAATAATAAAATATAATATTTAACAAATGTTTAATGTCTAATTAAAGTAAAACGGGATACCAATTAATTATTTAAAGAGATGCAAACATTAATAAAATAAAACGACGGTGTAACAATAATAGAAACATAATATTAACAAAGACATCATGCTTAATTTAAAATAAAAATATGCAATGTCATTTTGTGAAGAAATAAACATAGAATATTATGTAAAAAATGCAAAAAATGATGATTAAAATGCGGTGTCCTAAAATGCTTAAAATTGCAAGAAATGACTAAAACATGGGTCAAAATTGGGTGTCAACAGTTTGTCCCTCTTTGACCGAAGACGATGAAAGAGTTTTCGGACAAAGACGTTGACTTGTAGCCAATTTTGTCCCAGTGTCGAATTATGATGACAAAGATCAAGAAAAAGAATGGGCAAAAGCTGATGCAGATTCAAAATTTTGTCTCAGTGTCGAATTATGATGACACTGGGTCGTTGTGATACCAAAATAAAAGACAAAGCTGATGAAAATTCAAAATTTTGTCCCAGTGTCGAATTATGATGACACTGGATTGCTGCGACGCTAGAAAATTAAAGCAGGCAGACACCGATTCAAAATTGTCCCAGTGTTGAATCATGATGACACTGGGCTGATGTGATGCTGCAAAATTAAAGATAATGCCGACGCAGATTCAAAATTGTCCCAGTGTCGAATTATGATTGACACTGGGCTGCTGTGATGCTGCAAAATTAAAGACAATGCCGACGCAAATTCAAAATTTGTCTCAGTGTCGAATTATGATTGACACTGGGTTGCAGGTGATATGATGCTGGAAAAGACAGGGTGTTTGTGGATGTTGATGTCGTCGTTGCATAGACGTGATGCAGATGCTCTTGGTTGCATAGACGAAATATAGATGAAGCTATTGCATAGGCTTACAATGAAATGACGTCGTTGCATAGACGCGATGCAGATTCTCGTCGTTGTATACACGAAACATAATGAAGTCGTTGCGTAGGCTTACCTGAGATGGTGTCGTTGCATAGACGCGATGCAGATGTTCGGCGTTGCATAGACGAAACATAGATGAAGTCGTTGCATAGGCTTACATGAGATGACGTCGTTGCATAGACGCGATGCAAATGCTCGTCATTGCATAGACGAAACATTGATGAAGCTGTTGCATAGACTTACATGAGATGATGTCGTTGCATAGACGCAATGCAGATGTCCGTCGTTGCATAGACGAAGCATAGATGAAGCCGTTGCATAGACTTACAATGAATGGTGTCGTTGCATAGACGCGATGCAAATGTTCATCGTTGCATGAACGGAACATAGATGAAGCTGTTGCATAGGCTTACAATGAAATGGCGTCGTTTCATAGACGCGATGCATATGCTCGTCGTTACATAGACGAAATATAGATGAAGTTGTTGCATAGGCTTATAAGATGTGGCGTCGTTGCATAGACGTGATGCAGATGCTCGTCGTTGCATAGACGAAACATAGATGAAGTTGTTGCATAAACTTACATGAGATGACGTCATTGCATAGATGCGATGCAGATGCTCGTCGTTGCATAGACGAAACATAGATGAACTCGTTGCATAGGCTTACATGAAATGATGTCGTTTTATGAACGTACCTGCTTTGTGACTCACCTGGGTTGAGATAACGTCCTTGCATAGACGTTGTGCGTTTGTAATCCGCATGGGCCTATTGTTGTCCTCTCGCCTTTTCTGATATGAAGATCCTGCTTCAAAGAAAACTTGTGAGTTTTAGGAAATGAGTGGTAGATCCGCGTCAACTTTGTAGCTTTGACTATTGACGCTTGCATGCTCAGACTTAAGCAAAAGGTTAGTGCATAACTGTTAAGGCAAAATGATAACGCATGAATTTATAAGAAATATAATTGTATGAGTAGAAATGTTATCCTGTAAAACGTGATGGCGGTTGTTGACACCCAATTTTGACCCATCTTTTAGTCATTTCTTGCAATTTTAAGCATTTTAGGACACCGCATTTTATCACCTTTTTTGACATTTTTGTATATTCTTTACCTAACATTCTATGTTGTTTTATATTTTGGAAATTGACGTCATGATTTTACATTAATTAGGTATTAAACATTTTTAAATATTATGTTATTATTGTTGCGCGATCATTTTGTTTTACTAATTTTGCATCTCTTTAAATAATTGACTGACATCCCGTCTTTACTTTTAATCAGGCATTAAATATTTGCTAAATATTGTATTTTATTATTATTGCATCGAAATTTGCATTTTAATAATTTTGTATCTTTAAATAATTTTTCTTTAATTAACCTATTTTGCATTTCATCAAACCAGTCAATGTCCAAGGCACAATCTGGACCAGTCCAATCCGCCAAAAAAACCGAAGCCCAAACTGAGGCCCAATACACCTTTCATCTTTTCCCTCCAATACCCAAAACTCAATACCCAAAACCCTAAACCAAAATCCCACACTATAAATAAAATCTTACCCCCAGCCCTATTATCCATCTCAGCCGCACAACATAACACAGCAGCACAACCCTAAAAAATCCTCCCCATTTTCAGATCACACCCTCAGCCGCCAACACTCCCTCATCCCTAACCCTCTCACCTTAGCCCAGCCGCACACTCCACCACGCCATTCCTGTCGCCAACAACCCTCTGTCCCCCTTTTCACCATCCTCCATAACTCCGGCGAAGTCACGCCGCCAGAGTTCGAACCAGTGCACCACCACCACTATCCCGTCTCTCACGAACCATTGTATCCCATCGACCACTACTGTTCCACCACCTCACTGCTCACTGTCGAACCTCACCACTGTGGTGGCGTTGCTCCGGCAACCTCGTCGTGGAAGTGACGCCGCTGCTCGCTGCCCGCGGTTTGTTTCTATTTTCGTTATTATTATATAACTCGCCGGAGTGTTGAAAACTTCGGCGACTACGGTTGGTTTCTTATTGATAATTTTTTGTTGGCTGTCGCTGGTGGATGGTTTGATTTTTCTGATTTCTTGGTCTGTTGTTGGTGTTGGTTGGACTGATTTTGTATTTTGTATATCACCGCAGTTCTAAAAAAAACTCCGGCGATCTGTGTTGGTCTTATTTTTGTGGTTATCTGAAGTCGTGATCTTTGTCGGACTGATTTCGCTGATTTTACATTCGCCCGGAGTTCTTGAAAGACTTTGGCGGCGTTTGGAAGTTTCCGACGAACTGTCTTGCCATGTTTCTGCTATTCTCGGCGAACTTGTCGTTGTTTCCGCTGGTTTCTGGACCATCTTTTATTGAATTATCACGCTGCTGCTATTTGTTGCGTTGCGACTGTTTTGTTGTTCCATATTGATTTTGGACGATTTTGCCCCTTTTTGTTATTTTATTAAACTGATTTGGAACAGATACTACACTTGGTATTTTACTGATTTTTTAACATGATACTACACTTGGTATTTTACTGATTTTTGAACATGATACTACATTTGGTATTTTACTGATTTTTGAACATGATACTACACTTTGGCCAATGAAAAAGTTATCCGTCGATTTTTGAGGCCTCCACAGTTGCAAAGACGGAAAATAAAATAAATGAAGTTTTCTGGGCAATGATGATTTCTTCCACTTACACCGGATAACCAACATGCGCTGGCAAGGCGAATTCTCACAGCCGCACTTGTTTAGGCTTCCCTACTTTATTTTTATATATATCTGAGCCCTCCGTGTTTAAAACTATTACTGTTTTGGCGCGGATCCGAAGGTTTTATCTATTTTATTGTTTTCTAGCAATATTGGCCGATGAAGGAATCTCTGTCTGATTTCCAAGGCCTCCCTGTGCAAAAGACGAATTTATTTTTGCTTTATTTATTAATTCGTGTTATTACTTTAAAATTATTTATTTTATTACTAACACTTTTACTAAGTGTTTATGCAGGTATCCGGAGATGCATTTCAAAAAGAATGTCTCGGAGTTTTATTTTATGCCGCATTTAATTTTAGCTTTATTATTATGTATTGCATTTCATTGTAATTGTAAATTATGTAAAAATGCTTAGAATAGGTAGAATAAAAGGCAATAAATAATTAACCTAGGTTTGAACGGATATGTTATACCCCGTATTTCCAGAGTATGTACGTAAGGGAATACGTACAAAAAGTTTGGCTTTAAAGTTAGCCTTGGACGTTTTTTTTTGTACACAACTCACTAAAAGAATCGTTTTCCGACGAAACGTTTCCACAGCTTTCGTAGGGAAAATTCCGGCTCTGCCAGTACTAATTTTTATGGATTTTTCCGAGAGACGAAACATTTTGGACCAACGGAGGGCGACACTTGGCACCTCCCATGGTGGACTTGAATCGCCCATTTGGACGACCAAGAGCCTTGGCACGTTTTTTGTGCCTTGTGCACAAGTCAAGGAGTTGGTAGGATATTTGTGTATAGTTAATCCTCACCCTACACTTGCCTTGCACTTGTCTTAATCTTGGCCATTGGTTGGCCACTTCTTGACCTATAAATACCCCCTTAAAGATGAAGAGTTCTTCATCCACAAAGTTATCTTCCAAGTCTAAAAAATCCTCTCCTCTCCTTAGCCTTCGTCCAACACTCCCTCGAGTGAGTTTGGCCGAGGGCCTACCCCCCCTAGCCTAGCCAAAATCTACCCCCCTCCCTTGGTAGAAAAGTTGTCTTCTAGTATTGTTATAATGCCCAAAATACCCTAGCCCAAATCCCTTAGTCCTTTGTAGAAGTTGTAAAGAACTTCTAAGGTTTCTTAGCTCTGAGCGCATAACTTAGAGCTAAACCTTGCTCAGGCGCGACTTTATCTAGGATATTATTGGGCTTACCGAGGTAACTAATCCTAACCCTCTTTTGAATTAGAGAATACTTACTGTTGTAGTATAAGAATAAGTATAAATACTTAGAAGAATATAACAGAATAGAATTGAACTGTTACCACAGTAGGAGGGTTTAAAAGAAGAATAATCAAACTGTACTTACCTAGGACTGTTTTCACAGTAGACTTATATAACTCACCGGGTAGGGAAGTGCTGCCCGACTTTCCGTAGAATTGTGAACCCTCTGTTTAGAATGACCTTCAGAGTAGTCTTTGATAGATGTCTGTGACTATTATAGGCTGACTCTCTACGCGCGACATATTCAACTTGGCAGGTGGTTTTCGCTGAGAAGGTATGTGATTCTTCCTAAAGCATGATATTTTACAATATATAGTACGGTAGACGTACATGTGTTAACTGAATAATAACTACGGCAATGTCTTTGACTTAAGCCTGAATAATACTTATGGCAATGCCTCACGGCTTAAGCCTGAATAATACTTACGGCAATGCCTCACGGCTTAAGCCTGAATAATAACGAACTGAAAACATTTCAAAAGAATACTGAATCATTTTTAACAGAAGATAAATATTTGGTTTTTAAAAACAAAAGCTTAAGAGTTATGCCAGCTTTATGGGAAGTTAGGTATAACAACTTAAGAATGATAAAAAGGAATTGTTTACTTGTTTGTTTATAAAAGCCTTGTATTGATCTCTGTTAAGTGTAGTAAGATTGTTTGATAAGTAGACATATCATGATGCTACCTGTGTTAGTGTCTTGTAATGCCGTAAAGGGTCATTCTTGCGGCTTACGTTGCTAACCGGTAAGTCCGCTGTAATCATATCAGATCACCTACCTTGACTATTATACCGGTGGCTTGCCCGACGCGGGTCTATACGGCCTATGCGGTCTGTGAGACTATGCGGAGCAGCGGTATGCTCCAGGATTGATCATTCCGGGCGTCTAGCCTGATGCGGGGAATTCCCTATGCGGTCTGTTGAGACTATGCGGTCTTTTGAGGCTATGCGGCAGGGAGCCTAGGCGGATCCGGGGTTGGCTGCCCCGACGCGAGGGCTACCTCACGCGGTCTATGCGTGACCTATGCGGCTGCGAAGTCCGTGACTAGGCACGCAGAATGATACTATGGGCGATTGGCCTTGCTCGATCATTCGCGCCTAGAATAGACTGCTACGCTTTCCATTTCCGTTGTTGTTTGTGATGTGGCACTATGTGCAATTGAACCGATTGTATTGTGAAAAGGTTTTAAATACTTTGATTTCATTTCGCTTTATAGTTTCACATACTGTACTTGTCAGATCGACTCTTCTGGGCCGCGTTCATGCCGCAGTAAGGGCAAGCAGTGCTAGATCCACATTCCTGTGATCTCTACGTTGGTGTCGTGAGCTCCATCCTTTCCGAGGCTCTACTTTGGGTATGATCTCCTGTTGTAGATAGTTTTGTACGATCGGGGTATGGCGGGGCCCCTGTCGCCATAGTTGTATATTTCAGAGGTCTCAGTAGTCTGCATGCAAGATTTGATGTAATCGCTAAACCATGTTTTTATATATATGCCGACAGCGATGTTTTCTCACTTAAACGTGTTCTATTTTATAAATCGTTTCATGTCTTGCTTTATATTTCCGCCGATTACTCGATGTATGACTACTGGGTGCCCCAAGGCACGCCACGCCCCGAACGGTCGTGACAAAAGTGGTATCGAGCGCTTAATCCTCTGAAAGTGTCTACGCATCGTATCTAGTAAGTCTTGATTATCGGTGTCGCGCACCACACCAATAATCGTGAGGCTATAGGATATTTAGGATTGGTTTCCATTCTTCTCATTCCGAGATCGTGCTTTAGAGTGTGTTATAGGTTGGACCTCTAACGTATTCCTTTCTGTAGCTTATGCCTCCACGTAAGGCAACCCGCCCGGCGGCGGCAAGGCGAGGAGCTGCTAGCAGACACCCAGAGTCACGAGGGCTCGTGCCCGGGCCATACCGAGACGGCGAGTTCTATGACGCCGCCACCCAAAGAGACCACAGCACCCACACCTCCCGCCCCACACCGGGCGGAGGAGTTAGGGCAAGGAGACGGCCCACTATTGGCAAAGTCAGGCCCGATACGAGGAGAGATTGACGCGCAGCCTCAGCCCACCCGCAACCCGTGAAGTGCACCCGAGGCGTATAGTTTGGGGCTACGGGATTTCCGGAGTGGTAGCCCGCCAGAGTTTTACCGGTCGAGGGCGGAGGCTGTTCCGCAGGAGTTCATCCGTCACCGCAGAGGATTACGCGGTGATCGTGGCTTGAGACCGAGGCCGTGATATTCGGTTCGCGGCCGCGCGTGACACCGCAATGATCGTTTGATCTACGGAGCTTTCGGGAGAGCATGCACCTCCAGCAGATGTGATGAGTTTTGAGGCTTTTCTCACACACTTCGCCTCCGCAGATGGCGAGGGCACGAGCCGATAGATTCTTGCCACGAGACATGGGGACGCACCGCCGTGGAATACAATGTCGAGTTTGATTCTTTGGCTAGATATGTCCCAAAGATTGGTAGCAGATATGGAGGATAGGGTACACCGCCACGCCACCGGCTAGATGATTATATGGCCGAGTCATGCGCGGGTGTTTCTTCACCGGTATGGACATTACCCGCATGCAGCTCATGCACTAGATGCGGCGAGCGCAGACCGCCGGTAGAGCGATATCGCCAGCAGGCGCCAAGACGCCGGTTCTTTTGGTGGTTCTCCGAGTGGCGGCATCGCAGGTCCGATTTGCACCTCACCGCGCAGAGCGCCCTACATCGCCGATACAAAGAGAGCGATGGCGGTCGGGGCCCTGTGACTTCAGATTTCCAGGGTAGCAGGGGTGCCAACCGTTCGAGGTCTGCTCAGTGTGCCCGTTGTGGTAGATACCATTCTGAGCCGACTCGAGCTTGCTATACTTGTGGCCGCAGGTCACTCGCGAGTTTGTCCGACCGGGCGGCTGTAGTAGGCCCGCCTGTGGTCTGTTGCCGCTTCTTCATCCCCGACAGTTACTCGCCCCGGAGGGCAAGGTACACATGGATCAGCGGGTCGCGGCAGAGGTCGTGGCGCAGGTCCCAGTTCTAGCGGTCCTCAGAACCGCATATATGCTTTGTCCACCGACAGATCGTGAGGCCTCACCGATGTCGCCACGGTACTTTATCGCTCGGGTTTGATGTGTATGCGTTGATAGATCCGGTTCTACTGCCCCATATCTCCCTTGTTGCTAGTAGGATAGGGATAGAGCACGAGTCCATAGACCCTTTCGAGGTAGCTACGCCAGATGGTGATTCTTGGTAGCTCGGCGTATATAGAGCTTGTCCTGTGACTATTTACGATCGTCGGACCATAGCCGACTTGATAGAGTTGGAGATGATTGATTTCGACGTGATCATGGGATGGATTGGCTAGCTTCTGCTATGCCAATGTAGACCGCAGAGAGTAGTACGGTTCCAGCTTCCGGCGAGCCATTGTTGAGTGGGAGGAGCACGGTATCGCCGGTGGTAGGTTTATTTCCTACCTCAAGGCTAGGAAGATGGTGCGTAAGGGTATATCTACCATCTCGTTCGGGTGTTTGATAATCAAGCCGCGTACCAGATTTTCGGGCCCGTGAGTCACGAGTTCCCGACGTGTTTCTAGATGACCTCCGTATCCTCCCGAGAGGAGATTGAGTTTTGTATTGACATATTGCGGACACTCCTACTATTTTCATTCCGCCATACGTAATGGCACCGCCGAGTTGAGAGAGTCAAGGATCACCTTAGAGATTTCTTGGAGAAGGGCTTCATCGTGCCTAGTGTTTCTCCCTGGGAGCGCCGTATTGTTCGTGAAGAAGAAGGGCGGACGCCGCGCACGTGTGTTGATTACAGCAATGAACAAGGTGACCATTAAGAACGTGTACCTTCCTGTGATTGATGATTTGTTCGACCAATTGCAGGTGCGAGATGTTTCTCCAAGATTGATCTGCGATCGGGCTATCATCAGTGCGAGTCGAGAGTGGATGTCCTTAGATCGCATTCGGGACCGCAGACGCATTATGAGTTCGGTCATGTCTTTTGGGTTGACAATGCTCCGCGGATTCATGGATTTGATGAACCGAGTGTTCAAACCATTTTTGGACACGCTTGTGATAGTGTTCATTGATGATATCTTGGTTTATTCTCGCCGAGCAGGAGCACGCGAGCATTTGGCGATCTTGTGATTCTCCGACTAAAGAACAGACGCCAAGTTTTCCAAATGTGAGTTTTGGTTGACTTCGGCGTTTCTTGGGCATATTGTCGGGCTGATGGCATTCGAGTGATACGGCCAAGATCGAGGCGTCAGACTTGCCTAGACCTACTACTCCGGCTGCAGGTTCGCAGCTCGGGCCTTGCGAGATATTATCGGCGGTTCGTAGAGAAGTTTGCTTATCTCTCGCACCATTGACTAGGCCGACTCGTGGCGCCAAGTTCCAGCCGGATCGATGCTTGTGGCGTGGTTTCCATTCTTGAAGGAGAGATTGACGACCGCTTCGCTTTACTCTTCCGCAGGTCCAGACCGGTTATGTTGTGTATTGTGATGCGTCTGCATCGGGTTGGGATGTGTGTTGATGCAAGATGGCGAGTTATAGCATATGCATCCCGACACCAAGAAACACGAGGAACTACCCCACCCATGATTTGGAGTCGCACCGTGATTCACGCTTTGAAGATCCGAGGCACTATTTGTATGGGGTTCACGTGGATATTTATACGCACCACAAGAGCCTCCAGACATCTTCACCGTAGGAGCCGAACTTACGGCGAGACGGTGGTTAGAGTTGCTTAAGGATTACGATGTTGATATCCCGTACCACCCGGGAAGGCCAATGTTGTGGCGTATGCCTTAGTCGTAGGTCGATGGGAGCCTATCGATGCGCTAGAGAGGAGGACATGGTTCGTGATTTGCATCGATTAGCGAGCCTTGGTGTCCGCTTGATTGATTACGATAGCAACGGGTTAGAGTTCGTGGGGTTGCCGAGTCTTCCATCGCCGAGGTGAAGAGGCAACAGCCGAGGATCCACCTTGATTCGATATCGTGATACGACTTTCGTGAGGCGCGGTCCTTGAGGTAGCACCATGGGTGCTAAGGTTTGAGGCGATTGTGTGTTCCGGATGTTTCAGACTTCGCAGCAGGTTCTTGGGGAAGCACACAGCGCGCGTTACTCTATCCATCCAGGGTCGACCAAGATGTACCACGACCTTAGATCTATGTATTGGTGGGATGGCTTGAATAAGGACGTTGCAGAGTTCGTAGCTCAGTGCCCGTGTTGTCGCAGTGAAGGTAGAGCACCGCAGGCCCGTGGTTTGTTACGCACGATTGAGATCCCGACCGAAGTGGAGGTAATCAACATGGACTTCATCACAGATTACCTCGCACTCGGAGGAGACATGATTCTATATGGGTTATCGCCGACAGTCGACAAATCAGCCCACTTTCTTCCGTCCGGACGACTTTTTCTACCGAGGATTATGCCGACTTTACATCCGAGAGATCGTCGATCGCATGGAGTCCCTACTTCGATCATATCGCATGCAGGAGCCCGCCACGCTAACTTCGGAGGTCCTTCCGCAGGGGTTTAGGACGCAGTGAGCCCGAGTATCGCATTTCATCCACGCATGCACGGACAGCAGAGCGCACTATCCGCACTTCGAGGATATCTGCGAGCCCGTGTTATTGACTTCGAGTAGTTGGGAGGATCATTTGCCTCTAGTTGAGTTTGCGTGATAATAATAGCTACCACTCCAAGATTCGGATGGCGCCTTATGAGGCCTTGTATGGAGGAAGTGCGATCGCCTATAGGTTGGTTCGATGTGGGCGAGTGCGGCTAGTGGGACCAGATTTGGTGCAGCAAGTGGATAAGGAGAAGCTTATCCGAGAGCGACTATTGATACCGTAGTCGCATGTAAGTCGATGCAGATCATCGCCGTCGGCATCCGGAGTTCGCAGAGATGATTGGGTTTTCCTAAGGTGTCACCCACGGCGGTGTGATGAGATTCGGAAGAAGAAACTCACCAAGGTACATCGGGCCGCTTCATTGTCCGCAGTGGCAAGCGCGTTGCTCACGAGTTGGATCTGCCGTCCGATCCGGAGGCGGCATCCGTGTTTCACGTATCTATCGCCGAGGAGATGTATCGGATCCATCTAGGTACACCCGACGACGATGTCCAGTGATCGGCGGGTTATCGTATGAGAGATTCCCATACGATAGTCGATCGTCGAGTTAGGCGTCTGCGACGAAGGGCGTGGCTTCCACAAAGTCTTGTGGCGGAACGAGCTCGTAGAGGAGATGACGCGGAAGCCGAGGAGGACATGAGGCAGAAGTATCCTCACCTATTCCCCACACCTCCAGGTAATTCACTTTCCTACTTGTAAATTTTCGTTATCGTTTATGCCTAAGTGTTGTTTTGTGGCCGCGTGTGGCATTTGCAAACTGTTTAAGCTTCATCGGTAACTGTCTTGAGAAGGAACATTCGGGACGAATGTTTCTAAGGAGGGGAGAATGTTATACCCCGTATTTCCAGAGTATGTACGTAAGGGAATACGTACAAAAAGTTTGGCTTTAAAGTTAGCCTCGACGCTTTTTTGTACACAACTCACTAAAAGAATCGCTTTCCGACGAAACGCTTCCACATTTTCGTAGGAAAATTCCGCTATGCCATTACTAATTTTGCGGATTTTTCCGAGAGACGAAACATTTTGGACCAACGGGAGGGCGACACTGGCACCCTCCCATTGGTGGACTTGAATCGCCCATTTGGACGACCAAGAGCCTTGGCACGCTTTTTGTGCCTTGTGCACAAGTCAAGGAGTTGGTAGGATATTTGTGTATAGTTAATCCTCACCCGACACTTGCCTTGCACTTGTCTTAATCTTGGCCATTGGTTGGCCACTTCTTGACCTATAAATACCCCTTCAAGATGAAGAGTTCTTCATCCACAAAGTTATCTTCCAAGTCTAAAAATCCTCTCCTCTCCTTAGCCTTCGTCCAACACTCCCTTGAGTGAGTTTGGCGAGGCCTACCCCTAGCCTAGCCAAAATCTACCCTCCCTTGGTAGAAAAGTTGTCTTCTAGTATTGTTATAATGCCCAAAATACCCTAGCCCAAATCCCTTAGTCCTTTGTAGAAGTTGTAAAGAACTTCTAAGGTTTCGAGCTACCTGAGCGCATACAACTTAGAGCTAAACCTTGCTCAGCGACTTTATCTAGGATATTATTGGGCTTACCGAGGTAACTAATCCTAACCTCTTTTGAATTAGAGAATACTTATCGTTGTAGTATAAGAATAAGTATAAATACTTAGAAGAATATAATGTAATAGAATTGAATCATACCACAAGAGAGGGTTTAAAAGAAGAATAATCAAATCAGATTTACCTAGGACTGTTTTCACATGAGACTTATATAACTCACCGGTAGGAAGTGCCCGACTTTCCGTAGAATTGTGAACCTCTGCTTAGAATGACCTTGAGTAGTCTTTGATAGATGTCCTGTGACTATTATAGTCGACTCTCACGCGCGACATATTCAACTCGCGTGGTTTTCACGGAAGGTATGTGATTCTTCCTAAAGCATGATATTTTACAATATATAGTACGGTGACGCGTACGTGTTAATCGAATAATAACTACGCAATGTCTTTGACTTAAGCTGAATAATACTTATGGTAATGCCTCACGCTTAAGCTCGATAATACTTACTATGAATGCCTCACGCTTAAGCTGAATAATAACGAATCAAAACATTTCAAAAGAATATCGAATCATTTTTAACGTAAGATAAATATTTGGTTTTAAAACAAAAGCTTAAGAGTTATGCCACTTTATGGGAAGTTAGGTATAACAACTTAAGAATGATAAAAAGGAATTTACTTGTTTGTTTATAAAAGCCTTGTATTGATCTCTGTTAAGTGTAGTAAGATTGTTTGATAAGTAGACATATCATGATGCTACCGTTAGTGTCTTGTAACGCCGTAAGTGGTCATTCTTGCCAGGCTTACGTTAACCGTAAGTCCGTTGTATTCATCGTATCACCTACCCTCGACTATTATACCGGTGGCTTGCCCCTCGACGCGGGTCTATACGGCCTACGCGGTGCGTGAGACTATGCGGAGCGCCGGTATGCTCCGTGATTGATCATTCCGGCGCCTAGCCCGACGCGGAATTCCTATGCGGTCCGCTGAGACTACGCGGTCTTTTGAGGCTATGCGGGTCGCGGAGCCTAGGCGGATGCCGGGGTTGGCTGCCCCGGCGCGAGGGCTACCTCACGCGTCTACGTGTGACCTATGCGCGGCCGCGAAGTCCGGTGACTAGGCACGCAGAATGATACTATGGGCGATTGGCCTTGCTTCGATCATTCGCGCCTAGAATAGACTCGCATGCTTTTCCATTTCCGTTGTTGTTTGTGATGTGGCACTCTGTGCAATTGAACGGATTGTATTGTGAAAAGGTTTTAAATACTTTGATTTCATTTCAGTTCTTTATAGTTTCACATACTTGGTACCTGTTGAACTGACCTCCTTCGGGCCGCTCATGCCGCAGTAAGGGCAAAGTGTGCTAGATCCACATTCCTAGGATCTCTACGTTGGTGCCGTGAGCTCCATCCTTTCCGAGGCTCTACTTTTGGGTATGATCTCCTGTCAGAGATAGTTTTGTATGCCAGGTATGTATGGCCCCGTCCCGCCATAGTTGTATATTTCCTTAGAGGTCTGTAGTCGTTGTACAAGATTCGGATGTAACTGCTAAACCATGTTTTTATATATATGCCGACAGGCGATGTTTTCTCACTTAAACTGTGTTCTATTTTATAAACTGTTTCATGTCTTGCTTTATATTTCCGCTGATTACTCTGATGTATGACTACTTGGGTGCCCCGGTAAGGCACCAGTCACGGGCCCTGGAACGGGTCGTGACAGGATAGCCACAAGTTAGCGGATCTTAAAGGATGTCTAACCTCTTCCCTTTAGGATAATAAAGAACCCTGATCCAGAATCTCATTAATTTCGTAGACCATTAAATGGAGATTAATTGCAGTATTTTTATTGCAATAAATCAAGTGTCCTAATTCACTTAAATAATTAGGTGGCGATTCCTTAAAATAAATTTAGGAATTATACCATACGTAGTACTCCTGTATCGACTACGGTTAAAATGGGGTGTTACAGAATGGCGACTCCGCTGGGGATAATCAGGTTCTTGACCATAGCAAACCTAGGTTTATTATTGATTGACTTTATTTTTATTTGTTTTAAATGCCTTAAAATTGTTTGCTTTAATCTTGTATGCTTAACTGTTTTAATTGTTATTTGCTTTTACTGCTTTCCTTAAACTGGCATTCCGTTCATATTTCTTCCACTCTGGAAAATTCACATTGTCACACACAACATGCGAGGTGCGCTTGGTGCATCAGCAAAATTCTTTCTTCAAAACCCAAATTAAGAGAGTTGGCGTTTTGCGCGGAGAATCCGGTCCAACCGGTGGTCGCGTAGCCTTCTCACTCGAGTAGTCCGCCTGAACTCAAGGCCTAGTAAGCCAAATCTTAGAAACTTAGAATAAAGCTATACCACCCTTTTATATTAAGTCATGAATGCATAAACCTTAGGTGGGTTAATCCTTGGTATTAACGCCACAATTAGAAATCCACCAAACTTGTCGACGGGTTTCATAACCCAACGACCCGTTAGCATACTATGTGTAGCGTGACAATGATAGACGGATCCAAGCCTGGTCATGATACACCGAAATTGGAAAAAGTGCACCGTCATTTGGTCGCCATTTCCAGCAAAACATTGCAGTTTAACGGCTTGGACCTATTTATCATAATCTCGCATATCTGGCGTTTAGGCCGACCTCTGGCATAAGAGAGGTCCCATGCATATTAGGCGCGCACTTGATTTGCATGTTTTTTGTTTACTATTGTTGTCGCTAGCAATTCTGTACATATTATTTAATGCAATAATTACCCTTTTAACCCCTGTACATATCATGCTTATAATTCCGGCCACAAGCATTTGCATTTTTGCACTTTTGTTGTCACATTGCAATCAGGACTTCTCACAGAATCGCTTGAACAACACGATTTGGACTTTGTGAAGCATCAACCACCAGTCCGATCGAACCAAGCAGGGGAGTCTTTGACTATATTGTCACGCCCTTACATTTTATTATTCTTGTGGCTTACCTACTCTCACCCACTTGTCATATTTTTTGCAGGAAGACCGTCCTCGCAAATAGTCGAGGGCGGCCGGAAGAAAAAAAATGAAATGAAGAAAAAGAAAAGAAAAAAAATCATCACAAGAATGAGCTGGAGTTATGTTGACGGAAAGAAGTCAGCTTATAACAGATTCAACAAAGCATCGCTCTGGGTCCTATATCTTGTATCTTTATACATATTTTTTAATTCAATTGATATGTCTAGTATTGATTACATAATTCTTTATCATGCATTTTTACATCATAATCATCCCGAACTACGCGTGTCTGATTCTCACCATATGGTGTGATACGTAGGCAACCCATCTAGGGTTCGACACCACCACATAAAAGGGGACATATTTGGTTCACTCATTCATTACATTTATCCAATCACGAAATTTCATTATTGCATTTCAATCACTCTATCTCATTCATTCATGCATTTCATTCATTCTATCACAACTATTCATTTTTCCGTTACATTCTTTCACTTTGCATTAGTCTTACAGTGAACAATCATTTGTTTTGCACAGCATTTACTTTTGCATTTCTTTCATGAATGAATTCTTTTTAAATCATACGTTTTATAACATATTTGAACGAACTATGCACACCTGATTCTCGTCAAAGATGAGATACGTAGGCAGCCCTACTCGGGTTCGGTATCATTTATTCAAAAAAATACAAAAAAAAATATTTTGTTCATAAATACAAAAAAAAATGTTATCCAAAAATACAAAAATATTTTTAAGTATCATTGCTTGACTTGGTTGATACCAACACAGTTGGGAGTGTGCATAAGAAAAAATGAATAATAATCAATATGAGTTGACTTCGTGGTAAACCATAGATTCTTTTGGTACCTCTCACGCACACCTGTAATGACATTCTTGCATGCTTTTAAGATAAGAACGAAACCAACCTCATCGTTTCATGTGCATTGTGTGGTGAGTTTTAGAATAAGTTCAATTGCATTGCATTGCATTGATCTAGAACTTGGCCTGAATGTTTGTTGAGGCGAAATCCTGAGTAACACACGGTGTAGGAAGTGATTGTAGGCTTTCATTGACCCGTTTGAGCCTTTTCAGCCTACCAAATAACGTTATCCGTAGTACACCCCTTTTGAGCCTAAAGCCTATTCTTTTGACAACCGCATATTACACATATACCCTTTCTAAGTGCGTACGCACTATCCCTCTCTTGGCCCGACCTCCTTGAGCGCTTTGGAAATGTGCAAGTGGCTGACGAAATTCTGCGTCGAAGTTTGCAAAGACAAAAGTTGTCAAAGTCCCAAAAGGGAAAAGAAAACACAAATGACGAATTCACAAAAGAAGAAATCAAAAGCCCCGACATTATAAACAAAAAATGAATGAAATGAGAGAATAACTTTGGAAAAGCGGGCTCCAAACGAAAGATTAAAAAAGAAGTCAGTACAGAAAAACTGGAGAAAAAAAAATAGATCAGCATTAAAGCACACAAATATCAAGCACGAACGTAGTCCAACGCTCGAGGAAGGATTAGTCACTTTTTACCCAAATGACATCCATCCCTTCCCCCAAACCAACATTACAAGTCCGTGACAAGCCCTACATGATCTTATACTGAGGGTTCTCACATTAGTGGATACTTACATGACGGTCAAGCCTATAGTATCACAATTGTATGCATTGAGCGCGCTTTGAGTGTGGCGCATTTCTAAACGTCCCAAAATTCAAAATACTGGAATATATGTGAGAAATGAGACTTTCTTTCAGTGAGGGCATTTGAAACGTGAGATTACGTGTAGTTCAAAACCTTGGCTGCAAGCAAATGTGTCGATACTTAGGTGTCTGAGGTACCATTTGAAACTATAGGAATTACCCAAAAGTCAGTCTTGGTTAGACTGGAAGTGAATAACGGAATTCCTAAGCACAATACTAATTATTGGTATCAACTGAAGTCAGAACGTGATGCTGTCTTTCCACTTTTCAAAAATAAAATAAAATGCATATATAAAGTTTTATCATGTTTGCATCATGAACTACGTCTTGACCTGATTCCCTCGACGGGATACGTAGGCGGTCACATTGGCTTCGGTCCACATTGTTTGAAAACCCACAAAAGTCCTTATTATTTGCGTCACGAACTACGTCTTGACCTGATTCCCTCAGCGGGATACGTAGGCGGCCACATTGGCTTCGTCTCATTTTTTGAAATTGTACAATCCTTTTCTGCATCACGAACTACGTCTTGACCTGATTCCCTCAGCGGGATACGTAGGCGGCCACATTGGCTTCGGTCCACATTGTTTGAAAACCCATAAAAATCCTTATTCTTTGCATCACGAACTATGTCTTGACCTGATTCCCTCAGCGGGATACGTATGCGGCCACATTGGCTTCGGTCCACATTGTTTGAAAACCCATAAAAATCCTTATTCTTTGCATCATGAACTACGTCTTGACCTGATTCCCTCGACGGGATACGTAGGCGGCCACATTGCCTTCAGTCCACATTGTTTGAAAACCCACAAAAGTCCTTATTCTTTGCATTACGAACTACGTCTTGACCTGATTCCCTCAGCGGGATACGTAGGCGGCCACATTGTCTTCGGTCTCATTTTTTGAAATTGTACAATCATTTTCTACATCATGAACTACGTCTTGACCTGATTCCCTCAGCGGGATATGTAGGCGGCCACATTGGCTTCGGTCCACATTGTTTGAAAACCCATAAAAATCCTTATTATTTGCATCACGAACTACGTCTTGACCTGATTCCCTCAGCGGGATACGTAGGCGGCCACATTAGCTTCGGTCCACATTGTTTGAAAACCTATAAAAATCCTTATTCTTTACATCACAAACTACGTCTTGACCTGATTCCCTCAGCGGGATACGTAGGCGGTCACATTGGCTTCGGTCTCATTTTTTGAAAATTGTACAATCATTTTTTGCATCACGAACTACGTCTGGACCTGATTCCCTCAGCGGGATACGTAGGCGGCCTAAATCGGCTTCGGTCACACCATTAGAAATCTTCCCATTGGCTCGTGTGCGACGGAATGCGTTTGATTATTCTGAAAAGAGGTATGAGCAATTTCCGCCAGAGTTAAGTCTTGCCCATGTGCCCCGCATAACAAACACTGGGATAATTTTGGGAAATGCACCATGAAGAGATCATAATAAGGATTCCAAAAGCAATCGAATCGCAAAGATTCAAAGAAGCATTCGCAGATTCAAGAAGTCCGCGACAGATCGTGATTAGCACTCGCAGCATTCAGCAAGCACACAACATTCAACACGTCCGTGCAAGGATTCAGCATTTGCAGCATCACATCAATACAACCGCCATCACGTTTTACAGGATCTTCATATCAGCAAAGGCGGGAGCACAACAAAGTCCATGCGGGTTACAAACGCACAACGTCTATGCAATGACGTTATCTCAACCCAGGCGAGTCACAAAGCAGGTACGTCCATAAAATGACACCATTTCATTGTAAGCCTATGCAACGACTTCATCTATGTTCCGTCTATGCAACGACGAGCATCTGCATCACGTCTATGCAACAACGAACATCTATGTTTCGTCCATACAAGACGACAACGCCCATACAAGGCGTCATTTGCATTTCGTCCATACAAGACGACAACGCCCATACAAGGCGTCATTTGCATTTCGTCAATACAAGACGACAACGCCCACACAAGGAAATATTTGCATTTCGTCCATACAAGACGACAACGCCCATACAAGGCATCATTTGCATTTCGTCCATACAAGATGACAACGCCCATACAAGGCGTCATTTGCAGACTTACATTATAGATAACAATCCGAATCTTGAGTCTTTGTGTAGTCCGAGGGGTGCGCACGCAATAGTCCCTCGATTTGCAAGTCAAAGATTGCGATGTAATTACTCCTTTGGAAAGCTAGGAATTCCAGCAGAGTTTCGGGAGAGTTTAATCTTATGAAAATATGGTGTAGAAAATATGAGGCTAAACCCTGTATATATAGTTGAATATATCAGCTAGGGTTTCCCCAGTGGGCCAGACCTAGAAACCGAAATAGAGTGGGTCATTTCGGACCCACTGGACGCGTGGCGCCGCGACGCTGAGTAAGTGGCGCCGCGACCCTGACTCACTCGTGCCGTGGCCCTGCTCCATTTTTGCTTCATTTATATTTTATGTCTCGATTATCAACCGAACATTTATATAGTCTCTGATTACATCTTTGAAACGACACAACAATTGACTTAGTGTGACCCTTCAGGCCTTTACATATTGACACTAATAACATTAGGGTCTACACGGAACTTCTAGACTGTGCTGGAAGACGAACTCAATATGTAAAGTCTAGTTACACGAAACATGTGAACTGAACCTTTATATGAGAAGATAAAAAAATTCATTCATGACACACTCAATCAAGCTTAGGATTTGTCAAGTGTCTATCCAAATGGCTTAATCATTATAATTCATCTATATTAGTTGACAACAGGACCATATCAAGACATGTCCATTGCATTGGCCAATGAAAGGATTTTATCTTTTCACATAGAGGTTCAGTTCACATATTTCGTGTAGCTAGACTTTACATATTGAGTTCGTCTTCCGGCGCAGTCTAGGAGTTCCGTGTAGACCCTAATGTTATTAGTGTCAATATGTAAAGGCCTGATGGGTAACACTAAGGGTTTGTTTGGTTCGCGCAGGGTAAACAGAATGGAATTCAGTAAGAGAATGGGATGGAAAGGAATTATTTCGTCCATACAAGACGATAACGCCCATACAAGGCGTCATTTGCACTTCGTCCATACAAGACGACAACGCCCACACAAGGCGTCATTTGCATTTCGTCCATACAAGACGATAATGCCCATACAAGGCGTCATTTGCATCTCGTCCATACAAGACGACAACGCCCATACAAGACGTCATTTGTATTTCGTCCATACAAGACGACAACGCCCATACAAGGCAACATTTGCATTTCGTCCATACAAGACGACAACGCCCATACAAGGCATTATTTGCATTTCGTCCATACAAGACGACAACGCCGATACAAGGCGTCATTTGCATTTCGTCCATACAAGACGATAACGCCCATACAAGGCGTCATTTGCACTTCGTCCATACAAGACGACAACGCCCACACAAGGCGTCATTTGCGTTTCGTCCATACAAGACGATAACGCCCATACAAGGCGTCATTTGCACTTCGTCCATACAAGACGACAACGCCCACACAAGGTGTCATTTGCATTTCATCCATACAAGACGACAACGCCCATACAAGGAAACATTTGCATTTCGTCCGTACATGACGATAACGCCCATACAAGGCATCATTTGCATTTCGTCCATACAAGACGACAACGCCCATACAAGACAACATTTGCATTTCGTCCATACAATACGACAACACCCACACAAGGCGTCATTTGCATTTCGTCCATACAAGACGATAACGCCCATACAAGACGTCATTTGCACTTCGTCCATACAAGACGACAACGCCCATACAAGGCAACATTTGCATTTCATCCATACAAGACGATAACGCCCATACAAGGCATCATTTGCATTTCTTCCATACAAGACGACAACGCCCATACAAGGCGTCATTTGCATTTCGTCCATACAATACGATAACGCCCATACAAGGCGTCGTTTGCACTGCGTCCATACAAGACGACAACGCCCACACAAGACGTCATTTGCATTTCGTCCATACAAGACGATAACGCTTATACAAGGAGTCATTTGCACTTCGTCCATACAAGACGACAACGCCCACACAAGGCGTCATTTGCATTTCGTCCACACAAGACGACAACGCCCTCACAAGGCAACATTTGCATTTCGTCCATACAAGACGACAACGCCCACACAAGGCATCATCTGCATCTCGCCTATAAAAGACGGCGTATCATCACACCACTTCATTACATCTACAAACACCATGTCTTTTCTAGCACCACATCACCTGCAACCCAGTGTCAATCGTACTTCGACACTGGGACAAATTTTGAATTTGGTCGGCATTGTCTTTAATTTTGCAGCATCACAGCAGCCCAGTGTCATCATGATTCGACACTGGGACAGTTTTGAATCGGCGTCTGCCTGCTTTAATTTTCTAGCGTCGCAGCAATCCAGTGTCGTCATAATTTGACACTGGGACAAAATTTTGAATTTGCATCAGCTTTTGTCCATTCTTTTTCTTGATCTTTGTTTAATTCTGACGATGGGAACAAAATTGGCTACAAGTCAACGTATTTGTCCGAAAACTCTTTCATCGTCTTCGGTCAAAGAGGGACAACTGTTGACACCCAATTTTGACCCATCTTTTAGTCATTTCTTGCAATTTTAAGCATTTTAGGACACCGCATTTTATCGTCTTTTTTGACATTTTTGTATATTCTTTACCTTACATTCTATGTTGTTTTATTTTTTTGTAAATTGACGTCATGTTTTTACTTTAATTAGGTATTAAACATTTTTAAATATTATGTTATTATTGTTGCGCGATCATTTTGTTTTACTAATTTTGCATCTCTTTAAATAATTAACTGACATCCCGTCTTTACTTTTAATCAGGCATTAAATATTTGCTAAATATTGTATTTTATTATTATTGCATCGAAATTTGCATTTTAATAATTTTGTATCTTTAAATAAATTTTCTTTAATTAACCCGTTTTGCATTTCATCAAACCACCCATGTCAAGGCAATCTGACCACCCAATCCGCCAAAAAAACCGAAGCCCAAACTGAGGCTCAATACACCTTTCATCTTTTCCCTCCAATACCCAATACCCAATACCCAAAACCCTAAACCTAAATCCCACACTATAAATAAAACATTACCCCCAGCCCTATTATCCTTCTCAGCCGCACAATATAACACAACAGCACAACCCTAAAATATCCTCCCCATTTTCAGATCACACCCTCAGCCGCCAACACTCCCTCGTCCCTAACCCTCTCACCTTAGCCCAGCCGCACACTCCACCACGCCATTCCCGTCGCCAACAACCCTCTGTCCCCCTTTTCACCATCCGCCATAACTCCGGCGAAGTCACGCCGCCGGAGTTCGAACCAGTGCACCACCACCACTATCCCGTCTCTCACGAACCATTGTATCCCATCGACCACTACTGTTCCACCACCTCACTGCTCACTGTCGAACCTCACCACTGCGGTGGCGTTGCTCCAGCGACCTCGTCGTGGAAGTGACGCCACTGTTCACTGCCCGCGGTTTGTTTCTATTTTCGTTATTATTATATAACTCGCCGGAGTGTTGAAAACTTCGGCGACTGCGGTTTGTTTCTTATTGAGAATTTTTCGTTGGTTGTCGCTGGTGGATGGTTTGATTTTTCTGATTTCTTGGTCTGTTATTGGTGTTGGTTGGACTGATTTTGCATTTTGTATATCACCGCAGTTTTAAAAAAAACTCCGGCGATCTGTGTTGGT
Source organism: Przewalskia tangutica (assembly GCA_029844215.1). Lineage (NCBI taxonomy): Eukaryota > Viridiplantae > Streptophyta > Magnoliopsida > Solanales > Solanaceae > Przewalskia > Przewalskia tangutica. The sequence goes on from CM056738.1 coordinate 37,940,621, forward strand.
CTTATTTTTGTGGTTATTTGAAGTTGTGATCTTTGTCGGACTGATTTCGCTGATTTTACATTCGCCCGGAGTTCTTGAAAGACTTCGGCGACGTTTGGAAGTTTCCGGCGAACTGTCTTGCCATGTTTCTGCTATTCTCGGCGAACTTGTCGTTATTTCCGCTGGTTTTTGGAGCATCTTTTATTGAATTATCACGCTGCTGCTATTTGTTGCGTTGCGACTGTTTTGTTGTTCCATATTGATTTTGGATGATTTTGCCCCTTTTTGTTATTTTATTAAACTGATTTGGAACAGATACTACACTTGGTATTTTACTGATTTTTGAACATGATACTACACTTGGTATTTTACTGATTTTTGAACATGATACTACATTTGGTATTTTACTGATTTTTGAACATGATACTACACTTTGGCCAATGAAAAAGTTATCCGTCGATTTTTGAGGTCTCCACAGTTGCAAAGACGGAAAATAAAATAAATGAAGCTTTCTGGGCAATGATGATTTCTTCCACTTACACCGGATAACCAACATGCGCTGGCAAGGCGAATTCTCGCAACCGCGCTTGTTTAGGCTGTCCTATTTTATTTTTATATATATCTGAGCCCTCCGTGTTTAAAACTATTACTGTTTTAGCGTGGATCCGAATGTTTTATCTATTTTATTGTTTTCTAGCAATATTGGCCGATGAAGGAATCTCTGTCTGATTTCCAAGGTCTCCCCTGTGCAAAAGACGGATTTATTTTTGCTTTATTTATTAATATGTGTTATTAATTTAAAATTATTTATTCTATTACTAACACTTTTACTAAGTGTTTATGCAGGTATCCGGAGATGCATTTCAAAATGAATGTCTGAGAGTTTTATTTTATGCCGCATTTAATTTTATCTTTATTATTCTGTATTGCATTTCATTGTAATTGTAAATTATGTAAAAATGCTTAGAATAGGTAGAATAAAAGACAATAAATAATTAACCTAGGTTTGAACGAATAACCGCAAGTTAGCGGATCTTAAAAGATGTCTAACCCCTTCCCTTTAGGATAATAAAGAACCCTGATCCAGAATCACATTAATTTCGTAGACCATTAAATGGAGATTAATTGCAGTATTTTTATTGCAATAAATCAAGTGTTCTAATTCACGTAAATAATTAGGTGACGACTCCATAAAATAAATTTTGGAATTATACCATACGTAGTACTCCCGTTTCGACTACGGTTAAAATGGGGTGTTACAGCGGTTGTATTGATGTGATGCTGCAAATGCTGAGATTTCGTCCTTGCACGGACGTGTTGAATGTTGTGAATGCTTGCTGAATGCTGCGAGTGCTGATGCAGTCTCTGTGCGGACTTCCTGGATGCTGTGAATGCTCTGCGCGGACTTGCTAGATGCTGCGAATGCTTGCTGAATGCTGCGATTGCTGATGTAGTCTCTGCACGGACTTGCTGGATGCTGTGAATGCTTGCTGAATGATGCGATTGCTGATGTAGTCTCTGCACGGACTTGCCGGATGCGAATGCTCTGCGCGGGCTTGCTGGATGCTGTGAATGCTCTGCGCGGGCTTGCTGGATGCTGCGAATGCTTGTTGAATGCTCTGCGCGGGCTTGCTGGATGCTGCGAATGCTTGCTGAATGCTAGTCTTTGCATGGAGTTAACCCTGGCGGAAATTGCTCATATCTCTTTTCAGAATAATCAAATGCATTTTGTCGCATGCGAGCTAATGAGAAGATTTATAATGGTGTGACCGAAGCCGATTTAGGCCACCTACATATCCGGCTGAGGGAATCAGGATAAGACGTAGTTCGTGAGCAAAAGGAATTGTGATTTTTCCTAAAAGTAGGACCGAAGACGATATGGCCGCCTACGTATCACACCAAGAGAATCAGGTCAAACGTAGTTCGTGATGTAAAAAATGATTGTACAATTTTCAAAAAATGAAACCGAAGCCAATGTGGCCGCCTACGTATCCCGCTGAGGGAATCAGGTCAAGACGTAGTTCGTGATGCAAAAAAATGATTGTACAATTTTCAAAAAAATGAGACCGAAGCCAATGTGGCCGCCTACGTATCCCGCTGAGGGAATCAGGTCAAGACGTAGTTCGTGAGCAAAAGGAATTGTGATTTTGTCCTAAAAGTGGGACCAAAGTCGATATGGCCGCCTACGTATCCCACCAAGGAAATCAGGTCAAACGTAGTTCGTGATGCAAAAAATGAGAATTTTTATATATGTATTTTTTTTTTTCTGAAAAGTGGAAAGACAGCATCACGTTCTGACTTCAGTTGATACCAACAATTAGTATTGTGCTTAGGAATTCTGTTATTCACTTCGGTCTAGCAGGCGACTTACGGATAATTCCTATAGTTTCAAATGGTACCTCAGACACCTAAGTATCGACACACTTGCTTGCAGCCAAGGTTTCGAATTACACGTAATCTCGTGTTTCAAATGCCCTCACTGAAGAAAGTCCTATTTCTCACATATATTCTAGTATTTTAAATTTTGGGACGTTTAGAGAAGTACGCTCACACTCAAAAGGATGTTCAATGCATGCAATTGTGATACCATAGGCTTGTCCATCATGTAAGTATCCACTAATGTGAGAACCCTCAGTATAAGATCATGTAGGACTTGTCACGGGCTTCCAATATAGGTTTGGGGAAAGGGATGAATATCATTTGGGTAAAAAGTGACTAACCCTTCCTCGAGCGTTGGACTACGTCCGTGCTTGATATTTGTGTGCTTTAATGCTGACCTGTTTTTTTTTTGTCTCAGTTTTCTGTACTGACTTCTTTTTGAATCTTTCGTTTGGAGCCCGCTCTTTCCAAGGTTATTCTCTCATTTTTATTCTTTTTTTTTTGTCGGGGCTTTTGATTTCTTCTCTTTGTTAAGTTGTCATTTGTGTTTTTTTTCTTTTCCCTTTTGGGATTTTGACAACTTTTGTCTTTGAAAATTTCAACTAGAATTTTGTCAGCCACTTGCACATTTCTAAAGCGCTCAAGGAGGTCGGGTCAAGAGAAGGATAGTGTGTATGCACTCAGAAAGAGTATAGGCTTAATATGTGGTTGTCAAAAGAATAGACTTTAGGCTCAAAGGGGTGTACTACGGATAATGTTATTTGGTAGGCTGAAAAGGCTCAAAGGGGTCAAAGAAAGCCTACGATCATTTCCTACACTGAGTGTTACTCAGGATTTCGCCTCAACAAACATTCAGGCCAAGTTCTAAATCACAATGCAATGCATTGAACTTATTCTAAAACTCACCACACAATGCACATGAAACGATGAGGTTGGTTTCGTTCTTATCTTAGAAGCATGCAAGAATGTCATTACAGGTGTGCGTGAGAGTTACCAAAAGAATCTATGATTTATCACGAAGTCAACTCATACTGATTATTACTCGTTCTTTCATATGCACACTCATAACTGTGTTGGTATCAACCAAATCAAACAATGATACATAAAAGAGCTTTCTTTTTGTATTTTTTTTAAAAGATATTTTATGCTTTTTGAATAAAATATTTTTGTATTTTTGAATAAATGGTACCGAACCCGAGTAGGGCTGCCTACGTATCTCATCTTTGACGAGAATCAGGTATGCGTAGTTCGTTCAGATATGTTATAAACGTATGATTTAAAAATAATTCATTCATGAAATAAATGCAAAAGTAAAAGTTGTGCAAAATAAATGATTGTTCAATATAAGACTAATGCAAAGTAAAAGGAATGTAATGAAAAAATAAATGGCTGTGATAGAATGAATGAAATGCATGAATGAATGTATGTGATAGAATGATTGAAATGCAATAATGAATATCCGTGATTGGATAAATGCAATGAATGGGTGAACCAAATATGTCCCTTTTTTTATATGTGGTGGTATCGAACCCAAGATGAGTTGCCTACGTATCACACCGTATGATGAGAATCAGACACGCGTAGTTCGAAATGATTATGTTGTAAAATGCATGATAAAGAATTATGTAATCAACACTAGACATATCAATTGAATTTGCAAATATGTATAAAGATACAAAATATAGGACCCAGAGAGATGCTTCGTTGAATCTGGTATAAGCTGATTTCTTTCCGTCAACATAACTTCAGCTCATTCTTGTGATGATTTTTTTCCTTTTTCTTTTTCTTCCCTTTTTTTTCGGCCGCCCTCGACTATTTGCGAGGACGGACTTCCTGCAAAAAATATGACGAATGAGTGAGAGTAGGCAAGTCACAAAAATAATAAAATGTAAGGGCGTGGCAATATATTCAAAGACTCCCCTGCTTGGTTCGACCGGACTGGTGGTTGATGCTTCACAAAGTCCAAATCACGTTGTTCAAGAGCGATTTATGCAGTAGAAGTCCTGATTGCAATGTGACAGCAAAAGTGCAAAATGCAAACGCTCGAGCCCGGAGTTACAAAAATGGTAATTATTGCATTAAATAATATGTACAGAATTGCTAGCGACAACAATAGTAAATAAAAGCATGCAAATCAAGCGTGTGCCCTAATATGCATGAGACCTCTCTTATGCCAGAGGTGGGCCTAAAAACCAAATATGTGAGATTATGATAAATAGGTCCAAAGTTGCTAAACATTAATGTTTTTCTTGGAAATGGTGACCAAATGACGGTGCACTTTTTTCCAATTTCGGCGTGTCATGATCAGGCTTGGATCCGTCTATCATCATCACGCTACACATAGTATGCTAATGGGTCGTTGGCTTGTGAAATCCGTTGATAAGTTTGGTGGATTTCTAATTGTGACGTTAATGTCAAGGATTAACCCACCTAAGGTTTATGCATGCATGACTTAATATAAAAGGGTGGTATAGCTCTATCCTAATTTTGCTAAGATTTGGCTTACTAGACGCAAGGTTCCCGAACGGACTACTCGAGTGAGAAGGCTATGCGGCCATCGGATGGTCCGGGCACTTCACGTATAATACCAACTCTCCTAGATTTGGGTTTTGAAGAAAGAATTTTGCTGATGCACCAAGCGCACCTCGCGTGTAGTGTGTGATTGTGTGAATTTTTCAGAGTGAAAGAAGTATGAGCGGAATGCCAGTTTAAGAAAAGCAGTAAAAGCAAATAGCAATTAAAACAGTTAAACATACAAAATTAAAGCAAGCAATTTTAAGACATTTAAAACAAATAAAAGCAAATAAATCCAAGCAATAATAAACCTATAAGCCGATAAGAGGTCGCCAGAATTTTAAACTCCGGCCAGTTACCAAAATAAATGAAAATCAGTCCAACAAACAAAAGCACAGACATATACCAACAATAAAGCCAACGAGAGGTCTCCGGAGTTGTTAAAACTCCGGTGAGATACTCAAATAGAAAAAAAATCAGATCAGTCCATAACCAATAAGTATATCACTGTCGAAAAGTAAAATCGAACAAAAGAGTAGCCAAAATTTTAACCATATTTTTCGACAGTAAGAACAGTGCAAAAGGAGGAGCGATTGCAGTGACAAGAGAGTGGTGAAGCAGTGGGTCGCGGGTTTCACTGGTGGTTCAGCGACGTGGGTTGGTCGACGGGTCAGTGGTGGTCGAGTGATGTTCGAGCAGTAGTTCGCCGGTCATCACCTCCGGCGAGACAAAGCGTGGGGTGATGATGGTGAGGTTAATGGGTTCGCTGGGAACAGTGGCGGTTCGTGGTGTTCGCTGGAGATAGAACTCCAGTGAAGGGGGAGAGCGGCGACGGGAGTGGGCGAGAGGAGAGAGATAGAGGGTTTGAGTGATAAAAGTGAGAGAGGGGAAGGGGTGATGGGGGTGTGCGGGAGAGGGCAGGGGTGAGTTTATAGTATAGGGGTGTGGGCTATTGATGTTGTTGTTGAAAGTGGGGGGTGATAAAGGGAGATGTGCGGCTGAAATTAAAAAAAGGGAGGTTTTTTATTTATAGGGGTATTTAGGTTTAGGGTGTGGGGTTTGGGGGAAAAGATGAGAGATGTACTAGGCCTCATTTTTGGGCCTCAGTTTTTGGCAGATTGTACTGATCCAAATTGTGCCTCGGACTGGACTGGTTTGACAAAATGCAAAACAGGTTAATTATTTAAAAACAAAATTATTTAAAAAGATGCAAAATTATTAAAATGCAAATACCGATGCAATAATAATAAAATACAATATTTAACAAATGTTTAATGTCTAATTAAAGTAAAAACGGGATGTCAATTAATTATTTAAAGAGATGCAAACAATAATAAAATAAAACGACGGTGTAACAATAATAGAAACATAATATTAACAAATATCATGCTTAATTTAAAATAAAAAGATGCAATGTCATTTTGTGAAGAAATAAACATAGAATATTATGTAAAAAATGCAAAAAATGATGATTAAAATGCGGTGTCCTAAAATGCTTAAAATTGCAAGAAATGACTAAAAATGGGGTGTCAACAATACTGGTAAAGCTAATGTGGTAGCAGACGCACTTAGCCGTAAATCAACGGTCAGCTCGATGCAAGCGCAAGTCAAAAGGAAAGAATTAGTGAGAGAGATTCATCAGTTAGCTAATTTGGGGATCCGATTAATGGATTCGGAAGATGGTGGTTTTATGATTCAGAATATGTCAGAATCATCCCTTACATCAGAAATTAAGGAACGTCAATGTGAAGACCCTAATTTGAAGAAGATAATATAAAGCATTCAACAGAAGAAGACGACGACCTTTGAGATGGACGAACAAGGAACCCTCAGGCACCAGGGTCGTCTATGTGTTCCATATATAGCAGGATTGTGGGATAGAATTATGACAGAGATTCACTGTTCACGGTATTTGATGCGCGATTTAATGCACACACTTACGCAAGTGCACGTGTCGAGTCAAGTAATATAGTCTTGGAAGACCGAGTTATCATCCTCAGGGATTAGTGCTCAATTACCAATTTATATTCTTTGTTATCTATTTGGTGACCGATAATTGAGTTGTTGATTATAACTAATAATTATAAAGATTAATTAACTATGTTGTTTACTTCAGTGATGATGGAAATATGGCTTCCAAATCTCATCAACTATCCGCTTAATTTACTTATTAATGCAATTAACTATAGTTCTTCTTCTTTTGGAGATAGCAGGTTTACTAATCCGTTTTATACACCTGTTAAGGTTATATAAACACTCAACCCCAGTACAGCACCTTTCTACCTTTCGGTGATAAGGTTGACTCTAGAGGAGGATTAAGAACAAAAACCTTATTAATGCTACACAAGTAATTGGGGTATTTTCATCCACGATTCAACCTATGTCTACCCAACTACAGCATAGTCACAACCTCCCCTTTCGGATTTCGGTTAGAAATCATATAAGTAATGATAATTAATGATCAAGTAATTACCAAGCAATCAAAACATATATTGGATAAATCTCAACAATAAGAAGAAAAACCACAAACATGCATTAATTCATAAATATAAGGTTCAAGTGAATTGACATGGAAAGCCCTATATTAGAATTAGTTCCTAGCCATAGACATGACAAGAACTAATTCAACATCCAACATAAACTGAAAATAAAGTAAAAGAAAAGCAAGAAATTACTAAAGAATGGTCTCCAATCTTGAACTCCAAGATGTGTTGTGAATTGGCAAGAAAGGGAACCCTTAAAACTTCTCTAGAGTTCTCTTTTTATAGTTACAAAACGAGTGCAGGGTTTTCCTTCAGGCCTGACCCATAATTCGTTCAGAAATCTGATTTTTCCCGCGTCGGCCAGCCTGTGCCAGAATCAGCCATGGCCGGAACTCTGCAAGCCTCTGAATTTAGCCGCGTACTGCTGCAACTCATTGTCTAGAAGCCAGCGCCAGCTGTGTTTGTGTCTGGTTTGCCACTTTCTCGCATTTCGAGCTCTGGAACCTCCGTTTTTGCCCTCTTTTTGCTCCTTTTCCGCCAATGAGCCACTTTAACCAATATGACTCAAAAGAAAGAAAATTTATCCTAAGACGACACGTATTTGTATAAAAATGGATAAAAGACTAACTAAAAATGACTCAGAAAGTGTATATAAAATACACCGATCAAATACCCCCAAACGTAACCTTTGCTCGCCCTCGAGCAAAGATCAAAAAGAAAGAAATAAAGACACAAAGAAAAAGAAAAATAGAAGACTCAACGACATTGATCACTTTTCTGTATTGGTGTTACTTCGAAAAATATGAAGATTAGAAGAATAATATGCAGGAACATATAGCATGAAGTTTTTGCATTCTAAACACATTAAGCTAGATATTTCGCAAACTCATTTTAATCATGCTTAATGGAAGTAAGAATACTGAATTATGCATGTAAATTTCAAAAAAAATCCTATGTCATTTTTACTTGCTATTCTCCACTAATCATGGATATGCATATAAGAGATCTTCAGGGCTTTTCAGGGTTGTAATGTAGGCTTAGGCATGGGTAGGTAAAAATAGGCATTTAGGCTCATTTTGTGTACCATAAGCTTTTTAGCTTTTCAATTTTTCCCTTTTCTTTTGATTTCATTTCTTCACTTCATATCTATTTTTCCCCACTTTTGTTTTGAGAGAGTGAAGTGTATTATGAATAACAAGCACCCCAAACTTAGGCTTTTGCCTATTTTTTATTGTTTTTTTTATTGGGGTGCATCAAACTTGTTCACTATTTTTGTCACTTTTTTTTAACACATTCTATTCCAACCATTTCACATTTTTACTTATGGCACATGTGTGGAAATATAGGGTGTCAAAGAAAAAGCTTCATGTTTAGGCTCAACGGGGCTGACTATGGATATTTTTAATGTCCGGGATAGAAAAGAGTGGTAAGAATTGGCTAACAAAGAATTGTCTGAGTCATCTCCCTAACATGCATATCCTAACTATTTCGCCTCAAATAGCAAGCAATCATAACACATAGGTTTTAAGATTTAACAATGCACAATTCAAGCAGAAACTCCAAATAGACAGATTTCATGAATTTTTGGCATATCTAACCTAAGTGTTTAGATAGTTGATTCTAATTCCATTACATTATTCCACCTTACTTCACTAGGTGTTTCTATTAACTACAGCATGCATGATCTTTGACAGAAAATTATGACTCAAAAAGAAAAAAAATTATGACTCAAAAATACACAAAACAATTCAAAAGACTCAAACATACTACAACAATAAGACACAAATAAGACACCCCCCAAACTTAAATCACACATTGTCCCCAATGTGTGCAAGACTCAAAGACATTGAAAGAAACAGGACACTTACAGACTTGGTTTAAAATGGTGGCGGTGGATAGTGCATTGACCACTGGTTGAACAAGGAACTCATCTCGTCAATTCTCTGCCTCAATTCTTGTTGTCCTTGTATCACCGTGTCAAAATTTATCATCATCCTTCTCTGGTTCTGGAGCAACTGCTCCATCATAGGCACTGGAGGTTCTGATTCTGTGGGTGGCTGATGGATGTTTCCTGCCTCATAGTGAGCCTCTGTCTCAGGCTCATCTTCATCCATGGCAGCCTCTGCTGCTCCTGTTGGTGCTGCTGGTGGTCTTCTTCTTGCTGCTGCTGGAGGGATTGGGTCTGGGAAGGAGTGCATTATCCCGTATGACACAGGAAGTTGGTTTTTCTCATAAGTATCAGTGGGTAGGGTTGGGATCCCATTTATGGAGCATAAATATGTAATAAGTGAGTCATGTCCCAACCCACCTGTTGTTACCAACCTGCTGGTCTCTTCAATATTTTGCACTATCTCCTTCTCAACATCAATCGTCTTCCCCGACATAATTCCATATATCAATTTGATTCTGTCTTCTGGCACTCTGGTAAAGTGCGTTGATGGAATCAGCGAGACGAAATACAACCAACCTTCGATGCTTTGTTGGTCGACACCGCCATCCTCTTGACCCATTCGACAAATTCATATGCAGCCCTGTAGTAGCTGCGTATCGCGGCGACATTCCAGTCGATGTTGGTGGTGCTTCTAGACCATGTTCTGAAATAGCTCCAATCACCATCTCCTCATTCAACATCAACTGTTTTCAATAACACATTTACCACTTCTGCCGTCACAGACACATATCTTCCCCTCACAAAGCATCTATTATCCACCTTCTCCGGAAAGTTAGCATAAAATTCACGCACCATCACTGTGTTCATTGGTGCTATCTTTTTCGGGTTTACAAATCTTTTCCACCCCATCACCTCAATCTATCATGAGCTCTTTGGCTGACAAACCTAGTATTATCATATTGAGGGGCTGAGGTGGATGTGGAAGCTCTTTTCTTTCTGACAGACATTTTTAGATAACTTTTTGCAGCGTTTCCTTTGTACCAACAACGTTAACCAACACTATCACTCACCAATCAACAGCTACAACACCTATCACCCCCAAACTTCACTTAAGAAGCTCCTGCACAACACCCACACACACCTCGTATACTCTTCCTCAAAATATCACAACCAATTTCAACACCCCAACACACCCTCACAGATACAACACCTCCTCCAATATACTACATCATCTGCCTACAGTAAAACTTTCAATAAAAGACGAAGGTTACCTTTGACGGTGTTCTTCAAGGTTTTCCTGCTTCTAATGGTGATTTGAGGCAATGGGATGAGGGTAGTTGTTTAGGATGGTTAAGGGTTTAGGGAATTTAAGAACTTTGGTTGTGTTTGGGTTTGGTTTATGGAAGATTTTTAGGTAAAGTGTGGATTTTCGTAGTTTTTGTAGAGGGGAAGGTTTAGGTTTTGATTTGGAATTGGGGAAAAATCGGATTTGGGCGTCTTTAATTTCTGGATTTCCGCCTGCGCGCCAGAATCAGCGGCGCGGCTAATTATCAGCTCTTGGAATTTACTGTATGGCTAGACTTCAAAAATTTTCTGGATTTTTGACGTCGCGGCCCTGCTCCTGGGCGCCGCGGCGCTGAATTTCCTGTGCCTTTCCGCTCTTTTGGTGCTGCGGCCCTGCTCCTGGGCGCCGCGGCGCTGAATTTCCTGTGCCTTTCCGCTCTTTTGGCGCCGCGACGCTAACCCGATTTTCTGGAAATCCTTGGCTTATCTTCAGTTTTCACCCTCCAAATTTGTTGGCCCTGCACCTATCATCACAACACATAAACAAGACCTCCGTGAGACTGTTCTAAGTAAAAATCAACTGCATTAAAATAAACAATTTAAAATACCTTGGGTTGCCTCCCAAGTAGCGCTGTCTTTAACGTCTTTTAGCCGGACGCAAGTTCGTTAGATCAAGAGGTGTGGGGTAGATTAACCCCACAACCAATCCATTTTTTCAACTTTTTCCTTTTTCTTCTTCTGTTTTTCTTCTTATAATTATTTTCAAGAGAAGGTTCGGTATCACATACCTGCTTTGGCGGAGGTTCAACATCACGTACCTGCTTTGGTGGGCTTATCTCCCTTGTTTTGGCTTGCACTGGCTCACATGAAGTTCTGACGGTGCTAATTGCAAAGCACCTGCTCATGATCGGGGGCTCAATAACGTGTTTGAACACCTTGAAAACCATTTCTTCAATTTCTACCCTCAGTGTCAGCTCTCCCTTCTCTACATAAATCAGGGCTCTCCCTGTTGCCAAGAACGGTCTCCCCAATATGATGGGAATCTCTGCATCCTCCTCCATGTCAAGAATGAGGAAATCCGCATGGAATTTTTTTTTTCCTACTTTAACAAGAACATCCTCAATCTTCCCCCTGGGGTGCACCACCGTTCTGTCCGCTAGTTGCAAGCTCACCGTGGTTGGTTTGGCTTCACCTAATTCCAACCTCTTAAACACCGACAAAGGCATCAAATATATACTCGCCCCCAAATCACAAAGGGCCCTATTGCATGTTACATTGCCAACTGTGCAAGGCAATGTAAAGCTCCCTGGGTCTTTGAGTTTAAGGGGAAACTTCTTCTGCAGGATAGCACTACACTCCTCAGTCAGTGCCACCATCTCATACTCTCCCAATTTCTTCTTCTTCCCCAAAATTTCCTTCATGAATTTGAAATAAGAAGACATTTGCTCCAACGCCTCGATGAAGGGTACATTGATATGTAACTTTCTGAACATCTCCAAAAACTTGGAGAATTGCTTATCAACTACTTTCCTTTGCAATCGTTGTGGGAAAGGAATCTTCTCGGTGTACTCCTTTTCTGGAGCTTTCTCTACTATTGGGCGATCTTCAACAACCCTTTCTCTCTCTGTTTCTACCCTCTGTTCAACCACAGGCTGAGGTGCACATCGCTCCAATCGCTTTCCGCTCCTCGGTATCGCTCGCATTGTTCTCTAGGGTTCATCTCTGTGTTGCTTGGCAGTGTACCCTGTGGCCTGTTGTTCGATAGCTTTGCTAGTTGCCCCACTTGTGTTTCCAAGTTTCTGAGCGAGGATCTAGTCTCTGCCATGAACTGGGTCTGGGAGTTGGTGAGTGTTAACAAAGCTGTTCTCAGCTCGTCTGACTTTTCTGGTTGGACAGGCCGAATTCTTTGTGAAGATGAGGCTGAGTGAATGGTCACTGATTTTGCATCGCCTCTAAACCGATTCTGCGCTGCTCGCTCTCCATGAAAAATTTGGGTGATTCCTCCACCCTGGATTGTATGTGTTTGAGTATGAGTTGTTCTGGGGCCTCTGATAGTTCCCTACATCTTGACACTCTGCTTGCTCGATAGACATGTTGTTAGGATCAGCTGATGGGCATCTATCGAATGTATGTGGACCACCCCACATTTCACAACTCATTGGCATTTGCACTGCATTTACAGACACTGTATGTTGTTGCAACTGCTTGGTCAAAAGGGCAACTTGGGCATTCAGTGCAGTGATGGCGTCAATCTCATGAACTCCTACTGTTCTTCTGTCACTCACTTGTCTATCCTCTGTGACATGGTTATTGGTGGCCATGTCTTCCAATAAGTCATGAGCTTCATGGACTGTTTTTCTCAAAAAGGTTCCACCTGTTGCAGCATCAATGATCGTTCTGGTCGTTCCGCTCAGCCCATTATAGAAAATGTGCACCAAATTCCACAACTCAATGCATTGCATTGCATATTTAGGCTTCAAAGAAATATTCGAATGCTAGAGGTCATAGGTCCCAAGCCCTTCTTAGAAAGCCCTCTTCCCTCTCCTTAAGTTAAGAAAAAAAGAATGCTGCTTGATTGAAGTAGTTTACTTGCTTATATAATTATATAAGGAAAAAGAATAGAATCTCACTCATTTTCAGGTAAGATTTACCGAGTATCCTACTTTCACGCAATTCACAGGATTCAACAAGCAATCGTTCTTTTTATAATTATAGAAACTCGAGTTATCTGAATAATGGATTTAGGGGATCTTCATTAGTGCGTAAACCGATTGTATACCACCACTGATAAACACCTCTTTAGTGAGATTATATGAGCAAATGCCGATTCGGTCTATTCTAAGTGGTCCATTGGGTAAGCAGCGGAGGGAAGAGGAGTCAAATGACCCAGCCTCCCCTGGCTCTTCCACCGTCCGGGCTCCCTTTCCATGATGTGGTGTGGACACTTCCTTTGCAAGTCCTTGAATCTCTCCCAAGCTTCATATAATGATTCTCTATCGACTTGATAGAAATTATTCAACTCCCCTCTCAACTTCGCTGCTTTGCATGGTGGGAAGAATTTTGCTAAAAATTTCGGTGCCAGCTCTTTCCATGTAAATATCGAATCTGCTGGCAAAGAATTCAACCACACTTTCGCTCTATCCCTGAGTGAGAAGGAAAAGAGCCTCAATCTGACAGCGTCATCAGTCACGCCATTATATCTGAAGGTTGCACACAGCTCCAAGAAATTAGCTATATGCATGTGAGGATCCTCCGACGGCAATCCTCCAAACTGAACCGTATTCTGCACCATACTTAGAATTGCAGGTTTGATCTCAAAATTATTTTCTCCTATTGTTGGGAGCCTAATGCAAGTTTGTGCTCCGTTCACCCTCGGCAGCACGTAATCTCCCAAGCTTCTCTCCGCTTGGACCTGAACTCTCTCCTCTACATCCATTGGAACTCTCCGAGGCATTCTTTGGTTAGGTTAATGATCACCTAACCCCTCATTCATCTGGTTGTTGTTTGGTACGCCTTCCATCTCAATTAAGGCTGAAATTCGTTGGTTCCTTCTGTTCTGTTTACAAGTTTTCTCAATTTCTGGGTTAAAGGGAACAAGAGTGTCTGCTCCTCTTTTCCTTCGCATAAACTGAGTGCCTGAAACAGATCAAAAACAAACAAACAAACGAATCACGGCACACTGGTTTTCACAAAAATAAAAAAAATAATAAATAAAAACAAAAATAAAAACCAAATTATAAATTAAGAATAGAAAAATTGATATTGAACTACGCCAATCCCCGGCAACGGCGCTAAAAACTTGATGCGTGATTTAATGCACACACTTACGCAAGTGCACGTGTCGAGTCAAGTAATATAGTCTTGGAAGACCGAGTTATCGTCCTCAAGGATTAGTGCTCAACTACCAATTTCTATTCTTTGTTATCTATTTGGTGACCGATAATTGAGTTGTTGATTATGACTAATAATTATAAAGACTAATTAACTATGTTGTTTACTTCAGTAATGATGTCGCGCCGGTACGGGTGCTTGTTTTTCTTGTGGTCGTCTAGGCCATATGTTAAGAGAATGTCCTTATAGAGGGGGTCCTGGTGGGACAACACAGCCTACTGGATCAGTTGCGGGTTCTTCGCCTTCAATAGCTAGGCAGGATGTTCATGCACCGACAGGCCGTGGCAGAGGTCGTGGTGGGAGTCCCCAGCTTTAGCGGTCCTTTGAACCGCCTATATGGTTTCAGGTATGTCCTTGACCCTTTAGAAACTTGTATGCATGATAAAGTTGTGGTATGTTTAAGTTTTATGAACAGATTATATTGAGACTATGTATATGTTAGAAAGAGTTGGAAGTACGAAAAGATAATCCCTGTTTGGGCTTATGATGGACAGATATGTGTGTGCGAGGTATTAAGGCCATGTGTGGCATTGTTGGTATGTCGGGGGTGGTGAAAGGAAACTATGTTGTTAATTTTAAGTTTGACTCCGAAAGAACATTCGAGGACGAATGTTTCTAAGGGGGGAAGAATGTTACACCCCGTATTTGCAAGATATGTTTTAAGAACGTACGTAAGAACTCATAAGTGTTAAAATTTAAGACTTGTAAGTATTTAACGGAATTTTGGAATTTGTCGGAAAACGTATTATTGTGACGAATGGGAAGGCGACATGTGTCACCCCCCCTTAGTATGCCTTGGTCGAATTGGGCATGTCCCTAATGGTCATTTGACCTTTGGTAGGATGAATTAGTCTTGCAAGTAGTAGCATGAGAATATTGACTAAGTCAAAGGTCCCACTAGACTTGATATTTAGCAAGAGATCATCCAAACCACCCATTTGTGTATCATGACCCTCCAATACACTTTATATCACTAGTAGTAGTATGACAAGTTCCATACTTAGCCAAAAATCACAAAAATTGGAAGAACCACAAGAGGAGCTCTCGGGTTTGGCTAAGCTCTCTTTGCAAAAAAATTTGTTTGTTGTCCAATAATTTCCCCACTTTAAACCAAGGTTCCTAAGTGTATTGTGAGTGTATCTCAATAGAAAAATCCCGGAAAAAGATAGTTTTCGGGTTAGTCGCAAAGTGAAAACCTAGTGACTTTTCTAGGTTTTGTTTGGAAGTTTGAAGGAAATTGGTTGGTGTTGTTCTAAGAGTCTCAAGTAGCGGATTGAAGTGTCTTGAAGAGACTCTAAGTTGCTAAGGAGCGATTTCGGATTGGAAGTTGGACTAAGAATCGTTGAGGTATAATCTTGTTCTTTGAAAGTCTTACAAGATTTTTTATATTGTTGTTAGCTTTACTTGTTGCTAGCATGAAGTATATGTGTGGAAGTTAATATGGATTATGGTTTGATTGTAGCCTTGGAAATCCGAAATGTAATGTAAGCCATGTTAAGTTGGATTACAATTTTAGTCGTTATTAGAATCGTCGCATGTTTTTGACTTGGAGATTATAGTAGTTATAATCGTTTGCGACTTGATATCATGTTAGGCTAATAACTTGGATTGAAATGGAAATTGGATAAGAATTGGTGTTGTTGAACTCAAGGTGGCCGAATTTGTACTTGTAGTTTGTAGTAGTTGGTATTTATTTGTATTGGATTACCTTATAGATTGTGGTGAGCCAATTGGGCTGTTTGGTTATTGTATTCGGCCTTGAAAAAGGTGGCAAAGTTAGTAGAAACAAAGGAGGTGCTATCCGATTTTCTGTAGAAATTGGTGACTTAGCACTTAGAATAATTCTACGTATGAAGTGAGAGGTTAATGGACGTATTGTGACCATTATAGGTTGAAGTACTAAGTATAGCGTATCCTACTTGGAGAGTGGAATAGCTATCAAGATTGAAGTACTTTGGAGCATTTTGCTACGTGTCGATAATCGTCGCGAGGTATGTGAACCTCTTCCTTCCTTTGGCATGATTCTATGTATGGAATATACTTGTGGTATCATTTCATGTTTCCTTCTACTCTTAGAAGTTAAGAGGTAGTTGTGTGATTTACTCTATGTAGAACTTTTCCTATCTTTGAGCATGACTAGTTGCACGTGTGTAGTACGGTATCGTCTGACACCTTGATATCCTTTACTAGTTTTATGAATAGCCAAGTCGGGTGGGTTAGGAGATTAACTCACTTCTTTGAAAGTATAAAGGATGTCTTAAGTCTTCTTAAGGTTAAGGGACTTGAAGAGTTTTAAAGTATGTAATACTTGTTCCGTTTTAAACGTATAAGTCCCTTGGATAGGAAATTGTATATGGCTAAGGTATAAAGTGAATAAAACGACTTTATGGGGAGTTGGTTATATTTACTTTATGGAAAGATAAATGACTTGTTTTATTGAAAAGGCAAATTGTTTTTAAGGCATCAATTGCCTAAGGTTTTATAATAAAAGGAGTCACTTGAGTTTTAAAGGTTAAGAGACTAATTGTATTTTTGAAAGTTGAGAGAATTGATTTGAAAGTATTTAATACTTGGTTTCAAAAAGTAGAAGTCTCTTGGAAATAAAAGGAATGAGTTGGTCTAAAACCATAAAGGGTTATAACGGCTTTATGGGAAGTTGGTTATAACGGCTTTATGGAAGGTTAAAAGAATGGTTTTCTTCAGTAATGTAAGCAAAGAAATGATTTGAAATAAGGGAGGGCAAACTGTTTTTAAGGTACCAGTTGCTGAGGGTTTTTAAGAAAGAAGTCACTTGTTTTTAGAAGCCGGTAATTGTATTTCTAAAAATGTATTGTGACTTGTCTTGAAAGACGGATAGGACTTGATACTATAGTTGTTAGTATCTGGGAAGTTGTAATTGAAAAAGAGTCTTTCTAAAGGAGTTGAGGCGCGTAGTACGTTGGGTTAAATTCCCAGATTTTATATGACATTATCGTCCCAGGAATGGGCCGGCAAGATACTTTACGCGCACTATATGACATTATCGACCCGAGAATGGCGGGCGGTATACCTTACGCGCACTATATGACATTATCGACCGAGAATGGGCGGGCGATACCTTTCTGAGCGCACTATATGACATTATCGACCGAGAATGGCGGGCAAGATACCTTTACGCGCACTATGACATTATCGACCGAGAACGGGCGGGCGATACCTTACGCGCACTATATGACATTATCGACCCGTGATCGGGCGGCAAGATACCTTACCTTTATGGCGGACTATGTGACCTTGATCGCGTCTAGATCGGGCGGGTAGTATAGGTGCCCTCGCCCAATGGGCGATTATAGGTTATGAAAGTTAGGTAAGTTTTATGGTAATGAACTTAATGATTCTTTTTTCTAATAATGTACGTAAGAAAGTGGCTATAACTTTGATTGAGAATGGAAAAGATAATGATGAGAAATTAAGTTCATAAGTGGTAATGACACGGCCGGATCTGGTATGTATTTTTATACTTGTCCCTGTCATTCTGTTGTACAGTTATGATCTATTTATTGTACGTTATTTCTGTTCCATATTCGGTACCTGTTGTACTGACCCCCTTCGGGGGGCTGCGTTCATGCCCGCAGGTTTTAGGTACCCAGGTTGGTGATCCTTGCTCTTAGGATCTCGGTTCAGTTTTTGAGAGAAAGCTCCACTTGCTCCGGAGGCTTATCTCTTGGTACGATATTTCCCTGAGGTAGTAGATTCATGTATATTCAGGGGTATGGCGGGGCCCTGTCCCGCCACAGTTGTTATGTTAAAAACTCTTAGAGGTCTGTAGTCACATATGGTGGGTCAGTTTGTAAAGAAAGGAGGCAACTGCTTCAGTTGTATATATTTATGTCCAGGAAGGTAGCCCTATCGGCTAACCTGTTGTTTTACATCTATTGTTTTATTGTTTTTTTGTTTCATGTATGTTCCGCTGATTTTCTCTGATGTTTACCTGTAAGGGTGCCCAGGTAGGGCACCAGTCGCGGGCCCGGGGTCGGGTCGTGACAGTGTGCCTGCTTCTATTATATCTGACCGAGGTTCTCCGAGTTAATTTAAGTACGACTTTCCATCCCCAGAAAGACGGTCATGCCGAGCGAACGATTCAGGCGCTCGAGGACATGTTACGAGCTTGTGTGTTGGACTTCAAGGGAAGTTGGGATGATCACTTACCCCTTATTGAGTTCGCGTACAATAACAGCTACAACGCCAACATTAAAATGACTCCATATGAGGCTTTATATGGACGGAATTGTAGATCTCCTATTGGATGGTTCGAGGTGGGCGAATTAGAGTTATTTGGACCTGACTTAGTGCATCAAGCCATAGAGAAGGTAAAGCTTATCCAGGAACGATTGTTAACGGATCAGAGTCGTCAGAAGTCATATTCAGATGTACGACGGGGAGACTTAGAATTACAAGTAGACGATTGGGTGTTCCTGAAGATTTCGCCTATGAAGGAGGTAATGAGATTCAGAAAGAAAGGAAAGCTCAGTCCAAGATATATTGGGTCATATCGCATAGTTCGACGTATTGGTCAAGTAGCTTACGAATTGGACTTACCTTCAGAGTTGGAGTTTGTTCATACGGTTTTCCATATGTCCATGTTGAGGGCATGTGTTGGAGATCCTTCTCGGATTGTACCAATAGATGATATACAGGTTACAAAGAATCTGTCATATGAAGGGATTCATGTTGCTATCCTAGATCGACAAGTCTGCAAGCTGAGGACTAAGGAGATAGCTTTTGTGAAGGTCTTGTGACGAAATAAGAATGTGGAAGAGATGACCTGGGAGGCGGAAGAAGAAATGATGCACAAATATCTGAACTTATTCCAGACCAACGCTGAGGTTCCAGGAGAAATATGAGGTAAATTCCAATTCCTACGATTGTAATCAATACTTGAAGACCATGAGAGGTCTGATGTAGTGGTGTATGTTATATATATGTCACCCAAATATTCGAGGAAGAGTGTTTCTAAGGGAGAAATGATGTAACGTCTCGTAATTTTGGGCGATAATTTGAGCATGAAAATTAAGAAAATAGACCCAAGCGTTGGGAAATTTTTGTTATATTTATATATGCTAATAGGAGATTAGTATATAAAAGGATGTGATCCCGAAATAATTTTGGATGCAACAATTGTGACGATGGAGATTAGTAATAATAATTATATATCCCCAAAAGATGTGATGGACTAATGTCATATTACAAATTATAACATCAAGTATATGAATGTTTTATAAGTTTTTAGGATTTAATTGAAGTGGGATCTAAAATTAATTATGTGTATAATTGATAAATTATACGTAGGCAGGTCACTTAATTAAATTAAGTTAATTAAGTGACCCGTCCATGAGAAAAGGTATGTGGCAGTTGAT
The DNA here is from genome assembly GCA_029844215.1 of Przewalskia tangutica. Lineage (NCBI taxonomy): Eukaryota > Viridiplantae > Streptophyta > Magnoliopsida > Solanales > Solanaceae > Przewalskia > Przewalskia tangutica. The sequence goes on from CM056738.1 coordinate 37,960,438, forward strand.
GACAACTTATGTTCACATGTTAAAGTCTTCTATGTAGGGACACGTACTATTCCCTTACTATATTAGTTTCCAAAAGTTATTCCTAAAAACATTTGAAGTAGCATAGAAGGAATTTCTCTATAGAAAAGTAGGCTGTGGATGATTTAGCATTTCATTTGTGCCTAACACTTCGTTTGTAAGGCATTAACAAACCCTCCAAATTCCTTTGTGATTATAATTGAAACAAGGTCATTTTAATTTAGTATTTGTTTGGACAAATGCACGAAGAAGTAGCAGTACTCGAATACGGTTATCCAAGCAATTCGTAAATTGCTCCTGTAAGAATAGTTGTCGAGTTGCTAGGCTTGGAATCAAGGTATGTTAAGGCAAATTAATTCTTTCTTTTGGCATGTTCTACGTATTGAATATAACTGTGGTATTGCTCCATAATTTATTCTACTCCTAGAAGTTAAGAATAATCATGTTATTGATTCCTATGCTGAAAGCATGTCTAAATTATTTGTAAGTCCTTAAAAGAGACATACGAAAAAGATGATAATGAGATTCACAGTGTCGTCAAATGTAATATGTCACTCGTTGAAATTGGAACATGATGTTACCATTCATGCATTTTCATTTGCATCATACTCATATTCTACCGTGACCACTTGTGCTATGCACCTTACTATATGGTAAATATTATATATATGTAAGGTAAATGAGAAAAGGGAAAGGTGTTATATACGCACACCACCTGCAGCTGGTACAGACTATCACAAAAGAGCCCGAAGAGGCCAATATGATGTAATGTAATATGATGTGATGCACACAGAGGCGATTGGGACGGGTTGCACGATCCGCAACACTAACATGATGTGATGGGACGGGTTGCACGATCCGCAACACTAACATATATATAGATGGATCACATTTGCATCGTGCATGTATTCATTAACCATCATATGGTGTGATGCCTCCAGAGGCTGTTATGGTAAGAAAGATTGTCCGATGAGGCCAGGTATATTAATACTGCATTGGCATAACATTTAGGCATATGAGTTAGGACCCTAAGAGGTGTTTACTGCTGGTCTGTTGTCTCTGTTTCAGTTATTAGTATATCTCTGTATGTTGTTATTTATGTCTGACATACTCAGTACATCAGTCGTACTAACGTTCCTTTTGCTGGGGACACTGCGTTTCATGCCCGCAGGTTCACACAGGCAAAACGACGGTCCACGAGATTAGATTGCAGATTTCAGCGGATTTTTGGAAGCACTCCTCTCTTTTCGGGGTGTTGGTGTAACTTTGGTATATTACCTTTTTGCGTGTCTATATGAGTACAGCGAGGCCTTATCCCGACCTGTTGTTGTTGTACACTCTTTAGAGGTTTGTAGACATGTGTCATTTGTATAGTAGTTTTGTATGGCCTCGACGGCCTTGGCATGGGTGTGTGTATATGAATAGGTCAATTTTCTGGTTAAAAGCTTTCATAACCTTTTCGGCTTAGTCTATTCTTAGTTATGGTTAGGTGTTGATTGCGTGATTAGCGATACCCGGCGGATGGGATCTGGGTGCCCGTCGCGGCCCTCCGGTTTGGGTGATGACAGTGTGCGTATATAACGTCTTTCCCTCTTTTTTCATATCCCCTACATATATATAATATACAATAGTGTGCATAGCACAAGTGGTCCAGGGTAATATGCGAATGTAATGCAAATGAAATGCATGACTGGTAACACCATATTTCAATCTCAATGGGTGACATATTACCCTTGTACCTTGGACAACATTGTGAATATCATATCATCTTTTCATATGCCTCATCAAATTATTCTTAGCTTCTAAGAGTAGAATAAATTATGAAATAATATCTCGGTTACATTTTGGAACTGGCCAAAAAGAAGAAATAATTTGTCTTCACGTACCTTAGTTTCACTTTAAGGTTCTAAACTCTTAGAAATGGATATTTGCGAAAAATTCGGATGTAGCAGTAGCAGAAGTAGAAAAAAAATTGGAATCTCTATGGCCAACGCATACATTCTTCTTTTTGTTCATTTGTCAAAGGCTTATTATGGTTTCTTTTTTTATGAAAGGAGAAAAAGGATGGATATAGCAGAGAGAAAGCAACTGAATTGCTTTTGCTTTTCGTTTTGCAACAAAACTTTTTTACCCATTAAGCTGCCTCCCATTTAGTCAAATGACGGTGGAAGGCTTTATTTCTTGCCAAATGTGCCTCTACATGCATGGGTCACTTAATTTAATTAAGTAACATGTCTCCGTATAATTTATCAATTTACACATAATTAATTCTAGATCTCACTTCATTTAAATTTTAAAAACTCATAAAACCTTCGTATACTCAATGTCATTATTCTTGTAATATGACACTAGTCCATCACCTCTTTGGGGATATACAATATTTATTATTAATCTCATCACACTTGTTACATCCAAAATTATTTTGGGGTTCCATTCTTTTATATACTAATCTCCTATTAGCATATGTACATATAACAAAAATTTCCCCACACTCGGGTCTATTTTCTTCGTCTACATGCTCAAATTATCGTCCAAAATTACGAGACGTTACAAGACCACCTATTTAAGTGCGAGAACAGACTGCCTCAAGTGAATGCACTTGAGAATTCAAGAGTGTCCACGACCATAATGGACAAAACGTTAAAGAAGAACAAAGTAAGGAGAGTTGTTATGTTGGTATTGTTGACTAGGCTTACATTAAACACTAACGGTTCAATACATCACGTTCACCGCGCAGTAAGTAAGTCCGATGGAATTCAACTAAGGAAGGTTCAAAGTGGAAGCTACCTCTCACGCAAATCTGGCGGTCCACCGAAGAAAGAGCTAGAAAGGCACGCTGTGTGCGCCAAAATCTCTTTCAAGAGGGGATTGTTGAAAATTTATTAATGTGGAATAAATTTTATCCCATTCTTTATGACTCGAATAATTGGGGCCCCCGCACGTCGAAAACATAATTTCCACACACGTGCACACGTTGTACCAAGGATCGTAAATTTTCTTAGTGAAAGAGATATTGGTACGTAAGTAAATGTTTGAGGCATATAATGATGTATAGTTGTTGGCCAAATGACGAGTGTTCCACGTAAATGAATGAAGGAAGAAGTGTGCATAATGTAAAAATTGAAACGGGTAGGAAAGGGTCGTGGAGCTGAGAAGGGCCGCGACGCCACCACAGAGACGGGGAGCGTCGCGGCGCCGCAACACTTTTGAGGTGAGTTGCGGCTCTAATTCAACCAGAAAGTTACTGGAGCCGAAGAGCCGCGGCGCTACCTAGGCAGAAAGTCAGAAACAAAAAATCTGATTTTGGAATTCCAACATTATTCAGCCATTACTTGACTGATAAATGGTTGCTATTACATGGACAATTCATTGCTATTTCATGGGTGATTCAATGTCGTTACTTGGCAGTTGAAGAGACCAAATCTTACACTATAAATGAGGCCTTTGACTCAATTGTCAAGGACTTGCAATCAGAAAATTCTGAAATACTTCTTCCTCTTTAGCATACTTAAATTCTCAAATTTCTTCAAGAGTAACACTTGAGTTTCCTTTGCTTAAGTATTAGTAGTTGTTTTATCTTGAGAGATTATTGCCTAACAACTGTAAAAGAATATATACGGGGAAATGTTGTCTTAAAGACTGAGTGTCATCACTCGACTCAGCAAACTATCAAATCAAGTGTTCGTTCTTGTTTTCAGTTATTGTTAAGGTTAATTCTTGTGTTGTAATCTTTTGTTCTTCACTTTCCTAGTTCTTGTAATAGGTGTTTTACTATTTACTATTTCACGTTTGTTTATTCATTTTTAGTAACAATATATCACACTCTAGCCAGGAGTATTAGATTAGCTGTCTTAAATTAATCATTTGCTTCATTAATTTTCCAATGAACAATTTCAGACCGGCGGCAAAATGCTCAAAGATACCGATCAGAGCCGGATAAGTTCGAACGCCGATCCAGCTCTCTTTCACCCAATGAAAACCCCGGCGACTCATCATTATCGGAGAAAATTCTGGTATTCCCTTATTTTGTCTTTAACTCTGTCCGTGTAAAGGATGCAGTGGAGGCTAGTCCATTTTTTCCCAAGTTGGAATGCTATCGTGTGAGTCAATGCCGCCATGTGAACTAACAATAGTGCCTAAGTAGAGTAAGTTTGAACTAAGTTTGTGATTGGTCTATATCAAGTTTAAGGATGTTATTGTTCGTATTGTTCTTATCATTTTTGTGATTGAATCCAGCAACATTCCTCGGACTCTTCCAAAATGAATACATCCGACACGAGTGCAGTAATATTTTTTGAGAGTTCGAGCAACAACAGAATCCAACGATGTCTCGTTCTTTGAGTTTTGGAGCCATTGGGTAAAGAACAGTCCTGTTCATAATTTGAGAATGGATAAAATAGAGGAGGAAGTAGGAAATGTAGGAAGAAGGGTGAATGAACCACGTGAATAAAGGTATTCTTTTACACATATGCCCTGACACATGGCTAACATACGGCTCTGAATATGGATTAAATTAACCGGCCAGAGACCCCTTAGAAAATAAGGGCATATATGATATGTTTGGTAACGACTAGTCTAATTTCTGTGGCAACTACTAACAGAGGATATATATATTAAGTAATAGTCACTAGTTCTTTTTTTTTTTCACGTACTACCTGAGCCGATGGTCTATTCTTTCTACCTCCATAAGATAGGGATAAGACTCCATACACACCACCTTTTTTAAACTCATACTTATAGAATTACACTGGTTATATTATTGTTATTATTTGATGACGGTAGTGTACGTATTAGTCTGTGGCTCTGTGCGCACTTCGACTATTTTACTGAATACTTGCTTCCCACAAGCACAAGTATCTGAGTTGAAAGACAAATTTCAATCTTTTTCCTTTTAAAAATGTCAAACTCACCACCCACAATCTGTATATTCTCAGGTGATGCCATTTGTGCTTTTATTTTATTTCCCTTTTAATGTATTGAAAAAGACCCGCACGTTCTCCAGGTATGCTTCTCAATCTCCTTTAAAATCCCATATCACTTCCACCTTTAACTAATTATAAAATTTTGACAGTTGATAGTGACTGATATACTTAATCCTTTTCTCAGATTGGTATATATAGTCATTATCAGAGTTACCTAATTATAAATGTAGATTTTATATGCCCTCTGGGGTTGCATTCATTTAGTTCTTAACTGGTTGAACTAAGTCTTTCTTAGTTGTACATGGCCCATTTTGGACATAACATATTTATATTTACAAGGGTTGGGGCATATTCTGCTATTAAATATTATTGATTGCTGAGTCCTAGAATATTGATATACCTACAAAAGTCAATCCATTCTGTCATTCCTACATTTGTGTTGGTATAAATATGTGCTTCTATCTCCCGCTATTTCCAACCATCAACAAAATTGAGCTTCTTTATTACAAAGTAGTTAAATACTTCGTTTCATTCAAGCTCTAGTTGTAATAAGAGAATGGAGCCTGTGGCATCAATGTCTGAAGGAGATTGGAGCTCCTTCAATGGGATGTGTTTTACTGAGGAGGCTGATTTCATGGCACAGTTGATTGGTAACTGTTCACTTCCAAATGAGCTACCAGGTAGTAGCTCTAACTATGGCGTTTCGTCAAGTTTTTGGAATGGTCATGAATCAAACATGAACACTAGCAATAGTACGTATAATGGTGGTAGTAGTTATCTTTTCCCCCCTCCAAGTCATGAAAGTTACTACGCAAGTCATTCTCGGCCTATCTTAATGAGAAATGATAGTTCAATAACAACGGAACATGGTCTGATGGATACCAGTAATCCAATTGAAGCAGATGAATTCCTTAACCAAGACGTGAGCAATGATAGTATGGAGTTTAATGGAAAAGGCTTGCATATAGGAAGAATAGATTATGAGCAATTTCCGGAAGATAAAATGGATAGTCCATCAGAGAGCTATAAGAAAAGATCTCGGTTGCATGGGCCTGCTGGGCATGTGAGTGTTACTCATGAACTTTGACCTTTCTATCTGATTTAGTAGCAGTAGTTGTTAAAGTTTCTTTCATAATGGTACATTTGATGATTCGTGTTGTAGTTCCTGATCTCTCATAATTCTCTGATGTAGGTCCTGAAGAACAAGAGAAGCGCGAAGCTGGAAACGGACCTTAAGACTGGCGAGATGGATGGAAAAAACAAGGCTGTGCTTCAGAGGCAGAACTCTATGATCAGTTGCTGCTCAGAAGATGAATCTAACGTTTCTCACGAGTTGACCCGAAAATCCAGAGCCAGCAGGGGTTCAGCAACTGACCCCCAGAGCTTGTATGCCAGGGTATGTAACTGACTATTATATGATATCAGTCACTCAACTAATAGTTATTCTCTCAGAAAGTCACCTTTCTACTTGATTTCAATTTCCTTCAATAAAGAAAGTGACTTTATGAGATAATAATTATTAGTTGAGATCAGATTTGTCAGTTTCTTCTTATTTTCTTGCTCTGCTAGTATAAATATAAAGGGTGTTTTTTCTTTCTCTTTTGACAGAAAAGAAGAGAGAGAATTAACGAGCGACTGAAGATCTTACAGAGTCTCATCCCTAACGGAACCAAGGTAAGTGAATTCAGTGTAATTGCATTAGTGATCAACTGATCATGTTATTATCTGCTGAGATAATGTGAACCTAAATGGCAAAATGTTTAATGACAGGTTGACATTAGCACAATGCTTGAAGAGGCAGTCCAGTATGTCAAATTTTTGCAACTACAAATCAAGGTAAGGTTTATCTTCCCTTCACAGAGTGTTACAATGCATTAGGATTTAAACAAGGTGAAGATACTGATCTAGCGTAATCGTGAACATAAGAATATTCACGCGGAGATAACAAAAGAAAGAGAGAACAACAATTATAGGTTGAAAATCTCATCATTTTGTGTGGACATGAGTGTTATTAAACAAAATTTAGCGAGTTGGTGGGAGGAAACCAATGTATAAAATACTAATAGTTATTATATATGCGGACCATATACGAAATTTTTACACTATTTGCTTATTTTAACAAGCTATAGAAGGTCATTTACTTTGTTTTTTGAATACAAAACAAGACTTACTAGAAACTTTTACTTATTATAGTTCACTTTGACTTGATAGCCAGTGCAAACTTGTTAATTAGCGGCATAGCCAAATGATTAATTACTTATCACTATTGAATCAAGAGGATAGATCTTAATGTATTGCTTTTTGTTTGGGCATCTGCATGCAGCTCTTGAGCTCTGATGATCTATGGATGTATTCTCCCATTGCGTACAACGGAATGGACCTTGGGCTCGATCTGAGGATTGGCATTCCAAAATGACAACGTTGAAAAGCTCGAGACATGGCTGTGTTGGATTTATGTATTAGTGGATTGAGAGCATTATCATACCGAGGATATATATAGAAAATATTGCGCAATTTTGTAATTGTGTCTAATTAAACTTAATGACTGGTTATTATCTTATCCACAACAACTAATCATTCTTCTGATCAAATATTCAAATGTAATAAGTTTCCTTTCTGTCTGCCATCTCAACTTGATGTAGGGTTTTATATTATATACGACTCAAAATTATGGAAGTTTACAACAAAACACTGTAATAATTGAGTTAGAATGTGTTAATCTTCAAGTTGCATTCAATTTTTTTGGTTTCCGCCTGGTGTTACATAACCACATTGAGGCCCCAACTAATCCAAATTCACGCCACATAAGGCCCATTTAAGGGGGAAGCGCTCAGTGGCGGAGCCAGAAAGTTGGTGAAGGGTATGCAGATTTTCTCCTCACTTGTGTTAAGAGTGTGCAAAATTAAATATATGCTCATAATAGCTAATATTTTAACTTATATATACCGCGTAATTTTTCAACGAAGAGTGTGCACCTCACCATCATTTTCCTAAGGTGGCTCCGCCCATGGAGCGCTCACTAAGAAGTTGCACTCAAGTAGGTCTAAGGATCGGTTTAAATTGCAGGAGGTCATGTATGCTTATTTGGAAAAAAATCATGGAATATCTAGGGTGACAAATGTGCGGGTTAAATTAAATTTGAGCGAGTCAAAATGAAGTTAATTAATTAGTGGGTCAAAACCCAACAATTAATGAAGAAACCTATGTATAAATAGTTACTATCCCGTCCCAAAATAGTTATTTTTCCTTTTAAAAGTCAAATCTACAGTCATTTAACAGATTTATTTTTTCATTCTTTGTATTCGATTCTATTAGTTAGTTGGTTATAAATGATTCAGGGGCAGTTCTGTCATTTTAAAGAGTCATGTTATTGGGCTTAACCGACTTTGGGATTGTATAAGGGAAGTCGTTCGTACTGTGAAAGGCATATTATGAATAATATTGAACTCTCTCTCAATTCTATTTACTGTTTGATTGTTCAGTAGTTATTCTTCCTAGTTAGCTCCTTAGACTTGCAGAATTGTACTTTGTCAATAAAGTACACAATAATTTGGTACCAGAGTTGTGCGATTATTGGCCGTCACAATGCCGAAAACCACGAGAAATGTGATGTGAAATTAAAGAAATTCGTGAGGAAGTTCGGGTCATGGATGAAAGACACGACGATCCATCGGAGTAAATTCGCCAGTTGCTCGCGTCAATGGCAGCTCATAACCCAGCTCCGACGACTCTGCTAGCTCCGGCAGTTGCGCCAGATATGGACAATGGAGGCATGCATGTATCTGTATGCCCTCCTGGATAGTGTACTCAGACGTTGGCTAGTAGAGGCAAAGGTAGAGGTGGAGGATCTAGCTCAGGCGGTCATTAGAACTGCATCTATGCGTTGGCTGGTCGACAAGACCTAGAGTTATCTCTTGATGTTGTTACAAGTATATTATCAGTCTCTTCTCTTGATGTGTATGTATTAATAGACCCTAGATCCATTTTATCGTACATTACTCCTTCGTTGTTGGCAAGTTTGGTACATAACCTGAGTTGTCGAGTAAATAGTTTGCGGTATCTACGCCGGTTGGTGAGTCAGTGATAGTTAGACGAGTATATCAGGGTGTGACATGGTGATTTGTAATTGTCATACTCTAGCTGACATAAATGAATTAGAAATAGTTGATTTTAATGTCATTATGGGTATGGAATGGTTAGCCTCTTTGATAAGAATCGAGTGACTTTAATAAAATAAGAAAACAATCCTGAAGCAAAACTATGAATATTAAAGACGGAATTTAAAGATAAACGAAATTCGAGAATAAAATTCCCAAATTTCAATATGAAGTGATATGAACCCTAATTGATCTTAGAATTCAAAATTAGCGGATTAAAACTAATTACAGTACTAATAGAGTCAATTCAAGAACTTATATCAAAAAGTGATTTAGACCCCTATTTCGAAGAAATTAGAGACAATAATTAGTATAAGACTAATTACCTTCTTTAATTTTTGAATAAGAATCAAAGATATCAAGCACAAATTAATCTTACCTCCTAGAAGAATCGTTCTTATAAGGTTGCAAGATAAATCTAAAGTAGTCACACACAAAGGTGTAAAGAAAAGAAACTCTCAAATAATAATAATGTTGGCTGTCTCAGAATAATAAAATTCAGCGCTATATATAGGAGAAACCTATCCCAAATAGAATGGGATGCAAATCCTACTTTATGAAAATAGTAAACCCTAAACCCTAACTAGGAAACTTCTAAACTAGAAAAACATGTAAAATATTACCAAACTTATTCCCTAATAAAATAAGGAAAAGTTGACCAAATAGTCATCAACATTGGTACCTAAGCAAAGGTAATTGTACTCAATTTGGACCTCTATTTTGCACTCAATTTGGACGTGCAATTCAACCTTTTTTGGCCTAGAGTTTCAACACTTAAGTCATGTAAATAAATTCCTTTGTTGGGAACTCCTTTGGGATTTTCTTAGACTTTATGTGGATAGCACTTAGCCCATACTTCTCCATAATTCTTGGACTCATATTCTTGGAATTTTCTTCCACGATAAGCATATTCTTGATTTTGAATTCAAGCTCATCAACTTTAATGGAAATATGCCACCGTGGAGGCTAGCATTCCCCTCTTCTTGAAAATAATTTTCCTCGAATTTGAATCTCGCAAAATTAAGAAGACAATCATTAGTAAACAACATGGGTTAATCGAAAGAAACAAGGATAGGAACAAAATAAGATATTGACCATGTGCCCACTTCACCCAATTAACCCTAGCATGAAGAAAAAAAATTAACCCTAGCATGAAGAAAAAAAATTAACCCTAGCATGTATAATTAAATCTTAAATTTCACGTGGACATCATCATCTCAATAGAAGATTTTCCTATGTATAACAACACAACAACAATCACGTCTAGATGCTATAGGGAATGATAAGTGTCTCTCCAATTTAGTTCTATCAATAAAGTACTCCAATTGGCATGGAAAAGACGACTTAAGATCTCTAAAACATACACGAAATTGAACACTTTTATGACATAGCCAAGCATCCTTAATTACTCCTCCAACAAATTCTTTCACATAGTAGCTATTGATACAAGCACAAGAGTTTTCAAGAAAGTTAGAAGAACCTTTAAATTCCAAAATTGAATCTCCATAAAATTCAAGTTCATTATTGGAATCCTCACAATTTATTTCTCAAACTAATTGAGTTCTAAGTAATTGCTAGAATTCTCAACCAAGAAATTACGGATAGGTTTTGTTACACACCGCGGTTTCGCGTCCCACCGTGACAACAATGAATACCAAAGTCCCGATGAGAGATACGACCTTACGGAAGGATAATGAATATTTACAGCTTAGTTATGAAGGACCAAAGTGTTTGGAAGTCAAACGAATTGAATAAAGTACATTTCGACAAAAATAGAAAAATTCTAAATTTAATGGGAATTGACAGAACGTCAAATTCCCCACATTAGATCGTCAATTTTTCTGAATGTTTGACGGGAACATTGACGGACCGTCGAACGTTTGACGGTCCATTTTATGGACCATCATTTTATGTCTGTGCAAAAAGTTTTACGGGTTTATATTGGGATTCTTTTATTTGGGCTTCATTCCTCTTCTGTACCAAACCCTAGAAATCTCTCTAAACACTCTCCATGATATTATAACACTTTAATATCAAGACAAATTCAATTACGCAAGCTTAATGACATAAAGTCCGTAATTACCATAGAATTCATCTTTTCCGTATCAAGTTGGTTTGGGAATCCCTTGAAAATCATATTTCTCACTGTTTTGAAGAGATTATGGAGTATTAAGGTATATTATATCCTCTTCTATCTGTTTTTATGGTTAATTGATGATTTGTTAGAAGTTATGAAACAATTTTTATGATCAAATCTTCACAAACTTATGAAATCTTTGTAATATGAATTGATGGGTTGTTTTACTCTAAATATGGGTTGAATTGGATGATTGAGTTGATTGTGTGTTATGTGTATTAAGGAAAGTACAATTTAAGTGATTGTGAAATTGAATCACATAAGACTTCTCGTGTAATAAAAGCCTAAGGAATCATATATGTTTTATTTGTCTAAGAATGCCTAAATGAGTTTCTATGGAATTTGTATTTTTAAGTGGAACCATGAGATTTATCTATGGGGATATTCCTTGTAAAAGGATTTAAGAATTCGGGATATTTGAAGTTGTATATAAGATACTTACATGAATGTTTCTATGGAATTTGGATTCAATATTAATATCGATTTTTATGTGATATAGATAATCACCTGTATGAAGTGTAAAGACTTGTAGGATGACTCTTGCATCAAGGACAAGGTATGTTAAGGCATACGCTTTTATTCTTTTGACATGATTGATGATTAAGTGTTACCTTAACGATATCCCTTCAAAATAAGCACTACTCTTAAATTCAAAGCTTACGATTACTTTTGTATCATATTGTTACTAGCTATAATTCTTGTTGTTCTATCTCAGAACCATTTCTCTCGACTTGATAACCTTTAAAACCTTATGTTTTTATGATCAATGTTAGCTCTCAGTTAGTGACATAGACATAATTACATAACTATAATTAGAGGATAACGTCCTCGAGTCACTCAGATTGGTTTCATAAGGCCCTTCAGAGTCTGTTTTGTATTGCACTTATATCTAGTTATTTTCATACCGAGCAATGCTATGGTCGGTCGGGTACGACATGTAGATGTGCACCTAACTGCAATTGGTTTTTACATTAACGAGTCCCACACTACGTCTCATGCCCGTAGGTACAGGTCGTGATACGAATGTTTTCCACATAATAGGACTTGACCTAGCTGGATTTTTTCATGCTCTTTTCTTCCAGAGCTATATAGTGAGTGATAGGTATGACAGTTGTGGATGTGTATATAGTTGGGTATGGAGGGTACCTGTCTCAATTAATTGTTGTCAGTATACTCCCTAGAGGCTAGTAGATAGTTGTGTATGTGTGACAGTCATTGTGTAGCCTCATCCGCCTCTTCAGTAGGTTTATTATGCACATGTCATCCTTGATATATATATGCATGGTTTGGGCCTTTTATGAGTGTAGATGGTTTATCCTTAATTAGTTGAGTATATGTTAGAGGTCGTGTCAGCCCCTGCATTAGTATACAAATCATAGGTATCATGATCGGTACACTCGGGCTTTAGGGCACCGGGTGCCGTCCACACCCCAAGGTTAGAGTGTGACAAAGTGGTATTAGAGCAAGTCATTCCTAGGGGTGTCTACAAGTCGTGTCTAGTAGAGTCTTTCTCATGGGTGCGTTGTGCGCCACACTTATAAATAAAAATCTACATGGCATTTAGGATGTTGCATTTCTTGAAAATCTAGATCGTGCGGTAGAAGTGAAGTCATAGGTCACTAAATCCCTATATTTTCATCTTGATATTTCTTTTGAGTAATGTTGAGATCCAGGGAATGTTCTGATAGAAAGAAATGGGTTATGAATATGGGAGAAGGTACTAGTCGACAACCACCCACCAGTATGAATCTGAGGAATAAGATTACCATACAAATGTGAGTTATTCAATGGAAGAAGAACCGTCCATGAATGAGGAACTTTGGATAAAGGAATATCCGTCTGAGGATTCATCAATGGAGGAGGAACAATCTGAGATTCCAGAGGAATCACCTTTTCGAGTGCCATCAATTCCAATGGTAGTGTCAGATTATAGGAAAGCCCGTATAATACAGAGGTCATTAGCGCAGTGGTCATTTCCATTTGGGTTAGGTATGAGTGGTCCTGTGTATGCAACAACATCTTCAGTTTCCTCCCAAAGCAGAGTCATGTTGTCCCCACAGGATAGACCTTTCGAGAGTGAGGAAGAAGTGACCAGTAAAGAAACCAGAAGGTTTGGGATGGACGTGTGTGATAAAGAATTAATATTGAGAAAAGTGTTAGGTTGAAACTCCCGGGTAGAAATCAGGCAAGCACTAGAAGATCTTGGAAGTAGTATACCATGATGTCAGAAATGTGGAGAGAGACACGATAGAGTATATTTATCCTACACTGAGTTATGTTCTAGATGTGGAGCTTTAGCCATAGGGCCAGGAGTGTCCCGAGAGATTTCAGTTATTATGCCATTATTGTGGATATGTACATTATGGACAGTGCCCAGACAATCTAGAAAAACGTTACTAGTACGGATGTAGAAGCCATAGAGTGTATGAATGTCCGAGGTTAAGTTAGGGAGGATAACGTATTTTAGTATTACTTATAGCTATGCATGAAATCAGGTATGTTGATAATTTTACTAAGAATAGTCGTGTTTATGTATGTGAATGGTCAGTTATTAGTGATATACGGATTGCATCCTAAAAGATGTATATGACCCATGAATCGATACTAGGAGTTGAAGGTGGTAAGTGAAATTTCTATTATGTTCAAGGATATACGTACGATGATTTAGGATCAGCCATTTATTGATTACGAACGTATCCAATACTCTTAGACTCTGTAGCATGGGTAATGCAGGAATGTTGAGGACATATAACCATGACCCGAATAAGGGGGATTCATGATCCCAAACAACTATGAGGGACTCCAAAAGAGTGATAAGGGAAAATAAATTTCTAGGCATGAGTTACCTAAAAGTTTTGTTTAGAAGACATCGAAAGGAAGAAAAAGGACCCGGAAGGTTACACATTAATTAGTAACCTCAATCTCTTCATACGAATTAAACCATTCAGAAATAACTTCTGAACGGAACGAGATTTATCAGTCAAAGGCAAGCGATATACCTTCTTCACCGAAAAAATAGTAAGGATCTCGACATTAAGTGTAAATAATTAGCGATCAGGATATGATTAATAAAGAAGCAGCGAAAAATGATATACGGGTGCCTGGTAAACACAAATAAGAAGTGTTATGATAACTGAACAAAGTTAAGGAAATACAATCACAAGAAGATCGACGAAAAGTCGCTAATTGTAAGAAACACTGATAAAGGGATTGGAATGAGACATCCAAGTAGCAAGAGTACCAGTAAAATATAGGCTTATAAGTAATGAGGTAGTATCTAAGCTTCCAAATCCAAAATAGAGATTATGACGTCTATAAATAATGATGCCTGAAGTAGGCTAGGACGAGGAATCTTTGAAGGAATTCCAATTAGTAATATCCAAAATATTACCTCACATTGTGAGATTTCACTAGGTATGTTATTGTTGTTGTTTTTGTAATATCCAAAATAAATGACAGATAAATAGGGATTCTGACAGCAATTCATGGGAGAGAACCCGAATCAATAATAAAGATTCAATCCATTTACGGTCTGAATTCGAATATGTCAAAACTTAGTCTCGCTGCGGATATCGATAAGACATCTAAGGATACAAAAGTGACAGTAAGGACGAGCGAAGTTAGATGAGAGTATAGGATGAAATAATAAATAATGCTCCAAGACAAACGATAAGGAATGAGCTAAAGGATAAGAATGAGGAAGCAAGAGATGAACGAATAGGTGATGGCGAATATTTTGACCGCCGGATAAACTAAAGATCTCACAAGAAGAATAATATTGTCATCACAGGGTTAAGGACATCAGCACAATGGAGATCAACACAATGGAAGTCAAATAGATAAACAAAGATAACAACATTGATTGCAGTACAATAAATACAAAGGAAAAACTAGTGGATAAATGCCTTGTAAAAGCAAAGCCTTCCGGGAAAAAGGAGAAAGGGATGACTCCTAGCCTAAATAATACTGGAAGGTAACAGAAGTACGTCAAAGTTTTCTTTGAGGAAATAGGTGCACAAGAAATACCTACTAGGCAAAAGATCGTGAATAACACATAAGAACTTCAGAGTTATGAAAAGTAAGTATACACTCTTAGCATGAAGGGGATGCTAATTATGAAAGAGTGTAGGTTCGGAGTAAATGACAGGCCCTCAAGAAATAAAGTCAACAAAAGAAGAAATAATAATGGATAACAAAAATATGTCTTATTTATCGTATTTAATGGAAAAAGGAAAATAAGGAAATTAATTAGGTAATGATGTAGATAAAAAAAAGAATACGTGAGCGAATATGGAATACGACTAAGGAAGTATTAACTTGTTTTGGAAATAAACCACATCACCAAGGAAGTATGAAAATTTGAGGTGTTATGACAAGTAAGAAGTCCTGATGTAATAAACACAAAGATAATGGAACATAGAGTCGGATACTATTCAAACGAGAGTCATTATGAGAGTTACCAAAATGAACCACCCCAATGAAGTAGCAAGTGGTCAGTCATACTAGAAGTTGGATGATACCTCTAGTAAGGTTATAGTAAAGAAATTTTCCCTATATTGGAAGATTGAGAAGTGGCGAGGCAACGAATTCTACCTCAAGCCCATTATGAGATATTGGGACATGAAGTAAAGGTATAAGGAAAGCCTCACTAGGAACAAAGGATTAAGAATATCTATTAACAACACTCAAGAAGACATGCCCTTGATTGTCAAACTATCACATAAGGATATTGAGTAATCCGAAGATCATTATAAACTATTACATTATCATTGAAAACTATTTTCGTTCGGGAGGCTTGAACCTAAGTGACACGCCACACTACACCACAACAATTGGATTTGTCTATACTACTGAAGTGATGGAAAGCTAATCTTACCAGGCTAACACAAGCCATTATACACAATCACTTGTTATGACAACCAAGCTAATGGAAAGACTAGTTTGAAATATGCTCTGAATAATCAGAATTTGCTTTTCCCAATCCTAAGGTAAACAATAGGGAACTCAGTTTAAGTTGTTAGGCACAGGTAAAGGAGGAAAGTATGGAAATTGGAAAGATTCTGGAACAAGGACCGATGACAACTAAGATGATATATTACCAGGATGACAAACAAGGAGCTATGCATGACAAGAGAATAAAACTCTCCTTAAGTCACCAACAAGGGAATGGAACTCGGAGTAAGGGTATTAGTTTGAGGGAATAAACTATGAGAAAATACTTAGATTAACAAAGAAATGAATTAAGAGAATGTATGTTAAAATCAAGATTCAGTTTGACAAGGAAGAAAGATTACATCGGAGCGCAATCAAGATCATAATACTGAACTCAGTTGAGAAAAGCAACAACAAAGACGCTTATTTTAGAAATTTGTTTTACATGAGTGGAAAAGAGATTTATCTATAAAAGAAATTTTGAGGCAAGTAGTCTACTCTAAATTCATGAACTATGTGAGGATATTATTGAGAAAGGAAGAAGAATAATAGAGGAAGAAGTGGATTCAGATATTCTTGAGTCTGGCGATCATTGTGCCACAATCCTTCCTCATCATCTTAATATTTGTGCTTAGAGTGGACTATGTTACCTAAATTCTATTAAAAAGAAAATCATAACCCAAAGAGGAAAAATAAAATCCCATATGTCAGAACACATTACAACCATCAGACTACTATGTAAAGGAACTATACGACTAATTTAGAGTCGATAATGTACCAGTAGCAAAATGATAGTATAGTTTGTCGAATAATAAGGAAGTAATTTTAGTTCAAAAAGAACTCTATCAGAATGATCACGAAACCTAAGAATCACTCTACTCGAGTGGATTAGATTCTAGCCTCATGTTAATATTCGTGTGATATAATTCCTCTATTCTATTGGATTTATCTTGTTTCACCATGTACCCTATGCAATAAATATTTCGGAAGCAAACGTAGTGAGTGCAACTTAGATGTCAACAAGAAGATGTTAAGGTAAGTTATAGTTGAACCCTCTTTAATTTCTACAAGTATAAGCGATCGTGTGAGGCCGATTGAGGTTATTTTGATAATGTGTTGTCCTGTGTGGCATTGGATATATGTTGGGTTATTTGACATGTTTGGATAGTCATGTTTACAAATATAATTCTGCCAAAATTTCTGGAAAACTTGAGAGTTAGGATATTTCCAATATTCGCAGATGAATGTTCCTAAGGGAGGAAGGATGTTACCCCCCGTGATTTCGTGTTACGCCATGACAACAATGGATACCAAAGTACTGTGGAGAGGTACGACCTTACATATAGATAATGAAGATTTACATCATGGTTATGGAGATACTAGAGTGTTTGGGAGTCAAACGGATCAAAGAAAGTATGTTTCGATAAAAACTAAAAAACTGGGAATTTTATGAAAGGATCGACGGACCGTCAAATTCCCCACATTGGACAATCAATTTTCCTGGAAGTTTTATGGGAAGGTTGATAGACCGTCGAATATTTGACAGTCCTTCAAATGTGTCGTCGTTTACGTTGTTGTAGAAATATTTATGGGTTTATATTGTGATTTTATGATTTGGAGTTAGTTTCTCTTCTATACCAAACCCTAGAACTATATCCAAACCCTCTCCATGATATGATAACACCTCAATACCAAGACAAGTTCAATTATGCAAGCTAAACGCCATAGAGTCTGTAACTACCATAGAATTCATATTTTATGTATCAAGTTGATTTGGGAAACCCTTAGAAAATCAAATTGCTCACTATTTTGAGGATATTATATAGGATTAAGGTAAATTCTATACTCTTCTATCTATTTTTATGGTTAATTGATGATTTAGTAGAAGTTATGAAAATGTTTTCATGATCAAAACTTCGCAAATTTATGAAATCTTCGTAATATGAATTGATGGGATGTTGTACTATAAATATGGGTTGAATTGGATGACGAAGTACCACCACAATAAAGGTGCCCCTATATCTAAAGGAGCTTATGCACTCCACAACTTTCTTATGTTATGGGGTCTCAAACAACCCTTCTATCAAGCTATCAAGCTGACTTTTCGTCTTCTTTTGGGGGACAGGCTAACTAATAGGACTTAACCCAATTGAAGTTTGTCATGGTCCTTTCTTCCGGAGATGTATATCGAGTGATAGGTATGAAAGTTGTGCATGTGTATATAGTTGGGTCTGGCAAGTCTCTATCCCCACCAGTTGTTGTCAGTATACTCCCTAAAGGCTTGTAGATAGTTGTGTATGTGTGACAGTCGTGTGTGGCCTCATCGGCATCTTCAGTAGGTTTATTAAGTACATGTCGACTTGTCGGCCTCGATATATATATATATGTGTGTGTGTGTGTGTGTGTGTAGTTTGGGCCTTTTCTGAGTGTAAGAGGTCTATCCTTATTTAGTTGAGTATATGTTAGAGGCCTTGTCGGCCCTGAGTTAGTATACATGTCACCGGTATCAGTATCATTGCAATCAATACTTAGGGTGTAGGATTCCAGGTGTCGTCCACCCCCCTAAGTTTGGAGTGTGATAGTTTCAACAAAGAGTATTTGATCACTAGTATCATAATAGTCATATATCTCCTCATCACTAGTAGCAAACACCATTTTAAGCTCGCAATCATCAAGACTTGAAGAATTATGTCCTCATCACACATATTGAATTATATTCCAACAAGTTATCACACAGAGACTCATTCGACACTAGAATAACAGAGGAAGAATCATCCAACTCATTCGCAAACCTCCTTCCACAAACATCACGCCTTTTTTCAATAAGTGGGAGTCCATAATAAACAATGGCATGACTCTTATGCTTGAATTTAGAGATAATAGTTAATGACTTTATGATAAATCCAAATATCATCATCCTCAAAGTTAATAAAGTTACCAACATAAGAAATAAGAGTGTAGTTCATTACCTCTAGAAAGACCTTACGTGTTCTAGAAATTTCAAGAATGTAAATTAACCAATTATATATACCGTATTTGGTCTTATGTATCAAAGTAATAACATCACCTCATTATTTCTTATTCATTGGTCTTAGATTCACAACTTAATCATTCTCATCAATATTCACAACTTTATCATTCTCGTCAATATTCACTTGCTCCTTGGGACATGTAGTTTCGACCATCTTAGGATTAAGTGCATCCAATGATGGTTCCTCAATGCAAACTTTCCCATGAGTACCTACAATAGAGTCATACCAATCTCACGACCATCCCTCTCCTTTTGTATTTTATGGTTTTTTTTTCTTTCCTCTCAAACTCACTTTTTTTTCTCACTTCACATCCCATATTCTTCACAACACATTCTCCTTTTTCCTCTCTTGAGATGTCAACATGCACTGCCTTACTCCTCTCAATCGTTTATGTCTCATATATTAGCTATGGCTTCCTTGGAGTTGTAGTATATCAAAATCTCCATGAGTTAGCTTGTTGTGTCTTTTATTTTATTTATTTTTATTTTTATAGACGACTCTACTAACTCATCTAAGTTAACATATCGTTGAAATTCTACTACATCAACTATTTATCTATTTAAACCATTAAGAAACCTAGCCATAGTGACATCTTTTTCCTCATTACAATTTTCTTGGATCATAGCCATATTCATAGCCTTACAATAATCAGTTATAGACATAGAACCTTGCCTAAGAGTTTGAAGGCATTGTTGAAGATCTTTTTGAACGTGTAATGGCACAAAATGCTTTCTCATAATCCTTCTCATCTTATCCCATGTCGCAACGGGTGGCTCTCCATTGTCTAGTCTATTTCTACTAAATTTCTTCCACCAACTAGAATCATAGTAAAAAATTCAACCACAACAAGTTTGATCTTCTTACCTTTAGAGTAGTTATGACAATTTAAGTTGGCGACCACCTTCCTCTCCCACCAAGGTACAACTCTGGATCTCTTGTCCCCTTAAAAGTAAGAATCTTCATCTTAACGCTACCAATGCTACCATTCTTAGCCTTAGCTCGTGGTGTTTTCCTTTCATTACTCCTTTGGTAAGCTTTCTCAGATTCGTCCTTATTATCTCTAAACTGATCTTCACCTTGTTGGACTTGAGGAGCTCCTACAACTTGCCTCGTATCATGAGGAATCGAATGCTAATGGATTCTCCTCGCATCAACCATGTTCACCGTAGTAGATGTATTTTGGGAGGCCTCTATCACATCAAGTCGGGTTGTAATCATTCTGAGCATCTCGATTAAATTGTTATTTTGAGTTTTAGCTTCAAATTTCTTACATGTTAGAGACATCTCAATAAAAGAATATCAAATAAACATGTCTCAATTTGGCTATTCCCCTATATTGATATCACCCTCTCTTGCCTTTTTCCACTAAAATTACTACCTTTGGTTGGTTCCTTTATGATATATATATAAACTCTACTAGTAACAACCATCAAGAAGTAAGATGTAGAAAGAAAAAGAAATTGTCAATTCCCAGATAAATTGAGTGTGATGAGACATGAAAATAACCAATTTGTATGAAAAGAAAAAAATTCAAATTTCCCCCTATTCTTGGTTTCCTTCTTGATATTGGAAACCAAGAAACAAAATATACCCATAGTGTCTAATAATAGCTTAATTTGCAAGAAATTAAATTTTCTCATTTTTTTTCTCCTATTTTTGATTTTTTTTATGCTATGTAGTTTTTTTAAGTTAAAATAAATAAATAAGAGATTTTTTTCTACGAAACTCCAAAGATTATCAATAATAAAACCTTGATAGAACCGCTCTGATAATAAGAATCGGGTTACTTGAATAAAACAAGAAAATAATGGGATTCAAATCCTACTTCGTTGAAATAATAAATCCTAAAACCTAACTAGAAAACTTTAAACTAGGAAAGCATGTAAAATATTGTCAAACTTATTCCCTAATATAATAAGGAAAAGTTGACCAAATAGTCATCAACATCCCATGCCTAAGCAAAGACAATTATACTCAATTTGGATGTGCAATTCAACCTTTTTTGGGCTAGAGTTTCAGCACTTAAATCATGTAAATCAATTCCTTTGAGATTTTCTTAGACTTTATGTAGGCCCTTATCTTAGAATCAATGTAGGCCAATATTCCTCCTCTTATACTTGAACTTGGACCAAGAAATGTATGTAGCAGTTAGCCCACACTTCGCCATAATTCTTGAACTCATTCTTGGATGTATCTTCAATCATAAGCATCTTCTTGATTTTCAATTAAAGTCTATCAACTTTAATGGAGATATGCCACCGTGGATGCTATCACTCTTGTTATGCTAATGTAGATTGTTGGACAAAGGTTATTCATTTTAATTTTCCAGGTGAACCCATTATAGAATGGAAGGGTAATGATGCAACACCTAAGGTGAGGTTTATTTCCTACCTTAAGGCATGAAAACTGATTTCAAAAGTATATATCTATCATTTGGTATGAATGTAAAATGCGGAAGCAGAATCTCCAACCCTTAAGTCCATTTCTAATGTTAATGAATTTCTCGATATATTTCCTGATGAACTCCATGGTATTCCTCTTCAAAGGGAAATTGACTTTCCCATCGATGTGCTTCCAAATACCCAACCTATATATATTCCCCCTTACATAATAGCCTCCTGTTGAGCTGAAGAAGTTAAGGATGTAATTGAAAGATTTGTTAGAGAAGGGCTTCATTAAGCCTAGTACTTCCTCGTGGGTCGCGCTAGTGTTTTTTTTCCATTAGAAAGACGGTTAGTTGAGGATGTATATTTATTATCGTCAGCTGAATAAGGTTACTATCAAGAATAAATATTCACTTCCAAGGATCGATGATTTGTTTTATCAGTTGTGGGGTGCTAAATATTTCTTGACGATCAATATTAGGTCTGAATACAGTCAATTAAGGGTTAAGGAGAAAAATATTCCGATGACCACTTTCAGGATCAGATACAATCACTTTGAGTTCCTTATTATGTCATTCTGTCTCACTAATATGCCAACAATTTTCATGGACTTGATATATCAGGTGTTCAATCCATTTTGGGATATTTTTGTGATCGTGTTTATAGACGACATTCTAGTGTATTCTCGATCAGAGACAGAGCATGTGGACCATTTGCGAGCGGTGATATAGATACTCCAAGATCGTAAATTATACGCTAAGTTAGACAAATGCGAGTTCTGGCTGAATTTAGTGGCCTTTATTGGGCATATAGTATCATACAAGGGCATTAAAGTGGATATCCAAATGATTGAGGTGGTAAAGAATTGGCCAAGGCCCGCAGCTCCTAATGAGGTACGTAGTTTTTTAGGATTGACAAGATATTATCGGAGGTTCATGGAAAGTTTATCTTCTATTGTTGCCTCATTGATGAAATTGACTCATAAGGCGGCTAAGGTTTTATGGTCAGATGCCTATGAAAAGAGTCTCCAAGAATTGAAGGATATGTTTACATTAGCACCTATCCTGGCACTTTTAGAAGGTTCAGGAGGCTAGATTGTTTATTTTGATGCCTCCAGAGTTGGTTGGGATGTGTTCTGATGCAGCACTGTAAGGTTAGTACTTATGCTTCAAGATAATTGAGAACGCACGTGCAGAATTACCTGACTCATGATTTTGCGTTGGCAGTTATTATATTTGCCCTGAAGATAGGGCGTCACTATATATATGAAGTCTCTATTAATTTTTTACTGACCATAAGAGCTTGCAGTTTATATTTAGATAGAAAAAATTGAACATGAGACAGAGTATGTGACTTAAGCTGTTAAAGAACTACGATGTTGATATTTTGTACCATTCCGACAAAGAAAATACTATTGTTGATGCATTGAGTCATAAGTCTATGGGTATCCTGAGCCATGTGAAGGATAATAAATTGGAAATGACCAAAGAATTATGTCAGTTAACCAGCTTGAGTGTATGATTGAATGACAAAGGTGCTAAAGTTTATAATGCCACATAATTATCTTTAATAGAAGAAGTAAAAGCAGGGCAGTTTGATGACCCAGAGTTAATCAGAATGAGAGAGGGGATTCCCTTTCAGAAGAAGCACATGTTTGAGCTATCAGACGACGGGGTCCTTAGATACAAAGGTCGGTTATGTGTGTCTGATGTTAGAGAACTCCGAGGGCAGATTATGGCAGAGATTCACTAGTGCAAGTATTATATTCATCCTGGTTCTATTAAGATATACCATAATATTCAACAAATTTACCGGTGGAATGATATGACGAAGACTATTGCAGAATTTGTGGCCTAATGTCCAAATTGTCAGTAGGTCAAAGTTGAGCATCAGAGACCTGGAGATGTGCTTCAGGTTATTAAGATTCTGACATGGAAATAAGAGATAATCAATATGGATTTTATTACAGGGTTGCCTCATTCTTATCGAAAGTTTGACTACATCTGTCTTATTGTTGACCGGCTTCATGGGGTTCCAGTTTCCATTATATCGGATAGAGGTTCCCAGTTTACAGCTAACTTCTGGAGATCTTTCAAGAAAAGTTTTGGAACTTAGGTTAATCTTAACACAACATTTCACCTGCAGACAAACGAATAGGTTGAGCGCACTATTTAGACGATCGAGGATATGCTATGGGATTATGTCTATGACTTCAAGAGAGTTGGGAAAATCATTTGCCGCTTATTAAATTTGCATATAAAAACAATTATCATTCCAGCATTAAAGTGGCTCCATATGAATCTTTGTATAGGCGAAAGTGTAGGTCTCATAAAGGTTGGTTTAAAGTGAGTGAAGCAATGTTATTGGGACCTGACTTGGCACAACAAGCGTTAGAGAAAGTGAAGTTGATTCAGGAGCTATTCTTTCCTGCCCATAGTCGGGAGAAGTCCTATTATGATAATCTACGATGAGACTTAAAAGTTTGTTGTTGGTGATTGGGTGGTCCTAAAAGTATCGTCTATGAAAGGTGTAATGAGGTTTGACAAGAACGACAAGCTTACCCTAAGTACGTTGGACCGTATAATATTGTTCAAAGGTTTAACCAGGTGGCTTATAAGCTTGAATTACCCTTAGGATTGGAAACCTAGTGTTCCATGTGTCCATGCTTCTTAAGTGCATAGGAGATCCCTGTCGTATTATCCCTATATAGGATTTTCATATTATAGAGGACTTATCGTACAAGGAGATTCCAGTTGCAACCTTAGATCAACCAGTTTGCAAGCTATGGATCAAAGAAATGGCTTCTATTAAGGTGTCGTGGAGAAATAATAATCCGAAAGAAATGACGTGGGAGGCTTAAGAGGACATGAATTCTAGATACCCCTATTTGTTTTAGACTACATGTTTATATCAATACGCGTGCGATGCGATTTTACAATTTCTATCTTATCTATCAAAGCTTACCTTACATGCCCTGTAAAGGTAATTTTGTTGATACAGATGTGACAGAGGCATCCTAGATTTCCGCATTTGATAGTTAAGGTGATTTATTACTAACTCTTTTGTTTTATGAATAGATAAACGGTCGTGTGAGGCCGATGTTATTATGTATTTCTATAATATGGCCCTGTATGTCATTAGATATGTATTCTAGCTGCTTGATAGATTTTGAATAGTCCTGTTTATAGAGGAGACTCTATCAAAATTTCTAAGAAAGCCTAATGAGTTAAAATCCTAAAGATATGTTACCCCTACATTCGAGGACGAAAGATCCTAAGGGGAAAGATGTTACACCTCGTAGTTTTATGTTAGTCATATCGTGGATTAAATTAAGTATGACGAGAAGGTATGAAAGCATACGAAAGGGTATTGATGGTTTAAAACCTAGTTTTGGAGGTGCCGAAAGGAATGGGAGTTAAACGAATCAAAGAGAATATATTTCGTCAAGGTTCGACAAGTTTTCGCCGGTGTCACGTAAGGTACTGTGGAATGTACGGACCGTACTTTGAGGTATGCCTGTACAATTTCAACTATGGAATCGTATCAAGTTCGAGGGGTTTTAGAAATTTCAAACATTTATTTATAGTCTAGGACTAAGTAGAATCAAATTCCGTGCGGAATAGGATAACTGGGCGTGACGGGCGGCACCCCCGAGTTGTGCCCCCATCGTGGAAGGTAAAATAAACTTGAGAGAGTCGACCTGCACCCTGCTTGTGTCGTGAGACCATCGCAAATGAAGGATTAAACTCAGAGCGAGAGCCTGGACGCGACACCCCCTCAACGCAGCCCCATCATGGGACTTTCATGTGGTTTCTTCTTCTCTTTTTTTTCTAAGTGTTGTGCAATCCTTTTGCTGCTTCGTTCTTGTGCATAATGCTTCCAAACCTCACCAAAAAGCTCGGAATTGATTCAATTTTGTTCATCATACCTGCACACTACAAACACAACAACATAAGCTCAAAATATAATATTTTAGGCACAAAGGTGCGATTAAAGTACTAAGAATATGTTGGTAAATGACGCGGAACATAGATATTTGTGTCAAATATCATTTGGCAAAAGCCATAATCATCTCCTCATTTTCATTTCTAACAATTCCCTCTATTCCAGCCAGACCTTATCTTGACATAAAGTTGACCTTCCAAATATTTTCTTAAGAGTTTTTCCACTTGACTAAAGTGTTGTTCATCCTTGGGTTGTAGTTCTCAACTATAAGCATATAGCAGTCCATCCCAATTGATAGTCATTCCACTGAACTTTTTAGATATAGCTACCTGTAACCATGTTTTTTTCATACTTGATATTTTTGTTGCGGTCTTCCACAAAATTGTAACGATTTCCTTTCTGTAGGCACATAAATTGATTTAACTATTTTGGATTGGTATCTTCTATTATTATGTTTCACCAAATTAGTAAGAGATAGTTATTTATGTTTGTACTTCAAATTTTGTTCGTACACATTCCAAG
This sequence comes from Przewalskia tangutica, assembly GCA_029844215.1. Lineage (NCBI taxonomy): Eukaryota > Viridiplantae > Streptophyta > Magnoliopsida > Solanales > Solanaceae > Przewalskia > Przewalskia tangutica. The sequence goes on from CM056738.1 coordinate 37,986,487, forward strand.
ATTGCGACAGTTTTCCAATTAGTATACCAGTCACGACCTGCTCTAGCAAAGTGAGTTTCTCATACTTAACATCTTCAATAAGACCCATTTGAATGATATTAAAATAAATAAAATATAAAGAGAATGAATTTGGACAAATGAACTTAGACATTACTTTAGCAAGAATGAATTTAAGATATCACATTCATATAATTGGTGCTTTGTGTTTGTTCTGTCGTTTATGTTTATTAGGTAAATTTTGTTTGACGTTTATAATCTATATAATATATTGTATAGAGGTAAACTAAATTGTTCAAAAATCGTACCCATGAGCTCACGGCAAAAAGAGTTTGCATCAACCAAAATTCCATGAGTAAAAGTAAATTATTATTATATTAGTTTTACTTAATACTTTTGAAAAGTATTAGTTTGTGTTGATTTTTTTTTTAAATATTTAATAAGCATGTTTATTATAGTTGACCAATCTTTTTCGTAAGTGTTTTTGAATGTCAAATTACGACTACAGCATGCATCAAAGTTTATCTTATAATTTAGTATTATTTAAGCAAATAAATTATTTAAACTTTATTATTAAAGACTATAGGTAAAAAAAACTAAAAGAATTTGCATCAATGAAAATTGTTGATTGATTGAACAAAGATTGCTAACGAAAATTCCATAACTAAAAGAATAGTCACATCTATTTTGATGTTCATTGTTATTTTATATAACTCATTCTTTTTTATATAATATTTTATTGATTGACACGATACACACGTGCAACACATTAAGCCAAAACTAGTTATATTAAAAGTACAAAGGGTTTTAGAAATGTTGATTGAACTTCTTGATTGTCATTTATTATTTTCATTAAATTATTAATTATTACAAAAACTTCCTTATTTTTGGAAAAATCTAAATAAAAGCTACTTAGGTTAGAAAACCTATCTATAAAAGAACCTAACAAACGTATCTGAGTTAGAACTTCTCCGTGGCCGTCATGTTGGAAGCTGCAGCCTCGAATTATAATGGTGACAATGCTTTAATTAAATGTTACTTATAGTCATACAACTCACACCCTTTATATGACGGATTACGTTTTGTTTAAATTCTACAACAAAAATATCCTACGGTGACGTTCACCGGGTAAAACAGTCATCTAACCTCTAAGATGACGGTTCCCGTAAGTGCCATCTTTGCCACTGTCACAAACGGATGACAGTTCTTTATCTGTCACACAACATGTGATGGTTTTTACCCGTCACACAAACGTCACAAACAGATGACGGTTCTGTATCTATCACACAACATGTGACGGTTCAAACCCGTTACACAAAAGTCACATAAATTTAAATTTTGATTCGATTTTTTTTAAATTTCTATTAAATTAATAATTTATTTTAATATGGCAGGAAAATTAAATTTGACGGTTTTTTTTTGGCAATTTAATTTCAATATTGCAAATTGAGTGCACGATGAAATGAACTAAAAATTTAAATAACACCAAAAATATACATTGAATAGCTAGAATTTGTTGTACAAAATTTTCCCAAAATGGATAATCATTCAAAGTGCTATTAAAGTGTTTAATTAAATACTGAAACATTGTTAATCAAGTATCTTATCAATCTAAAATGTCCATTCATCAGCATTTAGTTTATCAACTTCTGTTTCAGCAAATATCTTCGAAAAATGCAATCTCCACTCGACACGAATATCATCAAATTCCTCTTGTGAGTACATGTGTTTGTCGTAGAACTATAAACCACAAAAAGAAAATAATTAGTAATGCTTGAAATGATGTAACAAACATGGTTAATGATCTATCATTTAAGTATAGAAGTACTTACATTATTTGTCATTAAAGTCGAGTCTAGAATCAACTCTTTCATAAAACGCATCACAGAATAGCCACACTCGGTACCACCAGGTTGTAGTGGTGTTTGTCATTGAATTAAATATCATGTAAATATAACTTAAAACAAAAGTTGTAAAGATTCACTAAATATATAATCACTCAAGTACGGAGACCAAATAAAACAAGTCATACTTTAACATATTTCACCATAGCCGAGTAAGCCCACTTTTGTCTTTGACTGTAGTTGTAAACATTTGCATGTCACTGCGAGAATTTTGATGAACAATTTCAGATTAAAAACAATAACTTATAGAAGCATATTTTCCTAAATAGAGTGACGTACATGTTTAGTAGCCTTACATAATTTGTATCTGGAGCTTTACCGAGAGGATCTAAATAAAACACCTATTTCATCTTCATGTTAAACACTATCAAAACCCAGTGATCCCTAAAGGTAAAATTCACTACAAAAAAAAGGTCTACGGTGACGGTTAAAAACCGTCACGAAAGGGGTTTTGTGACGGTTTTGCTAAGTGTCAAGGTAGGCACTGTCACAAATTCATGACGGTTGTTGTGACGGTTATAAACCGTCACAAATTGTGGTGTTTGATTTTGACTATTTCCCGCATTTTTTTAAAAAATTCTACGAAATTTATTAGTTAAATAATATTTTTTTGAGGAAAATTTTAAATAAAATTTATTTAAATTGGCGGAAAATTAATTTTGACATTTTTTATATTTTAATTTTAATTTATTAAATAAAAATAAATTAGAATTGTAAGTATATTATAACTAAAATGTTACCCACATAATGAAATTGTTCTAATACATTAAATCGAAACATTACAAATTATTTTTCAAAACATCTAATATTATCATCAAATACAACAAAAAAAACATAATATTGTTTTAACTTCAAAAAGTACAAATATTGTCTATATCATCATAAAAATGACACAACTATACAGCACTGAGAATCTTTGAAACATGTTGTGCCCACTCGATCCGAACTTCATCAAGGTCATGCTGCGAAAAACATTCTTTGTCATTGTACAGTAACACACAATAGAGATCAGTTAAATTTTCTAATCATAAATAAGCCATTATAGACAAATACATAAACAAAAATAATGTTAAATACTTACAATTATGAAGCAAAGACAAATCATTCATTAGATCTTTAATGAAACGCAGCATATAGTAAGCACACTCGTATCTATAAGGTTGTTGTGGTACCTTAAAACAAAATTAACCAAAGCATTAACTTCAGAGCCAAATTTAAACTTTCATTACATAGCAATTAAAGACTTGAATAAATGGATTAGCTTAACAATTTTTACCATTCTTGAAAAAATTCACTTTAGTTTATAACCTTTCTGCACGGTATACATCAACATGACGCTACAAAAATGACAACACATATTAAAAAAAATAAATAATAATTGACTAAGAATATTACAACAACAATAAATAATAACAAGTAATAGATACATACTACCCTTCGGGGTAGCCAAGTTGGTGTAGCAGTAGAACGCGGGACCGCAAGATCACGAGTTCGATCCCTTGCATAAACCTTCTTGGTTGAGTTTGTCACACATGACTTGCCAAGTGTGGTTAATCGACTGACGTGGTTTGCGCGCTATCATCGGTCGGTTTACTGTCTGCGCACTCAAAAGAAAGAATACGGATTCTACCAAAAAAAGTAATAGATACATACTGTGTGATCAATTTGACCAAGTCTTGATGTGGTGCAACATTAAATGAATCAAGATAGTATACCTCAAATTTTGAGACATCAAATACAATCACTATCCAATAATTCCTACAAATCATGTATTATTAGAGTTTCTCCAACTTTTCCTAAAAAATTATTAAAAATAAATCCATGTAAAATGCACCCAATTTTGGTTTTTGGAACTTTTGACATCCCCAACATGATTTATATCCTTGCTCTTACCACTTTAATTCTGCACTATACTGTCCAGGCTCAAGTTCACATTAAAAATTGCATATATTTAAATTCTAGTCTTCTAAAGTGAAACAGGTGTTTCCAAAAATGACTGTCTTCACAGTTGAAGTAAAATGATAAGAGTATAAGCAAAATAAGACAAGTAAAGTTATTCAAAGTAGCAAAAGCAATGACCTACCTTGATTCATTCAGATCAGTCTGTCCTTTTGTAACAGTGCCTGTTTGTCGCAACAATTCAGTGACTGTACTAAACACATTCATCTGTTGAGCAAGTATTTAGACGCACTACAAGAAAAATAGGTTATAGTGACAGTTCACGTGTACATAAATGCAAGTGTCACATCTTTTTATTAAATTTATATTTTTTCTTGATATTCATGTGACTATTTAAGTGTCATAAAATATGACATTTGTGTGACGGTTTTTTTAAGTGTCATAAAATTATGACATTTGTGTGACGATTTTTTTAAGTGTCATTTATTTATGACATTTGTGTGACGGGTTTGTGAAATGTCACATAAATAAGTGACTTGTATTTTAAATTGACCAAAAATGACGCGTTTGACTTATTAAAACGACATCATTCTTATTATTTATTTAGCACTTTTTTAATTCAAATTAAGACCTACACGATTTTAATTTTTTTTAATTTTTTTTAATAAAAACAAACTAAACGTTGTCGTTTTAACATTATAAAAAATAAAAGATCAAAAACTCTGTAAAAATACTAAGTGTCTTTACGATCACACAGTTTTCAAATTGGACATGCCACAAATCTCGAGATTACTACTTTCAGAAATTAAAAATTAGTACAATAAAGTATTCACATAATTATATATTTAAAAGAATTTATTAGCTTACGGTAAATTTTTATTTGAAGTCATAAAATTTGTGACGCAATATAAAGACCCAAATTGGTATTACTAAAGGGCCGCCCCATAAAACCCTAGTCCTCAACCCCGATCTCTTCCTCTTATGTCCGATTCCCGTTGAAAATGTCGATGTCAAAGAGTTCAAAAATGCTTCAATACATCAATTACCGTATGCGTGTTACAATCCAAGACGGTCGTCAACTGATCGGTAAATTCATGGCCTTCGACCGACACATGAACCTTGTACTCGGCGATTGCGAAGAGTTTCGTAAGCTGCCACCGCCTCTTGGTGGCCAGGTTCCTGTTTATGGACCTCCTCGTCATGGTATGCCGCCACCGCGTAATGCTCTTCCACAGCATAATCAGTAGAACCGGTGCGTACTGTTTCATTTTATGTTAATTTTTATTAAGTTTCGAGTTTGATATGTTAATTTGAGTTATTATTATTATATTGGTGGTAATGTAATAAAAATTGAAATTGCTTAATAGATAGGAATTTGTGGAGATTACAAGATATTGTTTATAATATCATTAATAATGGAACGATGTCAACATTACAGAAGGTAGTGTCATGTAAAATTATAGTAGAGGGAGTATACTTTTTTTGACGAACTAATGCTTTCAAGCAGTGGAGGAAGTATAATATGATAGTTTAAGTAGTTCCAATTTCATATACTGCAATCTAACTTCAAACTTTAAATATAGTCAAATTGTGGCAGGTTTAGCATTTGTTGATTGTTCAGCTAGTGCTGAGACTATTGGAGTGCTAAACCAGGTTGTAGATTTTGGTTGTTGTGTGGTGCTGGCAAACAAGAAGTTTCTTACTGTGCCAATGGTAACCGATCCTTTTTGTTGTCTTTAGTTTCTTTTAATTTGTAGCTTAAATATTTGAATAATGTTGTATTATGTAGTGTTGTATTATGGAGGTAGTGCAAGAAGGGATAAAACCACATGGTATATGTGAAATAGGAATAGTGCTCTGGACATGGTTCGTCCATTAAATGTTTAGAAGCTTGTTGATTGTTAAACGGAAACTTCCTTTGGTTTTTCTTTCTCCTAATTACTAATTAATCTTAATTGTGATTGACACAGTGTAAGCCTAGCAAGTAAGTAAGAAAGAAATATCACCAGTTTGCATGCTTAGAAGAGGTAACCAGCTACCACCTCAGAAAAAGCTTTTCTCATATTAAAGTTGGAAACTCCTTTACAAAAATTATTTATTTTATCATCTGTTTTGATATTTCCTTCAGAAGACTTCTTTGGGATCTGTTTGCATTTATTTTTGACCCTATTGTGTTAGAAGTATTCTCATGTCTAATGAAGTATATGAGTCCTATTGAGTTTTAGTTCAAAGCATCTTGCTAGAAGTGATTTTAATTGTGTAATAATGGCTTGTTAATTCAGATTTTTGATACAGTGCAGATGAAGAAATTTGCATTAATGTTTTTCCCTTGCATTTGTCTTACATGTAAACTATATCTTTGTTACGAGCAATTAACAAGGATATGTTTTCTGTTACTAATCTAAAATTACAGTAGAAGCATAAGTAGTCATGTCATATTTATGTTCTGCTTGTACGTTTGATCATTAGTATAGGTTATGCCCATTAGCTGATGACTTGCACTTGCTGCTTCTCAAATCTATCAAAATGATGGCTTTCTTACCATTTGACTTGTTAGATTGAGTGGTTCTATAATTCACTAATTCCTACTTATCAAAAAATAAAAAGGAGTTCAAGATCTTAATTGTCCAGGTTATTATCTCAGCTCTTTATGTACTGCTTACTCATTATTTGTTTTGCTTACATGTAGAGGTTAATATTTGGCAAGCCTGAAGATGGAGTTAGGAAAATTGTGTTGGCTACAAATATTGTTGAAACCAGTATCACGATCGATGATGTAGTTTTTGTTATTGACTGTGGCAAGTCAAAAGAGACGTCATATGATGCACTTAATAATACTCCTCATTTGCTTTCTTCTTGGATTTCAAAGGTTTCAGCTCGACAAGTAAGATACTTTGCTGATCCATTTGGTTCTGAATCTTCTTGGAATATACATTTATGTATATCTTTATAATAAATTGTGCAATTTGATGGCTAGAATTTTTCTAATGGTTGTTTCTTCCCTGTTTCACTGTAACAGTGTGGGAGGGAAAGGGGAAGGGCGCACATGGGAAGGAACACCTAATAGGTGCAAATAGAGAGATTTACTATCTGAGCAATAATGATACCCATGTAACCCTTCAGTTCTTTCAATAATATATTAGCAATGCATCATCAGATGCTTTGTAAATCTACAAATTATCGAAATTTCCCATGAATATCACATTTCTGAATCCTCACACTTGTACCATTTCTGCGATGGTAGTGTTGTGTTTTGAAGCACATTTCAATTTGAAGTTCAGCCTTGATCAATACTTTTTTAACCTCAGGCTAACTTCATTTCAGGAAGTCCTTCGATTCATTGGAGTATGATAATTTTTAACTTATGTCACAATTCACTGTATGAGGACTTGGTTGCTGGATATCTATCCAATGCATTAATATTCTTCAGTTTTATTTGAACTCCTGCTTGTCTTAGAAGCTTTGTACATATTATACCTATAAACTACTGTAAGTTGAAATATATTTTTGGTACCTTTATGTTCCACTTCATAATGCATCATTTGAGTTGTCATCCTCATTATATTAACATGAAAAATTTGTGGCTTTCTTCTTCTAATTTGTTGGAATCTTCTTCTGTCATATAGGTATCGAGAATATTTTGATCGTGAGCGGGTTGAAGGAGATGATGACCATAGAAATATTTGAAGAGTTCGTGTTCGTATTGCATAGGAGATGGAATTTAACAATGTTTTAGTCTTGTATTAAGCACTTTATTAACGCTTTGAATGATTATCCATTTTGAGAATACTTTGTACAACAGATTCTAGCTATTTAATGTATTTTTGGTGTTATTTAAATTCTTAGTCCATTTCATCGGTGCACTCAATTTGCAATATTGAAATTAAATTGCTAAAAAACAACCCGCCAAATAAATTGGCAAAAAAAAATCCATCCAAATTTAATTTTCCCGTCATATTAAAATTAATTATTAATTTAATAGAAATTAAAAAAAAATGAATCAAAATTTAAATTTATGTGACGGGTTTGAACCGTCATCTGTTTGTGACATTTGTGTGATGGGTAAAAACCGTCACATATCGTGTGACGGTTCCAGAACCATCATCTGTTTGTAACAGTGGCAAAGATGACACTTACAGGAATCGTCATCTTAGGGGTTAGATGACGATTTTTACCTATCACCGTAGACTGTTTTTGTTGTAGTGATGATTAAAACCAGTTCGTTTAGGAAATTCAAAAGACGTTTCAAATTTACCTTAACATTCTCTTCCCTTTCTTTAAACCTGTCAATCAACTTTGGACAAGCCTGCACAAGGTTAGAGTCGACATTATAAACTTATTATGACTAAGAGACAAATGGACAGTCACAGTAAATAGAAACATTTCAACTTCAATAAGAATTACATCTGAGCCAACACTTAAAAAGGAAAATCTAATGTCAAATAAAATAGCTAAAGGTAAGAAAGCGAAAATAGGTCACACTTCCTAGTCATACCTGCTCGTACAACTTTGATAGCATCTCATGTCGAGTAACTACCAATGCAGCTAAGCATTTGGCAGCAGCTCTTCTAACCTTCCTGTTAAACAGTGTCCAAAATAGTCAGCAGCGCCGCGACCCTTGCCCGTGAACAGTGTTCCGGATTTTGTGTATATTTGGTATATATTAGAATTTGTCTTGTACCTTAATTACTATTATAACATTACCATAATTGTATAGTTAGTCTCCTTATAGTATCCGGTTTTAGATGTAAAGTAGGAATATGATTCTCCTACTGTAACTTGTATATATATATTTTTCATTAATGAAAATAATCAAGGGATTATTTCTTTCATGGTATCAAGATTCTAGGTTCTCTTTACCCTGCTTCCGCTCCTCAAATCTTTCTTTATTTCTCGGTTTTTCTAGACCTAGAGCCGCGGCCCTCCTTCTCGGTCTTCTCCCAGCGCCACGACCCTTCTTCTCCAGAAAATCCTATCTCACAAATTCCTTTCTCTGAATCTTGTTGTTCTATTACTTATGGCTGATAAGAACATTTTTCATCCTGCCCTCACAATTTCTAACATCAAGAGCGTCATTCCTATTGTTCTTGATCTTGAAAATGTCTAATATGGAACGTGGGCAGAGTTATTTAAGATTCATGCTATGGCACATAAAGTTCTTCACCACATCATCCCTCCAACTCCTCCAAATGAGGGTGATAAGGCGTCTACGTCTACAACGGTTGTGCCCACTAAAGAAGCAGATCCAGGCCTATGGGTCATGCTTGATGTCAAGGTTCTTCAGTGGATTTATGTCACTATCTCTTTGGACCTTTTGCATATGATTATGGAACCCAACTCCACATCTATGGCGGTGTGGAATCGATTGCAAGACATCTTCCAAGATAACAGTCATTCTCGAATTGTTATCCTTGAGCAAGAATTTTCACAAGTTGCTATGGCCAATTTTCCAAATGTTTTTTTCTTATTGTAAACGCCTCAAGGACTTGGCAGAATAACTTCGCAACGTGGGTTATCCTATTTATAATAGTCGTCTAGTTCTTCAGATGGTTTCAGGCATGTCAGAGGCCTAAAATGGTGTTGCTTCGGTTATTCGTCAGAGTAACCCCCTGTCGGAGTTTTATCAGGCTCGTTCTATGCTCACTTTGGAAGAAGTTGGATTGGCTAAGAAAATGGCGATTGAGGCTAGTCATGGTGACTGATTCCAATTTTTCTCCTTCTGATTCCATAAACTCTAACCAAACTCCCAATAACGGGGATGGTAAAAAGGGCCAACATAAGAAAAACAATGACAAAAATCGCGGCAGCAACAACGGAGGAAATCGTCAGCAGCAGCAACAGTTCTGGGGCCCAAAGAGGGTCTCTGGACAGTGGAAGTGGGTCCCAGCGGTGCCAAGCGCCGCAGCCCAACCTTACAACACCGCTACCAAGATCAAGACACGCCGCGCGCCTTTTTCCTGTGTCGAGTCGGGGTTGAGACCAACATGGGCCTCCCAAAGATCCGACATACTCGCCTCGCCTCGTGCCCATCACTCAATGGGACCCACGCAGACCGACATTGAAGCAGCAATGCACATGCTTGTCTTGACTCAACTGGACCCTAATTGGTACATGGACACAGGTGCCACTACCCACATGGCATCCGACCAAGGTTCTCTCTTGCCTTATTATAATTTGAGCAGTAATCGTGGTATAATTATTGGTAATGACAGTTCTATTCCAATAAAGGGTTATGGTAATAAAACTTTGTCCCCTCCTCATCCACCACTAGTCCTGAAAAATACCCTTCATGCCCCAAAACTAATCAAAAATTTAGTGGCTGTCCGTAAATTCACCACTGATAATTGGATTTCTATTAATTTTGATTCGTTTGTGTTTTCTGTGAAGGATTTCAAGACGGGAAATCCTCTTATGAGGTGTGACAGTAGGGGGGAGCTTTATCCAATCACACCAAGTCTCAGCGTCTCGCGTCAAGTCATGTCATCCTCTTTTACAGCTATTGCTCCTTCCTTGTGGCATGCTTGTCTGGGTCATCCGGGGCTGACTATTTTATCTTTTTTAGATAGACATAAGTTTATTTCATGTAAGGGTACGCGTATTACTCCACTTTGTCAATCCTATGCTATGGGAAAAATTATTAAATTACCATTTAGCCTCGAATTCTCATACTTCTATGCCATTTGACATTATTCATAGAGATTTATGGACATCTATCACGCCCTTTTTTGACCGCGACATTATAAAACTCATGCTTAGAAGGTTAGAAAATAAAATAAAATGCTAAAAGGGTTCGCGGAGTCGCCACCTAATTAGTTTGGGTGAATTAGGACACCTAAATGTCAACTAGGTTAAAGTCAACATTAACTCCATTTTTTATGGTCTGCGAAACTAGTGTGAGATTCTGGGTAAGGGTTCTTTATCAATCTAGAGGGAAGGGATTAGGCACCCTCTAAGATCCGCTAACTCGCAATTTTCCTGTCAAACCTAGGTTGATTATTATGTTAGAGAAAATGCATGTTTAAAAATATGCTGCAAGTGTTTTATAAAAGAATGCATTGCATTTTGGATAAAAGATTTATAAGACTAATGCTACAAAAATATACGTAAAGTTTAAAAGTAGGCATTTATGTTATTTATAAGAAAATGATGCAAAGTTGGTTTATTGACTAAATGCATATATTTACTTGCTAACTTAATCTTGATTAACACAAGTATGACATGATGCATAAAAATATTTAATTTCGCAATTGAGAAAAATCTATGCCTAAATTTTCTGAGTAGATATGCAAATTAAATTGTTAGGCAGAAGTTTAGGTGTGCATGATATGCCTAGGATAATTAACTTAAAGGGAAGCAAATTCCCAGTATCCAACTGCTTGCTAATCTATTGATTCACGATTTAATTATTCTAAGTGTTAATGTAGCGTTAGACAATTAATTTACAATAAGTGAATAGGGTGGGGCAGGAATAAATAAAAGGACTCGAGGAATGGCGATGTCATTCGCCTGCGGCTTGGAATTTCTGAGGCAGAGATAAATGCACATAGATGTGGGTCTTCACGTTTGCCACGATGAATCTCACCATGAGACTCTTTGTTGCTCCGGTGCATTTTATGTAAAAGAAAGAAAAGCTAAGGATTAGTATGTGTCCAACCGGATAAAATAGATAAAACAATCGCATACTCCAACATGCTTAATGGTTGAATTATTTAAAGCTCAAGCGAAATGACAAATAAACACTGGAGACACGGAATAAAGCCTAAAACATGATAGCTTCATATATAAAGACGTTAATTTCAATAACTCAGCAGCTTATTTCTTTTGGATTTGCAATACAGAAAATCAAGAAGAGGAAAACTTGTTTCCTGAAGCTGCTACATGATTATGCCATTGGATATCACATATAGCAGACATATTGGATATGCAATTCTACTTATATTTCAGACACAAAAATTGAGTAAAAACAAATCGAAAAAGAACTGCAAACGAACTGAATATCTGGGCTTCAAGGAACAGCCAATAGGGATGATTTGAAGGAATAATGGCAGGACAAACCCAAAGACACATATAAACTTATATACATGACATACGCGTCTGAAATGCAAGGTATATTGATTCATATATCCTCACGTACATTACCGCCTTTATAGCTCAAGACAAACATGACCAAATAAGTCAAACAATTATTCATTTAGACTGAATCTCAGAATGTATGCAGGGGACTCAGTTTCAAGCTTTCATTTGGACATTTTAAATAGCAGTCATGGCATAATATAAAGTTCCTAAATGCTTTGTGCGTACATAAACTAAGGCTAACATGTTTGATAAAGTACTTACAGATTCCCAATATCCATGAATGAAGGTAAAGTGTATCTATACATGATATGGGACACAATATACACGACATGGTCATACCAGTGGTTTCATGAATTTTGACTAGACTTTAAAGGCCTTAAAATGGTTAGATTCATCATGACTAGCATTTTAAGATCGAATATGGACACTCATAAGGTCTAAACTGGACAACCTATGCCAAACGAATGCGCATGGGGACATGAAATATATGACACAATGCTGGGACAACCTCAAGAGAGCTGAAACCAACTTAAAACAGAGGCGCAAATCCACACGACATTTAAGATATATGCGACTTTACACTAGGCTTAATATACAATAACATGTGGATCTCTTAGAACTGCACATAGATTGGATTATTCTATTAGTATACAACAGGTGCCTTGAATTAATATTGGGATCTCGAGCAATAATAATATGCTCAGACCTGGACAAACCATTTATCCTTAATGATCCTCAATTACCTACTATTTTGAGTCATTTTAACCACATGTAAGCTTTTAAACAGATCTTAGACAATCTTTGGCCATCCAAACGTGTATAACATGATATTTTCCAGATTATCTGACCAGTTAGCATCTCGTTACTTGCTTTTAAGGTCCATTTGGGATATATCTCAGTGATACAGAAGTCGGACATAGGAAGACACTTAAGGAGCATAGATGTTCTTCGCTTTATATATTGTAGGTACAAATAGGCTATTCATAGGTTAATGTTTACAAGCATGTAAAGAGGCAGTCTTGTTGACGAACAAATAGGGATCATGTACTTCAATCGACATGGTGTCATCAAGTGCGATCTGAGGGTCCTTAAGTCATTCTTATTGAAAGTAGATAGAAAATAGGGCCAACATGTGAAATAGAAACAATACACAACCAACTGTATTACCACATATTAATCCCACAATTGCAACTAAACAGACCACGCTTTAATCTTGATTTTCTCGAACAACAAATAACGTTTCCCCAACATATAAGCAGTTTAACATATATCGACAGTCACTAAATCAACCCAAAATATATTGAATAAATACATCATCACCACATAAATTACAAGGGCATCAATCATATAGAGAATTCGAGAGGAAGCAAATTTACCTTCTCCGGACAGCGAACCGAGGCAGCGTATCAAGTCGTCGATACACTCGGAGATTTTGTGCTTATGCGATAAAGAAGGACGAGGCTTCGATGCTAAAAATGGCTGTCGAAGTTGAAGGCTGTACGAAGCTAGTGCTCGAGAATGTTCTTGTTCGTGTGGAGCGATTAGCTGATGCTAAAGGATATTAAGACCGATTTTCGATACCTACTGATTGCTCTCTTTTTATGGATGAGGGCACATCCCCTTCCTAATGAATTGCTTATGTATTTATACATCCGTTGCTAGGGTTTGAAAAGATAGTAAGAAATCTCCAAGATTCGATCTTTGATTCTGAAACTTCTGGGATGATTTAGGTGTAATTAGTGCGATTTGGATATGGTAAAAATCTGATTTTTCGGAGGTTTAGGAGGTGATTTTATACTAGTTTCAGAGGGTAAGTAAATGGTTTTCCTAAGATTTGTTCTAATTTTGGGACCTAGGATTAGCATGATTCGGTTTTGGGAGCCTTGCTGGTACTGATTTGGTTATTGATAAGGAGGGTGACACGGCATGCGTACAAAGATAATCCCGGATTCTCCGACGAGAATCTGGCGAGGATCTCGGCAGCAGGAGGTGCGGAGGATTCTCTAGTTCTCTAGGATTCTTTTCCTTTTTTTAGCTTAAGGAAGATGGGCTTTGGACGATATAGGCTAGTGTTGGGCCGGGTCAGCAGTTTGGTCGATTGGGCTGGAGGGTTTATGGGTTGTGGGTGTGGTAAGTTTTAGGTAGAGTTTTAATTAGTAGGGTTTTAAGTGTGTTATAATTAGTGGGAAATAAAGATTTTAAATTATTTATGATATTATTAAAATGCTAAATGCGGATATGATATTTAAGGATTGCTTAATGCTTTTATAAATGTGATGTTATTAAAAATCTTATTTATTATGCATATTTTGCGATGTTAAATTAAAATTCAATGGGGTTTAAATTGTTTATGAAATTGTTTTGGGTATTAATAAATGTAGCTATAATTTTGAGGAATGTTTGATGCGACGCCATTGTTAAATTATTTGTTTATTTACGTATTTATTATTACTAAATGCGGACGTAATATTTATGGAGTGCTTAATGCTTAGAATGTCATTATTGAATTACTTATTTATATATTTACGCGTTGTAAAATATTAAATGCGGGCGTATTGTGTAATTAGAATTTAATGCGATGTCGTTATGAGAATGCTTATTTGTGCATGTATTATGTTTTATTATTGCGTATTATTATTATAAAATCGTTAACATTATTTTAAAAAATTAGTGTAATTTTATAGTTAATGGTTGGACGAGAGGGCCAAAATTGGGTGTCAACAACATCTCCAGTTCTCAGTTCTATGGGTCATCATTATTATGTCTTATTCTTAGATGATTACTCTAAATTTTTATCGACGTTTCCAATTGCGAAAAAATCACAAGTTTTTTCTATCTTCGTCAAATTTAGAGCTTTCATAAGAACTCAATTCGAACGAGATATAAAGAACATACAATGTGATAATGGTAAAGAGTATGACAATGGAGAGTTTTGTGCTCACAATGGGATAAATTTTCGTTTTCTTGTTGTTAGGTGTATTTTGTATACGCTTTTTGAGACATTTTCAGTTAGTATTTTTCCCATTTTCGTATAAAGAAGTGTCGTGTAGGGTCGTTTTTCTTTATTTTGAGTCACATCGGTTCTAAATGGCAAAATGGCAAAGAGAAGCTAAAAGGTGAAAGGCGTAAAAGGAGCCCCGGCAAAAAAGGACGAAAGTTGTGATTCAGATGAAAGATCGCAGGATCATGCGCGGATCGCAGGACCGCGATGACATAATTATCGAGAAGTCGCAGATTTCGGCACCACTGCCATTCTCGCAGATCGCGTGCCGATGCGGAATTTCCAAATAAATAGAATTGGCGAGAGGGAAAAAGGTACAAGGCACACGTTTTTGACAACATATATAAACCCTTGGGACAGATTTTAGGGCAGAATCTATAACATATCATCTCTCAGAACGAAACACAACTTTGGAGGCTACAATTGGAGACATTAGTTCTAAGTATTTTGCTTGCTTTTCTTTATTTCAATTCAGTTCATGTTTGGGTTTGTATTAGTTCTTAGCATGTCTATGGCTAGGAGCTAAACACTTTATCAGGGCTTTCCTATTGAATCGCTTGAAACTCTCTTTCATGAATTAATGCATTAGTTGGATTTCTTCTCCACTTGATTAAGATTCATTCAATATTGGTATGAATGTTTGATAGTTAATTGATCACTAATTATCATAATCTATATGATTTCGAATCAAGAACCGAGAGGAGAAATTTTGATATGCTATAATTAAATGGACATAGGTTAAAATCACGAACGAAAGTACCCCGATACTTGTGTAGAATTATAGGTTATTGTTCTTAATCCTCCTATGTGATAAAACCTATCATAGAAATATAGAAGGTTTCTGCACTGGGGTTGAGCAATTATATATCCTAACCGGAATATAGACAGTCTAGTTAACCGCTATCTTAACGTAAAAGAAGAAGTCATTCTAGTTGCATTAATTATTGAAAAAAGTGGATAGTTGAGGATATTGGAAGTCCTATTTCCATCATAACTGATTAAACCGAAGTAATTTAGTTTAATTCTTGCAATTACTCTAGTAGTGTTAGATAAAAACCCAAATCAACCATCGTTTGCCAAATATATAACCTAGAATCGATGTTCGGTAATTAGAAACCAGTCTCTGAGGACGATATTCGATCTTACCAGACTATATTACTTGTAACGATACGTACACTTGCGTTAAGCATACAGAAATATCCTGACAAGTTTTTAGCGCAGTTGCCGGGGACTGGCATACTTCTAATATCGAACCATTTATTCTTAAGTCTACTTTGGTTTTATTTTGCTGTGTTTATTTTTTTTATTTTTTTTAGAACTCTGTTGCCTTGATTTGTTTGTTGATTTTGATCGATTTCAGGATGTAGTTTATGCGAAGAAGAAGAGGAGCAGATACACTTGTTCCTTTTAACCTTGAAATTGAGAAAATTTGAAAGCACAACAGGCGAAACAAGAAGATATTTGATTCATTGACCATGGAAAACCAACTGAATCAGAATGGGGCGGACAATGAGGTTCCTGAGAATGTAGGAGAGCCAATACAGGTCCCAGCAGAGAGAAGTTTGGGGGACTGATGCGCGAAAATATGCACACACTTTAACGCAAGTGCACGTTATCGTGACAAGTAATATAGTCTAGGTAAGACCGAATATCGTCCACAAGGATTAGTGTTCAAGTACCAACTATCTATCTTTTGGTATCTATTTGGTAACCGATATTTGATTTTGTTGATTATAACTAAAAATTATAAATACTAATTAACTATGTGTTTACTTCAGTAGTGGTGGAAATAGGGCTTCCAAGTCTCCTCAACTATCCGCTTATATTACTTATTAATGCAATGAATTATGGTTCTTATTCTTTCGAGCTAGCGGAGTTTACTAAATCGCTTTATACTCCCGTTAAGGCTATATAAACACTCAACCCCAAAGAGCGCTCTTTTCTACCTTTCGTGATAAGGATGACTCTATAGGAGGATTAAGACAAAAACCTAGTTAATCGCCACGCCACGCGTGACATTAGGTGTTTAAACCTCTCATTAACGCTACACAAGTAATTGAGGTATTTTCATCCCCAATCCAAAATATGTCTACCTAACTTACAGCATAGTCACAACCTCCTCCTTTCGAAGTTTGATTAGAAATCATATAAATAATGATAATTAGTGATCAATTAATTACCAAACATTCAAAGCAATTATTGGGTAAATCTCAACAATAAGAAGAAAACCATAAACATGCATTAACACATAACATAAGTTTCAAGTGATTTGACATGGAAAGCCCTATAATAGAATTAGTTCCTAGCCATTGACATGACAAGAACTAATTCAATATCCAACATAAAAACTGAAAGTAAAGTAAAGAAAAGAAAAGAAAATTACTAAGTTAAGGTCTCCAATCTTCAACTTCAAGAATCTTGTGTTTGTGCAAGAAAGGGAACCCTTGAAAACTGCCTAGGGTTCTCCTTTTATAGGCTCAAAACCGCCTCCAACTTTTCCTTCGTGCCTGGCCCGAACGAAACCTGATTTTCGCGGCCGCGCCTCGCTATCAGCCGCGGCTACTGGAACTTCGCATTGCTCGTGATTTACGCCGCGCCGTGACTCGCTGTTTAGAGGCGCCGCGCGCCGCAACTCGCGACCTTCGGATATTGGGCGCTGGACTGTTGGCGGGAGGCGCCGCGCGCCGCCCGTCCGTGCTGTTCGCCACTTTCTCTGCTTTTAAGCTCTGGAACCTCCACGTTTGCCTTCTTTTCGCTCCTTTTCCGCCATTGGGCCATTTTAACCACTTTGACTCAAAAGAAAGAAAATCTATCCTAATACGACGCGTATTTGTACAAAAAGGGACAAAAGACTAACTAAAAATGACTCGAAAAGTGTATATAAAATACACTGATCAAATACCCCCAAACTTAACCTTTGCTCGCCCTCGAGCAAATATAAAAAAAAAGAAATAAAGACTCAAGAAAAAGGAAAAATAAACAGACTCAATGACATTTGATCACTTTGCTGCATTGGTGTTACTTAGAAAAACATGAAGATTAGCAGAATAATATGCAGGAACATATAACATGAAATTTTAGCACACTAAACACATTAAGCTAGACATTTCGCAAACTCGGTTTTATCATGCTTAATGAAAGTGACAGTACTGAATCATGCATGTTAATTTCAAAAATCCTATGGCATTTTTACTTGTTATTCTTCACTAATCATGGATATGCATCTAAGAGATCTTCAGGATTTTTAAGGGTTGTAATGTAGGCTTAGGCACGGGTAGGTAAAAATAGGCATTTAGGCTCATTTTTGTGTACCATAAGCTCTTTAGCTTTTCAGTGTTTCCCTTTTCTTTTGATTCTTTCCTTCACTTCAAATCTATCTTTCCCCTCTTTTGTTTTGAGAGCGTGAAGTATATCATAATAGCAAGCACCCCCAAACTTAGGCTTTTGCCTATTTCTTATCACTTTTTAATTGGGGTGCATCAATTTTGTTTGCTCTTTTTGTCTCTTTTTTAACACACTTTATTCCAACTATTTCACACGTTTACTTATGGTACAAGTATGGAAATATAGGGTGTCAAAGAAAAAGTTCAATTTTTAGGCTCAATGGGGCTGACTAGGGATATTTTTAATGTCAGGGACAGAAAAGAGTGGTAAGAATTGGCTAACAAAGAAACGCCTGAGTCATCTCCCTAACATGCATATCCTAACTATTTCGCCTCAAATAGCAAGCAATCATAACACATAGGTTTTAATCATTTATCATGCACAATTTAAGCAAGAAACTCCAAATAGACAGATTTTGTGAGTTTTTGGCATATTTAACCTAAGTGTTTAGATAGTTGCTTTTAATTCCATTACATTATTCCACCTTACTTCACTAGGTGTTTCTAGTAACTACAGCATGCATGATCTTTGACAGACAATTATGACTCAAAAAGAGGAGGAAAAAAAAATTATGACTCAAGAATACACAAAAACAACAAAAAGACTTAGACATATTATAACAATAAGACACAAATAAGACACCCCCCAAACTTAAATCACACATTGTCCCCAATGTGTGCAAGACTCAAAGACAATAAAAGAAACAAGACACTTACAGACTTTGGTTAAAATGGTGGCGGTGGCGGTGGATAATGCATCGACCATTGGTTGAACAAGAAACTCATCTCGTCAAATTGTTGGTGCAACTGTTGTTGCCCCTGCCTCAATTCTTGTTGCCCTTGTCTAAACTCTTGCTGTCCTTGTATCACTGTGTCGAAATGTTGCATCATCCTTCTCTGGTTCTGGAGCAACTGCTCCATCATAGGCACTGGAGGTTCTGACTCTGTGGTTGATCTGGCTAGGCCTCGCCGCATATTGAGCCTCTATTTCGTGCTCATCTTCGCTCATGGCGCTTCACTGCTGCTGCTGGTGGTGCTCTTCTTCTTGCTGCTGGGGGGCTTGGGTCTGGGAAATAGTGCATTATCTCATATGATACAGGCAGTTGGTTTCTCTCATTAGTATCAGTGGGTAGGATTGAGACCCCATTCATGTGGCATAAATTAGTGATAAGTGAGCCATGTCCCAACCCACCTGTTGTTACTAACCTGCTGATTTCTTCAATACTTTGCACTATCTCTTTCCTCACATCAATCGTTTCCCCCGTCATGATTCCATATATCAATTTGATCCTATATTCTGGCACTCTGGTGAAGTGCGTTGATGGGATCGACGGCATCGACGAAATCTGACCCAACCCTTGGTCGCTTGTTGAACCGACACCGCCACCCTTCGACCCATTTCTGGCAATATCAAAGGCAGCCCTGTGGTAGTTTCATCAGGTTCGCGACGGCATCCCGATTGATCCGTGGTGCTTCTCGACCATGTTCTGAAGTAGCTTCGGTCATCACCCCTTTCCTCAACATCAACTGTTTTTAGAGACACATTTATCACTTCTGCCGTCACAGACATATATCTTCCCCTTACAAATCATTTATCGTCCACCCTCTCCGGAAAGTTAGCATAGAATTCACGCACCATCGCTGTGTTCATTGGTGCTATCCTTTCCGGATTTACAAATATCTTCCACCCCATCATATCAATCATTGCCCGAATGGGCTCATAGACATCCTCCTCCCCAAGCGAATCCCTCAGATAATCCATTCCCCTTTCAGGGATTAAGGGCCTAGTACTAAGTTTTTTGTATCTTTCATAATCCTGGTGGCTAACGAACCTAGTATCATCGTATTGCGGGGCTGAGGTGGATGTGGAGGCTCTTCTCTTTCTGGCGAACATGGTTAAATCACTTTTTGCAGCTTACAAACTTAGTATCACAAATGTTCCCCAACACAATCACACAACAACTAGCAGCTACAACACTAACACCCCCAAACTCCAACTCTCAGATTACACAATACCCACACCCTCCTCAGGTACTCCTCCCTAAATTTCACAACCAATTTTTCAACACCCCAACGACTTCAACAATGCAACATTCCTTCAAACTACTACCTCCTTTTCGACTCATCGTAAAGCTTTCAAGAAAAGATGAAGATTACCTTTTTGACGGTGTTCTTCAAGGTTTTCTTGCTTCTAATGGTGATTTGAGGCATTGGGATGAAGTTTTGTTGGTTGAAATGGTTAAGGGTTTAGGGATTCTAAGAGTTTTTGGTTGTGTTTGGGTTTGATTTATGGAAGATTTGTGGGTGAGGTTTGAATTTTCGTGGGTTTTGTTGGAGAAGAAAGGTTAGGTTTTGGTTTGAATTTGGGGAAAATCGGTCTGGGCGTTTTATTACTTTCGATTTCCGCCGCTACGGCCTGTTCGCATTTAGCCGCGCGCCAAACTTCGAATTTCGTGTCGCGTTCATACGGAAATACGCGCCTAGACTTGGCAATTTTTCTAGGTTTTTAGCCATGCGCTTTAATCTTCGCCGCTTTTTTTTAGCCACTGGCCACCCGCTTTTTTTTTTCCGAAATCCCGTTTCTTCAGTTTTTCGCCCTTCAAATTTTGTTGGCCTACACCTGTCAATCACAACACAAACACTACCTCCGTGAGACCGTTCTTAATAAAAATTACTATATTAAAGTAAAATAAATCAAAATACCTTGGGTTACCTCCCAAGTAGCGATGTCTTTAACGTCTTTTAGCCGGACGCAAGTTCCTTAACTCAATAAGTGTGGGGTGGATTAACCCCACAACCAATCCATTTTCTCCACATTTTTCGTTTTCTTCTTCTTCTTCTCTTCTTAAAATTATCTTCAAGGGAAGGTTCAGGAACACATACCTGCTTTTGTGGAGGTTTGGCATCACATACCTGCTTCTGTGGGCTCATCTCCCTTGGTTTGTCTTGTACTGGTTCACAGGGGGGTTTGATGGTGCTGATTGCAAAGCACCTGCTCATGATTGGTTGCTCAATGACGTGTTTAAATACTTTAAACACCATTTCTTCCTTCTCCACCCTCAACGTCAGCTCTCCTCTTTCTACATCGATCAGGGCTCTCCCTGTCGCCAGGAATGGTCTCCCCAATATGATGGGGATCTCTGCATCTTCTTCCATGTCGAGAATGAGGAAATCCGCGGGAAAAAAGAATTTTCCTACTTTAACAATCACGTCCTCAATCTTCCCCCTTGGGTGAACCACTGTCCTATCGGCTAGTTGCAGGCTCACAGTGGTTGGTTTTGCCTCACCCAATTCCAACCGTTTAAACACCGATAAAGGCATCAAATTTATGCTTGTCGCTAAATCACAAAGAGCCCTGTTGCATGTCACCCTGCCAACTGTGCAAGGTAGTGTAAAGCTCCCTGGGTCTTTTAGTTTAGGGGGTAACTTCTTCTGCAAGATAGCACTGCACTCCTCCGTTAGTGCTACCATCTCATACTCTGCCAGTTTCTTCTTCTTCCCCAAGATCTCCTTCATGAATTTGAAATAGGAGGGCATTTGCTCCAATGCCTCTATAAAAGGTATGTTGATATGCAGCTTTCTGAATGTTTCCAAAAATTTGGAGAATTGCTTATCAACTGCCTTCTGCTGCAATCTCTGTGGGAATGGGATCTTCTCTGTATACTCCTTCTCTGGAGTTTTCTCTACTACTGGGCGAGCTTCAACCACCTTCTCTTTCTATCTCTCCGTTGTTCAACTATCGCCGAGGTGATCACGATCCAACTGTTTACCACTTCTCAACTGTACTGCCTGGCATTGTTCTCTCGGATTCACCTCTGTGTTGCTTGGAAGTGTACCTGTCACGACCCGGCCCCGGGCCCGCGACTGGTGCCTTACCCCGGGCACCCTAGTGATACAACATCAGAGAAAAACCAGCGGAAATAAAATATACAGATATGAAACAAGATAAAAGAAAACAGGCTAACCAAAACGGTTGCCTTTTTGCATATATATATACAGAAATTTGAACAGTTACATCCTTTACAACCCTGCCCACAACAGTACTACAGACCTCTAAGAGTGTAACAACAACTATGACGGGACAGGGCCCCGCCATACCCCTGAATGTACAAGAACCTACAACTCAGGGAAACATACCAAAAGATAGCCTCCGGAGAAACGGAGCTTCCCAAAACGCTGAACTGTGATCCTATGAGCGAGGATCAACAACCGATGTACCTCTACCGCGGCATTTGACGCAGCCCGGAAGGAGTCGATAACAGTACCAAGTATGTGAAATCGAAAATCGTAAATGAAATCATAGTAGTCTATATAAAGCAGAGACATATATGATAACCAAACTACGATACATAATATGTAGCGATGTCAAGTCAGGGACTCACGCCCTCAAAGTCATCACTCAAATATAACTATGGGTCTCATGCCCGCAACATCAATCATGCCCGTGGAACACCTTCCTCATTATCGGCAGTCTACGATAACCACACCAAGGAGTACACATGAACACGTGTCCCACTGTCATAAAAACCGTCTGACGGCAAGTCTGAAGGCTAACTACTGGATACCAAAGCCGCATCATCAATCGACGGGGCAAGTACGAAAGCCAACTACCGATACCAAAGCCGTACTAACAAATCTATATAACCATACCACGGTGACCCAGGCAAGTACGAAGCCAACTACGGATACCACCGCGCGCGTAGGCGGCGGGCAATCTGAACTAACTACCAGATACTAAGCCGGAATCACGAGACTTCGTCACAAAACTGAACGGGGAAAGTACGAAGGCAAACTACCAGATACCAAGCCGAATCAGCCACGACTTCGGGGCAAGTACTAGAGCCAACTACCAGATACCAAGCCGAATCAGTAAAACCTCATGGAGAGCTAGTCCATGGAATAATAATCGCAGAAGCGTACCCGTGGAATGCTCCGTCACTGCCGGTACGTCCAAGTAAGATCATAACAAATCAGCCGGCCCTCCATCGAGAGACGCGGTGGTATAGAAATATAATACTAGCACGACAAGGCTATCACACGCAAACATAGGCAAGTTACACACAACTCAAGGTACTTTCATTTTATGCCAAAGTCCAGGTTTTAACCCCAAAGTACTACGTACGTTAAATTCTTTTGAAAATATCCATTTCTTTTACAAAGGTCACCCGATGCCCGTATTATAAAAACAGAGTGACTAACATTTTTAAGTAAACCAAAACAACTTCCATACTTTCCTTTTTAAACCAAATTAAGACAATACCATGCCTTCTTTTTAGACCAAAAACTCTTCTCCTTTTAAAGTCAAGTTACCATTTTAAAACCAATGATAAAACCATTCTTTTATTTTCATAAAGTCGTTATAACTAACTTCCCATAAAGATGTTATAACACTTTATGTTTTAAACCAATTTAAGACAAAACAATGTCTTTCTTTTAAACCAAAAACTCTTCAATTCCTCAAGTCTCTTTTCTTTTAGAAATCAAGTTCCTTACTTTGGAAATTTAAGAAAATTAATGCTTGTTTATAATGATTCTTATTAAAGCAGCCATGATCTAGGAAATGTAATACAATTTTGTCTTGTCTTAGCTTCTATGCAGATGGAGGTTTCTACTGGTTTTAATAGTAATTAATTAGTCAATACATTTTCCTCTAATAACGCTGCAGTGGTTTGTTCGATACTTATTCTCATTTCCGAAATCAATATAATATTATTCCTTTTAAAACCCAAGTACCCATTTCTCATAAAAGCGGTTTCACAACTGTTTAACACAACCCAAGTCCTTATTATTTCACATCAAGTCTTTTATCTTTTAAAAACCACAAACCATTTCTTTGCCCACATAAAGTTGTTATAACCAACTTCCCATAAAGCCGTTATAACACTTTATGTTTTAAACCAACCAAATTCATTTAACACGTATGCGTCTGCATTTACATAGTTCACAACATATCATGCTAGAAAAGATAGGAAGAGGTTCACATACCTCGCGACGATTATCGACAATTAGCAAAATGCTCCAAGTACTACAACCTTGCTAGCCTTTTCCACCCTTCAAGTAGAATACGCTACTCGTAGTACTTCCACCTATAATGGCCATAAAACGCCTATTAACTTCTAGTTCTCTTCGTAGAATATTTCTACGGAAAACTCGGCAGCACCTCCCCCCCCCCCGCTATCACATAAATCTTCTCCCCTATCAAGGCCCGCTACCAGGCCAACAACTCCCAGGGGATTACACGTCTAACCGGACGTGTTCAAATCTACTTCACAGGAATACTACAAGTCTACTGTAAATTCAGTCCAATGTAAATACAGTTCAATTCTCTTCTTTAATATCCATTCTATATATAGTATACTCAGCTATACATTACTACGACATGTAATTTTCAATTACAATAGGGGGATAAAGATCATTACCTCGATAAGCCCAAAATTATCCAAGATTATATGTCGATCCTGAGCAACGTTTAGCTCCTAATCTGTATGCTCCAAACCGCTCCAAGCAACCCTTAGAAGTTTCTAATAACTTCTCTTAAACACTTCAACTCCAAAAAGTGAAGTACACTTAGGCTAAACTTGTGGCAACTCTCAGCCAAGGGGGTGTATTTAGGCTAAGGGTGTGAAATATTTTCTAGATTTTGGTTAATAGTCTTCCTAATACACTAAGGAAGAACACTTAAAACTTTAAGAATTTTTGGACAAAGTTGGGTTAAGGGAGAGGGGTGTGGGACGAGAACTTCATCAAAGGGAGGGAGTATTTTAAGACTTGGAAATTGTTTTGTGGATGAAGAAGTCTTGCACTTAGGGGGGTATTTATAGAACAATGAAGGGCCAAGATTCAAGCAAGTGTGAGGTCTAGATTGAGCCATGTGTGTGTGGGTCCCACTTATCCATCTACTACACAAAATATCTTCAAGACTTTGACCAAATGTTTATGGCATTTTCCATGCCAAAAACGTGTGAAACATGTCCATCAAATCGTCCACCAAGGGGTGACACATGTCGCCCTCCTATTGGTCCAAAATATTTCATTTTCCGAAAATATCCGTAATGCCAAAAATCCGAAAATAAAGTGGGCCCCACAAAACCGTAAATTCTCCCGTGGGCCCCACGTGACCAATTCCGGAAAGAAACAAATTCCATAATTCTCAAATATTCCAAAAAGTCCGAATACCGAATCCGGGAATCCAATTCCCATTACGAACCTTTTTCCTTCACAAAAGCCGGAAACTTTTCCGTTGAAAAATCACATCTTTCTTCTTTTCAAATTTTCGTGTCGTATTCTCGTACGTACGTCCTCACATACATACCCTGGAACTACGGGGTGTAACATTCTTCCCCCCTTAGAAACATTCGTCCCGAATGTTCCTTCTAAGTCTCCAAAGTACACGCGCCGGTATAGTCTCCACTACTATACTTACGAAACCAATTATGCCACCATTGGCCATAATATAACACACGCGAAAACCCAAATCCAAGCCAACGAGGAATCACCTCTAAGATCACAAAAGCTTCCACCCATGGTCTAAAGGCTACTTTTTTCGCACCTTCACTTCACAAAAAGATCACTTCCATCCTCTTAACACATGTTCTCTTCCTTCCTTACTCGTCGTACCCTTCTCGTACACCCGAACTCTTTCTAGTATACTTACCCCACTTCAGTCATCACTTCAGTTTCCAAAACCTTGGAGTCACTACCTCCAAACTTGGTCATCTTACTAGCCTCAAATTCCTTTAAGGCCATTCCCGGCCTTCACGATCCAATTCTGGTCGAACATATCCACGAACTCATACGATGGTTACCTAAACCTGGGCCTAGCACCCTCGTGACCCTACCACCTGGCGGGAACACCTCGAACTGACCCCACCTCATAACGGGCTACGGGTTGACCCGCGAATGGTCCTCAACCCTACCCATAATCGCGCCAAACTCTTGTTCCCCGAACCGGAACAATCTTACCTATTCAAGTCCTGAAAGCTACCACTTTCATCTTACACAACCCAAGGAATTATCCCACTGGTACACCCTATGTATATAATGCTCTCCGACAAGGATCACCCGCAAAATCTTCTACTCGAGACGACCTTACATCTAAGGTCTCGACGTGTAATATTCTAAGGTTCACACCTTCCATACCCCCATACTTACCTTTTAAACTACCCATGTTTTCTAACTCACCAATAACACAACGCTATCCGTACATAGCACACAATAATAAGATCATCATATCAAGCATACTAATCTCTAGAGGGTTAAGGATATACCTGTATCTACCGCTTCACTATAATCACAGGTCTGCCGTGAAGGGCGCATAGCTGTAGAAGGTGATGAACCAGCCATAGATCCTGAAGGCCGAGTCTCAACATCCGCGCTACCTCTGGTCGGACAATTTCTCGCAAAATGGCCCTGCTGGCCGCATGTAAAACAACCTCCCGAACCAGCACGACACTCCCCCTTATGGATTTTACCGCAACGGCCACACTGAGGTAAGGGTGGCCTCATCTGGTCAACACCACTACTCCCCCGAAAACCTGAACCCTTGGAGCCCTGACCTGCTCCTGAATACTCTGGATGCCCTGAAGACTGTGGAGGACCGCTCTGTACTGGCGGAGGCGCATAACTAGTCTGCTGCTGAGGCGGTCCGCCTCGAAAGTCGCCAAAAGACCCTGCTGTTCTGGCCCTCTTCTGCTGATCCCGGTCATTCCGTCGATCTCTCCGCTCCTCACACCCAAGTGCATAAGCCTGCATGCGGGAAATGTCCATGCTCGGCTGAAGAGCTACACCCGAGAAAGCCTCTGCCAAGTAGTCATCGAGCCCCGTGACGTAGCGGTGCACTCTGTCCTCCATATTTGCCACTAACACCGGGACATATCGGGCCAACGAGTCGAACTCCACGTTGTACTCCCGAACCGTACGCCCGTCCTGCCTCAACATCAAAAATCTGTCGGCCCGAGCCCTCCTCATATGTGGGGGCAAGAAATGTGCAAGAAATGCCCCTGAGAACTCGTCCCATACACCGAGCGCATGTTCCCCGACGCTTCCTATGAATCAAACCGATCATTGCAGTATCACGCAGCCGATGCGAACCCAATACCACCGACTCTGCCTCTGAGGCCTTGATCACTCTCATGATCCGCTGTAACTGTCGGATAAACTCCTGAGGGTCATCCTCAGCTCTCGATCCATAGAACACTGGTGGACTGCAACTTAAGAAGTCCCGAAGTCTCCAACTATCGGCCCTGGGGTGCACTACTGGTACCACCGGCTCCCGTCTGTCCTCAAGTCTCGCCATAAACCTAACTAGTAACTGGGCCATCTCCTTGTAACCCATATCCTCTGTCCCTGGCCGTGGGACTGGAGGCTCAGATATCGTGGCCTCAGTAGCTACTGCTGCTGCTCTAAACTCTGCTGGGGCTGGCGGCATCGTAGAATCCGCCGTCTGTAGTACCACCTCGGGTAAAGACTGGGCCTCTGTCACCGTAACCTCCGTGTGCTCTACTCGCAGCTCCCTCTGCTGCCTTGCCCTTCTGGGCTCTGGTTGCCTTGCGTGGAGGCATAACTGATATAAAAGAATACGTCAGAGGGAGTCCAACTTACAACACAGCTCTAAGCCACGATCTCAGAGTGAGAAGAATGGAAACCAATCCTAAATGTCCTGCAGCCTCCTGATTATAGATGTGGTGCACAACACACCGATAATCAAGACTCTACTAGACACGGTCTGTAGACACTTTCCGAGGACTAACTGCTCTGATATCACTTTTGTCACGACCCGGCCCCGGGCCCGCGACTGGTGCCTTACCCCGGGCACCCTAGTGATACAATATCAGAGAAAAACCAGCGGAAATAAAACATACAGATATGAAACAAGATAAAAGAAAACAGGCTAACCTAAAACGGTTGCCTTTTTGCATATATATATACAGAAATTTGAACAGTTACATCCTTTACAACCCTGCCCACAACAGTACTACATACCTCTAAGAGTGTAACAACAACTATGATGGGACAGGGCCCCGCCATACCCCTGAATGTACAAGAACCTACAACTCAGGGAAACATACCAAAAGATAAGCCTCCGGAGAAACGGAGCTTCCCAAAACGCTGAACTGTGATCCTATGAGCGAGGATCAACAACCGATGTACCTCTACCTGCGGCGTGAACGCAGCCCCCCGAAGGAGGTCGATAACAGTACCAAGTATGTGGCCCGAAAATCGTAAATGAAATTATAGTAGTCTATATAAAACAGGAGACATATATGATAACCAAACTACAGTACATAATATGTAAGCAGTCATGTCAAGTCAGGGACTCACGCCCTCAAAGTCATCACTCAAATATAACTATGGGTCTCATGCCCGCAACATCAATCATGCCCGTGGAACACCTTCCTCATCACGGCGATCTACGATAACCACACCAAGGAGTACACATGAACACCAGGTCCCACCTGTGTCATAAAACCGTACGGGGCAAGTACGAAGGCTAACTACTAGATACCAAAGCCGCATCATCAACTGACCGGGGCAAGTACGAAAGCGAACTACCAGATACCAAAGTCGTACCAACAAATCTATATAACCATACCACGAAGCTGACCCACGGCAAGTACGAAAGCCAACTACCAGATACCACCGCGCCACGTGGTGGCGGGGCAAGTACGAACTAACTATCGATACCAAGCGGAATCACGAGACTTCGTCCAAAACCGAAGCGGGGCAATGCGAAGGCAAACTACGGATACCAAGTCGAATCACCACGACTTGGGGCAAGTACGAGCCAACTACCGGATAACAAGCGAATCGGTAATGTTACACCCGGTATGCGGGGCGTGTTTAAACGCACGTAAGAACTCGCAAGTGTTGAAAATTGAGACTTGTAAAAATTTATCGGAATTATGAAATTGTCGGAAAACATATTATTATGACGAATGGGAGGGTGACACGTGTCACCCCCCTTAGATGATGCCTTGGACGATTTTTGCAAGGGCTAAAGGGTCATGGACCTTTGTTAGCAAGACAAGTCTTGCAACTTGAAAGCTTGACATGTTTGACTTAGTCAAGGGACAATTAGTCTTGATATTTGTTAAGACCTCATCCTAGCCAACCATTTGTGCACACCTTGACCCTCCATGTCCCTATATAATACTAGTAGCAAGACAAGAGTTCCACACTTAGCTAAAATTCACAAAAAATTGTAGAACAAGAGAGGAGGCTCACTGGTTGGGCATCCATAAGAGGAAAAAATTTGTTTGTTGTCAATAATCTCCCACTTTAAACCAAGGTTCCTAAGTGTATTGTGAGTATATCTCAATAGAAAAATCCGGAAAAAGAGAGTTTTCGTATTAGTCGAGTGAAAACCTAATGGCTTTTCTAGGTTTTGGTTGAAAGTTTGAAGGAAAATTGTTGGTATGGTTCTAAGGGTCTCAAGTAGCGGATTGAAGTATCTTGAAGAGTCTCTAAGTTGCTAAGGAACGACTTCGGATTTGAAGATTGGATTGAGATTCGTTGAGGTATAATCTTGTTCTTTGAAGTGTTACAAGATTATTTATATTGTTGATAGCCTTACTTGTTGCTAGCATGAAGTATATGTATTGAAGTTTATAAGGATTATGGATTGATTGTAGCCTTGAAAATCCGAAAAGTAATGTAAGCCATGTTTAGTTGGATTACAATTTGGTCGTTGATTAGAATCGTCGCATGTTATTAACTCAAGATTGTAGTAGTTATATTTGGTTGCGACTAGATATCATGTTATGCTACCAAGTTGGATTGAAATGGAAATTGAATAAGAATTGGTATTGTTGAACTCAAGGTGGCCGAATTTGTACTTGTGGTTTGTAATAGTTTGTTAATTAATTGTATTGAACTACCTTCTATATTGTGGTGAGCCAATTGGGGCAGTATAGTTAATTATTTGTATTGGTGCCTTCTATATTGTTGTGAGCCAATTGGGGCTGTTTGGCTATTGTATTTCGGCATTGAAAAAGGTGGAAAAGTAAGTAAAAACAAATGATGTGCTGTCAGATTTTCTATAGAATTTGGCGACTTAGCACTTAGAATATTCTACGTTTGAAGTAAGAGGTTAATGGACGTATTGTAACCATTATAGGTTGAAGTACTAAGTATAGCGTATCCTACTTGGAGAGTGGAATAGCTATCAAGGTTGATGTACTTTGGAGCATTTTGCTACTTGTCGACAATCGTCGCGAGGTATGTGAACCTCTTCTTTCTTTGGCATGATCCTACGTATGAAATCTCCATGTGATAGTATTTCAAGATTTCTTCTACTCTTAGAAGTTAAGAAGTATTTGCATTGTTGAATCTAAGTTAAGAGTATGTTTAAATTGTCCTAAGTACTTACTAGGTCTTATGGGAGACGTTGGTAAGAATGATTAGGAAGTTATGAGATTTGATTTAAAGGCTATGTGTCTTGATTTGGTTAAAGTAAGTAAGTGGATTTTATGTTCGAAAATGACTTGAATTTATATGTGAAAAGGGGATTGATTTTAAAAGTGGAAGTTATATGATTTTAAGAGAATAAGTTACTTGGTTTTGGAAGTGTATGGAACTTTTTTTTTTTTTTATAAGTATAAGTAAATGGACTTTAAAGAATGTATGTTATGAAGTTTTAAGACTATGAACTTTGGTTGTCTTTGAAGGATTTTGAAACTTTATTTTTCAAGTTATGGGACTTGATTTCTAAAGTATTGATGACATGATTTTATAAGTATAAGCGACATGATTTTAAAGAGTGTATGCTACGAGGTGTTAAGACCATAAGCCTTGATTATAAGTGGAAAGGACTAATTTTTAAAAAGTATGGCTTCTTAATTTATTTCGAAAGTTAAGAAGATGGTTTCCAAAAGAGTATGTGACTTGAGCTTTAAAAAGAAAGGTTGTTATAATAACTTTATGGGAAGTTGTTATGACGACTTAAGAAGAAATGAAAAGATGGTTTAAAAATGTTATGTAAGGAAAATACACCGAGCCTACGAATTGGCCGGATTACGTTATGAGATACACCGAGCCTACAAATAGGCCGGATTACGTTATGAAATACACGAGCCTACAAATAGGCGGATTACGTTATGAGATACACGAGCCTACAAATAGGCGGATTACGTTATGAAATACAGAGCCTACAAATAGGCGGATTACGTTATGAGATACAGAGCCTACAAATAGGCGGATTATGTTATGAAATACACCGAGCCTACAAATAGGCGGATTACGTTATGAGATACACCAGGCCTACAAATAGGCGGATTACGTTATGAGATACACCCAAACTACAAATAGGCGGATTACGTTATGAGATACACCGAGCCTACACATAGGCGGATTACGCCATATTACCCCGAGCCTACATAGGCGGGTTACGTCTAATACACCGAGCTCACGGGAGGCCGAATTATGCTACATGATTCCACGATGCACCGAGCTCCACAGCGGGCGGATTATGCTACATGATTCCACAAGACACCGAGATCCAGCGGGCGGATTATGCTACATGATTCCACAAGATGCAAAGCCGCGGCGGGCGGATTATGTCACATGATTCATCAAGACACCGTGTCATAAATGGGCGGATTATGTTATGTAAGATAAGTAAGTTATGTGGAAAAACTTGATTAACCTCTTAAGTATGTATGTAAGAATATGATGTTAAATCTTATGGAAAGAAGGAATGGAGCAGTTAATATACGAGTGATTTGGAGTTAAAAATGGCATTCTTTTATCGATTATGATTTGATTCTTGCGTTATTTCTTCCATATTCGGCACTGTTGTATCGACTTCTTCCGAAGTGCGTTAAATGCCGCAGTTTAGGTACGATTGTGGATCCGCGAGCTTAGGATCCCGGTTGAGAAAGTTGAGATGGCTCGGTGTTCGGAGTTGTCACGTTTATGTATATTCAGTGCAGCGGGGCCTTGTCCCGCCACCGTTGTAATATTAAAACTCTTGAAGTGTAGTCACATATTGTGGGTCCGCTTGTAAAAGAAAGGCAACCGCTTCGTTTATGTATGCGTCGAAGGTAGCCTGTCGGTGACACTGTTGTTTTACTTCCGTTGTTTTATCTATAAGTTTCATGTATGTTCCGCTGATTATCTCTGATGTTTACCTGTAAGGGTGCCCAGGTAGGGCACGATCGCGATCGAGGTCGGTCGTGACAAAAGTGGTATCAGAGCAGTTAGTCCTCGGAAAGTGTCTACAGACCGTGTCTAGTAGAGTCTTGATTATCGGTGTATTGTGCACCACATCTATAATCAGGAGGCTGCAGAACATTTAGGATTGGTTTCCATTCTTCTCACTCTGAGATCGTGCGATAGAGCTGTGTTGTTAGGGTCGTCCCTCCCTAACATGTTATGTTGTTTCATTTCTGAGAAAGCGTGATGACCAGGAAAGATGATGTGGATTGCATATCCAGGTTGGTAATGATTATAGTATAGTTGGTATTGTGACATACATCTATACGGAGTTATGTATGAGGGTCAGACGCGTGTTGCCTAGAATGATTTTAGATTTCCAGGAATTGGTAAAGACCAACTAGATACCGGGAAGGTATGGAATAGTTAATGAATTTTCGCCAAGGTTTTGTGTTTTATTTTGAGATAATTGGGAAAGGATGAGCTGTCTGATAGGGTAGTGAACCCCAGAAGCCATGTTAAGGAACTTAACGGAATGTCATGTTAATAGATTAAGCTGCATAGTAGGCTTAAGAGAATTGTACGGATGAGGTCCGTATAAAGTAAGAAATGGTTATTGAAATCGAGACGACTTGGTTATGGTATTATGAGAAGTTATTGTACCCGTTTACTGGGGGACTGGTAAGGTGGGCGTGGAGCATGGAAATTGCGAGCCTAAGAATATTGATTACTTCCGAGACCTTAGGTATATAAAGTTTTCTCTGGCAATAAGATTTTAAGTCAGACCAAGGATAAGAGTTAAGTGCGACGCTGAGTCGGGTTGAGGACCTGTTACGGGTCTCCCCATGGCCTGGAATGGAGTGGGATCAGTTGGTAGTAGTTCTGCTACGTGACAGGGTCACGAGGGCGCAAGGCCCAAGTTTAGTTAATTGTTTTACGGGTTCGTGGACGCGTTCCACGAATCCAGTCATGGCCGGAAATGGCCTTATGTTGTTTTATAGAGTGACTCAAAGGTTTGAGGCCAGAGTCGGTATGGAAGTTATGTATGTATGTTAGAAGGAGTTGGAAGTACGAAAAGATAATCTCTTTTGGGCTTATGATGGACAAATATGCGTGTGCAAGGTATTAGGGCCATGTGTGGCATTGTTGGTATGTCGGGGTTGTGAAAAGAAGCTATGTCGCTAATTATAAAGATTGACTCCGAAAGAACATTCGGGGATGAATGTTTCTAAGGGGGGAAGAATGTTACACCCCGTGTGTACAGGACGTGTTTTAAGAACGTACGTAAGAACTCGCAAGTGTTGAAAATTGAGACTTGTAAAAATTTATCGGAATTATGAAATTGTCGGAAAACATATTATTATGACGAATGGGAGGGTGACACGTGTCACCCCCCTTAGATGATGCCTTGGACGATTTTTGCAAGGGCTAAAGGGTCATTGGACCTTTGTTAGCAAGACAAGTCTTGCAACTTGAAAGCTTGACATGTTTGACTTAGTCAAGGGGACAATTAGTCTTGATATTTGTTAAGACCTCATCCTAGCCAACCATTTGTGCACACCTTGACCCTCCATGTCCCTATATAATACTAGTAGCAAGACAAGAGTTCCACACTTAGCTAAAATTCACAAAAAATTGTAGAACAAGAGAGGGAGGCTCACGGGTTGGGCATCCATAAGAGGGAAAAAAATTTGTTTGTTGTCCAATAATCTCCCCACTTTAAACCAAGGTTCCTAAGTGTATTGTGAGTATATCTCAATAGAAAAATCCCGGAAAAAGAGAGTTTTCGTATTAGTCGCAAGGTGAAAACCTAATGGCTTTTCTAGGTTTTGGTTGGAAGTTTGAAGGAAAATTGTTGGTATGGTTCTAAGGGTCTCAAGTAGCGGATTGAAGTATCTTGGAGAGTCTCTAAGTTGCTAAGAACGACTTGGGATTTGAAGATTGGATTGAGATTCGTTGAGGTATAATCTTGTTCTTTGAAGTGTTACAAGATTATTTATATTGTTGTTAGCCTTACTTGTTGCTAGCATGAATTATATGTATTGAAGTTTATAAGGATTATGGATTGATTGTAGCCTTGAAAATCCGAAAAGTAATGTAAGCCATGTTTAGTTGGATTACAATTTGGTCGTTGATTAGAATCGCATGTTATTAACTTGAAGATTGTAGTAGTTATATTTGGTTGCGACTAGATATCATGTTATGCTACCAAGTTGGATTGAAATGGAAATTGAATAAGAATTGGTATTGTTGAACTCAAGGTGGCCGAATTTGTACTTGTGGTTTGTAATAGTTTGTTAATTAATTGTATTGAACTACCTTCTATATTGTGGTGAGCCAATTGGGGCTGTATAGTTAATTATTTGTATTGGACGCTTCTATATTGTTGTGAGCCAATTGGGGCTGTTTGGCTATTGTATTTCGGCCTTGAAAAAGGTGGCAAAGTAAGTAAAAACAAAGGAGGTGCTGTCCGATTTTCTATAGAATTTGGCCACTTAGCACTTAGAATATTCTACGTTTGAAGTAAGAGGTTAATGGACGTATTGTAACCATTATAGGTTGAAGTACTAAGTATAGCGTATCCTACTTGGAGAGTGGAATAGCTATCAAGGTTGAGGTACTTTGGAGCATTTTGCTACTTGTCGACAATCGTCGCGAGGTATGTGAACCTCTTCTTTCTTTGGCATGATCCTACGTATGAAATCTCCATGTGATAGTATTTCAAGATTTCTTCTACTCTTAGAAGTTAAGAAGTATTTGCATTGTTGAATCTAAGTTAAGAGTATGTTTAAACTGTCCTAAGTACTTACTAGGTCTTATGGGAGACGTTGGTAAGAATGGTTAGGAAGTTATGAGATTTGATTTAAAGGCTATGTGTCTTGATTTGGTTAAAGTAAGTAAGTGGATTTTATGTTCGAAAATGACTTGAATTTATATGTGAAAAGGATTGATTTTAAAAGTGGAAGTTATATGATTTTAAGAGAATAAGTTACTTGGTTTTGGAAGTGTATGGAACTTTATATTTTTTTATAAGTATAAGTAAATGGACTTTAAAGAATGTATGTTATGAAGTTTTAAGACTATGAACTTTGGTTGTCTTTGAAGGATTTTGAAACTTTATTTTTCAAGTTATGGGACTTGATTTCTAAAGTATTGATGACATGATTTTATAAGTATAAGCGACATGATTTTAAAGAGTGTATGCTACGAGGTGTTAAGACCATAAGCCTTGATTATAAGTGGAAAGGACTAATTTTTAAAAAGTATGGCTTCTTAATTTATTTCGAAAGTTAAGAAGATGGTTTCCAAAAGAGTATGTGACTTGAGCTTTAAAAAGAAAGGTTGTTATAATAGCTTTATGGGAAGTTGTTATGACGACTTAAGAAGAAATGAAAAGATGGTTTAAAAATGTTATGTAAGGAAAATACACCGAGCCTACGAATTGGCCGGATTACGTTATGAGATACACCGAGCCTACAAATAGGCCGGATTACGTTATGAAATACACCGAGCCTACAAATAGGCCGGATTACGTTATGAGATACACCGAGCCTACAAATAGGCCGGATTACGTTATGAAATACACCGAGCCTAAAAATAGGCCGGATTACGTTATGAGATACACCGAGCCTACAAATAGGCCGGATTACGTTATGAAATACACCGAGCCTACAAATAGGCCGGATTACGTTATGAGATACACCGAGCCTACAAATAGGCCGGATTACGTTATGAGATACACCGAGCCTATAAATAGGCCGTATTACGTTATGAGATACACCGAGCCTACACATGGCGGATGCCATATTACCCCGAGCCTACACATAGGCGGGTTACGCCACAAGATAACCGAGCTCCACGGGAGGCGGATTATGCTACATGATTCCACAAGACACCGAGCTCCACAGCGGGCGGATTATGCTACATGATTCCACAAGACACCGAGCTCCACAGCGGGCGGATTATGCTACATGATTCCACAAGACACCGAGCCCACAGCGGGCGGATTATGTCACATGATTCATCAAGACACCGTGTCCGCAAATGGGCGGATTATGTTATGTAAGATAAGTAAGTTATGTGGAAAAACTTGATTAACCTCTTAAGTATGTATGTAAGAATATGATGTTAAATCTTATGGAAAGAAGGAATGGAACGGTTAATATACGAGTGATTTGAGTTAAAAATGGCATTCTTTTTACAGCTTATGATTTGATTCTTGCACGTTATTTTTGTTCCATATTCGCACTGTTGTGACCGACTCGGCTGCGTTCATGCCCGCAGTTTAGGTACATGATTGTGGATCCGCGAGCTTAGGATCGGTTGAGAAAAGTTGAGATGGCTCGGTGTTCCGAGTTGTCACGTTTATGTATATTCAGAATGCAGCGGGGCCTTGTCCCGCCATCGTTGTAATATTAAAACTCTTAGAGGTGCGTAGTCACATATTGTGGGTCCGTTTGTAAAAGAAAAGGCAACCGTTTATGTATGTCGTCGGCGAAGGTAGCCCTATCGGTGACACTGTTTTACTTCCGTTGTTTTATTTATAAGTTTCATGTATGTTCCGCTGATTATCTCTAATGTTTACCTGTAAGGGTGCCCAGGTAGGGCACCAGTCGCGGTCCCGGGGTCGGGTCGTGACAAGTAAAACCTCATGGAGAGCTAGTCCATGGAATAATAATCGCAGAAGCGTACCCGTGGAATGC
The DNA here is from genome assembly GCA_029844215.1 of Przewalskia tangutica. Classification (NCBI taxonomy): domain Eukaryota; kingdom Viridiplantae; phylum Streptophyta; class Magnoliopsida; order Solanales; family Solanaceae; genus Przewalskia; species Przewalskia tangutica. The sequence continues at coordinate 38,023,601 of CM056738.1, forward strand.
TCCGTCACTGCCGGTACGTCCAAGTAAGATCATAACAAATCAGCCGGCCCTCCATCGAGAGACACGGTGGTATAGAAATAGAATACTAGCACGACAAGGCTATCACACGCAAACATAGGCAAGTTACACACAACTCAAGGTACTTTCATTTTATGCCAAAGTCCAGGTTTTAACCCCAAAGTACTACGTACGTTAAATTCTTTTGAAAATATCCATTTCTTTTACAAAGGTCACCCGATGCCCGTATTATAAAAACAGAGTGACTAACATTTTTAAGTAAACCAAAACAACTTCCATACTTTCCTTTTTAAACCAAATTAAGACAATACCATGCCTTCTTTTTAGACCAAAACACTTCTCCTTTTAAAGTCAAGTTACCATTTTAAAACCAATGATAAAACCATTCTTTTGTTTTCATAAAGTCGTTATAACTAACTTCCCATAAAGATGTTATAACACTTTATGTTTTAAACCAATTTAAGACAAAACAATGTCTTTCTTTTAAACCAAAAACTCTTCAATTCCTCAAGTCTCTTTTCTTTTAGAAATCAAGTTCCTTACTTTGGAAATTTAAGAAAATTAATGCTTGTTTATAATGATTCTTATTAAAGCAGCCATGATCTAGGAAATGTAATACAATTTTGTCTTGTCTTAGCTTCTATGCAGATGGAGGTTTCTACTGGTTTTAATAGTAATTAATTAGTCAATACATTTTCCTTTAATAACGCTGCAGTGGTTTGTTCGATACTTATTCTCATTTCCGAAATCAATATAATATTATTCCTTTTAAACCCAAGTACCCATTTCTCATAAAAGCGGTTTCACAACTGTTTAACACAACCCAAGTCCTTATTATTTCACATCAAGTCTTTTATCTTTTAAAAACCACAAACCATTTCTTTGCCCACATAAAGTTGTTATAACCAACTTCCCATAAAACCGTTATAACACTTTATGTTTTAAACCAACCAAATTCATTTAGCACATGTACGTCTAGCGTACTACATAGTTCACAACATATCATGCTAGAAAAGATAGGAAGAGGTTCACATACCTCGCGACGATTATCGACAATTAGAAAAATGCTCCAAGTACTACAACCTTGCTAGCCTTTTCCACCCTTCAAGTAGAATACGCTACTCGTAGTACTTCCACCTATAATGGCCATAAAACGCCTATTAACTTCTAGTTCTCTTCGTAGAATATTTCTACAGAAAACTCGCAGCACCTCCCCGCTATCACATAAATCTCTCCCTATCAAGGCCCGCTACTGTGCCAACAACTCCTGAGGATTACACGTCTAACCGGACGTGTTCAAATCTACTTCACAGGAATACTACAAGTCTACTGTAAATTCAGTCCAATGTAAATACAGTTCAATTCTCTTCTTTAATATCCATTCTATATATAGTATACTCAGCTATACATTACTACGACATGTAATTTTCAATTACAATAGGGGGATAAAGATCATTACCTCGATAAGCCCAAAATTATCCAAGATTATATGTCGATCCTGAGCAACGTTTAGCTCTAATCATGCGCTCCAAACCGCTCCAAGCAACCCTTAGAAGTTTCTAATAACTTCTCTTAAACACTTCAACTCCAAAAAGTGAAGTACACTTAGGCTAAACTTGTGGCAACTCTCGGCCAAGGGGGTGTATTTAGGCTAAGGGTGTGAAATCTTTTCTAGCTTTTGGTTAATAGTCTTCCTAATACACTAAGGAAGAACACTTAAAACTTTAAGAATTTTTGGACAAAGTTGGGTTAAGGGAGAGGGGTGTGGGACGAGAACTTCATCAAAGGGAGGGAGTATTTTAAGACTTGGAAATTGTTTTGTGGATGAAGAAGTCTTGCACTTAGGGGGGTATTTATAGAACAATGAAGGGCCAAGATTCAAGCAAGTGTGAGGTCTAGATTGAACCATGTGTGTGTGGGTCCCACTTATCCATCTACTACACAAAATATCTTCAAGACTTTGACCAAATGTTTATGGCATTTTCCATGCCAAAAACGTGTGAAACATGTCCATCAAATCGTCCACCAAGGGGTGACACATGTCGCCATCCTATTGGTCCAAAATATTTCATTTTCCGAAAATATCCGTAATGCCAAAAATCCGAAAATAAAGTGGGCCCCACAAAACCGTAAATTCTCCCGTGGGCCCCACGTGACCAATTCCGGAAAGAAACAAATTCCATAATTCTCAAATATTTCAAAAAGTCCGAATACCGAATCCGGGAATCCAATTCCCATTACGAACCTTTTTCCTTCACAAAAGTCGGAAACTTTTCCGTCGAAAAATCACATCTTTCTTCCTTTCATATTTTCGTGTCGTATTCTCGTACGTACGTCCTCATATACATACCCTGGAACTACGGGGTGTAACAGTACCCTGTGGTCTGCTGTTCGATTGCTTTGCTAGCTGACCCACTTGTGTTTCCAAGTTCCTGAACGAGGATCTAGTTTCTGTCACGAACTGGGTTTGGGCGTTGGTGAGTGCCAACAAAGCTGCTCTCATCTCATCTTGCTTTTCTGGCTGAACAGGTGCATTGAACTGTTGAGAAGGTGGGGCCTGAGTAAAGGGCTGCTGATTTTAGTCTTCTTGGTTTTGCACCACTATATTGATTCTGCACGCTCGGTCTCTCCATGAGAAATTTGGGTGATTCCTCCACCCTGGATTGTATGTGTTGGAGTATGGGTTGTTTTGGGGCCTCTGATAGTTACCCACGGCCTGACACTCTGCCTGCTCGATTGACATATTATTAGGTTCAGCTGAAGGACACCTATCGAATGTATGTGGGCCTCGCATATTTCACACTCCTGGCATCTGCGCATTCGCGATATTGTATGTTCTTTGTTGTTTCGTCAAAAGGGCCACTTGGGCATTCAGAGCAGTGATGGCATCTATCTCGTGAACTCCCATTCTCCGCCGCCATCGTTGGTCTATCTTCCGTGATACGGTTGTTGGTGGCCATATCTTCTAATAATTCATGAGCCGTGAAATGCTTTCCTCATGAATGTCCCACTGCATTGCATCTATAATTGTTCCGTTGTTCCACTCACCGTTATAGAATATGTGGACCAAGTTCCACAACTCAATACTGATGGTGTGGGCACTTTCTCTGTAAATCCTTGAACCTCTCCCAAGCTTCGTATAATGACTCTCCATCTGCTTGGTAGAAGTTATTCAGCTCCCCTCTCAATTTCGCTGCCTTGCACGGTGGAAAGAATTTGGCCAAAAATTTCTGTGCCAGCTCTTGCCATGTAAAAATTGAATCAGCTGGCAGGGAATTTAACCATACTTTTGCTCTATCCCTGAGTGAGAAGGGAAAGAGCCTCAATCTGACGGCATCATCAGTAACGCCGTTATATCTGAAAGTTGCACATAGCTCCAAGAAATTAGCTATGTGCATATGTGGATCCTCTGATGGCAGTCCTCCAAATTGCACTGTGTTCTGCACCATAATTGTTACACCCCGTAGTTCAGGTCATGCGCATGAGAGCGTACGAAAGGGAGTAAGACTTAAAATTTTCAAAAGATAGGTTGACGGATTGTTCCGGATGGGTTTTAGTCAACTTTGAGGCGGGTTATGACCCGGTACATTTAGAGTTCCTGAGTGTTTCAAAGTCCCAGGGCGTAGTTCGTTGAGTCTAGATTCCAACGCAACCAACCGTTCGTCGATAGGACATCGGAGTAGGAAGTTATGGGAGTTAAAAGTTCGGTCTTGTGACGGGCGAAATGTGTCTCGGACGAAGCGGCGAGGCGCGGCCGAGGCGAGGCCGCGGCACCGGAGGCAGGGCCGCGGCGCCGGATATACTGAGGGGTCGCTGAAGTTGCAGCGCCGCGGCGCCGGGAATCAGGGTCGCGGCGCCGGAAGTTCAGAGAAGCTGCGGAGGTTTCAGCGCCGAGGCGGGATTTTTGGGCGGAAAAACTTAGGAAAATCTGATTTTCTCTTTTAAAAAGGCCATGGGAGGGTGACAAGTGTCCCCCCCCCCCATATGATTTTTCTTGCATGCCTTATATTGACCAAGTCTTGAAGACTTGGTCATCTTTTAAACCTCTCTCTCTCTCTCTCTAAATTAGCTCTCACTTCTCTCTAAAATTCCAAGGGTAATTCAAAGCCTAAGAAAAATCTAAAAAGTTAAGGACAAGAAGGAAGCTTGTGGCTAGCTTGTAGGAGTTGTTGTGGTGGTGTTCTTGGAAAGGAGGCTAGCAAAGTTGTTGGAATTTTTTTGGCTAAAGCTCTAAAGGTAACATTTCTTCTCTTGTAGCTAGTTATTGTGTTGCATGTGAAGAAGAAGGGATTTGTAGTAGTAAATAATGCTCTTAGATTCATTGCATGTAAGAAATATGGGTTGGATATGAAATAATTGGTTAAGAAGATTATGTGAGCATGTTGTAGCCTAAAAACTACCTTAGACTTGTTAAGTTAGTTGTTTTACCTTGTGGGGCAGAATTTTACACACCCAAGTTTAGGTGTGTAATCCCCTTTGAAATGTTTGGATTGTTGAGCCTTAAATGTGGCATTTGGATGTTGAATTCGGCCTTGAGAAATGTGGAAAAGTATGTAAAAACAAAGGAAATGCCGCCCAATTTTCCATAGAATTTAGGGGCTTTGAACTTAAATTATTTCTACATTGAAATTAGAGGTTAATAAACGTATTATGGTAATTATAGGTTGACTTATTACTTGCGGTAGTCTGGGCTTAGCAAGTGGATTGACCGAAGAGGTATGTGGAAACTTTCTTATCTCTTGAGCATGAGTAGTTATAACTATATAGTACGGTAGACGTACGTGTTTTGAATGAAGTAAATCTTTTTGTTATACTTGACTTGTTTTAAGAAAATGTCTAAGTTGGTTGGGTTAAGAAGTTAACCCGCTTGTTCTTAAGGAATGGTTTATCCTAAATAAGGTAGACAAGGATTTCTTGACATAATGAAGTATAGAGTACTTGGTGTGAAAGTATTGAATATTGAATTATTCTAAAAGATAAGAGACTTAAATTTTTGAGGTAAGCAACTTGTTTTCTAAAGGATAAGAGGCTTGAAGTATTTTGAAAATTGTATGAATTTGTTTGAAGTATAAGTCTCTTGGTTAGTAAAAGAACGAAATGGTTTATAAGGAGTTATAACGGCTTTATGGGAAGTTAGTTATAACGGCCTTATGAAAGGATAAGGATGTCTTAAATTTCTAAAGCATAAAGTTAGTATAACGGCTTTATGGGAAGTTGGTTATAATAACTTTATGGAAGGTTATGAAAGTTGTCTATTTTGATTAATGAGCATAAGTTGTCTAGATTGTGAAAAATTGAAGTTACTTGATTTCAATCTTTGAAATGAGTTTTCTAAAGGTGTAGTAACTTACTTTGAAAAATAGACACGCCTCGATACTACGGGTGTTAGTATCTTGGATTTTACATAAAAAGGAGGCTTTCGAAAAGAATGTACGTACATAGTACTTTGGCTTGTTTAATTGAGAATTATTCTATGTGTGCCTTGATAAGTACTTTGGCTTGCTTAAATAAGAATTCTCTTAGTTTATGTGAAAAGAAGGCATGGTAATTGTTTTGGTTTATGTAAGGACATGGTATTGCAATTCGAATTAAAAACATGTAGTTATGAGTCTATATTGGGTGTACCGTCAGTGATGGAGGATTCCACGGGTATGCGGCCATGACGAGGGTTCGTTTCCCTGTTGACAGTATTATTCCATGGATTAGCTCTCCATGAGGTCTACTGATGCAGGGTGGATCTAGTAGTTAGCCCTCGTACTTGCCCCGGTCAGAGACGTGATGCGAGTGGATCCGTAGTTGGCTTTCGTACTTGCCCCGGTCAGTGTTAGGGCGAAGTTGTGTGATGCAGGGTGGATCTGGTGGTTAGCCTGCGTACTTGCCCCGGTCAGCGATGTGACGCAGGGTGGATCTGGTAGAGGTTATCGCACTTGCCCCGGTCAGCTTCGTGATTCAGGTATAGTATTGTTGGTACGGGTGGATCGGTAGGCGGCTTTCGTGCCGTCGGTTGAGGATGCGAGGTGGATCGTAGCTATGCCTTCGTACTTGCCTCGCAGTTACGATGACACAGTGGGATCTAGTGTTCATGTGTGCTCCTTAGTGTTGTTATATCATAGGCTATCGCGGTGATGAAGGAATTCCACTGAATGATTGATATTACGATAGAGACCTATGGTTATATTTGAGTGATGACTTAGAGGCGTGAGTCACGACTTGACATGGCTGCGTATATGTTGTATATTGTAGTTTGTTTGTCATACATGTCTCTGCTTTATATATGCTATTATGATTTCATTCTGATATTTTGATTTCACATACTTGGTACTGTTATCGACCTCTCGCCCGGGTGCGTTCATCCGCAGTCGAGATCGTAACTGGCGATCCGCTCTTAGGATCAGCTCATTTCTTGGAAAGCTCCATCTCTCCGGAGGCTTTGTCTTTTTGGTATGATTCCCTGAGGTTATAGACTTTTGTACATTCAGGGGGTATGGCGGGGCCCTGTCCCGCCACATTTGTTATTCCTAGAGGTCTGTAGTCACGTTGGTGGTTTGGGCTGTAAGAATAAGTTGTACTTCTGATTAAGTATGTTTTTTTTATGGAAGGCAGCCTTATCGGTTGGCCAGCGATGTTTACCTTTTTATAAGTTATGTGTTATGTATGTTCCGCTGCTATTCTCTGATGTGTATCTGACAGGGTGCCCCGATAGGGCACCAGTCGCGGCCCCGGGGTCGGGTCGTGACAATAATTAGAATCGCCGGTTTGATCTCAAAGTTATTCGCTCCTATTGTTGGGAGCCTAATACATGTCTGTGCTCCGTTCACCCTCGGCAGCACGTAGTCTCCCAAGCTTCTTTCTGCCTGGGCTTGAACTCTCTCCTCGACATCCATAGGTACTCGCCGAGGCATTCCTGGGTTAGGTTGATTTTCACCTAACCCCTATCTCATCACATTGTTGTTTTGGACGCCGTCCATCTCAATTAAGGATGCAATCCGCTGGTTCTTTCTGTTCAGTTTACAGGTTTTCTCAATCTCTGGATTGAAGGGAACAAGAGTGTCTGCCCCTCTTCTTCTTCGCATAAACTGATTTCCTGAAACAGATCAAAAACAGACAAACAGATCACGGCACCCTGATTTTTATCGAAATAAAAAAAAATGTAAAAAAAAAATAAAAATTAAAAACCAAATTAGAAATTAAAAATAGATAAAATTGATATTGAACTATGCCTAATCCCCGGCAACGGCGCCAAAAACTTGATGCGCGAAAAGATGCACACACTTTAACGCAAGTGCACGTTATCGTGACAAGTAATATAGTCTAGGTAAGACCGAATATCGTCCACAAGGATTAGTGTTCAAGTACCAACTATCTATCTTTTGGTATCTATTTGGTAACCGATATTTGATTTTGTTGATTATAACTAACAATTATAAATACTAATTAACTATGTGTTTACTTCAGTAGTGGTGGAAATAGGGCTTCCAAGTCTCCTCAACTATCCGCTTATATTACTTATTAATGCAATGAATTATGGTTCTTATTCTTTTGGAGCTAGCAGGTTTACTAAATCGTTTTATACTCCCGTTAAGGCTATATAAACACTCAACCCCAGTAGCGCTCCTTTCTACCTTTCGGTGATAAGGATGACTCTATAGGAGGATTAAGACAAAAAACCTAGTTAATCGTCACGCGCCATGCGTGAAATTAGGTGTTTAAACCTCTCATTAACGCTACACAAGTAATTGAGGTATTTTCATCCCCAATCCAAAATATGTCTTACCCAACTTACAGCATAGTCACAACCTCCTCCTTTCGAAGTTTGATTAGAAATCATATAAATAATGATAATTAGTGATCAATTAATTACCAAGCATTCAAAGCAATTATTGGGTAAATCTCAACAATAAGAAGAAAACCATAAACATACATTAACTCATAACATAAGTTTCAAGTGATTTGACATGGAAAGCCCTATAATAGAATTAGTTCCTAGCCATTGACATGACAAAAACTAATTCAATATCCAACATAAAAACTGAAAGTAAAGTAAAGAAAAGAAAAGAAAATTACTAAGTTAAGGTCTCCAATCTTCAACTTCAAGAATCTTGTGTTTGTGCAAGAAAGGGAACCCTTGCAAACTGTCTAGGGTTCTCCTTTTATAGGCTCAAAACCGCCTCCAACTTTTCCCTTGACTGGCCCGACGCTGAAAATATGATATTCCGCGTGGCGCGCGGCCATTATCGGCGCGGCCGCGAACTCGCTGCTCGTGATTTGGCGCTGACCGCACTCTGCTGTCTAGATACGCCGCGGCGCTGCAACTTCTGCGACCTTATGGATATTGGGCGCCGGGGCGCCTGGACCTATTGGCAGGAGGCGCCGCGGCGCTGGCCCGTGTCCGTGCCTGGTTCGCCACTTTCTCTGCTTTTAAGCTCTAGAACCTCCACTTTTGCCCTCTTTTCACTCCTTTTCCGCCATTGGGCCATTTTAACCACTTTGACTCAAAAGAAAGAAAATTTATCCTAATACGACGCGTATTTGTACAAAAAGGGATAAAAGACTAACTAAAAATGACTCGAAAAGTGTATATAAAATACACTGATCAGGGACTACGTTCTGCCCACGGTTACTGGTGCACAGACATGCATCAGTCTCCCAGCAATAGGGGAAAACAACTTTGAGATCAAGCCAACCATCCTGAGCATGGTCCAGAACACAGTACAGTTTTGGGGATTGTTGTCTGAAGACCCCCACATGCACATTGCCAATTTTCTGGTGTTGTGTGTCACCTTCAATTACAATGGCATTACTGACGACGCTATTAGATTGAGGCTCTTTCCGTTCTCACTTAAAATCTTTGCTTTGTCCACCTCAATACCTTGGTTGTATATTTTGTGTTCAAGGACAATCCCCTATTTTACCATGAAGTGACACTTCTCCCAATTCAGCACAAGGTTGGACTCTTCACACCGTTTCAACACTACTTCCAAGTGCCTCAAACACTCGTCGAACGAGGACCCAAAGACCGAGAAATCATCCATGAAAATCTCTATAGTCCTCTCCACCATATCAGAGAAAATTGTCATCATACACCTCTGAAAGGTCGCAGGTGCATTGCAAAGCCAAAATGGCATCCTTCTGAATGCAAACGTACCAAAGGGGCAGGTGAATGTTGTCTTTTCCTAATCTTCTAGTGCTATGGCAATCTGATGATACCCTGAGTAACCATCCAAGAAGCAGTAGTAATTGTGCCCTGCAAGTCTATCCAACATATGATCTAGAAAAAGCAACGGGAAGTGGTCTTTTCTGGTTGTCTTGTTCAACTTGCGATAGTCAATGCAAATTATCCACCCAGTAACTGTTCTAGATGGAATGAGCTCATTCCTTTCGTTGGTCACTACTGTCATACCACCCTTTTTGGGCACCACTTGCACCAGACTCACCCATGCATTGTCAGAGATAGGATAAATTACCCCAGCATCAAGTCATTTCATGATTTCTTTTCTGACTACCTCCTTCATGTTTGGATTGAGTCTCCTCTGTGCCTCAATGGAAGGTCCTCTCTCCTCATCTGGACGGATCTTATGCATCACTATTGACGGACTTATCCCCCTTATGTCTGCTAATGTCCACCCAATGGCACGCTTGTGAGCCCTCAGTACTCTCAGCAGCTTCTCAACCTCCACTGTGGATAGATGACATGAGATGATCACTGGTAAATATTGATTCTCACCTAGATATCGATACTGCAAATGATCTAGTAGAGTATCCAACTCTAACTCTGGAGCTTTTTCTGTGGATGGTACTGATCTCTCTGACATCTGCCCAAGCTCTTCATATCTCTTCTTATCACACTGCTCATAAGAATTCATCCAATTTGCATACTCCATCAGATTCGGGTCATTGTCACTACTCTCATCCCATCGTGTCAGCACTTCTTCAAGCGCATCAGCATTTCTGAACCCATTTTCCGACACTGCTTCTTCGATCACATCAATGGCGAAGCAGTTGTCACTCGCCTCTGGGAAGGTTGCTGCTCGAAAAATATTGAAAATCACCTCTTCTTCTTCCACACGAAGTCTCAACTCACCTTTTTTAACATCAATGAGTGTTTGTCCTGTGGCTAGGAAGGGTCTACCAAGTATAATGGGGATCATGTCATTATCTCTCATGTCTAAGATGATGAAATCAGCGGGAAAGATGAACTTGTCCACCTTAACCAACACATCCTCGATGACTCCTCTAGGGTGGACGATGGAGCGGTCAGCTAGCTGCAAAGTGATGTTGGTAGGTCTGGCTTCTCCCATTCCAAGTTTGCAAAACACCAGATAGGGCATCAAATTTATACCTGCCCCCAGATCACACAACGCCTTCTGACACTCAAACTTTTCTATAGTGCATGGGATGGTGAAACTCTCCGGATCTTTCAACTTCTGAGGTAGCTTTCTCTGTAGGATGGCACTGCATTCTTCAGTCAACACCACTGTTTCGTAGTCATCTATCCTCCTCTTTTTGCTGAGAATCTCCTTCATTAACTTTACATAACTCGACATCTGCTCTAGTGCCTCAGCAAACATGATGTTGAGTTGCAATTGTTTGAGAACTTCCAGGAATTTATAGAACTGTTTGTCAAGAGAACTTGTTTTTAGCCTCTGGGGGTATGGTATCTTCACCTGGGGTGCGTCCACAACTGCACCCGAAATCATTGTACCTTCTGAGCCCTGGGCGCCACAACCCTGAGATTCGGCGTCATGGCGCCCAAACTTCTACAATGTCTCAAGATTATCGGCGTCGTGGCGTTGCAACTTCTGCGAGAAATCTGGGCCCTTCTTTTCTGGACACGGTGGTGGTGAGTTTGCTTTCACTGGTTCGCCATTTCTCAGGTCAATCGCCTGAAATTGCTCTTTTATATTCTCCCCAATATGTTCAGGGTGATTCCCTTGTATTCTGTTGCTTAGCATGCCCGCGAGTTATCCTATTTGCGTTTCCAAATTCTTTAGGGACACTCTCGTCTCATACATGAACTGAGTTTGGTGCCTAGTTAGCCTGAGTATGGTTGCTCGTAGCCCATCCTGCTCTTCCTGTGAGGCATGGGGGTTACATTGATGTTGATAGTTCTGTAACCCTTGATAGTGGTAATCCATATTTGCAGGGTCCCTGAGATGAATCAAAACCAACAAACGGATCACGGCGCACGGTTCCACAATAAAAATAATATAAAAGAAAAATAAAAACCAAATTAGAAATTAAGAATAGAAAGATTGATAGTGAACTACGTCAATCCCAGGCAACGGCGCCAAAAACTTGATGCGCGATTTATACACACGCTAAACGCAAGTGCACGTATCGTGACAAGTAATATAGTCTAGAAGACCGAGTTATCGTCCTCAGGAATTAGTGTCCAATTACCAACCTCTATTCTGTAGTATCTATTTGGTAACCGATAATTTGATGGTTTGTTTATAGCTATGATTATAGACGCTAACTAAATTACTTTACTTTACTTCAGATATGGTGGAAATAAGGCTTCCAACTCTCCTCGACTATCCACTCACTTTACTCGTTAATGCAAACAATTAAGGTTCTTCTTCTATGTTGAGATAGCAGGTTAACTAAGCCGTTTTATACTCCTGTTAAGGTAATATAAACACTCAACCCCAATGTAGAACCCTTCTATCGTTTGATGACAAGATTTATCACAAAGGAGGATTAAGAGCAATAACCTATTAAACTACACAAGTATCGGGGTACATTCGTCCACGATTTTAACCTATGTTTATTCAACTATAGCATATTCACAATCTCCCCTTTCGGATTTCGATTAGAAATCATATAAGTGATGATAATTAGTGATCAATTAATTACCAAGCAATCAAAACAATTATTGAATAAATCTCAACAATAATAAGAAGAAACCAAAATCTTGCATTAATTCATAAAACGAGGTTCAAGTGATTCGACATGGAAAACCCTAAATTAAGTTAGTTCCTAGCCCTATACATGCCAAGAACTAAAATAGTATCCAACATATACTAGAAAGAAATAAAGTAAAGAACAGGAAATTACTCAAAAATAAGTCTCCAATCTTGATCTAATGTTGTGATGAATGGTAAGGTCTGGAACCCCTCAAATCTGACCTAAAAGGTCTTTTTATATCCCCAAAAACGTGCAAAATATTTTCCTCTTTGGCCTTGTCCCAATCCTATTCAGATCTGGCAGATTTCCCGCGTCGGCACCACGGCCCTGCAACCGGCGTCGTGGCGCCGAAACTTCTGCGGCCGAATCTGCTTCCTGGGTGTCGTGACCCTGCTGCTGCTGATGGGTTGGTGCCACGGCGTCGCCCTGTTTCTCGCCTGGGTTGCCAACTTTTAAGCTTTTTGAGCTCTGGAACCTCTGTTTCTGCCCTCTTTTCACTATTTTTCACCAATGTGCCACTTTAAACCACTGTGACTCAAAAGAAATAAAATATATCCTAACACGACACATATTTGTACAAAAATGGGTAAAAAACTAACTAAAAATGACTCAAAAGGTGTATATAAAATACACCGATTAGTACGTAAATTGAGCCTAAATGTCTACTCTTACCTACCCCTGCCTAAGCCTACATTACAACCCTGAAAAGTCCTGAAGATTCTAAATTGTATGTCTATGATTAGTGAAGAATAGCGAGTAAACAGGCCCATAGGTCATTGGAAAAAATATAACGAAATTGACATGCATATGGTAGGTGTTCATGCTTTCATTGATTATGATTGAAATGAATTTGCGAAATATCTGACTTAAAATTCTAGATTGATATAGTGATGCTATATATGATCCATCATATTATCCCAACTGACATTCATGCATTTCTAAGTAATCTTGTGCAACTGCTTGATTTGAGTTTGAGTCTGTTTCTTTAATTTTGTTTTGATCTTTGCTCGAGGGCGAACAAAGGTTAAGTTTGGGGGTATTTGTTAGGTGTATTTTGTATACGCTTTTTGAGTCATTTTCAGTTAGTATTTTTCCCATTTTTGTATAAATAAGTGTCGTGTAGGGTCGTTTTTCTTTCTTTTGAGTCACATCGGTTCTAAATGGCAAAATGACAAAAAGAAGCTAAAAGTGGGCAGAAAAGGAGTCCCCCGAAGCAAAAAGGACGAAAGTTGGCGGTCATGTGAAAAGCTGGGGCCAGCGGTACCATAATTCTTGAGAAGCGCGATTTTTGACGAGGGGAAAAAGGGTCCAAGGCACATATTTTTGACAACATATATAAACCCTTGGGACATATTTTAGGGGAGAATCTATCACATATCATCTCTCAGAACGCAACACAACTTTAGAGGCTACAATTGGAGACATTAGTTCTAAGTATTTTTCTTGCTTTTTTTTATTTCAATTCAGTTCATGTTTGGGTTTGTATTAGTTCTTAGTATGTATATGGCTAGGAGCTAAACACTTTATCAGGACTTTCCTATTGAATCGCTTGAAACTCTCTTTCATGAATTAATGCATTAGTTTGATTTCTTCTCCACTTGATTAAGATTCATTCAATATTGGTATGAATATTTGATAGTTAATTGATCACTAATTATCATAATCTATATGATTTCGAATCAAGAACTGAGAGGAGAAATTTGGATATGCTATAATTGAATGGACATAGGTTAAAATCGCGGATGAAAGTACCCCGATACGTGTGTAGCATTATAGGTTATTGTTCTTAATCCTCCTATGTAGTAAAATCTATCATAGAAATATAGAAGGTTTCTGCACTGAGGTTGAGCGATTATATATCCTAACCGGAATATAAGACAGTCTAGATAACCGCTATCTTAACGTAAAAGAAGAAGTCATTCTAGTTGCATTAAGGATTGAAAAGAGTGGATAGTTGAGGATATTGGAAGCCCTATTTCCATCATAACTGATTAAACCGAAGTAATTTAGTTTAATTCTTGCAATTACTCTAGTAGTTTTAGATAAAACCCCAAATCAACCATCATGTTTCAAATAGATAACCTAGAATAGATGTTCGGTAATTAGAAATCAGTCTCTGAGAACGATATTCGGTCTTACCAGAATATATTAATTGTAACGATACGTACACTTGCGTTAAGCATACGGAAATATCCTGACACTTGTCCTCATACATCTTCACAAAATGGGAAAGCAGAACGAAAAATTCATATCATTAACAACATTATCCGCACCTTATTGGTTCATTCTTCCGTCCCCCAGTGTTTTGGCATCATGCGCTCCAAATGACTACATATCTACTTAATATACTTCCCTCTAAAAGCTTGACATATGCATCACCTCTTCAAGTGTTATACAAAAAGACTCATATGTATCTCATCTTAGGGTCTTTGGTTGCTTATGTTATCCATTGTTTCCATCCACCACAATCAACAAACTTCAGGCACGTTCTACCCCGTGTGTGTTATTGGGCTATCCGTTAAATCACCGTGGTTATAAATTCTTTGATTTGTCCACTAAATGAATCATCATTAGTCGTCATGTTCTCTTTGATGAATCTCAATTTCCTTTTTCTAAAGTAGAATAACCCGTGTCTAGTTCTTATGATTTTTTGGATGATGATGTCTCCCCCTATGTTCTCCGTCATTTTCAGATTTTTCAGAAAATACGTCGGCAGCGCCGCGGCGCCTGTCATCCAGTGACCAAATAGTTTTAAACCCGTCATTAGAGCCGCGGCGCCAAAACTTCAGATAGCTCTACAGTTCTTCCAGCACCACGACCCTTCCTCTCTGCGTCGTGGCGCCTCCGACGGTAATTTTCGACACTTCACAAACTTCCCAAAATTCACCCAATCCAGCCTAGAGTCAAGGTCCAATCACTTGCAGTCAACGGGGTATTTTAAACCAAAAAGATATTTTAATTTGAATTCTAATGTTCTTAAATCACCCTTACCCCATAATCTTGTGTCTGCCCTAAATGACCCTAATTGAAAAATTGTCATGACCGATGAATATAATGCTCTTATTGATAATAAGACGTGGGAGTTGGTTCCCCGTCCATCTGATGTTAATATTATTCGGTCTATGTGGATTTTTGCTCATAATGAGAATTCTGATGGTTCATTTTCAAGGCATAAGACTCGTCTTGTAGGTAATGGTAAGACTCAATAGGTTCGTGTGGATTGTGGTGAGACTTTTAGCCCGGTGGTCGAATAGTACTGTGCTCAGCTTGGCTCTTTCGAAATCATGGTTCATTCATCAGCTAGATGTGAAAAATGTTTTTCTACATGGTGATCTTCATGAGACAGTGTATATGCATCAGCCCTTGGGGTTTAGGGATACTAGATATCCTAATCATGTCTGTCTATTGAGGAAGCTCTTGTATGAGCTTAAGCAATCTCCACGGGCTTGATATAAGAGGTTTGCTGATTATGTTTCGACTATGGGTTTCTCTCACAGCAGGTCTGATAATTCATTATTCATATATCGTCGAGGATCTTCCATGGCTTATATACTATTATATGTTGATGATATTATCTTTACTGCCTCTTCTGAGGCTTTGCGCAAGTCTATTATGACAATGATCAGTCCTGAGTTTTCCATGAAGGACTTGGGCCCATTGAGTTACTTTTTTGTGATTGCTGTAATTGTTCTTATCACAGAGGAAGTATGCAGCAGAGATCATTGAGAGGGTTGGGATGTCATCTTGCAAGTCCACTTCTACTCCAGTTGATACTAAACCTAAGTTGGGTGCTGCAGCTGGCTCTCCCTATGAGGATCCGACCCGCTATCGTAGTCTGGAAGGCGCTCTTCAGTATCTGACGTTCATGCGACCTGATATTACATATGTCGTACATCAGGTGTGTTTATTTATGCATGATCCTAGAGTTGAACATATGAATGCGCTCAAACGCATTCTTAGGTATATTCAGAGAACACTTGAGTATGGTTTGCATTTGTATCCTTCGTTGACGTCTACACTAGTCTCCTATACAGATGTTGATTGGGGTGGTTGTCCTGACACCAGACGGTCTACGTCTGGATATTACATGTTTTTAAGTAATAACTTGGTCTCATGGTCTGTCAAACGTCAATCCACGCTTTCACGTTCAAGTGCAGATACCGAGTATAGAGGGGTAGCTAATGTGGTTTCTCAATCATATTGGTTACGAAATCTATTGTTAGAGCTTCATTGTCCTATTGAAAAGACTACCTTGGTTTATTGTGATAATATAAGTGTTATCTACCTTTCTGGAAATTCAGTTCAGCACCAGCGTACTAAACACATAGAGATGGATATTCACTTTGTTCGAGAGAAGGTAGCTAAAGGACAAGTACGCGTCTGCCATGTCCCTTCCAGATATCAGATTGTAGACATCTTTACAAAGGGGCTTCCCTTAGTCATTTTTGAAGATTTTAGAGACAGTCTCAACGTACGAAGACCGCCCGCTATGACTGCGGGTGTGTGTTAAACAGTGTCCAAAATAGTCAGCAGCGCCGCGGCCCCTTAAGACACAGCGTCGCGGCCCCTGCCCGTGAATAGTGTTCCAGGTTTTGTGTATATTTGGTATATATTAGAATTAGTCTTGTACCTTAATTACTATTATAATATTACCATAATTGTATAGTTAGTCTCCTTATAGAATAGGATTTTAGATGTAAAGTAGGAATATGATTCTCCTATTGTAACTTGTATATATATGTCTTTCATTAATGAAAATAATCAAGAGATTATTTCTTTCACTTCCAACTGATATCTTCATCATCTGTGTATTCATTAGCACTCTCGCTACAACAAAATTTGATAGGTGATTGATTAGTAAGAAGTCTGCAATGTGTAATCCTATTGGGTCTTAGCAAGCTCCAGAGAATTAGTGAACATACTCATCTTGATCTTCCTCGAGAATTTATTCATCATCGTCTTCCTCCATATTGTCAGTGAAGTTGGGATCTTAGCTGAGATATTCCAAGGCGAGATGCAAAATTTCATCACAGTAGTAAGAAATATCCCGGTGACACCTTAGCAAAAAGCTCTCAAGTGCCTGAAAATAAAAATATTCAAAACCAAGGCTGCGCAGGGTAACAAGAACAGAAAAAAAATCAATTAAAATAACACCTGCAGACTAAATTCACGAAGCTCCTCATCATTTTCAGATGTACTTGTACAATAGTTAATTAGCAATGGAATTGTCTCTCCAAGATGGGGACCAAAACGATATCCAACAAAGATGGGAACCACGGTTGTGACTTAGTAAAAATTATTCAACAAAATAGAGAGATAGTAAAAGAGGAAAGGTCTCCATAAGGAAGCACACCACCTCATAAGGAAAAAATAGAGGATCTTAAATGGAAAAGGGGCAGTCAGGGGTGAGCATGCATATGTCAGTTTGACACCTTAGTCTTTTCTATTTCACATTTATTCAAGTCCAGATTATCCATTTAAAGTGTCAAACACTAAACACTCATCTCCTGCATAGAGCACTCGAATACAAGTCACTCGGCCATTTAGAAGTGTCAAACACTGAACACTCATCCGATTTTGAGCTCGTATTGCTCAAAAGGCGAACAACCTCAATTGTAGCTTTCGCCAGCAAATCATCCGACAAACTCGACCATAGAGATGTTGTACAGATGATTGGGGCCTTAAGGTAGCAAATCCTGAATTTAACCACACAATGAAAGACATGCACACATATCATTCAACCACCTTAAAAGTATAAAATTAACCAACAAAAAAAAATAACAATGAAATGCTCGATTAAAATAGCAACAAAAAAAACAGTAAAAAATCAAAACTGGACAATTACAAATGAAATTTACCAGTCCAAACATGCTCAACATCAAATATTTATAGGTGAATCACTACCCTAAGTCCATTGCTTACTCCTAAGTTACTCAAAATAGATTCATAGGTGTACAACACACATTTGTTTGATCATTCTTGAACTAAACTGCCTAAAATTAGTTAATGAACAATCACTCGAACAAAAAAAGTACTTGTTAACTAGCAAAAAGTACTTGTTGACAAAAAACAAATATTGTTTTCGTTGTGATTTAGAACATAAACAAATCGTTGTGATTAGTTGTTGCTCTAATCGACGACATACCACAACGCATATAACAAAACTTCTAAAGTAATGCTAGCGTGAATATTATCCAATAGCTTGACAAAGTACTTAATCGGATTTAATATACCACAACATATCTAACAGGATACAACTTGCACCAAAATAGATTCATACATCGGGTGCGACTTACATTAACAGATGATAATTTGTACCAAAATCTCATAGGCATAATTTATGCTAAAAACAAGTTCTTTTCAGTAGATAAAACACAACTAACATATAGATATGAAGATGAAACTGGATAAGCTTCATTTAAACATAAACTTTAATGAAAATTATGTTTTCTAGGAATTTAATACTTATAAAAAATAGATGAGTCCTAGTGAAATAATTTCTAACACATGCGCAGTGGCTAAAATATCATATATATACAACAGAACGCAGAACGATGATGCGGATTAACAGCGCTAAAGAATGAAAATAAGCACGTCGGACATCTTTCTAATGATACAAAAATCAAACCACCAAATGAACAATGAACAGAATTTTTATAATACACACAGAACTATAAACACAAGAAAAATAACAGAGCCAACAAGAAGGGGAAGATTACCGACCTTTCTATGGTGCGACGAACTGAGGTAAGGTCATTTGAATCAAAAACAGACTTCGAGTTTTCCGAACCAGAAACAATAGTTTAAATCAGTATTTTTAGAAGACGGAATCAGAAAAATGAGAAGGTATTTGGGAGTTTGAAAGGGGAAGAACGACTGCTAAAAGATCGTTGAAATGAGCAAAGTTTGTTCTTTGTCTAGAAGGGGGAAAGGGTAAAAACAGGCTCTGTATTTTTAAGAAAAAGGATCAAAAAACTCTTTTTTATGTTAAGGATTTCTGGAAGAGAGATGAGGGAGATGGCTGCTGCGCTGGGTTAGGTTTTTGTGGATAATGGGTAAAGAAATTTAGGGTTCTTGCTTTTCTGATTTGGATTTAGTTTTTAGGGATATTGGGTTTAGAAATAAAATGGGTCGGGTCGGGTATATATTATTTAAAAAAAATTAAATTCGTATTTTAAAAACTGTCACATGTTAATCAGCGTCACACCGCTGTCACAAAGCTATGACGGTTAATAAAACTGTCACATATCTGTCACGAACAACCATTGACCAGAAAGTCAATGCAAAAATTGTCATAACGTGTACGGTTTCTAAAATCGTCACACTCAAACTGTCACCGTAAGTCATTTTTTTGTAGTGATTCCATTTAATTTTAATAGTAATGCATTCTTAAAATTAAACTGACATATATGTGTAATGTGATTATCTTACTTTGGATTATATGTCATGAAAAGATATTGTCCCTTGTCCCCCTTCCGAAGCCGATCACAAAGTGTGTGTGCCTTTACATCAACTGGACTCGCAAGAGCAGAACGAAATGGTTTCTCTAATAAATCTACTTTCTCTTTCAAAGATATTCTACCCATAAAGGAAGTTCTCTTATATGGCAATACTAGACATTCTTGTTAGCAGAAAAAAGACCAGGATGAACAAAACCAAATTACGGTACTTCTTCACTGACTGAGTTGTACTTTGCATGCAACAAGCTGAAGATATATATAAACAT
The DNA here is from genome assembly GCA_029844215.1 of Przewalskia tangutica. Lineage (NCBI taxonomy): Eukaryota > Viridiplantae > Streptophyta > Magnoliopsida > Solanales > Solanaceae > Przewalskia > Przewalskia tangutica. The sequence goes on from CM056738.1 coordinate 38,043,252, forward strand.
ATCAAACAAGCAAATAGAAATACAAATACACATATGGGGACCAATGAAATGATAAATAACTTACCACATATAAACCATAATGACATTGATATCTAACCAATCCATGGATAGTAATTCCTCACACATTTTTCTAGAAACATGAGCCTTAATAGAACCGTCAGTCTTGAAAATTGAATCATCAATAAGGTAAGGAAATGAAGTACAGCCTTTTTGCCAATTCATTTGTTAAGTCCTCCAACTGCTTTTTCGATAGTTTCCAACCTCTCACATAATTCTTTACTGCTGCGAGACTCGACAAGCAGTAAAGAATTCTCACATCCTCTCATAAATGAAAGTACAATGATGATGGGATATACTTTCATGTACCTTGCATATGACCTTTTTTGGAAGTTTCTTTATTTCTCTCGCAAGAATATCGCTATTCCCTTCAATCTTTAGCCTACCCTCTCGAACTTATTTTCTTAACATCCCCTATTAATGATTACATAAGCAATATAAAAAGCATGGCTAACCAACTCCACAATACAAACACACAACAATATACTTTAATATCCAAATCTGTTAAAGTCACTACTGTATTACGGAATTAACCTGATAGAGGTGCTTCTTGATTGGATAGAGGAGATTTTATATCCAACAGTTTCTGGAAAATAGATAGTCAGGGTAGAAAATTGGTGAACAATGATAAAATGGAGATCCCACATATAAGAATCAAGAAGGGTAGCAAAGCATGAAAGAAAGAGAAAATGAAGGAAATTCTCATATTCAAACCCTTTGGGGGGAGAATATAAAGAATTCCTTTTCTACCAATAGTTTGTTTTTTAATGCAGGTACACCAGAAGCAGTAACATTAAAGAAGCACAAAGACATAGTGAAAGTGGCAAGTCCAAGAGGGCCAGGACGGTAGGGTTTCAGGGTAACTTTCGAGGCGGACAGCCTCAGCAGCAGACTAGGTGTACATTTCAGCCGGCATAGAGTGCTCCTTCTCGGTTTTCTGGCAGGAGGTTTGATCAGCCGGGTTATTCAGGAGCAGATCAGGGCTTCGGGGTTTCAGGGAGGCAGAGATCGTAGCTGATCGAGACCGCCCCTATCTCGGTGTATTCGATGCAGTAGATCTCACCCTGGCGAGTGTCGTACTACTTCGGGAGCTTGTTTCTCTTGTGGCCAGTAGGGCCATATGAAGAGGGATTGTTCGACCAGAAGCGGCGTGGGTGGTATGGTTCAGCCTACAGGCTTCATCTTCTATGGTTATGCGCCCCGGAGGGCAGGGTATTCATGGGCCGGCAGGCCGCGGAAGAAGTCGTGGTGGAGGTCCTAGTTCTAGCGGTCCACAGAACCGCATATATTCCTTAGCCAGCCGACAATATCAGGAGGCTTCCTCGGATGTCGTCACAGGTACATTACTGATTTCATGTTGTGATGTTTATGCTTTGATAGATCCAGGTTCTACTTTGTCCTATGTGTCCCCTCTTATTGCTGGTAGAATAGGGATAGAGCCGGTGTCGATAGAGCCTTTTGAGGTAGCTACGCCAGTGGGTGATTCGGTGTTAGCTGAACGAGTGTACAAAGATTGCCCGGTGTTCATATACAGTCGTCAGACCCTAGCGGGCTTGATAGAGTTGGAGATGACTGATTTTGACGTCATTATGGGTATGGACTGGTTGGCTTATTGTTATTCCAACGTTGACTGTAGAGACAGGTTGGTCCGATTCCAGTTTCCCGGTGAGCCGGTTATTGAGTGGAAGGGCAATACAGCGTCGCCGAGGTGTAGGTTTATTTCTTACCTCAAGGCTAGGAAGATGATGCAGAAAGGGTACATCTATCATCTGGTTTGGGTATTCGATATTGAGGCTGAGGTTCCAGTTCTTCAGTCAGTTCCGGTGGTTAGAGAGTTTCCGGATGTATTCCCAGATGATCTCTCAGGTATTCCTCCAGAGAGGAAGATTGAGTTTTGTATTGATGTTCTGCCAGACACTCGGCCTATATTTATTATGCCATACAGGATGGCACCTGCTGAGCTATGGGAGTTGAAGGACCAGCTGAAAGATTTGCTGGAAAAAGGCTTTATTAGGCCTAGTATTTCTCCCTAGGAAGCGCCAGTTTTGTTTGTTAAAAAGAAGGATGGGACGATGCGTATGTGTGTTGACTACAGGCAGCTGAATAAGGTAACCATCAAGAATAGATACCCCCTCCCCAGGATTGATGATTTGTTTGACCAGTTACAGGGTGCGAGGTGTTTCTCCAAGATAGACCTGCGGTCCAGTTATCATCAGGTGCGAGTTAGAGAGGCAGATATCCCGAAGACTACATTCAGGACCCGGTATGGGCACTATGAGTTCAGGGTGATGTCTTTCGGTTTGACTAACGCTCCAGCGGTATTTATGGATTTGATGAACCGGGTGTTCAAGCCATTTCTGGATACGTTTGTTATAGTATTCATTGATGATATCCTGGTTTATTCTCGCACAGAGCAGGAGCATGCTGATCACTTGAGGACGGTACTTGGAGTCCTCCGGAGCCGGCAGTTGTACGCCAAGTTCTCCAAGTGTGAGTTTTGGTTGGCCTCAGTGGCATTCTTAGGGCACATTATCGGGGCTGACGGTGTGCAGGTTGATACGACGAAGATTGATACGGTCAAGACTTGGCCGAGACCTACTACTCCGACGGAGGTACGCAGCTTCTTAGGGCTGGCAGGTTATTACTGTAGATTTGTGAAGAAGTTCGCTTCGATATCAGCACCATTGACTAGGCTGACTCAGAAAGCGGCTAAGTTCCAGTGGACGAAAGCTTGTGAGAAAGGCTTCCAGTTAGTGAAGGAAAAGTTGACGACGGCTCCAGTTCTTACTCTTCCCGAGGGATTGAAGGGTTATGTGATGCCTCGGGTATCGGGCTAGGGTGCGTATTGATGCAGCACGACAAGGTTATAGCCTACGCTTTCCGGCAGCTACGGAAGCATGAGAGGAATTACCCTACTCACGACTTAGAGTTGACCGCAATTATTCATGCCTTGAAGATTTGGAGACATTATTTATACGCGGTTCATGTGGATATTTATACAAACCACAAGAGCCTCCAGTACATCTTCAGGTAGAGGGAGCTGAACTTGCGGCAGAGACGGTGGTTAGAGTTGCTAAAGGATTATGATGTTGATATCTTATACCATCCGGGAAAAGCCAACGTGGTTGCAGATGATCTGAGTCATAGATCTATGGGGAGTCTGTCAGAGGTACAACTAGATAGATAGGACATGGTACGTCATATCCATCAGCTAGTGAGCCTTGGGGTTCGGTTGGTCGATACCGATTATAGTGGGGTACGGGTCCGAGAGGTTGCCGAGTCCTCCATCATTGAGAAGGTGAAGAGGCGACAGTATGAGGATCCAGTTCTGATACGATATCGAGATACGGCTCTTCGAGAGGAGAAAAGTTTATTTGAGGTAGCGTCTGATGGGGTGCTAAGATTCGAGGGCAGATTGTGTATTCCCGATGTTGTAGGACTTTGTCAGCAGGTTCTACGGGAGGCACACAGTGCCCGTTACTCTATTCATCCGGGGTCGACTAAGATGTACCATGACCTCAGATGTATGTATTGGTGGGATGGCCTGAAGAGGGATGTAGCAGAGTTTGTTGCTCAGTGTCCGAATTGTCAGCAGGTCAAGGTTGAGCACCAAAATCCCGGTGGGCTATTGCAGGCGATTGATATTCCGATATGGAAGTGGGAGGTGATCAACATGGATTTTGTTACAGGGTTACCTCGCACTCAGAGGAAGTGTGATTCCATATGGGTTATTGTAGACAGGCTGACGAAATCAGCCCACTTTCTTCCAGTCAGGACTACGTATTCGGCTGAGGATTATGCTAGACTTTACATCGAGGAGATTGTGAGACTGCACAGAGTCCCTATATCTATTATATCAGACAGAGGAGCCCAGTTTATGGCTAACTTCTGGAGGTCTTTCCAGAAGGGGTTAGGGACACAAGTGAGTCTCGATCTGCGCTTCATCCTTAGACCAGACTGAGCGTAACGCATCATCCAGACACTTGAGGATATACTGCGGGCCTGTGTTATTAATTTCAAGGGTAGCTGGGAGGATCATTTGCCTCTTGTTGAGTTTGCATATAACAACAGCTACCATTCTAGTATTAATATGGCGCCATATGAGGCTTTGTATGGACGGAAGTGTAGGTCGCCGATTGGTTGGTTTGACGTGGGCGAGGTCCAGTTAGTCGGCCCAGACTTGATTCAGCAGGCTGTGGATAAGGTGAAGCTTATCCAGGAGAGACTGTTAGCAGCTCAGAGTCGGCAGAAGTCTTATACAGATAATCGGCGTCGACACTTGGAGTTTCAAGTTGACGATTGGGTCTTCTTGAAGGTATCTGTCACGACCCGACCTCGGCCGCGACTGGTGCCCTACCTGGGCACCCCGTTCAGGTATACATCAGAGAATAGCAGCGAAACATACACAACATAAACACATGTGTAAATAAAAACGTCACAGGCTAGCCGATCAGACCGCCTTCTATAATATAAACATAATCAAAAGTACAACTCAGTTCTTACAGCCCAACCACATACGTGAATACAGCACTTAGGAATAACAATCGAACAATCGTGGCGGGACAGGCCCCGCCATACCTCGAATATACATGAATCTACTACCTCGTGGAAACCGTACAAGAGATAAGCCTCGAGCAAATAGAGCTTTCTCAAAATCGACCGAGATCCTAAGAGCAAGGATCACCAACCTGGTACCTAAACTGCGGGCATGAACGCAGCCCGGGGTCGATAACAAAAATTTAATATGGAATGTAAATAACGTGATAAGCGATCATAATCAGACAAAAGAATGACAAGGACAAGTATAAAAGTACATACGGATCCCTGCCGTGTCATTACCACTTATGAACTTAATTTCACATCAATATCTTTTCCCATTTTCAATAAAGGTTATAGCCACATTCTTACGCACATGATTAGGAAAAATCATTAAGTTCATTTCTATATAACCTACTTATCTTTCATAAGTATAATCCGGCCCTTAAAGGAGGGAACATTTACTACCCGGCCCAATCTGGGACGCGATCAAGTCACACTAATATCAAGCGTGTCCGTGGAATCCCCCATCACTGCCGACAGCTACAAGTGTAAAATATAATCATGTATCGCGCCCGTGGCATCCCACCTCACTGTCGGCGTACACATTCACAACACATATATATCTCCCGCCTGTGGAATCCCACATCATCGCCGATCCCAGATATAATAATACACCAATAGGCATACATAAACACCAAGTCCCACGGTGGTATAGCGTCTTGGGTCTACCTCACTTATACTCTTACCTCGAGAAGTTGGTAAAGCGGTGGTATAGCATCTTGGGGTCTACCTCACTTATACTCTTACCCCGAGAAGGTGGTATAACGTCTTGGGGCTTGCCTTATTTATACTCTTACCCTATCTCAACCGACCATTATATACAAAGCAAGTGGGTATAATGTCTTGGGGTTTACCCTCACTTATACTCTTACCACGGAGTATGGTATAACGTCTTAGGGCTTGCCCTCATTTATACTCTTACCCTATCTCAACCGACCATTATACAAAATGTAAGCACTACCATGTCTTCTATAAAAATCCGGGAATTTAACCCAAGTACTACAATTAACGGAAGCATACCCGTGGAATCCCACATCACTGTTGGTATGTCCAAGTACTTACAACAAGACAGCCGGCCCTCCAACCGAGAGTCGCGGCAACGTAATAAAACATAATACTTGCACTCAAAGGCTATCACCAGCACACATAGGCTAATTCTCAATTAACAAGCCAAAGTACTTATCAAGGCACACTTAGACTAATTCTCAATTAATCAAGCCAAAGTACTAATCAAGGCATCATATAGAATAATTCTCATTTAACAAGCCAAAGGACTTATCAAGGCATACTTAGAATAATTCTCATTTAACAAGCCAAAGTACTTATCAAGGCATACTTAGACTAATTCTCAATTAATCAAGCCAAAGTACTAATCAAGGCATCACATAGAAAAATTCTCATTTAACAAGCCAAAGTACTTATCAAGGCATACTTAGACTAATTCTCAATTAATCAAGCCAAAGTACTAATCAAGGCACAAATAGAATAATTCTCATTTAACAAGCCAAAGTACTAATCAAGGCATCACATAGAAAAATTCTCATTTAACAAGCCAAAGTACTTATCAAGGCATACTTAGACTAATTCTCAATTAATCAAGCCAAAGTACTAATCAAGGCATCACATAGAAAAATTCTCATTTAACAAGCCAAAGTACTTATCAAGGAATACTTAGAATAATTCTCATTTAACAAGCCAAAGTACTACGACGCATTCTTTTCAAAAGACTCTTTCCAAATAAAACTTCCCGATACTAACAACCGTAGTATCAAGTCCTATTCACCTTTCAAGACAAGTCACAATACCTTTTAGAACTACAATTACCGCTTCTAAATCAAGTGACTTCTTTATTAAAACCTTAAGCAATTGGTACCTTTAAACCAATTTGCCCTTCCTTAATACAAGTTATTTCTTTGATTACTTCATTAGAAAACCATTCTCTTAACCTTCCATAAAGCCGTTATAACCAACTTCCCATAAAGCCGTTATAACCCTTTATGGTTTAGACCAACACGTTCCTTTTATAACCAAGAGACTTCTACTTTTGAAACCAAGTATTATATACTTTCAAATAAATTCTCATAACATTTCAAAAAAATACAATTAGTCTCTAAACCTTTAGAAAACAAGTGACTTTTATTATAAAACCTTAGGCAATTGATGCATTAAAAACAAGTTGCCTCTTCACTAAAATCAAGTCATTTATCTTTCCATAAAGCAAATATAACTAACTTCCCATAAAGCCGTTATATTCACTTTATACCTTAGCCAAAACAATTTCCTATCTAAGGGACTTATACGTTTAAAACGGAACAAGTATCACATACTTTAAAACTCTTCAAGTCCCTTAACTTAAATAAAACTCAAGACATCCTTTATACTTTCAAAGAAGTGAGTAAATCTCCCAACTCACCCGACTTGGCTATTCACACTACTAGTAAAGGATATCAAGGTGTCAGACGCCTACCGTACTACATACGTGTAACTAGTCATGCTCAAAGATAGGAAAAGTTCTACATAGAGTAGATAACACAACTACCTCTTAACTTCTAAGAGTAACAGGAAACATGAAATGATACCACAGGTATATTCCATACATAGAATCATGCCAAAGGAAGGAAGAGGTTCACATACCTCGCGACGATTGTCGACAAGTAGCAAAATGCTCCAAAGTACTTCAACCTTGAGCTATTCCATTCTTCAAGTAGGATACACTATACTTAGTACTTCAACCTATAATGGTCACCATACGTCCATTAACCTCTTATTTCAAACATAGAATATTCTAAGTGCTAAGTCACTAAATTCTACGGAAAATCGGACAGCACCTCCTTTGTTTCTACTTACTTTGCCACCTTTTTCAAGGCCGAAATACAATAACCAAACAGCCCCAATTGGCTCACAACAATATAGAAGGTAGTCCAATACAAATGAATAACTAAATTTCCAATTGGCTCACAATTTAGAAGGTAGTCCAATACAAATGAATAACAAACTACAAGTCCAAATTCGGCCACCTTGAGTTCAACCATACCAATTCTTATCCAATTTCCATTTCAATCCAAATTGGTAGCATGATATGATATCAAGTCGCATTTGATTATAATAACCATAATCTTTAAGTAAGTAACATGCGACGATTTCTAAAAACGACCAATTAGTAATCCAATTTTCAAGTGGCTTGCATAACATTTCGGATTTAGCTACAAGCAATCCATAATACTTATAACTTCTACATATCAACTTCATGCTAGCAACAAGTAAAGCTAACAACAACAATATAAATATATAATCTTGTAACACCTTTAAAAGACAAGATTATACCTTAACGATTTTAATCCAATTCCAAACCAAGTCGCTCTAGTAGTTTAGAGCCTCCAAGACACTTCAATCCGCTTGTTGAGACCCTTAGAACAATACCAACAATTTTCCTTCAAACTTCCAATTCAAAACCTAGAAAGCCACTAGGTTTTCACTTTTGCGACTAATACGAAAAACTCTTTTTCCGGGATTTTTCTATTGAGATATGCTTACTATACCCTTAGGTACCTTGGTTTAAAGTGGGGAGACTATTGGACAAAAATTGAAAATTTTCTCTTCAAACCCTTAGCAAAACCGTGAGCTTCACTTAGCACAAGAACAAGATTTCAAAATATTTTCTAAGTGTGGAGAAAGGCAAAGTCTTGCACTACTAGTAAGCTTATATTACACAAGGAAGGGTTAAGATTAAGACACTTGTGTGGTTTGGATGAGATTCATTTAAATATCAAGCTAAGTGGGGTCATTGACTTGGTCAATGTTGTCAAGCTACTACTTGCAAGACTTGTCTTGCTAACCAAGGTCCAATGACCCTCTTGCCCTTGCAAGATTTCGTCCAAGGCATCTTCTAAGGGGGGTGACACGTGTCGCCCTCCCATTCGTCACAATAGTACATTTTCCGACAATTTCATAATTCCGACAACTTTACAAGTCTCAATTTTTTTTTTTTACACTTGCGAGTTCTTACGTACGTTCTTAAAACATGTCCTGTAAATACGGGGTGTAACAGTATCACCCATGAAGGGTGTGATGAGGTTCGGAAAGAAGGGGAAACTTAGCCCAAGGTACATTGGGCCTTATCAGATCATCCGTAGAGTAGGCAAGGTTGCCTATGAGTTGGAACTGACATCCGACTTGGAGGCAGTACATCCGATCTTCTATGTGTCTATATTGCGAAAGTGTATTGGAGATCCATCGAGAGTCTTCCCAGCTAGTGATGTCCAGGTGACGGAGGGATTATCGTATGAGGAGAGTCCCACAGCGATACTCGATCGCCAGGTCAGGCGACTGCGGAACAAGGATGTGGCTTCCGTCAAAGTCTTGTGGCGGAATGATAATAGAGATGAGATGACTTGGGAAACAGAGGAGTACATGATGAATAAGTATCCTCACTTATTCCCTACACCTTCAGGTAATTCATTTCCCTTACTTGTCAGTTTTAATTGAAGTATTTGTTTAAGTGTTGTTATGTGGCCAGATGTGGCATAATTGGTATGTAGGGGTTGTAAAAAAGGAGACTATGTCGCTATCTAATTAGTTTGACTACGAAAGAACATTCGGGGATGAATATTTCTAAGGGGGGAATAATGTTACACCTCATAATTCCAGGACATGTATATAGGAACGTACGTAAGAAATCAGGACGCTAAGATTTGAGACTTGTAGAATTTATCGGAATTATGGAAATGTCGGAAAATGAAACATTATGAACGAATGGGAGGGTGACATGTGTCACCCCCCCCCCCCCCACACACACACACACTTGGACTTGGACGAATTGACAAGGTCAATTGGTCAAGTCTTAAAATGCCAAGGCTTGACATATTTGACCAAGTCAAGAAGCCCACTTGGCTAGATATTTAAAAACTCTTTCATCCAAACCCAACAAGTGTTTTAATCTTGACCCTTGATCTTATTATATAATCACCCTTATAGCAAGACTAGTTCTAACACTTAGAAAATTTCAAGAAACTTGTGTGCCCTTATGTGAGCTCTCGGCTAAGCTCTTGAAGAAACAAGAAAATTTTCGTTTGTTGTTCATAATTCACAATACTTCAACCCAAGGTTCCTAAGGGTATTACAAGGATATATCAATAGAAAGATCCCGGAAAGACTACGTTTTTACATTAGTCGCAAGGTGAAAACCAAAGTTGTTTTCATAATTTTTGATTGGAAAGTGAAGGGAAGTTGTTTATGAACTTCTAAGGGCTTCAAATAGAGGATTGGAGCGTGAAGGAAAGGAGCTAAGTTGCTAAAGAGCGACTTTGAATCTTGGAGTTATTGTTGGGCTTATCAAGGTAACAATCTTGTCCTCTTAGGTGATTAAAGATTACTTATTGTTGTAGTCATATATATATATATATGCAAGCATGCGATATATATAACGGAGATTGAAAGGTTATGGAATATTTGGATGGAATCCGAAAGTTGCATGTTTAACCCTAAGATGGTAATTCGATTTAGTTATTAGTTTTAGTCGTCGCATGTTATATAAAGAAGGGATTGTAGTTGTTATTATCGATTGCGGCTATATAACATGTTAGACTAAACAACTTGGATTGAAAAAGAATTGGAAAAGACTTTGTGTTGTTGTGCATTGTTAGCCGAGAATGACATTGAAATATTGGACTATTTTGATATCAATTGTGGGGCAGAATTTTACACGTCTTGTTAAGCGTGTAATCCCATTTTGTTAGCTACATTGTTGAGCCTTAAATGTGACATGTTTGGTTATTGAATTCGGGCCTTGAAAAAGGTGGAAAAGTACGTAGAAACAAAGGAAGTGTTGTCCAATTTTCCGTAGAATAAGTGACTTTACACTTAGAATATTCTACGTTTGAAGCTAAAAGTTGATAGACGTATTATGGTCATTATAGGTTGACATACTACGTACGTTGATGCGCGGTAAGATGCACACACTTAAAACGCAAGTGCATGTTATCGTGACAAGTAGTATAGTCTTGATAAGACCGAATATCGTCCTCAAGGATTAGGGTTCAATTACCAACTATCTATTTTTTGGTATCTATTTGGTAAATTGATCTTTGGATTTGTTGTTTATAACTAAGAATTATAAAAGCTATTTTAACTATAAAGGTTTACTTCAGTTGTGATGAGAATAGGGCTTCCACGTCTCCTTACTATCCGCTTATGCTACTTATTAATGCAATAACTTATGGTCTTCTTCTTTTGGAGAAAACAGGTTCACTAAATCGTTTTATACTCCCGTTAGGGTTATATAAACACTCAACCTCGATTGCACCTTACCTACCTTTCGGTGATAAGGATAACTCTATAGGAGGATTAAGAACAAGAACCTAGTTAACCGTCACGCACAATGCGCAAAATTAGGGTTTTTAAGCCTCTCATTAACGTTACATAAATAGTTGAGGTATTTTCATCCCCCAATCCAAGAATGTCTACCCAACTTACAGCATATTCACAATCCCCCCTTTCGGAGTCTGATTAGAAATCATATAGTGATAATTAGTTGTCAATTAACTACCAAACATTCAATTCAATTATTGGATAGATCTCAACAAGAAGAAGAATAAACATAAGCATACATTAAATCATAACATAAGTTTCTAGAGATTCAACATGGAAAGCCCTATAGAGGAATTAGTTCCTAGCCATTGACATGACAAGAACTAATCCCATGTTCATCATACAAAAACTGAAATAAAGTAAAGAAAAGAAAAAGAAATTACTAAACTATGGTCTCCAATATCCAAGCAAGAAGCCTTGTGTTGTGCAAGAAGGGGAACCCTTAAAAACTGCCTAGGGTTCTCCTTTTATAGGCTGAAAACCGCCTCAACTTTTCCCTGCAGTTCGCCCAAAATCCGTCTGAAACCCTTATTTTTCCGCGTGGCCGCGCCTGCGCATGGGGCGCGCGCGGAACTCTGCAATCCGTCGGTGATTTGGCGCCGCGCCGATTCTGGCATGCGAGCCGCGGCGCCGCAACTTCGGGTGGTGAGGCGTCGCGGCCCTGCGTTTGGCGCCGCGGCGCTAAGTCTTCTGCGACTTCTCGGATAGTGGCGCGCGGCCTCGCTTCGATCGCAGGAGGCGCGGCCTGTCCGGTTTCAGCCTCGTTCGCCACTTTCTCTGTTTTTAGCTCTGGACTCTCCTCTTTTGCCCTCTTTTAGCTCATTTTCCGCCATTTGGCCATTTTAACCACTTTGACTCAAAAGAAAGGAAAAATATCCTAATACGACACTTATATGTGCAAAACGGGACAAAAGACTAACTAAAACTGACTCAAAAGGTGTATATAAAATACACCGATCAAATACCCCCAAACTTAACCTTTGCTCGCCCTCGAGCAAAGATAGAAAGAAAGAAAGAAATAAAAGACTCAAAGAACGGAAATAAAAGACTCACTGCCATTGATTACTTTTGCTGCATTAGTGTTAACTAGAAAAACATGAAGGTTAGCAAAATAATATGCAGGAACATATAGCATGACATTTCAGCACATTAAGCTAGATATTTCGCAAACTCATATTCATCATGCTTTAATGGAAGTCAATATACTAAATCATGCATATAAATTCAAAAATCCTATGGCATGCTTACTTGATATTCTCCACTAATCCTGGATATGCATAGAAAAGATCTTCAGGACTTTAAGGGTTGTAATGTAGGCTTAGGTAGGGGTTGGTAAAAATAGGCATTTAGGCTCATTTTTGTGTACCATAAGCTCTTTAGCTTTTCAGTATTTCCCTTTTTTTTTTTGTTCTTTTCTTCATTTCGATTCTATCTTTCCCCTCTTTTGTTTTGGGAGAGTGAAGTATATAATAATGACAAGCACCCCCAAACTTAGGCTTTTGCCTATTTCTTATTACTTTTGTATTGGGGTGCAACAGACTTATTCACTCTTTTTATCTCTTTTTTAACACAATGTATTCCACTATTTCATATTTTCACTTATGGTACAATTTATGGGAATATAGGGTGTCAAAGAAGAAGTTTCAAATTTAGGCTCAATGGGGCTGACTAGGGATATTTTTAAAGTACGGGATAGAAAAGAATGGTAAGAATTGACTATCAAAGAAATGCCTGAGTCATCTCCCTAACATGCATATCCTAACTATTTCGCCTCAAATAGCAAGCAATCATAACACATAAGCATTTATCATTTAGCATGCATAATTCAAGCAAGAAACTCCAAATAGACAGATTCTGTGAGTTTTTGGCATATCTAACCTAAGTGTTTAGATAGTTGCTTCAATTCCGTTACATTATTCCATCTTACTTCACTAGGTGTTTCTAGCAACTACAGCATACATGATCTTTGACAGACAATTATGACTCAAAAAGAAAAAAATTTGGTGACTCAAAATAAACATGAAACAATCAAAAAGACTTAAATAAAACATATCATGACACAAATAAAACACGACACAAATAAAACACCCCCAAACTTAAATCACACATTGTCCCCAATGTGTGTAGACTCAAAGACACTAAAAAAAAAACACTTACAGACTTTGGCTAAAATGGTGGTGGTGGCGGTGGATAATGCATCGACCATTGGTTGAACAGGGAACTCATCTCGTCATACTGCTGGTGCAGCTGTTGCTGCTCCTGCCTCAATTCTTGTTGCCCTTGTCGCAACTCATGTTGTCCCTGTCTCAACTCATTGTGTCCTTGTATCAATGTGCCGAAATGTTGCATCATCATTCTCTGGTTCTGGAGCACTTGCTCCATCATTGGCACTGGAGGTTCTGCTTCTGTGGTTGGCTGGTGGCTAGGTCCTGCCGCATATTGAGCCCCTATGTCAGGCTCATCCTCGTTCATTGCGGCCTCTGCTGCTGCTGCTGCTGCTGGTTGTACTCTCCGTCTGGCTGCTGGGGGGCTTGGGTCTGGGAAAGAGTGCACTATCCCACAGGACACCGGCAGTTGGTTTCTCTCATGAGTGTCAGTGGGTAGTTTTGGGACCGCACTTATGTGGCAGAGACTGGTAATAAGTGAACCGTGTCCCAATCCACCTGTTGTCACCAACCTGTTGATTTCTTCAATGCTCTGCACTATTTCTTTCCCCACATCAATCGTCATTCCCCTCATAATTCCATATATCAGTTTAATCCTATCCTCTGGCACTCTGGTGAAGTGCGTGGATGGAATCATGCGGGCGCTGACGAAATATAACCAACCTTTGGCTACTTTGTTGAATTGACACCTGTTCAGTGCTCTTGATCCATTTCTTCCAATATCAAAAACAGCCCCATGGTAGCTCACGGTGTCTGCAACGACATTCCAGTCGATGCGGTCGGTGCTTCTAGACCATGTTCTAAAGTGATTCCAATCACTTCTTTCTTCAACATCAACCGTCTTCAATTGTGCATTTACATTCTCTGCTGTCATAGACACATAAGCTCCCCTAACAAAGCATCCCCTTTCCACCTTCTCCAAAAAGTTGGCATAAAATTCACGCACCATTATTGTGTTTACTGGTGCTATCTTCTCCGGATTTACGAATCTCCTCCACCCCCTTAACTCAATCATCGCCCGAATGGGCTCATAAACATCTTCTTCCCCATATGACTCCCTCTGGTAGTCCATTCCCCTTTCTGGTATTAAGGGTCTGGTATCAAGCTTTTTGTATCTTTGGAAGGCTTCGTAGCTCACAAACCTAGTATTATCGTAATGTGGGGTTGGGGTGGATGTGGAGCCTCTTCTCTTCCTGGTGGCCATGGTTAAAATAGTTTCTGGGGCTTTCAATTTAGTGGCACAAATGTTTCCTACACACTCTACAACTAGCAGCGAACACAACACCCCCAAACTTCAATTCTTCTACCCAATACCCACACTCCTTTTCTACTCTTTTCTCCAAACTTCACAATCAACTTTTCAGTACCCAAACTACTTCAACTACAATACTCCTTCCAACTACTACCTCCTATGACTTCAGTAAAGGACTCAAGAACAGAAAAAAATACTTTTTTATGAGAAGATTCAAGCTGTTCTTCTTTCAATTGGTGGTTTGAGGCTATGGAATGGAGCTTTGTTGGTTGAGATGGCTAAGGGTTTTTAGGAATTTAAGAGTTTTGGTTGTGGTTGGGGAAAACTGCTTCGGGCGTTTTAAGTTTCGATTTCCGCTTTAGCGCCATGCTTTTAGCCAGCGCAATCTTCTGCACTCTTCGGGACTTTATGCGCCGCCCACATTGGTGCCGCGCGCTAAACTTAGCAAATTTTCTGGATTTTAGCCGCGCGCTTAAACTCGCGCTGTTCGCTTCTTTTGGCGTCGCGCCCTCGCTTCCATGGCGCTACCCGCTCGAAATCTCGCTTGTTCACTTTTCGTCCTCCAGTTTATTTGCATGTACCTGTCAATAACACAAACACAAGACCCCAAGACCGTGAGATTGTTCTAGGAGAAATTAAAATAACTGAAGACAAAAATTGAATAACATAATTAAAAACGTTGGGTTGCCTCCCAAGTAGCGCTGTCTTTAACGTCTTTTAGCCGGACGCAAGTTCCTTGGCTTTAATAACCGTGGGGTGGATCAAGCCCCCAACTAATCCATTTCCTCCACATTTTATGCTTTTCTTCTTTTCTTCTTAGCTTTATCGTAGAGGAGTTCAGAACACATACCTCCTTTAGTGGAATTTCTAAAACCATGCACCGCTTTGGGCTCATCTCTCTTTGGTTGACTTGTATTGGCTCGCATGGAGGTTTGATGGTGCTGCTTGCAAAGCACCCACTCATGGTTGGTGGCTCAATGACGTGCTTAAAAACTTTAAACACCATTTGTTCATTCTCCACCCTTAATGTTAACTCTCCTCTTTCAACATCAATCAAAGCTCTCCCCGTTGCTAGGAATGGCCTCCCCAATATGATAGGGATTTCCGCATCTTCTTCCATATCAAGAATGAGGAAATCTGTAGGAAAGAAGAATTTCTCTACTTTCACAATCACGTCCTCGATCTTGCCTCTTGGATGAACCATCATCCCGTCGGCCAACTGAAGCTTATCGGTTGGTTTGGCCTCACCCAACTCCAATCTTTTAAATACCGAAGCGGCATCGATTTATACTCGCCTAAATCACATAAAGCTCATTGCAAGTCACCCCGCCATGTGCAAGGTAGTGTAAAGCTTCCAGGATCCTTTAGTTTTGGTGGCAACTTCTTCTGCAAGATAGCACTACACTCTTCTGTTAGTGCTACTATCTCATATTCCGCCAGCTTCTTCTTTTTCCCCAAGATCTCCTTCATAAACTTGAAATAGGAGGGCATCTGCTCTAATGCTTCTATGAAAGGTATGTTGATATGCAGCTTCCTAAATGTCTCCAAAAATTTGGAGAATTGTTTATGAACCGCCTTTCGCTGTAGTCTCTGGGGAAAAGGGATCTTCTCTGTATACTCCTTCTCTGGAGTTTTCTCTACTGTTGGGTTGGGCTCAATCACCTTCTCTTTTTCTAACTCTGCCTTCTTCTCAACTACTGGCTGAGGTGACTGCTGCTCCAACTGTTTGCCGCTTCTCAATTGCACTGCCTGGCATTGCTCCCTTGGATTTACCTCTGTGTTGCTTGGCAATGTCCCCTGTGGCCTGCTGTTTGCCTGCTTTGCTAGCTGACCCACTTGTGTTTCCAAGTTCCTGAATGAGGATCTAGCTTCTGTCATGAACTGGGTCTGGGCATTGGCAAGTCTTTGTCACACCGCTTCACTGTCGCTTTTCTTGCTGAACCGGTGCATTGAACTGTTGAGGCTGTGGGGCTTGAATGAAGGGCTGCTGATTCTGGTTCTGCTGGTTCTGGTACTGGCCCCTGTATTGGTTCTGCTGCCCCTGGTATTGATTCTGTTGCCCTTGGTATTGGTTCTGCAGGTTCTGGTGCTGGTTCTGCTGCCCCTGGTCTCCTCTCCATGAGAAATTTGGGTGGTTCCTCCACCCTGGATTATAAGTGTTGGAGTAGGGGTTGTTCTGTTGCCTCTGATAATTACCTATGGCCTGACACTCTGCCTGCTCCATTGGTATATTGTTGGGATCAGCTGAAGGACACCTATCAAATGTATGTGGGCCACCACATATCTCACAGCTTTTAGGCATCTGCACCGCATTTACTGACACTGTATGTTGCTGCAACTGTTTCGCTAAAAGGGCCACTTGGGCATTCAAGGCAGCAATAGCATCTATTTCGTGGACTCCCACTGTTCTTCTCCCACTTGTCGGCCTCTCTTCTGTGACATGGTTGTTAGTGGCCATATCTTCTAATAACTCATGAGCGTCGTGGGCTGTTTTCCTCATGAATGCTCCACCTGCTGCTGCATCTATGATGGTTCTGGTTGTATTGCTCAGCCCGTTGTAGAAGATGTGGACCAAGTTCCACAACTCAATGCAATGGTGTGGGCACTTTCTTTGTAGATCCTTGAACCTTTCCCAAGCTTCATATAAGGACTCTCCATCTGCTTGGTAGAAGTTGTTCAACTCCCCTCTCGATTCTTTGCTTTATACGGGGAAAGAACTTGGCTAGGAATTTCGTGCCACCGTGCCATGTAAAAATCGAATCGGCCGGCAGGGAATTCAACCATACTTTTGCTCTATCCCTGAGTGAGAAGGGAAAGAGCCTCAATCTGACGGCATCATCAGTAACGCCGTTATATCTGAAAGTTGCACATAGCTCCAAGAAATTTGCTATGTGCATATGTGATCCTCCACGGCGGTCCTCCGAATTGCACTTGTGTACCATCATGCCGTAATCGCGGTTTATCTCGAAATTGTTGGTTCCTATTGTAGGGAGCCTAATGTACTGTGTGCGGTAAGATGCACAAACTTAAAACGCAAGTACACGTTATCGTGACAAGTAGTATAGTCTTGATAAGACCGAATATCGTCCTCAAGGATTAGGGTTCAATTACCAACTATCTATTTTTTGGTATCTATTTGGTAAATTGATCTTTGGATTTGTTGTTTATAACTAAGAATTATAAAAGCTATTTTAACTATAAAGGTTTACTTCAGTTGTGATGAGAATAGGGCTTCCACGTCTCCTCACTATCCGCTTATGCTACTTATTAATGCAATAACTTATGGTCTTCTTCTTTGGAGAAAGAGTTCACTAAATCGCTTTATACTCCCGTTAGGGTTATATAAACACTCAACCCGATTGCACCTTACCTACCTTTCGTGATAAGGATAACTCTATAGGAGGATTAAGAACAAGAACCTAGTTAACTGTCACGCACAATGCGCAAAATTAGGGTTTTAAGCCTCTCATTAACGCTACATAAATAATTGAGGTATTTTCATCCCCAATCCAAGAATGTCTACCCAACTTACAGCATATTCACAATCCCCCCCTTTCGGAGTCTGATTAGAAATCATATAGTGATAATTAGTTGTCAATTAACTACCAAGCATTCAATTCAATTATTGGATAGATCTCAACAAGAAGAAGAATAACCATAAGCATGCATTAAATCATAACATAAGTTTCTAGAGATTCAACATGGAAAGCCCTATAGAGGAATTAGTTCCTAGCCATTGACATGACAAGAACTAATCTCATGTTCATCATACAAAAACTGAAATAAAGTAAAGAAACGGAAAAGAAATTACTAAACTATGGTCTCCAATCTCCAAGCAAGAAGCCTTGTGTTGTGCAAGAAGGGGAACCCTTAAAAACTGCCTAGGGTTCTCCTTTTATAGGCTGAAAACCGCCTCAACTTTTCCCTGCAGGCCTGGCCCAAAATCCGTCTGGAAACCCTTATTTTTCCGCGTCGGCGCGCCTGCGAGCAGCCGCGGCCGGAACTCGCAATCCGTCCGGGTGATTTGGCGCCGCGCTCGATTCTGTTCGGCGGTAGCCGCGGCCGCAACTTCGTAGCTTTTGGTGTTTAAGCCGCCGCGTTCGCTGGCCGCCGAAGTCTTCTGCTTCTTCGATAGTGGGCGCCGCCCGCTTCGATTGCAGGAGGCCGCTGGCTGGGTCCGGTTTCACTGCTCGCCACTTTCTCTGTTTTTAGCTCTGGACTCTCCTCTTTTGCCCTCTTTTAGCTCCTTTTCCGTCATTTGGCCATTTTAACCACTTTGACTCAAAAGAAAGGAAAACTATCCTAATACGACACTTATATGTGCAAAACGGGACAAAAGACTAACTAAAACTGACTCAAAAGGTGTATATAAAATACACCGATCATACGTCACATTGGACTTAGCAAGTGGATTGAACCGAAGAGGTATGTAGAACTTTCCTTATCTCTTGAGCATGAGTTTTATAAATGTATAGTACGGTAGGCGTACGAGTTTTAAAGAAATTCGGCTTTGTTTTGATATCATTAACTTGATATAAGAATGTCTAAGTTTGGTTGAGTTAGGTAATTAACTCATTTGATTTTTAAGGAATGAAAATGTCTTAGTTCCTAAAGCATAAAGTTATTATAACGGCTTTATGGGAAGTTGGTTATAACAACTTTATGAAAAGTTAAAGGAATAGTTTTCGCTAGTAATGTAAACAAAGATAAATGACTTGAAATGAAGAAGGACAAATATTGATTTAAAGACATCAATAGCTTAAAGTTTTACGTTAAAAGTCACTTGGTTTAGAAGCCTATAAATGTATTTCTAAAGGTATAGTGACTTGTCTTGAAAAGTAGATATGACTTGATACTACGGGTGTTAGTATCTTGGGGTTTTTATATGAAAAATGGTCACTTTAAAGGAATAGAAGTACGTAGTACTTTGGGTTAAATTCCCGGATTTTTTTTCATGATATGATAGTGCCTTAAATTAAATGAAATGAGAGTGCATGCTAATTAAGTCTAATGAGAAGTTAAGAGATTTCTTAACTTGCTTATGTTATTTATGGTAGCCGGTTGTGCTTGTGATATATTGTTCATTACGGGGTCATTCTTATCCTCTTGAGCATGATATTTTTAAAATATATAAATAGTACGGTAGACGTACGTGTGTTAAATTCCCGAATTTTTTTTCTATACTTTTATTTGTCCTTTATATGTTCTCACTATTGGATTGATTTTTATCTTTTCCTATCAACAGGTTGTTAATAGAAGAATTTGAGGTCATATTTTGACAAGTACGCCTTTATAATTTGCTTGAGTAGAAATTAAAGAAGAACTCCAGTTGTGACTAATTATGAATTCAATTATAATTGATGAGATGAAGTTATTTGATTTTATTTTATATATACTAAAAATAATATAATATATGTTTTTTTTAAAAGGCCGCATTTATGAATTTCGCCCAGAGCCATCAATTACCCAGAAATGGCCCTGCATGTAAAAACAACTAATCCACATCTCAACTAATAACTCATTTTAACACTCTTAACTAACTCCTAACAAACTAGATGGAGATACTCATGTATGCTGCTGCTGTGCATGCTAACTCTCTCCAGCCTTGTCTATTCCTCCGTACTCCAACAAAATGAATTGTTAAACTTTTTTTTGTTACACTTATTCTAATAAATGCAAACTCTCAAAATCTTTTTATATATTAAGTTATTTCACTAAATAATCATGAATTATCAACGAAAAGTAAAATAATAAATTCATTGCTAATTTTATGTAGCGATTAGTAATGAATTATAAAAAAAATGTTCGTAGTTCGTAGCCAAGTCCAATTATTTATGTAATATTTATTTTCAAATGAAGTACGCATTTTAATCACGCGCAAAGTGTGTACACTGAAATTAGTTGACCCTAATACATTATTAATATAGAATTATTCACATGCCAAGCCTTTAGATACATAACACACGAGATCACCACACTTGTTTTAAAAGTTTCAATTAGTAGTTTAAGAGAAAAGAAGAGCGCTAAGAAAAATCACATAGTGCTAATCATGATCAACCATTGTTTGGTTTACTTTCGTCAGGTAGATTTTTTTGTATTTCCATCGGATATCCAGTATCCGCATTAGAGTCCGATTATATTTGGATTCACATCGTGTAGGGCACACTCGGGGAAAGCGCTCTCTATAAATGATTTATTAATTTTCCAATGCTCAAATCCAAAACCTCTGATGAAAGGACGTTGCACCACATTCTTTGGTGGTTGTTATATATATATATATATAGATTTAGCTACAATATTCTTTAGCATCTTCTTAATCAATTTAATTTGTTTTGGTTCTATGTATTTAATTTTTCAAATTAATTTCAAGTACTCAATAAGAGTCACCTTTATTTTTTGAAAAATCTAAGAATTCACTACATACCAAGAGGCGAGATAGAAAATAAAAAAAGAAAAAGATAACATTAAACCTTGACAACTGGCTCTGATTAATTTTCTCAAAAATTTCCTATTTCTTTTTTCTTCTAAAGAGTTAGAAAATCTAGCTCCATAATAAGCTTTATTTTTTTATAAACATTTTCACTTCTTTAATACCCAATCAAGAGAGAGCCGATGAGGGGTGGTTAACTGAACTATATTGTTCGGAAAATTATGCTATATATAGGTTAATTATTATTAATAATATATATGTATATATATAAATCTTAAATATTTCATATTATTAATTATATATGTATATATATAAATCTTAAATATTTCTTACATTGTCGGACTTCGGTAATGTACACAATACTTCTACTATTACATGATGGTGACCGAAAGTATATATGTCCTAGAGACAATCCTAATTATGGACAAATGTAGTGAACATATTCATATTATTAATTATTAATATTTATGACATTTGCAGTTATTGAATTATTGTTTGATTGTTTGCAATTATTCATATATGTGCTCCCTTGAGTTGACGCTGTCATTGATAGAGTGAGATATTAATGATAAAGTGTAACTCTCAAAATTGTCTCGACTAATTATCATCGAGAATGAGATATCGATGATATGTTATAAGTCGACATGTGGTTTGCATCACATTCTTAGAGACTGTAGTGAGTCTTACGACTACGGGTAATTGTTATTCGTGATGAACACATGGATACTTTGGAGAGTATTGGTACACCCTGTCGATAAAACTTTGTTATACATATCTATAGTGTTATCAGCATGTGGGATATAAAGTCCTTTCAACTTGAGGTCAAGACGTTCCTTATTTGCAGAATGATGAACTTTGACCAAGTTCAAAGATTGCACTCCTTATGGGGTAGATACAGCTTGAGTTGGGTGCATTACGATGTAAACGAAAGCAGTAGTTGAGCCAAAAATAGGATTCATTCCTCTATTGGAAATTCGAGAGAACACTCAACTTCTCTATATTAGGTCGAATAAAGTCATTGGCCAATGCAAGAGATATATTTTGAATATGGTCTAATTGTCGACTACTAAAGATGAGATAAAGTGATTAAGCTATTTAGATAGACACTTGGAAAATCCTAAGCATAATCGAGTGTGTTGTGAATGATAGGATTTTATTATTCCACATAAAGGTAAAGTTTGTTGAATTCGTGTAAACATACTTCACATATTGAGTTCGTCATACAAAGTCGTCTAGGAGTTTCGTATGAACCTTAATTATATTAATGTGAAGGCCTATAGGGTCACACTATATGTGATTGTCTTTTCAATCTAAGAGTGTATTGAGAAAATATTTAATATTCGATTGTGAACAAAAATATTTAAATTATAATAATTATGAAATATATTTCTATTTGATGGAAATTATTTAATTAAGTCAAGATTGAATTTTGGACTTAATTAAATATGTTAATATAAAAAGGGGGTTTGGATGAAAACCTAAAGAAAGTACTTGGGCTTGATTAGTCTTTTGTACTCCTTTTAGGTTTAGGTTTTTCCTTTTACCTATTATATAAAGAACACAAACATCATAATGCCAAAAATGAATTCAGCAAATTGAAAGACACATACTAACTTGATGTCGATAGAGGTCTGCAATGCAGTGTACTAAGACAAAAATTCGCCTCCACTTGTGCTGTAGTTTTACGGACGTCTGTCTAGAGGATACAACTATCTAAGTGAGAGTTCTAGCACAAGAAGTACACTTCTGGCGAATTTACTATATGCGTTCTTTCGGAAAGTGTTTATGAAGAAGAAGTCACAATTTCAAATCATTAATTTAGTTAAATGATTAATTGTAATGTAATATGTAGATCTTCTATGTTTATCAAGTGATCAACATGTTTTATATAGCATTAATTTCGACCATATGCAGATTTTCACCCAAAGATTGTGACTCTATATGAATAGACACAACTTTTGAAAATTTCCAGAAATTACCGTTGGATAGCGCCGCCCCCTTTCGTCATAAGGCGTGGTCTGACTCTGAGAAAATAAATTCTTGTGTTTAGGTCCCTACTAAGCAGAATTCGTAAACTATGCAAAGACTCTTTGAAAAAGTTTTTAGCAAAAAAGCAAAAACAATTCTCAACGCCCTTACGAGGTAGTGATGAGTTAAACTACTCGTGTTGGCATGGAAGTCAGCTCGGTAAACTGATTCCATTCTGCTACTAGGGTTCCAAACCTTCCACTGAGCTCTAGAATCTAATCCGCCCTTGGCGCCGCGGCGCTGGCCCTAGCGCCGCGGCCCTAAATTTCCTGCAAAGCTCTCTGAAGTTTCAGATCGCGGCTGCTTTCAGCCGTAAGCGCTGTCGATGAACTTTTACTATTCCAATACATGCCCTGCTTCTGGCGCCAAGGCGCGCTATTTTTCCAGATTTCGATCACTTTCTTCTCTTCTTCTTGTACAAGTTCCAACAATACTCCATATTTTCTATTCAAACATCAACAATACCCCACATTTGGATAGAAAATAAGATAATGAGGAACTTAACGTTATTCTCGAAAAACTAGTTATGACATGCATCGGAAAAAGTGTCTTTTGGACTTGAACCGTTCGTAGTGAATACTTATCGGATCTACTTTGTGAAATAGTGAACGACATATCTTGAATTATTCACGTTTTGTAGTAAATCAAGATAACAAGTATCACACACATCATATCAACATATTTCGATTCTTACGGTTGTGTTCATTTCGGTCGTGAACAACTCCTTCTTCATGAGATTTTCTAGAGAACGTAGCCATATCGGTTCTCCCAGATGCGACCCCACATCAATCTCATACAGGTAATACCAAATAAGAATAGTCTGTACTATCCCACCATGAAGGCTTTTGATTATTATTAAGAATAATATTCATCCCTTAATCATCAACGGATTAACACACTTAGTACACCATAGGAATGAGCATATGTGTGTTTTATGCTCCTTGAGTCTTTCCCAACTAGTTTTCCTATTGAACCTAAACCATGGGATCTCCAATTATGATAGATTAGGTTTCCGCCAGTTAACGACTCATTGTATTGGCTTTAAGCCCATTCCCCTATATGTAAATACGATTTGCTCTATGTTAAAGCTTTTTGTCAAATGATCTGTTATATTGTCCTTTGATTTTACATAATCAATGAAAATGATTCCATTCTTCAGCAAGCTTCGTATTGTATTATAACGTCGTCTTGTATGTCTTGACTTGTCATTATATATTTGATTCTTTGCCCTCGTCAGGGCAGCCATACTATCACAATGTATGCAAATGGCTGTCACAGACTTTATCCACAACGTAATACCTTCTAGGAAGTTTCTGAGTCATTCTGCCTCTTCGGTAGCTTTTTCTAAGGCTACAAACTCGGCTTCCATAGTTGATTGCGTATTTACTGTTTGCTTTGATGATTTCTATGATATCGATGCTCCACCAAGTGTAAATACATAATCACTTATGGACTTACTTTCTGACTGGTTGGAAATTCAATTAGCATCACAATATCCTTCTAAAACAGGAGGTTCGTATAATGCAATCCATATTTCATTGTATGCTTTAGATATCAGAGTGCTCTTATTAGTGCAATCCAATGATCCTTTCCAGGATTATGTGATTATCGACTCACTGTATATGTTAAGTCATGTCTTGTACAATTCATTATGTACATCAAACTTCCAAGAACTTGTGTATACTACAATTGAGACATACTTTCACCTTCATTCTTCTTAAGGTGACAAGACGGGTCAAATAGTGTAACAACCGGTCGATCATCATAATGTCCAAACTTTCTAAGGATCTTTTTAACATAATGAGATTGAGTTAAGATGCAGCCATCAGAATTCTTTTGAATTCTAATACCAAGAATGACATCCACTATTCACATATCTTTCATATCGAAAGCGGTATGCAACATCTTAGTTTGGTTAATTACATCTTTATATGTTCTCATAATTAGCATATCATCAACATATAAGCATATAATGACACATGCATTCTTACATTGTTTAATGTAGACACATTTATCATACTCATTTATTTGAAAACCATTATTATCAAACTTTTCATGTCATTGCTTTGATGCTTGTTTAAGTCCGTATAGAGACTTAATCAATTTACAGACTTTCTTTTCTTGACCTTTAACAACAAACCCTTCGGGTTGTTTCATGTAAATTTCATCATCTAATTCACTATTCAAAAATGTGATTTTCACATCCATTTAGTGTATTTCCAAATTGTGAATCGCCGCTATAGCAATTAGCATCCTTATAGACGTAATTCTAGTTATGGGTGAGTAGGTATCAAAGAAATCTACACCTTCTTTCTGTCGAAATCCTTTGGCTACTATACGAACTTTGTATTTTTCTATAGTACCATCAGGCCTTAGTTTCCGTTTGAAAATCCATTTATGTCCTATTGGTTTTTGACCCGGAGGGAGATCAACCAATATCCATGTATTATTTTGCACAATGAATTCTACCTCACTTTGGATAGTCTTCTTCCAATAAGGTGCTTTATATGATTTCATAGCAGTCATATACGTTTGAGGTTCTCCTTCAACGGAAAAGGTCATGAAATCTGGTCCAAAATCTTTGGCAATTTTCACACGTTTACTTCTTTTTGGTTCAGAATTTTCTTCTTGAACAGATGAAGTAAGATTATCATCACTTTGTATGTTTTGGTTTGACTCATCTTGAGGCAGTGTCCTCTTCTTATGATTAAAAACACTTTTATCCTTGTTTTTTTAAGGAAAAATATCCTCAAAAAATTATGCTTCCGCAGATTTCATAAGTGTGTTTTTGTGAATACCTTTAACATCTGAGTGATACATGTTAGACATATTTTATATACGCTTTTTGAGTAATTTTCAGTTAGTATTTTACTTGTTTTCGTTGTGTTTAGTACAGTATTAGAGTCGTTTTTCTTTCTTTTGAGTCACAACGGTTCAAAAAGGCAAAATGGCAAAAAGGAGTGAAAATAGGCATAAAAGGAGGTCCCAAGGCAGAAAAAGGTTGAAAATTGATGACTCGGACGAAGGAAAAGCAGGACCGCGGTGCCCAGCAGCAGAACCGCGGTGCCAGAAGATCAGAGAACCCGCAGTACTTTTGGCACCGCGGTGCCAGCCTGTAGGACCGCGGTGCCGAGGCGGGTTTTTCTGATTCTGGGCCGAATTTTGACACGTTTTCAGGGTCCACAAAGCCATATTTTCCCAACTATAAAATCCCTAAAACCCTGACCTTATGAAGGGCTTGGAATCCTTGTACATATTCCACAACACAACTCTCGGAGACATCAAGATTTGAGACTTAGTTCAAGTTATTTTCTTTTCTCTTTTCTTTATTTTATTTCAGTTCATGTTGGATTATGTGTTACTTCTTAGCGTGACTATGACTATGAGATAAACACTAAATTAGGGCTTTCCTATTGAATCACTTGAAACCTTATTTCATGATTTAATGCATTAGTTTGATTTCTTCTTCATTTGATTAAGATTTATTCAATAATTGGTATGAATGTTTGATAGTTAATTGATCACTAATTATCATAATCTATATGATTTCGAATCGAGAACCGAGAGGAGAGATTTGGATATGCTGTAATTGAATAGACATAGGTTAAAATCGCGGACGAAAGTACCACATAGGTTACTGTTCTTAATCCTCCTATGTGGTAAATTCTATCATAGAAATATAGAAAGGTTCTGCACTGGGGTTGAGTGATTATATATCCTAACCGGAATATAAGACAGTCTAGTTAACCGTTATCTTAATGTAGAAGAAGAAGTCATTCTAGTTGCACTAAGGATTGAATAGAGTGGATAGTTGAGGATATTAGAAGCCCTATCTCCATCATAACTGATTAAACCTAAGTAATTTAGTTTAATTTCTGAACTTAGTCTTAGCTATTAGATAAAAATACAAACAAATTAACGTTCACCAAATAGAAACCATAGCTTAGATAATCGGTACTTGATAACCAGTCTCTGAGGACGATATTCGGTCTTACCAGACTATATTACTTGTAGCGATACGTACACTTGCGTTAAGCAACTTGCAAAATCGCTAAGAAGTTTTTGGCGCTGTTGCCGGGGACTGGCGTACTTTAAATATCGATTTATCTATTCTTATTTTTAATTTGGTTGCTCCAAGAACAAGTTTCTAACTTGTTCTGCGAGCATCTTTTTACCATTTTTTATTGTTTTTCTTATTTTTGTAGGTAAAAAAAAAAGGACACGTGGACTACTACTACTATCAGGAGCAACAGATTCATCAGCAACAACCTGACCCACAGGTTCCACAGGAAGATCGAAATGAGCTGCAGATAGTCATACATGAGCTCACCAAGTGCCAGACTCAGTTTATGGCTGAGACAAGAGTGTCCATCAAGAATTTGGAGACACAAATAGGGCAGCTGATGGATAGGGTGATCAATACACCTCAAGCAAGTCTGCCTAGCGACACCATTGTGGGAAGGGGTAAGCAAAGTGAGAAGCCTGAACCACACCAAGTTATTGAAGTATTGAGAAATGTGGTTGGTGTAGAGAGAGAAGGGGTTACTAGAATCCAATTTGTCACCTTTTTGGATTTCTTGGAGTTCCTTTTTGCTATACCCATTACAGAAGAAACACCACTAGATATCATTGCTGAGCCCCAACCAGAAAGTACATACACTCAAGGGCAACCCCAAAAGTTGAGAGATGTAGGGAGTTTCAATGATCCCTACATTATAGAGAGCCATGAAGACAAGTCGGTCTTGTGTAAATGGGGGACAATCGTAAATCTGAGGCCCTTATTTGGAACAATTGTTGTAGTTGAAGTGAGACCTGTAATAATAACTATGCGGATTGCAAGCAGTTCGCAGAAGGATCCACTGAGCACTAGTAAGGATTAATTGTGTCCGGCTAAATGACGTTAAAGACAACGCTTGTGAGGAGGCAACCCAATATTTATTAATTATGTTATTTCAATTTTTGTTTTTAGTTTGTTTTATTTTGTCTTGAACAGTCTCACGGTCTTGGGTTCTTGTCTTGTGTTTTGGATGACAGGTGAACTGGAAGCTAACTCTGAAGAAAAGGGTGGAAAATACGGAGTCGAGTCAGCATCGCGGTGCCAATCTGTAGGACCGCAGTGCCGAATATCCAGAGAGGCCCCAGGACTTTAGGCACCGCGGTGCCACTATGCAGAACCGCGGTGCCAGTGCACGATCCGCGAAAAAATGAAAAGACCCAGAATCGCCAAATCTCCTCCCATAAATACCGTCTCAATGCAATACCCGCCGTCACTGATGCGCGTAATATGCACACACTTTTAAACGCAAGTGCACGTTATCGTATCAAGTAGTATAGTCTTAGATAAGACCGAATATCGTCCTCTAGGATTAGGGTTCAAGTACCAACTATCTATTTTCTAGTATCTATTTGGTGAATTAATGATTGATTGTTTTGTTTATAACTAAGAATTATTAAAGACAAGTAAATATAAAGAATTACTTCAGATGTGATGAGAATAGGGCTTCTATGTATCCTCACTATCCGCTTATGCTACTTAGTAATGCATTACTTATGGTGTTCTTCTTTTGGAGAAAGCAGGTTTACGAAATCGTTTTATACTCCCGTTAGGGTTATATAAACACTCAACCCCAGTATTGTTCCTTACCTAACTTTCGCTGATAAGGGTAACTCTATAGGAGGATTAAGAACAAAAACCTAGTTGATCGTCACGCACAATGCGCAAAATTAGGGTTGTTAAGCCTCTCATCAACGCTACAAAACTAATTGAGGTATTTTCATCCCCAATTCAAGCCTGTCTACCCAACTTACAGCATATTCACAATCCCCCCTTTTCAGAATCTGATTAGAAATCATATAGTGATAACTAGTTGTCAATTAGCTACCAAGAATTCAACTCAATTATTGGATAGATCTCTCAATAAGAAAAATAATCATAAGCATGCATTAATTTATAACATAAGTTTCAAGAAGTTCAACATAGAAATCCCTATAGGAGAATTAGTTCCTAGCCATAAAGATGATAAGAACTAATTCCAAGTTCATCATGCAAAAACTGAATTAAAGAAAAGAAAAAGGAAAGAAATTACTAAGTTTAGGTCTCCAATCTCCTAGCAAGAAAATCTTGTGTTGTCAAGAAAGGGGAACCCCCAAAAAACTGCCTAGGGTTCTCCTTATATAGGTTTAAAAACGCCTCCTTCTTTTCCCTGCAGGCCTGGCCCAAAAATCCGTCAAAAGACCTAATTTTTCCGCGTCGGCCGCGTTGCAGATAGCGCGCGCCGAAGTTCTGCGATCCGTCGGGTGTTTTGGCGCCGCGCCCGATATCTGTTGTTCGGTAGCGCGCCGCTGGATCTTCGTAGCTCCTCGGATGTTTAGCGCCGCGCCCCGCTTCGTCTCGAGGGCGCCGGCTCGAAGCCGTTTTCTTCGGATAGTGGCGCCGCGTTCGCTTTAGCCGGCGCTGGATCTTCGCGCTTTCTTCAATGATGGGTGCCGCGCCCGCTTCGATTGCAGGAGCGCGCCGGCTGTCCGATTACGCCTTGTTCGCCACTTTCTCTGTTTTCATCTCTGGCATCTCCTCTTTTGCCCTCTTTTTGCTCCTTTTCCGCCATTTGGCCATTTTAACCACTTTGACTCAAAAGAAAGAAAAACTATCCTAATACGACACTTATATGTGCAAAATGGGACAAAAGGACTAACTAAAACTGACTCAAAAGGTGTATATAAAATACACCGATCAAATACCCCCAAACTTAACCTTTGCTCGCCCTCGAGCAAAGATTGAAAGAAATAAAATAAAAGACTCAAAGAATGAAAAATAAAAGACTCCCTGTCATTAATCACTTTTGCTGCATAAATGTTAACTAGAAAAACATGAAGGTTAGCAGAATAATATGCAGGAACATATAGCATGAAATTTTCAGCACACTAAACACATGAAGCTAAATATTTCGCAAACTCATATTCATCATGCTTAATGGAAGTCAATATACTAAATCATGCATATAAATTCAAGAATTCCTATGGCATGCTTACTTGCTATTCTCCACTAATTCTGGATATGCATAAAAGAGATCTTCAGGACTTTGAGGGTTGTAATGTAGGCTTAGGTAGGGGTTGGTAAAGATAGGCATTTAGGCTCATTTTTCTGTACCATAAGCTCTTTGGCTTTTCAATTTTTCCCTTTTTCTTTTGATTCTTTCCTTCACTTCAATTCTATCCTTCCCCTCTTTTGTTTTGGGAGAGTGAAGTGTATTATACAAATAGGCACCCCCAAACTTAGGCTTTTGCCTCTTTCTTATTACTTTTCCATTAGGGTGCATCAAACTTGTTCACTCTTTTTGTTTCTTCTTGTTAACACAATGTACTCCACTATTTCATATTTTCACTTATGGCACAATTTTGTGGGAATATGGGGTGTCAAAGAAGAAGTTTTAAATTTAGGCTCAATGGGGCTGACTAGGGATATTTTTAAAGTACGGGATAGAAAAGAATGGTAAGAATTGGCTATCAAATAAATGCCTGAGTCATCTCCCTAACATGCATATCCTAACTATTTCGCCTCAAATAGCAAGCACTCATAACACATAAGCATTTATCATTTAGCATGCATAACTTAAGCAAGAAATTCCAAATAGACAGATTCTGTGAGCTTTTGGCATATCTAACCTAAGTGTTTAGATAGTTGCTTTAATTCCTTTACATTATTCCACCTTACTTCACTAGGTGTTTCTAGCAACTACATCATACATGATCTTTGACAGGCAATTATGACTCAAGAAAGAATTTTTTTTTTTTTTTTTTTGGTGACTCAAAATAAACATAAAACAAATAAAAAGATTTAAATAAAACATAACATGACACACAAATAAAAACTAAAACACAAAAACACACCCCCAAACTTAAATCACACATTGTCCCCAATGTGTGTAGACTCAAAGACAGTAAAGAAAATAACACTTACAAACTTTGGTTAAAATGGTGGTGGTGGCGGTGGATAATGCATCGACCATTGGTTGAACAAGGCACTCAGCTCGTCGATTTGTTGCCTTGTTTCTTGCTGTCCTTGTACTACTGCTTGCAAGGTCTGCATCATCTCCTTCTGGTGTTGGTACAATTGCCCCATTGTGGGCTCTGAAGGTTCTGCTCTTGTGGTTGGCCGGTGGCTGGGTCCTGCCTCATATTGAGCCCCTATTTCAGGCTCATCTTCATCCATGGTTGCCTCTGCTGCTGCTGCTGCTGGTGGTGCTCTCCGTCTGGCTGCTGGGGGGCTGGGGTCTGGGAAAGAGTGCACTATCCCATAGGACACTGGCAGTTGGTTTCTTTCATGAGTATCCGTGGGTAGTTGTGGGACCGCACTCATGTGGCCTAGACTGGTAATAAGTGGTAATCCACCTGTCGTTACCAACCTGCTGATTTCTTCCATGCTCTGCACTATCTCTTTCCCCACATCAATCGTCAGCCCCCTCATAATTCCATAAATCAACTTAATCCTATCCTCCGCACTCACGGTGAAGTGCGTGGATGGAATCACGCGGCACCGACGAAGTATAGCCAAGCCTTGGTCGCCTTGTTGAATTGGCACCGCCAGGTGCTCAGATCCATTTCTTCCAATCTCAAAAGCTCGGGGGTAGCTTCGCGTATGCGATGGCATTCCAGTTGATGTTGTTGGTACTCCTAGCCCATGTTCTAAAATGGTTCCAATCACTACTTTCTTCAACATCAACTGTTTTTAGAGTCGTATTTATTGCTTCCGCCGTCACAGGCATATAATTTCCCCTTACAAAGCACCCCCTTTCTGTCCTCTCCGGAAAGTTTGCATAAAATTCCCGCACCATTGTTGTATTCACTGGTTTTATCTTCTCCGGATTGACAAATCTCTTCCACCCCCTTAGCTCTATCATAGCCCGGATGGGCTCATAAATGTCTTCCTCCCCATATGATCCCCTTTGGTAATCCATTCCCCTTTCTGGAATTACGGGCCTGGTATCAAGCCTTTTGTATCTTTGGAAGGCCTGGTAACTCACAAATCTATTTTCATCGTATTGTGGGGTTGGGGTGGATGTGGATCCTCTTCTCTTTCTGGTGGCCATTTATAAACAAAATCTGCAGCTTCTAATTTTTGTGGCACAATGTCTCCTATACACTCAACAACTAGCAGCGACAACACCCCCAAACTTCAACAATGCCCACAACCTCTTTTTCTACTCTTTGCGCCAACTTCACCACCAACTTTTCAGTACCCAAACTACTCCATCTACAATACTCTTCCCAACTACTCCCTCTTATGACTTCAGTGAAAGTATTCAAGAACAAAGATAGGGATTACGCTTTTGATGAAGACTCAAGCTTGTTCTTGTTTCAATTGGTGGGTTGAGGCTATGGAATGGAGCTTTGTTGTTTGAGATAGTTGAGGGTTTTGGGAATTTAAGAGTTTAGGTTGTGGTTGGGTTGGATTTGTGGAGGTTTTGTGGCAAATTTCTGGAATTTCGTGGGTTTTGGAGAGGAAGGTTAGGTTTTGGAAGTTGGAATTGGGAAAATCTGATTTTAGGCGTTTTAAATTTCTGATTCCCGCTTGGCCATGCTGCTTTTAGCCATGGCGCCTAAACATCTGCGCTCGCCGACTTTCACACAGCGCTGCTCTGGCGCGCTAAATTCTGCAAACTTTACGGAATTCTACCGCTGACCTCGCTCTGGCGCGCTTAAACTTCAGACTCTTCAGATATTTTGGCGCCGCGCTGCCTCTGGCGCGCGCTACCCGCTTCGGAAATCCGGCTGCTCGCCTTCGCCCTCCGGTTTATTTGCCTGTACCTGTCGATCACACAACTACAAGACCCCAAGACCGTGAGACTGTTCTTAGGCAAAATAAAATAAACTAATGACAGAAATTAAAATAACATAATTGAAAACGTTGAGTTGCCTCCCAAGTAGCGCTGTCTTTAACATCTTTTAGCCGGACGCAAGTTCCTTAGTCTTAATAAACTTGGGGTGGATTAAGCCCCCAACCTATCCACTTCCTCCACATTTGGCGTTTCCTTTTTCTCCTTTTCTTTTTAGCATTATCGGTAATAGGGAGTTCAGGAACACTTACCTCCTTTAGTGGCATTTCGGCAAACCATGCATGCTTTCTTGGGCTCATCACTCTTTGGTTGACTTGTAATGGCTCGCATGGGGGTTTGATGGTGCTGATTGCAAAGCACCTATTCATTGGTGGTGGTTCGATGACATGTTTAAACACTTTAAACACCATTTCTTCACTCTCCACCCTTAATGTCAACTCCCCTTTTTCAACATCAATCAAAGCTCTTCCCGTTGCTAGGAACGGCCTCCCTAATATGATAGGGATTTCCGCATCTTCTTCCATATCAAGAATGAGGAAATCTGCAGGAAAGAAAAATTTTCCTACCTTCACAATCATGTCCTCAATCTTGCCTCGTGGATGAACTACTGTCCTGTCGGCTAGTTGCAGACTCACAGTGGTTGGTTTATCCTCTCCCAACTCCAATCTTTTGAAAATTGATAAGGGCATCAGATTTATACTTGCCCCTAAATTGCATAGAGCTCTGTTGCACGTCACCCTGCCCACTGTGCATGGTAGTGTAAAGCTTCCAGGGTCCTTTAGCTTTGGTGGCAATTTCTTTTGTAAGATAGCACTACACTCTTCTGTTAGTGCTACTATCTCATATTCGGCTAGTTTCCTCTTTTTCTCCAAGATTTCTTTCATGAACTTGAAATAAGACGGCATCTGCTCCAAAGCCTCTATAAACGGTATGTTGATGTGCAACTTCCTGAATACCTCCAAGAATTTGGAAAATTATTTATCGACCGCCTTCCTTTGTAATCTCTGGGGGAAAGGAATATTTTCTGTATACTCTTCTCCGGAGTTTTCTCTATCACTGGGCTAGGTTCAGCCACCTTCTTTTTTTCTAACTCTGCTTCCTTCTCAACTATTGGCTGAGGTGGCTGTTGCTCCAATTGTCTTCCACTTCTCAACTGCACTGCCTTACATTGCTCCCTCGGATTTACCTCAGTATTGCTTGGCAATGTCCTCTGTGGCCTGATGTTTGCATGCTTTGCTAGCTGTCCTACCTGTGTTTCCAAGTTTCTGAACGAGGATCTAGCTTCTGTCATAAACTGCGTCTAGGCGTTGGCAAGTGCTGTCATAGCTGCTTTAAGCTCATCTGGTTTTTCTTGACACCGTGCATTGAATCGCTGAGGTGGGGCTTGAATAAAAGGCTTGATTCTGGTTCTGCTGGTTACGCATCGACCCTGTATTGGTTCTGTTCTTGATACGATTCTGCCGCCTGCATCGCTCTGCCCCGACGATACTGGTTCTGCTGCCCCTGATATTGATTCTGCTGGCCCTGATCTCCTTTCCATGAGAAATTTGGGTGATTCCTCCACCCTGGATTATAAGTGTTTGAGTAGGGGTTGTTCTGTTGCCTCTGGTAATTGCCTACTGCTTGACACTCTGCCTGTTCCATTGGTATATTGTTGGGATCCGCTGAAGGGCATCTATCAAATGTATGTGGGCCACCACATATCTCACAGCTTTTAGGCATCTGTACCGCGTTTACCGACACTGTATGTTGCTGCAACTGTTTCGCTAGAAGGGCCACTTGGGCATTCAAGGCAGCAATAGCATCTATCTCGTGGACTCCCACAGTTCTTCTCCCACTTGTCGCCCTCTCTTCAGTGACATGGTTGTTAGTGGCCATATCTTCTAATAACTCGTGAGCATCGTGGGCTGTTTTCCTCATGAATGCTCCCCGCCACGCATCTATGATGGTCCCGTTGTCTTGCTCACCCGTTGTAGAAGATGTGGACCAAGTTCCACAACTCAATGCAATGGTGTGGGCACTTTCTTTGTAGATCCTTGAACCTTTCCCACGCTTCATATAAAGACTCTCCATCAGCTTGGTAGAAGTTGTTCAACTCCCTCTCAGTTTTGCTGCTTTACAGGGCGGAAAGAACTTGGCTAGGAATTTCTCGTGCTACCGTGCCATGTGAATATCGAATCGGTGGCGGAATTCAACCATACTTTTGCTCTATCCTGAGTGAGAAGGGAAAGAGCCTCAACCCGACGGCATCATCGAACGCCGTTATATCGAAAGGCACATAGCTCCAAGAAATTAGCTATGTGCATGTGGATCCTCCGATGGCGCCTCCGAATTGCACAGGTGGCCGTACCATGCTCAAAATTGCTGGTTTTATCTCGGTTGTTGGCTCTATTGCAGGAGCCTAATGCATGTTTGTGCTCCATTCACTCGCGACATAATCTCCCAAACTTCTTTCTCGCCGGATTCGGACTCTATCCTCCACATCTATGGCACTTGATGAGGATCTTCTGGGTTAGGTTGATTTTCACCTAACCCTTCTCTCATCCTGTTATTGTTTAGATTACCGCCCATTTCTATCAAAGTTGCAACCCGTTGATTCTTTCTCGCTCGCTTTGCGTTTTCTCGATCTCTGGATTGAAGGAACAAGAGTGTTCGCTCCTCTTCTCCTTCGTATAAACCGATTGCACAAATAGATCAAAATGTAAAACAAATCACGGCAACCTGATTTTCCGAAAAATAGCGAAGACTAAAAAAATTTAAAATAAAAATTAAAGACCAAATTAGAAATTAAAAATAGATAATTTTGATATTGAACTATGCCTAATCCCCGGCAACGGCGCCAAAAACTTGACGCGCGTAATATGCACACACTTTTAAATGCAAGTGCACGTTATCGTATCAAGTAGTATAGTCTTAGATAAGACCGGATATCGTCCTCTAGGATTAGGGTTCAAGTACCAACTATCTATTTTCTAGTATCTATTTGGTGAATTAATGATTGATTGTTTTGTTTATAACTAAGAATTATTAAAGACAAGTAAATATAAAGAATTACTTCAGATGTGATGAGAATAGGGCTTCTATGTATCCTCACTATCCGCTTATGCTACTTACTAATGCATTACTTATGGTGTTCTTCTTGGAGAAAGCAGTTTACTTAAATCGCTTTATACTCCCGCTAGTGGTTATATAAACACTCAACCCCAGATTGTTCCTTACCTAACTTTCACGATAAGTAACTCTATAGGAGGATTAAGAACAAAAACCTAGTTGACCGTCACGCACAATGCGCAAAATTAGGTTGTTAAGCCTCTCATCAACGCTTACAAAACTAATTGAGGTATTTTCATCCCCAATTCAAGCCCTGTCTACCCAACTTACAAGATATTCACAATCCCCTCTTTCGTAACTGATTAGAAATCATATAGTGATAACTAGTTGTCAATTAGCTACCAAGAATTCAACTCAATTATTGGATAGATCTCTCAATAAGAAAAATAACCATAAGCATGCATTAATTTATAACATAAGTTTCAAGAAGTTCAACATAGAAAGCCCTATAGGAGAATTAGTTCCTAGCCATAAAGATGACAAGAACTAATTCCATGTTCATCATGCAAAAACTGAATTAAAGAAAAGAAAAAGGAAAGAAATTACTAAGTTTAGGTTTCCAATCTCCTAGCAAGAAAATCTTGTGTTGTCAAGAAAGGGAACCCCTCAAAAACTGCCTAGGGTTCTCCTTATATAGGTTTAAAAACGCCTCCTTCTTTTCCTCGCAGCTGGCCCAAAAATCCGCCAAAAGACCTAATTTTTTCGTCGGCGCGCCGCGGCAGATAGGCGCGCCGGAAGTTCTCGCGATCCGTCGGTGTTTTGGCGCCGCGCTCGATATCTGCTGCTCGGTAGCCGCGGCCAATCTTCTGGTAGCTCCTCGGATGTTTAGCGCCGCGCGCTTCGTCTCCGAGGGCGCCGCGACTCGAAGCTGTCCTCTTCGATAGTGGCGCCGCGGCCATTTTAGCGCCACGGCTGGATCTTCGCGCTTTCTTCGAATGATGGCGCCGCGCCTCGCCGCTTCGAGGCGCGTGCTGTCTGGATTCGCCTTGTTCGCCACTTTCTCTGCTTTCATCTCCGCATCTCCTCTTTTGCCCTCTTTTTGCTCCTTTTCCGTCATTTGGCCATTTTAACCACTTTGACTCAAAAGAAAGAAAAACTATCCTAATACGACACTTATATGTGCAAAATGGGACAAAAGACTAACTAAAACTGACTCAAAAGGTGTATATAAAATACACCGATCAGTCACCACCACCATTTTTAGCCGATGTATGTCTGTAAGTCGTCCATGTTTAATCTTTGAGTCATACACATTCGGGATAATATGTCAGTTAAGTTTGGGGGGGTAACTTTACCTTATATTTTTTTTATTTCTGAGTCTTTGATTTGTGTCTTTCATGCGTCTATATGAGTCAATTTTTTTTTATAATCATGCTGCTATAGTTGTTTGAAACGCCTAGTGAATTAAGTAGGATAATGTAATGGAATGATATGCAAAAATATGTGTGATTAAGTTAAATATGCCAAAGATTCATGAAAATCTGATTGGTTGGACTATTTTGTGCTTAGCCTGTGTATGTCAATTGCGAAGAATATCCTGCGTGCTTGTTATTTGAGGCGAAATAATTAGGATATACATGTTAGGGAGAGAATTCAGACATTTCTTTGATATCCCTTCTTACCTTTTATTATCTACCCTAACAATAAATTGTATCCCTAGTCAGCCCCTTTGAGCCTAAAATGAAAAGATATTTTTTTGACACCCCAGATTCCCTCATGTGCCATAAGCAATAATTGATGATAGAAATAAAAAGAAAGTGAAAAAGAAATACAAAGAGAGAGCGGAAAATTATGCACCCCAATGAAAATATGGAAAAACTTAAGTTTGGGAGTGCCGATGTGAAAGTGTGTTATGCTCTCAACAAAAAGAGAAAAGGGATAATGAGTATGAACTAACGCTACGTCAAAGTCAAACGCCGCTTCGGCAATTGTACCGCAAAAGAAATGAGGCGCGTCCTTAATTTTCTTTATTGCCCTACGTCTCTTTCATTCTTTCTCAGAGCGAGTAACCCATCGTCCTTTACACTCCTCCCCTCGCAACCGATATCTAACGCTACCATTGCTAAACCCATTATTACTGAAAGTAGAATGACCCCATCATCGACCGCAACCGAAAGCTCCTAATACTACTTCCCAAGCAGATTTCAAGAAGGCCATCATAAACCATCCTTATAAGGTATCGGTAAAGAATGAATTTTTGGACTAACTCAACCTCAAAAGTTAACTTTTAGGGTGATGATTGTCCAAGTTCATATAATGAGTTCATGTTCTCATTTCATATTGGACCGTGGATAATATAATTTGGGGGCCCAACATCGGTGAACAAAGAATTGGAATGAGTCTCCCTCTGATATCATGAATAATTGTATTAATTTCCCTTGGGGAGTCTTTCTCATTAATACAAATATATATAGTGTGTACAATGTGGAGTCATAATACAATAAGAATCATATAACTACCATAATTATACAACACTCAATCATGCTAGTTAGGTTATATGCTTCACACATTAATGTGAGTCTGTTTTTCGGGGAAAAGATAATTACAAAATATATCATAAATACTCTACTAATATTCACTAATACACCCCCGTCAGAGCGGAAGGATGTCGGACGCTTATACTGGATCAGAAATATAAGAATAGCTGTCTAGGTAGTCATTTTATGAAGATATCTTCATACTGATACGAATAAGGTACATGCAACACCTTAACATGTCCTATAACAACCTTCTCACGAATAAAATATATATCTCTCTCAATGTGTTTGGTTCGCTGATGTTGAACCGGATTATGAGATACGTATATTATGGATATGTTATTACAATACAATAAATACGCCTTACGCAAGGGACACTGAAGCTCCAAAAGAAGGTTTTGGAGCCAGCAGATCTCAACTACAATATTTGCAACGCCTCTATACTCTATTCTGCATTCAAACGGGATAGGGTGGCTTGCCTCTTGACAGATCAAGAAATAATATTATCCTCTAAGAACACACAGTAGCCGGAGGTGGAGCGTCGCATGTTCGGAAATCCTGCCCAATCTGCAAATGTATATGATAACAACCTTGTCGGTGCTGAGGGGTAAAGATGCAATCCATAATCAAATTGCCCTTAGCATATCAAATGATACGTTTAAGAGAAGTAAAAAGAGGCTCATTGGGGCATGCATAAATAAGCACGCATGTTGAACAACATAAGCAATATCAGGCCTGGTGAAAGTAAGATACTAAAGTGCATCTGCAAGACTCACATAAAGAGTGGGATCAGACACTAGATCACCATAAACAACACTAAGCTTTGCTTTAGAGTCAACCGGAGTGGACATAATCTTATTGTTTGTCATTTTAGCCCTGTACACAATCTCCTATGCATACTTACGCTGACACAGAAACATTGTATATGTAGATCTAGTCACTGATATCTCCAAGAAGTAACTCAACTTCCCCAAATCAGTCATGGAAAATTCGGATTTAAAAAGTGTAATAATCTCATTTTTAACACATCATATGAGGAAGTAAGAACAATATCATCCACATACAATAACAAATAAGCAATGTTACTACCTCGATGAAAGATAAATAGAGAATTATCACACTTGCTGCATATAAACTCAATATGCATAATGTAATTAGCAAAACGTTCATACCACGCTCTGGGGACATGTTTCAAAAAAAGTGACTTATGAAGACGATATACATAAAAACGCATTCTTTCAAATCAAGCTGATGAATCGGTCAATGCTTACCCATAGCAATACTCAGAATTGTGTGAATGATAGCTGATTTAACAACCATACTGAATGTCTCACCACAATCAATACCCTTTTATTGATTAGTACAATTAGCCACAAGTCTCGTCTTATATCTCTCTAAGTCACCGCTGTCTTTCTATTTGTGACGAAAAAGCCACATGCATCGGATCACATTTACCCCATCCGGTTTAGGAACCAAATCCCAAGTGTGTTGTTTTCTTAAAACATTAAATTCATCACGAATGACCTCATTCCAATTTGGGTCAAGTTTTGCTAATTTTGGATTTTTGGGAATATGGTTTGTGTGAATAGGTTAAAATGGACTTTGGACTTGAAAATCTCGTGTTGGACACGGGTTTCCATACGGTGCATGGGAGGCAGGGGTAGGTCGGTTATTTTGGTGGGGTATCGCGCCAGGGTATAGGAGGCAGTGACTATGTCGGGTGGGGGTTAGATTTGTTCAACGTGGTCTGGTATATTTTCGGTGGTGTTGGGCGACCGAGACAAGTTGGGTTGGGTCTGGGATCTAGTCAAATCGGGTTGTTATGGGCGAGTCGATGTATGGTCCGATGACGGTAATAGGTTGGGAAAGGTAATAGGTTGGGAAAGGTGTGACAAAGTAGCAGTGGTGTGATCGGGGTCTGGTTGCAGATACGGTGAGGAGTGCCAGGAACTGGTACAGTTGCGGGAAAAAGTAGGGGCGACCGAAATTAGGTTTTAGGTAGGGAAGGATTTGTTTTCTCCTAATAGCATGTAAACAATGGATCTTGGGCCTAACTCAACCACAAAAGCTAGGTTGTAGGGTGAGGATTGTTCAAATCCATATTTCCATTCAATCCGATGTGTGACTCTTAACAGTATCCATACTTTTTTACCTCCCCCGTATGGTTTTTATTTATAGGTTACTTCTTTTAGCAATCCCTTGTACCTTTGAGCACAGATTGGTGTATTACGTTATTTAAGATCCATAGCAAATTTCCATAAATATGTTCAGTTTCTGAATTAGTTGAACTCTTTAGTCTTTAATGACCCCTCACTACGAGAAAAGGAACTTTTAGTGGCAACTGTTGTGGCAACACTAGTAGTTGCCACTATAAATAAGGCTTTAGGAGCAACCTTTTGAATTGCCACAGAAAATTACATGTTTAGTGGCGACTTATCTTGTCGTCACAAAATCTAGCACAATGTGGCGGATTTTTAATGGTCGTCACTAATACTTACCACAAATAGGTAAAATATTTGAACTCCCGCGGAACATAAAAAATTTTGAGCAATACTTTTGGAACGACCCATTTTTCGCCATATATCAAAATTTGTAGGGACTTTTGTCGCCACTAATTGCATAATTTGTTTAATTTTAAATAGATAAAATAAAAAAATGGAGTGAGCTGCTAAAATATCTCGTCTCATCGGTACGTTCGATACAGATGAGGAAAACTTCAAAATGAACACATCAGAAATAAAATTGACGCTCATGTAAAGAATCTGACCGACTATTTATGTAAAGTTAGCGAATATCGATCCTATCCCTCTCTCGTGCGGCAGCGACACACACACACACGGTGGTACCTAGATAAAAAAAGAAATAATTATATTCCATAGCTAATTTTATGACATATTTATCTTTAGTAACTATTGTTTAAATAAAATACAAAATGTAACTATAATGTGTATTTGAATTATCTATCATAACTATAGCTACATTATATATTTAAAATAGAATACTCTATTTTAATTATTTTTATCTTGACTGAGAACCTTAAGGTTAGACTTTGATATGCTTCTTCTCTTTGCCATCGTCGGCCACCACAAACCATCGCCGGAGCGCCGGCGTAATCCACTAATATCAAAGAAAAAATTAAGGATTTCTGCAAAGCAAAACAAATTAAGGATTTGATCTTGAATTTTGATTGTTTTGTTTGGAAGGGGAAGAGGAAAGGGCATGTTGGGTGATGTTTAGCTGCAGAGTAGAACGAGGTTAATTTTCCAAATTACTCCTCGAGAAAAAGTCACATAAATTACCTACAGTATCGAAAGGGAAAGAGGAAAGGGAAGGTCAGGTGGTGTTTAGCTGCAGAGTATTTTATTTTTTGTATTCAATTTTTGGTTGTATTTTTTAAGGAGATTTTTTACATAAATAAATAAAGTAAATTTGAATACAATTTTAAATATAATAAATTGAATACAGTGTAAAAGTAACTGAAATAAATAATTTCTTGATTATTCTTATTGATGAAAGACATATATATATACAAGTTACAATAAGATAATTATATTCCTACTTTACATCTAAATC
Source organism: Przewalskia tangutica (assembly GCA_029844215.1). Classification (NCBI taxonomy): domain Eukaryota; kingdom Viridiplantae; phylum Streptophyta; class Magnoliopsida; order Solanales; family Solanaceae; genus Przewalskia; species Przewalskia tangutica. Next base: position 38,085,143 of record CM056738.1, read on the forward strand.
TCTATTCTATATGAAGAATAACTATACAATTATGGTAATATTACAATCCTAATTAAGGTATAACACTAATATACAAACTACCATAAACTATTATACAAAGTGGCATTGTGCACGGACTGGACTTGGCATTGTGCACGGCGGATTGGACTGGGATTTTAGGCAGGCCCACTATTTAACACACCTCAGCTCATAGCGCGATCTTCAGACGAGATCGCTTTAAAATCTTCAAAAGGACCGAGGAAGACCTTTGTAAAAATGTTCCAACTGATATCCGAAGGGACATGACAGACGCCAGATTTGTCCTTTAGCTACCTTCTCTCGAACAAAGTGAATATCCATCTCTATGTGTTTAGTGCGCTGGTGCTGAACTGAATTACCAGAAAGGTAGATGACACTTATATTATCACAATACACTAAGGTAGCTTTCTCAATTGGACAATGAAGCTCTAAAAGTAGATTTTGTAACCAACATAACTTAGAAACCACATTGACTACCCCTCGATACTCTGCCTCTGCACTTGAACGTGAAAGTGTGGATTGACGCTTGACAGACCATGAGAACAAATTATTACCTAAAAACATGCAATAGCCAGACGTAGACCGTCTGGTGTCAGAACAACCACCCCAATCAGCATCTGTATAGGAGACTAGTGTAGACGTCGACGAAGAATATAAATGAAAGACATACTCAAGTATTTCCTGAATGTACCTAAGAATGTGTTTGAGCGCATTCATATGTTCAACTCTGGGATCATGCATAAACAAACACACCTGTTGTATGGCATATGTAATATCAGGTTGCGTGAACGTCAGATACTGAAGGGCGTCTGCAAGACTACGATAGTGGGTCGGATCCTCATAGGGAGAGCCAGTTGCAGCACCCAACTTGGGTTTAGTATCAACTGGAGTAGAAGTGGACTTACAGGATGCCATCCCAGCCCTCTCAATGATCTCTGCTGCATACTTCTTCTGTGATAAGAATAATCCACCTGCATGACGAGTTACATCAATCCCCAAAAAGTAACTCAATGGGCCCAAGTCCTTCATGGCAAACTCAGAACTGAGCATTGTCATAATGGACTTTCGCAAAGCGTCAGAAGAGGCAGTCAAGATAATATCATCAACATATAATAGAATATAAGCCATGGATGATCCCTGACAGTATATGAATAATGAGTTATCAGACCTGCTGTGAGAGAAACCCATAGTTGAAACATAGTCAGTAAACCTCTTATACCAAGCCCATGGAGACTGCTTAAGCTCATACAAGGACTTCCTCAATAAACAGACATGATTAGGATATCTAGTATCCCTAAACCCCAAGGGATGATGCATATACACTGTCTCATGAAGATCATCATGTCGGAAAGCATTATTCACATCTAGCTGATGAATGGGTCATGATTTCGAAATAGCCAAGCTGAGCACAGTACGAATAGTCGTCGGCTTGACCACGGGGCTAAAAGTCTCACCACAATCCACACCAACCTGCTGAGTCTTACCCATCACTTACAAGACGAGTCTTATGCCTTGCAAACGAACCATCATAATTCTCTTTATGAGCAAATACCCACATATACCGAATAATATTAACACCAGATGGACGGGGCACCAACTCTCACGTCTTATTATCAATAAGAGCATTATATTCATCGATCATGATAATTTTTCAATTAGGGTCGTTTATGGCATACACAGGATTACGGGGTAAGTGTGATTTAAGAACAATAGAATTCAAATTAAAATATCTTTTTGGTTTAAAAATATACCGTTGACTGCGAGTGATTGAACCATGACTCTGGGCTGGATTGAGTGAATTTTGGGAATTTTGAAAATTTTCGGAACTGTCCGTCGAAGGCGCCGCTCCGCCGGATGAACTGCAGAGTTCTCTGAAGTTTTGGAGCCGCGACGCCTCCCCGAAAGGTCGTGGCGCTGACGATGAGATGAAGATAACTATTCACTGGAAGGCAGGCGCCGTGGCGCTGATGACGTATTTTCTGAAAAATTTGAAAAATGACGGAGAACATAGGGGGAGATAGCATCATCCAAAAAATTATAAGAACTAGACACGGGTTTTTCTACTTTAGAAAATGGAAATTGGGACTCATCAAATAGAACATGACGACTAATGACGATTCATTTAGAGGACAAATCAAAACAGTTATAACCACAATGATTTGACGGATAATCCAAAAATATACATGGGGTAGAACGTGTCTGAAGTTTGTTGATTGTGGTGGATGGACCCTAAGATGAGAATACGTAGGAGTCTTATTATATAAAACCTGAAGAGGGAAAGAATATGTCAAACCTTTAGAGGGAAGAATATTAAGTAGATCGATAGCCATTTGTAGCGCATGATGCCAAAACAATGGAAGGACAAAAGAATGAACCAATAAAGTGCGGATAATGTTATTAATTGTACAAATTTTTCGTTCAATTTTTCCATTTTGTGAAGACTTATGAGGACAAGAAAAATGAAAATTTATCTCATTTTGAGCACAAAACTCCCTAAACTCCCCATTGTCATACTCTTTACCATTATCACATTTGATGTTATTTATTTCCTGTTCGAATTGAGTTCTTATGAAAGCTCTAAATTTAACGAAGATGAAAAAACTTGGGATTTTTTCACAATTGGAAACGTGCATAAAAAATTAGAATAGTCATCCAAGAATAAACCATAATAACGATGACCCATAGAACTAAGAACTGGAGATGTCCATAAATCGCTATGAATAATATCAAATGGCATTGAAGTATGAGAATTCGAAGCTACAAACGGTAACTTAACAATTTTCCCTAAAGAACAAGATTGACAATTCGGAGTACTATGCGTACCCTTACAAGAAATAAGCTTATTTTTATCTAAAGCAGACAAACTAGACGAGCCCAGATGAGCTAGGCGAGCATGCCACAAGGAAGGAGTAAGAGCGGTAAAAGTGGATGGCAATGCTTGACGCGAGACACTTAGACTAGGTGTGATCGGATAAAGATCCCCTCTACTGTCACACCTCATGAGAGGACTCACCGTCTTGAAATCCTTCACAGAAAACCCAAAAGAATCAAAATCAATAGAAACCTAATTATCAGTAGTGAACTTACGGACATACACCAAGTTTTTAACCAATTTTGGGGCATGAAGGGTATTTTTCAGGACAAGTGATGGATGAGGAGGAGACAAAGTTTTATGATCATAACCCCATTATCAACAATTATACCACGATTAGTGCTCAAATTTGAATAAGACGAGAGAGTACCTTGATCGGATATTATGTGGGTAGTGGCTCCGATGTCCATGTATCAATTCGGGTCTGGTGGAGTCATCCCAAGTGTGTGCATCGCTGCCACAATGTTAGTCTGATTGGGTCCCATCGCGTTATGGGCCTGAGGGAGGCGAGACCCAAGTATGCGGATCACGAGCGCCATGTTCGGTCGAAACTTGAGTCGACGAAGCCTCGGAAGGACTAGGCCGCGCAGAACTGCTCGAGATGGAGGCGCCAGCGCGCAGGCGGCCTTGAACCCATCACATCGCCGTGACCCACCAGGCCCTAGAACTGCTGCTGCTGTTGACGGTTGCCTCCATTGTTGCCGCCATAATTTTTGCTATTATTTTTCCTATTTTGGCGCTTTTTACCACCCCCGTTGTTGCGATTTTGGTGGAACCGAAAGGGGAAAAATCGGACTCAGTCACCATGACGAAAGGACTGGCCTAAATCACTACTTTCTTAGCCAATTCGGCTTCTTCCAAAGTAAGCATAGAACGGGCTTGATAAAATCCTGGCAGGGGGTTACTCTGACGAATAATCGAAGCAACACCGTTATAGGCATCTGACAGGCCTGCAGCCATCTGAAGAACTAGACGACTATTAGAAACAGGAGACCCACATTGTGAAGTTGGTCTGCCAAGTCCTTGAGGCGTTTGCAATAAAAAGAAACGTTTGGAAAAGTTGCCATAGCAACCTGTGAAAATTTCTGCTCAAGGATAACAATTCGAGAATGACTATTATATGAAAGATGTCCCGCAATCGATCCCATGTCGCTATAGTTGTGGAGTTGGGTTCCATAATCGTCTGTAAAAGATCCAAGGAGATAGTGACATAAATCCACTGAAGAACCTTGGCATCAAGCATGACCCATAAGTCTGGATTTGCTGCTTTAGCGGGCACTGTAACACCCCATTTCAACCGGAGTCGGAAACGGGATTACTGCGCATGGTTGATTCCTAAATGCATTCAAGGAGTCGCCACCTAATTATTATAGTGAATTAGGACACTAAAAATATAGCATAAAATACTACAAATGATCTCCATTTAAAGGTCTGCAAAAGCTATGTGAGATTCTAGGTAAGAGTTCTTTATTATCCTAAAGGGAAGGGGTTAGGCACCCTAAATGATCCGCTAACTTGCGGTTGTCCGTTCAAACTTAGGCTTAATATCATGCTTTAGAAAACATATATTTTGAATATATGCGGTTTTAATATAAGGATGTTGCAAATAATTATTTAAATATATGTATGTATATATAGTTTCTATGGAATTGCATGAAGTTTATTTATAAAATGCAAGGAAAATATTCTATTTGAACAAAACAATTGCATGAGGTTTATCATAAAATGCATAATAATAAAAATGGTTTACTAAAAGTACGTATTATAAGTAAAATTTAATCTTTATAAAGAGTATACAAATGGGTAGAAAGATTTTCCTCTTTTGCACTTGTAATAAGAAAATAGATCTTTGTTATAAAAAAGATTTGTTATTTTTATGAAGTTTAATAAGAATTTGGAACTCATTTATTTCTATAATATCAATGAAAAGGCTAAGTTATTTTAAAAAGTTTTGAAAATGCATAACGGCCTAAAGATAGATTAAACTAGCGACACATTTTATTATTTAACTACCCACCCTTAATAATTCTAGGTCTAACTATTCTAAGCACTTTCAATAATTGTATAAGGTTAGGTAACAAAAATACAAATAAAAGTAAAGTGACGGAGTTAAAGAAAGGAGATAAAATGACTAGGGCAGGTGAAGATATTATTCCGCCCTATTTATTTTAAGGTTCCGAGACCGAAGAATGCGAGAAGTGTGGATGTAAATCATTTGCTTGACAAAGTCATGATGAGTCTCGTATGAGACTCTTCGTCGCTCCCGATGCAAGTCATGTAAATAAAAGAAAAGAAAAGGATTAGTAAATGTTCAAAGAGTGATTAATTAACTAAATGCTACATGAAAATAAACATAGTCAGAATCATATTAAAATAAATTAAAGCAAATACTAAGAATTATATAGCATTGAAACATCACAAATTCTAGAATAAAACTAGGCCACGCCTTTTAGTAGTATTTAAAGCCATATAGAACATTTAACCTATAACATATCTTGAAAGGGAACCCCAAATTGGGAAACGGAAGATAAAGGTAAAGTAATAACATGAGACATGCTAATATCTATTGAGACAACTTCATTGTGCTAAGGAAAAAATGTGCAATGCTTGCAACTTAATCTGTTATGCCTCAAACCAAACCAAACCATCAAATGCATAATGACATCTTTACAGACCAAGATAAAACAAAAAAAGGGTGTGTAGGCAGTTTGGACAATTAATACAAACAAAGGCATATCTTAAAGGGAAAATCTGCACGTACCTAGTCATTACAGAGATGTTCAGGCTCAGATTTAATAATAAGCCCATAACCTATATTTAACATATTGGAGCCAGATATACACAATAGGTAACCTACTGGTGATATGCTCGAAAATATATGTGAGTTGACTGTAGATTGACAGTTTCAGCATAGATGCAGCAGGAGAAAGGAAAAACATTTATGCATTTTTTCAAACCAAGCGAATATGATCAATTTAGTAGACATGATCAGTTTGGACATGAAAATGTTTCATGCTAATACGTGCATGCTTTCGATATTCAGACAACAAAGACAAATATGTGATCAATTCAGGGGAAATAGGAAAGATTAGAAATGCATAATAGCCATTTAAATGCAACATCTCAAGTATTCAGAATCTATCAAAGGCTAAACTAAGTGTTATACCCCGTGGTTAGGGCCGGGACCTCGGTCGTGGTCTCACGACGCGCCGGGAGGCGTACGCGCGCCAAGACGTAATCGTAGGCCGCGCCGGGCGTACCGAGGGTCGCTGAGTTCAGCCGCGCGCCGAAGCAGGCCGCGCGTAAGATCCGAGGGTTTGCAGGAGCCGCGCCGCTGCGCCAGGTGGCGCGCCGAGGCGGAAATCAAAGTGGAAAAACTTAGGAAAAGTCAGATTTTTATTTTGAAAGGGCCTGAGTGGGGGACAAGTGTCCCCCCCATCTGATTTTTACATGTAATATATTGACCAAGTCTTAAAGACTTGGTCATTTGTCATCTCTCTCTTTGAAAAACCTCTTCCTTCTCTCTAAGTATTTCAAGCTCCTCCTTCTCTCTAAAAATCCAAGAGGGTTCTAGCCTTAAGAAAAATCTGAAAAATTAAAAGACAAGAAGGAAGCTTGTGGATAGCTTGTGAAGGTGGTGGTGGTGGTATTCTTGGTAGAAAGGCTAGCAAATTGTTGGATAAAATTTGGCTAAAGCTCTAAGGTAATGATTCTTCCTCTATTATTGGGTTAAAGAGTTGCATGTTAAGAAGAAAATACTTATGGTGGTAAATAATGCTCTTAGAGTCATTGCATGCTAGAAATGTGGGTTGAATATGAAGGATTTGGCTAAAGAAATATTATGAGCATGTTGTAGCCTAAAAACCACCTTAGAATTGTTATGTGTACTATTATAACTTATGGGGCAGAATTTTACACACCCAAGATTAGGTGTGTAATCCCCTTTGTGTTGGTTTGGTTGTTGGGCCTTAATAAGGCGTTTGAATGTTGAAAAATCGGCCTTTGAAAAGGTGGCAAAGTGAGTAGAAACAAAGGAAATGCTGCCCAATTTTCCTTAGGAATTGATAACTTGAATTTGGAATTTCTACATTGAAATTAGAGGTTAATAAACACACTATGGTTATTATAGGTTGACATATTACTTGCGGTAGTTGGACTTCGCAAGCGGATTGACCAAGGAGGTATGTAGAGCTTTCCTATCTCTTGAGCATGAGTAGTTGTATCTATGTAGTACGGTATACGTACAAGATTTGATAATCTACACTTGTTTTAAAGTATATGATGCTTGTTTCATTTCAAAAGTATAAGTCCTTTGGATTTAAGGAAAATGTATTTGACAAAGGTATAACGCTAATATAATGACTTTATGGGAAGTTGGTTATATTAGTTTTTGGAAAGGTTCACAAAGAATGGTTTACTCTAACTAAAACAAGTATGGGTAAAGGATTTGAAACTATAGAAGGTGGATTGATTTTTAGGCATCGGTTGCCTAAGGTTTTAAAGGAAATGAAGTCACTTGATTTAGAAGCCTATTATATTTCTAAAAGGAAATGTGACTTGTTTTGAAAAGAAATTGTAACTTGATACTATGGTGATTAGTATCTTGGAATCTTTGTATAAAAAGAGTTTTTCTTAAAAAGTTAGAAGTACATGGTACTTGGGTTGAATTCCCGAATTTTCTATTAAAAGACATGTTAGTGCCTTAGGATACTAAAATGAGAGGATATATTAATAATGTTAATAAGAAGTTAGGGGATTTCTTAACTTGCTTATGTTATGATAAGCCGGTAGTGCTTGTGTATGATATGATAGGCCGGTAGTGCTTATGTTGTGATATGATAGGCCGGTAGTGCTTATGTATGATATGATAGGCGGTAGTGCTTATGTTATGTATGATAGCGGATGAGCTATGTTATATATTTGTATTATTACTGGTAAACCCCGGGTTATTATCTATGCCATGGATTTGCTACCCATGATGCGAGTGCGCGCGCCTCACGCGGATCCCACTACGTGATCCACGCGGGTGAAATAGTCCCACGCGAGTTGGCGATGGTACTCATGCGGATCCACAGGATCCATGCGGGTGAAATAGTCCCATGCGGGTGAAATAGTCCCACGACGAGGCGGATGACCTCATGCGGTCCACAGACCCACGCGGGTGAAATAGTCGAGAGTAGGATCATTAACGATACTACAGGCGAGGTACCTGCTTTGATCGCGAGCCTCCTATTTTTATGCTATAAGTTTTATACTTGTTACCTCATTGTTAGTAAGGCACAAAGGCAAGGAAATTGATTTTTATCTATGACTCCGGCTTATCTTTGACTTGTGATATTACTACGATTTTCCGCTTTACATACTGTACGTCAGGTAATCGACCCTTCCTGGGCCGCTCATGCCGCAGGTAAGGGAAAGTAGGTGGTAGATCCTCATTCCTAGGATCTCTTGCTCAGGTGTCAGGAGCTCCATTTATTCGGAAGCTCGACTTTTGGTATGGTTCTCCCCGGTGTTGTGATATTTTGTACATTCAGGGGCATGACGGGGCCCTGTCCCGTCATAGTGTTACTTATTCTTAGAGACCTGTAGTCTTGTCATAACTTGGGTTGTTTAAGGATATAGCTGTTCAATTTGATGTACTTTTGGGATAGCCATTTTGGGCTAGACTATTTATACCATTATGGTGGTTTTATTTTGAGTTTATATTCCGCTGGTTTTCTCTGATGTTGTGTCACGCGGTGCCCGGGTCAAGGCACCGGTCACGGATCCGGGGTCGGGTCGTGACAAAAGTGGTATCAGAGCAGTTAATCCTCGGAAAGGGTCTACAGGCCGTATCTAGTAGAGTCTTGATTATCGGTGTGTTGTGCACCACATCTATAATCAGGAGGCTACAGGATATTTAGGATTGGTTTCCATTTCTTTCACTCTAAGATCGTGCACTAGAGCTGTGTTATAGGTTGAATTTCCTCTGACGTAAACTTTGTGTGTATCAGTTATGCCTCCACGCAAGGCGACCGCGGCCCAGAAGGGCAAGGCAGTGGAGGGAACTACTAGTAGGGCACCGAGGTTACTGTGGCACGAGCCCGGGCCCTTACCAGATGAGGTGTTTCGGACGGCGAGTTCTACCACGTCGCCAACCCCAAAGAAGAGAATGGCCATCGAGACATCGCAGACCGAGCCTCCACCCAGCCGGGGCAGAGGATATGGGCTACAAGGAGATGGCCCAGTTACTAGCCGTGATCAGTGGCGCATACGAGGATAGGCCGAGACAATGCAGCCCGGTTGTACCGTAGTTCAAAGACAGCCGCTAGCTTGAGATCGAGGACTTTTGAGTTGCAGCCGCCGTAGTTTTATGGGTCGAGGCACGAGGATGATCCTCGGGAGTTCATCCGACAGCTGCACGGATCGCGAGGGTGATCGGGCCGAGACCGAGTCGGTGGTACTAGGTTCGCGACGGCCGCGGACACGGCAGCTTGATCGTATGATTCATGGAACCGCCCCGGGGAGCATGCGCTTCCAATTTGGGATGAGTTCTCGAGGCGCATTTGCCATTTCTTGCCTCCGCAGATGAGGGCTCGCCGATAGGTTTTTGACGCCGAGACAGAATGGGCGGACGGTCCGAATACAACATGGAGTTTGATTCATTGGCTAGGTATGTGCCCGCTTTGGTAGCGAACATGGAGGGCGGTGCACCGCTATGTCACAGACTCGATGATCACTGGACGAGAGTTGCACGGGGTGGCTCTTCACCGGCATGGACATTGCCGCACGCGAGCACATGCACAGGTGTGAGGAACGCGGGCCGACGGATCGGCAGTATCGCGAAGAGGACAGGGGCAGGTCCTCTCGTAGTTTTAGGGTAGACAACCCGGCCAGACAGATTTGCACCACGGCCGGTCGTAACGCCTCCACCATCTTCGGACGTCTAAAGTATTCAGGAGGCAGACAGGTTCGAGGGCTGGGTTTTGAGAGGACGAGTTCGGTCGGATGAGGCCCCATGTCTCGGTGTGGTCGATGTGGTGATTGCCATTATGAAGTGTCGTATTCTCCGTGAGCTTGTTACTCTTGTGCGGCAGGCCATTTGAAGAGAGATTGTCCGTCCAGAAGCGGCGGGAGTGCCATGGCTCAGCCGACAGGTTCAGTTGCTGGGTCTTCATCTTCAGTGGTTGGGCGCCCGAGGCGGGGTGTTCACGCCAACAGCCGCGCGGCGGTCGTGGCGGGGTTCCGATTCAGCGGACCTCGAACCGCATTTATGCTATGTCCCACCGCCAGACCGTGAGCGTCACCGATGTCGCCACAGTACATTGTTGGTCTCTTCTTTGTGATGTTTATGCTTTGATAGATCCAGTTCTACCTTGTCCTATATATCTCCTCATATTCTTTGGTAGAATAGGGATAGAGCCCGAGTCCATAGAATCCTTTGAGGTGGCTACGCCAGTAGGTGCTTCGGTGGTAGCTGAGCGGGTATATAAGGCTTGCCCAGTGACTATAGATGGTCGTCAGACTCTAGCCGACTTGATAGAGTTGGATATGACGGACTTCGATGTGATTATGGGTATGGATCAAGCTGGCCTTGCTATGCCAACGTGGATCGCAGAGAGGTTAGTTCGGTTCCGCTTCTGGTGAGCGGTTATCGAGTGGAAGGAATCTTGACGCCGGCGGGTAGGTTTATTTCTTACCTCAAGGCTAGGAAGATGGTACGGAAGGGTATATCTACCATTTGGTTCGTATTCGACATCGAGGTGAGATACCGACCTTGATCGGTCCGGTTGTTAGAGAGTTTCCAGACGTATTCCCAGACGAGCTTCCGGGAATCCCTCCTGAGAGGGAGATTGAGTTTTGCATCGATTGGGCACCAGACACTCGACCGATATCTATTCCGCCATACAGATGGCACCGGCCGAGTTGAAGGAATCAAGGATCAATGAAAGATTTCTGGAGAGAGGCTTTATTAGGCCAAGTGTTTCTCTTTGAGGCGCCGGTGTTATTTGTAAAGAAGAAGGATGGGGCCAGCTGCGTATGTGTATTGATTACGTGCGGTTGAACAAGGTTACTATCAAGCATGTATCCTCCCGGGATTGACGATTTGTTTGACCGATTCTGCGGGGTGCAAAGTGTTTTTCAAGATAGACTGCGGATGCAGTTATCATCAAAGTGCGAGTTAGAGATAGACATCCCAAAGATCGCATTCGGGACCGGTATGGGCACTATGAGTTCGGGTGATGTCTTTCGGTGACAACGCCCATCGATTCATGGATTTGATGAATAGGGTGTTCGAGCCATTCTTGGATATGTTCGTTATAGTGTTTATTGATGATATCTTGGTGTATTCACGCACAGAGCAGGAACATACAGATCATTTGAGGACGGTATTGGGAGTCCTCCGAGACCGGCAGTTGTATGCCAAGTTCTCGAAATACGAGTTCTGGTTAGCTTCAGTGGCTTTCTTAGGGCATGTTATCGGGGCCGATGGTATTCGGGTTGTCTGACTAAGATTGAGCGATCAAGACTTGGCGCACCAGCTACTGGCCAGTGCGCGGCTTTGGGCCTTGAGGCTATTATCGGAGGTTTGTGGAAAAGTTTGCTTCTATTTCAAGACTTTGACTAAGCCGACTCGGAAGACAGTGTGTTCGGTGGACGGATACTTTTGAGGAAAGTTTCCAGTTGCTAAAGGAGAGGTTGACGACCGCCCCAGTTCTTACTCTTCCAGAGGGTTTAGACGGATATGTGGTTTATTGTGACGCGTCAGGTGTCGGGCTTTGGGTGCGTGCTGATGCAGCACGGCAAGGTTATAGCTTATGCATCTCGACAGCTTAGGAAGCATGAGAAGAACTATCCCACACATGACACAGGTTGGCGGTTGTGATTCATGCCTTGAAGATGGAGGCATTATTTATATGGAGTTCACGTGGACATTTACGGACCACAAGAGTCTCGATGCATCTTCACCGCAGGAACCGAACTTGCGGCGAGGCGGTGGTTGGAGCTACTTAAGGATTACGATGTTGATATTCTATACCACCGGGAAGGCCATGTAGTTGCGGATGCCCTTAGTCGCAGTCGATGGGTAGTGCATGCATTGTTCACCAGAGAAAGGGATATGGTCCGAGAGTTACATCACCAGCGAGCCTTGGGGTTCGTTTGGTTGATTCTGTTGGTGACGAATTCGGGTTCGAGAGGTTTCCAGTCTTCCATCGTTGAGGAGGTGAAGAGCGGCGATATGAGGATCCGATTTTGCACGCGATGCGAGAGATGCCTGTTCGAGAAGAGAAGTGCTTTGAGGTAGCGCTGATGAGGTGCTAAGATTCGAGGCGGTTGTGTGTTCCGATGTGACAGACTTCGTCGGCCAGATTCGAGGAGGCACATTCTCGTTATTCTATTCATCCGGATCGACTAAAATGTATCGTGACCTCGGATCGTGTATTGGTGGGATGGCACAAGAGGGCGTTGCGGAGTTCGTGGCACGGTGCGAATTGTCGCCAGTTAAGATTGAGCACGAAGCGGTGGGTCATTGCGAGATATTGATATTCCGACTTGGAAGTGGGAGGTGATAAATATGGATTTTATTACGGGACTACCTACCACTCAGAGGAAGCATGATTCTATTTGGGTGATTGTCGACAGGCTGACGAAATCAGCCCATTTTCTTCCGGTCAGAACGACGTTCTCGGTGAGACTATGCGGATTATATATTAGAGAGATTGTGAGACCGCACGGTGTCGGTGTCGATTATATCAGATAGAGGAGCCCAGTTCTCGGCTAACTTCTGGAGGTCCTTTCAGAAGGGATTAGGGACACGGGTGAGTCTCAGTACGACATTTCATCCTCGGACCGACGGACAGGCCGAGCGCACTATCCGCACACTCGAGGATATCTTTGCGGGCTTGTGTTATTGATTTCGTGGGTAGCCGAGGATCATTTGCCTCTTGTGGAGTTTGCTTACAACAACAGCTACCATTCCGGGATTCAGATGGCGCCTTATGAGGCCTTATACGGGAGGAAGTGCAGATCACCTATAGGCTGGTTCGAGGTGGGAGAAGTCCAGTTGGTCGGGCCAGACTTAGTTCACAGCGATGGATAAGGTGAAGCTTATCCAGGAGCGGTTGTTGGCAGCTCAGAGTCGGCAAAAGTCGTATGCAGATCATCGGCGTCGACACTTGGAATTTGAGTTAGGCGATTGGGTCTTTCTAAAGGTATCGCCCATGAAGGGCGTGATGAGATTTGGAAAGAAGGGGAAGCTTAGCCCAAGGTACATTGGGCCTTACCAGATTGTCCGGAGGGTAGGCAATGTTGCTTATGAGTTGGATCTGCCGTCCGATCTAGAGGCAGTACATCCAGTGTTTCACGTGTCTATGTTGCGGAAATGTATTGGAGACCCATCTAGAGTACATCCGATTCATGAGGTTCAGGTAACAAAGGAGTTATCGTATGAGGAGAGTCCCATAGCGATACTCGATCGTCAGGTTAGACGACTTCGGACGAAAGACGTGGCTTTCGTCAAGGTCCTATGGCGGAATGTGAACAGAGAGGAGATGACGTGGGAAGCAGAGGATGACATGATGAAGAAATATCCTCACTTATTCCCTATACCTCCAGGTAACCCACGTTCTAAATTGTTGGTCTTTAAATTTAGTATTTATGCTTGAGTTTTGTTGTGGCCGTGTGAAGCGTCTTTATTTGAGTCTATGCCGATATTGTAATTTAAGTAAGCTTAGAGGGAACATTCGGGACGAATGTTTCTAAGGGGGGAGAATGTTATACCCCGTGGTTAGGGCTGGGACCTCGGTCGGTCAGCGCATGGCAGGCGCGCTGCCAAGGCGGTATCAGTAGTGAGCAAGTCGCGCGGCGCTGCGCGCGGCGCGGCATTGCAGGGCCGCGCGCCAAGTCGGGCCGCGCGTACCGAGGTGTCGAAGTTTCAGCGCCGCGCCGGAAGCGGCGCGGCCGAAGATCCGAGGGTTCGCAGAGGCGGCCGCCGCGCCTGCTGAAGCGCAGCCGGGCGGCGAAATCAGGCGGAAAAACTTAGGAAAAGTCAGATTTTTATTTTGAAAGGGCCTGAGTGGGGGACAAGTGTCCCCCCCCCATCTGATTTTTACATGCAATATATTGACCAAGTCTTAAAGACTTGGTCATTTGTCATCTCTCTCTTTGAAAAACCTCTTCCTTCTCTCTAAGTATTTCAAGCTCCTCATTCTCTCTAAAAATCCAAGAGGGTTCTAGCCTTAAGAAAAATCTGAAAAATTAAAAGACAAGAAGGAAGCTTGTGACTAGCTTGTGAAGGTGGTGGTGGTAGTATTCTTGGTAGAAAGGCTAGCAAATTGTTGGATAAAATTTGGCTAAAGCTCTAAGGTAATGATTCTTCCTCTATTATTGGGTTAAAGAGTTGCATGTTAAGAAGAAAATATTTATGGTGGTAAATAATGCTCTTAGAGTCATTGCATGCTAGAAATGTGGGTTGAATATGAAGGATTTGGCTAAAGAAATATTATGAGCATGTTGTAGCCTAAAAACCACCTTAGAATTGTTATGTGTACTATTATAACTTATGGGGCAGAATTTTACACACCCAAGATTAGGTGTGTAATCCCCTTTGTGTTGGTTTGGTTGTTGGGCCTTAATAAGGCGTTTGAATGTTGAAAAATCAGCCTTTGAAAAGGTGGCAAAGTGAGTAGAAACAAAGGAAATGCTGCCCAATTTTCCTTAGGAATTGATAACTTGAATTTGGAATTTCTACATTGAAATTAGAGGTTAATAAACACACTATGGTTATTATAGGTTGACATATTACTTGCGGTAGTTGTACTTAGCAAGCGGATTGACCAAGGAGGTATGTAGAGCTTTCCTATCTCTTGAGCATGAGTAGTTGTATCTATGTAGTACGGTATACGTACAAGATTTGATAATCTACACTTGTTTTAAAGTATATGATGCTTGTTTCATTTCAAAAGTATAAGTCCTTTGGATTTAAGGAAAATGTATTTGACAAAGGTATAACGCTAATATAATGACTTTATGGGAAGTTGGTTATATTAGTTTTTGGAAAGGTTCACAAAGAATGGTTTACTCTAACTAAAACAAGTACGGGTAAAGGATTTGAAACTATGGAAGGTGGATTGATTTTTAGGCATTGGTTGCCTAAGGTTTTAAAGGAAATGAAGTCACTTGATTTAGAAGCCTATTATATTTCTAAAAGGAAATGTGACTTGTTTTGAAAAGAAATTGTAACTTGATACTATGGTGATTAGTATCTTGGAATCTTTGTATAAAAAGAGTTTTTCTTAAAAAGTTAGAAGTACATGGTACTTGGGTTGAATTCCCGGATTTTCTATTAAAAGACATGTTAGTGCCTTAGGATACTAAAATGAGAGGATATATTAATAATGTTAATAAGAAGTTAGGGGATTTCTTAACTTGCTTATGTTATGATAAGCCGGTAGTGCTTGTGTATGATATGATAGGCCGGTAGTGCTTATGTTGTGATATGATAGGCCGGTAGTGCTTATGTATGATATGATAGGCCGGTAGTGCTTATGTTATGTATGATAGCCGGATGAGCTATGTTATATATTTGTATTATTACGGGGTAAACCCCGGGTTATTATCTATGCCATGGATTTGCTACCCATGATGCGAGTGCGGCGCTTGCACTCATATGGATCCCACCACGTGATCCATGCGGGTGAAATAGTCTCATGCGAGTACGGCGATGGTACTCATGCGGATCCACAGGATCCATGCGGGTGAAATAGTCCCATGCGGGTGAAATAGTCCCATGACGAGGCGGATGACCTCATGCGGGTCCACAGGACCCATGCGGGTGAAATAGTCCCAGGAGTAGGACTGATTAACGATACTACGGGCAAGGTACCCTATTTTGATCGTGAGCCTCCTATTTTTATGCTATAAGTTTTATACTTGTTACCCTCATTGTTAGTAAGACACAGTGCAAGGAAATTGATTTTTATCTATGACTCCAGCTTATCTTTGACTTGTGATATTACTACAGTATTTTCCAGTTTTACATGGTACGTTGTGTCGACCCTTCCTGGGGCTGCGTTCACGCCGCAGTAAGGAAAGCAGGTGGTAGATCCTCATTCCTAGGATCTCTTGCTCAGGTGTCAGGAGCTCCATTTCTTCGGAAGCTCGACTTTTGGTATGGTTCTCCCCGGTGTTGTGATATTTTGTACATTCAGGGGCATGACGGGGCCCTGTCCCGTCATAGTGTTACTTATTCTTAGAGGCCTGTAGTCTTGTCATAACTTGAGTTGTTTAAGGATATAGCTGTTCAATTTGATGTACTTTTGGGATAGCCATTTTGGGCTAGACTATTTATACCATTATGGTGGTTTTATTTTGAGTTTATATTCCGCTGGTTTTCTCTGATGTTGTGTCACAAGGGTGCCCGGGTCAAGGCACCCGTCACGGATCCGGGGTCGGGTCGTGACACTAAGTGTGCAGGGTCCTTCCTGCACTACATTACTGGGCCTAAGGGCACAAATTAGTCCTGAAATTGGCCCAAAATCAGTCCAAACAGGGGGCTGAAAATCAGTCCGGACGAGGTTGAGAATCAGTCTGAACGGGGTTGAAAATCAGTCCGCAAATAGTCATAAACCAGTGCCACAAGGCCAAAATCAGTCTTAAAAATATCCAAAACAGTGGTCAAAATGACTAAAATCAGTCCAACAATCCTATGGAATCACAGCAACATTTCACATTAATCACACGCATGTTAGATGACCTTTGAGAACATCTCACGTTATAAGAACTCATATAAGATTCAGGAAGACTTCACATGCATTTAACTTAGACTAAAACACCGACGAGACTACTTAACTAGGCCTAAATCCATATGAATACAGATACGACATGGTTGCATATGATATTAGGCTAGCTTACACAAAAGTACAAACATGGTCAAATATAACATACAGATGGCTACTTGGCTTAAAACTGTAACTAGATACCCTAAGGTGAACAGATTCAGCATGTCAAAACTTCATGGTTTAAAATGAATACCACATGGGCTTAAAAATATACCAAATAAATACATACAGGCCATGCTTTCAATTAATTACTAAGAGAGAGGGGGAATAGATATATTTTTGGACTTGGACAAATTAGTTACGGACATGTTTCATTATCCAAAGCACGTGGACTTATGGTTCTAGCACATAGCTTAGGTATACAGAATATAAGAAGGTAGCAAACCGACATGACACAATATTGGCCCAGACAAGGGGGAAAGCATTAATAACGACATAGTTTAGGCATCTTGGCAGGGGAAGTAGGACCCAGGATACTAATTAACACATACACTCCAATAAATCGTATTGGACAAAGAAACAAATAACAAGAGTATTGATCTTTTAAACAGTCGCATGAACATCTTAAAATATCTAGATAACATGTGAATCCTCACAGACTTATATCAGCCCACAAACATTCTGGTTTTAAGCGTATTAGCACACATTACTCATAATGAAAAGAAAAGAAACAGACCAAATAAAGCTAATATTGTAGGTTTGACTCACTTCTAGATCTTTTGAATGATTCACTTAATCTAAACAGACCTCACACTAAACAACATAACTCTACAAAGTAGATTAGGCATCATTTAGATTAAGACCAGATTAACCAAACAAACATATTTAAAACCATCAGCCATACAGTCACAATCTGATAACGTTACTAATGACTACTATCAAATAGGTTCAAACCACAAACAAAAAAATGCTCAAAAAAGGGGGGAACAACAGTCTTTTAATGATAGCTAATCAAATGTTCTAAAGTAGTCATTAGCACATGCTAAAGCTATTTGCCATTGAGAAATGAATCGACACCAAACATTCTATAAAATTCGTAACTAATATGTTATGATTTAAACTCACGAATTCAAACCATAACTACATTTAGCCAAACATTATTTAATAAAGACACACATCGTATCACACAGAACACATAATTGTGAATTAAATAGCAAGATTGTTAGAAAGAAAGTAGGTTACCTTCTCCGGGTAGCGAACCGAGGCGTCGTCTCGACTCGTCGAATCCGCTCGGAGTTGTTGTGTGTGTATGCGACCGAAGTGAAGTAAAGCTTAGTACTTTGTGGTTTTTGTTGAACAAATATTAGGAACAAACGAGATGCAAATAGAAGCTAGTATGTGAAATCCAGAGTCGAAAATCGGACCCTAAACGCAAGGATTTTAAAACAAAGAACAAAAGGAAGGCCTTCGAGATCAATACTCAAAAATCGGACCCTCTTAAAATGAAGAACAAATAGATGATATGCAAGATAAATTCAAATTCCGGTCCCCCCAATGAAGAACAAAGGGGGTCTTTTATAGGTGAAATATTGGGTTTGAATTCGAAATAAAGTTGTTAGAGGTCTGATTTTTTGGACGATTTGTTGGTTCAAATCGCGGATTTTAGGGAGATGCAGGGTATGGGCGTGTCAGGGGGTTTGGGTGAAGTGAAATAGGTGCAGAGGTGAGGTGTTGTCGGTAATGGGAGTCGTTGGGGGTGCAGGGGATGGGCGATCTGGAGAAGATGATGGACAGGGGGTAGGTCGCTGGTTTCTAGGTTTAGTTTAAGGGAGGGGGATGATGAAAGAGTAAAGGATGTGGGGTTATGGGCTGGGCGACGGATAAGGTATAGGCGGTTTGGGCTTGGGTAGTTATTTAGGTGGGCTGATTAGTTTTAAATTGGGTATTAGTTTTAGAAGTTAGTTTTAGGCAAAAATTAATTAGTGGTAAATTAGAAATTAGAAATTGTGATTAAATTATTTAGGTGCTTTATTAATTTAAGTTATTACAAAAATAAAGACGGGCGTGCTATTTAATTAGGACTTTATATTTATAATGCGATGCCGTTATTAAAACTTATTTATTATGCGTATTCCACGAAGTTAAATTAAAACTGAACGGGGTTTAGACTATTATTAAATTATTTAAATGCTAAATGCAAATATGATATTTAAGGACTGCTTAATACTTTTATAAATGCGACGCTATTATTAAAACACATGTATTAGATTAAATTAATTTAAATTACGAATTACGAAATTGCCTTGCTTTTAGTAAAATGCGAATATTCTATTTAACACGACATCATTGCCAAATTATTTATTTTATGTATTTATTTATTTATTTATTTATTTATTTATTTATCGTTAAGGATTATTCGAGTTTCAATTAATGGAAAATAAGGCTTAAATTACGAATGATATTAATGAAATTGTTTGTTATTAAAACGACGAATGCGGGCGTGAGACTCAAGGTGTGCTTAGTACTCTACGTAAAATGCGGTGCCATTATTAAATTGCTTATTATGCATGTATTAATGTTTTATCGCTGCATTTTATTATTATAAAATTGTTAAAATTATTGTTGAAAATTGGTGTAATTTTGTAGTTAACGTCAAGCAGAGGGTCAAAATCGTGTCAACAGCACAACCGCCAGATGTAGATGTACGATATATCACCCTTCTTGTATGAGCATTGGGAATGATATTGTCACGACCCGACCGGGATCGCGATCGTGCCCTACCCGCACCCTTACAGTATACATCGAGATAATCAATGAACATACATGAAACTTATAAAATAAAACAATAGGTTAGCCGATAGGCTACCTTCCCGACATAAATATATACAACCGGCTTGCCTCATTTCTTTACAAACCGACCCACAAATATGTGACTACAGCACTTCAAGAGTTTTTATCATAACAATCGTGGCGGACAGGCCCCGCCATACCCTCAATATACACGATCTACTACCTCGTGGAAAAACCGTACCAAGAGATAAGCCTCCGAGCAAATGGAGCTTTTTCCCAAAATCAACCGAGATCCTAAGAGCAAGGATCACCAACCTGGTACCTAAACTGCGGGCATTAACGCAAATTTCGGCGGGGTCGATAACAAAATTTAATATGGAATGTAAATGACGACAAGAAATGTGATCATAATCGCATAAAAGAATGACAAGGACACGTATAAAAATACAAACCAGATCCCCGCCGTGTCATTACCACTTATGAACTTAATCGCACCTTATTATCTTTTCCATTCTTAATAAAAACTATAGCCACATTCTTACGCATACGATTAGGAAAAATCATTAAGTTCATTATCAGATAACTTACTTATCTTTCATAAGTATAATCCGCCTTTTGTTAGGGGCACCTACACTACCCGCCCAACTGGGACGCGATCAAGGTCACATAGTCCGCCTGCAGTATCTTGCCCGCCCAACTCGGTCGATAATGTCATATAGTCCGCCTGCAGGTATCGCTCGCCCATTCTCGGTCGATAATGTCATATAGTCCGCCTGCAGGTATAACGCCTGCCCATTCTCGGTCGATAATGTCATATAGTCCGCCCGTGCAGGTATCGCCCGCCCATTCTCGGTCGATAATGTCATATAGTCCGCCTGCAGGTATATCGCCTGCCCATTCTCGGTCGATAATGTCATATAGTTCGCCTGTAGCGTATCGCCCGCCCATTCCTGGTCGATAATGTCATATAGTCCGCGTGAGGTATACCGCCTGCCCATTCTCGGTCGATAATGTCATATAGTCCGCGTAAAGGTATACCGCCCGCCCATTCTTGGGTCGATAATGTCATATAGTTGCGCGTAAGGTATATCGCCTGCCCATTCTCGGGTCGATAATGTCATATACCGCCTGCAGCGTATCGCCCGCCCATTCTCGGGTCGATAATGTCATATAGTGCGCCTGCAAAGGTATACCGCCCGCCCATTCTCGGTCGATAATGTCATATAGTCCGCCTGTAGCGTATATCGCCCGACCCATTCTCGGTCGATAATGTCATATAGTCCGCCTGCAGCGTATATCGCCTGCCCATTCTCGGTCGATAATGTCATATAGTCCGCCTGAGGTATATCGCCCGCCCATTCTCGGTCGATAATGTCATATAGTCCGCGTGAAGGTATCTTTGCCTACCATTCTCGGTCGATAATGTCATATAGTCCGCCTGTAAGGTATACCGCCCGCCCATTCTGGGTCGATAATGTCATATAGTCTGCGCGTAGGTATCGCCTGATACTAACAACTATAGTATCAAGTCCTATCCACCTTTCAAGACAAGTCACAATACCTTTTAGAAATACAATTACCGCTTCTAAAACAAGTGACTTCTTTCTTAAAACCCTAAGCAATCGGTACCTTAAAAACAGCTTTGCCTTCTTTATTTCAAATCATTTCATTACTTACATTACTGAAGAAAACCATTCTTTTAACCTTCCATAAAGCCGTTATAACCAACTTCCCATAAAGCCGTTATAACCCTTTATGGTTTTAGACCAACTCATTCCTTTTATAACCAAGAGACTTCTACTTTTTGAAATCAAGTATTAAATACTTTCAAATCAATTCTCTTAACTTTCAAAAATACAATTAGTCTCTTAACCTTTTGAACTCAAGTGACTCCTTTTATTATAAAACCTTAGGCAATTGATGCCTTAAAATCAAGTTGCCTTTTCATTTAAAACAAGTCATTTATCTTTCCATAAAGCAAATATAACTAACTTCCCATAAAGCCGTTATATTCACTTTATGCCTTAGCCAAAAACAATTTCCTATCCAAGAGACTTATACGTTTAAAACGGAACAAGTATCACATACTTCTAAACTCTTCAAGTCCCTTAACTTTACTAAGACTTAAGAGATCCTTAATATTTTCAAAGTGAGTTAACTTCCTAACTCACCCGACTTGGCATTTTATAAGGCTAGCAAAGAATGTCAAAGTTCAGACGCTCACCGTATTACATACGTGCAACTAGTCATGCTTAAAGATAGGAAAAGTTCTATATAGAGTAGGTCACACAACTACCTCTTAACTTCTAAGAGTATAAGGAAACATGAAGTGATACCACAGGTATATTCCATACATAGAATCATGCCAAAGGAAGGAAGAGGTTCACATACCTCGCGACGATTGTCGACAAGTAGCAAAATGCTCCAAAGTACTTCAACCTTGAGCTATCCCATTCTTCAAGTAGGATACGCTATACTTAGTTCTTCAACCTATCATGGTCACAATACGTCCATTAACCTCTTACTTCAAACGTAGAATATTCTAAGTGCTAAGTCGCCAAATTCTACGGAAAATCGGACAGCACCTCTTTGTTTCTACTACAATGCCACCTTTTTCAAGGCCGAATACAATAACCAAACAGCCCCAATTGGCTCACCACAATCTATAAGGTAGTCCAATACAACTAAATAACCATACATCCCCAATTGGCTCACCACAATATAGAAGGTAGTCCTATACAAATGAAAAACAAACTATTACAACTATAAGTACAATTTCGGCCACCTTGAGTTCAACAATACCACTCGATCCAATTTCCATTTCAATCCAAATTGGTAGCATAACATGATATCAAGTCGCATTTGATTATAACAACCAAAATCTTTAAGTAAGTAACATGCGACGATTTCTAATAACGATCAAATTGTAATCCATCTTAACATGGCCTACATTTCATTTCGAATTTCCAAGACTACAATCGATCTATAATCCTTATAAACTTCAACACATACTTCATGCTAGCAACAAGTAAAGCTAACAACAAAACAAATAATCTTGTAATACTTTCAAAGAACAAGATTATACCTCAACGATTCTTAATCCAATTCCAAATCCGAAGTCGCTCCCTAGCAACTTAGAGACTCTTCAAGACACTTCAATCCGCTACTTGAGACCCTTAGAACAATACCAACAACTTTCCTTCAAACCTTCAATCCAAAACCTAGAAAGCCACTAGGTTTTCACTTTGCGACTAACCCGAAAACTATCTTTTTCCGAGATTTTTCTATTGAGATATGCTTACACTACACTTAGGAACCTTGGTTTAAAATGTGGGGCTTAAAGAATAAGAAACGAAATTTTTTCTTTCTTCCTTCATGTGAACCTGAGAGCTAGGCTCTTTGTGATCTTCAAATTGTGTGAAATTTTGGCTAAGTGTTAAGCTTGTCTTGCACTACTAGTATTATATAGTGTAATGGAGGATTAAGATCTAAACAAATGGGTGGTTTGGATGAGGTCTTAACAAATATCAAGACTAAAGTGGGGTCTTTGACTTGGTCAATGTTGTCAAGCTCTAAGGCTAGCAAGACTTGTCTTCCTAACAAGGGTCAAATGACCCTTTTGTCCATGATCATTTCGTCCAAGGCATTCTAAGGGGGGGTGACACGTGTCGCCCTCCCATTCGTCACAATAATACGTTTTCCGACAATTCCTAATTCCGCTAAATTTTTACAAGTCTCAAATCTTGACGCTTATGAGTTCTCACGTACGTTCTTAAAACATGTCCTGTAAATACGGGGTGTAACAGATATGGTGAAGAACTTTATGTTCCAAAGCATGAATCTTAAATAATTTTCCCATGTCTCATATTGGACGTTCTCCAGATCAAGAATAATAGGAATAACGCTCTTGATGTTAGAGACTGTGAGGACATGATGAAAAGTGTTTTTATCAGTCATGATGAATAAAACACAAAGATTCGGAGAAGGAAATTTGTGAGAAAGGATTTTCTGGAGGATATCCCTATTCTATATGAAGAATAACTATACAATTATGGTAATATTACAATCATAATTATGATATAAGACTAATATACAAACTATCATAAACTATTATACAAAGTGGCATTGTGCACTGACTGGACTTGGCACTGTGCACGGCGGACCGGACTGGGCCTTTAGGCAGGCCCACTGTTTAACAATAACTACAAATGAATACAGCTGAATCGAATACATCTGACTTGAATACAATTGAGGTGAAAACAAAGCAAATTTTACTCGTTGTATTCATGAAAACAGTGAGGTCATTTTATGAATACAACGATGTCGTTTTCCGAGAGGTGTACGCGAGTGCGAATTACTAAGCTCTTTAAATACCAATAATTTCCACTATATATTTGATTTTCCCAAGGAAACTGGAGTTTGTGAAGAATATATAAATGGTTAACAATTCAGTTTCTTATCTTTTGTTCTTTAAGTGGGTTGGGGGATAAAGAAAACTGAAGTCATTTAGTGCATAGAGAGATGTCATAGCATGCTTCGAAAGAAATATATTTCGTACGTTAGGTGAATAATATAACCAGTTGCATTGGTAGTAAATATGTGGGGTAAAAACATAATTATAATTAATTAATTACTCTCTCTATTTTAATTTATGTGGAACAGTTGAAATTTAAAAATTCACACTTCTAAATCGTTAGTTCGGACATAAAAGCTTAAAGTTTTTTGAAATAAAATTTATATATTTAGAAACATACAAAAATCACAATAATTAATAATTTAAAATATTTGAAAGACATATAAAGATATCCTGGTAAAAAAAAAGACTTAGTTAACTCTCGAATTCCAACTGTATTACATACATTGAGAAGGAGGGAGTAATTAATAATACATTTTAATTATTAATTTATATTATATTAAAAGCATGAAGGGACTTAAAAATGTTGACTGATTTTTTTGTTCTTCATTAAAAGACTCCATAATAGATAAAATTATCATTTACTATTTTTCTCATAATTATTTAATTATTTTTATAATATTTGGCCTAATATTTTTGGCAAAAGAGAAAAAATGAATTTTTAGCTAAGATAATTCAACTAATTAAGGAGTCCTATACGTGGATATAATTGTGAACATAATAGGAGTCCACTTTTAGTCTTGATTTTGGCTCATAGTCAGATGGAGCTTCTTATATGTATTCTTTATCTTAGTCGTTTCTTCTTTTTTAATTATGTAATTAACGATCTACACCTAGTTTTACGTGCAGAGCTTTAGAACAGACAATTGCTTGTCAAAAACAACACACGGAAATATTAATTAGAAGTTTCTCTCACTATGCGAAAATGCTCTCAACATTTTTTTCTAGTCGCTCTTCGCAATCCGCTTCATTCCTATGATGTCATCTCCGATTTCATACCTTCTAAATCTGATTTCATCTTTAATTTTCATAAGATTGTCTTAAGAAGATTCTTCATCCTGTTTAAAGATTGTTCAAGATTTGCATTAAAAGTCAGATTTCATCTTCTTAGTTCTTCATCTTTAACGTTCAAGATTGCAAAGTATTTGTGTAGTTGCATTCGGATTTCTATTGGATACACCACTAGTGAAATCGAAAAGATTTGAGTCACTTA
This sequence comes from Przewalskia tangutica, assembly GCA_029844215.1. Lineage (NCBI taxonomy): Eukaryota > Viridiplantae > Streptophyta > Magnoliopsida > Solanales > Solanaceae > Przewalskia > Przewalskia tangutica. Next base: position 38,110,210 of record CM056738.1, read on the forward strand.
GATATCACGGGGATGATTAAGAAGAGCTCCAAGTTCAGCAAGAAAAACAAAAAGGTTAGTACTCCTCCGGAGCAACCACCGATAGTGTTTGCTCAATGTTTTGCTTCGGCAATAGCCATAGAAGTTGAGAATGTTCATGGTATGAACGTTCAAAGTATGAAGGTTAAGCATATGAATGATAATGGTGTAATGAGTAATATTAACAATGACTCTTCCAATTCTCCGACTTTAGTTCCGACGGCCAGGCTTCAGGGATTTTCCTACCGCAACATAGAGGTCAGAGAGAAGACGGGTCAAGAGGGGGTTCCCGGGTCGATGGCGGGTCTGGATGGTGGTCACGGGTCGGAGTTGAAGTCCATGAATCATCAGCCAAGGGTTGGAGAAGGTGATGGGTCTTCATTTCCCATGAACATTGGGAAAGAAAGTTTTGCAGTTTCCGAAACGTCACCCCTTCTCGAGGGGAAGACGGGTCACATGGGTGGGTACGGTCGGGCGCGACGATGGTGGTCACGGGTCGGAGTTGAAGTCCATGAGTCATCTGCCAAGGGTTGGAGAAGGTGATGGGTCTTCATTTCCCACGAACTTTGGGAATGCAAGTTTTGCGGTTTCAAATGTCACCCTTCTCGAGGGAAGACGGTCACATGGGTGGTACGGATCGGCGCGATGTAAATGACCATGGGTCAAGGGTGAAGTCCAAGAGCCATCAGTCAAGACTCCAAGAATTCAATGGAATATCATTTCCCATAAACATTGGGCATTTAAGAGTGACGGATCCCGAAAGGTCACACCTTCAACCGATACATGGGTACTCGACCAGTGCGGGTCTCAATGGAACTCCTTTCCCCATGAGCCTTGGAATTTCAAATGATGATAATACCAAGGAGTCTACTCTTCAAACAAGCCTTGGAAGATCAACCATTGTGGAAACCGAAGGGTCGTTTTTTCCCAAGACACCTAGGAATTCTGTTTTTGTCTCGACCGATGGAGCATTTAATGCCGAGGGACATGAGCCATTTATGGCAACCATTCCCAATAGTGCACAAGTCTTGACTTCCCCCACGAATGCAACTAATGCACCTACTGAGCGTGCAAATGATACTCGGGTACCACAACAAAATGAGTCTAATCCAACAAAGAATACTTATGCGGGAATCTTTACAAGTTCTCGTCTAGAATCAAAAGGACTTAAACTACAATTTGTCGAACAACAAGGGGATGATGTGGAATTGGATGCAAATGACGAGGTTTCCTTTGTTGAAACTTGGGGTTATTTTCTTATTGGGTGCTTCACGGGCCCTTTCCCGGGACGTGAGGCATTAAATTCTATTGTTAAAAAATGGGGAGTTAAGTGTAGAATCATTCCATACGGACGTCGATGGACTATTTTCCGATTTATGACTGAACAAGATCGCATCACGGTATTTCATGGTGGCCCTTATACGACTTTTGGGAAAAATTTGATGCTAAAATCAGTTGATAAGGACACTTTGCTCACGGATGATCTTTTCATGAACATCCCGGTTTGGGTGATGCTTCCTTGATGTTCCTTTGTCGGTATGAAGCGCATCCGTGTTAAGTAAGATCGCCTCACGTGTGGGTAAGCCCTTGTATACAGACCAATTCACGAAGGAGAGGTCCAAAATGAATTATGCACGGGTATTAATTGAAGTCAATGTTAGCAAGGAGCCGGTCACAAAATTTAATGTTAAATTCCCAAGAAATATCAAGTATGTTCAAAAGATGGAATATGAGAATTATCCCGATTTTTGTTTTCATTGCAAAGTATTCGGGCATAATCATTTCAAGTGTAACAAATTGGAGGAACATGTAACGCCTATGGAGACAATGAGCACTCACGAGCCAATGGTTGTTTCGGACAAAGGAGTAGATTCGGAAATGGTTGGTGTTAATGAACCTACACGCTCACTTCAAACTAACCCCTTCTTTGTTCCACTGCCAGTCGGTGGATCATTGAACATTGAAGTGGACATGGATGTGATGACTAAGGGGGGTACCTAATACGCCTTTGATTCCGGATGCTTTTAGAGGTGCTCCGGTGTCAAGACAGGGAGATGAGGATGGATGGCATGAGGTTACTCCAAGAAAGAATTTCCAAAGAAACAGTGGTAAAGTTGCAAGTATGAAGATTGGAGGAGCATTTCATTACCCCCGATTTCCAAAGAAACGAGTTCATCTCCCGGGTGATGTTATTATGAACAAAGCCAAGCAGCAAGTTTGAGAAGTGGAAGAGTATTTCAACCCTTCAAGATTAAGCTTATTTGTATTGCGTTTATTTTATTTTCTTGTATTGTATTTTCGTGCTTTACATTGAGGCTTGAAAAACCTCAATGATCGATTGTACTTTCCGATTTCTAGTAATATATTATTTATTTATCCAAAAAAAAAAAATGAGAGACGCATTGATTTTTAATTTATCTATGAAAATGTAACTTGTGTGTTTAGTTTCTTTTATTCACACTTTCTGTGTCTAAATTGCTAAAAATATTACAAATCTTACTAGGTTTTGATGTATAGAGTAGTATTTTCTTTTCTTTCTTCTTTTAATATTTCTGAGTTATGTGAATAATTTGATGTTTGTGTAATTAATCATATAAATAATTAATTAAAAAATTACAAGATCTCTTAATTCATAGTTATAGTATGTTTCATCATCAAGACACAAATAGACCTAAATATCTATAGAACACTTATGGGTCGTTTGTTTGCGACTAAATTATCTCGGGATTACATTCTTAGACAAAAAAAATTCATCTAAGAGGTGGGATAAAATAATCTTAAGTTTAATGAGATAAGATTGGATATTCATAATTAGGTCTGAGATGAAATTTATATTGTGTTTGGTTGACGATATTAGAAAACAACCGGAGTTTTGGCTTTAGAAATATTAGTTGGTGTGGTTAATTTGGACGAATTATTTTTGAAAACTACCTATTTGGCTTATTTTATATGTTAATTTTGAGAAAAAATATTCTGAAAGTATAAATTAACTACTAAAGCTCTAGCCTAAAAAAGTAAAAATATTTAAGGTACCTAATACAACCAAGAGCTAGAAGTTTATGGAAATTTATATAAAGCAAATTGTCATATAGTTGAAGCCTTGAAGGTGATCGGCATATCCAATTGTGTACCAAAAATATCGAACTTTAAAACTAATATATTCCTTCAACAAATAAACTTAATGTTAAAAAATTACAATAGTATTTAATATTTTGACTAATATTTAGAATTTTGAAATTAAATTCTACCATAATTTTGACGGAATGTGATTTAAGGATCTATGTTCGGACTAATTTGTTTTTTCGACAGACAAGCATATTCAATTTGAGATAAATCTATACTATACTAAAAGCAAATTTTCTAACATGAAATGTTAATTGGCATATTTTAATAATTTATTTTGGTGAATCGAAATTAAGAATTTTAGATATGAAGTTGGGGACTATCGAGCCTAATTTCAGACCTAAATTTCTAAAGCATGAATTTTGAGGGATTGTGTTTCTTCCTCTATCCATTTAGCTAAATAGGATCGATAATCATCTTTTCATAATTTTACACTTTTTCCTTTAACTTTAATTATATTACTAAAATATATATTTTTAAATAGCATTTGTAATTTGTTAGCTACAGGAAATTTAACGATGGATTAATGATACAGATTACGATAGCAATAAGTTTGTAGAAATAATAGTTGTAGCAACAACAAGCTTTGAGTTCTTGAATCAATCGTGAATCTTCATACCAATTGCAGATTGCTCCTTGAATCTTGATAACCTGAAATCAAGAGACACTAAATCTGGAAGTGTTACAACTGTATTGAGTCGAGTGATCACACTCTGTCTTTACACAAGATTGCCCCGTATATATTCTTTTACATTAACGACAATAGGTTCCCAAGATAAAACAACTACAAACACTTGAGCAAAAGAAACTCAAATGTTTCTCTTGAAAAACTTTGAATATAGAAAGAATGCTCAGAGAAGAAGAAGTGTTTCAGAAATTTTCAGATTTCTAAGTGTTGCAAGTTATTTTCAATTGAGCCAAAGGCCTCAATTTATAGTGTATGGAAGATGACCTTTCAACTAGTCAACTAATGACTTTCAATAGCCATGTAATAACACTTATTGGGAGGTTACAATCAGTCAAATAATGGCTGAATTCAAGTGCCAAGTAATGGAGATTCAATGCTCCAAAACCAGCCAAAGAGTCAGAAATGTTAATCTTCCCGTCAAACTTTCTGCCTCGAAAGCGCTGCGGCGCTGCACATTTAGCGTCGCGGCGCCTCAGCTCCAGTGACAGACCAACCAATTAGCGTCGCGACCCTTCGCGGCGATGGAGGAACTTTCCGACTCGTTTCATCTTACACTTCACACTTTTTTCTTCGTTTACCAACGTGGAATACTTGTCATTTGACCAATAATCGTCCATCATTCTATGTCTCAAACGCTTCACTTACGTATCAATATCTCTTTCACTAATGAAATTTATGATACTTGGCACTACGTGTACACGTGTGTGGAAATGATATTTCCGACGTGCGGGGCCCCAATTGTTCAAGTCATAAATAATGAGATAAACTTAATTCCACATTAGTAAATTTTCAATAATCCCCTTTTGAAAGAGATTTTGACGCACACACATGGTGCCTTTTCCAGCAGTCTTCCAGCGGACCGATGTTGCATTTGGAGAGGTAGCTTCAACATTGAACCTTCCATAGTTGAATACCATCGGACTTACTTACTACGCTGTGAACGTGATATCTTGAACCGTCAGTGTGTAGTTGATCGGTGTATTTTATATATACCTTTTGAGTCATTTTTAGTTAGTATTTTACTCATTTCATTTATGTTTAGTATAGTATTAGGGTCGTTTTCCTTTCTTTTGTGTCACAGCGGTCAGAAACAGAGAAATGACGAAAAGGAGATGAAATGAGCATAAAAGAGATGGAATTGCACACTAAAAGGGCCAAGAAATGAAGTCTAAGTTCGAAATTATAGAGATCGACAAGTCCGGACGAGAAAAGGACGACGAAACAGAATCCGCCTGAAAAACGTCACCGGAGCCGCGGCGCCTGGCAGCAGCGCCGCGGCGCCCAAAGAGCTGAAAGACCCGAGAGTTGCTGATTTTCAGGCGTCGCGACGCCGATGCGGGATTTATGAAGTCTGGGCCGAATTTGACATGTTTTCAGAATCCTAAAGGGATTACTTTTCCTACCTAAAGGGATAACTTTTCCTACCTAAAAGGATAATTTTTCCTACCTTAAAACCCTTACCTAAAAGGATTCTAATAATTTTTCCTTCTTACAAATCCTTAACCCTTCACCTAAAGGATTCTTGGTCTATAAATAGTCTCTACATCATTAGAAGAATTCATTCTCCATTCCACCATTCACCACTCTACATCCATCCTTCCACCAATCCATCTTGTAAATATTCCACAACACAACCCTTGGATGCTAGAAGGCTTGGAGACTCATTCTTAAGTACTTTCTTTTCTTTTCTTTTCTTTATTTCAGTTTTTATGATGAACATTGAATTAGTTCTTGTCATGTCAATGGCTAGGAACTAATTCTATTATAGGGCTTTCCATGTTAAATCACTAGAAACTTATGTTATGAATTGATGCATGGTTATGGTTATTCTTCTTCTTGTTGAGATTTATCCAATAATTGCTTTGAATGCTTGGTAATTAATTGATCACTAATTATCATTATTTATATGATTTCTAATCAAACTTCGAAAGGAGGAGGTTGTGAATATGCTGTAAGTTGGGTAGACATATTTTGGATTGGGGATGAAAATACCTCAATTACTTGTGTAGCGTTAACGAGAGGTCTAAACACCTAATTTTACGCATGACGCGTGACGGTTAACTAGGTTTTTGGTCTTAATCCTCCTATAGAGTCATCCCTATCACCGAAAGGTAGAAAGGAGCAATACTGGGGTTGAGTGTTTATATAGCCTTAACGGGAGTATAAAACGATTTAGTAAACCAACTAGCTCCAAAAGAAGAAGAACCATAATTCATTGCATTAATAAGTAACATAAGCGGATAGTTGAGGAGACGTGGAAGCCCTATTCCCATCACTACTGAAGTAAACATATAGTTAATTAACTTTTATAATTGTTAGTTATAATCAACAAAATCATTATCGGTTACCAAATAGATACCAAAAGATAGATAATTGGTACTTGAACACTAATCCTTGTGGACGATATTCGGTCTTACCAAGACTATATTACTTGTCACGATAACGTGCACTTGCGTTAAAGTGTGTGCATCTTTTCGCGCATCAAGTTTTTGGCGCCGTTGCCGGGGATTGGCTTACTTTCAATATCGATTTATCTATTCTTATTTCTAATTTGGTTGCTCCAAGAACAAGTTTCTAACTTGTTCTGCGAGCATCTTTTTATCACCTTTTGTTGTTTTTCTTATTTTGCAGGTTAAATTCGAAAAAAAAATAATAATAATAAAATCAGGACACATGGACTACTACTATCAGAGACAGTGGAGTCATCAACAGCAGCTTAACCCACAGATTTCAGAGGAAGATCGAAATGAGTTGCAGGCAGGCATACTTATGTTCGCCAAGTGTCGACTCGCTTATGGTCGAGACATGAGTCCTCGTAAAGTTGGAGACACAAATAGGGCAATTGATGGATGAGATGAGCAATACAACTCAAGCAAATCTGTCTAGTGACATCATTATGGGAGGTGGTAAGCAAATAGAAGAGCCTGAACCACACCCAGCTGTTGAGGAATCTGGCGAGATAAATGGTGTAGAGAAGGAAAAGGGTACTGAGATTCAATCATTCATCTTTTTGGATTCCTTGGAAAATCTTTTTCTTGTACCTATTGCAGAAGAAACACCACCAGCTATCAATGTTGATCCCCAAACAGAAAGTCCATACCATCAAGGGCACCCCCTAGAGTTGAGAGATGTTGAGAATCTCACTGATCCCTACATTAGAAAGAGCCTAAAAGACAAGCATGTCTTGTGTACTTGGGAGATAATCGTATATTTGAGGCCCTTGTTTGAAGCAATTGTTGTAGTTGAAGTGAGACCTTTAACAATAACTCCGCGGATTGCAAGCAGTTCGCAGAAGGATCCAATGGGCACTCGTAAAGGTTAATTGCGTCCGGCTAAAAGACGTTAAAGACATCGCTTGTTGGGAGGCAACCCAATGTTTTTAATTATGTTATTTTAATTTCTGTCTTTAGTTTATTTGATTTTGTCTTGAACAATCTCACGGACTTGGGTTCTTGTTTTGTGTTGTTGGATGACAGGTGGACTGAAAGCTAAAACCGAGGAAAAAGGAGCAAAAACGCTGAAAAAAAAGGAAAAGTTGCCGCCACAAGGCGCTGAACTTCAGAGAGCCACAAGATTAGCAGTGGCCAGCGCTAAATCTCGAGTCGCGCGCGAACTCGTAAAACCCGCATTCCATGCAAATTTCAGAATTTTTCCTCCTAGACCTCCGTTATGACCGCTGTGTTGTGTCAGTAAGTTATCCCTATTATTTTTTTGAGTCTTGCACACATTGGGGACAATGTGTGATTTAAGTTTGGGGGATGTTTTATTATTTTTTGAGTCTTTTTGAATTGTTTTGTGTATTTTTGAGTCATTTTTGAGTCATAATTTTTTTTTTTTTTTATGATCATGCATGCTGTAGTTACTTGAAACGTCTAATGAAGTAAAATGGAATAATGTAATGGAATTAGAAGCAACCATCTGAACACTTAGGATAGATATGCCAAAAATTCATGAAATCGAACTATTTGGGGTATCTTGCTTGATTTATGCATTGTTAGTGATTAAACCTATGTGTCTGCTTGCTTGCTATTTGGGGCGAAATAGTTAGGATATGCATGTTAGAGAGATGACTCAGACATTTCTTTGTTAGCCCTTTCTTACCTTATTTGCCTATCCCTGACAGCCAAATTATATCCCTAGTCAGCCCCTTTGAGCCTAAAAATAAAACCTTTCTCTAACACCCTATAATTCCATACTTGTGCCATAAGTGAAAAAATTGAGATGTTTGGAATATAAAGTGTTGAAAAAGAGACAAAAGAGAGTAAACAATTTTGATGCACCCCAATGAAAAAGTAATAATAAATAGGCAAAAGCCTAAGTTGGCGCTGTTATTCATCCGTTATACCGTAGTTCGGTCCGATCGCGGGGGTCCTCGGCCAGCGCGCCATGGGCAGGGCAGCGGCGCCAAGGCGGGTGATTGTAGGCCGCGCGCCAGAGTCGTGGGCGGCGCCGGAAGATCTGAAGGGTCGCTGAAGTTTCAGCGCCGCGGCGCCGACTGCAGGGCCGCGGCGCCGAGGCGGGTTCTGCGAGAGTTAGTGGAAATTTCTGCACTGTTTTGTTTTAAAAGAGGTCATGGGTGGGTGACAAGTGTCCCACCCCATCTGATTTTGCATGTCTTTTATATTGACCAAGTCTTGAAGACTTGGTCATCTTCCAAACTCTTCTCTCTCTCTAAGCTAAAAAGCTCTCCCTTCTCTCTAGAAAATCAAGAGAAACTCCAAGCTTAAGGAAAATCTGAAAAGTGTGTTAAGAAGGAAAGTTATTTGCAAGCTTGTGGAGGTTATTGTAGTGGTGTTTTTGGAAAGGAGGCTAGCAAGGTTGTTGGAATAATTTTGGCTAAAGCTCTAAGGTAACAATTCCTCTCTTGTAGTTAGTTACTTGTGTTGCATGTGAAGAATAAGGAATTTGTAGTAGTAAATAATGCTCTTAGATTCATTGCATGTAAGAAATGTGGTTTGTATATGAAAGGGTTGGTTAAAAGGGTTAAGTGAGCATGTTGTAGCCTAAGAACTACTTTGGAATTGTTAAGTGTATTGTTTTACCTTATGGGGCAGAATTTTACACACCTAAGTTTGGTTGTGTAATCCCCTTTGAAATGTTGGATTGTTGGGCCTTAAATGTGGCGTTTGGATATTGAATTCGGCCTTGAAAAAGGTGGCAAAGTATGTAGAAATAAAATAAATGCTGCCCAAATTTTCTTAGGAATTAGTAACTTAAATTTGGAATATTCTACATTGAAATTAGGGGTTAATAAACGTATTATGGTCATTATAGGTTGACATATTACGTGCGGTATTTCGGACTTAGCAAGTGGATTAACCGAAGAGGTATGTGGAACTTTCCTATCTCTTGAGCATGAGTATTTGTACCTATGTAGTACGGTAGACGTACAAGATTTGATATCTTTCACTTGTTTTAGAGTATGTGATACTTGTGTCATTTTTTAAAAGTATAAGTCCCTTGGATTTAGGGAAAATGTATTTGACTAAGGAATAACGCAAATATAATGACTTTATGGGAAGTTGGTTATATTAGCTTTTGAAAGGTTAACTGTTACACCCCGTAAGTTCAGGACATGTGTAAGTGAATGTACGCAAGGAACACAAGACTTGGAAATTAGTACGAAAGGAAGGATTGTTTTTCCGACGGAAAGTCTTCCGGACGTCGGAAAGGAAAAATGTTCGTTGTTGAGAATTGGATTCTCAAAAGGCATTATTTGAAGAGTATGGAACTCTTAACCTTATGGAAATTTATTTTACGGATTTGGTCACGTGGGGCCCACCCGAGGAATTCTACATTTTTGTGGGGCCCACGAGGGTTACGGAAATTTTATGAACGAATGAGAGGGCGACACGTGGCACCCCCACATGGCTTGGTCGAAATTTATGCAAGGGTAAAATGGTCATTGACCATCTTGGAAGATAAGTCTTCAAGCATGACATTGTTGACAAGTCAACTAGTCCACATAAGCTTGATCCAAGTGAAACACATCCAAGCCACACATTTGTTGTAACCTAAACCCTCCAATGTATTATATAAGCATAGCTAGTGTAAGACTTGGCATTTAACACTTAGAAAATTTTAGAGAAACTCTTGTGCAAGAACAAGAGCTCTCGGCCAAAGGGTTTCTTAGAGACAAAAATTTTGTAGTTTTGATCCATTAGTCACAAGACTTTAACCCAATGTCCCCAAGGGTATTGTAAGGTTATCTCAATAGAAAGAATTCGGAAAAAACGTATTTTTACGTTAGTCGCAAGGCGGAAACAAAGGGAGTTCTTCAACTTTGAAGTTGGAACTTGAAGAAGGGTTCTTCATAGGCCTCTAAGGAATGCTTGGAGCGGATTGGAACTTAAGGAAAGGAGCTAAGAATTTCTAAGGCGCGACTTTGGATCTTGGAAATTATAAGGGCTTATAAAGGTATAATTTTGTCGTTTTATTAGTTAAGGCTTACTTATGATTGTAGTTTTGGTTATTATCAAGCATGAGATATATAGTATGAATTTTGATAAGGATATTGGTTATTGGAACCCTAATCCGAAAACTAGCATGTTAGCCTTAAGACTACAATTCAAGTCGATTATTAGTAAAGTCGTCGCATGTTGTAAAAAGGAAGGAAATTGTAGTTATTGAAGTTGTTATAACTATATAACATGTTAGACCTTAGAACTTGGAATTGGAAAAGGATTGGAAAAGACTTTGAATTGTTAGTATGTTGGCCGAGAATGGCTAGTGAAGTTTGAACTACTTTGTATATAATTGTGGGGCGGAATTTTACACGTAGTGTAAGGCGTGTAATCCCCTTTGTTTGATTGTTGTTTGGAGCCTTAAATGTGGCGTGTTGGTTATTGTATTCGACCTTGAAAAAGGTGGCAAAGTGAGTAGAAACAAAGGAAGTGCTGCCCGATTTTCCGTAGAATTAGAGACCAAATACTTAGTATTATTCTACATAGAGACTAGAAGTTGATAGCCTTGTTGTGACCATTATAGGTTGACACTACGTACGGTGTATTCGGCTTAGCTTGTGGAATTAGCCGAAAAGGTATGTGAACTATCTCCTCTTCTAGCATGATTCCTTAGAATAAAGAAAGTACGTTCTACTCCTTAAATGATCCATTCCTTGCTTGTATTTGGATTGCCTAAAATAGAATTTGTTCTATGTACTTCCTTGAGTGTACTTTGATGTTTAAATTGTAAGTAGTATAACCCATTTCCTTAGGGAAGTTTGGATTCTTAAAAGTGAAGGTATTTTTCTTAAAGTACATAGAGACTTGAAAAGGAAGTGGTTTCCAAATCTTTTGGCTAGTTCCTTAGTTCTAAAACCTAAAGGTCATTATAATGACTTTAGGGGAGTCAAAGGAGTGATTTACTTATTTGATTTAAAAGAGGAGAAATGACATGATTTGAGAGAAGTAACTTGTGTTAAGGGTGAAGTTACTTGAGGTTTAAAAAGTAGAAGAAAACTTGTTTTCTAACTATTAAGAGACTTGAAGTATTTTGAAGGTTAAGAACTTGAATTGTAAGTATGTGATACTTGGTTTTAATAGTATAAGTCTCTTGGTTATTGAAGGAATGGATACGTCTAAAACCATAAAGGGTTATAACGGCTTTATGGGAAGTTGGGTATAACGACTTTATGGAAGGTTTTGAAAGTTGTCTATTTTGATTAATCGGCATAAGTTGCCTAGATTGTGAAAATTTGGAGTTACTTGATTTCAAGCTTTGAAATGAGTTTTCTAAAAGTGTAGTAACTTACTTTGAAAAATAGACACGCCTTGATACTACGGGTGTTAGTATCTTGGGGCTTTACATAGAAAGGAGTCTTTTATAAAAGAATGTACGTACGTAGTACTTTGGCTTGATAAATTGAGAATTTGTCTAAGTGTGCCTTGATAAATACTTTGACTTGTTAAAAGAGAATTATTCTATGTATGCCTTGATTAGTACTTTGGCTTGATAAATTGAGAATTTGTCTAAGTGTGCCTTGATAAGTACTTTGACTTGTTAAAAGAGAATTATTCTATGTGTGCCTTGATAAGTACTTTGACTTGTTAAAAGAGAATTATTCTATGTATGCCTTGATTAGTACTTTGGCTTGATAAATTGAGAATTTGTCTAAGTGTGCCTTGATAAGTACTTTGACTTGTTAAAAGAGAATTATTCTATGTATGCCTTGATTAGTACTTTGGCTTGATAAATTGAGAATTTGTCTAAGTGTGCCTTGATAAGTACTTTGGCTTGTTAAATGAGAATTTATTCTATTTGTGCCCGGATAAGTACTTTGGCTTGTTAAATGAGAATTTATTCTATTTGTGCCCGGATAAGTACTTTGGCTTGTTAAATGAGAATTTATTCTATTTGTGCCCGGATAAGTACTTTGGCTTGTTAAATAAGAATTATCCTATGTGTGCCTTGATAAGTACTTGGGCTTGGTTAATTGAGAACTTGCCTATATGTGCTGGTAATAGCCTTTGAGTGCAAGTATTATGTTTTATTAAGTTGCCGCGACTCTCGGTTGAAGGTCACGTCTTGTTGTAAGTTACCGGGACGTCACGGTGATGTGGGATTCCACGGGTATGCTTCCGTTACTTGTAGTACTTGGGTTAAATTCCCGGATTTTTATAGAAGACATGGTAGTGCTTATGTCTTGTTTGATGGTCGGTCGAGATAGGGTAAGAGTATAAGTGAGGGGTAAACCCCCAAGACGCTGTACCACCTGCTTTATGTGTTGTTTGACGGTTGAGATAGGGTAAGAGTATAAATGAGGGGCAAGCCCCAAGACGTTATACCACCTTCTCCAGGGTAGAGTATATGTGAGGGGTACACCCCCAAGATGCTATACCACCTGTTATACCACCTTCTCCAGGGTAGAGTATATGTGAGGGGTACACCCCCAAGATGCTATACCACCTGTTTTACCACCTTCTCCAGGGTAGAGTATATGTGAGGGGTACACCCCCAAGATGCTATACCACCTGTTTTACCACCTTCTCCAGGGTAGAGTATATGTGAGGGGTACACCCCCAAGATGCTATACCACCTGCTTTACCACCTTCTCCAGGGTAAGAGTATAAGTGAGGGGTAAACCCCCAAGATGCTATACCACCGGTGGGACTTGGTGTTCATGTATGCCTATTGGTGCTATGTTATATCATGGACTGCCGGCAGTGAGGAAGGATTCCACGGGCATGATTGATATTATGGGCGTGAGACCCATAGTTATATTTGAGTAGTGACTTTGAGGGCCTGCGTCCCTGACTTGATGTGACTGCTTATGTATTATGTACTGTAGGTTGGCTATCATACATGTCTCCTGCTTTGTTTAGACTGTTATGATTTCATTCTGATTTCATCGCTCACATACTTGGTACATTCTTCGTACTGACCTCCTTCGGGGGGCTGCGTTCATGCCGCAGGTTTAGATACGCTGTTCGGTGATCGGCAGGCGTAGGATCCTCGCCGTGGTTTTGGATAGCTCCTCTGCTCGTGAGTTTATCTTTTGGTATATATCCTTGATGCACTTTGTATGCGATTATGGTACGGCGGGGCCTTGTCCCGTCATAGTTCAGTATAACTCTTAGAGGTCTGTATTCATATGTGGGATTGGACTCATGTACAGTGTTGTGTCTGTTGTTTATGTATATATGGCAGCCTTGTCGGCTTTGCCCTTGCACGTACGTTTATTTAAAAAAAAAAAATGAGCTGTTACTAATTTCCGCAATGTACTTAGTTGTTAAGGTAGAAGGGTGCCCAGGTAGGGCACCAGTCACGGGCCCGGGGTTCGGGGTGTGACAGAGTGGTATCAGAGCAGTCAGTCCTCGGAATGTCTACAGACCGTGTCTAGTAGAGTCTTGCTTATCGGTGTGTTGCGCGCCACACCCATAAACAGGAGGCTACAGGACATTTAGGAGTTGGTTTCTATTCTTCTCACTCTGAGATCGTGCCATAGAGCTGTGTTAGTAAGATAATTCCTCTCTGACGTATTTTTGTGTTACAGTTATGCCTCCAAGGAGGGCAGCAGCCGCCCAGAAGGGCAAAAGGAGTAGCAAGAGCTACTAGTCAGACTCAGAGAGTTGATAGGGCTTATGCCCATGGTACACCGGATGTTATTCGCGATCAGCGAGTCCTGCGCGAGTTTGAGGCCCCAAGACACGAGCCTCCGGTTTCGGTTAGGAGAAGACTATAGGGTCATGAGGGAAGCAGTTATGTTATTGACCAAGATAGCGTTGCTAGCAGTTGTAAGTGATAGTACCCCAGAGGTAGGGATACTTTGATTAGTAAAGTGAGAAGTAAGAATGTTGACAAGAATGATAGGTGGCGAGACTATAGTTGACGCCCGAACCGGGCCCACATCGGTGCCTTACCCTGCACCCTAGTGATACAACATCGAGAAAACCAATGGAAATAAAAACTTTACACAAGAAATAAGAGATATAATAAATAAACAAAGCCAACCAAAACGATTGCCTTCAAGATATACATAAAACTCGAACAGTTTAATCCTTTTACAACCCCGCCACAACAAGATTACTGCACTTAAGATTTATACAACAACTATGGCGACGGGCCCCGCCATACCCCGAACGCATAAGAACTTACGGACTGTGGTAACATACCAAAGATAAGCCTCCGACGGAACGAGCTTCCCAAAATGCTGAAATGAGATCCTAAACGCGGATCGACAAATGATGTACTCCTGCAGATTTAACGCGGCCCCGGGCGAGGTCAAGACAACAGTACCAAGTATGTGAAATCAGAATATCGTAAATGAAATCATAATAGTCTATATAAAGCGAGACATGTATGATGACCAAACTACGATATATAACATATAACCATTCATCAAGACAGGACTCACGCTCCAAATTATCACTCGTGCGTGGAATTTCTTCCTCACCGCTAGCGGTTGTGATATAACCATACCAAGGATTTTACATGAACACCATGTCCCACCTGTGTTATAAAAACCGAACAGGACAAGTATAACTACCAGATACGACCGTACCAATAATACAATGCAACCAAAACACGGCCGTCACGGCAAGTGCGAGAGCCGACAGGATACCAAGGCGGTCACGCGGTGACCGGCAAGTACGAGGGCTGACCACCGAGGACCAAGGCCGTATCACGAAACTTCACACTATCTTGAACGGGCAAGCGAGGGTGACTACCGGATACCAAGGCCGAATCGACCACGAGGCAAGACGGTGAGCCGACCACCGATACCCAGCCGAACGAAGAAACCTCATGGAGAGCTAGTCCACGGAACAACACTATCAGCGGAGCATACCCGTGGAATTCTCCATCACCGCCGTGTCCAAGTAAGTTCTCAACAAGTCGGCCGCCTCTATCGAGACGCAGTGTACTGAAATACCACACTTGCACAACAAAGGCTATCATCACAAGCATAGGCAAGTTTCACAACAACAAGCATAGCAAGTTTCACACAACTCAAAGTACTTTCATTTTATGCCAAAGTCGGGTTTTAACTCCAAAGTACTACATCGTTAAGTTCTTTAAAAGAGATCCATTTCTTTTATAAAGTCACCCGATACGTAGTATTAGAATGACCAACCCACATTCCTTTTCAAAATCAAGTAACAACATTCTTTCCTAAGTTCCGGTTTGCCTAGTTTCAATTACTCAAGCTTCTCATTTTCAAAAGGTTTCATAGTTCATAAACTTAATCACTTGATTCCTTTTTAGAATAATTGAGTAAATTATGTCGACGCGAGAGTAGGTTATTCTTGTTTACAACATTCTTATTACAAAGACCATGATCTAGAAAATGTAATATCATTTTGTCTCATCTTAGTTTCTATGCGGATGGAGGTTTCTACCGTTTTAATACAATTCATCATTATTCAATACATTTTCCTTTATTAACGCCGCAGTTGGTGCTGTCGATACACATTCTCGATTTCCAAATCAAGAAACATTATCCCTTTAAATAAAATCAAGTACTCATTACTCACGAATGAGGTTTCACACAAACATTCACATTAAAACAAATAAGTTAAGTCTCTTATCTTATAAGATCAAGTCTCTTAACTTCTAACATCAATAAACCATTCTTAAGCCGTTATACCTAACTTCCCATAAAGCTAGTATAACTCTTAAGTTTTCAAAGCACAATACTACACTTCTTTCAAAACGATTCATAAATCTTTTGAAATACTTCAAGTTTTATTATAACGCCTGCCGCTTATAAATCAAATCAATTATCTTTTAAAACCACAACCCATTTTCTTACCTACATAAAGTCAGTATGACCAACTTCCCATAAAGCCGTTATAACACTTTATGTTTCAAACCAATCAAATACATTAAACACATGTACGTCTACCGTACTACATAGTTACACACATATCATGCTAGAAGAGATAGGAAGAGGTTCACATACCTCGCGACGAGTATCGACTAATAGCAAAACGCTCAAACAAATGGCTCTCCTTGCCAAGTAAATCGCGCCACACGTAGTACTTCAACCTATAAGGCCACGCGCGCCTATTATCATCTAGACCACAACGTAGAATATTCTACAGAAAATTCGGCAGCATCTCCCCCCCCCGCCACAGCGTAAATCTCCTTCTCTATCGAGGCCGGCTACCAAGCCAACCAGAGGGGGGGTTTCACACGCCTAACCGGACGTGTACAATTCTACAACACAGTAATACTACACAAGTCTACTGTAATACAGTTCAGTTCTTAATTCTTCAGGCTTAAGTCAAAAGACATTGCCACAGTACTAAGTAGTTCTATATATAGTATACTTCAACTATATATTCTACAACATGTAATTTCCAATTACAATAGAAGGACAGTAGTGTTTACCTCGATAAGCCCAAAATTATCCGAGTATAATGTCGCTGAGCAAGGTTTAGCTCCTACCCGAGTGCTCCAAACCGCTCCAAACAACCCTTAGAAGTTCTATCCAACTTACTCCAAAACTTCAACCAACGGTGAAGGGTTCCTTAGGGTTTCGGTTTGAGACTAAAAGGACAAAAGGTAGTATTCAGGACTCTACGTATAGAGGTAACTTTGGAATACTACAAGGTATAAGGCTAAGGTATTTTGGGCATTATAACAATACTTGGAGGAGTATTTTAATACCACAGGGGTACCACACGAGAACAACACCCTAAGGAGGGGGTGTTCTCGGCTTTAGGCTCACAGGGAAGGTTTCGCCAAAAGGCCTTCACAAGGGAGAGGGCTCTTGGGCGAGAGTCAACAAGAGGGAGGAGGGGTTCTCAAGACTTAGGCAAGTGAAGAGTGGATGAAGAAGTCTTCAAAGAGAGGGTATTTATAGCAAAACCAAAGGCCAACCAATGGCCAAGATCAAGCCATGTGCAAGGCAAGTGTAAGGCCAAGATCAAGCCAAGTGCACCCACAAAACACTCCACAAAACACTCCACAAAACAAGCCACAAAGCAAGGCACAAAAGAGGGAGCCAATCGGCCAAGGCCAAGCCTTCTCTTTGTTGCCCAACGAGGTGACAAGTGTCACCTCCCGTTAATCCAAAAATGTTCCGCCGCCGAAAAATCCGCAAAAATACTAAATGACATAGCCGAATTTTCCCAACGTAAGTCGTGGAAACGTTTAGTCGAAACGACTCCTTTCGCACTTGTGTACAAATTTCGAAACTATGCCTACTCAAGGCTCAAATTGTACACGCACGCCTCACGCATACTCTGGAAACACGGTATAACATTCTTCCTTAGAAACATTCGTCCCGAATGTTCCTTCTAGGTCTCAAAACAAACGGCGCCAAGATAGTCTTCACCGCTATCGCATTTAAAACAATCATGCCACACCCGCCACAAAACACACGTTCACTTCTCCCTTTCTCGTAGTACTCGCCACGAACACTCGAACTCGTTCTAGTATCCGCACCACACTTCACAACGCCAGAACCAACCCTTGGAGTCACTACCTCACCACTTGGTCATCTCACTAACCTCGATTTCCCCTAAGGCCATTCCCGGCCTTCCCGAACTAATTCAGGTAGAACACACCCACGAAATCATACGATGGTCAACTAAACTAGGGCCTAGCACCCTCGTGACCTACCACCGCGGACCACCTAACCGACCCCACCCCAAACAGGGTTACGGGTTGACCCGCAAATGGTCCCCAACCCGACCCCCAACCACGCCAACTCTTGTTCCCGATCCGAACAATCTTACTATTTCACATCATGAAAGCTACCACTTTCATCTCACACTACCAGGACTTACCCTTTTCACTAACCGTGTTTCTAAATCACATTTTAGCACAAAGCTATCCAAACATAACATTAAACACATCAACAACATCAATACAAACAAAACTCTGAGGTTAAGGATATACGAAACTAGGCGGTTCAAGGACCGCTAAAACTGAACTCCCACCGCGACCTACCGGCCTTCCGTGTACAAACATCCTGCTCGCTACGGAAGGTGAAGAACCCGCAATCGCCTAGTAGTCCATGCTATCCTACCGCATACTCGGCCTGGACAAGCTCTTGCCGATAGCCCTGTTGGCCGCAAAATAACAATCTCCCGAGTTAGTACGACACTCTCCCATGAAGCTTTCCACAACGGCCGCGACCGAGACAAGGGCAACCTCATCCGGCGAGCACTCGCTTCTCCGAAAATCTGAAACACAGGAGCCCCGACCGCTCCGAATATCCTCGGCGTCCCGAAGCTGCGAGGACCACTCTGTCATCGACGAGGTACATAACTAGTCTGCCGAGGCGGTCCGCCTCGAAAGTCACCAAAGGACCTCGCTGTTCGCCTCTTCTGCGACTTTGGTCATTCCGCCGATTTATCCGCTCACATCCAAGTGTATACGCTGCACGCGGCAATGTCCATGCCGTGAAGAGCTACACCAACAACTCTCTCGCAAGGCAATCATCGAGCCTCAGAACATATCGGTGCACTCGATCCTCCATACTAGCTACTAACGCGGACGCATCGCCAATGAGTCGAACTCCACATTGTACTCCCAACCGCACGCCTGCTCGCCAGAACACCAAAAATCATTTACCGAGCCCTCCTCATCCAGGAGGCAAGAAATGTGCAAGAAAGGCCTCGAGAACTCGTTCCATATCGGCTGAAGCGCGTGCTCTCCCTCGACAGCTCCCAAGAATCAAACGATCGATCGCGGTATCACGCAGCGATTGATGTGAACCTAGGGCCACCGACTCGATCTCCGATGCCTTGATCACTCACGATCCGTCAGAATCGCTTGGATGAACTCGCGGATCATCCTCGTGCCTCGACCCATAAAACTCGCGGCCTACAACTCGTAAAATCAAGCCTCGAACTATCTCGATCTAGGGTGAACCATCGGTGCTCGAACTGGCCGTGTCCCCTATCCTCAAGTCTGCCACAACCTCGCCATTAATCGGGCCCACTCCTTGTAACTCATCTCCTCTCGCCTGCATCGCGGATCGAGGCTCAGTCTTGTGGTCTCGCCACGTTTACTCGCAGATCCTCTCGCCGCTTTGCCCTTCGCCCGGTTGCCTTTCGCAGAGGCATAACTGGTAAAAACGAAACACGTCAGAGGGGTCCAATCTTATCACACAGCTCTAAGGCACGATCTCAGAATGAGAAGAATGGAAACCAATCCTAAATGTCCTATAGCCTCCTGATTATAGATGTGGTGCACAACACACCGATAATCAAGACTCTACTAGACACGGTCAGAGACACTTTCCGAGGATTAATCGCTCGATACCACTTGGACGCCCGAACTCGCCCACATCGTGCCTTACCCTGCACCCTAGTGATACAACATCAGAGAAAACCAGCGGAAATAAAAACTTTACACAAGAAATAAGAGATATAATAAATAAACAGGCCAACCAAAACAGTTGCCTTCAGTATATACATAAAACCTGAACAGTTTAATCCTTTTACAACCCTGCCCACAACAGTACTACAGACCTCTAAGATTTATACAACAACTATGACGGGACAGGGCCCCGCCATACCCCTGAACGTACAAGAACTTACAGACTCAGGGTAACATACCAAAGATAAGCCTCCGACGGAACGGAGCTTCCCAAAATGCTGAAATGAGATCCTAAACGCGGGGATCGACATGATGTACTTACTGCGGCATGAACGCAGCCCAAGGAGGTCGATAACAGTACCAAGTATGTGAAATCAGAATATCAGTAAATGAAATCATAATAGTCTATATAAAGCAGGAGACATGTATGATGACCAAACTACAGTATATAACATATAACCAGTTACATCAAGACAGGGACTCACGCCCTCCAAATTATCACTCGTGCCCGTGGAATTTCTTCCTCACTGCCGGCAGTTTGTGATATAACCATACCAAGGATTATACATGAACACCATGTCCCACCTGTGTTATAAAAACCGTACAGGACAAGTATAACTACCAGATCCGACCGTACCAATAATACAATGCAACCAAAACACGAAGCCGATACGGGGCAAGTGCGAGAGCCGACTACCGGATACCAAGGCCGGTCACGCAGCTGACCGGGGCAAGTACGAGGGCTGACCACCAGGGACCAAGGCCGTATCACGACACTTCGTCACTATACTGACCGGGGCACGTGCGAGGGCTGACTCCCAGATACCCAGGCCGAATCACCACGAGACGGCAAGACAGAGCCGACCACCAGATACCCAGGCCGAACAGTAAGAAACCTCATGGAGAGCTAGTCCATGGAATAACACTATCAACAGGAGCATACCCGTGGAATTCTCCATCACTGCCAGCATGTCCAAGTAAGTTCTCAACAAGTCGACCGGCCCTCTATCGAGAGACGCGGTAATACAGAAATACCACACTTGCACAACAAAGGCTATCATCACAAGCATAGGCAAGTTTCACAACAACAAGCATAGGCAAGTTTCACACAACTCAAAGTACTTTCATTTTATGCCAAAGTCCGGGTTTTTAACTCCAAAGTACTACATACGTTAAGTTCTTTTAAAAGAGATCCATTTCTTTTATAAAAGTCACCCGATACGTAGTATTAGAATGACCAACCCACATTCCTTTTCAAAATCAAGTAACAACATTCTTTTCCTAAGTTCCAGTTTGCCTAGTTTCAATTACTCAAGCTTCTCATTTTCAAAAGGTTTCATAGTTCATAAACTTAATCACTTGATTCCTTTTTAGAATAATTGAGTAAATTATGTCGTACGTGAGAGTAGGTTATTCTTGTTTACAACATTCTTATTACAGCAGCCATGATCTAGAAAATGTAATATCATTTTGTCTCATCTTAGTTTCTATGCAGATGGAGGTTTCTACTGGTTTTAATACAATTCATCATTATTCAATACATTTTCCTTTATTAACGCCGCATGGTGCTGTCGATACACATTCCGATTCAAATCAAGAAACATTATCCCTTTAAATAAAATCAAGTACTCATTACTCACGAATGAGGTTTCACACAAACATTCACATTAAAACAAATAAGTTAAGTCTCTTATCTTATAAGATCAAGTCTCTTAACTTCTAACATCAATAAACCATTCTTAAGCCGTTATACCTAACTTCCCATAAAGCTAGTATAACTCTTAAGTTTTCAAAGCACAATACTACACTTCTTTCAAAACGATTCATAAATCTTTTGAAATACTTCAAGTTTTATTATAACGCCCCAAGCCAGTTATAAATCAAATCAATTATCTTTTAAAAACCACAACCCATTTTCTTACCTACATAAAGCTGTTATAACCAACTTCCCATAAAGCCGTTATAACACTTTATGTTTCAAACCAATCAAATACATTAAACACACGTATCGCCTACCGTACTACATAGTTACACACATATCATGCTAGAAGAGATAGGAAGAGGTTCACATACCTCGCGACGAGTATCGACTAATAGCAAACGCTCAAACAACGGCTACTCCTTAAGCCAAGTAAATCGCGCCACACGTAGGTACTTCAACCTATAAGGCCACAAGGCGCCTATTATCATCTAGACCACAACGTAGAATATTCTACAGAAAATTCGGCAAAGATCTCCCGCCACAACAGAAATCTCCTGCTCTATCGAGGCCGGCTACCAAGCCAACCAGAGGGGGGGGTTTCACACGCCTAACCGGACGTGTACAATTCTACAACACAGTAATACTACACAAGTCTACTGTAATACAGTTCAGTTCTTAATTCTTCAGGCTTAAGTCAAAAGACATTGCCACAGTACTAAGTAGTTCTATATATAGTATACTTCAACTATATATTCTACAACATGAAATTTCCAATTACAATAGAAGAACGATGAGTGTTTACCTCGATAAGCCCAAAATTATCCGAGTATAATGTCGCTACTGAGCAAGGTTTATCTCCTACTCCGTGTGCACCAAACCGCTCCCAACAACCCTTAGAAGTTCTATCCATCTTCTACTCCAAAACTTCAACCAATAGTGAAGGGTTCCTTAGGGTTTAGGTTTGAGACTAAAAGGACAAAAGGTAGTATTTCCTGACTCTACGTATAGAGTTAACTTTGGAATACTACAAGGTATAAGGCTAAGGTATTTTGGGCATTATAACAATACTTGGAGGAGTATTTTAATACCACAGCTGGTACCACACGAGAACAACACCCTAAGGGAGGGGGTGTTCTCGGCTTTAGGCACACACCGGGGGACGGTTTCGGCCAACAGGCCTTCACACGGGGGAGAGGGGCTCTTGGACGAGAGTCAACAAGAGGGAGGGGAGGGGTTCTCAAGACTTAGGCAAGTGAAGAGTGGATGAAGAAGTCTTCAAAGAGAGGGGGTATTTATAGCAAAACCAAAGGCCAACCAATGGCCAAGATCAAGCCATGTGCAAGGCAAGTGTAAGGCCAAGATCAAGCCAAGTGCACCCACAAAACACTCCACAAAACACTCCACAAAACAAGCCACAAAGCAAGGCACAAAAGAGGGAGCCAATCGGCCAAGGCCAAGCCTTCTCTTTGCCGTCCAATGAGGGTGACAAGTGTCACCCTCCCGTTGGTCCAAAAATGTTCCGTCGCTCGGAAAAATCCGCAAAAATACTAAATGACATAGCCGGAATTTTCCCAACGTAAGCTGTGGAAACGTTTCGTCGAAAAACGACTCCTTTCGGCACTTGTGTACAAATTTCGAAACTATGCCTACTCAAGGCTCAAATTGTACACGTACGCCCTCACGTACATACTCTGGAAACACGGGGTATAACAATAGTTGTGTAGAGTTCACAAGTTGTAATTACCCCATATAAGTGTAAGACCGATAGGGAAGATTGTACAGTAGAAATACTTTGGCTTATGTGACGAACCTCTAGTGAATAGGGGATAGGGTAAGAAGTACCTTGAGATAAGAGAGAGATTTATTTCAGACTAAGAATGAGAAGTTAAGCGTGACGATGAGTCGGGTTATGGACTCATTTCGGGTCAGCCGATAGTATGGAATGGGGTGATGTCAGTTAGAAATGGTCCCGCTATGTGACAAGGTCACGAGGATGCAAGACCCAAGTTTAGTTAATTGTTGTACAAGTTTGTGGATGCGTTCCACCGGAACTAGGTCGTAAGGACCGAGAAGAGCCTTAGCGGAAATTCAAGTAGCAAAATGGCCAAGTTGGTTAGTAACTCCAAGGAGTGGAGAACAGAAATGATATTGAGATTTTGTACGTGTACTAGATAAGTTTGAAAGTACGAGAAAGTATGACAAGTAAGGAAAGAAAGGAACCTCTAGGGAATCCCGTGTATGAGGAGACTGTAACCTTCGAGTTTTGTGAGAAGGGACCACGGACGGAAGGTCCATTATTATGTTTACGTATGTTGGGGTGGCCAAGTATGGCATCGTTGGTCTTGTGCAGTTTTGATTGATAGGCATAGTATAGAGTTTATGCCGGAGTTTGTATAGCTTGACAACCGACTAAGAACATTCGGGGACGAATGTTTCTAAGGGGGGAAGAATGTTACACCCCGTAAGTTCAGGACATGTGTAAGTGAATGTACGCAAGGAACACAAGACTTGGAAATTAGTACGAAAGGAAGGATTGTTTTTCCGACGGAAAGTCTTCCGGACGTCGGAAAGGAAAAATGTTCGTTGTTGAGAATTGGATTCTCAAAAGGCATTATTTGAAGAGTATGGAACTCTTAACCTTATGGAAATTTATTTTACGGATTTGGTCACGTGGGGCCCACCCGAGGAATTCTACATTTTTGTGGGGCCCACGAGGGTTACGGAAATTTTATGAACGAATGAGAGGGCGACACGTGGCACCCCCACATGGCTTGGTCGAAATTTATGCAAGGGTAAAATGGTCATTGACCATCTTGGAAGATAAGTCTTCAAGCATGACATTGTTGACAAGTCAACTAGTCCACATAAGCTTGATCCAAGTGAAACACATCCAAGCCACACAATTGTTGAAACCTAAACCCTCCAATGTATTATATAAGCATAGCTAGTGTAAGACTTGGCATTTAACACTTAGAAAATTTTAGAGAAACTCTTGTGCAAGAACAAGAGCTCTCGGCCAAAGGGTTTCTTAGAGACAAAAATTTTGTAGTTTTGATCCATTAGTCACAAGACTTTAACCCAATGTCTCCAAGGGTATTGTAAGGTTATCTCAATAGAAAGAATTCGGAAAAAAACGTATTTTTACGTTAGTCGCAAGGCGGAAACAAAGGGAGTTCTTCAACTTTGAAGTTGGAACTTGAAGAAGGGTTCTTCATAGGCCTCTAAGGAATGCTTGGAGCGGATTGGAACTTAAGGAAAGGAGCTAAGAATTTCTAAGGCGCGACTTTGGATCTTGGAAATTATAAGGGCTTATAAAGGTATAATTTTGTCGTTTTATTAGTTAAGGCTTACTTATGATTGTAGTTTTGGTTATTATCAAGCATGAGATATATAGTATGAATTTTGATAAGGATATTGGTTATTGGAACCCTAATCCGAAAACTAGCATGTTAGCCTTAAGACTACAATTCAAGTCGATTATTAGTAAAGTCGTCGCATGTTGTAAAAAGGAAGGAAATTGTAGTTATTGAAGTTGTTATAACTATATAACATGTTAGACCTTAGAACTTGGAATTGGAAAAGGATTGGAAAAGACTTTGAATTGTTAGTATGTTGGTCGAGAATGGCTAGTGAAGTTTGAACTACTTTGTATATAATTGTGGGGCGGAATTTTACACGTAGTGTAAGGCGTGTAATCCCCTTTGTTTGATTGTTGTTTGGAGCCTTAAATGTGGCGTGTTGGTTATTGTATTCGACCTTGAAAAAGGTGGCAAAGTGAGTAGAAACAAAGGAAGTGCTGCCCGATTTTCCGTAGAATTAGAGACCAAATACTTAGTATTATTCTACATAGAGACTAGAAGTTGATAGCCTTGTTGTGACCATTATAGGTTGACACTTCTACGTACGGTGTATTCGGCTTAGCTTGTGGAATTAGCCGAAAAGGTATGTGAACTATCTCCTCTTCTAGCATGATTCCTTAGAATAAAGAAAGTACGTTCTACTCCTTAAATGATCCATTCCTTGCTTGTATTTGGATTGCCTAAAATAGAATTTGTTCTATGTACTTCCTTGAGTGTACTTTGATGTTTAAATTGTAAGTAGTATAATCCATTTCCTTAGGGAAGTTTGGATTCTTAAAAGTGAAGGTATTTTTCTTAAAGTACATAGAGACTTGAAAAGGAAGTGGTTTCCAAATCTTTTGGCTAGTGCCTTAGTTCTAAAACCTAAAGGTCATTATAATGACTTTAGGGGAGTCAAAGGAGTGATTTACTTATTTGATTTAAAAGAGGAGAAATGACATGATTTGAGAGAAGTAACTTGCGTTAAGGGTGAAGTTACTTGAGGTTTAAAAAGTAGAAGAAAACTTGTTTTCTAACTATTAAGAGACTTGAAGTATTTTGAAGGTTAAGAACTTGAATTGTAAGTATGTGATACTTGGTTTTAATAGTATAAGTCTCTTGGTTATTGAAGGAATGGATACGTCTAAAACCATAAAGGGTTATAACGGCTTTATGGGAAGTTGGGTATAACGACTTTATGGAAGGTTTTGAAAGTTGTCTATTTTGATTAATCGGCATAAGTTGCCTAGATTGTGAAAATTTGGAGTTACTTGATTTCAAGCTTTGAAATGAGTTTTCTAAAACTGTAGTAACTTACTTTGAAAAATAGACACGCCTTGATACTACGGGTGTTAGTATCTTGGGGCTTTACATAGAAAGGAGTCTTTTATAAAAGAATGTACGTACGTAGTACTTTGGCTTGATAAATTGAGAATTTGTCTAAGTGTGCCTTGATAAGTACTTTGACTTGTTAAAAGAGAATTATTTTATGTATGCCTTGATTAGTACTTTGGCTTGATAAATTGAGAATTTGTCTAAGTGTGCCTTGATAAGTACTTTGACTTGTTAAAAGAGAATTATTCTATGTGTGCCTTGATAAGTACTTTGACTTGTTAAAAGAGAATTATTCTATGTATGCCTTGATTAGTACTTTGGCTTGATAAATTGAGAATTTGTCTAAGTGTGCCTTGATAAGTACTTTGACTTGTTAAAAGAGAATTATTCTATGTATGCCTTGATTAGTACTTTGGCTTGATAAATTGAGAATTTGTCTAAGTGTGCCTTGATAAGTACTTTGGCTTGTTAAATGAGAATTTATTCTATTTGTGCCTTGATAAGTACTTTGGCTTGTTAAATGAGAATTTATTCTATTTGTGCCCGGATAAGTACTTTGGCTTGTTAAATGAGAATTTATTCTATTTGTGCCCGGATAAGTACTTTGGCTTGTTAAATAAGAATTATCCTATGTGTGCCTTGATAAGTACTTGGGCTTGGTTAATTGAGAACTTGCCTATATGTGCTGGTAATAGCCTTTGAGTGCAAGTATTAGGTTTTATTAAGTTGCCGCGACTCTCGGTTGAAGGGTACCGTCTTGTTGTAAGTTACCGACGCATCTGAAGCTGATGTGGGATTCCACTGTATGCTCGCTACTTGTAGTACTTGGGTTAAATTCCCGGATTTTTATAGAAGACATGGTAGTGCTTATGTCTTGTTTGATGGTCGGTCGAGATAGGGTAAGAGTATAAGTGAGGGGTAAACCCCCAAGACGCTGTACCACCTGCTTTATGTGTTGTTTGACGGCCGGTTGAGATAGGGTAAGAGTATAAATGAGGGGCAAGCCCCAAGACGTTATACCACCTTCTCCAGGGTAGAGTATATGTGAGGGGTACACCCCCAAGATGCTATACCACCTGTTATACCACCTTCTCCAGGGTAGAGTATATGTGAGGGGTACACCCCCAAGATGCTATACCACCTGTTATACCACCTTCTCCAGGGTAGAGTATATGTGAGGGGTACACCCCCAAGATGCTATACCACCTGTTTTACCACCTTCTCCAGGGTAGAGTATATGTGAGGGGTACACCCCCAAGATGCTATACCACCTGCTTTACCACCTTCTCCAGGGTAAGAGTATAAGTGAGGGGTAAACCCCCAAGATGCTATACCACCGGTGGGACTTGGTGTTCATGTATGCCTATTGGTGCTATGTTATATCATGGATCACGCGGTGAGGAAGGAATCCACGGGCATGATTGATATTATGGTCGTTAGACCCATAGTTATATTTGAGTAGTGACTTTGAGGGCTGCGCCCCCGACTTGATATGACCGCTTA
The DNA here is from genome assembly GCA_029844215.1 of Przewalskia tangutica. NCBI lineage: Eukaryota > Viridiplantae > Streptophyta > Magnoliopsida > Solanales > Solanaceae > Przewalskia > Przewalskia tangutica. Next base: position 38,137,691 of record CM056738.1, read on the forward strand.
TGTATCAGGTAATCGTAGGTTGGCTATCATACATGTCTCCCGCTTTGTTTAGATCTGTTATGATTTCATTACGCATTTCATCGCTCACATACTTGGTACATTCTTCGTACTGACCTCCTTCGGGGGGCTGCGTTCATGCCGCAGGTTTAGATACGCTGTTCGGTGATCGGCAGGCGTAGGATCCTGCTCAGGGTTTTTGGATAGCTCCCTCTGTTCAGGAGTTTATCTTTTGGTATATATCCTTCAGTACAGACTTTGTACAGTTATGGGTACGGCGGGGCCTTGTCCCGTCATAGTTCAGTATAACTCTTAGAGGTCTGTATTCATATGTGGGATTGGACTCATGTACAGTGTTGTGTCTGTTGTTTATGTATATATGGCAGCCTTGTCGGCTTTGCCCTTGCACGTACGTTTATTTTAAAAAAAAAATGAATGAGCTGTTACTAATTTCCGCAATGTACTTAGTTGTTAAGGTAGAAGGGTGCCTGTGTAGGCACCTGATCCACGCCCTTGGTTCGGGGTGTGACATTAACAAAGAAAGGTTTACTCTAAATAAAACAAGTACGGGTAAATGATTTGAAACTGTGAAAGATGGATTGATTTTTAGGCATTGATTGCCTAAGGTTTTAAAAAGGAAATGAAGTCACTTGATTTAGAAGCCTATTATATTTCTAAAAGGAAATGTGACTTGTCTTGAAAAGAAATCGTAACTTGATACTATGGTGATTAGTATCTTGGAATTTTTGTATAAAAAGAGTTATTTCTTAAAAGGTTAGAAGTACATGGTACTTGGGTTGAATTCCCGGATTTTCTGTTAAAAGACATGTTGGTGCCTTAGGTATACTAAAATGAGAGGATATATTAATAATGTTAATAAGAAGTTAGGGGATTTCTTAACTTTCTTATGTTATGATAAGCTGGTAGTGCTTATGTTATGTAAGATAGGCCGGTAGTGCTTATGTTATGTATGATAGGTCGGTAGTGCTTATGTTATGTATGATAGGCCGGTAGTGCTTATGTTATGTATGATAGGCCGGTAGTGCTTATGTTATGTATGATAGGCCGGTAGTGCTTATGTTATGTCTGATAGCCGGATGAGCTATGTTATATATTGATATATTATTACGGGGTAAACCCCGGGTTATTACTTATGCCATGGATTTTCTACCCATGATGTGAGTGCGGCGCTTGTACTCATGCGGATTCGGACCACAGGATCCATGCGGGTGAAATAGTCCCATGCGAGTACGACGATGGTACTCATGCGGGTCCACAGGATCCATGCGGGTGAAATAGTCTCATGCGGGTGAAATAGTCCTATGACGACGCGGATGATCTCATGCGGGTCTACAAGACCCATGCGGGTGAAATAGTCCCAGGAGTAGGACTGCTTAATGATACTACGGGCGAGGTACCCTGTTTTGATCATGAGCCTCCTATTTTTATGCAGTAAAATTTATATCTGTTACTCTCATTATTAGTAAGACACAGTGCAAGGTAAATTGATTTTCGTCTATGACTCCAGCTTATTTTGACTTATGATATTATTACAGTATTTTCCAGTTTTACATACTTGGTACATATTGTGTCTCGACCCCTTCCTGGGCCGTTCATGCCGCAGGTAAGGGTAAGCAGGTGGTGGATCCTCATTCTTAGGATCTTTGCTCAGGTGTCAGAAGCTTCATTACTCCGGAGGCTTGACTTGATTTTTGGTACGGTTCTCCCTGATATTGTAGGTTTTGTGTACATTCAGGGGTATGACGGGGCCCTGTCCCGTCATGGTTGTTACAAACTCTTAGAGGCCTGTAGTCCGATATATAAATTGGGTTGTTAAGGATGTAACTGTTCAGTTCTGTTTCATTTATGTTACGGAAAGGTATCCATTTTTGGGTTAGCCTATTTTATCTTATATAGTTCTTGTTTGTGAGTTTATTTCCGCTGGTTTTCTCTGATGTTGTATCACGCGGTGCCCGGTAGGCACCGCCACGGATCCGAGGTCGGGTCGTGACAAAAGTGGTATTAGAGCAGTTAATCCTCGGAAAAGGGTCTACATGCCGTATCTAGTAGAGTCTTGATTATCGGTGTGTTGTGCACCACATCTATAATCAGGAGGCTGCAGGATATTTAGGATTGGTTTCCATTTCTTTCACTCTAAGATCGTGCAATAGAGCCGTGTTATAGGTTGAATTTCCTATGACGTTAATTTTGTATGTATCAGTTATGCCTCCACGTAAGGCAACCGCGACCCAGAAGGGCAAGGCAGCGGAGGGGACTACTAGTAGGACACCGAGGGTTACTCAGGCACAGGCCCAGTCCTTACCTGAGATAATGTTTAGGGCGGCGAGTTCCACGACGTCGTCAACCTCAGCAGAGTCTGGAGCAGCAGCAGCGGCTACTAAGACTACGGTACCTGAGCCTCCAGTTACACAGCCTGGAACAGAGGATATGGCCAACAAGGAGATGGCCCAGTTATTGGCCAGGATAGTGGCTAGTACGGCGACAGACAGAGATGGTTCCATTGCACTGCGGTTCCTCCCAGATCCGATAGCGTGAGACTTCAGGACTTTTTGAGCTGCAGCCCTCCAGAGCTCTATGGGTCGAGGCCCGAAGATGATCCTCAGGAATTCATCTGACAGTTACAGCGGATCATGAGGGTGATCAAGGCCTCGGATACCGAGTCAGTTGTATTGAGTTCGCATCGGCTGCGTGATACCGCAGTCGACTGGTTTGATTCATGGGAGCTGTACCGAGGGGAGCATGCGCTTCCAGCTGTATGGGACGAGTTCTCGGCGGCATTTTTTGGTCATTTCTTGCCTCCGCAGATGAGGAGGGCACGGGCCGACATATTTCTGACATTGAGACAGAGCGGACAACCGGAGTACAACGTCGAGTTTGACTCATTGGCTCGATATGTACCCACTTTAGTAGCAGATATGGAGGACAGAGTGCACCGCTACGTCACAGGGCTCGATGACTATTTGGCAGAGAGTTGTACGGGAGTAGCTCTCCAGCCGGGCATGGACATTGCCCGCATGCAGGCCTATGCACTTGGGTGTGAGGAACGCAGGGGTCGACAGATTGATAGGTATCAGCAGAAGAGGGCCAGGACAGCAGCGTCCTCTAGTAGTTCTCGAGGTAGACAGCCTCAGCAGCAGATCGGATTTGCATCACAGCCGGTTCAGAGCTCTCCTCCACCATCTTCCGGTTGTACAGGGTATTCAGGGGCAGGATAGGGTCCCAGGGCTTCGGGTTTCTAGAGGGACCAGAGTTCCAGTCAGATGAGGCCACATATGCCTCGGTGTGGTCGATGTGGTGATTGCCATTATGGGGGGTGTCGTGTTCCTCCAGGAGCTTGTTACTCTTGTGGCCAGCAGGGCCATTTGAAGAGAGATTGTCCGACCAGAGGCGGCGGAAATGCTATGGCTCACCACCGGCCTTCGATTGTTGGGTCTTCATCTTGATGGTCATGCGCGCCTGAGGCGGGGTGTTCACGCAGGCCAGCCGCGCAGGGTCGTGGCAGGGGTTCCAGTTCCAGCGGTCCTCAGAACCGCATTTATGTTATGTCCAGCCGCCAGGACCAGGAGGCGTCACCTGATGTCGTCACAGGTACATTGTTGGTTTCTTGCTGTGATGTTTATGCTTTGATAGACCCAGGTTCTACCTTGTCCTATATATCTCCTCATATTGCTGGTAGAATAGGGATAGAGCCCGAGTCTATAAAACCTTTTGAGGTAGCTACCCCAGTAGGTGATTCGGTGGTGGCCGAGCGAGTGTATAAGGCTTGCCCAGTGACTATATACAGTCGTCAGACTCTAGTCGACTTGATAGAGTTGGATATGACGAACTTTGATGTGATTATGGGTATGGATTGGCTAGTGTCTTGCTATGCCAATGTGGACTGTAGAGAGAGGTTAGTTCGGTTCCAGTTTCCCGGTGAGCCGGTTATCGAGTGGAGGGGGAATACTGCATCGCCGAGGGGTAGGTTTATTTCTTACCTCAAGGCTAGGAAGATGGTGCGGAAGGGGTATATTTACCATTTGGTTCGGGTATTCGAAATCGAGGTGAGATACCGACCTTCGATTCGGTTGTTAGAGAATTTCCGCACGTATTCCCGCACGAGCTTCGTATCCTCCCGAGAGGAGATTGAGTTTTGCATTGATTTGGCGCGGACACTCGACCGATATCTATTCCGCCATACGATGGCACCCGCCGAGTTGAAGGAATTGAAGGACCAGTGAAAGATTTCTTTGGAGAAAGGCTTTATCGAGCCAAATGTTTCTCCTCGGGAGCGCGGTGTTATTTGTAAAGAAAGAAGGATGGGGCCAGCGTATGTGTATTGATTACGCGGTGAACAAGGTAACTATCAAGAACAGATATCCTCCCGTGATTGATGATTTGTTTGACCCGGCAGGGTGCGAAATGTTTTTCCAAGATAGACTGCGATCCGTTACCATCGTACGAGTTAGAGGCGGATATCCCAAGATCGCATTCAGACCCGGTATGGGCACTATGAGTTCGAGGTGATGTCTTTCGGATTGACCAACGCTCAAATGATATTCATGGATTTGATGAATAGGGTGTTCGAGCCATTCTTGGATATGTTCGTTATAGTGTTCATTGATGATATCTTGGTGTATTCGCGCACGCAGCAGAGCATACAGATCATTTGAGGACGGTATTGGGAGTCCTCCGGGACTGGCAGTTGTATGCCAAGTTCTCGAAATGCGAGTTTTGGTAGCTTCAGTGGCTTTCTTAGGGCATGTTATCGGGGCCGATGGTATTCGGGTTGATCTAAAGAAAGATCGAGGCGCCAAGACTTGGCCTAGACCCACTACACCGATGGAGGTGCGCAGCTTTTTGGGCCTTGCGGGTTATTATCGGAGGTTTGTGGAGAAGTTTGCTTCCATGTCAGCGCCTTTGACTAGGCTGACTCAGAAAGCAGCTATATTTCAGTGGACGGATGCTTGTAAGGAGATTTTTCAGTCACTGAATGAGAAATTGACGACCGCCCCAGTTCTTACTCTTCCTGAGGGTTTGGACGGATATGTGGTTTATTGTGATGCGTCGGGTGTCGGGCTTGGAGTGCGTCTTTGATGCGGACGGCAAGGTTATAGCTTACGCATCTCGACAGCTTAGGAAGCATGAGAAGAACTATCCCACACATGACTTAGAGTTGGCAGCAGTGATTCATGCCTTGAAGATCTGGAGACACTATTTGTATGGAGTTCATGTGGATATTTACACAGACCACAAGAGTCTCCAGTATATCTTCAGCCAGAGGGAGCTGAACTTACGGCAGAGACGGTGGTTGGAGTTACTCAAGGATTATGATGTTGATATTCTATACCACCCAGGGAAGGCTAATGTAGTTGCAGATGCCCTTAGCCGCAAATCGATGGGTAGTCTGTCTGATGTACAACCAGAGAAGAGGGATATGGTCCGAGAGTTACATCAGCTAGCGAGCCTTGGGGTTCGTTTGGTTGATTCTGATAGTGAGGGAGTTCGGGTTCGAGAGGTTGCCGAGTCTTCCATCGTCGAGGAGGTGAAGAGGCGACAGTATGAGGATCCGATTTTGGTACGGTATCGAGATGCCGCTTTTCAGAAAGAGAAGAGTCTATTTGAGGTAGCGCCGGATGGGGTGCTAAGATTTGAGGGCCGGTTGTGTGTTCCCGATGTGTCAGGACTTCGTCAGCAGATTCTGGGGGAGGCACACAGTGCTCGTTATTCTATTCATCCGGGGTCGACTAAGATGTATCATGACCTCAGATGCGTGTATTGGTGGGATGGCCTGAAGAGGGACGTGGCAGGTTTTGTTGCACAGTGTCCTAATTGTCAGCAAGTTAAGGTTGAGCACCAGAAGCCCGGTGGGCTGTTGCAGGCTATTGATATTCCGACTTGGAAGTGGGAGGTGATAAATTTGGATTTTATTACAGGGTTACCTTCCACTCGTATAAGCATGATTCCATTTGGGTTATCGTCGACAGTCGATTAAATCAGCCCATTTTCTTCCAATCGGGCGACTTTTTTCTAGAGGATTATGCTAGATCAGATATCAGGGAGATCGTGAGACTGCACGGAGTTCCTATATCGATTATTTCTGACAGAGGATCCCAGTTTACGGCTAACTTCTGGAGGTCTTTCCAGAAGGGATTAGGGACACAGGTGAGTCTCAGTACGGCGTTTCATCCTCAAACCGACGGACAGGCCGAGCGCCCTATCCAGACACTTGAGGATATGATGTGGGCTTGTGTTATTGATTTCAGGGGTAGCTGGGAGGATCATTTACCTCTTGTGGAGTTTGCTTATAACAACATCTACCATTCTAGTATCCAGATGGCGCCTTATGAGGCCTTATATGGGAGGAAGTGCAGGTCACCGATAGGTTGGTTTGAGGTGGGAGAAGTTCAGTTAGTCGGGCCAGACTTGGTACAGCGATGGATAAGGTGAAGCTTATCCAGAGCGGTTATTGTCACCGTGAGTCGGCGTAAGTCGTATGCAGATCATCGGCGTCGACACTTGGAGTTTGAGGTAGATGATTGGGTCTTCCTGAAGGTATCACCCATGAAGGGTGTGATGAGATTTGGGAAGAAGGGGAAACTTAGCCCAAGGTACATTGGGCCTTATCAGATTATCCGTAGGGTAGGCAAGGTTGCCTGTGAGTTAGATCTGTCGTCCGATTTGGAGGCGGTACATCCAGTTTTCCATGTGTCGATGTTGCGGAAATGTATTGGAGATCCATCTAGAGTGCACCCGATTCATGATGTCCAGGTGACAGAGGAGTTATCGTATGAGGAGAGTCCCATAGCGATACTCGATCGTCAGGTTAGGCGACTTCGGACAAAGGATGTGGCTTCCGTCAAGGTCTTATGGCGGAACGAGAACAGGGAAGAGATGACGTGGGAAGCGGAGGAGGACATGATGAAGAAATATCCTCACTTATTCCCTACACCTCCAGGTAACCCACTTTCCTGCTTGTTAGTTTTGATTTAGCGATTTTGCTTGAGTATTGTTGTGGCTCGTGGAGCATCTTTATTTGCAAAGGAGTAGTTAAGAGCGTCTATGTCAATTTGTGATTCGAGTAAGCCTAGAAGGAACATTCGGGACGAATGTTTCTAAGGGGGGGAGAATGTTATACCCCGTAGTTCGGTCCGATCGCGATCAGGTCTCGCACGCGCCACGGGCGTACGCGCGCCAAAGCGGATGATTGTAGGCCGCGCGCTGGAAAGCGTGGCCGCGCCGAAGATCTGGAGGGTCGCTGAAGTTTCAGCCGCGCGCCGGAAGCAGGCCGCGCCTGGAATGTCTGAGTAGCGGCGGTTTAGCGCCGCGCGGCCGCAGGCGGCGCCGAGGCGGGTTCTGCGAGAGTTATTGGAAATTTCTGCACTGATTTGTTTTAAAAGAGGTCATGGGTGGGTGATAAGTGTCCCACCCCATCTGATTTTGCATGTCTTTTATATTGACCAAGTCTTGAAGACTTGGTCATCTTCCAAACTCTTCTCTCTCTCTAAGCTAAAAAGCTCTCCATTCTCTCTAGAAAATCAAGAGAAACTCCAAGCTTAAGGAAAATCTGAAAAGTGTGTTAAGAAGGAAAGTTATTTGCAAGCTTGTGGAGGTTATTGTAGTGGTGTTTTGGAAAGGAGGCTAGCAAGGTTGTTGGAATAATTTTGGCTAAAGCTCTAAGGTAACAATTCCTCTCTTGTAGTTAGTTACTTGTGTTGCATGTGAAGAATAAGGAATTTGTAGTAGTAAATAATGCTCTTAGATTCATTGCATGTAAGAAATGTGGTTTGGATATGAAAGGGTTGGTTAAAAGGGTTAAGTGAGCATGTTGTAGCCTAAGAACTACTTTGGAATTGTTAAGTGTATTGTTTTACCTTATGGGGCAGAATTTTACACACCTAAGTTTGGTTGTGTAATCCCCTTTGAAATGTTGGATTGTTGGGCCTTAAATGTGGCGTTTGGATATTGAATTCGGCCTTGAAAAAGGTGGCAAAGTATGTAGAAACAAAGGAAATGCTGCCCAAATTTCCTTAGGAATTAGTAACTTAAATTTGGAATATTCTACATTGAAATTAGGGGTTAATAAACGTATTATGGTCATTATAGGTTGACATATTACGTGCGGTATTTCGGACTTAGCAAGTGGATTAACCGAAGAGGTATGTGGAACTTTCCTATCTCTTGAGCATGAGTATTTGTACCTATGTAGTACGGTAGACGTACAAGATTTGATATCTTTCACTTGTTTTAGAGTATGTGATACTTGTGTCATTTTTTAAAAGTATAAGTCCCTTGGATTTAGGGAAAATGTATTTGACTAAGGAATAACGCAAATATAATGACTTTATGGGAAGTTGGTTATATTAGCTTTTGAAAGGTTAACAAAGAAAGGTTTACTCTAAATAAAACAAGTACGGGTAAATGATTTGAAACTGTGAAAGATGGATTGATTTTTAGGCATTGATTGCCTAAGGTTTTAAAAAGGAAATGAAGTCACTTGATTTAGAAGCCTATTATATTTCTGAAAGGAAATGTGACTTGTCTTGAAAAGAAATCGTAACTTGATACTATGGTGATTAATATCTTAGAATTTTTGTATAAAAAGAGTTATTTCTTAAAAGGTTAGAAGTACATGGTACTTGGGTTGAATTCCCAGATTTTCTGTTAAAAGACATGTTGGTGCCTTAGGTATACTAAAATGAAAGGATATATTAATAATGTTAATAAGAAGTTAGGAGATTTCTTAACTTGCTTATGTTATGATAAGCCGGTAGTGCTTATATTATGTATGATAGGCCGGTAGTGCTTATGTTATGTATGATAGGCCGGTAGTGCTTATGTTATGTATGATAGCCGGATGAGCTATGTTATATCTATATATTATTACGGGGTAAACCCCGGGTTATTACTTATGCCATGGATTTGCTACCCATGATGCGAGTGCGGCGCTTGTACTCATGCGGATCCGGACCACAGGATCCATGCGGGTGAAATAGTCTCATGCGAGTACATCGATGGTACTCATGCGGTTCCACAGGATCCATGCGGGTGAAATAGTCCCATGACGAGGCGAATGACCTCATGCGGGTCCACAGGACCCATGCGGGTGAAATAGTCCCACGAGTAGGACTGCTTAATGATACTACGGGCGAGGTACCCTGTTTTGATCATGAGCCTCCTATTTTTATGCAGTAAAATTTATATATGTTACTCTCATTATTAGTAAGGCACAGTGCAAGGTAAATTGATTTTCGTCTATGACTCCAGCTTATTTTGACTTATGATATTATTACGATTTTCCGCTTTACATACTTGGTACATATCAGGTAATCGACTTCTTCCGCTGGGCTGCGTTCATGCCGCAGTTAAGGGTAAGCAGGTGGTGGATCCTCATTCTTAGGATCTTTGCTAAGGTGTCAGAAGCTCCATTACTCCGGAGGCTTGACTTGATTTTTGGTACGGTTCTCCCTGACATTGTAGGTTTTGTGTACATTCAGGGGTATGACGGGGCCCTGTCCCATCATGGTTGTTACAAACTCTTAGAGGCCTGTAGTCCGGTTATAAATTGGGTTGTTAAGGATGTAACTGTTCAGTTCTGTTTCATTTATGTTACGGAAAGGTAGCCATTTTTGGGTTAGCCTATTTTATCTTATATAGTTCTTGTTTGTGAGTTTATTTCCGCTGGTTTTCTCTGATGTTGTATCACAAGGGTTCCTGGGGTAAGGCACCAGTCACGGATCCGAGGTCGGGTCGTGACATCATCATACACCTCATTCTCTCAAAACAAAAGAGGGGAAAGATAGGTATGAAGTGAAAAAGATAATCGAAAGAAAAGGGAAGAGTTGAAAGAAAAAGAGCTTATGGTACATAAATTGAGCCTAAATGCCTATTTTTACCTACCCCTGCCTAAGCCTACATTACAACCCTGAAAATCCCTGAAGATCTCTAATATGTGTATCCATGATTAGTGGAGAATAGCAAGTAAAACATGCCATAGGATTTTGAAATCAACATGCATAGTTAGGTATTCTTACTTCCATTGAGTATGAATAAATTGAATTTGCGAAATATCTGATTTAAGTGTTTAGAATGCTAAAATCCCATGCTATATGTTCCTATATATTATCCTACTAACCTTCATGCTTTTCTAAGTGACAATTATACAGCAATTTGATCAATGTCTTTGAGTCATTTTATTTTCTTTTCTTTCACGTCTTTGTTTATATTTTTTATCTTTGTTCGAGGGCGAGCAAAGGTTAAGTTTGGGGTATTTGATCGGTGTATTTTATATACACCTTTTGAGTCATTTTTAGTTAGTATTTTACTCATTTCATTTATGTTTAGTATAGTATTAGGGTCGTTTTCCTTTCTTTTGTGTCAACGCGGTCAGAAATGGAGAAATGGCGAAAAGGAGATGAAATGAGCATAAAAGAGATGGAATTGCACACTAAAAGGGCCAAGAAATGAAGTCTAAGAAGTTCCGGAAATTATAGAGGAGATCAGACGAAGTCCGGACGAGAAAAGGACGACGAAACAGAATCCGCCTGAAAAACGTCACCGGAGCCGCGGCGCCCAAAGTGCTGAAAGACCCGAGAGTTGCTGATTTTCAGGCGCCGCGGCGCCAGTCTGCAGGGCCGCGGCGCCAGTCTGCAGGGCCGCGGCGCCGATGCGGGATTTATGAAGTCTGGGCCGAATTTGACATGTTTTCAGAATCCTAAAGGGATTACTTTTCCTACCTAAAGGGATAACTTTTCCTACCTAAAAGGATAACTTTTCCTACCTTAAAACCCTTACCTAAAAGGATTCTAATAACTTTTCCTACTTACAAATCCTTAACCCTTCACCTAAAGGATTCTTGGTCTATAAATAGTCTCTACATCATTAGAAGAATTCATTCTCCATTCCACCATTCACCACTCTACATCCATCCTTCCACCAATCCATCTTGTAAATATTCCACAACACAACCCTTGGATGCTAGAAGGCTTGGAGACTCATTCTTAAGTACTTTCTTTTCTTTTCTTTTCTTTTCTTTATTTCAGTTTTTATGATGAACATTGAATTAGTTCTTGTCATGTCAATGGCTAGGAACTAATTCTATTATAGGGCTTTCCATGTTAAATCACTAGAAACTTATGTTATGAATTGATGCATGGTTATGGTTATTCTTCTTCTTGTTGAGATTTATCCAATAATTGCTTTGAATGCTTGATAATTAATTGATCACTAATTATCATTATTTATATGATTTCTAATCAAACTTCGAAAGGAGGAGGTTGTGAATATGCTGTAAGTTGGGTAGACATATTTTGGGTTGGGGATGAAAATACCTCAATTACTTGTGTAGCGTTAACGAGAGGTCTAAACACCTAATTTTACGCATGGCGCGTGACGGTTAACTAGGTTTTTGGTCTTAATCCTCCTATAGAGTCATCCTTATCACCGAAAGGTAAAAAAGAGCAATACTGGGGTTGAGTGTTTATATAGCCTTAACGGGAGTATAAAACAATTTAGTAAACCTGCTAGCTCCAAAAGAAGAAGAACCATAATTCATTGCATTAATAAGTAACATAAGCGGATAGTTGAGGAGACGTGGAAGCCCTATTCTCATCACTACTGAAGTAAACATATAGTTAATTAGCTTTTATAATTGTTAGTTATAATCAACAAAATCATTATCGGTTACCAAATAGATACCAAAAGATAGATAATTGGTACTTGAACACTAATCCTTGTGGACGATATTCAGTCTTACCAAGACTATATTACTTGTCACGATAACGTGCACTTGCGTTAAAGTGTGTGCATCTTTTCGCGCATCAGTAATGTAAGTAAAGTCAACAGTACCAATACAACAACTTTCCTTATTCTGTTTTTCATAATGTTTTGTCTGTTGTGGCAATAGACACTTCTTGGATTCTTAAGTACGTTCATTTGAGGCGGTTTTTCCTCGCACTTAAATAGGTGATCTCCTACATAGTATCCTGCTATACTCCACTTCACAAGTGTTATGAATCATTAAAAATTTCCCCAACCTTAACCTCAATCGTTTGAGGATCGTTAAAGGTTTGGAGCTTAACCTCTACCCACACTGCAGATAACACTTATTGTCAATTGCGGGAACAACTTTGGATTAATGTTTCTTTGTATAAATCATCATTCAAAGTGTTTTTTCTTCCACCGAAGCGCTCAACTGAACATTTTGCATCTTAGTTTTCCTATTGAACCAAATTCTTGGGATCTCCAATCAGTATGGTTGGGTTACCATCACAAAAGTTTGTATTGTTTGGGTTTTCAGCCCATTTCCCTAGACAGACAGAACATCTGATCTTTGGGTAAGCCCTTTGTCACTGGGTCCACTATGTTATCCTTTAATTTTATGTAATCAATGGAATGACACCCGTGATGATCAACTGCCATACAATCTTATATCTCTGATAGATATGTCCGGACGTTGTCATCCGTGTCTTTCCTGAAGACGACCAGCTAGCCACAATGTATAACTGTCGAAAGCACGGGTTTATCCCAAAAAGGGACATTCTCTAAGAGGTCGTGAAGTTACTCAACTTCATTTTATACTTTTTCAAAAGTGATAAACTCTGATTCCATCACAAATTATCTGATGCAAGTTTGCTAAGAGGATTTTCCAAGACACACCATACACATTAACTTGTGGCTTTGGTGTTCTTCATGTCCAATGTCCAGTTTGCATTACTGTGTTCTCCCAGAACCGCTGGTTTCAGGTCGATTGTAGTGTGTAAAATACAATGAACTACATGTGAACTAAGCATATCGCTCTTGGTATATGGGTGCACCATGATTCCAATCAATTAAATGATTCATATCCATTGGTGACTTCAATGAGACTGTTAAATATCTCAGAACTGAGTTTGGAATTAGTCCAGTCTGTAAGATGTCTTAGAAATCGCAATTCCTAAGATGTCATCTGTGAAACCCATATCCTTTATATCAAGATTTTTGTTTCAATATAACTTCCATTTTCAGACTATTGGTTTTCCAACTGTTGGCTTTCTAACTTCAGAGTCAATGTTTCTGTTGTCAAATTCATTATTTTTGTTCTATCTGAAACTTCCAGGACCAAAATGTAAACATTTCCGAGACCAAAAGGAAGTTCAGGAAAATGCCCAACAGTCCAACAAACCAACTCTGATCCTCCCCTCCCAACTCTCCGGTTAGGAAGGTTGTCTCAACATCCATGCCACACAAGATTGAAATGGCCCTGAATGATACACTATTCACAGGGGAGCACATGTCCAAGTAGCCGAGGCCTTATACTCGTCAGTAGATCCATCTACTTTATACTCAATTTGAGTATCCACTTTTACAACTTTTCTCGGAGGAAGGTCAACCATTACACAAGTATGGTTCTATCTGATGGAGTTTATTTCTCTCTCTGTAGCTTCTTTCCAAAACAGTTCTTCTAGAGTTGACAATTCTTTGTTAATTGTCCATGGTTCATTCTCAATCATACAAGCTATAAGACCTGGAACAAGTCTTTGTCCCCTCTTTGATCCATCTCGGTTAAACATCTAGAATCTCTGAGTTCTGTAGATCTGAAACATTAAGTTCTGGATAGTCAACAACTTCTGAGTCTTGTATATCTGGAACGTCTAGTTCCGGATAATTAGGCACTCGCGGGTTCTTGTTAACCTCGAACAATTACTTCCTTTTTCTTCTCAAGGAAAGTTATCTTCAAAGAATTCAGCATTATTTGACACCAAGAGACGATAAGCACTACTGTTATTTTCAGATTCAGTGGATATGCAATCTACAGTCTTAGGTCCAACTTGACCTATTTTGGAATTCCAACATCTACCAAGCCACCGCACATCACAATATTTGTAGGTGCGATTCTTTCCATGTTTCACATGGAGAATTATCATTATCCTTACACAGAGTTCTGTTGAGAATCGCATTAGCGGTAAGGATTGCCTTGCCCTGCATATTTTGGGCGTACAGATTTGCGCTTGGTTAACACCGTTAGACTGAGGTGAGAAATGAGCAGTCATTTGATGAACGATGCTTCACATTCTCCCCCTCTATCACTACGAATTCCTCAATCCGTAGGCTTAGTTGATTTTCAACGTCTACTTTGTAGTGCTTATCCCTTCCACAGCTTCATCTTTGCTTTTTAACAAACAAAGGATGCAATACTGTGTACCATCGTCAATGAAGGTCACAAAGTACTTGTCTCCCCTCAATTTTGTAAAAACTTCAAATCACACATGTAGACTTAAGTTCAAGAGGAGTAGTGCTTCTTTCGCTATTCCTTTGACGGAATGAAAAGGTAATTTTGCCTCTTCCCCCACCTCACATTTATTTTGAGGGTTTATGTCGACAGAAGGCAACAATCTCAACTTAGTTAGTTGTTGAATGACTTTCTATTTAACGTATTTTAATCTATGATGGCATAGATGCATGAATTACAAATATATCATTCATTTGGCTACAAACATACTGTACCAATCTTAGTTATTACAGACATGTGGACTAGTCTCAAACCAGCTTGACCAACAGCATCCCCAAAATCAAGTTTGAGACATATATCACCTCCTTTTAGAGTGATCACATTCCTTAAAGTCCTTTTTAAGGACAACCTCTCCAACCTCTTCTACTTTAGAGGTGGTTTTGCTTCACATGAAAAACATCTTGCTCGTGGTTAGGGTGTAACTAGATCATAGGTGATATGGATCCTCTGGCCCACTTGATCGGTGTATTTTATATACACTTTTTGAGTCGTTTTTAGTTAGTCTTTTGTCCTTTTTTGTACAAATACGTGTCGTCTTAGGATAGATTTTCTTTCTTTTGAGTCAAATTGGTTAAAATGGCTATTTGGCGGAAAAGGAGCTAAAAGAGGACAAAAGTGGAGGTTCCAGAGCTTAAAAGACGAGAAAGTGGCGAACCAGACACGGACACGCCAGCACCGCGCCCCTCGCCATCAGTCCAGCGCCCGACGCCCAATATCCGTAGGTCTCGAGTTGCAGCGCCGCGCCTGCATGCCAGAGTTGAAGAATCATCAGAGGGCTTGCAGAACTTCCGGCCACGGCGCCGAGCATCGGTCGCGCACGACGTGGGAAAATCAGTTTTAGACGATTTACGGGCCACCCAAGGGAAAAGTTGAGGCGCTGAGCCTATAAAAGGAGAACCCTAGGCAGTTTTAAAGGGTTCCCTTTCTTGCACAAACACAAGATTTCTTGAAGTTGAAGATTGGAGACCTTAACTTAGTAATTTTCTTTTCTTTTCTTTACTTTACTTTCAGTTTTATGTTGGATATTGAATTAGTTCTTGTCATGTCAATGGCTAGGAACTAATTCTATTATAGGGCTTTCCATGTCAAATCACTTGAAACTTATGTTATGCGTTAATGCATGTTTATGGTTTTCTTCTTATTGTTGAGATTTACCCAATAATTGCTTTGAATGCTTGGTAATTAATTGATCACTAATTATCATTACTTATATGATTTCTAATCAAACTTCGAAAGGAGGAGGTTGTGACTATGATGTAAGTTGGGTAGACATATTTTGGATTGGGGATGAAAATACCGCAATTACTTGTGTAGCGTTAATGAGAGGTTTAAACACCTAATTTCACGCATGGCGCATGACGATTAACTAGGTTTTTGGTCTTAATCCTCCTATAGAGTCATCCTTATCACCGAAAGGTAAAAAGGAGCGCTACTGGGGTTGAGTGTTTATATAGCCTTAACGGGAGTATAAAACGATTTAGTAAACCTGCTAGCTTCAAAAGAAGAAGAACCATAATTCATTGCATTAATAAGTAATATAAGCAGATAGTTGAGGAGACTTGGAAGCCCTATTTCCATCACTACTGAAGTAAACACTTAGTTAATTAGTATTTATAATTGTTAGTTATAATCAACAAAATCAAATATCGGTTACCAAATAGATAACAACAGATAGATAATTGGTACTTGAACACTAATCCTTGTGGACGATATTCGGTCTTACCTAGACTATATTACTTGTCACGATAACGTGCACTTGCGTTAAAGTGTGTGCATCTTTTCGCGCATCACCACTCCAGTTGCTTTAACAGACTGAGTGTCCAATTTCTTTTCTGCCTTTTTTTTGGCCTTCAGATCATTTAAGACCTGGAAACTCTGGCCCACTCCAGTCGCCCGCAGGCTTTGTAGTGTCCAATATGATTCTATCAAATAAAGGATCTTCTGTCAGAATGTGTGACAGGTTCAACGTCTTAAGATAAGCCATTTTCTTTTAGTCTTCTTCCTTTGAGATTGGTGCCTAGATAATTCCTGGCGCTTGCTTAGAAGTGGTAATAATTTTCGCACAGTCTGTGGATCTCTCTTCTTCGTTTGTGCGAACATACTTTACACATTTTTAATAATTAAACCCAAAAGAACGGATCTTTTATGTTTGTTTTACAGTATCTAATCTTTAACCGGGAAGGAGGAAGATTCGATTTCTAATTTTTGAGTGTAGGGAATATAAGTTTTTAATGAAAGCACTTTCATATTCCTAGCCTTGCTTTACACACTTTTATTTAGAAATTATCTAAATAAATTATAGACAAGGATAATTAACTTAGACTTTTTAGATTCTGGACCACTTCAGTCAGATTGAGTGTCTATTTCCTCCTTACCATAATTCAGATCCTTTGTCTGGGACATAGATAGGCCTTCTGCTAAAAGATAGAACAACATCTTCATCCTTCTTCTCTTGTCCCATTTGACATCCTCAACCTCTCGTAGGCGCTTGCTTCCTCGCCCTTGATCTTTAGTCGTACTAGTATGACTATCAGCAGTATCTTGAAGTTCAGCATCAGAGACAGAGATCCCACCTTTGACGGAAACAGATTTGTAACTATCGTCAAAGAGAGAGCCAAAACTAGGATCAACCTTGAAAGCATGGTTGTTGACAAAGATAGTGTTTGAAATGTTAAAAGAACTGTCAACAGAACTTTTCTCAACCACAAAACCACAACCAGAACATCTTTCGAGCACTAATACAATCTTGTCTTAAAATTGTTAGATATATAGAGCATGTGTTAGCTGATTTCCAATTTTCTTAACGCAAGTGTACATATCATTCACAAGTAATATAGTATGATAAGACCGAATATCATCCTCAGAGACTGGTTTCTAATTACCGTTCATCTATTTTATGTTATCTATTTGGTAATCGATGATTGAGTTGGGTTTTTGTTTAACTACTAGAATAATTGCAAGAATTAACTAAACTATTTAAGTTGTAATCAATTATGAATGAATTAGGGGTTCCAAACTCCTCAATTATCCACTCTATTCAATCCTTAATGCGACTAGAATGACTTCTTCTTTTACGTTAAGATAACGGTTAACTAAACTGTCTTATATTCCGGTTAGGATATATAATCACTCAACTCCAGTGCAGAACCCTTCTACATTTCTATGATAGGATTTACCATATAGGAGGATTAAGAACAGTAACCTATAATGCTACACAAGTATCGGGGTACTGTCGTCCGCGATTTTAATCTATGTCTAGTCAATTACAACATATTCAAATCTCTCCTCCCGGTTCTTGATTCGAAATCATATAGATTATGATAATTAGTGATCAATTAATTACCAAACATTCATACCAATTATTAACTAAATCTTAATCAAGTGAAGAATAAATCAAACTACTGCATTAATTCATGAATAAAAGTTTCAAGTGATTCGTAAGGAAAACCCTAATAAAGTATTTAGCTCTTAGCCATAGTCACGCTAAGAACTAACATAAAATCCATACATAAACTGAATTGAAAAACTAAAGAAAGGAAATTACCGTGAACTAAGTCTCCAATTGTAGCCTCCGTGTTGTCTTGTATGATATGTTGTAGAATCCTCATAGCATTAATCCCTAGGGCTTAAATATGTTCTAAATTTCGTGCCCTATGGACCAATCTGCCCTTAGCAAAATCTTCTTCGGAACTGAGATTTTCCGCACCGGCACCGCGGTTCTGCATAACGGCATCGCGGTGCCGAAACTCCTGCACCTTCTCAGTAAATATGGCACCGCGGTTCTGCATAGTGGCATCGTGGTGCTGAAAGTATTTCATCCTGATGTGCCAACTTTCGTCCTTTTTGCCTCGGGAGCACCTTTTCTGCCCAATTCTTGCTCATTTCCGCCATTTTTCCTTTTGGAACCGTTGTGACTCAAAAGATAGAAAAACAAACCTAATACTATACTAAACACAACAAAAACGAGTAAAATACTAACTAGAAATGACTCAAAAGTCATATACAAAATACGTCTAACAAACACCCCCAAACTTAACTTTTGCTCGCCCTCGAGCAAAGATCAAAACAAAACAAAGACACAAAAACAAAAGACTCAAAGACTCAAATCAAGCAGCTGCACAAGTACTTAGAAACACATGAACGTCAGTTGGGATAATATGTAGGAACATATATAGCATGAATTAGGCAATCTAGAATTTCAAGTCAGATATTTCGCAAATTCATTTCAATCATAAATAATGGAAGCATGAATACTTAACTTATGCATATCAATTTCATTTAGTTCTATGAGTCTGTTTACTTGTTATTCTCCACTAATCATAGACATACACAGTTAAAGATCATCAGGACTTTCAAGGGTTATAATGTAGGTTTAGGCAGGGGTAGGTAAAAATAGGCATTTAGGCTCAATTACGTACCATAAGCTTTTTTTTTCAACTCCGTTTCCTTCTTTTTTATTTCCTTTTTAATCTCATACCTATTTTTCCCCTCTTTTATTTTGAGAGAATGAGATACATTATAAATGACAGGCACGCCCAAACATAGGCTTTTGCATATTCTTCATTGGGGTGCATCAAAATTTTCAATTCTCTTTTTATTTCTTTTTTCAACACTTTTCATTTTACTAACTTTCAATTATCACATATGACACAAACAGGGAATCATAGGGTGTCAAACAAAATAACTTATTTTAGGCTCAAATGGGCTGACTAGGGATACAATTTATTGCAAGGTAGGTAATGAATGGTAAGAAGGGCTAACAAAGAAATGTCTGAATCATCTCCCTAAATATGTATATCCTAACTATTTCGCCTCAAATAGCAAGCAAGCAGACTTCACATACATTTTTCAATTGACAACACATAGGCTACGCATCAAATATTTCAAATAATCAAATTTTCATGAATTTTTGATATATCTAACTTAAGCACACAGATTTTTGCTTCTCATTCCACTACATTATCCCACTTAGTTCACTAGGCGTTCCAAATAAGCACAACATGCATGATCATAAAAAAAATTGACTCATATAAAACACAAAAACAAACAAAAGACTCAAAAATAGACACAAAAATAAAATAAAAACTCTCCCCAAACTTAAACTATACATTATCCCAAATGTGTAAAAGACTCAAAAATAAAAAAGGAACGACTTACAGACATACATCGGCTCAAAATGGTGAAGGCGGCGACTCTCTTGGTTTTGCAACATCCTTTGTTGGTTTAAGAGCAGCTGCTCCATCATTGGCACTGGAGGTTCTAAGGACAGGGGAGGCTGATAGCTACTTTCGCCTGCTTCATTGTGTGCCTCTGCCTCAGGCTCTTCATCATCCATGGTTGTTGCGTCTGCTGCGGATGGGCCCCTTCTTGCTGGTGATCCTGGATTTGGGTCAAGAAAAGAGTGCACTAAATTGTAGGTCGCATGAGACTGACTCTTCTCAAGAATATCTGTGGCGAATGTTGGGACTCCATGCCTATCACATAAGATAGAAATAAGTGACCCATGTCCCAACCCGCCAGTAGTAGTCAGCCTGCTAATCTCTCTTATGCTTTGCACTATTTCTCTCCCAACGTCAATTGTCATGCCCGTAATGATGTCATAGATGAGCTTGATTCTGTCTGTGGGAACATTGGTAAAATAAGCCGACGGAATCAAGCGAGCACTTACGAAATATAGCCATCCTCTGGTTGTCTGTTAAACTGGCACCGGGAAAGTCTCCTGGATCCGTTGAGGGCAAAATTAAACTCACTGCCTGGGTAGCACAATGGCTCAGCCACTACGTCCTACATGATGTGGTTGATGTTTCTTGACCAACTTCTGAAATGTTGCGGGTTTTATCCTTGGTCCTCAACATCATAGGTTCTTAGTAGCGCATTCACAACTTCAGAACTCACGGGCACATATTTCCCTCTAACAAAGCATCTCCCATCCTCTGGCTCGAGATAATTCCCATAGAATTCTCTCACAAGGATAGAATTATGAAGTGGGATCCTCTCTGGATTGGTGAACCTTTTCCACCCATTTGCCTCAATCATGGCCCTAATAGGCTCGTAGTCATCATCATCATCAAATGGCATGGCCTGGTAGTCCATGCCTCTTTCTGGTATCAATGCCCTAGTACTAATCTTGTTGTATTGATCCTCCGCCTGTTTGTTGGCGAATAGAGTCACATCATATTCTGGGGCTGATGAAGATGAAGAAACTCTTGAAGTTCGTTTCCTAGAGGCCATAGTGAAAGTTGTTGGAAAATTTTCAGCATCGTTTCCTTTGTTTCATCGAGGTTTTCCAACAACTAACACTTCACTCAATTAACAATAACCAACCAAAAATTGGTCCACAACATCAATACACAACAATACGCCTCAATCCACACAACTACACAACGAACAACCACCGCAGTAAACACCCACAACTACACAACAATACTACCACCACAGTACGTACCACCCCCAAACTTGCAAGTTACTTTCTCTACTAGCCTTGAAATTGCAAGAACAATGATGAAGATTACCTTTTTGAAGAGTTGTTCTTCACCAATTGCTTGACCCAAATGGAAGGAATGATGATGGTGTAAGATATGAGGGTTCTTAATGGGGTGGTATGTAGGGATTTTTGAAGAATTTGGTGGAGTTTGTGGGAATTTTTGTGGATAGAAGGAGAGGAATTTCGGAATTTGTAGAGAGATGAAGGGTTAGTGTTTGTGTGGGAAAGGATTTGGGGATTTATGGCTTTTTATTTCTGAATCCCGTCCCGGCACCGCGGTGCCAAAAGTACTGTGGCTCCTCTGATTATTCCGCACGGCGGTATTGCATAAGAGCACTGTGGTGCATAAACTCTTGCGACCTCTCTGAACATTCAGCACCGCGGTCCTGCACAATGGCACCACGGTGCTTCCCCGATTCCGTATTTTCCATCATCTTCTTCGTGCTTAGTCTCCGACTTCTTCACCTGGCATCACAACATAATAAAAAAATACCAAAAAGTGAGATTGTTCTAATTAAACTAAATTGCATAATTTTAAAAAAATTGGGTTGCCTCCCAAGTAGCGTTATCTTTAACGTCTTTTAGCCGGACGCAAGTTCCTTATCAAATCATTGGGGTAACTTAACCCCACAACCCATCCACTTAAGAATCATTCTCCTCTTTCTCGCTCTGTTTTTCTTTTTCACAAGAGGGGGTTCAGTAAGACTTACCTGTTTGACAGCATCCGTGACATCAATTTTTGTGTCAGCATTCTTGCTGACCTGTGGGTTCACAGCTGTTGGAATGATTTCCCTAACTTTGGTCTGTGCTGGCGGAACTGCTGTGTCAGATGTGCTTACTGCGAAACACTTGTTGCTGGCTTGAGATTCGATGGTGGATTTTAACACTTTGAAGACCATCTCTTATTCTTGGACCCTTAGCCTCAATTCTCCCTTCTCCACATCAATTAGTGCTCTACCCGTTGCAAGGAATGGCCTCCCCAAAATGATGGGCATTTCATCATCTTCCTCCATGTTAAGAATGAGGAAGTCTGCTGGGAAGAAGAACTTTCTCACCTTGACAAGCACATCTTCCACTATGCCTCTAGGGTGCACCACGGTTCGGTGAGCCAACTGCAAATTGACTGTGGTTGACTTGCATTCTCCCAAACCCAATCTCTTGAACACAGACATAGGCATGAGATTGATACTAGCTCATAAGTCACAAAATACCCTGTTGCATGTTACCTTGACAATAGTGTAGGGCAGGGTGAAGCTTCCCGGATCTTTCAACTTATGAGGCAGTTTCTTTTGTAGAATGGCGTTGCACTCCTCTGTCAGTGTCACTGTCTCATAATCTTCCAATCTTATCTTTCCAAGTATCTCCTTCATGAATTTGAAGTATGCGGGAATTTGCTCTAACGCCTCAATATTGATGTGCAGCTTCTTGAATACCTCCAAAAACTTGGAGAACTGCTTGTCTATGGCCTTCTTTTGGATCATCTGAGGGTAAGAAATTCTATCAGTGTATTCCCTCAAAGGTGTTGGTGGAGCTTTCTCAACTGTAGGGCGGTCCTCAGTGACCCCCTCCTTTCCTTTCTCACCCTCTTTCTTATGAACCATTGCCGGTTGGGGAGAAACCCGCTCCAACTGCTTTCTACTCCTTAGCAACACTGTCTGACACTGCTTTCTCAGATTGGTCTATGTATTGCTTAGGAGAGTACCCTGCGGGCTGTTGGATACCATCTGTGCCAGTTGCCCAACCTGCATTTCCAAGTTCCTGAGAGAGGACCTGATTTCAGAGATGAACTGATTCTGCGAATTAGTGAGTGCAAGCATTGCAGTTCTCAGCTCATCAGGCTTCTCCTGTTGTGTAGGCGATTTAAAATGCTGGGATGAGGTAGCCTGATTATGTGTCTGCTGGTTCTGGTAACCACCTTGATATGGTTGCTGATGGGCTTGGTCGTTTCTTCATGAAAAGTTAGGGTGATTTCTCCACCCTGGATTGTATGTGTTAGAATTATAAGGCCGCTGAAAGCTCCCAACTTCCTGAACCTGCTCCATTGACACATTATTGAGATCCACCGATGTGCATCTGTCAAAGGAGTGTGGTCCACCATAAATCTCAAAATTTACAGGCATCTGGACTGCATTCACGGACATGGTGTTCTGCTGCAGTTGTTTCGTCAGAAGGGCCACCTGTGCATTCATGGCAGTAATGGTATCTAATTCATGTATACCCATAGTCTTCCTGCTATTCACTGACCTGTCATCTGTCCCTTGGTGATTGTTGGCAGCCATGTCTTCCAGTAACTCATGTGTCACATTGGCACTCTTTCTCATGAAGGCTCTCCCTGCTGCAGCATCAATGATGGTACGAGTAGTACCACTAAGCCCATTATAAAAAATGTGGACTAACATCCACTTCTCTATGCCATGATGTGGGCATTTCCTTTGCAGATCCTTAAATCGCTCCCATGCATCATAGAGTGACTCACCATCCACCTAGTAAAAATTGTTTAACTCTCCCCTTAACTTTGCCGCTTTTGAAGGTGGGAAGAACTTTTCAAGAAACTTTTGGGCTAGGTCTTGCTAGGTGGTGACAGAGTTGGCAGGTAGTGAGTTCAACCAACTCTTGGCTCTGTCCCTAAGTGAGAACGGGAAGAGCCTCAGTCTAATGGCATCGTCAGTAACGCCATTGTATTTGAAAGTGGCACACAGCTCCAGAAAGTTGGCAATGTGCATGTGGGGGCTTCAGATGGCAATCCCCAAACTGTACTGTGTTCTGGACCATGCTCAGGATGACTGACTTGATCTCAATGTTGTTTGCCCATATTGCTGGGAGCCTAATGCATGTCTGTGCACCAGTAACCGTGGGTAGAACATAATCTCCCAAGCTCATTTCTGTAGGTGGTGGGACTTGTCTCATGGCAAATGCAGACTCATTATTCAACCCTCGCCGTATTCGTTGTTGTTGTTCTGCTGACTTTTCATAGCTAGTAAATCAGCAAATATTTTCTCAGGCCTGTTTTGCTTGCACAACTTTTCGATTTCAGGATTGAAGGGAACAAGTGTATCAACTCGATATTAGAAGTACGCCAGTGCTCGACAACGGCGCCAAAAACTTGTTTGCCGATTTCCAATTTGCTTAACGCAAGTGTGCGTATCGTTCACAAGTAATATAGTCTGACAAGACCGAATATCGTCCTCAGAGACTGGTTTCTAATTACTGTTCGTCTATTTTATGTTATCTATTTGGCAATAGATGATTGAGTTGGGTTTTTGTTTAACTACTAGAATAATTGCAAGAATTAACTAAACTATTTAAGTTGTAATCAGTTATGAATGAATTAGGGCTTCCAAACTCCTCAACTATCCACTCTATTCAATCCTTAATGCGACTAGAATGACTTATTCTTTTACGTTAAGATAGCGGTTAACTAAACTGTCTTATATTCCGGTTAGGATATTTAATCACTCAATCTCAGTGTAGAACCCTTCTATATTTCTATGATATGATTTACCACATAGGAGTATTAAGAACAGTAATCTATAATGCTACACAAGTATCGGGGTACTGTCGTCTACCATTTTAACCTATGTCTAGTCAATTACAACATATCCAAATCTCTCCTCTCGGTTCTTGATTCGAAATCATATAGATTATGATAATTAGTGATCAATTAATTACCAAACATTCATACCAATTATTGACTAAATCTTAATCAAGTGAAGAAGAAATCAAACTACTGCATTAATTCATGAATAAAAGTTTCAAGCGATTCATAAGAAAAACCCTAAAAAAGTGTTTAGCTCCTAGTCATAGTCACGCTAAGAACTAACACAAAATCCATACATAAACTGAATTGAAAAACTAAAGAAAAGAAATTACTGCGAACTAAGTCTCCAATTATAGCCTCCGTGTTGTCTTGTGTGATATGTTGTAGAATCCTCATAGCATTAATCCCTAGGGCTGAAATATGTTCCAAATTTCGTGCTCTATGGACCAATCTGCCCTTAGTCAATTCTTCTTCGGAACTGAGATTTTTCGCACCGGCACCCCGATTCTGCATAGTGGAACCGCGGTGCTGGAAGTCCTTCGTCCTGATATACCAACTTTTGTCCTTTTTGCCTCGGGAGCACCTTTTCTGCCTAATTCTCGCTCCTTTTCGCCATTTTGCCTTTTGGAACCGATGTGACTCAAAAGAAAGAAAAACAAACATAATACTATACTAAACACAACAAAAATGAGTAAAATACTAACTAGAAATGACTCAAAAGGCGTATACAAAATACGCCTAACAGCATGTACGGGAATAGTTAATAACTATTGCAAGTACTTCAAAAGGATAAACAATGAAGATTACAATAGCAACAAACTTGTAGTAATAATAGTTGTAGCAACAACAAGATTTGAGTTCTTAAATCAGTCTTGAATCTTCATATCAATTGCATATTGCTACTTGAATCTTGATAACCTGAAATTAAGAGACACTAAATCTGAAAGTGTTACAACTGTGCTGAGTCGAGTGATGACACTCTGTCTTTAAGACAAGATTGCCCCGTATATATCTTTTTATGTTAACAAGCAATAGTCTCCCAAGATAAAACATCTACTAACACTTAAGCAAAGGAAACTCAAGTATTTCTCTTGAAGAACTTTGAATATAGAAAAAATGCTTAGAGAAAAAGAAGTTTTTCAGAAATTTTCAGATTTCTAAGTGTTGCAAGTTATTCCCAATTGAGTCAAATGCCTCAATTTATAGTGTAAGAAAGATGACCTTTCAACTAGCCAACTAATGGCTTTCAATAGCCATGTAATGATACTTATTGAGAGGTTACAATCAGCCAAATAATGGTTGAATTCAAGTTCCAAGTAATAGATATTCAATGCTCCAATAAACCAGCCCAAGAGTCAGAAATTTTAATTTTCCCGTCGAACTTTCTGTCTCAGAAGCACCGCGGCGCTGCAGAATTAGCATCGCGGCGTCTGTTAGGCGATTTCCACACGCGCAAAATGCAAATGTACGTATCGTCTCAAGTAATATAGTCTGTAAGACCGAATATCGTCCACAGAGACTGGTTTCTAAGTACCGAGCATCTATTTTGTGTTATCTATTTGGCGAACGAATATTGATTGGGCTTTTTATTTAACTACTGGAATGATTGCAAGAAATAAGTAAACTAATTAGGTTGTATTCATATTATGAGGGAATTAGGGCTTCAAAAATCATTAACTATCCACTTTATTCAATCCATAATGCGTTCTAGAATATTCTTCTTCTATGTTAAGATAGCGGTTAACTAGACTGTCTTATATTCCGGTTAGGATATATAATCACTCAACCCAGTGCAGAACTCTTCTATATTTATATGATAGGATTTATCACATAGGAGGATTAAGAACAGTAACCTATAAAGCTACACAAGTGGAATACTGACTATAATGCTACCAATAATTGTACTAATCCAACCGTATATGTCTTTCTCCTACCAAAAGGAAAGAAAAAAGAACTAAGGATTTCCCCTTTGCTTTGACAATGAAATTCTGACCCTGGTCCCCTTCATAAAAAGGGAGAGATTTTTTGAAATATTTATTGGATCTGTCGGGACTGACGGGGCTCGAACCCGCAACTTCCGCCTTGACAGGACGGTGCTCTAACCAATTGAACTACAATCCCAGGGAAATACGGGATCTAGCAGAAAATATTTTATTTGCCTTAAACACCGCGCTATTGAGCGTATCAGGGTACTGTCGTCTACGATTTTAACCTATGTCTATTCAACTACAACATATCCAAATCTCTCCTCTCGGTTGTTGATTCGAAATCATATATGTTATGATATTTAGTGATCAATTAACTATCAAGCATTCACATCAATTATTGAATAGATCTTAACAACTGAAGAAGTAATCAAATTATTGCATCAAATCATGAATAAAGGTTCAAGTGAATCATAAGAAAAGCCCTAATAAGTGTTTAATTCCTAGCCATAGAAATGCTATGAACTAACACAATATCCAACATAAAACTGAAATAAAAACTAAAGATAGAAAATTACGAAGATTAAAGTCTCCAATTGTTGCTCCAAGTGCCTTGTGTTGTTCTTGTGTTCAAGAATGGACTCCCCCCTTAAAAACTGATCCCTAGGGCTTTAAATAGGTATCAATATCGTGCCCTAGGAACCCTATTGCCCTTGGCCAATTTCAACTCGAATCGAAAATTCGCATCAAGACCGCGGCTCGCAGTCAAGATCATGCCGAAACTCCTGCAACTCTCTGAATAAATGGCACCGCGGTTCTGTCTAAATGCACTCCGGTGCTGAAAGTCCTGCGGGTTTCTGCTATTTTGGCACCGTGGTCCTGCCTCTGGGCACCGCGGTGCTGCTATGGTTTTTCCGAGTCATCGATTTTCGACTTTTTTTGCTTCGGGACCTCCTTTTATGCCCACTTTTCGCACCTTTTTGCCATTTTGCCTTTTTGAACCGCTGTGACTCAAAAGAAAGAAAAACAACCCTAAAAATGTACTAGACGCAACGAAAATGAGTAAAATACCAATCGAGAATGACTCAAAATAGGTATATGAAATATGCCTAACAACGTCTCAACTCCAGTGACTAACCAACCAATTAGCGTCGCGGCCCTTCGCGGCGATGGCGGAAATTTCCGACTCGTTTCATCTTACACTTCTCACACTTCTTCCTTCGTTTACCAACGTGGAATACTTGTCATTTGACCAATAACCGTCCATCATTTTATGTCTCAAACGCTTCACTTACGTACCAATATCTCTTTCACTAATGAAATTTATGATATTTGACACTACGTGTGCACGTGTGTGAAAATGATGTTTTCGACGTGCGGGACCCCAATTATTCGACTCATAAATAATGGGATAAACTTAATTCCAGATTAGTAAATTTCCAATATAAAACGCGTACACTAAACTAGTATGAGTAGATATGTGACTAGCTCAAGATAGACCTAATATTTTACATAATATTTATGTCCTAATACCCACCCATAACTCAAATTGCCTTTAATATTCTATCACTTATGCATGTTTGTTTTTTTAAAAATAAGACGTATAAATCTGGATACACATTTGAATATTAATATATGTATATTAATATTACGATGTTTCTATCTGAATACACACATAATATTAAAATCTAAATACTTAAATAATACATCTATATGTACAAAATTGGTTTATTGAAAATTAATAAAATATAAAATTCAAATAAATTCATAAATATTGATCTTAAAATTACATTCAACAAAATTTATTTTAAAAAAATTATATGGTGGTTGTTAGTAGTGATGGATAACAGTGATGATTGTGGGTGTTGACTAGTCGTGGCGTTGGCGTTGGCGCTGGCAGTGGCTAATGATGGTTATTGTGGGTATAGTTAGGTTAGGAGTGATGGGGCTGACAATAGTGATAACAATGATAGCTAATGATAGCATCGACAAATAGTGATGGTTGACGATATATGACAGTGGTTAATTTTAGTGGTTGTGGTAATACTGGTTGTGGCCGGTAACGATAGTTGATGGTGTTGATCGTAAATAGTGACTAGTGCATGTTACAACTAACTATGATTGATGGTTGATGGTGATGCTTGTACTTGAAAATTTTATGCATTCAAGAACATTACCATTAATGATGAAAGTCCAAGGTTATCTTCTTCGTCTTCCCCATTTATAAGATTGTTCGTGGTAGGATGATGAACAAAGAACAATGTGAAGTCAAAGTGTTGGTGTTGCTTATTCATTAAATTTATATAAAGTTTGATGAGTTGCTATCATTTTGTTGAAGAAAATAGATGGTTCGATATTAGAAGTACGTCATTCTATAAGATGTCTTAGAAATCCCAATTCCTAAGATGTCATCTGTGAAACTCATATCCTTCATATCGAGACTTTTGTTTCAATATAACTTCCATTTTCAGACTATTGATTTTCCAACTGTTGGCTTTCTAACTCCAGAGTCAATGTTTCTGTTGTCAAATTCATTATTTTTGTTCTATCTAAAACTTCCAGGACCAAAATATAAATATTTCTGAGACCAAAAGGAAGTTCAGGAAAATGCCCAACAGTCCAACAAACCAACTCTGATCCTCCCCTCCCAACTCTCTGGTTTGGAAGGTTGTCTCAACATCCATGTCACACAAGATTGCAATGGCCCTGGATGATACGCTATTCACAGGGGAGCACATGTCCAAGTAGCCGAGGCCTTATACTCGTCAGTAGATCCATCTACTTTATACTCAATTTGAGTATCCACTTTTACAACTTTTCTCGGAGGAAGGTCAACCATTACACAAGTATGGTTCTATCTGATGGAGTCTATTTCTCTCTCTGTAACTTCTTTCCAAAGCAGTGCTTCTGGAGATGACAATTCTTTGTTAATTGTCTATGGTTTTATTCTCACCCATTCAAGCTAGAGGCTTGACACAAGTCTTTGTCCCCTCTTTTGCTCCGGTTTGGTTCAACATCTAGAATCCCCGAGTTCTGTAGATCTGGAATATTAAAAGTTCTGGATAGTCAGTAACTTCCGAGTCCTGTAGATCTGGAATGTCTAGTTCTGTACAATCAGGCACTCGCGGGTTCTTGTTAACCTCGAACAATTACTTCTTTTCCCTTCTCAAGGAAAGCTATCTCCAAAGAATTAAGCATTATTTGTTACCAAGATGCGATAAGCACTACTATTATTTGTAGATCTAGTAGATATGCAATCTACAGTCTTAGGTCCAAAGTGACTTATTTTGGCTTTAGTGTCTCAACAGTTGCTACACTACCCCATATCACAACATTTGTATATGGGATTATTTCCATGTTTCACATAGAGGGTTATCTTTATCCTTATGTGAAATTTCGGTGAGAATTGCATTGGCGATAAGGATCGCCACGCTCCAAATATCTTGGGCATACAGATCTGCATTTGGCTAACACCATTAGACTGAGGTGAGTAAGGTACAGACGTTTGATAAATGGTGTTTCACATTCTCCCCCTCTTTCCCTATGAATTCCTCAATCCGTAGGCTTTCAGCTTCTGTTTCTGAAGTGTCGCGGCCCTGCCTGGGAGGCACTGCGGTGCCTGAATTCCAGTAGCCAACGAGGCTTCAAGCACTGCGACTTTTGGTGGAGGCGCCGCGGCGCTCTGGCGTTCATCCGCTTCAACAGATTCATCTTTGTTCTTCAACAAATGAAGCAATACGTTGTACCATCATTTGATGAAGATCACAACATACTTGTCTCCCCCCTCTCTTTGTACAAGAATAAAATCACCCACGTAGGCGTGACTATGTTATAGAGGAGCGGTGCTTCTTTCGCTATTCCTTTGATGGAATGGAAAGGTGATATTTCCTCTTCGCCTGCCTCACATTTATTTGAGGGTTTATGTCGACAGATGGCAATAATCTCAATTTTAGTTAGATTTTGAGTGATTTTCTATTTAACATATCTTAATCTATGTGGCATTGATGCACGGATTACAAATATATCATCCATTTGGCTACAGTCTTACTGTACCACTCTTAGTTACCATCGACCTGTGGGACATGAGGTGAAGACTCAAGCCATATTTCCCAACAGGGTCCTTGAAACCAAGTTTAGGACATGTATCACCTCTTTTAAGAGTGATCCCATTCCCTTAAGTCCTTTTGAGGACAACCACTTCAACTTCTTCTACTTTGAAAGTAGCGTTGCTTCACATGAACAAACTCTTGTCCATAGTTAGGGCGTAACCGGATCATATGTGATCTAGATACTCTGGCCCACTCCAGTTGACTTAGCAGACTGAGTGTCCTATTTCTTTTCTTCTTTTATTTAGGCCTTCAAATCACTTAAGATCTGGAAACTCTGACCCACTCCAGTCGCCTGTAGGCTTCGTATGACTGAGTGTCCAATATCGTCATGTCATATGACAGATATGGCCCACTCCAGTCACCCGTAGGATTTGTATGACTGAGTGTCCACTACTATCCTGTCAAAATACGGATCTTCTGTCGGAAATGGTGACAGGTTTGTCTCTAGTCCTCTAGTCCTTGTATTTAGTCCACTAGTCCTCTTCCCTTTCTTAGGATTGTCCATAAATCCAGTTTATTACAATCTAAGTCCATTTATTTTAGGCTGTTGTTTATAACAGTCCAATCTTTAAATGGGAAGGTGAGTAGTCCAATTTCTGATTTTAGGGTGTAGGGAATATAAGGTTTTTAATGAAAAACACTTCATATTCCTAGTCTTGCTTTATTCCCTTTTTATTCAGAAATTCTCTAAACATATTATGGACAAGGAAGACTAATTAACTCATACCTTTGTAATCTGGAACACGTCAGTGACGTGCCCAAATTCTCTTTTCCATGAGATGTAGGCTTTCTTCTACAAGATGGAACATCATCTTCAGCCTTCTCTTCATATCTTAGTTGACATCCTCAACCTCTTGTGGACGCTTGTTTTCACCACTCCCGGGAGCGGTGATAACAACTCTTCCTTGACCCTTAGCCTTGCCAACATGACTATCAACAATATCTTCAAGTTCAAAATCAACAACTGAGATCTCACCTTTGACGAAAATAGATTTGTAACTATCGTCAAAGAGAGACCCAAAACTAGGACCAGATTTATTGGCACACATCTTTCTAGCACTAGTACAAATATTGTCTTAAGATTGTGAGTTACACAATGGATTTACGGGAATAGTCTACTACTATCACTAGTGCTTTGAAAGGATAAACCATAAAGATTACAATAGTTAACAATCTTGTACCCAACAAGAGTTGTGGCTACAAAAACTTGTGAGTTCTTGATTCGTCTTAGATCTGCGTCCTTGAGTCCGTCTTGAGTCTTTCGTCTCGGATCTTCTATCAATTTGCTACAATCTCCTTGATCTTGATAACCTGAAACCAATAACCACTAAATCTGGAAATACAAGAACAAGTTAATGGTTTGCTGAGTCGATTGATGTTCAATCTATCCTTAAGACAATAGTGCCCCGTATTAATCTCTTAACGGCTATTGGTAATTTGTCTCCCAAGATAAAACATCAACAAACACTTGAGCAAAGGATAACTCAAGAGTTTACTATAAAAGAAGAATCTATGAGTGTGTGAAAGTATGCTAGAGAGGAAGAGCTTTACAGAAAATCTGAAGTTATACAAGTGTGTTGTCCCCCTAACAATTGAGCCAAAGGCCTCAATTTATAGTAGTATAAGAATGTCTCTTCAAGTGCCCATGTAATGGTCATTCAAGTGCCCATGTAATGGTCATTCAAGTGCCCATGTAATGGACACTTAATACACCAAGTAATGCAGCCAAATAATGGCTGATTTATGGAGGAAAAACTGACATTTGAATGCCCCAAAATGTTCCCACAAACAGTCAAACTTTTGGACTTCCGTCGGATCAGACACTGCCTCGCCAGCGTCGCGGCGCCGCAACTCCAGTAGACAAAACCCACATCAGCGTCGCGGCCCTACCAACGTGAACCATCGTCATTTGGCCAATAACCGTCTATCATTTCATGTCTCAAACATATCGTATACGTATCAATAACTCTTTCACTAAGGAAATTTGGGATCCTTGGTACAACGTGTGCACGTGTGTGAAAACAAGATTTTCGACGTGCGGAGTCCCAATTATTCGAGTCATAAATAATAAGATTAATATTTACGTTAATAAATTTCCAACAGAAACTGCTACTACTATTTTACCTAAGCTTTATTTCCTGAAACCCACTCATAACTTAAAAGAACGTGCTGTTAATATTCTGTGACTTAATCTCTAATATTACTTCGTTATACAAAATGGTACATTTTTAAATCTTTTACGTGATGTCGACATGGTGTGTACGTACTTTACTTATATGGCAGCATCATTATAATTATATGAGGTTCGTGATTGTTATTGGCTTCAGCTTAATAGATGGAATGTGTCAGGC
Organism: Przewalskia tangutica; assembly: GCA_029844215.1. NCBI lineage: Eukaryota > Viridiplantae > Streptophyta > Magnoliopsida > Solanales > Solanaceae > Przewalskia > Przewalskia tangutica. The sequence continues at coordinate 38,170,364 of CM056738.1, forward strand.
ATTTTATTGTTATTAATTACTTGAAAAGTGTATATTTCACTGTTCACTCATTATTTGATATTTAATTTTGTTATTTACAAGAATAATATAATTTTAATATCCAGGAATAACCAATCGACGGTATCTTCTAATTCTCCCAAGTCCCAACCTATAAGGCTGTTTGTGAATAAGAACTTTGCAAAGTTAAAACACCCAATATACGTTATGTTGTGTTGGGTATTCACTATAAAATTCATAAAAGTAAATGAGTTGCCACAATTTGGTTGAAGAGAGGAATTCTTATTAAAGTTCCTTTAGATAGCTAATATTGTTTGATGAAAATCGAAAAGTTTTGGCTAATTGTAGGTGAGTGCCGTGAATGTTTAGCATCATTTTGTTTTCCAAGGATTTCAAAGAATAGATGAGATCATTATGTAGTAATCAATATTACTGTTATTTTATTTTACTATTAATAAACGATAATTGAGGTGTCTGTCTCATTGTTAGCATCAATCATATAGATATTAGATAATAAAAAGAATGAAATGGCATGATTCACGACTTTACAGGTCTGACTAAAACGAGTTGAACATACTTTATTTAATAATATAACTAATGAGATTATATTCTGACTTTAATAAGTTATAATTGTGAGTTATCCCAAATTTTTACATGATCATTGAGCTGAGACTAGTTAAATCTTGCTAACCTAACTAAAAAAGGCCTGATATCAGATATGCTAGGATTGAATAATAAACTTACTTTTATTATTGTTAGAATATTTTATTATTAATTACTATTAATAATATAATTATGTAGAATCTTATGTATATGGTAAATAGTATTATGTATTAAATAGAATAGTATTAATATGAGAATATATTATGGGATAGGTAGGAGGATTTTAGGGAAGACTTAATTTTCCTATTAATTGTTACTTAGTGTATATATTGTGACCATTTGGGATGAATAAAGATTAAGAAAGATTTACCATTTCTAAATAATTCTTACATGGTATCAGAAGGTAATTCAAAGATCCTACTCTAAATAAAATATTCCTTCCAAATTCGGTCATCTTCCTCTTCCATCCAACCGAATTTGTCTTCTCCATTGTTATTTTTTTATTTTCCTCCATTATTGTTGTCAACCATGTCTGAATCAAAATCTTTGTTTCACTCAGCCCTTACTATCTCCAACATCAAAACACATATTTCTGTCAAACTAGAGATGAAAATTGTTCACTACGCAACATGGGCGGAGTTGTTCAAAATATGTTGTAGGGCTCACAAAGTTCTTCATCATATAATTGATCGGTGTATTTTATATACACCTTTTGAGTCAGTCTAGTTAGTCTTTTGTCCCGTTTTGTACATACAAAGTGTCGTATTAGGATAGATTTTCTTTCTTTTGAGTCAAAGTGGCTAAAGTGGTCAAATGGCGGAAAAGGAGCGAAAAGAGGGAAAAAGAGGAGGTACTAGAGCTGAAAACGGAGAAAGTGGCAAACGACGAAATCGGACTGCGCGGCGCCTCGCTGATCGAAGCGGGCGCGGCGCTATTATTCGTAGAAGCTGCAGAAGATCCAGGCCATGCGCGCTCGTGAGACGAAATGGCCGCGCGCTAAACATCCGAAGCCACAGAGTTGCAGGCCGCGCGCCTCGCAGCAGATATCAGGGCCGCGGCGCCAAAACACCCGAAGTATTGCAGAACTTTAGGCGCCGCGGCGCCGACGCGGAAAAATTAGGTCTTTTGACGGATTTTTGGGCCAGGCCTGGAAGGAAAAGAAGGGAGGCGTTTTAAAACTATATAAGGAGAACCCTAGGCAGTTTTTGGGGGTTCCCCTTTCTTGCAAACACAAGGTTTTCTTGCCTAGGAGATTGGAGACCTAAACATTAGTAATTTCTTTCCTTTTTCTTTTCTTTAATTCAGTTTTTGCATGATGAACTTTGAATTAGTTCTTGTCATATTCATGGCTAGGAACTAATTCTCTTATAGGGCTTTCTATGTTGAATTCTTGAACCTTATGTTATAAAGTAATGCATGCTTATGGTTATTATTCTTATTGAGAGATCTATCCAATAATTGAGTTGAATTCTTGGTAGCTAATTGACAACTAGTTATCACTATATGATTTCTAATCGATTCAAAAGGAGGATTGTGAATATCTTTGTAAGTTGGGTAGACGGTCTTGAATTGGGGATGAAAATACCTCAATTAGATTTGTAGCGTTGATGAGAGGCTTAACAACCCTAATTTTGCGCATTGTGCGTGATTTGGCCAACTAGGTTTTTGTGCTTAATCCTCCTATAGAGTTACCCTTATCGTAAAGTTAGGTAAGGAACAATACTGGGGTTGAGTGTTTATATAACCCTAACGGGAGTATAAAACGATTTCGTAAACCTGCTTTCTCCAAAAGAAGAACACCATAAGTAATGCATTAACAAGTAACATAAGCGGATAGTAAGGATACATAGAAGCCCTATTCTCATCACATCTGAATTAAATCTTTATATTTAATTAGCTTTCATAACTCTTAGTTACAAACCACACAATCAATCATTAATTCACCAAATAGATACTAGAAAATAGATAACTGATACTTGGACCCTAATCCTAGAGGACGATATTCGGTCTTATCCAAGACTATACTACTTGATACGATAACGTGCACTTGCGTTTAAAAAGTGTGTGCATATTACGCGCATCAAGTTTTTGGCGCCGTTGCCGGGGATTAGGCAATAGTTCAATATCAAATTATCTATTTTTATTTTCTAATTTGGATTTAATTTTTCATTTTTTATTTATTTTTAGTTTCTACGAAAATCAGGGTGCCGTGATTCTTTGTTTGTTTTTGATCTTTCTCAGGATATCAGTTTATGCGAAGGAGAAGAGGAGCTGACACTCTTGTTCCCTTCAATCCGGAAATTGAGAAAGCCTGCAAACAGAACAGAAAGAATCAGCGAATTGCAACGTTGATAGAAATGGACGGTGCTCCCAACAATAACAGGATGAGAGAAGGGTTAGGTGAAAATCAACTTAACCCAGGAGATCCTCAGCAAGTGCCAATAGATATGGAGGACAGGGTTCGAATCCAGCCAGAAAGAAGTCTGGGAGATTATGTGCTACCAAGAGTGAATGGAGCACAGACTTGCATTAGGCTCCCTACAATAGGAGCCAACAATTTCGAGATAAAACCAGCGATTCTGAGCATGGTGCAGCACACAGTGCAGTTCGGAGGACTGCCATCGGAGGATCCACATATGCACATAGCAAATTTCTTGGAGCTATGTGCCACTTTCAGATATAACGGCGTTACTGATGATGCCGTCAGATTGAGGCTCTTTCCCTTCTCACTCAGGGATAGAGCAAAAGTATGGTTGAATTCCCTGCCAGCTGATTCGATATTTACATGGCACGAGCTGGCACAGAAATTCCTAGCCAAGTTCTTTCCACCCTGTAAAGCAGCAAAATTAAGAGGGGAGTTGAACAACTTCTATCAAGCTGATGGAGAGTCCTTATATGAAGCATGGGAGAGATTCAAGGATCTACAGAGGAAGTGTCCACACCATTGCATTGAGTTGTGGAACTTGGTTCATATTTTCTACAACGGGCTGAGCAGTACAACCAGAACCATCATAGATGCAGCCGCAGGTGGAGCATTCATGAGGAAAACAGCCCACGACGCCCACGAGTTATTAGAAGATATGGCCACCAACAACCATGTCACTGAAGAAAGGGCAACCAGTGGGAGAAGAATCGCGGGTCCAAGTAGATGCTATTGCTGCTTTGAACGCAAGTGGCTCTTCTAGCGAAACAATTGCAGCAACATACTGTGTCAGTGAATGCTGTGCAACTGCCGAAAAACTGTGAGATATGTGGCGGCCCACATACATTTGATAGGTGTCCTTCAGCGGATCCCAACAACATCCCAATGGAGCAGGCAGAGTGTCAAGCAGTAGGTAACTACCAGAGGCAACAGAACAACCCCTACTCAAACACTTATAATCCAGGGTGGAGGAATCACCCAAACTTCATGGAAAGGAGATCGGGCAAGAAAATCGCATACGGGGCCAGAAAATCATTACGGCACTGTAGAACCAATATCGTGATGCGAGACCGTGATAGGGGCGATGCGTAACCGCTAGAACATTCAATCACCTTCACTCAAGCCCCCAAATTTCAACCAATGCACCAGTCAAGAAGAAAACCAGATGAGCTTAAAGCCATGACAAAGACTTGCCAACGCCTGCACGCGCAGCTTTATAACAGAATCTAGATCCTCGCTCGTAAACTTGGAAACACAGTAGGGCAAATAGCAAAGCAGCAAACATCAAAGCCACGAGGACATTGCCAAGCAATACCGAGGTAAATCCGAGGAGCAATGTAAGGCGATGCGGTTGAGAAGTGGAAAACAATTGGAGCAACAACGCCAAACAAGAGTTGAGAGGAAGCGAATTAGAAAAGATAAGGTGGTGAACCTAGCCCGGTGATAGAAAACTCCGAGAAGGAGTATACAGAAAGATTCCTTTCCCAGAGATTACAAAGGAAGGCGGTCGATAAACAATTTTCCAAATTCTTGGAGGTATTCAGAAGTTGCACATCAACATACCGCTTATAGAGGCTTTGGAGCAGATGCCATCTTATTTCAAGTTCATGAAAGAAATCTTGGGAAAAAGAGGAAATCGGCGAATATGAGATAGTAGCACTAATGTAAGAGTGTAGTGCTATCTTACAAAAGAAATTGCCACCAAAGCTAAAGGACTGAAGCTTTACACTACCATGCACAGCAAGTGTGGTGACTTGCAACAGAGCTTGTGTGATTTAGGGGCGAGTATAAATTTGATGCCCTATCGCTTTCAAAAGATTGGAGTTAGGAGAAGCAAACCCACCACCGTGAGTCCGCAATCACCGACAGATGGTGGTTCATCCACGAGGAAGATCGAGGATGTGATTGTGAAGGTAGGAAAATTTTTCTTTCCCGCAGATTTCTCATTCGGATATGGAAGAAGATGCAAATCCCGATCATATTGGGAGGCCATTCCTAGCAACGGTAGAGCCTTGATTGACGTTGAAAGAGGAGAGCTAACGCTAAGAGTGGAGAACGAAGAGATGGTGTTTAAAGTCTTTAAACACGTCATTGAGCCAAGAACTGTAAGTGGGTGTTTTGCAATCAACACCACCAAACCCCCATGCGAGCCATTGCAATGCAACCAAATAGTGATGAGCCAAAGAAAGAAAGCAAGGTTTGCTGAGATGACAATAAATGAGGTAATTGTTCCGAAACTCCCTACTACCGATAATGCTAAAAGAAAAGGAGAAAAGGAAACGCCAAATGTGGCGGAAATGGATTAGTTGGGGACTTAATCCACCCGGGGCTAGTAAGTCTAAGGAACTTGCGTCCCGCTAAAAGACGTTAAAGATGTCATTGTTGGAGGCAACCCAACGCGTTTTTAATTATGTTATTTTAATTTCATCGTTATTTTATTTTAGTTTGCCTAAGAACAGTCTCACGGTATTGGATCTTGTTGTTGTGTGATTGACAGGTACACGAAATTAAACCGGGGGACGAAATAAACTGAAGAAAAGCAAGGATTTCCAGAGAAGCGGGTAAGCGCGCCAGAGAGAACGCGCGCCAAAATATCTCAAGAGGTTGAAGCGCGGCCGCGCGCTGTGAGCAGGCCGCGGTAGAATTCCGAAAGTTTGCGAAGTTTAGCGCCGCGCCAGAGCAGGCGCAGAAAGTCCCGGCGAGCGCAGATGTTCAGCCGCGCGCTAAAAGGCGCCGAAGCGGGAATCCAGAAATTTAAAACGCCCAAAAATCAGATTTTCCCCAATTCCAACTTCCAAAACCTAACCTTCCCTCTCCAAAAACCCACGAAATTCCAGAAATTTGCCCACAAAACCTCCACAAATCCAACCCAACCACAACCTAAACTCTTAAATTCCCAAAAAAAACCCTCAACTATCTCAAACAACAAAGCTCCATTCCATAGCCTCAACCCACCAATTGAAACAAGAACAAGCTTGAGTCTTCTCATCAAAAGGTAATCTCTATCTTTGTTCTTGAATCCTTTCACTGAAGTCATAGGAGGTAGGAGTTGGGAAGAGTATTGTAGTTGGAGTAGTTTGGGTACTGAAAAGTTGGTTGTGAAGTTGGAGAAAAGAGTAGAAAAAGAGGTTGTGGGCATTATTGAAGTTTGGGGGTATTGTCGCTGCTAGTTGTTGAGTGTGTAGGAGACATTGTGCCACAAAAATTAGAAGCTGCAGATTTTGTTTAAAAATGGCCACCAGAAAGAGAAGAGGATCCACATCCACCCCAACCCCACAATACGATGAAAATAGGTTTGTGAGTTACCAGGCCTACCAAAGATACAAAAGACTTGATACTAGACCCGTAATTCCAGAAAGGGGAATGGATTACCAAAGGGGATCATATGGGGAGGAAGACATTTATGAGCCCATCCGGGCTATGATAGAGCTAAGGGGGTGGAAGAGATTTGTCAATCCGGAGAAGATAAAACCAGTGAATACAACAATGGTGCGGGAATTTTATGCAAACTTTCCGGAGAGGACAGAAAGGGGGTGCTTTGTAAGGGGAAATTATATGCCTGTGACTGCAGAAGCAATAAATACAACGCTAAAAACAGTTGATGTTGAAGAAAGTAGCGATTGGAACCATTTTAGAACATGGTCTAGGAGCAGCAACAACATTGACTGGAATAATATTGCAGACACAGTGAGCTACCCTGGGGCTGCTTTTGAGATCGGAAGGAATGGATCTAGAGCACCGAAAGCAAAGCAAAGCACCAAGGCTTGGTCAGTATTTCGTCGTTCGCATGATTCCATCTACGCACTTCACCAGAGTGCCAGAAGACAGGATTAAGTTGATTTATGGAATTATGAGGGGGCTGATAATTGATGTGGGAAAAGAGATAGTGCAGAGCATCGAAGAAATCAGCAGGTTGGTGACAACAGGTGGATTGGGACACGGTTCACTTATTACCAGTCTATGCCACATGAGTGCAGTCCCACAACTACCCACAGATACTCATGAAAGAAACCAACTGCCGGTGTCCTATGGGATAGTGCACTCTTTTCCGCACTTAGCCCCCCAGCAGCCAGACGAAGAGTACAACCCGCAGCAGCAGCAACAACAGCAGCAGAGGCAACCATGGATGAAGATGAGCCTGAAATAGGGGCTCAATATGAGGCAGGACCTAGCCACCGGCCAACCACAGAAGCAGAACCTTCAGAGCCCACAATGGGGCAATTGTACCAACACCAGAAGGAGATGATGCAGACCTTGCAAACAGTAGTACAAGGACAGCAAGAAACAAGGCAACAAATCGACGAGCTGAGTGCCTTGTTCAACCAATGGTCGATGCATTATCCACCGCCACCACCACCATTTTAACCAAAGTTTGTAAGTGTCTCGTTTTCTTTTACTGTCTTTGAGTCTACACACATTGGGGACAATGTGTGATTTAAGTTTGGGGGTGTGTTTTTGTGTTTTAGTTTTTATTTGTGTGTCATGTTATGTTTTATTTAAATTTTTCTATTTGTTTTATGTTTATTTTGAGTCACCAAAATTTTTTCTTTCTTGAGTCATAATTGCCTGTCAAAGATCATGTATGCTGTAGTTGCTAGAAACACCTAATGAAGTAAGGTGGAATAATGTAAAGGAATTGAAGCAACTATCTAAACACTTAGGTTAGATATGCCAAAAACTCACAAAATCTGTCTATTTGGAGTTTCATGCTTGAATTGTGCATACTAAATGATTGAAAACCTATGTGTACGATTGTTTGCTATTTGAGGCGAAATAATTAGGATATGCATGCTAGGGAGATGACTCAGGCATTTCTTTGATAGCCAATTCTTACCTCTTTTCTATCCTGTACTTTAAAAATATATCCCTAGTCAGCCCCATTGAGCCAAAAATTGAAACTTTTTCTTTGACACCCTATATTCCCATAAATTGTGCCATAAGTAAAAATATGAAAAGTGGAGTACATTGTGTTAAAAAGAAGAAACAAAAAGAGTGAACAAGTTTGATGCACCCCAATGGAAAAGTAATAAGAAAGAGGCAAAAGCCTAAGTTTGGGGGTGCCTGTTAGTATAATACACTTCGCTCTCCCAAAACAAAAGAGGGGAAGGATAGAATTGAAGTGAAGGAAAGAATCAAAAGAAAAAGGGAAAAAATTGAAAAGCCAAAGAGCTTATGGTACAGCAAAATGAGCCTAAATGCCTATCTTTACCAACCCCTACCTAAGCCTACATTACAACCCCCAAAGTCCTGAAGATCTCTTCTATGTATATCCAGAATTAGTGGAGAATAGCAAGTAAGCATGCCATAGGAATTTTTGAATTTATATGCATACTTGAGTACACTGACTTCCATTTAAGCATGATAAGTATGAGTTTGCGAAATATCTAGCTCAATGTGTTGAAATTCCATGCTATATGTTCCTGCATATTATTCTGCTAACCTTCATGTTTTTCTAGTTAACATTCATGCAGCAAAAGTGATCAATGGCAGGGAGTCTGCTTATTTTCTTTGTTGATTTTCTTATTTATTGAGTCTGTCATTTTATTTCTTTCTTTTTATCTTTGCTCGAGGCGAGCAAAGGTTAAGTTTGGGGTATTTGATCGGTGTATTTTATATACACCTTTGAGTCGATCTAGTTAGTCTTTTGTCCCGTTTGTACATACAAAGTGTCGTATTAGGATAGATTTTCTTTCTTTTGAGTCAAAGTGGCTAAAGTGGCCAAATGGCGGAAAAGGAGCGAAAAGAGGGAAAAGAGGAGGTACTAGAGTAAACGGAGAAAGTGGCAAACGAGGCTGAAATCGGACTGCGCGGCGCTCCTCGCAGCGAAGCGGGCTGCGCGCCTATTATTCGTGAGAAGTCGCAGAAGATCCAGCGCCGCGCGCCGTGAGACCGAGAAATGGCCGCGCGCTAAACATCCGAGAAGCCACAGAGTTGCAGCGCCGCGCCTCGCACAGTAGATATCGGCCGCGCGCCACAACACCCGAAGTATTGCAGAACTTTAGGCGTCGCGGCGCCTGACAGCAGGGCCGCGGGGCCGACGCGGAAAAATTAGGTCTTGTGACGGATTTTTGGGCCAGCCGGAAGGAAAAGAAGGGAGGTGTTTTAAAACTATATAAGGAGAACCCTAGGCGCTGGGGTTCCCTTCTTGCAAACACAAGGTTTTCTTGCCTAGAGATTGGAGACCTAAACATTAGTAATTTCTTTCCTTTTTCTTTTCTTTAATTCGGTTTTGCATGATGAACTTTGAATTAGTTCTTGTCATATTCATGGCTAGGAACTAATTCTCTTATAGGCTTTCTATGTTGAATTCTTGAACCTTATGTTATAAAGTAATGCATGCTTATGGTTATTATTCTTATTGAGAGATCTATCCAATAATTGAGTTGAATTCTTGGTAGCTAATTGACAACTAGTTATCACTATATGATTTCTAATCAGATTCTGAAAAGGAGGGATTGTGAATATGCTGTAAGTTGGGTAGACGGTCTTGAATTGGGGATGAAAATACCTCAATTAGATTTGTAGCGTTGATGAGAGGCTTAACAACCCTAATTTTGCGCATTGTGCGTGACGGTCAACTAGGTTTTTGTGCTTAATCCTCCTATAGAGTTACCCTTATCAGCGAAAGTTAGGTAAGGAACAATACTGGGGTTGAGTGTTTATATAACCCTAACGGGAGTATAAAACGATTTCGTAAACCTGCTTTCTCCAAAAGAAGAACACCATAAGTAATGCATTAACAAGTAACATAAGCGGATAGTAAGGATACATAGAAGCCCTATTCTCATCACATCTGAATTAAATCTTTATATTTAATTAGCTTTCATAACTCTTAGTTACAAACCACACAATCAATCATTAATTCACCAAATAGATACTAGAAAATAGATAACTGATACTTGGACCCTAATCCTAGAGGACGATATTCGGTCTTATCCAAGACTATACTACTTGATACGATAACGTGCACTTGCGTTTAAAAAGTGTGTGCATATTACGCACATCAATAATTCCACCAAAAAATGGTACAACAACGGAACAATCGTCTGAAGCAGACAAAGAATTGTGGGATACCCTTGATGCCACAGTTCTTGGTTGGATTTATGCAACAATATCCACAGACTTGTTGCATACAATAATGGAACCAGATTCTACTGCCATGGCGGCATGGGAACGCTTGAGAGACATTTTTCAAGATAATCAAAACTCTCGTGCCGTTGCGTTGGAACAAGAATTTTCAACCATTGTCATGGCAGACTTCCCTAACGTTTCAACCATCACAACGTCTCAAAGTGGTGGCAGATCAATTGAGAAACGTAGGTTCACCGGTTTCTGACAACCGGTTAGTTTTACAGTTAGTTGCCGGTCTCACGGATGCTTATAGTGGCGTGGGGACACTAATCCGTCAAAGTAATCCCTTACCAAAGTTTTATCAAGCAAGATCCATGCTTGTTCTTGAAGAGTCGGGTTTGATTAAGAAGGTTTCAACGACTACAAATTTCGCAATGGTTGTCACGTATTCAAATGAAGGTAATTATTTTGACTATTCTTCACAAAATAAGAGTCAAAAAGGACATGGTAATAATAATAAGAATGGTGGAAATCGCGGAAATAATAAAGGGGTCACCGAATCCGGCGCGGAAATGGCGGCAACACCAACTCCGGCGGAGGCTATGGCGGCAAGACTAACTCCATGGTAATCGGCAAGAACCAGATCGGAAGCAACAGCGGAAGGCCCACTGGCAAATTTCACTGGCCAGCACGAAAGCCAGCGAAGCGGAATGGCAAGAAAGCCAACCAGAATCGGCAAAGAAGAGGGCGCAGGCCAGCCCAGACGGGAATTGGGCCAGGCAAACCAACAGGCCCAATGGCCAGTGGCAGCCCAACCATGTCCAAAGAATAATAACATGTGACCAAAGAGCCCATTTCATTGGTCGGTTCAGCAAGAAAGTTAGCTGGGCCTCCTCCGGCCCAATGGCAGGAGGCCCATTCAACCACGACCCATCCTACGGATATTGAGCAGGCTATGCACACTCTTGGACTCAATCCACCGGATTCTAATTGGTATATGAACTCCGGGGCAACGTCACATATGACGGCATCCCAATGTACTCTCACCCTATTTTAATTTGAGCAAAGAAAATGGTATTATTGTCGGAAATGGTCATGCAATTCCAATAAAAGGTTATGGGTCAAACACACTGTCACCACCACATCCGCCACTGGTTTTAAATAATGTCCTGCATTCTCCCAAATTAATAAAAAAATTGGTTTCTGTTAGGAAGTTTACTAGTGATAATTGGGTTTCTGTTAAATTTGACCCATTTGGTTTTTCCGTACATGACTTTCAGACGGGGAAGCTTCTCATGAGATGTGATAGCAAGAGGTATCTCTATCCAATAAGTTTACCAAATCCACAGTCTAAAGTTCCTTCCACTTTTGCAGCCTTGGCTCCATCACTATGGCATGAATGATTGGGACATCCAGGGGAGTCCATTTTGGCCTCTCTTAAACAAAACAATTTTATTTCATGTACTCAAACTCATGTTTTGAATAAGTTTCATGCTTGTGCCCTTGGTAAACTTGTTAGGTTGCCATTTACTTCTTCTACTTCATGCACTACTATGCCGTTTGATATTTTACATTGTGATATTTGGACATCACCTGTTTTGAGTTCCTCAGGTCATAGATACTATTTACTGTTTCTTGATGACTACTCTAATTATTTGTGGACATTCCCTTTGTCGAAAAAATCTCAAGTGTTTTCCACTTTCCTAAACTTTAGAGCATTTATTCGAACTCAGTTTGAACGAGAGATTAAAAGTATTCAATGTGACAATGGGAGGGAATTTGACAATAATCAATTTTGGGATTTTTTCAAAACAAATGGTTTACAATTTCGTTTATCCTTGTTATACCCCGTAGTTCTGACCCTACGTATGAGAGCATACGAAAGCATGTAAGACTTAAAATTTCCAAAGGATAGGTTGACGGATTGTTCCGGACGGGTTTTAGTCAACTTTGAGGCGGGTTATGACCCGGTACATTAAGAGTTCCTAAGTGTTTCAAAGGCCTAGGGCGTAGTTCGTTGAGTCTAGATTCCAACGCAACCAATCGTTCGTTGATAGGACGTCGGAGTAGAAAGTTATGAGAGTTACAAGTTCAGTGCGCAGTCGGACAGAAATGTGTTTCGGACAAAGCGCGGGGCGCCGCGCCGATGCAGGGCGCGCGAAATCTTGCGGTCGCTGAAGTTGCAGCGCGCCGCCAGATGGGCAGCGGCGCTGGAAGTTCGAGAGTCGCGGAGGTTTCAGCCACGAGGCGGATTTTAGGCGGAAAAACTTAGGAAAGTCCGATTTCTCTTTTAAAAGGTCATGGGAGGGTGACAAGTGTCCCCATCCTGCTTTTTCTTGCATGCCTTATATTGACCATGTCTTGAAGACTTGGTCATCTTTCAAACCTCTCCCTCTCTCTAAATTAGCTCCTCCTTCTCTCTACATTTCCAAAGGAAATTCAAAGCCTAAGAAAAATCTGAAAAGTTAAGAACAAGAAGGAAGTTTGTGGCTAGCTTGTTGGTGTTGTTGTGGTGGTATTCTTGGCAAGAAAGCTAGCAAAACATTTGGGATAAATTTGGCTAAAGCTCTAAGGTAATAATTCTTCCTTTGTAATTAGTTTTTAGTGTTGCATGTTAAAAAGAAAGAACTTGTGGTAGTGAATAATGCACTTAGAGTCCTTGCATGTAAGAAATGTGGTTTGGATATGAAGGATTGGTTAAGAAGATATTATGAGCATGTTGTAGCCTAAAAACTACCTTAGAATTGTTAAGTGAATTGTTGTACCTAATGGGGCAGAATTTTACACACCCAAGTTTGGAGGTGTAATCCCCTTTAAAATGTTGGATTGTTGAGCCTTAAATGTGGTGTTTGGATGATAAATTCGGCCTTGAGAAAGGTGGCAAAGTGAGTAGAAACAAAGGAAATGCTGCCCAATTTTCCATAGAATTTAGTGACTTTGAACTTGGATTGTTCTACTTTGAGATTAGAGGTTAATAAACGTATCATGATTATTATAGGTCGAAATATTACTTGCGGTAGTTGAGCTTAGCAAGTGGATTGACCAAAGAGGTATGTGAAGCTTTCCTATCTCTTGAGCATGAATAGATGAAACTATGTAGTACGGTAGACGTACAAGATTTGGTATTCTTACTTGTTTTAAGTATATAATGACTTGTTTCGTTTTAAGAATGTATAAGTCCCTTGGTTAGGGGAAAAGTATGATTTTACTAAAGTGTAGAGTTAATATAACAACTTTATGGGAAGTTGGTTTATTAGCTTCATAAAAGGTTAATGAGAAGAGATTTACTCTAAATAAGATAAGTATATGAAGAGGCAAATTGGTTTTAAGGCATCAATTGCCCAAGGGTTTTTATGTATAAAGAAGAGTCATTTTTAAAAGAGTTGAAGCATGTAGTACTTGGGTTAAATTCCCGGTGTTCTTTTATTAAAGATATGATTAAGTGCCTTAAGTAAACTAAAATGAGAGGGTATATGAACAAGACTAATAAGAAGTTATAAGTTTTCTTAACTTATTTATGATTATGATATGATGACAGTTTGAGCTAGGGTAAGAGTATATCTGAGGGGCAAGCCCCAAGATCGTTATACCACCTTCTCCAGGGTAAGAGTATGTCTGAGGGGCAAGCCCCAAGATCGTCATACCACCTTCTTCAGTGTAAGAGTATATCTGAGGGGCAAGCCCCAAGATCGTTATACCATCCGCCAGCAAAGAGTATATCCGGCGGGTAAGTCCCCAAGATCGTTATACCATCTGCTTCAGGGTAAGAGTATATCTGAGGGGTAAGTCCCCAAAATCGCTATACCACCTGTTCCGTGGATTTGCTACCCATGATGCGAGGAATACCTCATGCGAGTCCTTATGGGCTTATGCGGGTGAAATAGTCCCATGCGGGCGGGTACAGCCTATGCGAGGAATACCTCACGCGGTCCACAGACCTACGCGTGAAATAGTCCCGTGAGGGTGCTTATTGATACTACGCGAGGTACCTGTTTTGATCCTAAGGCCCTATTTTACGCAGATTATATATATATACTTGTCACTCTCATTGTTAGTAAGGCACAAGAAAAGGTATTTTTGATTGTCTTCCATGACTCAAATTACTTTTAGACTTATGATATCATTATTACAAGATTTTCCAAACTTTACATACTTGGTACATATTGTGTAATCGAACCCCTTCCTGGGCCGCTCATGCCGCAGGCGGTAAGCGCATTGTGGATCCTCGTTCTTAGGATCACCGCTCCGGTGTCGAAGCTCCATTCTCCTAAGCTCGCTTATCGTACGGATATTCCCGATGCTATAGGTATTTTGTACATTCGTGGTATGGCGGGCCCCGTCCCGCCACAATTGTTATTCTTATAGTGCGTGGTCACATATATGTTTTGGGCTAAAAGAACAAGTTGTACTTCTATACTTTTGGTTAAGTATGTTTTAGGTTTTAAGCGATTTTATCTGGCGATGATGTTTACCATTTTTATAAGTTATGTGTTATGTATGTTCCCGCTATTCTCTCGATGTATACCGACGGTACCCTAGGTACTAGTCGCCCCGGTCGGTCGTGACAAAAGTGGTATCGTGAGCGCTTAGTCCTCGGAAAGTGTCCACAGATCGTGTCTAGTAGAGTCTTGATTATCGGTGTGTCGCACCACATCTATAATCGTGAGGTCGCAGGATATTTAGGATTGGTTTCCATTCTTTCACTCTAAGATCGTGCAATGAGCCGAGTTATAGGTTGAACCTCCTCCGATGTTTTCCTTTATGTATCGCTTAGGCCTCCACGCAAGGCAACCGCGCCCGTGGCGGCAAGGCACCGAGGGTGCCGCTAGTGGACGCGGAGAGTCACGAGGCACGAGCCCACCCTTACCGAGATGATGTTTAGGCGGCGAAGTTCCACGTCGCCGCCAAATTTCAGCAGATTTTGAGGCGCGGAGCGCCATCGAGACCGCGGTACGAGCCTCCATCCCACAAATGGTCCGAGTACAGAGATTACGGAACATATTCTTCTCGACCAAAGATAGTAGTGGCAGCGCGACAGAGCGCGCCAACCCTAGAGCCGACAGTTTACGGATTCGGGATTTCTTGGGTTGTCACCCACCCGAGTTTTATGGTTCGAGATTTGAGGAGGATCCGCATGAGTTTTTCCGGCAGTTACAGCGGACCATGCAGGTTCTTAGGGCATCGGAGACTGAGTCTGTTATACTAGCCTCTTACCGGTTACGCGATATTGCGTTGAACTGGTTCGAGTCATGGGTGTTATCGAGAGGTGAGGATGCTCTTCCAGCTGTTTGGGAGGAGTTCACAGAGGCGTTCCTAGACCACTTCTTGCCTCCTGAGATGAGGAGAGCCCGGGTAGATAGATTCTTGACCTTGAGGCAAGACGGGAGGACTATCAGAGAGTACAGCCTGGAGTTTGACTCCTTGGACAGGTATGCGCACACCATTGTAGCTGACATGACAGACAGGGTTCATCGATATGTGATGGGGTTAGACCGTCATATGATTACTGCATGCTTGGGGGTGGCTCTTCAGCCAGGGATGGATATTGCCAGACGCAGCGCACGCGAGGATTGAGGACAGAGAGAGACATGATCAGTTAGATTTGGGCCAGCCCAAGAGGGCCAGGATAGCAGGGTCTCAGGGCGGTTTTTGAGGCGGGCAGCCTCAGCAACAAACTAGGTCCACATTCCAGCCAGCACAGAGTGCTCCTTCTCGATTCCGCGAGGTCCGATCACCGGGTTATTCGGGAGCAGTCGAGGCTCCGATTCGTGGTTTCAGGGAGGCAGAGACCGTCACCAATCGAGACCACCTACCTCTCGGTGCATTCGATGCGGTAGGTCTCACCCGGGCGAGTGTCGTATGGGTTCGGGAGCGTGTTACTCTTGTGGCCAGCGGGGCCATCTGAAGAAGGATTGTCCGTCCTTAGGCGGCGGGAGCGTTACGGTTCAGCCGACGGGGTCTGTTGCTGGATCTTCATCTTCGATGGTTAGACGCCCCGGAGGGCAGGGTACTTATGGGCCAGCAGGCCGCGGCAGAGGTCGTGGTAGGGGTTCCAGTTCTAGCGGTCCTCAGAACCGCATATATGCTATGTCCAGCCGACAGGACCAGGAGGCGTCGCCAGATGTCGTCACAGGTACATTGTTGGTTTCTTGCTGTGATGTATATGCTTTGATAGATCCAGGTTCTACCTTGTCCTATATATCTCCTCATATTGCCAGTAGAGTAGGGATAGAGCCCGAGTCCATAAGACCTTTTGAGGTGGCTACGCCAGTAGGTGATTCAGTGGTAGCTGAGCGGGTGTATAAGGCTTGCCCTGTGACTATAGATAGTCGTCAGACTCTAGCCGACTTGATAGAGTTGGATATGACAGACTTTGATGTGATTATGGGTATGGATTGGCTAGCGTCTTGCTATGCCCATGTGGACTGTAGAGAGAGATTAGTTCGGTTCCAGTTTCCTGGTGAGCCGGTTATCGAGTGGAAGGGGAATACTGCATCGCCGAGGGGTAAGTTTATTTCTTACCTCAAGGCTAGGAAGATGGTGCGGAAAGGGTATATCTACCATATGGTTCGGGTATTCGATACTGAGGCTGAGATACCGGACCTTCAGTCAGTTCCGATCGTTAGAGAGTTTCCGGACGTATTCCCAGACGAGCTTCCGGGTATCCCTCCTGAGAGGGAGATCGAGTTTTGCATTGATTTGGCGCCAGATACTCGACCGATATCTATTCCGCCATACAGGATGGCACCTGCCGAGTTGAAGGAATTGAAGGACCAGCTGAAAGACTTGCTGGAGAAAGGCTTTATTAGGCCAAGTGTTTCTCCTTGGGGAGCGCCAGTGTTATTTGTAAAGAAGAAGGATGGGACGCTGCGTATGTGTATTGATTACAGGCAGCTGAACAAGGTAACTATCAAGAACAGGTATCCCCTCCCCAGGATTGACGATTTGTTTGACCAGTTGCAGGGCGCAAGGTGTTTTTCCAAGATAGACCTGCGGTCTGGTTACCATCAGGTGCGAGTTAGAGAAGCGGATATCCCAAAGACTGCATTCAGGACCCGGTATGGGCACTATGAGTTCAGAGTAATGTCTTTTGGTTTGACCAACGCCCCAGCAGTATTCATGGATTTGATGAATAGGGTGTTCAGGCCGTTCTTGGATATGTTCGTTATAGTTTTCATTGATGATATCTTGGTGTATTCGCGCAGCGAGGAGCATACTGATCATCGGAGACGGTATCGAGTCCTCCGAGACCGGCATTGTATGCCAAGTTCTCGGCGCGAGTTCGTTAGCTTCATGGCTTTCTTAGGAATGTTATCTGGCCGACGGTATTCAGTTGATACTGCTAAGATTGAGGCGATCAAGACTTGGCCTGCACTCCACTACACCGACGGAGTGCGCAACTTTTGGGCCTTGCAGTTATTATCGGAGGTTTGTAGAAGTTTGCTTCTATTTCAACCCCTTTGACTAAGCTGACTCAGAAGGCAGCTATGTTCCGGTGGACGGATACTTGTGAGGAAAGTTTCCAGTTGCTAAAGGAGAAGTTGACGACCGCCCCAGTTCTTACTCTTTCAGAGGGTTTAGATGGATATGTGGTTTATTGTGGACGCGTGTGTCGGGCTTGGAGTGCGTCGGCCGACGCAAAGACGACAAGGTTATAGCTTATGCATCTCGACTTAGGAAGCATGAGAAAAACTATTCCACACATGACTTGGAGTCGCGGCAGTGATTCATGCCTCAAGATCCGAGACATTATTTATATGGAGTTCATGTGGACATTTACACGCACTACAAGAGTCTCCAAGATATCTTCACCAGGAGCTGAACTTGCGACAGAGACGGTGGTTGGAGCTACTTAAGGATTACGATGTTGATATTCTATACCACCCAGGGAAGGCCAATGTAGTTGCAGATGCCCTTAGTCGCAGATCGATGGGTAGTCTGTCTGATGTACAACCAAGGAAGAGGGATATGGTCCGAGAGTTACATCAGCTAGCGAGCCTTGGGGTTCGTTTGGTTGATTCTGATAGTGATGGAATTCGGGTTCGAGAGGTTGCCGAGTCTTCCATCGCCGGCGAGGTGAAGAGGCGAGTGTATGAGGATCCGATTTTGGTACGGTATCGAGATGCCGCTGTTCAGACAGAGAGGAGTCTGTTTGAGGTAGCACCTGATGGGGTGCTAAGATTTGAGGGCCGGTTGTGTGTTCCCGATGTGGACAGACTTCGCCAGATTTCGTGAGGCACATAGTGCTCGTTATTCTATTCATCCGGGGTCGACTAAGATATATCATGACCTCAGATGCGTGTATTGGTGGGATGGCCTAAAAGAGGACGCCATGAGTTCGCGGGCGCAGCGTCGAATTGTCGCCGAGTTAAGGTTGAGCACCGAAGCTGGGTCATTGCGAGCTATTGATATTCCAACTTGGAAGTGGGAGGTGATAAATATGGATTTTATTACAGGGCTACCTACCACTCAGAGGAAGCATGATTCCATTTGGGTAATTGTCGACAGGCTGACGAAATCAGCCCATTTTCTTCCTGGTAACGACGCGTTCACCGAGGACTATGCCGATTATATATTAGAGATATTGTGAGACCGCACGAGTCCCGTGTCGATTATATCGATAGAGGAGCCCGCTTCGGCTAACTTCTGGAGGTCTTTTCAGAAGGGATTAGGGACACAGGTGAGTCTCAGTACGACGTTTCATCCTCAGACCGACGGACAGGCCGAGCGCACTATCCAGACACTTGAGGATATGCTGCGGGCTTGTGTTATTGATTTCAGGGGTAGCTGAGAGGATCATTTGCCTCTTGTGGAGTTTGCTTACAATAACAGCTACCATTCCAGTATTCAGATGACGCCTTATGAGGCCTTATACGGGAGGAAGTGCAGGTCACTGATAGGCTGGTTCGAGGTGGGAGAAGTTCAGTTAGTCGGGCCAGACTTAGTTCAGCAGGCAGTGGATAAGGTGAAACTTATCCAGAGCGTTGTTGGCACCGTAGTCGCAGGTCGACGCAGATCATCGGCCGACACTTGGAATTTGAGGTAGATGATTGGGTTTTCCTAGCGTATCGCCCACGGCGGCGTGATGAGATTTGGAAAGAAGGGGAAACTTAGCCTAAGGTACATTGGGCCGTATCAGATTGTCCGTAGGATAGGCCAGGTTGCCTATGAGTTAGATCTTCCGTCCGATCTGGAGGCGATGCATCCAGTTTTTCTTGTGTCTATGTTGCGAAAATCTATTGGAGATCCATCTAGAGTGCACCCGATTCATGATGTCCAGGTGAAAGAGGAGTTATCGTATGAGGAGAGTCCCATAGCGATACTCGATCGTCAGGTTAGGCGACTTCGGACGAAGAATGTGGCTTCCGTCAAAGTCTTGTGGCGGAACGAGAATAGGGAAGAGATGACGTGGGAAGCAGAGGATGACATGATGAAGAAGTATCCTCACTTATTTCCTATACCTCCAGGTAACCTACTTTCTTGCTTGATAGTTTTAATTGGAAATTTTGCTTGAGTATTGATGTGGCTCGTGGAGCTTCTTTATTTGCAAAAGAATAGTTAAGAGGGTCTATGTCGATATTGTGATTTGAGTAAGCCTAGAAGGAACATTCGGGACGAATGTTTCTAAGGGGGGGAGAATGTTATACCCCGTAGTTCTGACCCTACGAATGAGAGCGTATGAAAGCATGTAAGACTTAAAATTTTCAAAGGATAGGTTGACGGATTGTTCCGGACGGGTTTTAGTCAACTTTGAGGCGGGTTATGACCCGGTACATTAAGAGTTCCTAAGTATTTCAAAGGCCTAGGGCGTAGTGCGTTGAGTCTAGATTCCAACGCAACCAACCGTTCGTCGATAGGACGTCGGAGTAGAAAGTTATGAGAGTTACAAGTTCAGTGCGCAGTCGGACAGAAATGTGTTTCGGACAAAGACGACAGGGCCGCGCGCCGATGCAGGGCGCGGCGCCGAAAAGTACCGAAGGGTCGCTGAAGTTGCAGCGCCGCGCGCCAGACGCGTGGGCGCTGGAAGTTCAGAGAGGCTGCGGAGGTTTCAACGCCGCGGCGCCGAGGCGGGATTTTTGGGCGGAAAAACTTAGGAAAGTCTGATTTCTCTTTTAAAAAGGCCATGGGAGGGTGACAAGTGTCCCCCCCCCCATCTGATTTTTCTTGCATGCCTTATATTGACCAAGTCTTGAAGACTTGGTCATCTTTCAAACCTCTCCCTCTCTCTAAATTAGCTCCTACTTCTCTATACATTTCCAAAGGAAATTCAAAGCCTAAGAAAAATCTGAAAAGTTAAGAACAAGAAGGAAGTTTGTGGCTAGCTTGTTGGTGTTGTTGTGGTGGTATTCTTGGCAAGAAAGCTAGCAAAACATTTGGGATAAATTTGGCTAAAGCTCTAAGGTAATGATTCTTCCTTTGTAATTAGTTTTAGTGTTGCATGTTAAAAAGAAAGAACTTGTGGTAGTGAATAATGCACTTAGAGTCCTTGCATGTAAGAAATGTGGTTTGGATATGAAGGATTGGTTAAGAAGAGATTATGAGCATGTTGTAGCCTAAAAACTACCTTAGAATTGTTAAGTGAATTGTTGTACCTAATGGGGCAGAATTTTACACACCCAAGTTTGGAGGTGTAATCCCCTTTAAAATGTTGGATTGTTGAGCCTTAAATGTGGTGTTTGGATGATAAATTCGGCCTTGAGAAAGGTGGCAAAGTGAGTAGAAACAAAGGAAATGCTGCCCAATTTTCCATAGAATTTAGTGACTTTGAACTTGGATTGTTCTACTTTGAGATTAGAGGTTAATAAACGTATCATGATTATTATAGGTCGAAATATTACTTGCGGTAGTTGAGCTTAGCAAGTGGATTGACCAAAGAGGTATGTGAAGCTTTCCTATCTCTTGAGCATGAATAGATGAAAATATGTAGTACGGTAGACGTACAAGATTTGGTATTCTTACTTGTTTTAAGTATATAATGACTTGTTTCGTTTTAAGAATGTATAAGTCCCTCGTTAGGGAAAAAGTATGATTTTACTAAAGTGTAGAGTTAATATAACAACTTTATGGGAAGTTGGTTTATTAGCTTCATAAAAGGTTAATGAGAAGAGATTTACTCTAAATAAGATAAGTATATGAAGAGGCAAATTGGTTTTAAGGCATCAATTGCCCAAGGGTTTTTATGTATAAAGAAGAGTCATTTTTAAAAGAGTTGAAGCATGTAGTACTTGGGTTAAATTCCCGGTGTTCTTTTATTAAAGATATGATTAAGTGCCTTAAGTAAACTAAAATGAGAGGTATATGAACAAGACTAATAAGAAGTTATAAGTTTTCTTAACTTATTTATGATTATGATATGATGACAGTTTGAGCTAGGTAAGAGTATATCCGGCGGCAAGCCCCAAGATCGTTATACCACCTTCTCCGTGGTAAGAGTATGTCCGGCGGGCAAGCCCCAAGATCGCCATACCACCTTCTTCATGTAAGACTATATCCGGCGGGCAAGCCCCAAGATCGTTATACCATCCGCCGGTGTAGAGTATATCCGGCGGGTAAGTCCCCAAGATCGTTATACCATCCGCCTGTGGTAAGAGTATATCCGGCGGGCAAGTACCAAGATCGTTATACCACCTGCCGTGGATTTGCTACCCATGATGCGAGGAATACCTCACGCGAGTCCTTATGGGCTTACGCGGGTGAAATAGTCTCACGCGCGGTACACCTATGCGAGGAATACCTCATGCGGTCCACAGACCTACGCGTGAAATAGTCCCAGGAGTAGGGTGCTTATTGATACTACTGCGAGGTACCCTGTTTTGATCCTAAGGCCCCTATTTTATGCAGTATTATATATATATACTTGTTACTCTCATTGTTAGTAAGGCACAGTAAAAGGTATTTTTGATTGTCTTCCATGACTCCAGCTTACTTTTAGACTTATGATATCATTATTACGATTTTCCAGACTTTACATACTTGGTACATATCACATCGAATCGACTTCCTGGGCCGTTCACGCCGCAGGTAAGGGTAAGCAGATTGTGGATCCTCGTTCTTAGGATCACTGTTCCGGTGTCAGAAGCTCCATTCCTCCGGAAGCTTGTTTATTGGTACGGATATTCCCCGATGCTATAGGTATTTTGTACATTCAGGGGTATGGCGGGGCCCTGTCCCGCCACAGTTGTTATTCTTAGAGGTCTGTGGTCACATATATGTTTTGGGCTAAAAGAACAAGTTGTACTTCTATACTTTTGGTTAAGTATGTTTTATGGAAGGCAGCCTTATCGGCTGGCCAGTGATGTTTACCATTTTTATAAGTTATGTGTTATGTATGTTCCGCTGCTATTCTCTGATGTATACCTGACAGGGTACCCCGGTAGGGTACTAGTCGCGGCCCCGGGGTCGGGTCATGACAATCCTGTCGTCACACCTCTTCACAGAATGGGAAGGCGGAACGCAAAATTAGAACCATAAACAATATTGTGAGAACATCCCTTGCTCATGCTTCTATACCCCCCATTTTTTGGCATCATGCGCTTCAAATGGCAACCTACATGTTAAATATCCTTCCCCATAAAAACATGTCTTACCAAGCTCCACTAAAAATACTTTACTTACGAGAGCCCTCATATCATCATTTGAGAGTATTTGGTTGTCTTTGCTACCCTCTATTTCCATCCACCACAATCACAAAACTTCAACCCCGGTCTACTCCATGTGTCTTCTTGGGATATCCTACGAATCACCGTGGTTACATGTGTTATGACATTTCTTCCAAACGTATGATTATATGTCGTCATGTAATTTTTGATGAGTCACAATTTCCCTTTGCCAAGATACATGACACAGGGACAAATACTTATGATTTTTTGGATGATGATAGGCTCCCGTATCTAACTCATTTTTTCCACAGCCCGGGACTCACAAAAAATACTGCACAAACGCAACTGGGCCCACTGGACCAAGGACCGATGGTCCAGCCACTGGAAAGTACAGTCCAAATGAATCCGGGCCATCGGGCCCAAGGCCCGTGTACGAACCCCTACTTCACACCACCGCCCTTCATTGGGCTAACCTACAACCTGTGCCCAACTACATACAAACTACTCGCCCAAATTTCAGCAACCAAATGGAGAAAATAGCAATAATCTGGGCAGTGGCGTTCAGCCCACTGTCTCACTCCCGACCAGTGGCGTCCAGTCCACTGGCCCACTAAACGGCCAGTCACCCGTAGTCAACATGGAATTACAAAACTCAATGCCAAATACAGTCTACACACTCAAGTCTCGAAATCACATTTGTCTTGTAACCCTGTGTCTGCTCTAAAAGATCCTAATTGGAAAATGGTCATGGATGATGAATATCATGCTCTAATTAAAAATAGGACATGGGAGTTAGTACCTCGTCCATCTAATGCTAATATAATTCGTTCTATGTGGATTTTTAGCCATAAAGAAAAATCTGATGGTTCTTTTGAGTGGCATAAGGCCCGACTTGTAGGTGATAGCAAGACTCAACAGGTGGGATTAGATTGCGGCGAGACATTCAGTCCAGTGGTTAAACCAGCAACCATCAGAATTGTTCTCAGTCTAGCCCTCTCAAAAGGATGGTTACTTCATCAATTGGATGTCAAGAATGTCTTCATACGGACACTGAGCGAGATCAGATACATGCACCAACCATCGGGGTACAGATTCTCGATATCCCAATCATGTGTGTTTACTTAAAAATCATTATATGGACTCAAACAGCTCCCGTGACTTGCATGCGGTTTGCGATTTTGTGTTCAACATGGGTTTCTCAAACACCGCTCGGATAATTCACTATTTATTTATCAACGTGGTAATCATATCGCTTATATTCTCTTATATGTAGATGATATTATCCTAATGACCTCTTCGCACTCTCTTCGCAAGAATATCATGACCCAAATGAGTTCGAATTTGCTATGAAAGATCTTGGTCCACTTCACTACTTTCTAGGAATTGCGTGACACGTCACGCAGTGGTTTATTTCTTTCCCGTAAAAGTGTGCATCGAGATCGTAGAACGGGCCGAATGTCATCTTGCAAACCGTCTCGCAACTCCAAGAGATACCAAGTCAAAATTGAGTGTCATATCCAAAGAGTCCTTTGCCAATCCGACATTGTATCGCAGCTTGGCAGGAGCTTTGCAATATCTCACATTCACCAGGCCAGATATTACATATGCAGTACAACAAGTGTGTTTGTTCATGCACAATCTAATGGAAGAACATATGCATGCACTCAAACGTATTGTACGATATATTCAGGGCACTCTGAATTATGGATTGCATTTGTACCCTTCTTCCATGACCAAGCTTGTCACCTACACGTACGCAGATCGGGCAGATGTCCGCACACCGCATGCTCCACCTCCGCTATCGCGTCTTCCGGTGATAATTTAATATCATGGTCCTCCAAAAGGCAACCCACCGTATCACGCCCAAAGCCGGGTCGAATACCGCGCAGAGCCAATGTGGTCCGACTCATGCCGATTCGTAATCTTTTACTGAGCTTCATTGTCTATTCCGATACCACTATGGTATACCGTGATAACATTAGTGCAATTTATCTCTCCGAAATCCAATCCATCATCAACGCACTAAGCATATTGAGTTAGATATTCATTTTGTCCGTGAAAGGTGGCTCGCGACAAAGCGAGTGTTACATGTCCCGACGCGACATCAGATTGCAGATATCTTCACAAAAGGGCTTCCGCTGATCTTATTTGAAGAATTTCGACGCTCAAAGATTCGCCTCCTCGCTTCGATCATTGGGAGTATTAGAATATTTTATTATTAATTACTATTAATAATATAATTATGTAGAATCTTATGTATATGGTAAATAGTATTATGTATTAAATAGAATAGTATTAATATGGGAATATATTATGGGATAGGTAGGAGGATTTTAGGGAAGACTTAATCTTCCTATTAATTGTTACTTAGTGTATATATTGTGACCATTTGGGATGAATAAAGATTAAGGAAGATTTACCATTTCTAAATAATTCTTACAATTATGCTTATATTTAACACCTGTAAAAACTTCTTCTAAACATAGAAGTTCTGGTAACATATCCTCTAAACCAAAAGAAAAGAAAGCAGCATGAACACATCTCTCCATTCAAGGTTAGAAAAATGTTGAGAAATCTACCATCGTCAATAACACAGATGACATGCACGAGAGGGGGATGATTGAGGTTTGTCCTCTTTAGGGTTTACAAGACTGACTGCTTTGATATTAAGTACACAAACTAGATATACAGAGTTACACAACTCTTATTAACAACTTCATTGATGAAGAATTGTTTACAGCAAGAATCGATACATTGATGATAGAGAGAACAGAAGGGAAAGTTTGAATCTACAGTGGAGCGTAGTACTCAAGAAGACAGAAGAGAGGAGTATTCGAGAAGCTTGAACAGTTGTCTCTGATATTCTGTCATTCGACGACTTCCCTTCCCCTTTAATATTAAGTAGATATTTTCCATCTAATGGGCTGCGGGTTGCAGGCCTTTACATTGGGCTGGCCCCTTTAATGGGCTGACCTAAATAGACATTTAACTTGGGCTGCTGTGTACTTCAACAGCCTCCCTCAAGCTGGGTGCTCGAATATATCTAGCAATCCTAGCTTGGAACAGAGATGAAGATGTTGTATTCTGGTTAGCCCTTTTGTAAGTATATCTGCCGGCTGTTATGTAGTGTTGATATACTCAGCTTGTACCATTCCTTTTCGAATTTTCTCCCTAATGAAGTGCAGATCAATCTCGATGTGTTTGGTCCTTTCATGGAACACAGGATTTGCTGCCATTTGTATTGCTGATTTACTGTCTGTGTACACAGTTACTGGCAGCTTGACATCCACATCAATGTCCTTCAGTAGCCCCAGCAGCCAAGTGATTTCAGCAATAGTGCTGGCAAGACTCCTATATTCTGCTTCAGCAGAACTTCGTGAGATTGTACTTTGCTTCTTGGACTTCCAGGAAATGAGAGAGTCTCCAAACTTGACTAAGTAACCTGTAACAGATTTTCTTGTATGTGGACATGAAGCCCAATCTGCATCACAATAACTAGTTAGTGTCTCTTGTTTATTACTGGATAACAGTACTCCTTGTCCTGGTTTACCTTTCACATATCTTACTATTCTGACAGCAGCATCAAAGTGTGACTTCTTTGGATTTTGCAGAAACTGACTAAGTGTCTGCACACTATAAGCAATATCTGGTCTAGTGAGAGTAAGGTATAGCAACTTACCAATTATCCTTTGATATGAGCTGATATCACTCACTGGATCATCACCAAAGGGCTTTTTCCCGTGATCCGAACCTGCTTTTTCTTTATAATCATTATATTCTTTTGTGGTAAGTTTCATATTAGTGTCAGTGGGTGTGTTAATAGGTTTGGCAGCAGCTAATCCTAATTCTGAGATGATTTCTAAGGCATACTGTCTTTGATGCATAATGATTCCCTTGCTAGACCTAGCAAATTCTATTCCTAGAAAATACCTTAGGTCTCCCAGGTCTTTCATCTTAAAGACATTATGCAGAGATTGTTTAGTCTCTTTTATGAGCCTTATATTGTCCCCTGTAATTAACATGTCATCCACATAAATAAGTATGACTATTATACCTTGATTATTTTGTTTTAGAAACAGTGAATGGTCAAACTCAGACTGTTTAAACTGCATTTGAATTAAAGCCTCTGTAAGCTTGAAATTCCACTGTCTTGGTGCTTGTTTGAGCCCATACAAGGACTTAGTAAGTCTACACACATGATTATCGCCTCGACCATCAAGCTGGGGCGTAGTCATATAAATCTCATCAAATAAGTCTCCTTGAAGGAAGGCATTATAGACATCCATTTGATGAATATACCACCCCCTGGAAGCAGCAATGGACAGAATAGCTCTTATAGTTACCATCTTTACAACAGGAGAGAAGGTCTCTTGATAATCTATACCTTCTTGTTGACTATAACCTTTTGCAACAAGTCTAGCTTTCAGTCTTTCAACTTCTCCAGTATCTTTATATTTGATTCTGTAAATCTATTTACAACCTATTGGTTGTTTTCCTTTTGGTAGAGTAACAATTTTCCAAGTGTGGTTTTCTTGTAAGGCAGCTATTTCAGCTTTCATAGCATCTACCCACCTAGGTTCTTTTGAGGCTTCCATGTAGCCTTTGGGTTCTGTTGGTACTGAAAAGGAGCTTAAAAAAGCTTGATATGTAGGTTTTATATTATCATAGGATATGTAATTAGTAATGGGGTAAAGCACATTGTTGGCATTGGTTGTGACAAAGTCTTTAAGCCATATAGGAGGTTGTTTGAGTCTGCTGGACCTCCTAGTTGATTTGTCAATTAATTCTATAGTAGGGTGACTCAGAGATTGTACCTTATCTAAATTTCCTTCTACTAAGTCATTTTCAGTGAGATTGCCACCCTCAATAGGTTCCATGTTAGTGGTATTACCACATCTTTCTTCTGATTTATCAGAGCTGTTCTGTGAGATTTCTTGGGACATATTTTGATTATCATTGTTACTAGGAAGATTCTGAAAAATGGGATTCTCAGACACATTTTCCTTAAAAGGGTAAACTGTTTCTCTAAATTTAACATCTCTACTAACAATGAGAGTCTTAGATTGCAAATCATATAGAATGTATCCCTTTTGTGTTTCAGAGTATCCCATTAAGGCACACCTTTTAACCCTAGACTGAAGTTTATCAGTGACAGTTAAGTCATTAGCAAAGCATAAACATCCAATAGTTCTAATATGACTTAAGGATGGTTTCTTATGATAAAGACACTCATAGGGTATAGTATGAGTAATAGAGGAGGGTAGTCTATTGATCAAGTATATAGCAGCCTGTACACATAGGCCCCAGAATTTTAAAGGAATATTAGCCTGCATTCTTATTGCCCTGGTAATTTCTAATATATGTCTATGTTTTCTTTCAGCAACACCATTATGCTGTGGTGTATATACACAGCTTTTTTGATGAATAATACCTAAGTTTTGAAAAAAGGGTGTTGCAGGTATCATTAACAAATTTTGTCCCATTATCAGTTCTAATAATCTTTACCATTTGGTTGAACTGTGTAGATACATATTTAAGAAAATAGTTAATTACCACACAGACCTCAGATTTAAGTCTAAGCAGATATATCCAAGTCATTCTAGTGTGATCATCTACAATAGTGAGAAACCATCTTTTTCCATTATATGTTTCAACCTTATAGGGACCCCATATGTCCATGTGAACAATGTCAAAATCTTTATTACTGTAAGTAGTACTATTTGGGAAAGGTAGTCTACACTGCTTAGCACATGGACACACATTACAAGTTTTTATTTCCTTAGCAATTTCATCATTACTAGCACAGATCAGTTTACTCAGTACCTTACTAGAAGTATGGCCCAGTCTTCTATGCCAGAGATTAATGTCTTCTTCTGTCACAGTTCTTTTTTGCCTATCTTGTACATTTAAGACTGTCTTCCTTTTGTTCTGTACAGTATTATCATGACTAACTAACATATAGAGCCCATCCTGGAGTCTACCAATCTCCTTCACCTCCCCACTGTAGAGATCCTGAAATAGACAGAAGTCAAGGTAAAAGATAGCTGCACATTTCAGCTCTCTTGTTAGTTGAGAAACAGACAGTAGATTATAGTTGAATTGAGGTAAAAAGAAAACATTATCCAGTGTACTTCTATTAGAGAGAGTACTTATACCAGTGTGAGTAACTTGAACTGATTGACCATTTGGTAAGAACACCTTCTTTGGTGTGATAGAATCAATTTTACCAGTGATTTTATCTAACATGTTTAGGTCATGTACCATGTGATTTGTGGCACCTGTATCTACTATCCAATTTCTGATTATATTGAAAGCATGTAAGACTTTGAGTTCTGATATACCTGCTAAATTTGCAGATGGTTGAATACCTTGAGAGTTCTGAGAAGCTCCTGTCTGTGTCTGGTTATTGTTTAGCAGTTGTACTATCTGGTCATACTGATTCTGAGAGAATTTTGGTGCTCCTTCAACTTGCCAGTTGGTTTTAGGGTCTTCAGAGGAGGAATCTGAACCTCTGTTGTGAGCATTGTGAGCAGCATATTCCTTTCTTTTTGACTTGAAACCAGGAGGATATCCAACTAGTCTATAGCAGAACTCCTTTGTGTGACCTCTCATTTTGCATTCCTCACAGAATAAGTTGGTATTTCTTCTTGACCTCTGGTTTCTTACAGTCTTAGAATACATAGCAGTAGTGACAGTAGTGGTTGGACCAGCTCCAAGAAGACCTACAGACTTAGCACTAATTCCTTTCTGATTTTCATCACTTACTATCATGGAGTAGGCTTTATTGACTGTTGGAAGAGGTGTCATGAGCAGAATTTGACTCCTAGCCTGCATGTAACTCTCATTAAGCCCATGAGGAACTGATAAAGTTTTTGTCTGTGTAGGTAGTTTGTGAACTCTCTAGATGTAGGGCATGCACAATTTGGTGGTGGCACAATGGCTTGAAATTCCACTCATAGGTTCTTTAGCTTAGTGTAGTATTCTGACACACTAGCATTACCTTGTGATAAGGTAGCAATTTCCCTATGTAGGTCATAGGTTCTAGATTCATCAACTTTGTCGAATCTTTCTTTTAAATCTTCCCAAACCTCATATGCTGTTTCAGCATATAGAACACCACACAGCAAACTACTAGATACAGCATTCATTAGCCATGCCTGTACAACAACATTGACCCTATCCCACTGATCCCACCATTCCACCCCATATTGATCCTTCGTACAGTTTCCATTTACAAACCCTAATTTGTTTCTTCCAAGTAGGGAAATTTTCATAGACTTGCTCCAAACTGTATAGTTTTCAGAGCCCAGTAATTGAAAGGATATTAAGGAAACCCCACTAACATCTGAGGCTTGTAAGAATAGAGGGTGGTTGTGGTCAAATACAGTGGTGGTTGTCGCACCCAATTTCGGCCGCGACTTTATAAAAGCGAGCCCTGCTTAAAAATGCAATGTTAGAAAATAACTAATAAAATGCTAATAATGTTCAAAAATGCTTAAAAGCTTAAAAAGTATTAAAGTATTAAAAAGGATGCTAAAGTTTAAAGATGCTTTTTAAAAAAACGCTAGAATGCTAAGGGTTCGCGGAGTCGCCACCTAATTAATTTGGGCGAATTAGGACACCTAGAATGTTTAACTAGTTTAAAGTAAAACATTAACTCTATTTTAATGGTCTGCTAAACTTAATGAGATTCTGGGTAAGGGTTCTTTATTAATCTAGAGGGAAGGGGTTAGGCACCCTCTAAGATCCGCTAACTTGTGGTTGTCCTGCCAAACCTAGGGTAATTATTATGTTTAAAAAATGCAAAATAAAAGCTCCTTCTGCTTAATAAAATGCTAAAAATGTTAAAATGTTTAAAGGTGCTTTAAGTAAAAAACTGGGCAAAACATTGTTATAAATAAATAAAAGAACCAAATGCTAAATGTTAAAAAAGGGGTGCTTAAAATACTAAAGGTTGCTAAAAGGTTTTAAATGCTAGAAGGGTGCTAAAGGTGCTAAGAGGTGCTTAAAAGTGCTAAATGCTAAAGTGCTGAAAGTAATGCTAATATGCTTAAAATAGGAGGTGCTAAAATGTTAAGGACAATGCGCCAAAGGCGATATTTAAAGATGCTTAAAGGATTGCTAGAATATTAAAAGTGCTAAAATGTTAAAGTAATTTTAAAAGTAAAGGGGTGCTAAATATTAAAGGGTGATTAAAAACTGTTAAGAGGGCTAGAAATGCTAAAGAATGCTAGGAAGGTGCTTTATGGACTAATTATGTATTCATGCAAAGGTTATTTAGTTAGGTATACTGCTAGCTAAATTAATCTTGCTTAACCTGCGCGTAATATTATATAAAAATGCTTAAGATGATTTTTTTTTTTTAGGTAAATGCAAATATTATTACTAATAACGAAAAGGAAGTGGCTACAATCAGTCGTTGAGGTATCTCAAGCCTCAACGTAATGCAAACAAGAAGAGATAGAGGGGAGGGGTGGTCACTCAAAAGGTGCCACTACAAGAGGGGATAAAATCATAGAGAACTCTATAAGATGTTGTTTTGATTCTTGCAATGATCTCTTCTCACGCATGCTTGTGCCTTCAAAGAGCATTGTGTTTCTTGCCCTCCAAATCTCATAAACCATTATGCAAAAAGTAAGCAAAATAGCTGGATGCTTGTCATTCCGGTGTTCTTTCTTAATCCATTTAAGGAGCTTTCAACAGCTTGTCATCTCTCTTCTAATACCCAACCAATCTTTTATGCTCTTCCAAATCATGTGTATAAAGGTGCAAAGAAGAGGTGTTCCCTTGTTTCATTAGCGTGCTTGCAGAATCCGCAAGATTTATCCTCCAAGTTGAGAAATGATAGAGTATCCTTTGTAGCTAACCGCTTCCCGCAATTTAGCCACATAGTAAAAGAGAATTTGGGAGGAATGAATCCTTTCCAAATTTGTGACATCCAAGGCTTTTTAGCTTATGAGTGCGCAAGATATCATATACGAGGCTTGAATCAAATATACCGCTGCACAACATTTTGTGAAGCCGCCAATAGCATCACCATGGCTACCAAAGATAGAAACAAATTTGTCGCGAATCCCACAAATCTTTTTGAATAAAGGGAGTCCCTAGGACGCACTTCATAGTCCCAAATTGTAATATCTCTCAAATAGTGGCTATTGATCCATCGACCCATAGAGAATCACTTCCGTGTGAGTTTGCCAAATCGTCCCGGATAGCGTGGCATGATTCCATTCCTTGATGTTTATAAGACCCAAGCCACCTTCGCTGAGGTGCAAATGATATCCCAAGCAACTCGTGGTTTCCCATAAGAATTGAA
Organism: Przewalskia tangutica; assembly: GCA_029844215.1. Taxonomy (NCBI): domain Eukaryota; kingdom Viridiplantae; phylum Streptophyta; class Magnoliopsida; order Solanales; family Solanaceae; genus Przewalskia; species Przewalskia tangutica. The sequence goes on from CM056738.1 coordinate 38,202,372, forward strand.
TACAAGCAGACCGCACTTGTTGATAATAGTGGTCGATAGGAAGTGCCCTAACCAAAAGCTCTCAACCCTCGACGACCGACTGATTAGTTCCACTACCAAAGATAAGAAAGTGTGATGCCCCATTTCTGAATGTAATTCGAAATAGCACTAGTGAACGGGCAAATTGATCCACCGAGACTGAAATTGGGGACAAAGGGATCCCCAAGTATCGCATCGAAAGCTTCCAATGGCGAAACCCACTCGTCAATATCAAGTCCCGAATCAGAATGCATTCCCGCTAAGTAGACAGAGGATTTAGCTGGTTAAGAGTTAATCCCGAGGCAGCCTCCAACTCTTCCGCATAATCCATAAGAATCCCAATCAAGATATATCTCCTTTGGCAAAGCATGAGGTCATCCGCGAATGCTAGATGAGTAATGCCCAATTTCTTACACTTTGGAAAATATGAGAAAGCTCTTGCCTCACCTTCATTTTAAGCAAATTTGAGAGGTATTCCATGCACAAGATAAAGAGAGTAGGACATAGGATCACCTTGTCTTAGGCCGCGCTTTCCTTTGAAGTATCCATGTAGCTCACCATTGATAGAAAGGGAGAAGGAGGTTGAGCTAACACATTCCATGATCCATCTTGTAAATCTATCCGAAATTTTAGACTTCTTAGTACCAATTCGGAGAAGCTCCAAGAGATCAGACGAATGCTTTACGAAGGTCCACCATAAGCATACATCTTGGTGAGACTCAAGCTCTATTAAATCCTCTCACAAGCTCTTGTGCCACATATACGTTGTCATCATGTTTCTTCCTTTCACAAAAGCCCTCGGGATTTGTCAATGAGAGAAGGAAGGATCAATGCTATTCTCGTTAGCTAGAATCTTTGTGATGATCTTATAGATCACATTAGTCAATCCGATGGGCCCAAATCATTTACCTTGGGATCATGGTCAGTTTTTGGTAGCAGGTAATGATGGTATGATTAACTCGCCTTCAAAAGAACTCCGCAGAGAAGAACTCGATACATCTTACAACATCAAGGCCCACATCTTTCCATCTATTCTTGAAGAAGGCAAATGATAACCATCCGGTCCGTGTGCCTTGTCATCGCTTATATCGAGAGTGCTTCCCAAATCTCCTTTGGGGTGATGAAATGCAAAAGTCAGAATCTTTCTTCTTCACTCACTTTGGGCCATAGTTGAACACATCGTAATCAAAGTTGGTGGTGGGTCGGGAAGTACCTAATAGATCTTTGTAAAATTCAACAAGCAACTTCCGACTTCTTCCGTGATGTAGTGATAGTACCATTAGCTTTAACAAGAAAGTTAATGGAGTTCCCGACATTACTCCTTTTGATCAAACTATGAAAGTATTTGGAACATCTATCACTTCCAATCAAGTGCTTCGCCTTGACTTCGCCTTATGAAGTGTCTTTCACTTCCAAGAAGGTATTTGCTTTAGCTCTTGAGGACTTAACTCGCTTTAAGCTCCTCATCAAAGGGATTTTCCATGTGTGCATTGATAGCCTCCTTGAACTCTATGTTTGCCCCTTTGCTCTTTGTTTGATACCTCCAAAGTCACTTATGTTCAAAGCCCTTAAAGGTTGCTTCAAGGCTTACAATTTGGAGGCAAGGACGAATTAGCAAGACTTATATGTCTTGTCTCCAACATGAAGTCATAATGTTCTCAAAGATCAAAGTGAGAAAGCCACATATTCATGAACTTGAAAGGCTTTCCCAACATTATAGGATGCAATAATCGTGGCTATCACAGACAATGGTCCGAGACAGCTCCATAGGCATGAAATTGGCCTTGCATTCTAAGGTCAAATCACTCCAATTTTGATTCATCAACACTCTATCAAGCTTAGACCAAATCGAACCATTCGCCCAAGTGTATGAACCGGATGAAGGAGCGTCTTCTAGTCCATGAGAATTCCGAAATCTCCAAGATCCCTATGCATAAGGCGTGAGAGGAGGACCCCCCACCTTATCATTTGGGTTGCAGTAAGTGTTGAAATCTCCCATAATCATCCAAGGCTTATTGATGCCAACGCCCAAGTGAGAAAGGTGATGCCAAAGCATACTTCTATCCGAGATGCTATAAACCTGGTACACATATGTGGCAAGGAAGGACACTTGTGTTATATTGCAACTTGCCTGGACATGGATATGCTGAGAGTCCATACCAAGCACTTCGCAACAAACCCTCGATGGATCCCAAAGTAATAGCATTCTACCGCTCCAATGAATTCCAAATTTGAGCAAAACTTCCACGCTTTGAATCTTTGAGTAGAGAAAGACTCTGTCCTTGGTTGTGATAGCTTAGTTTCCAATAGACAAATCATAGCCGTGTCATGCTGTTTTGTGATACTACATACTAGAGCTTATGCGGAAGCCCTATCCTTTGTCCGCAAAGACCACTGGACATTCCAACAAAGTATTTTCATAAGGAAACAAATGAGGTTTTATTAGCACCTCCGCGCTTAGCCGCTTTCGCTTCCCATCGCTGCCCATTCTTTTTGACAAAACCTCTTGCCATCCATCATCTTTGTTGCTGGAAGCCATAACTTGTGTACCAAGTTATGTTCCCCGCTCAAAGTTAACGTTACTTGACACAAGCCGAGCCTTTTCCGTAGCACCGCTGAATGTAACTTCATCCAACGGGCGCGGGTTCATAGGCATCTCGTAATCAGAATGTTTTGACTCACCCTCATCCTAACATGTTGTGTAATCGCCATTGTGAGAATTAGGCGGTGAGGACTTTGCTAGAGAATCCCGCAAACATGATGGGCCGTAATGACCTAAACCGAGGACCGCGGCACGTGATACTTCTCCCAAGCTTCCGCACTGCGAGGTGTCAGGTGCACGCTTTCTTCAATGTCCATCAAGTTATCGCATCTACGGTGTTGAGAAGTGGTGGACGGGGGAGGGTTGGTTCCACCCGTACCTTTGTTGACCTTCAAACGAATAGAATCATCCTTGTTGTTAGGGGGGACCTCAGTATTAATTTTTTTTGTTGAGAGTTTAGGAGGACATTTATTATGGGTTTACTAAGAAACAAATGGTTGATTTTATAATGCAAGTTAAATCATTTAGATTGCTTTGGTAAATTTAGATATAATAATCATAAAAGACGCATAAATTAGAAATGCGCTTCCAATCATAAATTACCTTCCTCTTATGCGTTCGAAATGCTAATTGCTCTTGTTTTCCTATTAATTACAAAGTTATAAATTACAATAACAAATAAAGTAAGATAAGGATGAGATAAGAGAGCAAGGGATTGAAGCGGATGACCCCGTCCTATTTGTTTGTCTAGGAATGGCCGAAGAGGGACTCGATGGATGTATACGCACGCTTTATTGCCACGACGAGTCTCGTTATGAGACTCTTTGTTGCTCCGGTGCATGCCATGTAAAAAAAGATAAGGATTAGCCCACATTCAAATTTATTGGATCACACATAGACACAATCCGTAAATGACTATAATGATCAGTAAATAACACGATGCAGCCATACGAGATTACCATAACCACATATAGGCCAAATCATGATTCAAGCAATTATATAATGCTGATATATGCATTACTTGACAAGTTAATAAGCATGTATGACTGATTTTTAAAAGATAAAATAAGAGAAGCATGATTCACACTGAGGAGCAGTCGTCAACTATACAGCAAGCAGATAGATACATGAATCTAAAAATGAAAACACCAGAGGAAAATGCAGCATGAATGGACTAGGACCAAATAACTTCCAAACAGATTTCTTTTCTTTAGTAATGTACCAGTCTTCTACATCTTGAAATACGCCTCAATATACAGTGGTTCACACAAATTTTCCTTAATTTCTGAACCCAGACTAAGTTCAAGTCGTCCTCAAAGAGCATATGATGCTGGAAACAGGCTCATTCGATATATGACTTAAAGACGAGTCTTTCAAAGTTCAGTTTTAATCATGGATTCAACTAAAACTGAGCATGATATTGCTCATATGTTTAGAGATTGGAAAATCATCAAAGAAAGACATTTTTAAACTTAAGCATATCTTAAAACCAGTTACAGACAAAAATTAAAGGTTTCAAACTGTGCTCATAATCATTTACGTTATAACTAAGCACTTAAGTTACTCTTAAATCCAAGACATACATTATTTGAAAAGATTCTTAATCCTAAAGTGTATTTATCACCACACGTGCTCATTAGACAAGTTTAATGGTCATCTTAGTAACACACTACGACTTATTCAAATTGTTCGTCGCATATTAATCCCAAATAGAACCATTCTGCTACTACCGGTTATCTTGAAAAGCATTTACAACTAGATCATGCAATAAACAGGAGGCCAACTATGTTGAAATAAGCCACAACACACAGTACATATTATCGACTGAATATTCTAACTAATTACACCATAGCAGGCCATATGACATAATTTAAGCAAGAAATTAAAAGGTTAATGGGATTACCTTCTCGGCAAATGACCCGGCAGATCAAGTCGTCGTCATTCAATCGACGGTTTTGGGTTTTGCACGCGAATAGAAGGGCGAGGTTTGTTTGGTTTCTTTCTTGGAAAAGAAAGCGGTTCTTAATCGTTGCTAAGGGTGTTCGGCATGAGGAAGGTGCTACCTCACCGAGCTCGCCCTCCTATCGTGCTCGCTCGCTGTCATGTCGATGCTATCGGTTCCTAATCGCCGCGGCGTGTAAAATGATTGCTATCTCACTCTCCTTCATCGATGCCCTACATTTCTATGTGGTTGCCCCCGACTCCGCTCTGAATTGCTTCTCCTATGCCCTTTCCTCCACTGTGTTCGACTGCATGTCCCTCTTATAGCCCAATTCTAGTTCTAATATCGTAGGTAAATAAAGGTCGATTGAGTGATTCAAGAAGAAAATCCCCGATTTCGTGCGATTTACCGATTTCGTATGATTCGATAAGGTGCGATTTGAAGGATTTGTGTAGATTCGGTTTATCTATGGTAAGAAGGGTTGGCTTCGCGTACGGGTAAGAAAGGGAGCCGGATTTTCAAAGAAACCGCCAGGTAAAGTGCGCGAAGCGCGATTGAAGGTGTTTGTTTTGTGTTCGCTCATATTTTGTTGTGAAGGCGGAGAGGTCCGAGGGAATAAAAGGTCAAGGAGTACGAGGAAAAATAAAAGTGGTCGGGCTTGGTCATACTGGGTCGCGGTATCGTGTAATAGATGGTCGGCGAATTAAGTATGGGTAGTTAGTACTTAATTAGGTATCGTATTAATTCTAGGTATTAGTTTTAGGCAAGTTAATTAATTAGCTAATTAATTCTAGGTAAGTGTATTATTAATTAATTAGTGATAACTTAAATTAACAAATGTGATTAAATTATTTAGGTGTTCTATTAGCCTAAGTTTAAATTTAAATTATTATAACAAATGAAGACGCATGCTATTTAATTAATGCTTAACATTTTAGATGCGCTATTATTTAACACCTTATTTATTGCGCATTATTATTTAAAATAAGTTATGAAATTGATTTGTGTATTAATAAATGCGGCTATGCTACTTGACACGACGTTATTGCTAAATTATTTATTTTATGTATTTATTAATTATTTAAGAATTACGACAGAGCTTGAAATCAATTAATGCGGGCGCGGGACTCTAAGTGCTTAATACTCTACGTAAGACGCGACGCCATTATTAAATTGTTTATTTGTGCTTGTATTAATGTTTTATTGCTGCATTTTATTATAAAAATCCTAAAAAATTATTTTACAAAATTAGTCTAATTTTATAGTTAACTACCGACGAGGGTCAAAATCGTGTCAACACCGCCCCTCTTTGTATGAGACGATGGAAGAATCTTCTGACAAAGACGCTGACTCATAGCCAATTTTGTCTCGATCTTCGTAATTGCAAAAATGTTGGGCGTGGACAAGCGTCGACGCAAAAATAAAAATTGTCCCAAAGTCGAAGTTACGACGACATCGTTACCATGGTCGAAACACTGGCGCTAACGCGACTCAGTCGCCCCAAAGGTCGAAGTTATGACGACACCGGGTTACCATGGTCAAAACACTGCGCGCTAACGCGACTTAAAGTTGTCCAAAGGTCGAAGTTATGATGACACTGGCCGTGGGCGAAAGAATAAAATAAAATAAACGGACTTGAACTCGTGTACCGCCATGGCTTATGGTCGGGTTCTATGGTGACGCGAGCGAGTGGACCGACGCTGAGGCCGCTTCGCCATTCATCGGGAAGGTTGGCCCCAACAAATTGCCCCGTCAGAAGAGAAAATCCACGCCAGGCTCCCCGCTCGCACGCTAAGACTTGAACAAACGGTTAGTGCATAATCGCGTAAGGTAAAATGATGATGCATAATTTTGAAAGTAATGCGATCGTGAGTAGAAAATGTTATCTCGCAAAACGCGTGCTCGCTGGCGCTGACGCGACGCAAATGCCGTGATTTCATCCTCGCACATACGTGTTGCGATTGAACGCGATATGTTGTCATTGCAATCGCCTCGAGACTAGAGCTCAAGAAAGAGTTAGTGCATAATCGCTAAGACGTAATAATAAAGCATGAATGAGAAAAAATGCAATTTTGAGAACAGAAAATCGCCCCCGCGCAGATATGATATGCCGACGATGGCGCTGCTTTCGACTTGCCGCGGCCGATAACGCCGCCGTTCGGACGTGTTGCATCCGGGCGCTGCGTGACTTGCCGCGGCCGATAACGCCGCGTTCGGACGCTGCCGCCGGGCGCTGCCGACTTGCCGCGGCCGATAACGCCGCGTTCGGACGCTGCCGCCGGGCGCCGCTGGCAGACTTGCTGCGGCCGATAACGCCGCCGTTCGGACGCTGCCGGGCCGGGCGCCGCAGACTTGCTGCGGCCGATAACGCCGCCGTTCGGACGTGCCGCCGGGCGCCGCTGCAGACTTGTTGCAGGCCGATAACGCCGCTGTTCGACGCTGCCGCCGGGCGCTGCCGACTTGTCTGCGGCCGATAACGCCGCTGTTCGGACGCTGCCGGGCCGCGCCGCGGCAGACTTGCGGCCGATAACGCCGCGTTCGGACGCTGCCGCCGGGCGCCGCCGACTTGCCGCGGCCGATAACGCCGCGTTCGGACGCTGGCCGGGCGCCGCCGCGACTTGCCGCGGCCGATAACGCCGCTGTTCGGACGCTGTTGCCGGGCGCCGCTGCGCAGACTTGCCGGCCGATAACGCCGCGTTCGGACGCCGCCGGGCGTTGCGCAGACTTGCCGCGGCCGATAACGCCGCTGTCCGGACGCTGCCGCCGGGCGCCGCTGCGCAGGCTTGCCGCGGCCGATAACGCCGCCGTTCGGACGCAGCCGCCGGAGTCGCTGCAGACTTGCTGCGGCCGATAACGCCGCCGCTCGGACGCATGTTGCCGGGCGCCGCCGCAGACTTGTGGCCGATAACGCCGTTGTCCGACGTGTTGCCGCCGCGCCGCTGCGACTTGCCGCGGCCGATAACGCCGCCGCTCGACGTGTTGCCGCCGCCTCCCGTAATAAATGCTCCTGCAAGCTAAGCTTGAGAAAAACGTTAGTGTATACCGCTTAAACGAAATGATAAATATATACGAGAAGTGCAATTTTACGGGTAGAGATGTCATCGACGACCGCCACGATGCCTTTGCCGTGCGCGATGCTGGTTGCCAATTTGACTTGATGCCCGAGTTGACGCGCTTAGGTTTTGTCATGAACTCAACTTTGATCACGATTGCTGATGCCCTTTCGCCGCCGCTTTTGCCGCATTTTGATTGTTGCCATCCTCTCGCTTTCTCGCTGGTCGCTTCGCTAATACGGGGCCTTCACGTATTTTTCGCTGCTATTGCGCCGCTTCGCTAATATGAAAAGACACGCGCCAAAGAAAAGTTGTGAGTTTTCGTGGGTCGATTCATATTTGACTTCGCCGCCTTGTCCCTTGATATCGCGCGCGTTCGCCTGCTTGGACTTGCAATCCTCGTTTCCTACATTGTCCCGCTTTGAATACGCATGCTTGACCTAAAGCTGGTCTTCAATGTAGTTGCCAGATGTTATGTTTCGCCTTCGATTTCGGCCGCATGGTTGCCATTTGTCGCGTAGCCGGGCGAGCCGCCGACGGATCTATGCTACTTTTCTATTCTCGAGACCCTCGCTTGCCTATAGGAACCAAGACAGTTCCGACTGCTCCGCCAAATGCCCTCGACCGTCATGTCTGGCCGCCTTTGATCTTGCGAAATATCGATGCTCGCCATTGCTTAGTCAAATACTAATCGACTGGTGAGGATGATAAATCTTTCTAAAAATGCAACAAACTGTTAGCATAAAACACATAATTTGCGTGTATGTAGCGTATATATTGCACATAGCACATTCAAACGCTTCCTAACACGCAAGGGGACCTCTTTATGCCGCAGGTAAGCCTAAACGCCACTTATGCGAGATTATGACGGATTTGTCCAAGTCGCCCAACTATAATGCCTTTGTTGGAAATGGCGACCAAACGACGGCACTTTTCCCAATTTCAGCATGTCATGATTGGGTTTGATTTGTCATTGCCATGCTACACATAATACGCCGTTGGTCATTGGGTCGAGAAACCCGCTGACAAGTTCGTGTATTCCTAATCGCGGTGTCGATGCCGCGATTGACCCACCTAAGGTAAATGCATGCATGTCCTAAAATAAGGGTGGTATAGCTCTATCCTGAGTTGCTAAGATTTGGCTTTACTAGACGCAAGGTTCCCGAGCGGACAACTCGAGCGAGAAGGCTACGCGGCTGATCAGACGAACCGATCTAACTCCGCGCAGGCGCCAACTCTCCTAAAATTTGGATATTTTTGAAAGAAATTTGCAGGCGCGAGCACACCAAATACGTGAGTGTGTGATTTGTGTGAATTTTCCAGAATGGAAGAAATATGAGCGGAGTGCCAGTTTAAGGAAAGCAGTAAAGCAAGTAGCAAAAATAAACAAAATACAACACACAAAAATTAAATGCAAAATAATTGCCAAATAATAACCCTAGGTCTGTTGTGGTTAAAAACCTAAAATCCCCAGCGGAGTCGCCATTTCCAACTATAATGTCTTATAGTTGGACGACTTGGACAAATCCGTCATAATCTCGCATAAGTGACGTTTAGGCTTACCTCTGGCATAAAGAGGTCCCCCTTGCATGTTAGGAAACGTTTGAATGTGCTATGTGCAATATATCTGCTATATACCTGCAAATTATGTGTTTTATGCTAACACCGTTTGTTGCATTTTTTTTAGAAAGATTTATCATCCTCCCCAAAGGTCGATTTGTATTTGACTAAGCAATGGCAGAGCATCAATATTTCGCAAGATCAAAGGCACGACCCATCGACATGACCGATTCGAGGGCATTTGAGCGGAACGAGCCTAACTCGCTCGTTCCTATAGCAAAGCAGGGTCTCGTAATAGAAAAGTAGCATAGATCCGATCGAGCACTCGCCACTACCACAAAGAAATGGCAACCACGCAGCCAAATCGTATGCCCGTAAACATAACATACAAGCAACTACATCAAGACCCACTTTAGGTCAAACGCCTCGCATATTCAAAATCGACAATTTAGGAAACTGCATGGATCGCAAGTCCAAATGTGCCAGCACGCAGATATCGCGGACAAGGCTAAGTCAAATATGAATCGACCCCCAAAACTCACAACTTTTCTTCGAGCACGTGTCTTTTCATATTAATGTATGTAAAGCGCAATAACCGGCGTAAAATACTACAAAGGCTTCTTCAGATAGCGTATAAAGAAAAAGCAGAAAGGCAGAGGATGACAACAATCCAAAGTCCGCAGCAAAGCAAAGCAGCAGAGCGGCATCAACAATCGCAGCCAAAGTTCGTAGTTCCAAGAACAAAACCTAGCGCATCAACTCTGCATCAAGTCAAATTGGCAACCCACGATCGCACACAAAGAAAGGCATCATGGCAATTCGTCGACGACATCTCTACCCATAAAATTGCACTTCATATATATTTATCATTTCGCTTAAACAGTATACACTAACGCTTTTTCAAGCTTAGCTTGCAGGAGCATTTATTCTACAGAGCAAAGAAGAACACGCCCAGTGCAACGACGCGATCAAGACAAAGAAGTCTACGCAACGACGCCAAGAAGAACACGCCCGCATTAACGACGTTATCAAGACAAAGAAGTCTACGCAACGACGCCAAGAAGAACATCGCCCAGTAACGACGTTATCAAGACAAAGAAGTCTACGCAACGACGCCAAAGAAGAACACGCCCATGCAACGACGTTATCGCAAGACAAAGAAGTTTACGCAACGACGCCAAAGAAGAACGCCCGCATAACGACGCGACAAGACAAAGAAGTCTACGCGAATAACGCCAAAGAAGAACGCCCGTGCAACGACGTTATCAACACATCAAGTCTACGCAACGACGCCAAAGAATAACGCCCGTGCAACGACGCGACAAGACAAAGAAGTCTACGCAACGACGCCGTAGAACGCCCAGTGCAACGACGCATCAAGACAAAGAAGTCCGGAACGACGCCAAGAAGAACGCCCGTGCAACGACGCATCAAGACAAAGAAGTTCACGCAACGACGCCAAGAAGAACGCCCAGTAACGACGTTATCGCGACAAAGAAGTCCGAACGACGCCAAGAAGAACGCCCGTGCAACGACGCATCAAGACAAAGAAGTCTACGCAACGACGCCAAGAAGAACATCGCCCAGTGCAACGACGTTATCAAGACAAAGAAGTCTACGCAACGACGCCAAAGAAGAACGCCCGTGCAACGACGCGATCAAGACAAAGAAGTCTACGCAACGACGCCAAAGAAGAACGCCCAGTAACGACGTTATCAAGACAAAGAAGTCCGAAACGACGCCAAGAAGAACGCATCAGTGCAACGATGTTATCAAGACAAAGAAGTCTACGCAACGACGCCAGTAGCAACACGTCCAGGCAACGACGTTATCAGCACGGAAAGTCCGAAAACGACGCCATCATCAGCATATCATATCTGCACAGGGACGATTTTCTCTGTTCTCAAAATTGCATTTTTTTTCTCATTCATGCTTTATTATTCTGTCTTAGCAGTTATGCACTAACTCTTTCTTGAGCTCTAGTCTACAGGCAACGCAGAAGGACAACATATCCGCTGCTCACAATCGCAACACGCCCGCAAGGACGAAATCACAAAGATTTGCAAGATCGCATCAACGCAACAGGCACCGCATTTTGCAGGATAACATTTTCTACTCACAGTCACATTACTTTCAAAATTATGCATCATCATTTTACCTTAACAGTTATGCACTAACCGTTTGTTCAAGTCTTAGCATGCAGGAGCAGGAGCACAACGTGGATTTTCTTACAAATAACCGGCAATTTGTCGGGCCAACCTTCCTAACGAACGGCGTAAGCCGCCTCGGCTTGGCCCACTCGCCCGCATTACCATGTAACCCAAAGACCATAAGCCATAGCGGTACACCCCAGGTTCAAGTCCGTTTATTTTATTTTATTCTTTACGCCACAGCCCAGTGTCATCATAACTCGACACTGGACAACTTTAAGTCCGCGTTAGCCCGCCTTGGTGTTTTGACCATGGTAACCCAGTGTCGTCATAACTCGACACTGGGACAGCTTTGAGTCCGCATTAGCCCGCCCTGGTGTTTCGACCATGGTAACCCAGTGTCGTCATAACTCGACACTGGGACAATTTTTTATTTTTGCGTCAACCTTGTCCACCTGCCCAACATTTTTTGCAATTCTGAAGATCGAGACAAAATTGGCTATGAGTCAACGTCTTTGTCCGAAGATTCTTCCATCATCTCCATACAAAGAGGGACAGCTGTTGACACCCAATTTTGACCCTCCCGTCCAGCCGTTAACTATAAAATTAGACTAATTTTGTAAAAATAATTTTTTAGGATTTTTATAATAAAATGCAGCAATAAAACATTAATACAAGCACAAATACACAATTTAATAATGGCGTCGCGTCTTACGTAGAGTATTAAGCACTTAGAGTCCCGCGCCCGCATTAATTGATTTCAAGCTCTGTCGTAATTCTTAAATAATTAATAAATACATAAAATAAATAATTTAGCAATAACGTCGTGTCAAGTAGCATAGCCGCATTTATTAATACGCAAATCAATTTCATAACTTATTTTAAATAATAATGCGCAATAAATAAGGTGTTAAATAATAGCGCCGCATCCTAAAATGTTAAGCATTAATTAAATAGCATGCCCGTCTTCATTTGTTATAATAATTTAAATTTAAACTTAGGCTAATAGAACACCTAAATAATTTAATCACATTTGTTAATTTAAGTTATCACTAATTAATTAATAATACACTTACCTAGAATTAATTAGCTAATTAATTAACTTGCCTAAAACTAATACCTAGAATTAATACCCAATACCTAATTAAGTACTAACTACCCAAATTTCTTAATTCACCCCATCTATTACACACCCAATACCCACGACCAAATACGACAAGAAGCCCAAGCCCCAAATTTCACTCTTCTTTTTATTTTTCCTCAGCCCACCTCCCTTCAAATTTTTATTCCTCGCACTCTCCCTTCCCTGTCAACAAAATATAACGAACGAACCCTAAAACAAACACCTTCAATCGCCGCCTTCACCTCACCCCTTACCCTAGCCCGGATTTCTCGCCTGAAAATCCGGCTCCCTTTCCTTACCCATGCACGAAGCCAACCCTTCTTACCATAGATAAACCGAATCCCTACACAAATCCTTCAAATCGCACCTTATCGAATCATACGAAATCAGTACAAATCGCACGAATCGTGGGATTTTTCATCAATCACTCAATCAGCCTTTATTTACCTACCAATATTAGAACCTAGAATTGGGCTATAAGAGGGACATGCAGTCGAACACAGTGGAGGAAAGGGCATAGGAGAAGCAATTCAGAGCGGAGTCGGGGGCAACCACATAGCAATTTAGGGCATCGATGAAGGAGAGTGAGATAGCAATCATTTTACACCTTCGCAGCAGTTAGGAACCGATAGCATCGACATAGACAGCAACAGAGGCAGAGCACAGTAGAGGAGGACGACAGAGCTCAGTGAGGTAGCACCTTCCTCACTGTCGAACACCCCCTTAGCAGCAGTTAAGAACCCTTTCTTTTCCAGCCAAGAAACCAGCAAACAAACCTCGCCCTTCTATTCGCATCGCAAAACCCAAAACCCGTCGATTGGACCGACGACTTGATACGCTGCCCCGGGTCGCTGCCCGGAGAAGGTAATCCCATTAACCTTTTAATTTCTTGCTTAAATTATGTCATATGGCCTGCTATGGTGTAATTAGTTAGAATATTCAGTCGATAATATGCATCGTGTGTCAGGGCTTATTTCAACATAGTTGGCCTCCTGTTTATTGCATGATCTAGTTGTAAATGCTTTTCAAGATAACCGGTAGTAGCAGAATGGTTCTATTTGGGATTAATATGCGACGAACAATTTGAATAAGTCGTAGTGTGTTACTAAGATGACCATTAAACTTGTCCTAATGAGCCTGTGTGGTGATAAATACACTTTAGGATTAAGAATCTTTTCAAATAATGTATGTCTTGGATTTAAGAGTAACTTAAGTGCTTAGTTATAACGTAAATGATTATGAGCCTGGTTTGAAACCTTTAATTTTTGTCTGTAACTGGTTTTAAGATATGTTTAAGTTTAAAAATGTCTTTCTTTGATGATTTTCCAATCTCTAAACATATGAGCAATATCATGCTCAGTTTTAGTTGAATCCATGATTAAAACTGAACTTTGAAAGACTCGTCTTTAAGTCATATATCGAATGAGCCTGTTTCCAGCATCATATGCTCTTTGAGGACGACTTGAACTTAGTCCGGGTTCAGAAATTAAGGAAAATTTGTGTGAACCACTGTATATTGAGGCGTATTTCAAGATGTAGAAGACTGGTACATTACTAAAGAAAAGAAATCTGTTTGGAAGTTATTTGGGCCTAGTCCATTCATGCCGATTTTCCTCGTGCTTTCATTTTTAGATTCATGCATCTATCTCGCTGTCAGATAGTTGACGATCGCTTCCTCATGTGAATCATGCTTCTCTTATTTTATCTTTTAAAAATCAGTCATACATGCTTATTAACTTGTCAAGTAATGCATATATCAACATTATATAATTGCTTGAATCATGATTTGGCCTATATGTGGTTATGGTAATCTCGTATGGCTGCATCGTGTTATTTACTGATCATTATAGTCATTTACTGATTGTGTCTATGTGATCCAATAAATTTGAATGTGGGCTAATCCTTATCTTTTTTTACATGGCATGCACCGGAGCAACAAAGAGTCTCATAACGAGACTCGTCGTGGCAAACGTAAAGGCATGCATATACATCCATCGAGTCCCTCTTCGGCCATTCCTAGACAAACAAATAGGACTGGGTCATCCGCTTCAATCCCTTGCTCTCTTATCTCATCCTTATCTTACTTTATTTGTTATTGTAATTTATAACTTTGTAATTAATAGGAAAACAAGAGCAATTAGCATTTCGAACGCATAAGGGGAAGGTAATTTATGATTGGAAGCGCATTTTTAATTTATGCGTCTTTTATGATTATTATATCTAAATTTACCAAAGCAATCTAAATGATTTAACTTGCATTATAAAATCAACCATTTGTTTCTTAGTAAACCCATAATAAATGTCCTCCTAAACTCTCAACAAAAAAATCATCTTAAGCATTTTTATATAATATTACGCGCAGGTTAAGCAAGATTAATTTAGCTAGCAGTATACCTAACTAAATAACCTTTGCATGAATACATAATTAGTCCATAAAGCACCTTCCTAGCATTCTTTAGCATTTCTAGCCCTCTTAACATTTTTTAATCACCCTTTAATATTTAGCACCCCTTTACTTTTAAAATTACTTTAACATTTTAGCACTTTTAATATTCTAGCAATCCTTTAAGCATCTTTAAATATCGCCTTTGGCGCATTTGTCCTTAACATTTTAGCACCTCCTATTTTAAGCATATTAGCATTACTTTCAGCACTTTAGCATTTAGCACTTTTAAGCACCTCTTAGCACCTTTAGCACCCTTCTAGCATTTAAAACCTTTTAGCAACCTTTAGTATTTTAAGCACCCCTTTTTTAACATTTAGCATTTGGTTCTTTTATTTATTTATAACAATGTTTTGCCCAGTTTTGTCACGACTGCCCGGTTCGTGGATCGTGCCTTACGGCACCCAGTAGTCATACATCGAGTAATCACGGAAACATAAAGCAAGACATGAAACAGCTTTATAAAACAAAACACGATTTTGTGAGAAAACATCGCTTTCTAAGATATATATATATATCATGTTTTAGCTACATCCGATAATCGCATAACATGACTCATGCACTTAAGGAAATATACAACTATGGCGACAGGCCCCGCCATACCCTCGATCGTACAAAAACTATCTACAACAGGAGATCATACCAAAAGTAGAGCCTCCAAGAGACGGAGCTCGACACCAACGTAGAGATCCTAAGGATGCGGATCTAGCACTCGCCGCTTTACCGCGGATGAACGCAGCCCCGAAGGAGGTCAAGATAACAGTACTAAGTATGCGAATCAGAAAGTACTTAAATGAAAACATATCATTTTAAAAAGTTTTGCAAGTATGTATGAAACAACCAAGGAAACCGCATATAGTGCCACATCACAAACAAGAGCAGAATAGTAATCAGAATACGTCTTGTCTAGCCGCGAATGATCGAAACAGGCCACTCGCCACATCCTCATTCTCAAGCCTAATCCTCGACTCCGGTGTTATACCGTATTTCCGCAGTATGTACGTATGACGCACGCATTTGAGAATACGGCAAAAGATCGAAAGGAAGAAAGAGGTGATTTTTCCACTAAAAGTTTCCGTTTTGTGAAGGAAAAAGGTTCGTTAATGGGAATTGGATTCCCATTTGGTATTCTGACTTCTGGAATATTAGAGAATTATGGAATTTTATTTTCTAAATGGTCACGTGGGCCCACGAGAAATTTACGCTTTGTGGGGCCCACTTTGTTTTCGAGATTTTGGCCATTGTGGTTATTTTTCGAAGACGCTTTGAGGGTTACAGAGGTGACACGTGTCACCCCGCCAGTGGCTTGGCCAAAGTTACATTTGGGCACAAGCGCCGACTAGAGTCGCTTTCCGACTAAACGTTTCCACGCTTTCGTAGGGAAAATTCCGCTATGTCGCTTTGTATTTTTGCGGATTTTTCCGAGAGACGAACATTTTGGACCAACGGAGGGTGACATGTGTCACCCTCACATCGAAGCAAGTGGCGCCCGTGAACGATTGGTTCACGCTTTTGGCTCGATCTTTGGCTCACGTTTTGTGCCTATTGGTTCCTTGTTTTGTGCCTTGTTTTGGCCTTGTTTTGTGGCTTGTTTGGTGCAATGTTTTGTGGAGTAGGGTTAGGGTGCACTTGGCTCGATCAAGGCCTTACACTTGCCTTGCACATGGCTTGATCTTGCCATTGGTTGGCATTTGGGTTTGCTATAAATACCCCCTTTGTGAAGACTTCATTCATCCACAAATGTTTCCAAGTCTTGAATCCTCCTCCTCTTGTTGACTCTCGCCCAAGAGCTCCTCCCCTTGAAAGTGGCCTTTGCCGCAGGTCTCCCTCCCCTCGTGAGGTCTAGCTGGGTACCCCTAGCCTAGTTGTTTTCGTATAATACCCCTTTGTTGTGGTATAGAAATACTCCCTAGTATTGTTATAATGCCCAAAATACCTTAGCCTTGTACCTTGTAGTATTCCAAAGATACCTCTTTGCGTAGAGTCCTAAATACTACCTTTGTCCTTTAGTCTCAAACCAAAACCCTAAGGAAATCTTCATAGTTGGTTGAAGATGTGAGTAGAAGTTGGTTAGAACTTCTAAGGGTTGTTTGGAGTGGTTTGGAGCGCCTGAGGAGCTAAACCTTGCTCAGGATCGACATTATAACTCGGATAATTTTGGGCTTATCGAGGTAAACACTACTGTCCTTCTATTGTAATTGGAAATTACATGTTGTAGAATATATAGTTGAAGTATACTATATATAGAACTATACTTAATCGTGGCAATGTCTTTTGACTTAAGCCCAAGAATTAAGAATCGAATCAGACATGAGACTTGTGTAGTTTTACCGTAGTAGAATTGTACACGTCCAGGTTAGGCGTGTAAAACCCTCCGGTTGGCTTGGTAGCCTCGATAGAGAAGGAGATTTACGCTGTGTGGGAGATCGCCGAATTTTCTGTAGAATATTCTACGTTGTGGTCTAGATGATAATAAGCGCCGTGGCCTTATAGGTCAAGTACCTACGCGTGTGGCGATTTACTTGGCTTAAGGAGTAGCCGACTGTTTGGAGCGTTTTGCTATTAGTCGATACTCGTCGCGAGGTATGTGAACCTCTTCCTATCTCTTCTAGCATGATATGTGTGAACTATGTAGTACGGTAGACGCATACGTGTTAATCGTGTTTGATTGTTGTTAAAACATAAAGTGTTATAACGGCTTTATGAGGTTGGTTATAACGACTTTATGTAGGTAAGAAAATACTTTGTGGTTTTAAAAGGTAATCGATGTGAATTATAATCGGCTTGTTATAATAAAGAACTTGATGTATTTCAAAAGATTCATAAATCGTTTTGAAGAGTAACACTTGGTTTTAAAAGGTTTTAAAAAGAGTTATACTAGCTTTATGGGAGTTAGGTATAATGTCTAAGAGAGGTAAAGGAAATGGTTTACTGATGTTAGAAGTTAAGAGACTTAATCTTATAAGATAAGAGACTTAACTTATTTGTTTTAATGTGAATGTTTGTGTGAAACCTCATTCGTGAGTAATGAGTACGTGGTTTTATTTAAAGGGATAATGTTTTACTGATTTCGAAATCGAACGTATCGGCAGCACCACCGCGGCGTTAATAAAGGAAAATGTATTGAATAATGATGAATTGTATTAAAACCAGTAGAAACCTCCATCTGCATAGAAACTAAGATGAGACAAAATGATATACATTTTCTAGATCATGGCTACTGTAATAAGAATGTTGTAAACAAGAATAACCTACTCACGTGAGACATATATTACTCAATTGTTCTAAAAGGAATCAAGTGATTAAGTTTATGAACTATGAAACCATTTGAAAATGAGAAGCTTGAGTAATCAAACTAGGCAAACCGAACTTAGGAAAAGAATGTTGTTACTTGATTTTGAAAAGGAATGTGGGTTGGTCATTCTAATACTACGTATCGGGTGACTTTTATAAAAGTAATGGATCTCTTTAAAAGAACTTAACGATGTAGTACTTGGAGTTAAAAACCCGACTTTGGCATAAAATGAAAGTACTTTGAGTTGTATGAAACTTGCCTATGCTTGTTGTTGTGAAACTTGCCTATGCTTGTTGTTGTGAAACTTGCCTATGCTTGTGATGATAGCCTTTGTTGTGCAAGTGTGGTATTTCAGATACCGCGTCTCTCGATGAGGCCTGGCGACTTGTTGAGAACTTACTTGGACATGCCGGGCGGATGGAGAATTCCACCGTATGCTCCTCGCTGATAGTGTTATTCCATGGACTAGCTCTCCATGAGGTTTCTTCTTGTTCGCCCGGTATCGGTGGTCGGCTCGATTTGCCCCGCCTCGTGACTGATTCGCCTTGGTATCCGTAGTCACCGTGACTTGCCCCGCTCAAGATGCTGGACGGTTTCGTGATACGCCTCGTCCTCGGTGGTCACCAGATTTGCCCCGGCCACCGCGTGACCGGCCTTGGTATCCTGTGAGTCGGCTCGCACTTGCCCCGTGACGGCCGTGTTTTGTTGCATTGTATTATTGGTACGGCCGGATCTCGTAGTTATACTTGTCCTGCACGGTTTTATAACACAGTGGGACATGGTGTTCATGTATAATCCTTGGTATGGTTATATCATAAAGCTGGCGTGATGAGAAGAAATTCCACGCACGAGTGATAATTTGGAGGCGTGAGTCCTCGCTTGATGTAATCGTTATATGTTATATCAGTAGTTTGGTCATCATACATGTCTCTCCGCTTTATATAGACTATTATGATTTCATTTCTGATTTCTGATTTCACATACTTGGTACTGTTGTCTTGACCTCGCCCGGGGGCTGCGTTCAATCCGCAGTAGAAATCGTTGGTGTCGATCCCGCTATAGGATCACGTTTACGTTTTGGGAAGCTCCGTTCCTTCGAGGCTTATCTTTCGTAGGTTTCCGAGTTGTAAGTTCTTGTACATTCGTGGTATGGCGGCCCTGTCGTCATAGGTTGTTATTCCTTCTGTAAGTGCAGTGTTGTGGGCGGGGTTGTAAAAAGGATTATCTTATTGATTGAAAAAATGTTTTTATATATGCATGAAGGCAACCGTTTTGGTTGCTTTGTTTTTGTCATAACTATTGTTATATTGTTAAAGTTTTTATTTCACTGGTTTTCTCGATGTTGTATCACTAGGGTGCGGGGTAAGGCACGATGCGGCCCAGGTTGGGCGTTACAAAGTGGTATCGAGCGATTAATCCTCGGAAAGTGTCTCTGACGTGTCTAGTAGAGTCTTGATTATCGATGTGTTGTGCACCACATCTATAATCGAGAGGCTATAGGACATTTAGGATTGGTTTCCATTCTTCTCATTCCGAGATCGTGCCTTAGAGCCGAGTGATAAGATGGACCCTCGGCGTGTTTCGTTTTACCGCTTATGCCTCTGCGAAGGCAACCCGGCCCGAGAAGGGCAAAGCGTGAGAGGATCTGCGAGTAAAGCGTGGCGAGACCACAATACTGAGCCTCGATCCGCGATGCAGGCGAGAGAGATGAGTTACAAGAGTGGGCTTAATGGCGGGGTTGTGGCGAACTTGAGGATAGGCTGGGCCAGCAGCTTCGATAGCACCGATGGCTCACCTAGATCGAGTAGTTCGAGGCTTGAGATTTTCCGAGTTGTAGCCGCGAGTTTTATGGGTCGAGGTCCGAGGATGATCCGCGAGAGTTCATCAAGCGATTCTGACGGATCATGAGTGATCAAGGCATCGGAGGTCGGTCGGTGGCCCTAGGTTCACATCAATCGCGTGATACCGCATGATCGGCGTTTGATTCTTGAGCCTGTCGGGGAGAGCATGCACTTCCAGCGGTATGGAACGAGTTCTCGAGGCTTTTCTTGCACATTTCTTGCCTCCCGGATGAGGAGGGCTCGGTAAGCATTTTTGGGTGTTCTGGCGAAGCAGGCGTGCGGTTCGGGAGTACAATGTGGAGTTCGACTCATTGGCGATGCGTCCCAGCGTTAGTAGCTAGTATGGAGGATCGAGTGCCGATATGTTCTGAGGCTCGATGATTGCCTTGCGAGAGTTGTTCGGTGTAGCTCTTCACGGCATGGACATTGCCAGCACGCAGCGTATACACTTGGATGTGAGGCGGATAAATCGACGGAATGACCAAAGTCGCAGAAGAGGCGAGCAGCGAGGTCCTTTGGTGACTTCGAGGCGGACCGCCTCGAGACTAGTTATGTACCTCGTCGATGCAGTGGTCCTCCGGCTTTCGGGACCTTCGTGATATTCAGAGCAGTCGGGGCTCCTGTGTTTCAGATTTTCGGAGAAGCGAGTGCTCGCGGATGAGGTTGCCCTTGTCTCAGTGTGGCCGTTGTGGAAAGCTTCATAAGGGAGGGTGTCGTACTAACTCGGGAGATTGTTATTTTTGCGGCAGCGGGGCCATCCGCAAGAGATTGTCAGGCCGAGTAGCAGTAGGATAGCATGGACTACTAGAGCGATTGCGGGTTCTTCACCTTCCGTAGCTGAGCAGATGTTTGTACCGGAAGGCCGGTAGAGGTCGCGATGGGAGTTCCAGCTTTAGCGGTCCTTGAACCGCTAGTTTCGTATATCCTTAACCTCTAGAGTTTTGTTTGTATTGATGTTGCTGATGTGTTTAATGTTATGTTTGGATAGCTTTGTGCTAAAATGTGATTTAGAAACACAGTTAGTGAAAAGGGTAAGTCCGGTAGTGTGAGATGGAAGTGGTAGCTTTCATGATGTGAAATAGTAAGATTGTTAGGATCGGGAACAAGAGTTGGCGCGATTGGGTCGGGTTGAGGACCATTTGCGGGTCAACCCGTAACCAGTTTGGGGTGGGTCGGTTCTGGGTGGTCCCGCCGGTGGTAGGGTCACGAGGGTGCTAGGCCCAGTTTAGATGACCATCGTATGAGTTCGTGGATACGTTCGATCGAATCTGTTCGTGAAGGCCGGAATGGCCTTGGGGTCGAGGTTAGTGAGATGACCAAGTTTGGAGGTAGTGACTCGGGTTGGAAACGAAGCGTTGAAAGAAGTGTGGTACGGATACTAGAACGAGTTCGAGTGTTCGTGGCAGTACTACGAGAAAGGAGAAGTGAACGTGTGTTTTGTGGCGGTGTGGCATGATTGTTTTAAATGCGTATAGCGGTGAAGACTATACCGGCGCTTTGTTTGTTTGAGACCTAGAAGGAACATTCGGACGAATGTTTCTAAGGAAGAATGTTATACCGTATTTCCGCAGTATGCGTGGGGCGTGCGTGCGAGAATCTGACGTAAAGATTGGAAAGGAAGAAAGAGTGATTTTTCCACGGAAAAGTTTCCGTTTTGTGAAGGAAAAAGGTTCGTTAATGGGGAATTGGATTCCCAGTTTGGTATTCGGACTTACTGGAATATTAGAGAATTATGGAATTTTATTTTCGGAAATGGTCACGTGGGGCCCACGGGAGAAATTTACGGTTTTGTGGGGCCCACTTTGTTTTCGAGATTTTGGCCATTGTGGTTATTTTTCGAAAGACGTTTTTGAGGGCCAATAGGAGGGTGACACGTGTCACCCCCGCCTAGGTGGCTTGGCCAAAGGTACATTTGGGCACAGTCTGCGATAAGTCGCTTTTAGACGAAAGCGTTTCCACGACTTTCGTAGGAAAATTCCGGCTATGTCGTTTTGTATTTTTGCGGATTTTTCAGAGACGAAACATTTTGGACCAACGGGAGGGTGACATGTGTCACCTCACATCGAAGCAGTGGCGTCAGTGAGCGATTGGTTCACGTTTTTGGCTCGATCTTTGGCTCACGTTTTGTGCCTATTGGTTCCTTGTTTTGTGCCTTGTTTTGGCCTTGTTTTGTGGCTTGTTTGGTGCAATGTTTTGTGGAGTAGGGTTAGGGTGCACTTGGCTTGATCAAGGCCTTACACTTGCCTCGCGTGGCTTGATCTTGGCCGTTGGTTGGCATTTGGGTTTGCTATAAATACCCCCTTTGTGAAGACTTCATTCATCCACAAATGTTTCCAAGTCTTGAATCCCTCCTCCCTCTTGTTGACTCTCGTCAGAGCTCCTCTCCCCTTGAAAGTGGCCTTTGGCGTGAGGTCTCCACTCCCTCGAGGTCTAGCCGTGGGGTACCCCTAGCCTAGTTGTTTTCGTATAATACCCTTGTTGTGGTATAGAAATACTCCCTAGTATTGTTATAATGCCCAAAATACCTTAGCCTTGTACCTTGTAGTATTCCAAAGATACCTCTTTGCGTAGAGTCCGAAATACTACCTTTTGTCCTTTTAGTCTCAAACCAAACCCTAAGGAAATCTTCATAGTTGGTTGAAGTATGTGAGTAGAAGTTGGTTAGAACTTCTAAGGGTTGTTTGGAGTGGTTTGGGCGCTCGGAGTGGAGCTAAACCTTGCTCAGATCGATTATAACTCGGATAATTTTGGGCTTATCGAGGTAAACACTATCCTTCTATTGTAATTGGAAATTACATGTTGTAGAATATATAGTTGAAGTATACTATATATAGAACTATACTTAGTCTTTGTGGCAATGTCTTTTGACTTAAGCTGAAGAATTAAGAACTGACGTATTCTGATGGACTTGTGTAGTTTCTTGTGTAGTAGAATTTTACACGTCCGGTTAGGCGTGTAAAACCCCCCCCTCTGGTTGGCTTGGTAGCCGGCCGCGAGAGAGAAGGAGATTTCTGTTGTGGCGGGGAGATCTTTGCCAATTTTCGTAGAATATTCTACGTTGTGGTCTAGATGATAATAAAGCGCCTTGTGGCCTTATAGGTTGAAAGTACTACGTGTGGCGCGATTTACTTGGCTTAAGGAGTAGCCGATCGTTTGGGCGTTTTGCTATTAGTCGATACTCGTCGCGAGGTATGTGAACCTCTTCCTATCTCTTCTAGCATGATATGTGTGAACTATGTAATGCGGTGACGCATGTGTTAAGCGTGTTTGATTGTTGTTAAAACATAAAGTGTTATAACGGCTTTATGGGAGGTTGGTTATAACGACTTTATGTAGGTAAGAAAATACTTTGTGGTTTTAAAGGTAATCATGTGAATTATAACTGGCTTGTTATAATAAAGAACTTGATGTATTTCAAAAGATTCATAAATCGTTTTGAAGGAAGAGTAACACTTGGTTTTAAAAGGTTTTAAAAAGAGTTATACTAGCTTTATGGGGAGTTAGGTATAATGTCTAAGAGAGGTAAAGGAAATGGTTTAATGATGTTAGAAGTTAAGAGACTTAATCTTATAAGATAAGAGACTTAACTTATTTGTTTTAATGTGAATGTTTGTGTGAAACCTCATTCGTGAGTAATGAGTACGTGGTTTTATTTAAAGGGATAATGTTTCTTGATTTGGAAATCGGAATGTGTATCGACAGGACCAACTGCGGCGTTAATAAAGGAAAATGTATTGAATAATGATGAATTGTATTAAAACCGGTAGAAACCTCCATCTGCATAGAAACTAAGATGAGACAAAATGATATACATTTTCTAGATCATGGTCATTGTAATAAGAATGTTGTAAACAAGAATAACCTACTCACGTGAGACATATATTACTCAATTGTTCTAAAAGGAATCAAGTGATTAAGTTTATGAACTATGAAACCATTTGAAAATGAGAAGCTTGAGTAATTGAAACTAGGCAAAAGCGGAACTTAGGAAAAGAATGTTGTTACTTGATTTTGAAAAGGAATGTGGGTTGGTCATTCTAATACTACGGTATCGGGTGACTTTTATAAAAGTAATGGATCTCTTTTAAAAGAACTTAACGTATGTAGTACTTTGGAGTTAAAAACCGGACTTTGGCATAAAATGAAAGTACTTTGAGTTGTATGAAACTTGCCTATGCTTGTTGTTGTGAAACTTGCCTATGCTTGTTGTTGTGAAACTTGCCTATGCTTGTGATGATAGCCTTTGTTGTGCAAGTGTGGTATTTACGTATTCTGCGTCTCGATAGAGGCGGTCGACTTGTTGAGAACTTACTTGGACATCTTGGCGGTGATGGAGAATTCCACGGGTATGCTCACGCTGATAGTGTTATTCCATGGACTAGCTCTCCATGAGGTTTCTTCTTGTTCGGCTGGGTATCCGTGGTCGGCTCTGCGTACTTGCCGTCTCGTGGATCGATTCGGCCTTGGTATCGGTAGTCGACCCTCGCTTGCCCGATTCGATCTGATGGAAGTTTCGTGATCTGACCTTGGTCCTGGTGGTCACCCTCGTACTTGCCCGGTCACCGCGTGGCCGGCCTTGGTATCCGATGGTCGGCTCGCACTTGCCGTGACGGCCGTGTTTTGGTTGCATTGTATTATTGGTACGGTCGGATCTGGTAGTTATACTTGTCTGTACGGTTTTATAACACGGTGGGACATGGTGTTCATGTATAATCCTTGGTATGGTTATATCATAAAGCTGCCGGATGAGGAAGAAATTCCACGCACGAGTGATAATTTGGAGGCGTGAGTCCACTGTCTTGATATCGTTATATGTTATATCTGTAGTTTGGTCATCATACATGTCTCCGCTTTATATAGACTATTATGATTTCATTTACTGATATTCTGATTTCACATACTTAGTACTGTTGTCTTGACCTCGCCCGAGGCTGCGTTAAATCTGCAGTAGAAGTACATTGCCGTCGATCCGCTATAGGATCACGTTTCATTTTGGGAAGCTCCGTTCCTTGAGGCTTATCTTTGGTAGGTTTCCACTGAGTTGTAAGTTCTTGTACATTCGGGGTATGGCGGCCTGTCGTCATAGGTTGTTATTCCTTCTTAAGTGCAGCCTTTGTTGTGGGCAGGGTTGTAAAAAGGATTATCCTGTTCAGTTGAACAAAATGTTGTTATATATGCATGAAGGCACCCGGTTTGGTTGGCTTTGTTTTTGTCATAACTATTGTTATATTGTTAAAGTTTTTATTTCCGTGGTTTTCTCGATGTTGTATCACTAGGGTGCGGGGTAAGGCACGATGCGAACCGGCCCGTTCGGGCGTTACACGAGTCCGCATAGGCCACTCGCGTGGGCGCATGAGGTATAACCCCGCATCGAGGTAGCTACTCCTCGGCATCGCCTGGACTCATTGTCCGCATGGCACATGGACCGCGTGAGGCATAACCCGCATACTAACTCGGAACTCTCGTAGCTCGCATAGGCCCCTGGACCCGCGTAGGTATTCTCGAATCATGGTCCCGGACCGCGAGTCTACCCAGCGTCGGAGGCGACAACCCGGTATCATCTCGAGGTGAGTGATAGTATACTAACATAACAACTTATCTTTAAGTAACATAAGCACAACAAGTGCACTTATACAAACGTTACAAGATACTAACACACATAGCATCATATCATTTCTAATTATCAAACAATATTTATATTCATTTCACAATATAACTCTGTTATAAAAACATATTCAAACTTGTTTCTTTTATCAATCTTAAGTGGTTATACTTACTTCCCATAAAGCTAGTATAACTCTTAAGCTTCGCTTCAAAACCAATTAGTTCTCTTACATTTAATAAATGGTTCAAGAGTCCTTTTGAAATGTTTCGATTCTTTATTATTCAGCTTAAGCCGTGAGGCATTGCCACGTATTATTCGAGCTTAAGCGTGAGGCATTGCCGTAAGTATTATTCGATTAACACGTATGCGTCTACCGTACTATATACATATTGTAAAATATCATGCTTTAGGAAGAATCACATACCTTCTGGCGAAATCCACCAAGTCGAGTATGTCGCAGAGAATCACCTATAATAGTCACGGATATCTATCAAAGTCTAGACTATTCAGTAGGTCATTCTAAGCAGAGGGTCCTCAATTCTACGGAAAGTCGGGCAGCACAACCCTACAGGTGAGCTATATAAGTCTCATGTGAAAACAGTCCCATGTAAAATGATTAGATATTCTTCTTTTATACCCTTCTAAGGTGTTACAGTTCAATTCTATTCCTTAACAACCTTCTAAGTATTTATACTTATTCTTATTCTACAACATGAAGTATTCTCTAATTACAAAAGAGGGTTAGGATTATATACCTCGATAAGCCCAATAATATCCAAGTAAAAAGTCGATCCCGAGCGAGGTTTAGCTCCTAATCCAAAGCTCAGCGCTCCAAGAATCCTTAGAAGTTTCCCACAACTTCTACTAAGTACTAAGGAATTTGGGCTAGGTTAAATTGGGCATTATAACAATACTAGAAGGCAACTTTCCTACCAAGGAGGGGGTAGGTTTCGCTAGGCTAGAGGGGAGGGCCTCGGCCAAAACTTCACTCAAAGGGGAGGGTGTTTGGACGAATTGCTCACAAGGGAGAGGAGGATTTTTCAAGACTTGAAAGCTTTAGTGGATGAAGAACTCTTCATCTCAAGAGGGGTATTTATAGGTCAAGACATGGCCAACCAATGGCCAAGATTTAGCCAAGTGCTAGGCAAGTGTAAGGTCAAGATTAGGGCAAGTGTACCTAGCCAACTTGCACACAAAATATCTATCCAACTTTATGACAAGGATTGTCATCCAATCGGCCCTAATGCCGTGACAAGTCCACCAATGAGAGGGTGGAAAGTGTCGCCCTCTCATTGGTCCAAAGTGTTACGTCTCTCGGAAAAATCCGCAAAAATAAGAAATGACATAGCCGGAATTTATCCTATGAAAGCTGTGGAAACGTTTCGTCGGAAAACCAATCGTTTTGTGAGTTGTGCCCAATAATTTTCGTCCAAGCCTAACTTTTTAAGGCTAACCTTTTGTACGTATTCCCTTACGTACATACTCTGGAAATACGGGGTATAACAAGTTTTTTACTTAAAGCACCTTTAAACATTTTAACATTTTTAGCATTTTATTAAGCAGAAGGAGCTTTTATTTTGCATTTTTTAAACATAATAATTACCCTAGGTTTGGCAGGACAACCGCAAGTTAGCGGATCTTAGAGGGTGCCTAACCCCTTCCCTCTAGATTAATAAAGAACCCTTACCCAGAATCTCATTAAGTTTAGCAGACCATTAAAATGGAGTTAATGTTTTACTTTAAACTAGTTAAACATTCTAGGTGTCCTAATTCGCCCAAATTAATTAGGTGGCGACTCCGCGAACCCTTAGCATTCTAGCATTTTTTTAAAAAGCATCCTTTTTAATACTTTAATACTTTTTAAGCTTTTAAGCATTTTTGAACATTATTAGCATTTTATTAGTTATTTTCTAACATTGCATTTTTAAGCAGGGCTCGCTTTTATAAAGTCGCGGCCGAAATGGGTGCGACAGAAATGACGGTGCACTTTTCCCAATTTCAGCATGTCATGATTGGGTTTGGATTTGTCTGTCATTGCCATGCTACACATAATATGTTGGTTGGCCGTTGGGTTGAGAAACCCGTTGACAAGTTTGGTGTATTCCTAATTGTGGTGTCGATGCCAAGGATTGACCCACCTAAGGTAAATGCATGCATGTCCTAAAATAAGGGTGGTATAGCTCTATCCTGAGTTGCTAAGATTTGGCTTTACTAGACGCAAGGTTCCCGAGCGGACAACTCGAGCGAGAAGGCTACGCGGCTGATCAGACGAACCGATCTAACTCCGCGCAGGCGCCAACTCTCCTAAAATTTGGATATTTTTGAAAGAAATTTGCGGGTGCGCGGAGCACACCAGCGCGTGAGTGTGTGATTTGTGTGAATTTTCCAGAATGGAAGAAATATGAGCGGAGTGCCAGTTTAAGGAAAGCAGTAAAGCAAGTAGCAAAAATAAACAAAATACAACACACAAAAATTAAATGCAAAATAATTGCCAAATAATAACCCTAGGTCTGTTGTGGTTAAAAACCTAAAATCCCCAGCAGAGTCGCCATTTCTGTCGCACCCAATTTCGGCCGCGACTTTATAAAAGCGAGCCCTGCTTAAAAATGCAATGTTAGAAAATAACTAATAAAATGCTAATAATGTTAGAAATTCTTAAAAGCTTAAAAAGTATTAAAGTATTAAAAAGGATGCTAAAGTTTAAAGATGCTTTTTAAAAAAACGCTAGAATGCTAAGGGTTCGCGGAGTCGCCACCTAATTAATTTGGGCGAATTAGGACACCTAGAATGTTTAACTAGTTTAAAGTAAAACATTAACTCCATTTTAATGGTCTGCTAAACATAATGAGATTATGGGTAAGGGTTCTTTATTAATCTAGAGGGAAGGGGTTAGGCACCCTCTAAGATCCGCTAACTTGCGGTTGTCCTGCCAAACCTAGGGTAATTATTATGTTTAAAAAATGCAAAATAAAAGCTCCTTCTGCTTAATAAAATGCTAAAAATGTTAAAATGTTTAAAGGTGCTTTAAGTAAAAAACTGGGCAAAACATTGTTATAAATAAATAAAAGAACCAAATGCTAAATGTTAAAAAAGGGGTGCTTAAAATACTAAAGGTTGCTAAAAGGTTTTAAATGCTAGAAGGGTGCTAAAGGTGCTAAGAGGTGCTTAAAAGTGTTAAATGCTAAAGTGCTGAAAGTAATGCTAATATGCTTAAAATAGGAGGTGCTAAAATGTTAAGGACAAAATGCGCCAAAGGCGATATTTAAAGATGCTTAAAGGATTGCTAGAATATTAAAAGTGCTAAAATGTTAAAGTAATTTTAAAAGTAAAGGGGTGCTAAATATTAAAGGGTGATTAAAAAATGTTAAGAGGGCTAGAAATGCTAAAGAATGCTAGGAAGGTGCTTTATGGACTAATTATGTATTCATGCAAAGGTTATTTAGTTAGGTATACTGCTAGCTAAATTAATCTTTCTTAACCTGCGCGTAATATTATATAAAAATGCTTAAGATGATTTTTTTTGTTGAGAGTTTAGGAGGACATTTATTATGGGTTTACTAAGAAACAAATGGTTGATTTTATAATGCAAGTTAAATCATTTAGATTGCTTTGGTAAATTTAGATATAATAATCATAAAAGACGCATAAATTAGAAATGCGCTTCCAATCATAAATTACCTTCCCCTTATGCGTTCGAAATGCTAATTGCTCTTGTTTTCCTATTAATTACAAAGTTATAAATTACAATAACAAATAAAGTAAGATAAGGATGAGATAAGAGAGCAAGGGATTGAAGCGGATGACCCCGTCCTATTTGTTTGTCTAGGAATGGCCGAAGAGGGACTCGATGGATGTATATGCATGCCTTTACGTTTGCCACGACGAGTCTCGTTATGAGACTCTTTGTTGCTCCGGTGCATGTCATGTAAAAAAAAGATAAGGATTAGCCCACATTCAAATTTATTGGATCACACATAGACACAATCCGTAAATGACTATAATGATCAGTAAATAACACGATGCAGCCATACGAGATTACCATAACCACATATAGGCCAAATCATGATTCAAGCAATTATATAATGCTGATATATGCATTACTTGACAAGTTAATAAGCATGTATGACTGATTTTTAAAAGATAAAATAAGAGAAGCATGATTCACACGAGAGCGATCGTCAACTATCTGACAAGCGGATAGATACATGAATCTAAAAATGAAAGCACAGAGGAAAATGCAGCGTGAATGGACTAGGCCCAAATAACTTCCAAGCAGATTTCTTTTCTTTAGTAATGTACCGATCTTACATCTTGAAATACGCCTCAATATACAGTGGTTCACACAAATTTTCCTTAATTTCTGAACCCGGACTAAGTTCAAGTCGTCCTCAAAGAGCATATGATGCTGGAAACAGGCTCATTCGATATATGAATTAAAGACGAGTCTTTCAAAGTTCAGTTTTAATCATGGATTCAACTAAAACTGAGCATGATATTGCTCATATGTTTAGAGATTGGAAAATCATCAAAGAAAGACATTTTTAAACTTAAGCATATCTTAAAACCAGTTACAGACAAAAATTAAAGGTTTCAAACCAGGCTCATAATCATTTACGTTATAACTAAGCACTTAAGTTACTCTTAAATCCAAGACATACATTATTTGAAAAGATTCTTAATCCTAAAGTGTATTTATCACCACACAGGCTCATTAGGACAAGTTTAATGGTCATCTTAGTAACACACTACGACTTATTCAAATTGTTCGTCGCATATTAATCCCAAATAGAACCATTCTGCTACTACCGGTTATCTTGAAAAGCATTTACAACTAGATCATGCAATAAACAGGAGGCCAACTATGTTGAAATAAGCCTGACACACAAGATATATTATCGACTGAATATTCTAACTAATTACACCATAGCAGGCCATATGACATAATTTAAGCAAGAAATTAAAAGGTTAATGGGATTACCTTCTCCGGGCAGCGACCCGGGGCAGCGTATCAAGTCGTCGGTCCAATCGACGGGTTTTGGGTTTTGCGATGCGAATAGAAGGGCGAGGTTTGTTTGCTGGTTTCTTGGCTGGAAAAGAAAGGGTTCTTAACTGCTGCTAAGGGGGTGTTCGACAGTGAGGAAGGTGCTACCTCACTGAGCTCTGCCGTCCTCCTCTACTGTGCTCTGCCTCTGTTGCTGTCTATGTCGATGCTATCGGTTCCTAACTGCTGCGAAGGTGTAAAATGATTGCTATCTCACTCTCCTTCATCGATGCCCTAAATTGCTATGTGGTTGCCCCCGACTCCGCTCTGAATTGCTTCTCCTATGCCCTTTCCTCCACTGTGTTCGACTGCATGTCCCTCTTATAGCCCAATTCTAGGTTCTAATATTGGTAGGTAAATAAAGGCTGATTGAGTGATTCAGTAAGAAAATCCCCCCCTGATTTCGTGCGATTTGTACTGATTTCGTATGATTCGATAAGGTGCGATTTGAAGGATTTGTGTAGGGATTCGGTTTATCTATGGTAAGAAGGGTTGGCTTCGTGCATGGGTAAGGAAAGGGAGCCGGATTTTCAGGCGAGAAATCCGGGCTAGGGTAAGGGGTGAGGTGAAGGCGGCGATTGAAGGTGTTTGTTTTAGGGTTCGTTCGTTATATTTTGTTGACAGGGAAGGGAGAGGTCTGAGGGAATAAAAGGCTGAAGGGAGGTGGGCTGAGGAAAAATAAAAAAGAAATTTGAAGTGGGGCTTGGGCTTCAGTCGTATTTGGGTCGTGGGTATTGGGCTGTGTAATAGATGGGCTGGGCGAATTAAGGGCTGGGTAGTTAGTACTTAATTAGGTATTGGGTATTAATTCTAGGTATTAGTTTTAGGCAAGTTAATTAATTAGCTAATTAATTCTAGGTAAGTGTATTATTAATTAATTAGTGATAACTTAAATTAACAAATGTGATTAAATTATTTAGGTGTTCTATTAGCCTAAGTTTAAATTTAAATTATTATAACAAATGAAGACGGGCATGCTATTTAATTAATGCTTAACATTTTAGGATGCGGCGCTATTATTTAACACCTTATTTATTGCGCATTATTATTTAAAATAAGTTATGAAATTGATTTGCGTATTAATAAATGCGGCTATGCTACTTGACACGACGTTATTGCTAAATTATTTATTTTATGTATTTATTAATTATTTACGAATTACGACAGAGCTTGAAATCAATTAATGCGGGCGCGGGACTCTAAGTGCTTAATACTCTACGTAAGACGCGACGCCATTATTAAATTGTTTATTTGTGCTTGTATTAATGTTTTATTGCTGCATTTTATTATAAAAATCCTAAAAAATTATTTTACAAAATTAGTCTAATTTTATAGTTAACGGCTGGACGGGAGGGTCAAAATTGGGTGTCAACAGTGGTAGAGGTACTACCAGCAGTTTTTCGAGGTATGGGTACAGAAACTCCCTCTTCGGATGAACTACTCTCAATGGGTAGATCTGTTACCATTTTAAGGATAATTACTAATCACTTCAGAGATATTAAGATTTAAACAAGATTTATCGAAGACAAACAGTATGTATCGGAGATCTAAACTTCACAACAAAACAAGACAACAAAGAATTTCAAGATACCACAAGACACCTTAGATCTTGTAGTTGCAACTCAGATCTTGTAGTTCCTTTTATCCGATGCATGCATCAGTGGATAAAGATGGCCGGCTCTGATACCATGTTGAGAAATCTACCATCGTCAATAACACAGATGACATGCATGAGAGGGGGATGATTGAGGTTTGTCCTCTTTAGGGTTTACAAGACTGAGTGCTTTGATATTAAGTACACAAACAAGATATACAGAGTTACACAACTCTTATTAACAACTTCATTGATGAAGAATTGTTTACAGCAAGAATCGATACATTGATGATAGAGAGAACAGAAGGGAAAGTTTGAATCTACAGTGGAGCGTAGTACTCAAGAAGACAGAAGAGAGGAGTATTCGAGAAGCTTGAACATCTGTCTCTGATATTCTGTCATTCGACGACTTCCCTTCCCCTTTAATATTAAGTAGATATTTTCTATCTAATGGGCTGCGGATTGCAGGCCTTTACATTGGGCTGGCCCCTTTAATGGGCTGGCCTAAATAGACATTTAACTTGGGCTGCTGTGTACTTCAACAAAAAATCCATGAACCCTCTCAACAGAAAAAAGGAATATAATTACATTTCCCACTTAAGATATTACAAAATACATGGAAATGTTAATTTACTCGGACGGAGAAGGAGAATGTACTTAATATTTAATTAATCCACTACCAGGAGTGGATGCCTTCTCATAAATAACTCAAAAATGTACCTAGCTAGAAGATTTGGAAAAAAACGCCATTTTGAAACTTAAATTAGCCAGCCAACAAGCCACTTAATTTCTTTTTGATTTATTATTGTGGAGATTAGGGTTTGGAATATGTGGCCCCAGGGTTCACAAATTTTAAAAGTTTGGAGTTTTAAACTTCTACACTTAAATTCCTTTGGCAAATATTAGAATATATAAAAGTCTCTCTCTTCTCCTAAAGTATATATGAATAAGTCTCCTTTGTCTCTTCCTTTTTTCTATCAAGATCTCAATCTGTTCACTCGATTTTTCTTCTCTTCAGAGTTCGGAAGCTCTCCAATCATCGTCCTCATGCACGTTACTTAATTTTTCATCAGTGGCGAAGAATTTGAGCTTCATATTGCCTATATATAAGTTCTTATATTTTTCGAACTTGATTAAGTCAACTTAGGCATCTTCAAGAGCTTAACCAAAGAGAGGTACATCGCGATATACTTTTTTCTTTTTTTCGGTGGGTCCCGATTTTGCATGCGGTACTCCGTCACCGAGCTCTTAATAGCAGATGTACATGCTTTGATTCGAAAGCCCTAGCCAGTGATGAATCCCCAGGTATTCCACAAAATGCTTTGATCTCATTACAAAAAGAAAGTATGTCTCTATGGATCTTCCAGATGATGTTACGCGGCATTCAGAATCAGTCTTGAAGTGAATGAATTAGAAAGAAGTAATGCAAAAGCTCACTTATGAAATCAAGCTAATAAGGCCAAAAACTGAGCATGGAGTCCACTGGCATGAGAATCAAACCAACGCAACGAAGCCGTATGAGTTCCAGCCAATCCATCCGCTTTCAAGCAGTCATATCAGTCTTTTAAGTGGGGAAGATCAATTGAAATCTAAGTGGGCGCTTGAGCGCATCTTTCTCATATCGATCAAGGCTTTCCTCCTACTGTTCATAAAGTTTTGAGTTTTTCAAATTTTTTGAACTTTAGCCTTTTTATTGAAATATCTGTTATTTCTACTTATTTTGCTTGTTTCCATCATCTTCCTACCCCTAATACACTATTGTTTTATGTATTTTTTTTGTAAAATTTTTATTTATGAGAAGAGAATAGATGAGTTTGATCAAGAGAAGAGACAATGGAAGAGTTTGATCAAGCAAAAATACAATGGAGGAGGTTGAACTTTTGGGTCGATTTTATATAGTGAATGTTGTATTGTTACATTTATAAATTTAAGAATTTTTTTATTTCATAACCGTTGTAAAAATATTCTGGTCTTTCAGTCGAAATAAAGCCAAGTGTACTGGTCAATTATAAGTCAAACTAAAAATAAACCACATTGCTCTATAATAACTCACTGCTTAGGACAATTTTAGACCATTTTAATTGATAATAAACTAGAGAATAAAAGCGATTGTTGGAATGTGAAGCATGCTGAATTTGCACTAGCCTAACGGGGATTTTTTTTTTTAAATGTAATTCAAACCCTAACCCCCAATCCCGAACCCCAAATTGCACAAATCTAAAGGACCATGGATAGATATATCATAAATCGATCGTCGTCAATAGCTAACAATTATCATTTAGACTCGATTTCACGCATAATCAATAATTATCCACATGTTATACATAGATCATGGATAATATTTGTCTAACAAATATAAATAAATAAAAGGATATGCCACTATTTAAACATTATAATAATACTTTAATACATCATATGAGAGTCCCCATTCGTTGAACACATGATCAAAAGAGTTTTAGGA
Organism: Przewalskia tangutica; assembly: GCA_029844215.1. Taxonomy (NCBI): domain Eukaryota; kingdom Viridiplantae; phylum Streptophyta; class Magnoliopsida; order Solanales; family Solanaceae; genus Przewalskia; species Przewalskia tangutica. The sequence continues at coordinate 38,237,040 of CM056738.1, forward strand.
CAAGTAATGGTACTTAAAGAGCCAATAGTTATCTAAAAAATACATAAATAAATGAAATAAAATAAAAAAGGACATACGATTATTTAAACAATATAATACATCATATGAGAGTTCTCATCCATTCCACAAATAATTAAAAGAGATTTAGAAAAAGTAATAATACTAAATGGGAATATTTATCATTTTTTTTTGGTAAAAGAGGATATTTATTCATTAATTATAACTTAAGAGTCATTACATAGTGAAACAAGTCTAGACAACATAGTGCCTATTTCGTCTCTTTGAAGATTACAAATAACAAAAGCGGAGGAATTGGGGTACATCATCAAGCTACCAAAAGTATCTAGTTCACATCCCCTCTTTGCTAATTGGTCTGCCACTCCACTAGCTTCTCTAACAATGTGCTTGATCGATGCCCATCTTACTTCAATACGGAATAGGTACCTGCAATCATCAATTAAGTTTTGGTAGAAGCAAGAATTGTTAGAAAGCATATTGATGAGTTCCTTGCAATGAGTCTCGATTACTAGTTGAAGTAGATCCCTTTGAATAGCGATTTTTAATTCATGTACAAGTGCAAGAGCTTCCATGTAGATGTTCGTTGCATAATGAATTGTCATGTTAAAGCCTAGCACCCAGTTTTGTTACTATCCCTAAAGACTCCTCCGATTCCACCTTTACCCGTATTTGAGCAACAAGCACCATCTATGTTGAGCTTGTGATAGTCCGCATCTGGCGGCTCTCATTTAATAAAAATGGTACTTCTTATCTCGTTAAACCTGTTCTCTTTCCCTCCCACATATATTACAAGTATCGCTAACACAAATTTTTCTCTTATATAACATATGCATTGTGGCTAGTATTTATCTTAAAAGTCATAAAAAAAATATAAAAAAATATAAAAAAATAAAAAACTTGATACTATTTAATCATTATAATAACATTTTTTTAATGATTTTTAGACAAATATTGTTCGTGGTGGTCTATTTATAACATGTGGAAAATTATTGACCATGCATGAAGTCGAGCCTAAATAATAATTGATAACTATTGACGACGTTCGGTTTAAGGTATAGCTATCCACGATCCCTTAGATTTGTGTAATTTGGAGTTTGGGGTTGGGTTTGTTGTTTCATTTCTTTTAAATTTTTTTGTTTGTTACACCATTCGTCATCACTATCAGGATCATACTGTCACCTTGCTCATAAAAATTTAATTCCAACATTTTGAGGTCTCCTCCCATTCACCTATGTAATCATCACATACTATAATATATTCTGCAATCGACGCCATAAAAAATCTATAGTAGACTATGGCTATGGTCTATGTATAGGGTTTTGTTGGGTCTAAAACACATAAATAAGGCACAACGGAAGTTTAAAATTTTGTTCAACTAACTTACCCCAACAATTCCGTCTGGTATGATTACGTTACAATTGAAATATGTAAAGACATAAACATAAACTTACAGTTTGCGTTATCCGAAATCTTTACTATAGGGAGTGCACACGACTATCCTTTCGACCGCAAGTCTTGTTGTGGTATACTCCACTGTTAGAAAAGCCAGGAAATCTTTGCAGATGTTTGAGAGGATTTTATTCTCTGAACTATGGTTCAGAAAGTAAGAATGAAGTGTCATAAATTATGGGGTTAATTAGTGTTGAATATATAGCAGAGATTTTGTTAATTTCAGATTTGTGTTGAGCTCCAAGCCTGACCCAAATCCCGAGAAGCAGTGGGCAGTCAGACTGGGCCCACAACCGTATAGGCACCGCAGCTCATCCTGCGCCGCGGTGCTTCCACTGTTTTATTCATCACATTTTAATTCAAATCCAAAATCCAATTTTGACTTAATTAAATAATTTCCATCAAATAGAAATTATCCCATAATTTACTATTGGTTTAAATATCTCGATTTTAAATCGAATATTTTATACTCTTTCAATATACCCTTAGACCAAAAATAAATCGACTTAGTGTGACCCTTTAGGCCTTCACACATCGACGCTAATCAAATTAAGGTTCATACGGAAGTCCTAGACTGCGTCGTATGACGAACTCAATATCTGAAGTATGTTTACATGACTCCAGTAAACATAAACTTTATGTGAGATGATAAATTTCTTTCATTCACGACACACTCGTCAAGCTTAGGATTTGCCATATGTCTATCCAAATGTCTCGATCACTTTATCTCATCTATATTAGTCGACAACCAGACCATATCCTAACTATGTCTCTTGCATTGGTCAATGACTTGGTCGACCTAATATCACTAAGAAGCTGAGTGTTCTCTCTCGAATATCCAATCGAGGAATGAATTCTATTCTTGACTCAACTACCACCTTAGTTTACATCGCAATGTACCCAACACAAGCCATGTCTTATCCTATAAGGAATTTAAGCTTAGGACAGGGTCAAAGTACATTACATTGTAAATTAGGTGCGTATTGACCTCAAGTCAAAGGACCTCTATCTCCCACACGCTAATAATACTCTAGATATGTATAACAAATAGTTTATCAGCAGGGTATACCAATACCCTCTAAGAGTATCCATGTGTCCATCACTAGTTACCATTACTAGTAGTAAGTGAGACATACTACATTTTCTAAGAATGTGATGCAGACCACATTTCGACTTATAACATATCATTGATATCTCATTCTCAATGATCATCAGTCGAAGCTATTTTGAGAGTTACGCTCTATCATTAACATCTCACTTTATTTATGACAACATAATCTCAAGGGATACACATTAATGAATAATCACAAGCAATCAAATAATAATTCAATAATCTTAAATGCCAAAATATATTAATCTTATTAATAATACGAATGTGTTCAAGTACATTTCTAGGACATACATACTTTCAATCTCCCACGTATCTAATGCTCATGTTTTCAAAATGGTCATTATGATTGACTAAGCTTAATGGTTTAGTAAATGGGTCAGCTAGATTTTCATCTGTGAGAACATAGTCTAATCTTATTTCTTCAGTCTCCACCATCTCCCTAAGTATGTGGTATTTCCTTGGTACATGTTTATTTCTGTTTGTTGATCTTGGTTCCTTAGCCTGAGCAATCGCACCAGTGTTATCACAATAAATTGTTATTGGACAATTGGCACTTGGAACAACCCCTAGTTCCTTCAAGAACTCAGATATCGTGACAGCTTCCGACCCAACAATGTACTCGGCTTCAGTTATCGAATCAGAGGTTGTATCTTGCTTGGAACTTTTCCAACTCACTACTCCACTATTTAAAATAAAGGCATAACCAGACTGAGATTTGAAGTCATCAACATCTGTCTGAAAGCTAGCATCAGTGTACCCAGTAGCTACTAGCTTTTCTTGTCCACCATAGACTAAGAAATATTCTTTAGTTCGTCTAAGATACTTAAGAATACCTTTGACTTCTTTCCAGTGTTTCTCCCCAGGATTTTGCTAGAATTTGCAAGTCATACTAAGTGCATAGGCAGGTCATGACATATATGATTGATCCAATAGCTGAAGCATATGGGATCCTCTTCATGCGTTCAAGTTCTGCAACAGTAGAATGACTATCCTTCTTTGATAATTTGATGCCTTGACCCATAGGAAGACTTCCTTTCTTGGAATTTTCCATAGAGAAACGTTTTAGCACTTTGTCTGTGTATACGGATTGTGACAACCCCAATAATCTACTAGGTCTATCTCTGTAGATCTTAATTCCAAAAATGTAGCAAGCTTTACCTAAGTCCTTCATCATGAAGGTGTTGGATAATCATTCCTTGACTGACTGCATGAGAGTCTTATTATCTCCTATTATTAATAAGTCATCAACATATATAACAATGAAGATAATACTCCCATCCGTGCATTTACTATAAACGCATGAATCTTCTTTGCTTCTAACAAAGTCAAATGATTTGACTGTTTTGTCAAAGCAAATATTCCAACTCTTTGAGGCTTTCTTAAGTCCATAAATGGAGTTTTGTAGCTTGCATACTGCTTTGGAGTGATTCTCGGATGTAAAACCATCTGGATGTATCATATACACCTCCTCAATTAGATTATCATTGAGGAATACAGTTTTAACATCCATTTGCCAAATATCATAATCATAGTATGCAGCTATTGCAAGCGAAATCCGAATGGACTTAATTTTCGCAATAGGTAAAAGGTTTCATCATAATTGACCCCAGACCATTGATTATAACCTTTAGCCACCAATATTGTCTTATAAGTTTGCACCTTGCCATATGCATCAATCTTATTCTTGAGGACCCATTTGCATCCTATGGTTCTAACCCCTGTTGGCAAATCAACCAAGTTCCATACTTGATTGATGTACATCGAGTCCATTTTGGATTTCATGACTTCTTGCCATATTTGCGAATCGATGTCTAACATAGCTTCGTTGTAGGTTGTAGGTTCATCGTCATCAGGAATATCTATCTCATTGTGTGTTTCAAGAAGGAGATTTAGTCTTTCAGGCAGACGATGAGTCATAGTGGTCCTACGGAGTTGAAAATTCTACATTTTAGTGTTTGTTGTATTCTTATTGTGAGAAGGCGTTTGTGTGTTAGACAATCCACCACTTTGAGAGATTTTAGGAATGTCATTTTCATGTCTTTCCTGAATGGGATGATGTACAACTATTGTATCATCTTCCATTAGTTGTGTATGAAATTCTTGCATTTATGCACTATCTCTCACAGCACTCCCACTGGCTGAAGGGCGTACTCTAAGTACCCAATCTTCACCAAATACTCCCACTGAATTCTTTCATAGGTCATGCGGCAAGGGTTCAACCTCTGTATTATCTTGCATTTCTTGAATTTTTCAAGTTCTATCTTATTGCAACTCTGTTCCTTGTAGACATAGTCTTCTTCAAGGAAAATTGCATTTTTGGAACAATGACCTTATGTTCTCAAGGAAGATAGAAATAGTATCCCCTAGTTTCCTTTGGATACCCCACAAAATAATACTTCTCACTTTTGGATTTCAACTTTTCAGTAAGTAACTTCTTTACATATGCAGGGCACCCCAGGGTCACATGTGTTTAAGTGTTGACTTCTTGTCATTTCATATCTCATATAGATTTTTCTCTACTGACTTTGAAGGAACTCTATTCAGAATATAGATTGAGCTTTGTAATGTATATCCCCAAAGATATGTTGGTAGAGCTGAGAAGTTCATCATGGATCTAACCATATCTAATAGGGTTCAATTTCTCCTTTCAGCAACACCATTCATTTGTGGCGTTCCGGGAGGTGTCTATTGTGATTGCACTCCATGAAGCTTCAAGTAATCTAGAAATTATTTACTTAAGTATTCACCTCCTCGATCTGATCAAAGGGTCTTGATACTTATTTTAAGTTGCTTCTCTACTCTAACTTGTACTAATTGAATTTCTCAAAAGCTTCGGACTTGTGTTTCATAAGATACACATGCCCAAACCTTGTGAAATCGTCTGTAAAATTGATGAAGTAAAAGAAGCCTCTCTTAGCTTGAGTGGAAAACGGCCCACATACATCGGTATGGACTAACTCAAGCACCTCTTCGACACGCACACCTTTCCCAGAAAAATGACGCAAGATTCACAATTACCATATGATTCTAAGTCAAATGATTCTAAGTAATCTAATTTCCTTAATCTTGCTATCCTTGATTCATTGATGTGACCAAGTCTACAGTGCCATAAGTAGGTAAGATTTCTTGGATTACTTATGTTAGCTCGTTTATTTTGTATATTGAAAGTTCCATGACTATAGTTTAGAACATACAATCCATCCACAAGCGGTGCATTTCCACAAATAAAATCATTAAAATATAGCACATAATTTCCATTCGTAATAAATGAGGAAAAACCTTCAATGTCTAACATCGGGACAGAAATAATATTCCTCGTTAACGAGGGAACAAAATAACAATTATTAAGTTCTAAATAAAATCTAGGATGTAAATCTAGTCTATAAGTTCCCACACGTTCATTATCCACTCGTGCTCCATTTCCAACGCGTAGATTCACTTCCCACTGTCCAACTTTCTACTGTCAGTTAGCCCCTACACATTGTTACAAATGTATGAGTCACAAGCGGTATCTAATACCCAACAGAGAGAATTAGTTATAGATAAATGTATTTCAATAATAAACATACCTTGTCCAGCAAGGTCAAGAGCACCTGGTGATTTGGCTCCCCATGGAGTTGTACAGTCCTTCTTCCAATGTCCATTTCTTTTGCAGTTGAGGAAAAAATCTGCAGCTATCTTTTCCTTCTTCTGAAAAACTCCTTGAGGTTTCAAAAATGTGGGTGCGGCGGCAACCGCCTTACCCTTCTTCTTCTGCACGTTCTTACCCTTAGGCTTGAGTTTACTAGAGGATCCCACCATGAGCAAAACCTTACCTTTAAAAGTGGATGATTCAAAGGTCCTCAACATATTGTGAAGTTCTGGGAGACTCGCCTTGGTTCCATTTGATCGGTGTATTTTATATACACTTTTTGAGTCGTTTTTAGTTAGTCTTTTGTCCCTTTTTGTACAAATACGTGTCGTCTTAGGATAGATTTTCTTTCTTTTGAGTCAAATTGGTTAAAATGTCTACTTGGCGGAAAAGGATCGAAAAAAGGGCAAAAACGGAGGTTCCAGAGCTTAAAAATACGAGAAAGTGGCAAAGGCACCGTTGCAGCGTCGTGGCGCCTCCTGCCAACAGGTTCAGGCGCCCCGGCGCCCAATATCCAGAGACCTGCAGAAGTTGCAGCGCCGCGGCGCCTCTAGATGCGAGAGTGGCGCGCGCCTAATCACCAAAACAGCAGATTCCGTGGCGCCAACGCGGGAAAAATCAGGTTTTAGACGATTTTATGGGTCAGGCCTGAAGAAAAACCTTAAGGGCGGTTTTGAGGCTATAAAAAGAGAACCCTAGGCAGTTTTCAAGGGTTCCCTTTCTTGCACAAACACAAGACTTCTTGGAGTTGAAGATTGGAGACTTTTACTTAGTAATTTTCTTTTCTTTTCTTTACTTTACTTTTAGTTTATGTTGGATATTGAATTAGTTCTTGTCATGTCAATGGCTATGAACTAATTCCATTATAGGGTTTTCCATGTCAATTCACTTGAACCTTATATTATGAATTGATGCATGTTTATGGTTGTTCTTCTTATTGTTGAGCTTTACCCAATAATTGCTTTGAATGCTTGGTAATTAATTGATCACTAATTATCATTATTTATATGATTTCTAATGAAACTTCGAAAGGAGGAGGTTGTGACTATGCTGTAAGTTGGGTAGACATAGGTCGGATTGGGTATGAAAATACCTCAATTACTTGTGTAGCGTTAATAGGGGTTTAAATACCTAATTTCATGCAAGGTGCGTGACGATTAACAAGGTTTTTGTTCTTAATCCTCCTATAGAGTCATCTTTATTACCGAAAGGTAGAAAGGAGCGCTACTGGGATGAGTGTTTATATAGCCTTAACGGGAGTATAAAACGGATTAGTAAACCTGCTAGCTCCAAAAGAAGAAGAACCATAATTCATTGCATTAATAAATAATATAAGCGGATAGTTGAAGCGACTTGGAAGCCTTATTTCCATCACTACTGAAGTAAACACATAGTTAATTAGTATTTATAATTGTTAGTTATAATCAACAAACTCAAATATCGGTTACCAAATAGATAACAAAGGATAGATAATTGGTACTTGAACACTAATCCTTGAGGACGATATTCGATCTTACCTAGACTATATTACTTGTCACGATAACGTGCACTTGCGTTAAAGTGTGTGCATTAAATCGCGCATCAAGTTTTTGGCGCCGTTGCCGGGGATTAGGCATAGTTCAATATCAATTTTATCTATTTTTAATTTCTAATTTGGTTTTTATTTTTTTATTTTTTTTTATTTTTACGTTTTTAATTTTATTTTGGTAAAAATCAGGGTGCCGTGATCCGTTTGTTTGTTTTTGATCTGTTTCAGGCGCTCAGTTTATGCGAAGGAGAAGAGGAGCAGACACTCTTGTTCCCTTCAATCCAGAGATTGAGAAAACGTGTAAGCAGAATAGAAGGAACCAGCGGATTTCAGCCTTGATAGAGATGGACGGCGTTCAAAACAACAATGTGCTGAGAGAGGGGTTAGGCGAAAATCAACCTAACCAAGGAATGCCTCGGCGAATACCTATGGATGTCGAGGAGAGAGTTCAAGTCCAGGCAGAAAGAAGCTTGGGAGACTACATGCTGCCGAGGGTGAACGGAGCACAGACATGTATTAGGCTCCCAGCAATAGGAGCAAATAACTTTGAGATCAAACCGGCGATTCTAAGCATGGTGCAAAACACAGTGCAGTTTGGAAGGTTGCCATCAGAGGATCCACATATGCACATAGCTAATTTCTTGGAGTTGTGTGCAACATTCAGATATAACGGCGTTACTGATGATGCCGTCAGAGTGAGGCTCTTTCCCTTCTCACTCAGGGACAGAGCAAAAGTATGGTTAAATTCACTGCCAGCTGATTCGATTTTTACATGCCAAGAGCTGGCACAGAAATTTTTGGCAAAATTCTTCCCACCATGCAAGGAAGCGAAATTGAGAGGGGAGCTGAATAATTTCTACCAAGCAGATAGAGAGTCATTATACGAAGCGTGGGAAAGATTCAAGGACCTGCAGAGAAAGTGCCCACACCACAGTATCGAGTTGTGGAACTTGGTCCACATTTTCTATAACGGGATGAGCGGAACAACCAGAACAATTATTGATGCAGAAGCAGGTGGGGCATTTATGAGGAAAACAACCCACGAAGCTCACGACTTATTAGAAGATATGGCCACCAACAACCATGTCACAGAAGATAGACCAATTAGTGGAAGGAGAACAGTGGGAGTTCACGAGATAGATGCCATCGCTGCCCTGAATGCCCAAGTTGCCCTGTTGACCAAGCAGCTGCAATAACATACAGTATCAGTAAATGCAGTGAAGATGCCTAAGAGCTGTGAAATATGTGGTGGCCCACATACATTCGATAGATGTCCTTCAGCTGATCCTAATAATATGCCAATCGAGCAAGCAGAGTGTCAAGCCGTGGGTAACTACCAGAGGCCCCAGAACAACCCATACTCCAACACATACAATCCAGGGTGGAGGAATCACCCAAATTTTTCATGGAGAGGAGAGCAGGGGTAGCAGAATCAATATAGAGGCGATCAACATCGCGGACCAAACTCAAGACCCGTTGCTCAGGCCCCACCTTCTCAACAATTCAATGCGCCTATTCATCCAGAAAAGCCAGACGAGCTGAGAGCAGCTTTGTTGGCACTCACCAACGCCCAGATCCAGTTCGTGACAGAAACTAGATCCTCGTTCAGGAACTTGGAAACACAAGTGGGTCAACTAGCAAAGCAATCGAACAGCAGGCCACATGGTACACTGCCAAGAAACACAGAGATGAATCCGAGAGAACAATGTCGGCGATGCAGTGAGAAGTGGTAACAATTGGAGCGGCATTCACCTCACCAGTAGTTGAACAAAGCGGCGTAAATAGAAAGAGAAGGTGGTTGAAGCTCGCCCGATAGTAGAAAACTCGAGAAGGAGTATCGAGAAGATCACATTCCCACAGAGATTGCAGAGGAAGGCAGTTGATAAACAATTCTCAAAATTTTTGGAGACGTTCAGAAAGCTACATATCAACATACCCTTCATAGAGGCGTTGGAGCAGATGCCCTCTTATTTCAAATTCATGAAGGAGATTTTGGGGAAGAAGAAGAAACTAGCAGAGTATGAGCTGGTGGCAGCGGAGGAGTGCGATTCCATCTGCGAAGAAGTTGCCCCCTAAACTAAAAGACCCAGGGAGCTTTACATTACCTTGCACAGTTGGCAAGGTGACATGCAACAGGGCTCTTTGTGATTTAGGGGCAAGTATAAATTTGATGCCTTTATCGGTGTTTAAACGGTTGGAATTAGGTGAAGTCAAACCAACCACGGTGAGCCTGCAACTAGCCGATAGAACAGTGGTTCACCCAAGGGGGAAGATTGAGGTCGTGCTTGTTAAAGTAGGAAAATTCTTTTTTCCTGCGGACTTCCTCATTCTTGACATGGAAGAGGATGCAGAGATCCCTATCATATTGGGGAGACCATTCCTGGCGACAGGGAGAGCCCTGATCGATGTAGAAAGAGGAGAGCTGACGTTGAGGGTGGAGAAGGAAGAAATGGTGTTTAAAGTATTTAAACACATTATTGAGCCACCAATCATGAGCAGGTGCTTTGCAATCAGCACCATCAGAACCCCCTGTGAGCCAGTACAAGCCAAACCAAGGGAGATGAGCCCACAAAAGCAGGTATGTGATGCCGAACCTCCGCAAAAGCAGGTATGTGTTCCTGAACCTTCCCTTGAAGATAATTTTAAGAAGAGAAGAAGAAAACAAAAAATGTGGAGAAAATGGATTGGTTGTGGGGTTAATCCACCCCACACTTCTTGAGTTAAGGAACTTGCGTCCGGCTAAAAGACGTTAAAGACAGCGCTACTTGGGAGGCAACCCAAGGTATTTTGATTTATTTTAATTTAATTTTTTTACTAAGAACAGTCTCACGGAGGTAGTATTTGTGTTGTGTTGACAGGTGCAGGTCAACGAAAATTTGGAAGCGGCGAAGAATAGCGAGGATTTCGGAAAAAAGCGGGTGTGCTTGCGGAAGCGAGCGGCGCGCGAAAAGCAGAAGGCGCTGAAAATTAGCGCGGCACAGGAAGCGGCGCGCAAAAATCCAGAAAAATTGCCAAGTCTAGGCGTCGCGGCGCCAGAGCGAAGCGGCGCGAAATTCCCGAGAAGTGCGATAAGTTGGCGCGCGGCTGAAGCGAACGCGGCGAAATCCAGAAATTAAAAGACGCCCAAAAACTCGATCTTCCCCAAATTCAAACCAAAATCTAACCCTTCTTCTCCACAAAACCCACGAAAATCCACACTTTACCCACAAATCCTCCATAAATCAAGCCCAAACACAACCAAAACTCTTAAAATCCCTAAACCCTTAACCATTTCAACCAACAAAACTTCATCCCAGTGCCTCAAATCACCATTAGAAGCAAGAAAACCTTGAAGAACACCGTCAAAAGGGTAATCTTCATCTTTTCTTGAAAGCTTTACAGTAGTCAAAGGAGGTAGTAGTTTGGAGGAGTGTTGCACTGTTGAAGTCGTTGGGGTGTTGAAAAAAAATTGGTTGTGAAATTTAGAGGAGGAGTATACAAGGAGGGTGTGGGTATTGTGTAGTGCAGGAGTTGGAGTTTGGGGGTGATACTGTTGTAGCTGCTAGTTGTTGTGTGATAGTGTTGGGGAACATTTGTGATACTAAGAAAACGCTGCAAAAAGTGAATTAACCATGTCTGCCAGAAAGAGAAGAGCCTTCACATCCACCTCAGCCCCTCAATACGATGATACTAGGTTCATTAGCCAACAAGCTTATGAAAGATACAAAAAGCTCAGTACTAGGCCCTTAATCCCTGAAAGGGGAATGGACTATCAAAGGGATTCGCTTGGGGAGGAGGATGTCTATGAGCCCATTCGGGCAATGATTGAGATGATGGGGTGGAAGAGATTTGTAAACCCGGAAAAGATAGCACCAATGAACACAGTGATGGTGCGTGAATTCTATGCTAACTTTCCGGAGAAGGTGAACAATAAATGTTTTGTGAGGGGAAGATATATGCCTGTGACGGCAGAAGCGATAAATTTGTTACTAAAAACAGTTGATGTTGAAGGAGGAGATGGTGATTGGAGTTACTTTAGAACATGGTCTAGAAGCACCACCAACATCGACTGGAATGTCGTCGCAGACACAGTGAGCTACCATGGGGCTGTATTTGATATTGCCAGAAATGGGTCAAGAGGATCGGCAGTGTCGGTTCAACAAAGCGACGAGGTTGGTGTATTTTCGTCGATGCCGTCGATTCCATCAACGCACTTTACCAGAGTGCCAGAAGACAGGATCAAATTGATATATGGAATCATGACGGGGAAGACGATTGATGTGGGGAAAGAGATAGTGCAAAGTATTGAAGAAACCAACAGGTTGGTAACAACAGGTGGGTTGGGACATGGCTCACTTATCACTAGTTTATGCGCCATGAATGGGGTCCCAATCCTACCCACTGATACTCATGAGAGAAACCAACTGCCTGTGTCATATGGGATAGTACACTCCTTCCCAGACCCAAGTCCCCCAGCAGCAAGAAGAAGAGCACCAGTACCACCAGCAGCAGCAGCAGAGGCCGCCATGAACGAATATGAGCCTGAAATAGAGGCTCAATAAGCGGCAGGAAGCAGCCACCAGCCACCCACAGAATCAGAACCTTCAGCACCTATGATGGAGCAGTTGCTCCAGAACCAGAGAAGGATGATGCAATATTTCGACACAGTGATACAAGGACAACAAGAGTTGAGACAAGGACAACAAGAATTGAGGCAGGGGCAACAACAGTTGCACCAGAAATTTGACGAGATGAGTTCCATGTTCAACCAATGGTCGATGCATTACCCACCGCCGCCGCCACCATTTTAAACCAAGTCTATAAGTGTCTTGTTTTTCTTTTATTTCCTTTAAGTCTACACACATTGGAGACAATGTGTGATTTAAGTTTGGGGGGTGTCTTATTTGTGTCTTATTATTATAGTATGTTTGAGTCTTTTTGATTGTTTTAGTGTATTTTTGAGTCATAATTTTTTTTTTCTTTTGAGTCATAATTGTCTGTCAAAGATCATGCATGTTGTAGTTACTAGAAACACCTAGTGAAGTAAGGTGGAATAATGTAATGGAATTAAAAGCAACTATCTAAACATTTATGCTAAATATGCCAAAAACTCATGAAATCTGTCTATTTGGAGTTTCTTGCTTGAATTATGCATGATGAATGATTAAAACCTATGTGTTATGATTGCTTGCTATTTGAGGCGAAATAGTTAGGATATGCATGTTAGGGAGATGACTCAGACGTTTCTTTGTTAGCCAATTCTTACCACTCTTTTCTATCCCTGACATTAAAAATATCCCTAGTCAGCCCCATTGAGCCTAAAAATTGAACTTTTTCTTTGACACCCTATATTCCCACACTTGTGCCATAAGTAAACATATGAAATAGTTGGAATAGAATGTGTTAAAAAAGAGACAAAAAGAGCAAATAAGATTGATGCATCCCAATAAGAAAGTTATAAGAAATAGGCAAAAGCCTAAGTTTGGGGGTGCTTGTTATTATAATACACTTCACGCTCTCAAAACAAAAGAGGGGAAAGATAGATTTGAAGTGAAGGAAAGAAATCAAAAGAGAAGGGAAACATTGAAAAGCTAAAGAGCTTATGGTACACAAAAATGAGCCTAAATGCCTATTTTACCTACCTGTGCCTAAGCCTACATTACAACCCTTACAAGTCCTGAAGATCTCTTATATGCATATCCATGATTAGTGGAGAATAGCAAGTAAAAATGCCATAGGATTTTTGAAATTAACATGCATGATTCAGTATTTTGACTTTCATTAAGCATGATAAAAATGAGCTTGCGAAATATCTAGCTTAATGTGTTTAGAATGCTAAAATTTCATGCTATATGTTCCTGCATATTATTCTGCTAATCTTCATGTTTTTCTAAGTGACATTAATGCAGCAAAGTGATCAATGTCATTGAGTCTTTTATTTCTCTTCTCCTTTGAGTTTTTATTTCTTTCTTTTTTTTATCTTTGCTCGAGGGCGAGCAAAAGTTAAGTTTGGGGGTATTTGATCGGTGTATTTTATATACACTTTTTGAGTCGTTTTAGTTAGTCTTTTGTCCCTTTTTGTACAAATACGTGTCGTCTTAGGATAGATTTTCTTTCTTTTGAGTCAAATTGGTTAAAATGGCTACTTGGCGGAAAAGGAGCGAAAAAGAGGGGAAAAACGGAGGTTCCAGAGCTTAAAAATACGAGAAAGTGGCAAAGGCATCACAGGCCACGCGCCTCCCGCCAACAGTTCAGCGCCCGGCGCCCAATATCCAGAGACCTGCAGACGTTGCAGCGCCGCGGCGCGTGTAGACAGCAGAGTGCGAGCGCGCCTAATCACTGAGCAATGCGAGTTCTCGGCCATGCCGATAACAGGGTCGTGGCGCCGACGCGGGAAAAATCAGGTTTTAGACGATTTTATGGGCCAGGCCTGAAGAAAGACCTTAAGGGCGGTTTTGAGGCTATAAAAAGAGAACCCTAGGCAGTTTTCAAGGGTTCCCTTTCTTGCACAAACACAAGACTTCTTGAAGTTGAAGATTGGAGACCTTTACTTAGTAATTTTCTTTTCTTTTCTTTACTTTACTTTTAGTTTATGTTGGATATTGAATTAGTTCTTGTCATGTCAATGGCTAGAAACTAATTCCATTATAGGGTTTTCCATGTCAAATCACTTGAACCTTATATTATGAATTGATGCATGTTTATGGTTGTTCTTTTTATTGTTGAGATTTACCCAATAATTGCTTTGAATGCTTGGTAATTAATTGATCAATAATTATCATTATTTATATGATTTCTAATCAAACTTCGAAAGGAGGAGGTTGTGACTATGCTGTAAGTTGGGTAGACATAGGTCGGATTGGGGATGAAAATACCTCAATTACTTGTGTAGCGTTAATAGGGGTTTAAATACCTAATTTCACGCAAGGTGCGTGACGATTAACAAGGTTTTTGTTCTTAATCCTCCTATAGAGTCATCCTTATCACCGAAAGGTAGAAAGGAGCGCTACTGGGGTTGAGTGTTTATATAGCCTTAACGGGAGTATAAAACGGATTAGTAAACCTGCTAGCTCCAAAAGAAGAAGAACCATAATTCATTGCATTAATAAATAATATAAGCGAATAGTTGAAGCGACTTGGAAGCCCTATTTCCATCACTACTGAAGTAAACACATAGTTAATTAGTATTTATAATTGTTAGTTATAATCAACAAACTCAAATATCGGTTACCAAATAGATAACAAAGGATAGATAATTGGTACTTGAACACTAATCCTTGAGGACGATATTCGGTCTTACCTAGACTATATTACTTGTCACGATAACGTGCACTTGCGTTAAAGTGTGTGCATTAAATCGCGCATCACCATTCATATTGAAATTTATAATAAAGTTCCCAAACGAACCAGGAAGCGGGTTCAAAATTAGGTTGACATAAACATTTATGGGCAGCTTCGTTCCAATCGAATGTTCCAGCATCTCGTTGGGGCCCATGTTCTCATGTTGTCTTTGTAACTCTGGAGTCATAGAAGATAACATGACACATTGTCCCAAGGTAGCGTCATCAAGATGTTTCTGATAGGCTGTCTTGTCAAACAGGGCATGCTCTTCAGAATCTTTAACAGGGACTGTTGGGAATACTTTATCTAACACATATTCAATCCTTTCCAATCGCAATACCAAACACAAATTTCTTAGCCAGACAGGGAAATTTGCTCCATTCAGCTTGTTTGTTTCAACCAACATTTTAAGTGACAGATTCGACATTGTAAACTCAAGAAAAGATAGACTAGAAATCAACATTCTAATATAATTTCTATTGAACACATTCGTTAACTAATTAACATTGCCTTTAGTTTAATTAGCTCTCACCATTTTAACATACTCTTTTACCCCATGAATAAATACGAACTTATATCAAATATGGTCATAATGGGTCAAGATCCAAGTTCATGTTATCTCCTCATTTGCTGAGGCTGATAACTTCAATAACATACCCTGGTAGGTCTCTAGACCAATTACAAACAATTTACAACTTTTCGTTGACCGAATGTTCTAAACAAATGATCTACGTCTTTCAGCTTGTCCGACGCTTTGGCACCAAGGCAACCTAGCAATTCAATCCCGTTATGCGATTGCAATTATGTATCTAAGTGAGTTTTTCCTATAGAGCAAATACTGGGGTGTAAATACTCATGAAGGTTTATCACCCACTTCTACATTAACATGCATCTATGAAAGAGTCTGAGTTCTCGTAGACTTAGAGCAAATGATGGGGCATAAATACTCATCTCACCGAAAAGGATTTTGCACTACAATCAATTATAACGGATGGCCCGTTCATTTTAAATGAGACTTGTATTAAAGTTTTGTGAAACATTTTAATTCAGGGTTTTAATCAAAATCAACTCTAGCATGCTTCAAACATTACTCAAAACTGTTTAAGCACATATTGGGTACTGCCCACAAACATGATATTAAGCGATTAAACATGTATTGGGCGCTGCCTAACCAAACATTATTTGCGGACGCTAAACATGTATTGAGCGCCGCCTGCCCAAGTATTATTTGTCGACGCTATTCTAGTATAATAAATGACAATCATTTAGCACACAAACAATATACTATATATAATGTATAATAATAATCATAGATTAACTTTCTAAAAAATGAGCTTTTAACTCTCAGGACAAGTGGCACCGCGACGCTCCTCCAAGGAGCCGCATCGCTTGTGGGGCAAAAACTTTTGGTTTCTATTTTGCAAATTAGAGTCGTGGCTCCCCACCATAGGGTCACAGCGCTTCAGTTTTAGCAGGTTCCTTTTAAAAATAAAGCTTTTAATCACGATTTCGGACTGGAGCCTCGTGATCGGCGCCGCGGTCCTCCACCATGGAGCCGTGGCGCCACCCTGAAACCTTAGCAAGCGTTGCAGTGCCCTACCGTAGGGTCGCGGTGCTGGCGTCCTTTCAAAACATTTTCCATGTTGATTTTCTAAAATCGCCCAAACCCTAAATCTAATTTAGGGATCATATCACGGGGTCCTTTATTATCACCCACCAATATCAATAACCCACATATCGACCATCATCCATTCCTACCCGCTCTTCTTCATGCACCATGTTCGCAATGAACCGGTTTCTGCACAAGGCTTAGATCGAGTTAGAACGGAGTAACTTCCTCGATTTAGCGTAGTGGATAATGTAGGGTGATTACAAAAGGTCAACGTTAGTCAATGTGTGTAGAATTTCAAGCATCATGTTTTAATTCAGTTTAAAATCAATTTTATGTTATAACATATATTATTACGTAACCAGTGAACCATCCTGGGCTCTGATACCACTGTAGAATTTTTTTGGGTTTAAAACACGTAAGTAAAGCACAGCGAAAGTTTAAAATTTTGTACAACTTACATAACCCAACAATTATGTCTGGTATGATTAAGTTACAATTGAAATCTGTAAAGACATAACCATAAACTTACAGTTTGTGTTATCCGGAATCTTTACTATAGGGAGCGCACGTGACTATCCCTTTGATCGCAAGACTTGCTGTGGTATACTCCTCTGTCAGAAAATCCATAAAATCTTGGCAGAGGTTTGAGAGAATTTTATTCTATGAACTCTAAGTTCAGAAAGTAAGAATTAAGTATAATAAATTATGGGGTTTTAAGTGCTTAATATATAGCAGGGATTTTGTTAATTTTTGGATTAGGGTTGGGCTCCAAGCCTGACCCAAATCTCGAGAAGCAGTGGGCCAGTCAGACTGGGCCCACTATCTTATAGGCGTCGCGGCGTTTCCACTGTTATATTCAACACATTTTAATTTAAATCCAAAATCCAATTTTGACTTAATTAAATAATTTTCATTAAATAGAAATTATCCCATAATTTATTATTGGTTTAAATATCTCGATTCTAAATTGAATATTTTATACTCTCTCAATATACCCTTAGATCGAAAAGACAATCGACTTAGTGTGACCCTTTAGGAATTCACACATCGACACTAATCAAATTAAGGTTCATACGGAACTCCTAGACTACGCCGTATGACGAACTCAATATGTGAAGTACATTTACATGACTCCAGTAAATACAACCTTTATGTGAGATGATAAATTCCTTTCATTCACGACACACTCGATCAAGCTTAGAATTTGTCATGTGTCTATCCAAATGTCTCGATCACTTTATCTCATCTATATTAGTCGACAATCAGACCATATCCTAAATATGTCTCTTGCATTGGCCAATGACTTGGTCGATCTAATATCACTGAGAAGCTGAGTGTTCTCTCTCGAATATCCAATCGAGGAATTAATCATATTCTTGGCTCAACTACCACCTTAGTTTACATCGCAATGTACCCAACACAAGCCATGTCTTATCCTATAAGGAATTTAAGCTTAGGACAGGGTCAAAGTACATTACTTTGTAAATTAGGTGCGTATTGACCTCAAGTCAAAGGACCTCTATCTCCCATACGCTAATAATACTCTAGACATGTATAACAAATAGTTTATCAGCAGGGTATATCAATACCCTCTAAGAGTATCCATGTGTCCATCAGTAGTAAATATTACTAGTAGTAAGTGAGACATACTACATTTTCTAAGAATGTGATGCAGACCACATGTCGACTTATAACATATCATTGATATCCCATTCTCAATGATCATCAGTCGAGGTTATTTTGAGAGTTACGCTCTATCATTAACATCTCACTTTATTAATGACAACGTAAGCTCAAGGGATGCACATTAATGAGTAATCACAAGCAATCAATCAATAATTCAATAATTGCAAATGCCAAAATATATTAATCTTATTAATAATACGAATGTGTTCAAGTACATTTGTCCCTAAAATGATTGTCTCTAGGACATACATACTTTCACTATGACTGTAATCGACGCCATAATAAGTTGTTCGGGCTGATTTTCCTATTAAAAGTCGGAATTTTAGTCGGAAACGAAATCTAAAAAGTGGAGAAATCGAGAACTTTTAAATGGAAATATTTAATTTTTTATTTCTTTTTGGAGCAATTAAAATGGAGGAAAATATTTAATTTTCTATTTGGTTATGGGTAATTAAAATATTGGGGGTTGGGAGCTAAAATATTTTTTTTTAAACTTTGAATTTAGGGTTGATGAGATGGATGTGTGGCATACAGGAGAGATAGGATTAGGAATGATGATATCCGGGATAAAGTGGGAGTGGTCTCGGTGGAGGATAAGATGCGGAAAGTGAGATTGAGATGGTTCGGACATGTGCAGAGGAGAGACACAGATTTCCCAGTGCGAAGGTGTGAGAGGTTGGCTATGGACGGGTTCATGAGGGGTAGAGGTAGGCCAAAGAAATATTGGGGAGAGGTGATTAGACGGGATATGACGCAGGTGCAACTTACTGAGGACATGACCTTAGATAGAGGGTTGTGGAGGACACGGATTAGGGTAGAAGGGTTGTAGGTAGTCGAGTGTAGTCCTCTTTACGCTTACAAAACGATAGTGTAGTATTATTGTAGGCTCGATTAGCTTGTCACACTTATAGACGCATTATTGTTCTATAATACTCTGTAGTTTGATTCATGTTGCTATGTGTTCTTTAGTGTAATCTATTTATCTTATTTATTTGTGTTAGCTACTGCTTCCTGTTGTTAGAATGCATTATCGTTGCGTATTTGATTTTTACTATATGCATGTCCATAATGCGTTAATTTCTCGTCTGAGGTTGATTGTTTCTCATACTTTGTTTTGCTTTGCTTGCTTTGCCTGATTAGCTTGGTCTTGAGCCTAGGGTCTTCCGAAAATAGTCACTCTACCTACCAAGATGGAGGTGAGGTCTGTGTACATTCTACTCTCTCCAGACCTTACATTGTGATATTTTCACTGGGTATGCTGTTGTTGTTTGAAGTTAGGGTTGACAGTTTATGGGACAAACATTGCTAACATCGTAATATGTGGCCTTTTAGCTAATACTTTGAGGCTTGTCACCTTTTCACTAATATAAGTCTTCAAAATGGCCTTTTGGCCAAGAGCCCCAGCTAACTATGGAACTTCCCTGAACTCACATATAATAGCTAAGGAGGCTGATATGTTTTGGACACACCACTTGTCTTTATTTTCTCTTTTATCGCAAAGACTATTCACGGATTACAAGATTACATCACACAATTAGTTCCTGTCTTGTAATAACTAATTTTTAAATTCCCATTTTTAGTTTAATGCACTTTTCTTCTGCCAAAAAAAAAGGCCGCAATGTGTATGTCACTCCAAAAGTTAAGGGGTAATAAATAGGGCTGTCAAAATGGTTTTACAAAAATCATCCAATCCCACTCATGAAATATTGGTTTGGATCAATGTTTTAAAAGGCATCTTCAAGACTGGTCCCGGGGTTCGCCTTTAGAGCGGGGCACTGATAAAACGTCATGGGGATCACGGCTTAATTTTAGTGAGATTTACGTTCTAAGCGCCCAACTGTACGTCCTGCTGGCCCAGTATGGTACCTAGACCTCGAAGTTGGAGATACAATTGGGTCAGCATTGGTGTCTGAAATAGATGACATTATTGGGCTAGAACTTGGCACTGTAGATGGCCCAGTTTCTGGACCCAGTTCTGTAGAAGATATTGTAACTGTGGGGCCAGCGGGCAGTGGTCCTGCTGGTGGATTTGGGGTACGGGACACGTCAAAACAATGATGAATAATATACGGGCATATATCATCATCCAAAAAATTATACGAACTAGGCACGATACTATTTACCTTAGCAAACAGAAATTGAGATTCATCAAATATCACATGGCGACTAATGATAATTTTATTAGATGATAAATCAAAACATTTGTAATCACGGTGATTTGACGGATAACACCAAAAACACACAAGGGGTAGAACGAACCTAAAGTTTATTAATTGTGGTAAACAAAAAAAGTGGATAACACAAGCACGCAAGACCCTAAGATGTGAATACGAAGAATTTTTATTATATAAAATTTGAAGTGGGGAGAAATATGTCAAACCTTTGGAAGAAAGAATGTTAAGAATATCTGTAGCAATTTGTAGAGCATGATGCCAAAAAGACAAGGGTACGGAAACATGAATCAATAAAGTTCAGACAATGTTATTAATGGTACAAATTTTGCGTTCGACTTTCTCATTTTGTGAAGATGTATGAGGACAAGAAAAATGAAAAATGAAAAATGATCTCATTATTAGCACAAAATTCCTGAAATACCTCATTGTCATATTCTTTGTCATTATCGCATTGAATATTTTTTATTTTCCGTTCGAATTGAGTTCTAATGAACGCTCTAAATTATAAGAAGAT
Organism: Przewalskia tangutica; assembly: GCA_029844215.1. Lineage (NCBI taxonomy): Eukaryota > Viridiplantae > Streptophyta > Magnoliopsida > Solanales > Solanaceae > Przewalskia > Przewalskia tangutica. The sequence goes on from CM056738.1 coordinate 38,258,083, forward strand.
GGAAAAACTTGAGATTTTTTCGCGATCGAAAAAGTCCATAAAACTTAGATTAAACATCCAAAAATAGTACATAATACTGATGACTCAAAGAACTAAGAACATGAGACGTCCATAAATCACTATGAATAATATCAAATAACATTAAAGTGAGAATTATAGTCTACAAATGACAACTTAACATTTTTTCCTAAAGAACAAGATTGACAACTCAGAGTACTACGTGTACCCTTACAATAAATAAGATTGTTTTTATCTAACAATGAATGAATAGACGACTCCGGATGACCTAGACAAGCATGCCACAAGGAATGAACAAGATCTGCAAAAGTTGATGACATGACTTGACTCGAGAAACCGAAACTTGACTTGATAGGATAAAGATCTCCCCTACTATCACACCTCATGAGAGGGCTCCCCGTCTTGAAATCCTTCACAGAAAATTCAAACGGATCATATTCAATAGAAAAAGAATTATCAGTGGTGAATTTACGGACATATATCAATTTTTTAATCAATTTAGGGGCAAGAATGGTATTTTTCAAGACAAGTGGTGGATAGGGGGAGATAAAGTTTTATGACCATAACCACGAATTAGAATTGAATTACCATTACCAATAATTATACCATGATTACTTCGTAAATTGGAATAAGATGAGAGAGTACTTTGGTCGGATGTCATGTGGGTAGTGGCACCGGTGTCCATGTACCAGTTTGGGTCCGTAGGATTTATTCCAAGTGTGTGCATCACGGTTTCAATGTCGGTAGGAGTAGGGCCCACTGCATGATGGGCCTGGTGGGGCCCAGTCCTGCCTCCCTGCTGACCCGGACCACCACTGGATCGCTGGCCAGAAACTGGGCCAGGATAGTTGGGCCGAAAAAGTTACTGAAATTGGGCCCGATTCTCGTATGCTGATGGCTCTCGATAATCGGGACACTAGGGCCACTGCCTACTGGCCCAGGCCCAAGGATGGGTCCAGTTGGGTTGTGGCCTACTATCGTTGGGATGGGACCCACTGTCATCATGACTGCCACAATCGCATTTGCTATCGCAGTTTCATCTATTATTTTTCTGACTATTTTTTCCACCACCGTGAGCACGATTTTGGACTGAATTATCAACAAAACTCGGAGAGTTGGTAGAGGATGTCATTATGACTATGGACTAGTACCGGTAGCCGTCTTCTTATCCAAACCGGCTTCTTCTAAATTAAGCATGGACCGGGCTTTGTAAAATGGCGGTAGAGGGTTACTTTAACGAAGTATCAAATCAACACTGTTATAGACCTCAAACAGGCCTGCAACCATCTGTAGAACGAGACGATCATTTCTAACAAGAACACCAACATTGCAAAGTTGGTCCGCCAATTCCTTGAGTCATTTCCAATAAGAGGAAACATCCGGAGAATCCTCCATAGTGACTTGGGAAAATTTCTGTTTAAGGGTAACAATGCGGGAATGTCGGTTATCCTGGAATATATCACGCAATCTATCCCAAGCAGTCATAACTGTAGAGTTAGGTTCCATTATGGCATGTAAGAGGTCGATGGAGATAGTGACATAAATCCACTAGAAAACTGTAGCACCAAGAGTAATCCATAATTTTGGATTTTCCTCCTTGGTGAGTACATCCTCCGTTTCAGTAGTCGGAGGAATTATGTGGTGGAGAAATTGATGTGCAAGTGCATAAATTTTGAACAATTCCGCCCACGTCCCATATTGGATGTTTTCTATGTCAAGAACAATAGAAAAGACGCTCTTAACGTTAGAAACTTTAATGGCAGGGTGAAACGTGTTCTTTGATGATGACATAACGAAAGAATAATATGTGAATTAGGAAGAGAATTTGGGAGGAGAAGACAATTTTTGGGCACGGAAACCGAGGAAGAGAGGTCAGATTCCGGGCTGTTTTGGATGGAAATTTGGAGAAAATATCAACCTAGACTCCTGATACCATGAAATAAATAATTCCTTGATTATTTTCATTAATGAATGAGAATATGTACAAGTTACAATTTCCATAATAGGAGAATCCAATTCTTATTCTAATCCCAAAACCTTATTCAAGACTCCTATAATTATGGTAAGTGTACAATACTAATTAATGTACAATATTACCTAACTAAGTACAAAAATATGTACCAAACCCGAGACCATTATGCACAAAACACGTGATATCACATGTATACCTATATTTAACAATAAGTTCAAGCTGTGGAAACAGCCTCTGCATAAATCTGAAGTAAGGCTGCGTAGAATAGACCCTTGTGGCCCGACTCTTCTTTGAACCCCGCGCATAGTGAGAGCTTAGTGCATCGGGCTACCCTTTTTTTTATGATATTTCATTTTGAATCGAATGACCAAACTGCCAAAGCAGGCATGTTGACCTCTTGCTAGCTTACTCCCTCTTCTAATATTATAGAATATTGCAAGAGTATTTAAATAAAGTACACTTTTATACAATGTTATACACTTATATACAAAAAAACAAGTATATTATGTATACATGTGTATGAAAGTGTTAAATGTGTAGGTATATACATTAGAAAATATAATTATACACTATTATACACGAAAATACACACTTATACACATTTATACACAATTATACAATATTATATAAGTGGGTATATACATAGATTTGGACTGATTTTATGTATACAAGACAAATACATTATGTATATAGGTCTATAAAAATGTATAATGATGTATAAGAGGTGTGTATACACTCATATACACTATTATATAAAAACTAACTCTAACACCATCAATGACGGAGAACAAATGTATTTGTTTTGTATACATAAAATCGTCTCTTCTAAAAGTTAAAATAAATACTAAGGAGTAGGGAGATTTATGGGATGGGGAGCCAAAATGGCCATTATAGACATTGCACAATGGTCAAAATCTAAATTTGGTCATTGTGTAATGACTATATTTGCAAAAGAGTGGGGTTGGGATGACGGGGCGGGTCGGGTTGGGATGGGGGCGGAACGAGCCTTAGTTCCGTCCCGAGTTCGAACCCCGCTACCAATTTTTTAAAGGGGAATCAAAGCGGGTCAGGACGGGTAAGAGCGGTAAGCGGGATGGAATTGGACCGACCTGACCCACTAAACAACCCTAGAATAAAAAAGAAGAGAAACCATGCCCAAACATCTTCCATTTCTATACTTACTTGCTCGAGAAATCTATTGGATGAAAAATGAGGATTTGGTGATTAATAAAGCCAGGTGCGTGATGCGCCCCATGTGCTTTCTTTTATATTTGGTGTAATAGACAGCAAGCAACGAATCATAGTAAAAGGAGAATCCAATTTTGAAGCTGAGGTAATGATCTACTTTGGAGCCAGAGCCGAGGCAGTTGGGTCTGTCTCGCTCGAAACGTTTTTCTTGGGCGAACTCCAACATCAGATCTGAATGTATTCTATTTTCCGGCGAACTCACCACCACCAGATTTGAGTAAATTTATTCTCCGGTGAACTCCAACACTAGATCTGAGTGAATTCTGTTCTCCGACGAACTCACTACCACCAGATCTGAGTGGATTTTCCGGTGATCGAGAGAAAGAGGAGGCAGAGTCATTTTTGTATGATTTAAAAAGGTGGATACATACACACACATACATAATCTATTAATTTTTTTAATAGTAAATTTTAAATATCTTAGAAGTGTATTTTTTTTCATCAAAAACTTATTATATTTCAATAATATATAATTAAGGAAATACTAACAAAAAGACTTAGTGCCCGTTTGGTTGAGTTTATGAGAAGCCCATAAGTACTTATTTTTTTAAAAAATAAGCACTTATGGAATTTTTTCAGAGTGTTTGGTTGAAAGAACACTAGATCTTTTGGCCTAAAGCATAATCTATTTTACCTCTTCTTCCAAAAGCCCAAAATTTGGACTTTTGGAAGAAGAGGTAAAATGGTTTATGCATTTTTTTGTCGTACCATAAATACCCTTATAGATTTTTAATAATTCTAACATATCCATGTATATATATATATACTTTAGAAATCCTACCACACCTAATTGCCCACGCCTACAGCAACATCTTCAAGACTTTCCACCATTATTTTCTTCAACATATCCATTGTTTGTTGGTAACAAACCCCTTTTTCTTACCATTATTTTTTATATGTGATTTAATGTATTATATAATAATAATAAATATTGTTGATTTAGAATAAATTATTTTTTATTAAGAAACAAATGTCGATGATGAGTACTTGCATTTGATCCTTGTAATTATCTGATTTAAGTAATCGATCGTCTGAGGTGCAGTAGTGGATGATGATCGATATTGGCCGTATTTTAAAGATTGTATTAGGGAAATTGATGCGACACATATACCAGTAGTGGTGTCTACATCAAAGAAAATACCCTATATTGGAAGAAAAGGGACGCCAACCCAAAATGTGATGGCGGTATGTGATTTCAATATGTGTTTTACATTTGCATGGGCTGGATGGGAAGGTAGTGCACATGACACGCGCATATTTTTAGAGGCGTTACAAAAGAGAAGTTGCATTTTCTCCATCCACCAACAGGTTAGTAACAAGAAAATTAGAGTTAATTATTTATGTTGCATCCATATATATACGTGTGTTTACATTGCTTTTTTTAATGAATAATTTTACAGGTAAGTACTATTTAGTAGATGTTGGATATCCTCATATGAACATTTATTTGGGCCTTTATAAAGGTGAACGATATCATTTTCCAGATTTTCGACGTGGAAGTCAGGCAAGAGGAAATAAAGAAATATTTAATCATGCTCATTCCTTCTTGAGATCTACAATTGAGAGGACCTTTGGTGTTTGAAAAAATAGATGAAATATTTTGCGCCTAATGCCTATGTTTCCTTTTGCTAAGCAAGTGAAAATTGTGATTACTTCTATGACTCTACATAATTTTATAAGAAAATATGCATGTCAAGATCAAGAATTTCAACCTTTTCATGATGATGAGGAATTGCTTCCAACAAGTGAAGAGTATCACGAGGAAGAGAATAATGAAGAGCAAAATACAAGTTCATTCAATGTACGTGAAATTGATCGAGAACGTGATCATATAGAAACACTCCTCATGCATCGTTACTATTTGAATTATTTAATTTGAATAGCATTATAAGCTTAGAAGAATGTACTATTTATATGTTTGAATCTTGAGATGTACAATCTAATTTGTATATTATTTGCAGTTTATTATAATTTATTGTTATAAAGTTAATTCTTATATCTATCCTTTTTGGTAATTTTGATAAAATAAAAGCACTTTTAGAATTGTACATCAAATAATTTAATGTACAAAAGTGTTTTTTTAATTGACAACCAAACACCGAATAACTTTTTGATAAAAACTCAACTTAAAAAAGTTCTACTTCTATAAGCTCTTTTTAATAAGTTTAATAAGAAATAATAATAGAATAATATTATATTTTGTTTGATTTTAATAATTAAAAAATTAATTAAATTAATTTGATTTTAATGTTAACCAAAAAAAGTTTTGAACACAGTAGTTGTGCAGATTATTGGTACGTACATTCTTAGATCAGTTAATTTTGCAATTTTATTATGAACTTATGTGTCATAATATGAGATGTAGAGTGTATTACTCAAAATGTCACTTAATTAGCATTTTTTATTTTAACCGCAATTTCACTCAACCAATTTTATCCTCTAATTATCAACATTTGTCGTTTTCTATTCTTAATATTATGATTTTTTTCTCTGTCTAATATGTATTATTGACTTATCTACAGAAAAATAAATTTTATTTATAAAGAAAATAGTGAAAAATAATTTTTAAGTATATATATTATTGAATAATAAAATAATTAAGCACAGTTTTCAAGCATATATAATGTATATTATAAAATATACCTCTATTTTAAATATATTTTTGGACATGTATGTTTTAAAAGCTTTTATTTTTCTCTCTTTCTAAATTTTGTAAATAATTCTTTGAGTTTTTGATGTTATTATCCAAATTACTGATGTGAACAAAAAATATTCTAATTAATTTTTTTAGTGTTCTCAATTATTTTATTATTACAACATTATATATGCTTTAAGACTATTTTACACTAAATAAATAAAGGGTAATAATTTAGAGGATATATTAGGTATTTGGATATTGGTTACAATATGACTATTTTCGAATAGTTGACACATGAGATGTAATAGACAAGATTTTTTATTTTATGGAGATTTTTTATTTTATTTAATTACACATGAGATGTAATAGAATATTATATATTATGATTTCCACCTAACCATCTAGTCTTCTTTGCTTTCCAAACTACAAAATGTAATAACAATATATATTGTTAATCGTATACACTCTTCAAACATCCTTTGAAAATTAGAGAAAGGGGGGACAATATGACTCAAGAAAGAGTTTTTGAATTAGATTTGGATTTTTTGGTGAATGTTCTTTAATTTTATGTACCGATCTCAAAGAAAGATAAAAGAACTCAAGTATGATGATTCACTAATTGAAGAAAATATGTTTCAAATAGCACTTATGATCCCTCATTTATTGATAATTCTGGTATATGATTAAGCACTTGACCCCTTTATCTAAGGAATCTACTATATGTTGGACTCTATATATGTTACAAGTAACAAAATAAAATTAACATAGCACATACATAATTAAATGGTGTAAATTGTTAATGAGTCGGTAATTATTTAAGACTCACGCAGAAAAATCAAAAGTATAAATTTCAGCTAATTGAAGGATAAATTTGCTAAGTCAGGTATTGCAAGAACTAAAATAAAAGAAAATGGCGTGATTACTTTTCACTAATATGTTTTAACTTCTAATTATAATTTTTAAAAAGATACTAATATTATTAAAGAAAATGGCGTGATTACTTTAAAAATAACCCGATGGTATAAAGAGTTTGCTCCACTCACAGTGCATCAAACTTAAACATATAAAAATAAAGCAAAGAAATCATCTAGCTATAATTTATTTTCTTCCAAAAAATTTGGTTCTCCTCAAGTTTGCAATTCATCACCTAACAACTGAAGTACCTCTTAAACTATCTTTGGATACTTTTCTTGTCTTTTTAATTGTATTTCCTTATATATAAGGTCAGACTCCACACCTCCATTGTTAAGTTTATCACTTATAACCCCTTAACTTCTTGAAATGCATATATTCATGGCCTCGAGAGGGAAAATTTGAAAAATAAATATCATTCGATTCATCGATCCCCAAAAAAGAATTGTCATTCAAGCGCGAATACATTCGTTTAAGAAATTTCTCTAACGAACCACTCCTTCATATACGTTAGGAGTCCATGATGAGAAGGGGCTGGGAAAATTGAATCAGAAGTCAAGACATTCACACCCACGCGCACAAAAAATAGCATGTGAATGCCCTCACTCCCACCCACCTCTTTCGAAAAGACAACATCGATCATTCATTACATATGATATATCGAGGGAACCCTGGGAGAGCTGCCGACTCCAACTATCGTTCATGATCCATACTAGATCCTCATATTCAACTACTTCGACCATTTCCGAGCACCTCATATTCGGTAGGAGTCAAAAAGAAAAGGCTCAAGAATGAACTGCACTCGAAGAGTGGAAAAACAGGTTGCGAAGACGCTAATACGATTGTTCTCGAATTTGCATGGGATAGGGTAATCATGAAACCTTGGGCGATGTATCTGGCGGATCGTATTGTTTGTTGACCATAATTTATGAATTCGGTTATCATAGGGATCATATTTCTGGACGATCAGGAGAAGCAAAACGAAATCCGGATTTGGCCGTGTCCAAGTAAATTAGAAGTTCCATGTATTTTGTAATATCTTAAGTGGGAAATGTAGTTAGGGGTGTATATGGAACGTAGTGGTTCGGATTTTTCAAATAGCAAATCAAATTAATTGTGTCAGGTTTTGAAATATATATAAATCAAACCAATCCAACAAAATTCGGATTTTTCAATCTTGGTTTTTATAGAGTTTTTTGGAGTTTTCAATTTTTTCGGTGGTTCGATGCGAAATATCTTACAATAATATTTGTTTCACTAAAAATAAAAAAAAAATTGGCCCTCTGTCCAATTTTCGTTTTTTTTTATTTCACAACTACTCCAATAATCTGTTTCCGAAAGCAAGAACTTTCTCCATAATTTATTGTTACATAAAACAAACATAAGCCAAAGCACTAGCAAGAAAATACACGATACAAGGCAAGATTATATATCGTCAAATGCTTAAAAGCAGAAGAAAATAAGGCAATAATATCATGCACATGACTCTTAACATAGAAGTTTTTATGATTTTCCAACTGTAAGATTTGGATTTCCATATAAACGAAATAGGAATAAGAGCTTGAGGAGCAATATTTGTTCCATTATTTGTTAGGAATAAGGACAAAAGCTTCTTAGGGGTGTAAATTTAATTTTGATTTGAGCTATTTCTAATTTGTTGAAGATCTATAGCCATATGGCCTAAAAATACAAGTCCGAACCTGATTTTAAAATATTATGAAACTAAAATCTTTAATAAAGTTATACTAAAATATTTTCAAATAATATATGTATAAAATAATTTTAAAACACATATAATCAGGTTGATTTGGTCTCGATTTGATTTTTTTTAATTAAAATCAAATCAAACCTATTATGGTCGGATTTTTTCTTCAATACCAAATCACTAATTAATGTTTTTTAATTTGATCTGAATTATCGATTTGATGCGATTTATCAATTTTATTTGTACAACCCTAAATGTTGTTATCCCTTTTAAGATACGGTCCATGGGTTTGTCCAACTTTAAGAGAGATGTGTCCATACTACTTTCTTTTCTTTTCTGTTTTCTTTTGGTTTTGGAAGAAGTGTAGAGTATCAGCCGTATAATGTACATACAAGATTCCATAAAATCCTCACATCATAATTAAAATATATCTCATATATTATATAAATATTTAATCATGTATAATTATGATAAGGCTATGATTCTTATTGTATTAGGGTTCTACATATTGTACACTATGTATATTTTGTATAATGAAAAGGCTCGCGAAGGGGAATTGATACAAACTTATATGGTATCAAAAGTCAAAATCCTAAAAACCTAAATATTTCTCTACCATACTCGGCCTACCGCCGCCACTACCCCCCCTAAAAAAATTTACGTCGTCATCCCTCTTCTATCATTTGCTTTTTCATGGTTTCCTTTTCCCCCACCTCTTCCGCTTCCTCCCCAGTAGTCACTCAAACACCACCAGTAACATTTTTCTCACCATCGTTTCATCCGGCTCTCGCAGTTACCTACTGATCGGTGTATTTTATATACACCTTTTGAGTCATTTTTAGTTAGTCTTTTGCCCATTTTTGTACAAATATGTGTCGTGTTAGGATATATTTTCTTTCTTTTGAGTCACAATGGTTTAAAGTGGCACATTGGCGAGAAGGAGCGAAAAGAGGGCAGAAACAGAGGTTACAGAGCTCAAAAAACGAAAAAGTTGGCAACCCGGGCGAGAAAAGCGGCCGCGCCAACCAACCAAAGAAGAGCAGAGTGCCACAGTAAAAGCAGATAGTCAGAAGTTTGCGCCATGCGCCAACGCGGGAAAATTGCCAAATCCGAATAGGAATGGGCCAAGGCCAAGAAGGAAGAGGTTTGGGATGTTTTTGGTGATATAAAAAAGACCTTTAGGTCAGATTTGAAAGAGTTCCACACCTTACAATTCATCACAACTTGGAGATCAAGATTAGAGACTTAGTTTTGAGTAATTTCTTGTTCTTTATTTTATTTCTTTTTTGTGTATGTTGGTTATTAGTTTAGTTATTGGCATGTCTATGGCTAGGAACTAACTTAATTTAGGGATTTCCATGTCGAATCGCTTGAACCTCGTTCTTGTGAATTAATGCATGCTTTGGTTTCTTCTTATTATTGTTGAGATTTATTCAATAATTGTTTTGATTGCTTGGTAATTAATTGATCACTAATTATCATAACTTATATGATTTCTACTCGAAAGCCGAAAGGGAGATTGTGAATATGCTATAGTTGAATAAACATAGGTTTAAATCGTGGACGAAAGTACTCCGATACTTGTGTAGCTTAATAGGTTATTGCTTTTAATCCTCCTTTGTAGTCAATCTTGTCATCGAAAGATAGAAGAGTTCTACATTGGGGTTGAGTGTTTATATTACCTTAACAAGAGTATAAAACGACATAGTTAACCTGCTATCTCAAAATAGTAGAAGAACCATAATTATTTGCATTAACGAGTAAAGCGAGCGGATAGTTGAGGAGATTTGGAAGCCCTATTTTCACCATATCTGAAGTAAAATAAAGTAATTTAGTTAGCATCTATAATCATAGCTATAAACAAATAATTAAATTATCGGTTACCAAATAGATACTATAGAATAGAGGTTGGTAATTGGACACTTTTCCCTGAGAACGATAACTCGGTCTTCTAGACTATATTACTTGTCACGACACGTGCACTTGCGTTTAGCGTATGCATAAATCGCGCATCAAGTTTTTGGCGCCGTTGTCGGGGATTGACATAGTTCAATATCATTCTATCTATTCTTAATTTTTAATTTGTTTTTTTTGTATTGGTGGAACCGTGCGCCGTGATCCGTTTGTTGATTTTGATCTGTTGCAGGCATCTAGTTTATGCGAAGGAGAAGAGGAGCAGATACACTTGTTCCCTTCAACCCGGAGATTGAAAAGACTTGCAAGCAGAACCGGAGAAACAAGCGAATCTTGGCCTTAATAGCAATGGGAGGTTTGCAGAATAACAATGAGATGCACGACGGGTTAGGGGATCATCAACCTAACCATAGGATGCCCCGGAGGTTTCCAATGAATGTGGAAGAAAGAGTCCAGGTCCAAGCTGAGAGAAGCTTGGGAGATTATGTGCTGCCAAGGGTGAATGGAGCACAGACTTGCATCAGGCTCCCAGCAATAGGAGCAAATAATTTCGAAATCAAGCCTGCGATCCTGAGTATGGTGCAGAATACAGTTCAATTTGGAGGGTTGCCATCTGAAGACCCTCATATGCACATAGCAAATTTCTTGGAGTTGTGTACAACTTTCAAGTATAATGGCGTTACTGACGCCGCCATCCGATTGAGGCTATTTCCCTTCTCACTCAGGGATAGATCAAAAGTTTGGTTGAATTCCCTGCCTACAGATTCTATTTTCACATGGCAGGAGTTGGCACAGAAGTTCTTGGCAAAGTGTTTTCCACCGTCCAAAGCCGCTAAGCTGAGAGGAGAGCTGAACAATTTATACTGATGGAGAGTCACTCTATGAGGCTTGGGAAAGATTTAAAGATCTGAAGAGAAAGTGTCCACATCATAGCATTGAGCTGTGGAATTTGGTCCATATTTTCTACAATGGGCTAAGTGGGACCACAAGAACCATCATTGACGCAGCTACAGGAGGAACCTTCATGAAGAAGACAACACATGAGGCCCATGATTTGCTAGAAGACATGGCCACCAATAATCATGTGACAGATGATAGAGGGGTAAGTGGAAGGAGAGCGATAGGAGTGCATGAGATCGATGCCATTACAGCGTTAAATGCACAGGTTGCTCTCTTGACCAAGCAACTACAGCATAACACAGTGACAGTGAATACAGTTCATATGTCATTGAGTTGTGAGATGTGTGGGGGTCCTCATACCTTTGATAGGTATCCATTAGCAAACCCCAACAACATCCCTATTGAGCAAGCAGAATGTCAGGCAGTGGGGAATTACCAAAGGCCCCAGAACAACCCCTATTCAAATACCTACAATCCAGGGTGGAGGAATCACCCTAACTTTTCATGGAGGGGTGATCAAGGGCAACATGAGAACGATTCAGGCCAATACCAAAATCAAGAACCATTTAACCAGCCTCGCCTTCCAAACGATTCAAGACACCTGCTCGCAAGAAAAGCGGACGAATTGCGGCGATGTTGACACTTACGAATTCACAAACCCAGTTCATGGCAGAGACAATATCCTCTATCAAGAACTTGGAGACGCAGGTGGGACATCTAGCAAAGATGACAAATAACAGGCCACAGGAAACTCTTCCCAGTAATACAGATATGAATCCCAGAGAGCAGTGTCAGGCGGTGCAGCTGAGAAGTGGGAAGCAGCTAAAACAACCTACACCTCAGCCCGTGGTAGAACAGAGCAGAGAATAGATGCAGAGAAAGAGGTGGTTACTAAGGACCGCCCTATTTTAGAGAAGGCTCCAACAGTTCCAGTGAGGGAATACACAGAGAAGATTCCTTACCCTCAGAGGTTGCAAAGGAAAGCAGTTGATAAGCAATTCTCCAAGTTCTTGGAGGTATTTAGAAAGCTGCACATTAACATCCCTTTCATTGAGGCGTTGGAGCAAATGCCAACTTATTTCAAATTTATGAAGGAAATTCTTGGGAAGAAGAAGAAGCTAGCTGAGTATGAGACAGTGACATTGACAGAGGAATGCAGTGTCATATTGCAGAAGAAACTGCCCCCCAAGCATAAGGATCCAGGGAGCTTCACACTGCCTTGCATAATTGGTAGGGTAACATGTAACAAGGCCCTGTGTGATTTGGGGGCCAGCATAAATCTCATGCCCTTGTCCGTTTTCAAGAGGTTGGGTTTGGGTGAAGCCAAACCAACCACTGTGAGCTTGCAGTTGGCGGATAGGACAGTGGTGCATCCCAGGGGAATAATTGAAGACGTATTGGTTAAGGTGGGAAAATTCTTCTTTCCTGCAGACTTCCTCATCCTTGATATGGAGGAAGATGATGAAATCCCTATCATCTTGGGAAGACCATTCTTGACAACTGGGAGAGCCTTGATTGATGTGGAAAAAGGCGAGCTGAAACTCAGAGTTGAGGAAGAAGAGATGGTGTTCAAGGTGTTTAAACACACCGTTGAACCCCCAGTCATAAGCAAATGTTTTGCAGTCAGCACCGTTAGCACATCAGTTGAGTCAGCACAGGCCAAAGCAAGGGAAATCAGTCTGCCAGTACAGGTGAGCAACGCTAAACCTTCTCTTGAGAAAAAGGAGAAAAAGAAAAACAGAAGTCGAAAGAGAAAAATGATTATGAAATGGGTAGGCTGTGGGGTTAAGCTACCCCATGCCTCTTGATAAGAAACCTGCGTCCGGCTAAAAGATGTTAAAGACAACGCTACTTGGGAGGAAACCCAAGATTTTTTTTAAAATTTTATGCAATTTAGTTTTAGTTAGAACTGTCTCACGAAATGTATTGTTTACATGTTGTGATGACAAGTACAGGGCTAAAAAGTGGAGGATGAAAAATGTGAGAGAGGAGAAAAATCGAATCGACGCCACGGCGCCCAGCAGAGGGCCACGGCGCCGAGAAAGCAGCAAGGCGCAGGAAGTTGGGTGCCACGACACCGAATCAGAGAGTCGCGGCACCGAAAGTCCAGAAGGCCTCTGAAGTTTGGGCGCCACGGCGCCGGAAGTTCAAAGGGCCGCAAATGTTTAGGCGCCACGACGCCGATCTCAGGGTCGTGGCGCCGCGACGGAAAAACTGAAATCTAAAGGAGCCCTAATCCGATTTCCCTTCTCCAAATCAAAAACCCAAAACCCTTCCTCTCTCCAAAACCCACGAAATCAGTCTCCTTTACTCAAAATCTTCCACAAACTAAACTCAATCACAACCAAAGTACTTAAATTCCTTGCACACTTAACCATCTCAAACAACAACCCTCATTCCATTGCCTCAATCCATCACTAGAAACAAGAAAATCTTGAAGAACACCGTCCAAGGTAACTTTCATCACTTTTTTGAAATTTTCAAAGCAATCAGGGGAGGTAATTCATAAGTTTGGGGATGTGCTTTATTGGTGGATAGTGTGGGGTGTGTTGAAGTTTGGTGTGAAAATTTTGCGGTAAGATTATACGTAGTGATCGTGGGGTGTTGTACCGGTGCTTTGAGTGACGTTTGGGGGTTGAATGGTGTTGTAGTTTGTTGATTACGCTGTGTGTTGATTGGTGTGGTTGAAAGTTACTGGGTAATCTCACTGAAACAGAGGAAACGCTGCTAAAAATTTTCCAAAATGTCTGCCAGAAAAAAAAAGAGCTTCCACATCCGCCTCCGTTCCACAATATGACGCTACTAGGTTTGACAGTCAAAAAACAGAAGACAGATATTACAAACTTAGTACTAGACCCTTGATACCTGAGCGAGGAAAGGAGTACCAAAGGGAGTCATTTGAGGACGGCGATGTCTATGAGCCTATTCGGGCAATGATAGAGGCCATTGGGTGGAAGAGATTTGTTAATCCGGAAAGAATAGTACCACAGAACACCGTAATGGTGAAAGAATTCTATGCTAACTTTCCGGAACGGGTAAATGGTAGATGTTTTGTGAGAGGGCGATGTATGTGCTGTGTGGTGAGGTGGTGAATGAGCTATTAAGAACAGTCGATGTTGAAGAAAGAGGCGATGATCGAAGCTATTTCAGAACTTGGTCTAGAGATGCCAACAACATCGATTGGGACATCGTCGCAAGCACATTATGCTACCCTGGGGCTGAGTATGATATTGCACGAAATGGATCAAGAGGACTGAGCAGATGTCAGTTCAACAAAACAACCAAGGGTTGGTTATATTTCGTCAGTGTCCGCCTGATTCCATCGACGCACTTCACCAGAGTGCCAGCGGATAGAATAAAGATGATATATGGAATTATGGAAGGGAAGACGATTGATGTTGGGAAGGAGATATTGCATAATATTGGAGAAACCAGTAGGTTGGTCACTACAGGTGGGTTGGGACACAGATCACTTATTTGCAGTTTATGTTCTAGACATGGAGTCCCAACCCTAGCTACTGATATATATGAGAAGGTTCAACCTCCTGTGACTTATGGGATAGTGCATGCCTTCCCAGGACCAGTTCCTCCAGCAGCAGCAAGAAGGAGACCAGCACCAGCAGCAGCAGAGGCTGCCATGGATGAGGATGAGCCTGAGACAGAGGCTCAGCATGAGGCGATAGCGGCCAGCCCACAGGTGGAACCTCCGGTTGCTCATGAACCAGCGGAGGATGATGCAGAGTTTTGACACAATGATACAAGGTCAACAGGACCTGAGACAAGGACATCAAGAAATAAGGCAGGAGCAACAACAGTTGAACCTGAGATTTGATGCTATGAGTTCCTTGTTCAACCAGTGGTCCATGCATTATCCGCCGCCACCGCCACCATTTTAAACCAAGTTTGTAAGTTGTCCCGTTCTTCTTTTATTTTTGAGTCTTGCACACATTAGGGACAATGTGTGATTTAAGTTTGGGGGGGGGGAGTTCTTAGTTATTTTTTATGCATTTTTTGAGTCTTTTTGTGTTATTTTCTATGTTTATTTGAGTCTAATTTTTTTTATGATCATGCATGTTGTAGTTACTTGAAACGCTTAGTGAAGTAAAGTTGAATAATGTAATGAAATTAGAAGCAACCATCTGAACACTTAGGATAGATATGCCAAAAATTCATGAAATCAAATTATTTGAGGTATATTGCTTGATTTATGCATTGTTAGTGATTAAATCTATGTGTCTGCTTGCTTGCTATTTGAGGCGAAATAATTAGGATATGCATGTTAGGGAGATGATTCAGGTATTTCTTTGTTAGCTTTTTCTTACCATTCATTTCCTATCCATGACATTAAAATTGTATCCCTAGTCAGCCCCTTTGAGCCTAAAAATAAGATTTTTCTTTGACATCCTATAATTTCATACTTGTGCCATAAGTGAAGAAATTGATGTTGTTGGAATATAAAGTGTTGAAAAAGAGACAAAAGAGAGTGAACAATTTTGATGCACCCCAATGAAAAGTAATCATAAATAGGCAAAAGCCTAAGTTTGGGGGTGCCTACTATTCATCAGACACCTCATTCTCTCAAAATAAAAGAGGGGAAAGATAGGTATGAGGTTAAAAAGAAAATCAAAAGAAAAGGAAAGAATAGAAAGCAAAAGAGCGTATGGTACGTAAGATTGAGCCTAAAAGCCTATTTTTACCTACCCCTGCCTAAGTCTACATTACAACCCTAAAAAGCCCTGAAGATCTCTAATATGTGTATCCATGATTAGTGGAGATTAGCAAGTAAACATGTCATAGGATTTTGAAATTGACATGCATAGTTAGGTATTCTTACTTCCATTGAGCATGATTAAATTGAATTTGTGAAATATTTGACTTGATGTGTTTAGAATGCTAAAAATCCATGCTATATGTTCCTGCATATTATTCTACTAACCTTCATGTTTTTCTAAGTAACAATGATGCAACAACTTGATCAATGTCTTTGAGTCATTTTATTTTTCTTTTCTTTCGTGTCTTTGTTTCTATTTTTTTTATCTTTACTCGAGAGCGAGCAAAGGTTAAGTTTGGGGGTGTTTGATCGGTGTATTTTATATACATCTTTTGAGTCATTTTTAGTTAGTCTTTTGCCCATTTTTGTACAAATATGTGTCGTGTTAGGATATATTTTCTTTCTTTTGAGTCACAATGGTTTAAAGTGGCACATTGGCGAGAAGGAGCGAAAAGAGGGCAGAAACAGAGGTTACAGAGCTCAAAAAGCGAAAAAGTTGGCAACCCGGCGAAATGTGCAGCGGCCATGGCTAACCAACCAAAGAAGCAGCAGAGCGCCACGCCAAAAAGCGACGGCAGAAGTTTAGCGGGCGGCTGAGTGGCCGCGCGCCAACGCGGGAAAATTGCCAAATCCGAATAGGAATGGGCCAAGGCCAAGAAGGAAGAGGTTTGGGATGTTTTTGGTGATATAAAAAGGACCTTTAGGTCAGATTTGAAAGAGTTCCACACCTTACAATTCATCACAACTTGGAGATCAAGATTAGAGACTTACTTTTGAGTAATTTCTTGTTCTTTATTTTATTTCTTTTTTGTATATGTTGGATATTAGTTTAGTTCTTGGCATGTCTATGGCTAGGAACTAACTTAATTTAGGGCTTTCCATGTCGAATCGCTTGAACCTCGTTCTTATGAATTAATGCATGTTTTGGTTTCTTCTTATTATTGTTGAGATTAATTCAATAATTGTTTTGATTGCTTGGTAATTAATTGATCATTAATTATCATAACTTATATGATTTCTAATTGAAAGCCGAAATGGGAGATTGTGAATATGTTATAGTTGAATAAACATAGGTTTAAATCGTGGACGAAAGTACCCCGATACTTGTGTAGCTTAATAGGTTATTGCTCTTAATCCTCCTTTGTAGTCAATCTTGTCATCGAAAGATAGAAAGGTTCTACGTTGGGGTTGAGTGTTTATATTACCTTAACAGGAGTATAAAACGGCGTAGTTAACCTGCTATCTCAAAATAGAAGAACAACCATAATTATTTGCATTAACGAGTAAAACGAGCGGATAGTTGAGGAGATTTGGAAGCCCTATTTCCACCATATCTGAAGTAAAGTAAAGTAATTTAGTTATCATCTATAATCATTGCTATAAACAAATCATTAAATTATCGGTTACCAAATAGATACTATAGAATAGAGGTTGGTAATTGGACACTAATCCCTGAGGACGATAACTCGGTCTTCTAGACTATATTACTTGTCACGACACGTGCACTTGCGTTTAGCGTATGCATAAATCGCGCATTGTTGACACCCAATTTTGACCCTCCCGTCCAGACAGTAGCTATAAAATTACACTAATTTCGCAAAATAATTCTTTATGATTTTTATAATAAAATGCAGCAATAAAACATTAATACATGCATAAATAAACAATTTAATAATGGCACCGCGTCTTACGTAGAAATTACGCACTTAGAGTCTCGCGCCCATATTTTTTAATTTTAAGCCCTGTCATAATTCTTAATAATAAATAATAAATACATAAAATAATAATCTAACACACGCGTTTTAATAATAGCTTTCATAAAAGAATTAAGAAGTCTTATCTGCATGTAGAATTTAAATAACTCAATTTTTATTTAATAGGTTTTAATAACGGCATCGCATTATAAACATTAAGAACTAATTAAATAGCACACCCGCATTTATTATTGTAATAATTTTAAACTCAAACTTAGATTAATAAAGCACCTAAATAATTTAATCACAATTTAATAATAATTTACCACTAATTAAATAAAACATCTAAAACTAATAACACTAACTACCCTAAATTCTACCCAGCCCACCTATTAAACCCGCCAGGCCCAACACCCGCAGCCCACTAGCCCCTTATACTAAATAACCCATAACCCTTCGTCTTCATCGCCCATGCGTACAACATTTTGACAAAACCTAAAAAATCCATTGCATATTATCCATCGCCGCACCTTCCTCGCCGAGATTCTCGCCTGAGAATCCGGCGACCCTCTTCCAAATCGCACATCTTCTCCTCAAATCACGTACCAGAATTAATATCCCCAAATCTTTTCAAATCACTTTCGAAAAAATTGACCATATTAGGAACCAAATCAGTCCAAACTAGTCTCAAAATCAGTCCCAAATCTTAGGAAATCAATCTCAAATCGCCCCAAATCTGTCACAAAATAGCCAAAATCAACCTTTGAAATCGCCTTAAACTTCCAAACTCAGAACCGGAATTGGAACTATATAAACCCAATCGATTTACACATCCAGGGCATCGGATTCTGGCATGCAAAAACCCTTACACAGTCTGAAACCTCTTCCTTTAAAAAGTGGCATTTTGACAGTAAAACACTAACCAAGAACACCCTTGAACAATCGAAAGACCCAAGTCATCATTTCTTTTTTTTCTTTTCATTCGCATAGCCATTCCCGAGTGAATCGACGACTTGACACGCTGCCCCGATTCGCTTCCCGGAGAAGGTAAATTCTATCACTTTTTTTTTTCATTTTTCTGTTTACTTACATTCTTACAATTTGTATGATGTTTTTTTTTGTTTGAGAAATATCCTGGTATAATGTTGTTTGGGCATGATCGACTAACGCACAATATGTTTGATGAACTTATGAATACTGTCATGTTTCTTTGACTATATTGGTGAGTGTCATAACGTTAATAACAATCTGGAAATGATACACTGGTAGTCACGATATATAAAAGAATCTGTGGTCATCCATCTCTCTAGTTTCCTTCTATGTTTGACGTAATCTGAGATTAGTGTGTTCAAATCCGACTTAAATTGATCCTAAAGATAAGTAACTATATGCTAAGTAGTTAATAAACCTGAAAATCCCCTGCTTTAACCTATTTGGAATTCTGAATGCTATTTGGTATCTATTTGAGATTATTGAAATAGCTAGGATATCCCTGAATTTTCATATTGGACTTTTCGAATTGCTAAACTCCATCTAAAAAATCAGTTAAGGACCTTGCATCATACTAGGAATGCCCAACTTAGTGTTGCTGAACAGAAAAAATCTGAAACTGAATTTTGCACATACCCGGAGGTCCAATTTCAATGAGCAGCTGTTCAAGCCATGATTTTTTTTGTGTTTGCCTGTCGTCCCGAATTAAATGCAATAAGTATAAATGTCGCCCGGTTAAAATATCTATCATCCTTGCTTCTGTCTGTTCGCATACTCCTGCTGGTGTGTGTTTGAGGCCAAGCCTATTGTATTGCATTTTGCTTGCCCTCTTCTGTAATTGGTAAGATACGGAATGAGAAAACACTAATAACAATGTAACTAAATCATATAAAACAAAAGGCGATAACCCAGACAAGCCAATCTAGAAAATAACTACTGCAAGAGTAACATAGGAACTTATATTCACTTCATTAACTGATGGACCTCCCAAATAAATGTCCCCTTTTCTTATGTTCAAATTTGTAGTCATTTCCATCATATATGATGTACATAGTGTTTAGAATGCTCTGATTTTTGTGTTAATTGAAATCTATGCATGACCATACCAGTTTAGGAATTTATATAGACTTAATCATGAATTTTTTGGACTTATGTGTATCAGATTAGACAAGTTTGTCTTCCCGTGAAACTTTGCAACTGCTTTTGAACCATGTTATCTGTCTAAATCCTTTTCTTGTGCCTACACCTATTGGGTTGAGTTATTTAAGTCTTTTATACCATTAGCAAAATATATATACCTGGGAGACTACTTGTCTGTTACTTTGAGTCAAAATGCAGTAATATATGCAAGGGTTAGTTAAATATAAAAGCTTACTTAAGTTGATCATAAAGGATAAAGTGTCTTTGCTCTTATTGAAATTATGTTCTTGTGTTCTGTTTTCCCTGCTTAAAATGTATACCTATTGGATCTATATATACATTCTAAAACACTAAAGAATAAGAGGGGAAATCTCCTGCTGAGCCTTTATCATTAAGTAGCCATTACTTCAGCTCTTCTCTGTTGTTCTGTTTGAAGTAGGATGATAGTTCAGAATAGTTTAGAATTATTTAGGGTCCCGCCCCCCTAAAACAGCTTGCTTCCGATTTATGCCAAATGCTTATTTATTATTTTTGATAAAAGTTGGATATGTACTAATCCTTATCTTTTCTTTTTTTTACATGAAACGCAATGCCTTGGAGCAAAGGGAAGAGTCTCAATACGAGACTCGTCGCAACCAATTGAAGACCCGCATCTTATGTGCTTCATCTTCTCCGCATCATAAACTCCAAACCATAGGCGAAGTCACTTCGCCATTTCTTTGAGTCATTATTAATCCATATCCTCACCCTATTATTTGTTGTAATTATTTGTCTAACATTACACTACTAGTAGTACATTTAGAATAATTAAACTTTGGGCTGTCATTAGAAAAATAGTTTGACGCTAAAGATTCACTCTCCTTAAATTAGTTATTTTTTATGACTAGTTATGCATTGCCTAAGCCATACCAAAATGACATAAATATTCACGTAGCTAAAACATCACTCGCTATTAAATCCTTAGCATAATAAATTAATTTCTTCATAAATTCTTACTAACCTTCATAATTAAAAATTATTTTGTTAGTCTTTGCATAATAGATATTCTACATCTTATTTCATAAAGTACACATTTCGTCATAATAAGATTTTGCAATACATGTATCTTATCTAATACGTTATGAATGCAAGTTTTTTTATCCAAAGCTAAATTTATATTCTAAATAAATCTTACAATTTTTATCCCTTCTATTTAAACACTTTTAAACATGCATTTTTATAGAATAATAATTCTCTAGGTTTGAACGGACAACCGCAAGTTAGCGGATCCTTTAGGGTGCCTAACCCCTTCCCTTTAAGATAATAAAGAACCCTTGCCCAGAATCTCACAATTTTGCAGACCATTAAAATGGAGTTAATGTTTACTTTAAACTAGTTAACATTTAGGTGTCCTAATTCACCCAAATTAATTAGGTGGCGACTCCCTAGCAACCCTTTAGCCTTTTAGCACCTTTTTAGCACTTTTACCATCTTCTTTTTTCTTTTCTTTTTTTATTTTTATTTTTTATTTTCTAACATATCAAAGCAGAGTTAGTTAGAATATGTTGCGGTCGAAAAAAGGGCGTGACAAGAATGGCGACTCTGCTGGGGATTTAAGGTTCTTAACCACAACAGACCTAGGGTTATTATTTGGCAATTATTTTTTGCATTTAATTTTTATGTACTGTATTTTGTTTATTTGCTTTAATTGCTATGTGCTTTACTGCTTTCCTTAAATTGGCATTCCGCTCATATTTCTTCCACTCTGGAAAATTCACACTATCACATACTCACGCGCTGGTGTGCTTCGCGCACCCGCAAATTTTTTCAAATATCCAATTTTAAGAGAGTTGGCGCCTGCGCGGAGTTAGATCGGTTCGTCTGATCAGCCGCGTAGCCTTCTCACTCGAGTTGTCCGCTCGGGAACCTTGCGTCTAGTAAAGCCAAATCTTAGAAACTCAGGATAGAGCTATACCACCCTTTATTTTAAGGCATACATGCATTTACCTTAGGTGGGTCGGTCCTTGGTATCGACACCACAATTAGGAAAATACCAAACTTGTCGACGGGTTCTTCAACCCAACGACCAACCAGCATACTATGTGTAGCGTGACAATGATAGACAAATCCAAACCTAATCGTGACATGCTGAAATTGGAAAAGTGCACCGTCATTTGGTCGCCATTTCCAACAAAAGCATTACAGTTGGACGACTTGGACAAATCCGTCATAATCTCGCATAAGTGACATTTAGGCCTACCTCTGGCATAAAGAGGTCTCAAACATGTTAGAACACGCACTTGATTTGCAATTTGCTTATTAGTATATATTGCCTGCAACTTTTTGCTTATTATACTAACTTGGTTTGCTTCATTTGTTAAAGGGTTATTTTTGCCTAGCTTATCCCCAAAAGGTTGATTCGCGTTGACTGGTAGAAGCACAATCATAAATGACTAATCCAGAGGCACCGGAACGAAACAACTTAGGACTCATCCCCGTTCCTGTAGAGGATGCAGAGGCGTTAGAAAGGAGAAACACCAATGATCAACACCTCGTCAAACTATTGCAGCAAATGGAAATCATGCAAGCCGAAATAGAAAGGCTCCGAAATATCACAAACCTGTCTATTAGCTTGAATGCACCACTCCCAGAGCAAGGGACAAATGCAATCGTGTCACAAGCCCTTGAGCCTCCACTTCCCCAAAGCTCCCCGCAAAGGCCGCAACATACCAGCTCACACCAAAACGTCACTCGCCCGGTCAATTTGCAAGCCGACCTCCAAAATGATCCGTTTACTACATACATATCTCAACCTCCACCTACTTATATCTCCCCACTCAGTCCAAATTGCCAAGTCACCCAATACGAGCAGAGGACACACATCACTAGTCCTAACAAACAATATGGGGGATTAGCACATCCGACCGAAAACCGACCATTTATTATGCATGCATCCTCTCAAGAGACAGATCAATACAAGGAAGTGGAGCGGCAGACTCGAGCCAGAGCTGATGAAAATATGGCAAAAGAAATCCGTAGTTTGAAAGAGGCATTTAGAAGCATTCAGATGAACAAGGGGGAGGCAGGTTTAGAATATGAAAACTTATGCATGCACCCCGACGTTGAATTACCTGTAGGGTACAAGGTGCCCAAATTTGACATGTTCGATGGAAAGGGGAATCCTCGAGCTCATCTAAGGTCATATTGCGATAAATTGATTGGAGTTGGTAAAAATCAAGCAATCATCATGAAACTATTCATCAGGAGTCTAACCGGCAAGGCACTGGACTGGTACACATGCCAAGACCATCGAAAATGGGACGGTTGGAATGCCATGGCACAAGATTTCATGGATAGATTCAGATTCAACACTGACACTATCCCGGATAGATTTTATCTTATGAAACTTGAAAAGAAATCCTGAAACTTTCGGGAATACGCATACGGCGGTCGAAGCGGAAGGTCCAACCTCGATGGCAGAGCGAAATGACCACCTTGTTTGTCTGCGATCGCTAAAAAGCGCGACATATTATGAAAGGATGATCGATGTAATCGGCGAAGTTTTGCGAAGTCGTAGAATGGCGACTTCGTGGAAGAAGGCATTAAGGCAGGCGAATTACAAACTTGGCGCCCTACAAGCAACTAGAAGAGCAATGCGGTCGATTCCATGAGGTACCTCACGAGGAGAAGAGATCGTCACCTCTATCATGGTCATTCGGGAGCATAGGCGAACAACATCGGTGTATCAAAGTCCACGCCTCCTTACTATAACCAAAAAACTCAAAATCCACATTATCGACCTTTGCGCCACCCGTATCTGTTTACCATACCCAACCGGCATATCAAAATACTCACCACAATCACGAACCCGCGCCAAAGCGGACCCAAACCGCGTAGATGCTGAAAGAAAACCAACAAAAACCTATACACCTTTAGCCGAACCCATAGCCCAAGTGTATGAGAAGCTGAAAGCCGCAGGAATACTCCATCCAATTCCCAGAAATACCCCCAGGCCTACCTCCCGAGGGCACGATAAAACTAAACATTGTGCATACCACTCCGGTGCAGAGGGACACGACATCGAAAATTGCTATACACTCAAGGACAGAATAGAGGAGTTAATCGAAGAAGGAGTCATTCGGCTGAAAGATGCTCCTCTCAATGCAAATAATAACCTTCTTCCGGGTTATGAAGATTCCCATGTGAACATGATAGCTGAAAATGAAGAAGACAGTCTGGAAGGGACTATTACGCCAGCCCGTAAAGGGAAGAAAGTTGAATCATCAACCAACCGCCAGAGAAAAGGAGGTGCTCCTTGCCGGAGATTGTTTAACCATTGAATAAGTCATTCGTCTAGTTGTGTGCTGCAAGAGATGATCCTGCTGAAGACTCAGCCATCGAAGACACAGAGCAAGAAGAAGTGGACTCGTGCCCCTGCCTTGGCCCGCCGAATTCTGAAATAGTTAGTTTAATATATTTTGCCATTTATATGTAATAAATTGGAACTACGTTTGATCTAATTCCCTTGGCGGATACGTAGGCGGCCATATCGGCTTCGGTCCCACCTTTAGAATTTTACCCAATTTCGTTTGTAATGAACTACGTCATGACCTGATTCCCTCATGGGGATACGTAGGCGGCCTAAATCGGCTTCGGTCACAACATTAGGAAGCTTTCCCTTCGTTTTGAAATACACATAATATACAAGCAACCCCATTAAGACCCACTTTAGGCCGAAACGCCCTTTGCATATTCAAAACTGGGACAAGGTACGAAACCAGACAGGGGTTATGAGTCCAAACAAGGCAGACGTCCGAGCATCAAGAGTCAAAACTACAAAGTCAATGCGAATCAACCACCCCCCTCAAACTCACAAATTTTCTTTGAGCGCATGTTTTTCATGTTAGCAGAAGCAGACAGACATCAACAATCGAATCCCGCAACAAAGTCTAGCACATCAGCTCGGGCCTAGAGTCAAATTGCAATCCATGTAGTGCACAAACGCGCAACAAAGACATCATGACAATTCATACGGTTCACAAAATGGATTACAACAACATCTCGACATTCGCAGTACCCCACGTATCATACAGGGACGACATCTCTACTCACAGAATTGCATTTCTCATATATTTATCATTCTGTTTTAACAGTTATACACTAACTTTTTTCTCAAGCTTAGCTTGCAGAAGCATTTATTCTACGAGCATCGCGTATACGCCCACACAACGACGTCATCAGCATTATGTCTACGCAATAATGCCAGCAGCAACAAGTCCAAAAACGACGCCAAGTCCGAAAACGATGACAAGTCCGAAAACGACGACAAGTCCGAAAACGACGCCAAGTCCGAAAACGACGCCAAGTCCGAAAACGACGACAAGTCCGAAAACGACGCCAAATCCGAAAACGATGCCAAGTCCGAAAACGACGCCAAGTCCGAAAACGACGCCAAGTCCGAAAACGACGCCAAGTCCGAAAACGACGCTATCATCAGCATATCACATCTACGCAGGGACGATTTTCTCTGTTTTCAAAATTGCATTTTTTCTCATTCATGCTTTATTATTCTGTCTTAGCAGTTATGCACTAACTCTTTCTTGAGCTTTAGTATACAGGAGCAGCAGCAACACGTCCAGGCAACGACGTCATCAGCACAACAAGTCCAAAAACGACGACAAGTCCGAAAACGACGACAAGTTCGAAAACGACGCCAAGTACGAAAACGACGCCAAGTCCGAAAACGACGCCAAGTCCGAAAACGACGCCATCATCAGCATATCACATCTACGCAGGGACGATTTATCTGTTCTCAAAATTGCATTTTTCTCATTCATGCTTTATTATTCTGTCTTAGCAGTTATGCACTAACTCTTTCTTGAGCTTTAGTCTACGAGGCGATTGCAGTGACAACATATCCGCGTTCACAATCGCAACACGCCCGCGTGCAGGGCGAAAATCACGGATTTGCGAGATCGCATCAACACAACATGCATCACATTTTTGCACGATAACATTGTCTACTCACAGTTACATTGCTTTTAAAATTATGCATCATCATTTTGTCTTAACAGTTATGCACTAACCGTTTGCTTAAGTCTTAGCATGCAGGAGCAGGAGCACAACGTGGATTTTCTCTTACAGCGAACCGGGGCAATTTGTTGGGGGGGCAACCTTCCCAACAAATGGAAGAAACGGCCTCAAGCGTCGGTCCACTCACTCTGCATCACCATAAAACCCAGCATCATAAGTCGACACCGGTACACCCCAGGTTCAAGCCAGTTATTTTATTTTATTTTTTTATTTTTTAGCACCACATACCCAGTGTCGTCATAACTCGACACTGGGACAAATTTTGAGTCTGCATTAGCCCGCCTTGGTGTTTTTGACCATGGTAGCCCAGTGTCGTCATAACTCGACACTGGGACAAATTTTGAGTCCGCGTTAGCCCGCCTTGGTGTTTGACCATGGTAGCCCAGTGTCGTCATAACTCGACACTGGGACAAATTTTGAGTCCGCGTTAGCCCGCCTAATTGCCCAACATTTTAATTCTGAGGATCGAGACAAAATTGGCTATGAGTCAACGTCTTTGTCCGAAGATTCTTCCATCATCTCCATACAAAGAGGGACAACTGTTGACACCCAATTTTGACCCTCCCGTCCAGACAGTAGCTATAAGATTACACTAATTTCGCAAAATAATTCTTTATGATTTTTATAATAAAATGCAGCAATAAAACATTAATACAGACATAAATAAACAATTTAATAATGGCACCGCGTCTTACGTAGAAATTACGCACTTAGAGTCTCGCGCCCATATTTTTTAATTTTAAGCCCTGTCATAATTCTTAATAATAAATAATAAATACATAAAATAATAATCTAACACACGCGTTTTAATAATAGCTTTCATAAAAGAATTAAGAAGTCCTATCTGCATGTAGAATTTAAATAACTCAATTTTTATTTAATAGGTTTTAATAACGGCATCGCATTATAAACATTAAGAACTAATTAAATAGCACACCCGCATTTATTATTGTAATAATTTTAAACTCAAACTTAGATTAATAAAACACCTAAATAATTTAATCACAATTTAATAATAATTTACCACTAATTAAATAAAACACCTAAAACTAATAACACTAACTACCCTAAATTCTACCCAGCCCACCTATTAAACCCGCCAGGTCCAACACCCGCAGCCCACTAGCCCCTTATACTAACTAACCCATAACCCTTCGTCTTCATCGCCCAGGCGTACAACATTTTGACAAAACCTAAAAAATCCACTGCATATTATCCATCGCCGCACCTTCCTCGCCGAGATTCTCGCCTGAGAATCCGGCGACCCTCTTTCAAATCGCACATCTTCTCCTCAAATCGCGTACCAGAATTAATATCCCCAAATCTTTTCAAATCACTTTCGAAAAAACTGACCATATTAGGAACCAAATCAGTCCAAACTAGTCTCAAAATCAGTCCCAAATCTTAGGAAATCAATCTCAAATCGTCCCAAATCTGTCACAAAATAGCCAAAATCAACCTTTGAAATCGCCTTAAACTTCCAAACTCAGAACCGGAATTGGAACTATATAAACCCAATCGATTTACACATCCAGGGCATCGAATTCTGGCATGCAAAAACCCTTACACAGTATGAAACCTCTTCCTTCAAAAAGTGGCATTTTGACAGTAAAACACTAACCAAGAACACCCTTGAACAGTCGAAAGACCCAAGCCATCATTTCTTTTTTCTTTTCATTCGCATAGCCATTCCCGAGTGAATCGACGACTTGACACGCTGCCCCGATTCGCTGCCCGGAGAAGGTAAATTCGATCACTTTTTTTTTCATTTTTCTGTTTACTTACATTCTTACAATATGTATGATGTTTTTTTTTGTTTGAGAAATATCCTGGTATAATGTTGTTTGGGAATGATCGACTAACGCACAATATGTTTGATGAACTTATGAATACTGTCATGTTTCTTTGACTATATTGGTGAGTGTCATAACGTTAATAACAATCTGGAAATGATACACTGGTAGTCACGATATATAAAAGAATCGTGGTCATCCATCTCTAGTTTCCTTCATGTTTGACGTGTCGAGATTAGTGTGTTCAAATCCGACTTAAATTGATCCTAAAGATAAGTAACTATATGCTAAGTAGTTAATAAACCTGAAAATCCCCTGCTTTAACCTATTTGGAATTCTGAATGCTATTTGGTATCTATTTGAGATTATTGAAATAGCTAGGATATCCCTGAATTTTCATATTGGACTTTTCGAATTGCTAAACTCCATCTAAAAAATCAGTTAAGGACCTTGCATCATACTAGGAATGCCCAACTTAGTGTTCTTTGAGCGTAAAAATCAAATCGAATTTTGCACATACCCGGAGGTCCAATTTCAATGAGCAGCTGTTCAAGCCATGATTTTTTTTGTGTTTGCCTGTCGTCCCGAGTTAAATGCAATAAGTATAAATGTCGCCCGGTTAAAATATCTATCATCCTTGCTTCTGTCTGTTCGCATACTCCTGCTGGTGTGTGTTTGAGGCCAAGCCTATTGTATTGCATTTTGCTTGCCCTCTTCTGTAATTGGTAAGATACGGAATGAGAAAACACTAATAACAATGTAACTAAATCATATAAAACAAAAGGCGATAACCCAGACAAGCCAATCTAGAAAATAACTACTGCAAGAGTAACATAGGAACTTATATTCACTTCATTAACTGATGGACCTCCCAAATAAATGTCCCCTTTTCTTATGTTCAAATTTGTAGTCATTTCCACCATATATGATGTACATAGTGTTTAGAATGCTCTGATTTTTGTGTTAATTGAAATCTATGCATGACCATACCAATTTAGGAATTTACATAGACTTAATCATGAATTTTTTGGACTTATGTGTATCAGATTAGACAAGTTTGTCTTCCCGTGAAACTTTGCAACTGCTTTTGAACCATGTTATTTGTCTAAATCCTTTTCTTGTGCCTACACCTATTGGGTTGAGTTATTTAAGTCTTTTATACCATTAGCAAAATATATATACCTGGGAGACTACTTGTCTGTTACTTTGAGTCAAAATGCAGTAATATATGCAAGGGTTAGTTAAATATCAAAGCTTACTTAAGTTGATCATAAAGGATAAAGTGTCTTTGCTCTTATTGAAATTATGTTCTTGTGTTCTGTTTTCCCTGCTTAAAATGTATACCTATTGGATCTATATATCCATTCTAAAACACTAAAGAATAAGAGGGGAAATCTCCTGCTGAGCCTTTATCATTAAGTAGCCATTACTTCAGCTCTTCTCTGTTGTTCTGTTTGAAGTAGGATGATAGTTCAGAATAGTTTAGAATTATTTAGGGTCCCGCCCCCCTAAAACAGCTTGCTTCCGATTTATGCCAAATGCTTATTTATTATTTTTGATAAAAGTTGGATATGTACTAATCCTTTTTTTTTTTTTTTACATGAAACGCAATGCCTTGGAGCAAAGGGAAGAGTCTCAATACGAGACTCGTCGCAACCAATTGAAGACCCGCATCTTATGTGCTTCATCCTCTCCGCGTCATAAACTCCAAACCATAGGCGAAGTCACTTCGCCATTTCTTCGAGTCATTATTAATCCATATCCTCACCCTATTATTTGTTGTAATTATTTGTCTAACATTACACTACTAGTAGTACATTTAGAATAATTAAACTTTGGGTTGTCATTAGAAAAATAGTTTGACGCTAGAGATTCACTCTCCTTAAATTAGTTATTTTTTATGACTAGTTATGCATTGCCTAAGCCATACCAAAATGACATAAATATTCACGTAGCTAAAACATCACTCGCTATTAAATCCTTAGCATAATAAATTAATTTCTTCATAAATTCTTACTAACCTTCATAATTAAAAATTATTTTGTTAGTCTTTGCATAATAGATATTCTACATCTTATTTCATAAAGTACACATTTCGTCATAATAAGATTTTGCAATACATGTATCTTATCTAATACGTTATGAATGCAAGTTTTTTTTATCCAAAGCTAATTTTATATTCTAAATAAATCTTACAATTTTTATCCCTTCTATTTAAACACTTTTAAACATGCATTTTTATAGAATAATAATTTTCTAGGTTTGAACGGACAACCGCAAGTTAGCGGATCCTTTAGGGTGCCTAACCCCTTCCCTTTAGGATAATAAAGAACTCTTGCCCAGAATCTCACAATTTTGCAGACCATTAAAATGGAGTTAATGTTTACTTTAAACTAGTTAACATTTAGGTGTCCTAATTCACCCAAATTTATTAGGTGGCGACTCCCTAGCAACCCTTTAGCATTTTAACACATTTTACTTTTAAAATTAACCTTTTAACACCTCTTTAACATATTTAGCACCTTTTTAAACATTTAACATTTTTATTTATTTATTTTCTAACCTTTTTATTAAGCAGGAGGTTCGCTAAATAATGTCGCGGTCGAAAAAGGGCGCGACACGCATCACCTACATCAAAATTTGTATTCCTTTAATTCTTGATCAGGAATATGACCAATATTGGTCATGGGTGGAACTGTTTCAAATACTTGCATGTGTATATCACGTGCTCGATCATACTGATGACTCCATTCCTCGCCCCCCACTAAAGTTGATGACACAACATGACGTCATCTCTATGCCGTTGTTAAGCAATGTATATATGGCAAAAATTCTAAGGACTTACTTCACACCATTATGAAAACTGGCGCATCTGCTCGTGAGCTATGTACACGCTTGGAAGAAATCTTTCAAGACAACAAACACACTCGTGTAGTCTACTTGGAAGAACAATTCAACAACACTCACCTGGAATAAATTTCAAACGTGTCTGAATATTGCAAGCAGTTGAAACTGGTGGCTGACCAATTATCCAACGTTGGAACGTCCGTCTCTGAAACAAAGATGGTCTTACAATTGATTGCCGGCCTACCAAAGGGTGAATGTGACACCCTCGTTACTATGATACATCAAGCTGATCCCTTACCCAGTTTTAACAAAGCTCATTCTCAACTTTTGTTGGAAGAAACCCGATGTGCAAAGAAAGATGAACAAACCCAAAAAGCACTTGCAGTCGAAACGAGCGTCCAAAATAACATAACCTCCCACAAATTTTTCCAATTGGCCAGGCGCACCAACGAATTTTCAGCATGCCAACTGGCTCCCTTTCCAGCATCAACTTCGGCTCAGTCCCCCTATCCTCCTCTTATCCGCAACAGCCTAATAGCCTAGCCCCCACTGATTTGGGCCAGACTTTCATCAGTATAAACTTACAGCAGCCCGATGAAAATTGGTACATGGATTCGGGAGCCACTTCTCACCTCACTCGGTCCGCAGGTAATCTTTCTCAATTGTTTCGTTTAAAGTCTCCTCAATTTATTACAGTTGGCAATGGTCACCGCATTTAATTTCAGGGACACGGTTACACCCATACTAAACCACCACACCCACCCTTCTCCCTAAATAATGTCTTATATGCCCCAAACATCATCAAAAACCTCATATCTATTAGGAAATTTACTCGTCATAATTTTGTGTCTATTGATTTTGATCACTTTGGTTTTACTGTGAAGTTGCTTGCAGGAACACCTCTTACAAGATGCAATAGCACATGAGACCTTTATCTATTCACTCCGTCCTCCGTTGTCAGTTCCAGCCCACACACATCTCTTGCTACTCTCTCTCCGTCAACCTGGACAGTAGGCTCGGACATCTAGGGGCTCCCGTTTTTTATTTTCTAAAAAGTAATAATTTTATCAGTTGTAATGACAAACTTGCTCCACACTGTGTTTCTTGTCAATTAGGCAAACATGTTCGTCTTCCGTTTCATTCATCTACTAGTGTTACGTTTGCTCCTTTTGATATTGTTCATGTTGATCTATGGGCATCTCCTATTACTAGTTCTTTGAGTCATAAATATTATCTGGTTTTACTAGATGATTATTCTCACTATATCTGTATTTATCCACTAAAATTCAAATCAGAAGTTTTTGCCAAATTTCTTGAATTTTGCACCTTTATCAAAACACAATTTGAAAAACTCATAAAATATTTTCAATGTGATAACGACTGTGAATTTAATAATTCCGCGTTTCAAATAGTTTGCATAAATAATGGTATGATGTTTCGATTTTTGTGCCCTCACACATCTCATCATAATGGCAAAGCTAAACGTATCATTCACACTATCAATAACATGGTTTGCACTTTCTTTTTTCATGCATCTTTACTTCCTTCCTTTTGGGTCTATGCAGTCGAAATGGCAGAATACGTCCTTAATATTCTACCCACTAGAACACTTCATAATATGATCCCCACCGAAATCCTATACCGTCGGGTCCCCTCCTATGATCACCTCCGGATATTCGGTTTTCTGTGTTATCATAATCTTGCCTCTTTTGCCCCTCATAAATTAACACCCCAAACCAATCCATGTATCTTCTTAGGTTTTCCGTCTAACCAGAGAGGCTATTTATATTATGACTTGCCATTAGCCACTAGTCTTGCCTTGTACTTTTCTAACTCACCACTATCTCTATATTTTTGATGAAAACCCCACATGCATCGGATCACATTCACCCCCTCCGGTCGAGGAACCAAATCTCATGTGTGTTGTTTCGTTAAAGCATTGAATTCTTCACGTATGACTGCATTCTAATTTGGGTCTTGTTTGGCTAATTTAGGATTTTTTGATATTGGGTATATGGTTTATGTGGATAGGTTAAAATTTACTTTTGGTTTGAAAATACCGTGTTGGGCACGGGTTTCCATACGATGTGATGGTGATGGCTGGTTTAGTGGACTGGTTCGCGGGACGTAGGTACTGTGGGTGTCAGTATTTTGGTATTGGATGGGTTCAGTTCTCAGGCGATCGAGGTTTGTGTCGTGAACTGGGTGGGGTGCCGACATGGTTGAGGAAATCGATATGGTGGGGTATAGTATTGGTGGTGGTTGAGAATCAGGGTCTGTGAGGCGTTGTCGATGGGGTTTGGGTTCCAATTGTTGGTATTGATGCGGGGAGGTGCTGGAATGGTTGCGACACTGATATGGGAGTAGTGATTGGAGACGGGAGTGATGTAGTCGACATATGTCCGGAGACGGGTTGTAGGCGGCATCGTAGATGGTGAGGTGCTGGAAGGTGGAGAGTCCACCGTGGTGGCAGGTGAGGTGGCAGTAGGTGACGACCTGTGACTGGAGTTGGTGGACTGACACAGTTCACGGAGGACGACGGGAGAGAGGTTGGTTCATCAAGAAAATTATAGTCCGTTTGTTTGAATATTCGAAAATAGAAATGTGGTCTTTCAATTCGGTTGTTAAATTGACTACTATTCGCACAGTTCTAAGCATTGTTATGGGTAAGCGTTGGCCGATTCACCAACTTTATATGAAGAATGCATTTCTTCATGGGGATTTGAAAGAAATAGTTTATATATATCAGCCATATGGTTTTTTCCATCCAGTAGACCCACATTATGTATGTCGTCTCCGCAAATCACTATATGGTCTGAAACAAGACTTCTGTGCATGGTATGATCGTTTTTCCCAATATATTATGCAGATTGGGTTCGTTTGTAGTAAGTGTGATCCTCTCTTTTTATATTTCATCGTGGTAGTAACATTGCATATTTATTGTTGTATGTGGATGATATTGTGCTTAATGCCTCCTGTCGCACCCACTTTTTCCTAGTCTTGACGTATGTCGGTGATTTCTGAATTAAATCACCATTTTAAGGTGTCGCCACCTAATTATTAGGGTGAATTAAGACACCTAAATTATTAAAGTAAAAATACTATAGATGATCTTCATATGATTGGTCTACGAAAATTGTGAGATTCTGGGTAAGGATTTTCTATTATCATAAAGGGAAGATGTTAGTCATCCTTTAAAATCCGCTAACATGCGGTTATCCGTTCAAACTTAGGCTCATTTATCACACTTTAGAAAACAAACATTTTAAGAAGAGAGAATATTGTAAAAAGATGCATTTGAAAATATACATACAAAAAGCGGTATAAGATGCGTGCAAACAATAGTTTTTTTTTTGTTTTTGATGAAGTTCGATAAAATGCCATATGAAAATTGAGTTTGATAAAATATAACATGATTATTTCATGACAATTTTTTTTATTTACATATAATTAAAAATACACATACGATTGATATTTTTCGAAAAACCATGTATTTACATAACATGATTTATAAAATATAATGTAGAGTTAATTTTTTGATAAAAGGTATACACTTGTATAACATTGTATAAAATGTATTTTTACTAAAATATATATTTGTATGACATTATTTATAAAGGATGCAATTTTGGTGTTTTTGATAATAAGAACAAAATACAAGTTATTTGTAAAATGAAGAGATGATTTATGCCATTTGCTATAAAGCGGATGAAATCAAACCAATTATTTGACATGATTAATAAAATAGAAGATGACCAATTTGTTTTGAATAAGTTTGGATGTTCATAGACGAACAAAAATAAACTTAGCGGGTTTAAAAATATGGGCGACGAGCCTAAAATAAATAAAACTAATATTTTGAAAATGTTGGAGGCGATCCTAAATAAATAAACTAGCGGTTTCCGATTTTAATGTACCCTTTTTAAATTATTAATTTTAGGCCTAACTATTCTAAGCATTCTAATAATAATACAAAGTTACATAATTGAATACAAAAAGAAAAATAAAATGGCGAAATTTAAAGAACTAAAATGACTAAGAGGGGTGACGATGTCATCCCGCCCTATTGGTTTGGAAAGCCCGAGACCGGAGTATGTAATGAACGTGGATGTGGATCTTTGCTTGACAAAGTCATGATGAATCTCATAACGAGACTCTTCGTCGCTCCCGAGTCATGTAAATAAAAAAAAAAAGGATTAGTAAATATTCAAAGAGAGATTAACTAACTAAGCGCATGAAAATAAACATAGTCAAAATCATATTAAAGTAAGTTAAGGCAAATACTAAAAATTCTATAGCATTGAAAACATCACAAGATATTATGAATTAAAGAATTGCTTAGCTTAGACTAGGCCATACAAAAAATATAAACTTTCAAACAAACACTCCATTAAAATTTGTTTTGAAGTTAATCATACATTCATACCAATTTGTCAATTGAACCACAATGAATCCATACTAAATAAGAAAAAAGTACATAGAAACTTTTAATCTCGGGTTTAAATTAAATACACAAGATTTATTAAACTTCATATGTTTTAAAACCATGGGTGATAATCAAATACATATTTTTTAGCCATTTTTTAAATTACTAACCTATCACACTTTAAGCTCAAAATATCCAAACCATACGAGTTAAACTACATACATGTAATTACATTAAGCTACAAGCGTATGTCTTATTCACTAAAATCAATAATCAAACTAATCAAAATTACATAAAATAAAAGAACGGAAACGAATTTGAATTTACGAACCTTCTTCGGGCAGTGACTGCCCGAAGCGTATCGTCGAATCCGCTCGCAGAAGTTTATTATTTCTTATTTTTCAATTTTGGAGTGCTGATTTTCGGAATGCTAATTTTTATCCGAAACAGAACTGATTTCGATTATGACCTGACCCGAAAATCCGACCCAACTCGGATTGATGACCCGAACAGACCCGGATTAAAAAATTCAAAAAATGTGAAGAACAAATTTTGATTTTCAAATTGCAAATTTGGAACCAAAAGGTGTATTTTCAGATTTTTTTAGCCGACCCAAAATATGAAGAACGACAAGAGATTTTCAAGCTTGAAACTAAAAAATGATATTTTTCAGATTGAGAATTAGGAAACCATTAGAGTATTTTTTAACCAAGATTTAAGAACAAACCAACCCGAAATTGGTGCTTTCTAACTGTTTTTTTCCTTTTTCTTTTTTCGATTGTTGTTTCGGATTACGGACTTTTGACCGAAAAAATACAACACCCGTTTTCTTCTTTCTTTCTCTAATTTCCCGCTTAAAATGAAGAACAAAAGGAAAATATATAAAAATCGATACTCAAAATGGGACCCCCTGCAATGAAGAACGAGGGGGGGGGGGGGGGTTTATAGATAGATTTCTCCCCAAAAACGTTCACCCCAACACTTTTCAAACGAGTTCAAAATAAAGTAAAAATCTAACATTAAAACGGATTTTAGGGGATGGGATTCCGGATTTTGGGGGGATAAGGGGTGTGGGAGTGTCAGGGGAATGATGGAAGTGATGGGGGTGGTTGGGGGCAGGGTTGACACATGGGGAAAATGTTTAGGTTTTTTGGGAGCAAAAGGCGAAATCCCTCGCCCACAGGGCCCCCACCCCTCCGACCCGACAGAGATTAATGTTTAGGTTTTTTTTTTGTGTGTTATGTGTAGGTTTAGGTTAAAGGGAGGAAATAGTGTGAGCCGAAAGAGGCGATGGGCTCGGGGATGTTGGTCGGCAGGGCCCCGGGTTTGGTCCTGGTCGGTTGGGCTTTATGGATTTGGGGGGATTTTTATTTTGGGTTGGGGGTTAAAATGTATGGATGGATTTATTATTAAAAGCAAAAGCTTTGAAGAATTGTAAATGATGATATGAATATAATATTTGCAGAATACTTAATTAAAATAAAAGATGCGATGCCTATTTTTGTAAAAATAAAATATAATAAAATATTAGGAAACAATTACGATAATCATATTAAACACGAAGCTTAGTGTTGTTGATGGTGTTCCAATCTCAGATCCCACTTTTTGGGTATATCAGTGACTCGGTCTGCGGATACAATATTTCTATGTCAGATTAAGTATGCAGAGGAAATAGTATACATGACTAAAGTGGAAAATTGCAATATCACGTCCATTCCTGTTGAATCCAAATCGAAGCTTAGTGTTGTTGATGATGTTCCAATCTCTGATCCCACCCTTTACATGAGCCTTGTAGGTGCACTATAGTACCTTACCTTCACAAGACCTGTAATTTCATATGTCTTTCAACATATATGATTGTTCATGCATGCCCCTAAAGAGCCTTATTTTACAGCCCTCAAGCGTATCTTCGATATGTTAAGGGCACACCCGATTATGGTCTGCACTTGTATCCTTCCGTACCAAACATATTATTATCCTATCCTGATGCAGACTAGGCTGGCTGTCCTGACACATGTCGCTCTACATCAGGCTATTGTGTGTTTTTGGGAGATAATCTCATTTCGTGGTCTGTCAAGAGGCAAGCCACATTATCCCGTTCGAGTGCAGAAGCAAAATACATAGGAGTTGCTAATGTGGTTACTGAGATATGCTGACTCTGAAACCTTCTTTTGGAGCTACAGTGTCCATTGCGTAAGACCTCTCTGGTGTACTGTGATAACATATCTGCTATCTACCTGTCTCACAATCCGGTTCAGCATCAGCGAACCAAGCATATCGATATGGACATACACTTTGTCCGTAAGAAGGTGGCTCTTGGCTATGTTAGGATATTACATGTGTCGTCAGCATATCAGTACACATATATCTTCACGAAAGACCTACCGCGACAACTGTTCATTGAGTTAAGATCGAGTCTCAACGTTCGTCCTCCTCCCGCTCAGACTGAGGGGGTGTATTAGCCGTATAATGTACATATAAGATCCCATAAGGCTATAATTCTTATTGTATTAGGGTTCTACATAATGTATACTATATATATTTTGTATAATGAAAAGGCTCCCGAAGGGGAATTGATACAAACTTACGTAAATGTGTTAAATTTAAGCATAATAAAAGAAAGTAATTCCATCTTTTAGCATATTCTAGAATTAAATTTATTTCACACAAGAGAAATAGAAGTTGACTTTTCCACTTCTAGTTAATATAACATAAATTGTTACTAAAGTCATTATTCGGATATCAAATAAAGTATGTTCAACTCGTTTTAATTAGTTCTGTAGAGTCGTGAATCGTGTTGTTTCATTCTTTTTAATTGTTGTCTAACATCTAGACGATTAATGCTCAAACTTTTGTCATATATATATATATTGAGCTCACCTACAATTGCCTAAATTTCACAACATTTCGATCTCATCAAACAATATTTGCTATCTAGAGGAACTTTACTAAGAATTCCTCTCTTCAACCAACTCATATAGTGAATAAGCAACATAACGTAATTGGGATGTTTTTGACTTGACTATATTCCTAGGCATAAATATAGATGGGGAGAAGAAGATACCCGCAATTCAGTTATTCCTAATTTTTTTGTTCATTAAATAGAAAAATATATTGTTTCTTGTAAATAACAGGATTAAAATATATATCCAATAATGAGTGTTGTTGCACAGTTTTTGAAATAATAACAATCAAATGTCTGACACATTCCATCTATTAAGCTGAAGCCAATAACAACCAGGAACCTCATATAATTAATAATAATGATGTCGCCATATTCATACAGTATATGATAAAAAAAATTAATGTACCAAAATATCACTCTTTGAGTCTTTTCTTTCTTTCTTTTTAATAATAACTTTTTTGCTTTTTTTTAATTTGTTCAACATATTTTATAAAGAATGTTTTGGTTTAAATTAATTTTCATATTTTGTATTAGATAGTCAACTAAAATTTTAATTAAATAATTAGTTACTTAATTAATTAAATAAATTAATGTTTTGTATTAGATAGTCAACTAAAATTTTAATTAAATAATTAGCTACTTAATTAATAGTTTAATTAAATAAAAAAATAGACACACAATTAATTATTTTATTTAGTTAAGAATGTAATTATTGAAATGTGGATATGTGAGAAGAGTAGAGCCAAATACACTGATGTCTTTTGTCACATGTAGAAAAGTAGTGGTTGTGAGGAGTGTAGGACCAAAGATATTGATGTCTTCGTCCTATATGTCAGAAAAAGATGTGGAGCTGAGGAGAGTATAAAAAGTAGTGGTTCAGATTGGACTGACACTTTCAATGGTCCAGATTGGACCGATACTTTCAATGGTCCAGATTGGACCGACACTTTCAATGGTCCAGATT
Source organism: Przewalskia tangutica (assembly GCA_029844215.1). Classification (NCBI taxonomy): domain Eukaryota; kingdom Viridiplantae; phylum Streptophyta; class Magnoliopsida; order Solanales; family Solanaceae; genus Przewalskia; species Przewalskia tangutica. The sequence goes on from CM056738.1 coordinate 38,296,992, forward strand.
GAATCGACACTTTTAATGGTCCAGATCAGACCAACACCACTCACCCAAACAATATAAATAGGAATGATCCTCTATTCATTCATTGCACCACAAAAATTCAAAACTCTTTTATTATGACATCAGTAGGATTGTTTGTCCAAGTCTATTACAATGAAAATGTTGAAAGGATTAACACGGAAGGTGTTATATTTGCATGCACCAATTCATCCCTATTGAAGGTGAAAAAAACACAAAACTAGATGGGCTTATCCGGTCTATCCAGTCAAAGATTCACCCGACAACTCCAAAAGAGTTGTTGAACTTATTTATCGATACCCGACAACCCTTGCACAAGGCCTTGTTCGGTATGAGCCCTTAAAGGTCTTCCCCAATCTACTCGGATCCGTACTGAAATGGATCAAAGGGAGAAGAGTAGGCACCGGAAGTCCGGAACAGATGTGGTCTGTGCCGGAATGAGGGACATAGCCAGAGAAATTGCCCTAACCATATCAATGTTTCTAGAGGAAACTAAACCATTGTAAATTTATTTAAGTGTGCAATTAACTATCTAATTGTTGTAATCAATAATATTTATTTAAGTGTGCAATTTGTTCCCACTTTGTTCTTTAATAATTATATCTTAAATTGAATAAATAAATAAATTTTGTGTCTAAATTTTTTTGTTCAGTTAGACCATTAAATTAAGTAGTTGATTATCTTATTAAAATTTGGATTGGTTATTTAATACCAAACATGAGTTATTTAAAGAAAAGAATTTAAAGTAGCTAATGATTTAATTAAAATTTTAGTTGACTATCTAGTACAAAACATGAAAATTAATTTAAATCAAAATATTCTTTATAAAATATGTTGAACAAATAAAAAAAAGCAAAAAAGTCATTATTAAAAAGAAAAGAAAGAAAAGACTCAAAGAGTGGTATTTTGGTACCTAAATAAAAAGTAGTAGTAGTTTGGTACATAAATGATAAAAAAATGACATTAGGGTTTTTTTGCCTACAATATATAAGTACGTACACACAATGTTGACATCACGTAAAAGATTTAAAAAAAAAAGTATTGTGTATAACGAAGTAATAAGAGAGATTAAGTCACATAAGGGTGGGTTTCATGAAATAAAACTTAGGGTAAAATATTATTCGTATTTAGAATGCATGTATTATTAATTACTTAGGAATAAAGTTTTTACGCCTCGCCGCATATGTAATACGTGTTCAACTGGTTATGTTATTCCTTCAAAGTTCAAACCATGCCCTTTCGCATATTTCTCTTTCCACCAAATGACTCCATAGTCCATTCTTCTTCAATTCAATATCAAACAGGTAAGAAGAATAATATCGGTCGACCAATTTTATGATATATTAATAGTAGAATTTAATTAACTATAGTACTTATAGACAAAAATTGTTCAATCCTATTGTACGTAAAAACAATTTATCTCATCAGATTAAGACAAATTAATAAAAGTCTGACTTTATTACATTGTATTTATATAATGAAAGTGACTATTGAAGTCATAATCTTGTTATTCAGATATTTCAATTATAGCATGTTGATTTCATAGATCTGTAAACCGTGTCGTATAGATACTTCTACTTTTTTTTTAAAATATATATAATTAATTCTCAAATTTCTGTAGAATGATTGATTCATAATGAGTTCACCAACAATTTTCACTAACATTTCCATCTCATCGTTATATATACACGTACATTTCAGATCTAGAGTTCAATATATTCTTCAATCAAACGGTGGCAAACTCATCAACACTTATAAATTAGCTAGTTCATAAGAATACAAGATTTAACTTATGACTCGAAAAAGAAAAGTAGATGTCGACTTTATCACGTTTATCATTATAAAGAAAATTGTAGTACAAGTAAAAAATCTCATTATTCTTTTTTTAGCTAAACGGTCTCCATTTGATCATTGATAAACAAAAAATTGTATATCTTGTGTAACATCTCGTAATTTTGGGGCGATAACATCTCAAAAGTAGTTTGTAATTGGCGTTGATGGCTATAACTTGAAACTCAGTGGTGAAATCGGTAGGCCCCATTTGTATATTAAGGCCTACTTCACCTATGGGATCATATTGTGCCTCGTTGAAAGCTCTTACATTGGTATGAATCTAGTGTATCTTTCAATGTCATGTCTAAACTGCTTTAATGTCAATTTGGGGTATATATTGAGAACATCCCTATTGTCAACAAGCACTCAAGGGATGACTTTGCCTTTGCATTTGATGGTGATGTATAAGGCCTTGTTGTGAGTCATTCCCTCTTCGAGCAATTCATCGTGAGTGAATGAAATTTGATGGGCCCTGATGACATAGCTCATTATGTCGGCCAACGTATCGCTACTCATCCCTGCTGGGACGTGGGCTTAATCCAACACTTTTATTAAGTCTTGACAATGTTGTGATGAAATCAAGAGCAACGATATTACCGATATTCTGGCTGGCATTTTCTGCAAGTGCTCGATAATAAAGTATTTTTTGGCTGCATCTTATGCTAAAAGTCATCAGCCTTTCCATTAGTGATGGTCCTCCTTTGATTTGTTTCCTTGTGGGGTGCTCCCTATACTAACTATTTGGGAGTATAACATCTTCCCGATCTTGTCATTCCTTGGGCAACGACTGTGAGCTCTTTTCTTGGTGCTGGATGACCAATTGTGGTATCTGGACCACAAAGGGTTTATTTGGGGCTCGAATCAACACCTTGAAGTTAGGACACTCTTGCAGCGTGAGAGGGGAGACTGTGCGTTCTAAGATTTCCATATATTCTTAGGTCATCGGCTGGCATACAACCCAATTTTCCTCACACTCAATCATGTGTATATGATTGGCACCATGATTTGGGAGAGGGTTTGTGTTCATGTTTGACATTGCAGCCTCCAAAATGATCTCTCATTTATCTATCAAATCTTGTAACTTGTGCTTCAGATTAATGCAAACTTCTATGGTTTGCACATTCCCTCCAGAATGATAAGCACAAGTCTGGTCAACTCTATAGAAGTGACTTCTGGGATTGTCAGGCTTTGGCGACATGGTTTGGATGATACCAACAGTACTTAATTTGACGAACAAGCTTGTTCAAGTTTTAGGAAGCAGAGTGAATGTCTAGAGAGGTTTCCTCTCAAAATTTAGATGTGGAAAGTTTTATGTAGTCGGAGGCGACTGGTTATGATATTTTTGCTGGTTTGGAGGCACTTGATAAGCGGGTGCAAGTGCTTGATAATTTGGAGATGGAGCTTGATATATGGGTATATGTATTTGGTAATTGGGTTGTGTATAATATACTGGCACAAGACTATATGGTGATGGTATGTAGTTGCTTGCTGGATGAGATTGGTATATATCGAAGGATGGTTGTGATCCTTCCTTTCTACGACTCCTCAGGCTGGGTGTGAGAGTCGTTTGCCACATCCTCTTTCTTATTCATTGTGGCTCAATCAAAGCTTGCCATGCCCACTTTGTTGACAACACTGATGATCTTTCTAACTTTGAGGTCATCTTCTATTACCTTTCCCATTTTGACTAGTTCGGAGTATGCCCTTCCGGACATGGCCAAGATGCGATCATAGATATGTGTTTCTTGTGATTAGATGAAGATCAAAACTAGTTCTTTCTCATTCATTGAGACTGCACTCAGGCGGCTTTGTCCCTCCACCTACTTGCATATTTACGGTAGGTTTTCGTATACTTTTGTCTGATCTTTTCCAAATAGTAGAAATTGGGAAAAGTTTCTACGTTGAAGCGAAATCTATCTATGAAGGCCCCATCCCTTTCTTCCCATGAGTCCCAGTGACAAATATCTTGTGGTACGAACCACTTTGATGCTTCGCCCATGAGGCTTCAGCTGGACATCCTCATTATCAATGCTGCATTTCCTTTTGTGCTGACCAGTTGATCATAGTAAGCTCTCAGATGAGCTTTGAGGTTTCTCTTGCCGTTGAATAGTTTGAACTTGGGCACTTTGAAACCCTCTAGCAGATCCAAGTCTAGATGCATGCACAAATTATTGTATCTTAAGCATGTTGCTTTGCATGAGACTTTATTAGACTTATCGAACAGATCCATCATTTTCTGTTCCATATCCTTATCCCTTCGGTCCTGCTCGGACCTCAGTGCTTTTTCCATCTCTTCGTAGTGGTAAATTTCTGACGAAGAGTTGATTAAAGTAATTTTAGTATTGAGAAATACTATAGGATGCACATGGAAACTTGTAGGAGTTCTTGTGGCTCGGGGTGTTGTATGGGTGTTGACACCCAATTTTGACCCTCTCTTGCAGTAATTAGCTATAAAATTACACTAATTTTGTAAAATAATTTGTATGATTTTTATAATAAAATGCAGCGATAAAACATTAATACAAGCATAAATAAACAATTTAATAATGGCACCGCGTCTTACGTAGAGTATTAAGTACTTAGAGTCCCGCGCCCGCATTAATTAATTTTAAGCCCTGTCATGATTCTTAATTAAATACATAAAATAAATAATTTAGCAATGACGTCGTGTCAAGTAGCATAGTTGCATTTATTAATACGCAAAGCAATTTCATAACTTATTTTAAATAATAATGCACAATAATAAGATTTTAAATAATAGCGCCGCATTCTAAAATATTAAGCATTAATTAAATAGCACGCCCGTCTTTATTTTTTATATAATAATTTAAATTCAAACTTAGACTAGTAAACCACCTAAATAATTTAATCACAATTTAAATAAACTAATACCCAATTAAAACTAACCTAATCTAATACCTAAAAACTAACTCCTAAAAATAGTAGCCCAACACACCTTAAATTCGCCCATTGACTACCTAACATGACCCACAACCCGCTAGCCCACTCCCCCAGCCTTTATTTTTCTCCCCCTCAAGCCCAGGACAGATCCCCCGTCGTCCCCTCCCATTAGAACCCTAAAACTCCTACATCGCCGCTTTCTCCCATCGCCATGCCGAGATTCTCACGAGAATCGCGAATCACCCCACGAATCCACTACCACATCGACGCCTCTGTACTTATCATGGAAATGGAAAAAAATCAGTAGAAATGACATACGAATCGTCCCCTCAATCATTTCCTTACTTACGTAAAAATCGCACAAATCAATACAGAATCGGCGCGATTACCTACCAAACTTGGGGCCCAGATTATTGGCTATAAATACAAATCGATACACATGCAATAGATGGCCTTTGACCGTCGAAACCACCTTCACTCTTCAACCGATTTCCATCACAAAAGATCGGGGAACACATCAGTCCGATCGAGGGCTTGGAGAGCAAAACCAGTGCATCGTCAGAGCGAGCCGCGGCCAGAGCTCAGAGGTAACCATCGTCTTTTACACAGTACGACAGAGCTCAGAGGGAGCCCAGTTGGGAGAGGAGTCCAATAGCAATAATCGACAGGCGTAGGGAGTTAGGGCTCAGTACCCAGACCATTAGCGTCGCACGAATAGGAAGTTCGAAACCCCTTCCCTCAATTTCAGCCAAGAAATCAGAAAACCGGCTTTACCCCTTTATTCGCATCGCAAAAACAACTCTCCGAGTGGCACCGACGACTTGATACGCTGCCCCGGGTCGCTGTCCGGAGAAGGTAAATTCATCACCTTTCCTAACTTTTTGTTATGTTAATCTGTATGATGCCTGTCGTTTGAGAAATATGTGAGTATGGTGTCGACTTGTTATTTGCGTGTTCGATAAATGTGAAGAATGCTTTGGTATGTTTTAGATGCTTGCAATATTCATTGGCTATACTTGCAAATGTTATAATCTGGAAAATTGCCTTGGGTGTCTATCTACTTATGTCCATCGCATTCACTAATTCAGTCATGTTGCACATCGTATATGAGTATATCTATTTGGCTTCGTTCTTGTGCCTGAAATGCCATATCTTTGTGGTTGCTTTGGCCCTCTTGTCTGTTAAATCAGTAGACATAATGTCCTGCGAGTATATATGTTTGTTGGGCTCTCAATAAAAAATGGTATATAAATATGTATATGATGGAGTCTTGAATTAGATTAGTTAGGTATCTAATCCCGACATTTGAATCAGTCTGTTAGTAATTAACTTAAGCAGTCTAGGGTCGCTAAGTTACTGATTGGATATCAAAATATGGTATATCGCTAACAGATATGTTTAAAAGGGTTGTGATCAAATCAGACGCTTTGTGTTTATTTTTGTTTGGTAGACTGACTATGTTTGGTATTTTCTTCTAGTTTCATATCGCTTAATTTCTTGTCAAGATGTTAAAATCTGGGACCAGTCCAAAGTCGGGTTGTAGACATAGTCTAATCTTTTACATAATTAAGATCGTCTGGTGACAAAGCTCAGATTTCGTGAAGACTCAAATTATGTGGTTATACAACATGTTTACGTGTCCCCTGTGATTTAGGAATAGCTGAAGCTTAAATTCATTTTAAACAGATACCAGCAACTGTGGTTCTATGTATTCGTCTTGGCCAAAGTGGTCCTGCATAGTAAAGCAGTCTCTCTGAATAATTGTGTACCATCCTTGTTTGTCTAACATCCTACTGAATTAATTCTGCCTCTGTCCTACCTGCTCAATTGTTGAAAGTCCCCCATAATTAACTTGTAAATTCTTCTAAGTCATCTTGTGACATGTCTACTCTCATCTATTAACTATAAAATGAATTCATACTCATGTGTAAAAGCCTCTCCAGTCCATCTGTGATATACCTTGCTTATTATATCATGCTCCAGGGCCCATAAGCCTCGGTCTTACCTCTACATTGTCTATCTGGCGTGTTTGGGCTAAGGCCATTCAGTTTACTGTCTCACGTGTTGATTATTGTAGTCTCATGTAGTTGTGTCATTTTATTTATTGACTTGTACGACTTTATTTGCTGATTTTGTCTAAATTGAATTAGGTGCTTTAGACTTTATGATTTTGATAAATTTGGGCATGTACTAATCCTTATCACTTTCTTCTTTTGCATGGCACACATCGGAGCTAAACGAAGAGTCTCATTGCGAGACTCCTCATAAGCTGCAACAAACGAAGACCCGCATCTGTGTCCACCGCATTCCGCCTCAGAATTCTCAAACAAAAAGGGGGACGAGACGACATTGTCATTCCCCTAAAAGCATCCTTTTGCCCCTTAATCTCTTACGTCTTATATATATTTGTTTGTTTATTTGTTGAAATTTAATTAGCTAACTTTGTAATTAATAGGAGATATAGAACAATTAGTCTTGGAATAAATAAATTGGGCGGGTAGTTTTAAAATCAGAAATGCACTTTTAAATTACTTATTTTAAGGGTTTGTCATGCATGTCTAAACTTTACCAAACAATTTAATTCGCAACTAACGTCTTACTTCTTATAAAATTCATGATAAAATAAATTGATTTTCTCATAAGCTCTTTTATTAGCGTAATATAAATAATTTATGTTGAATAGTCTTCTTATCATAAAATTATAAATAATCACCCTTTGCACTACATCATATATATTTGATTTTAAAGGCATCATAAACCAACATTGCATATATCCATAAACAATATAAATGCACACTTTGAAACTTTATTTTTTATAGCATTAGTCTTATAAACTTTTTATCAACATGCCTCCTTTTTATAAAACATTTTGAAGCATCCTTTATATTTTTCAAAACACGCATTCTTAGCAATAATAATTAACCCTAGGTTTGAACGGACAACCGCAAGTTAGCGGATCCTTTAGGGTGCCTGACCCCTTCCCTTTAGGATAATAAAGAACCCTTACCCAGAATCTCATTAAAGTTTAGCAGACCATTAAAACGGAGTTAATGTTTACTTTAAACTAGTTAACATTTAGGTGTCCTAATTCACCCAAATTAATTAGGTGGCGACTCTACGAACCCTAGCACTACCTTTGACATTTTAACACCTTTTAGAATTCTTTTGCACTTTTAGCACCTTTTTAACATTTAGCACTTTTATTATTTATTTTCTAACATTTTTACTTAAGCAGGAGGTTCGCTAGAATAAAGTCGCGGCCGAAAAAGGGCGTGACAATGGGTAGTAGTGTTTTGGTGAATGTTGGGGTTAGCATAAGAAGGATGTGCCTGAAAGGTAGGCACAAAACAGGAAGTCCCCGCCATATAAGTGGCATTTACGGGAGGTGGTGTGGGATTCCATGAAACTCACAGTAAAATATCATGTCTTGCTTATTTGGGTTGGATCGTGTTACTAATGGAGAATATTGCTTCCTTCATATTTTTCATTGTCATGCCCAATCTCCAACCTCCACATTGAAATTATAAGATGCCACACTCGATGGACTCGACACATTTGTTGACTTTCTTTGTGACATCTCCTTGTCTTTCCTGGGTTGACCTTAATTATACAGCTACCTAATTGTCCTCCCATCGATCCTTGGAGGTGGGCGAGCTGAGTATGACTCATACCAATCTCTTGGGTCTCTTTTCCTGAAGGAGGAACATTTCTGGGTTTATCATATGGCCTTCCCCTAACCTCTATCCAGGTGTCATCTCTGAGGTCATTTCTATCATTATTTTGGTTGTGTACCTGTTGTTCACTTCATTCCAAAATTTGTCTAGGAACTCTCTCAATCTTTACTTTCTTAAAGCATCCAAGCTATTGGTATTCATTCCATCTGCGAATGCCGCCGCACCCAGTCTTCAGGAATAGTAGAAGACATCATCTTCTTCTACTGGAATCGCTCCACGTAGCTACGGAGTAGCTCATCCTTCTTTTTTTTAATGTAAATATGTCTTATTTGTATGTTTCAACCCTTCGGGCCCCTGCATGGGCTTTCAAAAATATATCTACAAGAGCAACAAAAGAATCAATAGAATTTTCAAGTAAAAGAGTATACCAAGAAAGTGCTCCCTTTGTGAGCGTCTGACTGAATTTCTGTAGCGTGACTGATTCAATTTTATGCTGCTTTAGATCATTCCCGGTGATGGCTTCTTCAAAGGTTATAATGTACTCATTCGGATCCAAGGTCCTATCGTATTTGGGTATGTCTGGCATTTTAAACTTCATCGGGATGGGCTCGGGAGCCACATTTAATTTGTAGGGTATTCTTCCATACTTTCGCTCCTACTCCTTTTAAAATATTAGGGGCCCTGGTATTTTTCTCATTCTCTCATGGAGCTCATTTTCTAGCACAACAAGCATTGCTAAGTCTGCATATGGTATGGCTCGTTCCGCCTCTATCTTACCCACATCTACTACGAAAGTCTCAAGCACTTCGACAACCTTCGGGTCGTTCGATATGCGACTATCTGATACTGCCCAGGGAGTTTATGAGATTTTCCATGCGCTCCATCATCGTGTTGGTCGATGCCAAGACCGCAGCTAAAGCCACTTCTGAATGATATCCTTCCTCTTTGTACATCCCCTCTACCCTAGAGTGAAGACGTCTTTTTCCTTTTCTTGGAGTAACTTCCTTTGGGTCGTACCTCCCCGCTTTCCGCCGAATGATGTTTATTTTCCTCATTCGGGAGCTTGTTGGGGACCTCCACTAGGGGCGTTTCTACCTCTTCCCTCTTTTCTCGTGCATCTAACTTTGTGTGGTTCTCCATGTTAGAGGCTTACAAATCTGTCAGTCGCGACCCCTGTGGGTCTCTTGTTTTGAGTGAAACGATGCTCCCCGATGTGATGTTAGTTGGTTTAGCCATGATTGAGAGTTATGTAATGAAAGAGTTCTAAATAGGCGTAAATTTGAGAGTCTCGGGTGACGAATCAGGATAATACCACAACTGTCTATCCGCATAGATGGCGTCAAACTGTTTTCCGGTGAAAATGGTTCTAACCATAAAACAATTAGTGGTTTGTTTTTCTAGGGTTTAAAGACAAGTGAGTTGTATCTGATCCTGAAAACTCCTTAACGAATCTAGTTAAAATGATAAGTAGTGAATGTAACTGATATACAATGCAAGATAAAAAGTAAGCTATGATTCAAGTAACAAAATAAGTAAGCAAACAATGTATCTTCGCGTATATTGCTTTGGGAGAAAAATAACATTGCTTAGAAAAGAATGTTAGGGTTACAAAATGAGCAAGATGATATTTCTTTCCTCCTAAGTTATCCATATATAAGCCAAGGTTGGACTTTTCTAACCCTAAAGTAGAGGTGATGTGACCCTTATGATGCTTCAACATTCGTGTATGCTGAAGCACTCTGATCGAGACTGGCAAATGTGACCCGGGTTGGTGGGAGTGGAGGACAGTTGTGGTGATCCCCAGATCTTCCAATTGCCTGGGAACACTAACTCCTCCGGGTGCGCTTTATACCCAATACGATAACTACTTTAAGTTCATCTATAAGTATACATACGCAGGACAATGTCATCGTGCCTTTGATTATTGAGCGAATTAACAAGAAGATAAAGTCAGAGATAGATGTGTCTTTTTCATGTGAAGATGATGAGTGGATTAATTCATACGAAGATGAGTGGAATTTTAAGGAAGAGCATTTTCTTTCTAGACAAGACATGCATGAGGAAGGGTTATTTCAGAGATATAATCAATTAGGTGGTATACTGCTTGGATTTCCAGCATGTTTTCAATTCTTGAAGCTTATTTTACTACCTTCCTATTAGCTTAAAGATTAGCTAGTTAGAGAGGTGAGGATTTTCTTAAGACCATATAAGTAACGGATAATTCATTTCTTTGATCAATTTGAAACACTTGACAGTACAGAGTATCAGAACAATCATAATCGATCAGATATGTCAAGCTATCATCTCATATATGTATGTCAGTCATCAATTTAAATATAAGCATGGAAGATATAATGTTTTTTTCCAGATAGTTTTAAGAATTGTCAGACTTTTCCACCACGATCTATGTGTTTTCTGGTCAGTGGCAGATTATGGTAGGGGTTGGGGGGTTGTGGCCCCCTCAAAAAACTCATTTTTGTTTATATATATTTTTATCTCACACGTCGCTCTATTTTCACGTTCTAAACAAGACATAGGCTTCCATTTTGCTCTTACCCACTGCGGCCATCCCCACCGCATCTCAGCCACAAGCCCCCAACATTGGTAATCTCTCTCTTTCTCTCCTCTTGTTGTTCTGTGAGTTCTTAATGGCATTTAATTTTTATACTATTGACTGTATTGAGGACAAAAAGAAATGTATCCCATTGATTGAGAATCAAATATTTTCGAAAAGAAATAAAAAATCGATGAAATTCACTTGTAGGTGTCCCACATCGATTTCAAGAAGAACTTATGAGGTTTTGAAGTTCTATATTTTCTACTAATTCAAGACCCTTACAAATCTCATTTTCGAGCATAGAAATTCTATATTTAGAAATTACGATCTGAAATTTGTCTTTTGCCAAAATTCTAATTATTATTTTATTTTTCCAAGGTTCTCCTAGTCTAATTTTTTTTCTTTTTTTGGTCGTTTCATCATATACGAGGCTATTTTGGGCTTATGAGAGTGAAATTAACCGATTAAGACTTTAAAAGTCGAATTTCTCTGACTTAGTTATGTTTTCAGATTTAGATGTTATCTTTGATAATTGATTTATGTATTTTTTGTTATGTTAATGTTATTTTGAATCTTTGATAGAATTATATTTTATTCTTATAAATTTTAATTATAATATATTTGTTAGTAGTTACCGCTCATAAATATTTTGGACAAGTTCCACCACTGTTACTACTGTTACAGATGATATCACTAAATCATTGGTTTCAGTTTATTTTTCTTTTTAATGTATTGAAAAAGACCCTCACGTTCTCCAAGATATTCCTTATCTCACTTCCAACTTTTCCTAATCAAGTGTTCGATAGTTGAAAGTAACAGTTAATCCTTTTGTCAATGATTTTTTTCTTTTCTCAATGATTGGTATATATATAGTACTCATCATTATTATTGTTATTTAATGGGATGTATAGAGTTATTTTAAAGCCTCTGAAGTGTTGAATCATTTTGTCCATAATTAGTTAAACCAAGTCTTCTGAGTTGTACTTGGTCCATTGTGGCCAAGTGACCAATACTTCTCCATTTCATATTGTATGATATGACAAAATTTTAAACATATCAAAAATATTCTCAAAACTTTAATCTTAAATATATGTAAAGATATGATATTTGTGCCTAATTCAACTCAAAAGCTATCTCATAAGAGAAGATTGCCCAAATTCATATAAACAGATCACCAGCTCATTCCCCAATTAATATGAGACACTAACTCACTCTAACATTCTCCCTTCACACTAAGGCCCAATTGAAGCATGTACGGTATAATTTGGGGCTCTTACATAGAAGGACATGACTATGATACCACGTAAAATACAGAGAAAATGGAGAAATCTCAATATATATTATTCCAAGAGTAAGAGCTATTTGTAGGTGTACAAGTAGATTTATCTAAGGAAACAAAATCAGACAATCTAAATATATTGTGCTATGTACACTATATGAAGATGTGCATGTCTATGTACATTCTATAACAATGTCATAACATTTTCATAGCTACAAAAACAGATCATTAAAGATAAATAAGAAGTTTAAACTTATATAAGATTGGTTCCATTTCTTTTAACAAATTAAAATTTAAAAAGTGACATATAAAATAGAGGAATTGAAGTATTATTAAATTACTAGTTGGAGAATATTCTGCTTATTAATCATTGGTTACTGAGTCTCCAAACAAAGCCTTCATTTGTGTTGGTATAAATATGTGCCTCTTTGCATTGACCATATTGAGTTCTCTATTTTTCAGTTAATATAGCAGAACTCCATTAACTTCCCTACTGCCAATAGTTATAATAAGAATATGGAGCCTGTTTCAGCCATGTCTGAAGGTGAATGGAGTGGAATGTATTTCACTGATATGGAGGAGGCTGATTTCATGGCTCAGTTTCTTAGTAACTGTTGGCATCCTAATAACATTAACAATATTAGTACTCCTAATTCTCTGTCTTTTTTTCCACAAGAAAGTAGTTATAATGGTTGCAGTAGTTCTCAGTTTTCCCTTCCGAGTAATGAAAGCTACTACCAGAGTCATGTTCGATCAATCTTGATGAGAAATGAGAGTTCGGTAGCAAAGGAATATGGTATGGTGGAATGTGAAAACATAAGTTCACCCTCTCAGGTTCTTACTAATTACAATCTAATTGAAGTGGATGACTTCCTTAACCAAGATATGAGCAATGATAACATGGAGTCTGATGAAAACAAACCTAAAGTGGATAGTTCACCAGAGATCTCTAGGAAAAAAAGATCTCGCGGGTTACTTGTTGATGTGAGTACTATCATGTGAGCTTTGATTTTATATTTTCATCTGATTTTGCTTTTCCTTAAGTATTAAATTTCTCTAATTAATATAGGTCCCGAAGAATAAGAGAAGCGTAAAGCTGAAAAAGACTAGTGAGATGGATGGGGAAAACAAGGCCACGCTTCAGAGGCAGCACTCGATGAATTGCTGTTCAGAAGATGAATCTATTAATGTACCTAAATCAAGAGCCAGCAGGGGTTCAGCAACAGACCCCCAGAGCTTGTATGCCAGGGTAGTTACTGCATGTTAATCGCCTAGTTTTGCTTGTTTTCTCGATCATCTAGTATATGTGATCAAAAGATTAGCTTCTTTCCTTTTTACAGAAAAGAAGAGAGAGAATTAATCAAAGATTGAGGATCTTGCAAAGTCTAGTCCCTAATGGAACCAAGGTAACTGTTGTCAGTCACTGAAACTACATTAAAGATCATGTTATCTGCTGAGAGAATTTGAACCTGAAAGGTCAAAATATTTTATGACAGGTTGATATTAGCACCATGCTTGAAGAGGCAGTCCAGTATGTCAAGTTTTTACAACTCCAAATCAAGGTAATATTTATTTTCCCTTCACAAATTAGGATTTCAGTCATTTTGAACACACCGATTCTAAATTATGGATTCGCTTATGAATTTAGCCTGAATGCGGACTTTTTTGTTTGGGTGTCTACAGCTTTTGAGCTCTGATGACCTATGGATGTTTGCTCCCATTGCATACAACGGAATGGATATTGGCCTAGATATGAAGATGGGCAATCCAAAATCATAATGTTGAAAAGCTCACAAGACATGGGGGTATATTTGGATTTGTACATTAGTAAATTGATCATACAGGGTGATAAAGAATTATTGCCATTTTGTAATGGTGCCTAATCAAGACTCAACCTATAGACTGGTTATTATTATCTTATCCATGAGATTAATCATTCTTCTCTGACTGAATATTCACATTTAATAACTTCCTTTCTGGCTGCTATTTCAACATGATCAAGGAGCTGGCTGTAAGTGTTTATAGCATTTCTTAGGGTGTCATGAGGTGTTAATTATATACAAGCTGAATTATGTCAATCAAAAATAAATTATCTGTAACCATAAATGATTTATAATATATGTTTAGTCAATCAATTATGAGCCTCATTGTTTCTATTTTGTTCGTGCGAGTGTGGTATTTCCATCTCTTGCTATACTCGTGCATGAGCTTAAGTTTGCAGCAAATATGGTCCAAGGATCTTTTTAAATTATTCCAATATGCTTTGAGGGAAGACCTGATAAATGTAATAACTACTACTACTACAATTACTTAAAAAAAAATATTGAATATAAGGCGTTTTTGTAGTAGTAGTATTACCGCTACTACTACAAGTTATTATTATTATGGAAAAGGGTCAAATTTGCCCCTATACTATGTAAAAAAATTAAATTTATCCTCCGTTATACTATGGTACAAAAATATCCCCAACGTTACATAAATGACTCAAATATACCCCTCTTTTCTTAGGGTTGTCCAATGTACGTGGCATGCCACCTCACCGCTCCAACTCATGACCCTTTTCCTAATAAGAAAAGATAGTTTTTGGTGGGACAAGAGTGTTGGAACTTGTAGAAGAAGAAGAGATTAAGTGATCAAAAATATCAAAAAAAAAATATGCGCTGTGAATTTAAGGCACAGCGCCGCGGCGCCCCAGGATAGGGCTGCGGCGCTGAAACTTCCGAGAGCAATTTCAACGCCACGGCGCTGCGTAACGAAAAATTCCAGATTTGAACTAAAAGTTGCAACTCTTCACATAGATAGTCACAACCTTTAGTTAATAGATGCTTATGGACGTTTGGCTATAAATAGTATGTTGATCACTTGTTTTAACACAATGAATTAACAAGATTAAATCTTCTGATTTTGAGAATAAAAAATTTAAGAAGATTTCTACCTGCCTCTTCTTCTTCATCTTCAAAATCATTTCTGAAGAACACATATAGTAGATTCGCCAGGAGTGAAGTTCTTGTGCTAGAACTATCACTCAGATAGTTGTATCCTCAAGGCAGACGTCCGATCAACTGCAGCACAAGCGGAGACGAATTTTTATCTTAGGTCACTGCATTTGCAGGCCTCTATCTACAAACAAGTTAGTATTGTCACGACCCGACCGGAGCATGGCGCAATCGTGCCCTACCGAGGCACCGCAGTATACATCGAGAATAGAATGAACATACATACACATAAACTCGAATATAGCAAACATCATCGCTGGCCGAAGCGCCGCTTTCATAGATTAAACATACTCAAAAGTAAACTGCATAACTTGTTCTACACCCAAACCACAAACGTGACTACGCACTTCAGAATAACAATCGTGGACGGACAGGCCCCGCCATACTACTGAATGTACATAATACCTATAGCATCAGGGAAAAACCGTACCAACAAAACAAGCCTCCGGAAGAATGGAGATTCAGACACCAGACCAGTGATCCTAAAGATGAGAATCCACCACCTGCTTACCCTTACCTGCGGCATGAACGCAACCCCCGAGGAACGGGGTCAGTACACAATATGTACTAAGTATGCGAGACTGAAAAATACTGTAATAAGATCATAAGTTTAAAATATCTGGAGACATGTATGAAAATCAGTTTACAGAACATTGTGCCTTACTAACAATGAGAATATCAAAGCCTTGTACTATACTGCATGAAAATAGGAAGCTCATGGTCAAAGCAAGGTCATCCACCCCGCAATATCATTAAGCACTCCTACTCCTGGGACTATTTCACCCGCATGGGTCATGTGGACCCGCATGAGGTATTCCTCGCATAGGTTGTACTCACCCGCATGAGACTATTTCACCCGCATGAGCCCTACGGACTCGCATGAGGTATTCCTCGCATCGTGGGTAGCAAATCCACGGAATATACAAATGTCACAACCACACTGGGAGCATACCCGTGGAATCCCACATCACTGTCGGTACGTTCAGGTAACCTCGTGATGCATGCCCCGGAATCCCTCATCGTAAGCATGTCCAAGGTGCATACCCGTGGAATCCCACCTCACTGTCGGTACGTCTTAAATAAGCTCATACTATGACCATGGAAGCATACCCGTGGAATCCCACATCACTGTCGGTACGTCCAGGTAACCTCGTGCTGCATGCCTCGGAATCCCTCATCGTAAGCATGTCCAAGGTGCATACCCGTGGAATCCCACCTCACTGTCGGTACGTCTTAAATAAGCTCATAATATGACCATGGAAGCATACCCGTGGAATCCCACATCACTGACGGTGCGTCCAAGTACTTTCATAACTTCTTTAGACTTTCATTAATCTACAAAATAAATCTCATTCTTGACCTTAAGGAACCTTCTCATTTCTTAATCGAATCCGGAGAAATTTAACCCGAAGTACTATGTACTTCGACTCTTTCAAAAGATCCCTTCTTCACATAGAAATTCCCATTTTACACTCTAAGCAATTGATGCCTTTTAAAATCAAATTGCCCTACTTAATTTCGATTCTTTCATCTTTGTTTACCTTATTCAAGAAAACCAACTCTTTAACCTTCCATAAAGTTATTATAACAAACTCCCCATAAAGCCGTTATAACTCCTTATAAACAATTTCGTTCTTTTATTAACCAAGAGACTTATACTTCAAATCAGTTTACACAATTTTCAAAATACTTCAAGTATACCAAAGGATTTACTTTATTCAAAACACGACGCTCATCAGACTATATAGTGTAACTACTCATGCTCAAGAGATAAGAAAGTTCCACATACCTCTCCGATTAATCCACTTGCTAAGTCCAATACACCACACGTAGTACGTCAACCTATAATGACCATAATACGTTTAATAACCTCAAGCTACAACATAGAATATTCCAAGTTTAAAGTCACTAAATTCTATGAAAAATTGGGCAGCATTTCCTTCGTTTCTACATACTTTGCCACCTTTTTCAAGGCCGAATTCATCATCCAAACGCCACATTTAAGGCCCAACAATCCAAACATTTCAAAGGGGATTACACACCTAAACTTGGATATGTAAAATTCTTCCCCACAATGTACAACAACTAACTTAACAAGTTTAAGGTAGTATTTAGGCTATAACATGCTTACATATCATTCTTATCCAACCCTTTCATATCCAAACCATATTTCTTGCATGCAATGTATCTAAGGGCAATATCTACCACTACAAAATCTTTCTTCTTCACATGCAACACCAAAAACCAACAAGGAGAGAAGGAATTGTTACCTTAAAACTTTAGCCAAATATTCCAACAAATTCACTAGTCTTCTTTCCACAATCACCACCACAATAACTCCTACAAGCTAGCCAACAAGCTTCCTTCTTGCCACACTTTCAGATTTTCCTCAAGCTTAGATTTCCCCTTGAAATCCTAGAGAGAAATGAGAGCTTTTAGCTTTAGAGAGAGAGAAGAACTTGAAGAATGACCAAGTCTTCAAGACTTGGTCAATAAGTAGTGCATGCAAAATCAGATGGGGGGGGGGGGGACACTTGTCACCCTCCCATGGCTTTTTTAAAACAAAACAGTTCAGATTTTTCCACTCAACTTCGCAGACTCGCCAGCGGCCATGCGGCCGGCGCGCGGCTGAAACCTCTGCCAGCCCTCAGAACTTTCCGGCATCGCGGCCCTGCTTCCCGGCGCCGCGGCTCTGCAACTTCAGCGATCCTCGGATCATCCGCGTCCGCGTGATCCGGCGCCGCGGCCCGTGGCTCTCGATCAAACACATTGCTCGATTGCGCACTGAACTTGTAACTCCCATAAATTTCTACTCCGATGTCCTATCGACGAACGGTTGGTTGCGTTGGAAACTAGACTCAACGAACTACGTACTAGTCCTTTGAAACACCTAGAAACGCATAATGGAACTAGACATAAACCGCCTCAAAGTTGACTAAAAACCCGTCCGAAACAATTCGTCAACCTATCTTTTGAAAATTTTAAGTCTTAACCCCTTTCGTACGCTCTCATACGCATGGCCAGAACTACGGGGTGTAACATTCTCCCCCCTTAGAAACATTCATCCCCGAATGTTCTTTTGGAGCCAATCTACTATTCATCGGTACCTCCTCGTACTTCACGCTTAATGGGACCTTATAATGCCACTTATGACCCTAAGATATCGTACACGCATACCCATTCATCGTAAGTCAAACAGGAAACGAACCCAAAATATGAACCATTACCACTTACTCCCGTTCACGGCCTAACAGAATTGCCCGTTCGTATTTACCAACCTATTCTATCACATGTACATAGTCTCACTATCCTCCGTTCATGACACTAAAACATACAACAATCCTATCATGCAACTAATCTCTTAAGGGTCAAAGATATACCTGACATCACATAAAGTGGTCAAAGGATCGCTAAATCGGGAATCGCTACCACGACCTCTCGCCGCTCAGGTGCATGAACATCCCGCCTAGCCATCAAGGTGAAGAACTCGCAATCGATCCAATAGATTGTGCCATCCCACCGCCGCCACTGCCTGGACGATCTCGCCAAATGGCCCTGTTGGCCGCAAGCATAACAAGTTGTCGACTTAGTCCGACACTCTCCAAAATGAGATCTACCACAGTGACCACACCGAGGCAAAGGTGGCCTCCCCTGAATAATATCTTCGACACTGAAACACCGCCTGAGCCTCGACCTTCTCTCGAATATCCCCGGTCAAACCACCCGGAAGACCGGAAGGGGCACTCTGGCCGGGCGAAAATGTAGACCCACTGGCCACGAGGTCGCCCACCCCGAAAGCTATCTGAAATCTTGTCATCCTCGCCTCTCTGGCTGAACTGGCCGGCCTCACTCTCCTCGCCCTCAATCCTCGCGCATACGCCTGCATCCGGGCAATATCCATACCTGGCTGAAGAGCCACTCCCAAACATGCAGTAACCATATGACGGTCTAGCCCCATCACATAGCGGTGAACTCTGTCCGCCATGTCCGCAACAATAGTGGGCGCATACCTGGCCAATGAATCAAACTCTAGGTTGTACTCCCTGATGGTCCTCCCATTCTGTCTCAATGCCAAGAACCTATCCAAGCGGGCTCTCCTCGTCTCAGGAGGCAAAAAGTGACCGAGAAAGGCTTCCGTGAACTCACCCCAAACAGCTGGAGGAGCACCCACACCTCTAGACAACACCCACGCCTCAAACCAATTCAACGCAATATCGCGTAACCGGTAAGAAGCTAACACAACGGACTCCGTCTCCGAGGCCCTAAGCACCTGCATAGTCCGCCGCACCTGCCGAATGAACTCCTGAGGATCCTCTCGCACTCGACCCATAGAACTCGGGTGGATCACAACTCGTAAAGTCCCAATCCTTAAATCGCTTGGCTCACGGTTAGCTACGGCCCCGGCGCGCCGCCGCCACAATGCTAGTCAACAACCCGACCGCTCGTAATCCCTATACTCGCCCGATCGTGAAATCGAGGCTCGTACCGCGGTCTCGATGGCCGCCGCCGCTTTGAACTCACGAGGCCGGGCGACGTCGTGGAACTCGCCGCCCGAAATATCATCTCCTGAAAGACTGGTGCAGGCCCTCGTAGCCTCTCAAGGCCCTACTTGCGCCTCCTCAGCTGTCTTGCCCTTCTGGGCTCTGGTTGCCTTGCGTGGAGGCATAACTGGTACATAAGAATAGGTCAGAGAGGATTCAACCTAGTAGGACAACTCTACTGCACGATCTCAGAGAGAGAAGAATGAAAACCAATCCTAAATGCCCTGCAACCTCCTGATTATAGAAGTGGTGCATAACACACCGATAATCAAGACTCTACTAGACACGGTCTGTAGACATTTTCCGAGGACTAACTGCTTTGATACCACTTTTGTCACGACCCGACCGGGTCGCGATCGTGCTCACCGGCACCCCGCCGTATACATCGTGAGAATAGAAGCGAACATACATACACATAAATCAATATAGCAAACATCATCAAGCAATGGCGTCGCTTTCATAGATTAAACATACTCAAAAGTAAACCGCACAACTTGTTCTTACACCCAAACCACAAACGTGACTACTGCACTTAGGAATAACAACCGTGGCGGACGGCCCCGCCATACCTGAATGTACATAATACCTATAGCATCGTGGAAAACCGTATCAACAAAACAAGCCTCCTAAGAATGGAGCTTGGACACCGCATCGGTGATCCTAAGGATGAGGATCCACCACCGCTACCCTTACCGCGCAGATTTAACGCAGCCCGAGGAAGGGGTCGATTACACAATATGTACTAAGTATGCGAAACTGGAAAATACTATAATAAGATCATAAGTTTAAAATATCTGGAGACATGTATGAAAATCAGTTTACAGAACACTGTGCCTTACTAACAATGAGAATATCAAAGCCTTGTACTATAATGCATGAAAATAGGAAGCTCATGGTCAAAGCAAGGTCATCCGCCCCGCAGTATCATTAAGCACTCCTACTCCTGGGACTATTTCACCCGCATGGGTCATGTGGACCCGCATGAGGTATTCCTCGCATAGGCTGTACTCACCCGCATGAGACTATTTCACCCGCATGAGCCCTACGGACTCGCATGAGGTATTCCTCGCATCGTGGGTAGCAAATACACGGAATATACAAATGTCACAACCACACTGGGAGCATACCCGTGGAATCCCACATCACTGTCGGTACGTCCAGGTAACCTCGTGTTGCATGCCTCGGAATCCCTCATCGTAAGCATGTCCAAGGTGCATACCCGTGGAATCCCACCTCACTGTCGGTACGTCTTAAATAAGCTCATACTATGACTATGGAAGCATACCCGTGGAATCCCACATCACTGTCGGTACGTCCAGGTAACCTCGTGTTGCATGCCTCGAAATCCCTCATCGTAAGCATGTCCAAGGTGCATACCCGTGGAATCCCACCTCACTGTCGGTACGTCTTAAATAAGCTCATACTATGACCATGGAAGCATACCCGTGGAATCCCACATCACCGATTTACGGCCCAAGTACTTTCATAACTTCTTTAGACTTTCATTAATCTACAAAATAAATCTCATTCTTGACCTTAAGGCACCTTCTCATTTCTTAATCGAATCCGGAGAAATTTAACCCGAAGTACTATGTACTTCTACTCTTTCAAAAGATCCATTCTTCACATAGAAATTCCCATTTTACACTCTAAGCAATTGATGCCTTTTAAAATCAAATTGCCCTACTTAATTTCGATTCTTTCATCTTTGTTTACCTTATTCAAGAAAACCAACTCTTTAACCTTCCATAAAGTTATTATAACAAACTCCCATAAAGCCGTTATAACTCCTTATAAACAATTTCGTTCTTTTATTAACCAAGAGACTTATACTTCAAATCAGTTTACACAATTTTCAAAATACTTCAAGTATACCAAAGGATTTACTTTATTCAAAACACGTACATCTACCGTACTATATAGTGTAACTACTCATGCTTAAGAGATAAGAAAGTTCCACATACCTCTCCGGTTAATCCACTTGCTAAGTCCAATACACCACACGTAGTACGTCAACCTATAATGACCATAATACGTTTAATAATCTCAAGCTACAACATAGAATATTCCAAGTTCAAAGTCACTAAATTCTATGGAAAATTGGGCAGCATTTCCTTCGTTTCTACATACTTTGCCACCTTTTTCAAGACCGAATTCATCATCCAAACGCCACATTTAAGGCCCAACAATCCAAACATTTCAAAGGGGATTACACACCTAAACTTGGATATGTAAAATTCTGCCCCACAATGTACAACAACTAACTTAACAAGTTTAAGGTAGTATTTAGGATATAACATGCTTACATATCATTCTTATCCAACCCTTTCATATCCAAACCATATTTCTTGCATGCAATGTATCTAAGGGCAATATATACCACTACAAAATCTTTCTTCTTCACATGCAACACCAAAAACCAACAAGGAGAGAATGAATTGTTACCTTAAAACTTTAGCCAAATATTCCAACAAATTCACTAGCCTTCTTTCCACAATCACCACCACAATAACTCATACAGGCTAGCCAACAAGCTTCCTTATTGCCACACTTTCAGATTTTCCTCAAGCTTAGATTTCCCCTTGAAATTCTAGAGAGAAGGGAGAGCTTTTAGCTTTAGAGAGAGAGAAGAACTTGAAGAATGACCAAGTCTTCAAGACTTGGTCAATAAGTAGTGCATGCAAAATCAGATGGGGGGGGGGGACACTTGTCACCCTCTCATGGCCTTTTTAAAAATAAAACAGTTCAGATTTTTCCACTCAACTTCGCAGAACCCGCCTCGGCGCCGCGGCGCTGAAACCTCTGCCAGCCCTCAGAACTTTCCGGCGCCTGCTTCCGGCCATGCGCTGCAACTTCAGCAATCCTCGATCATCCGCGCCGCTGCCTCGTGATCCGCGCCATGGCCCCGTGGCTCGACCAAACACATTTCTGTCCGATTGCGCACTGAACTTGTAACTCCCATAACTTTCTACTCCGATGTCCTATCGACGAACGGTTGGTTGCGTTGGGAACTAGACTCAACGAAATACGTACTAGGCCTTTGAAACACCTAGGAACTCATAATGGAACTAGACATAAACCGCTTCAAAGTTGACTAAAAACCCGTCCGAAACAATCCGTCAACCTATCTTTCGAAAATTTTAAGTCTTAACCCCTTTCGTACGCTCTCATACGCATGGACAGAACTACGGGGTGTAACAAGTATGTGATGTTCATAATGTTGCTTTCCATTGTTGTTAATCTCTATATAGTTGAAGTATCTATATAATAATATTGTTGAATTCAATTTCTTTGAATTATATATTTTGTATTGTGGTTTATACATTGAATGTCTAGATTTACAATAACAATCTAAGACAAAAATTCTCAGAAAATTTATTTTTCTGACTGTGTGAAGCTTGCAAATTTTTAGAGAATACATTTTCCTGATTTGCAAAAGGATGGATCAATCTGGATCATCAATGGTGAAAAACCATGTGGAGAAACCCGAGAAATTCAAGGGTGCTGATTTCAAACGCTGGCAACAAAAGATTCTATTTTATTTGACCACTCTTAATGTGGCAAATGTGTTGACTACCGAGGCTTCGACGATACTTCCGGTTGGAGAAGGAGAGAATGCCCCGACTGAGGAGGCAAAGGCTGAAAATCTCAAAGCTATTCAGACTTGAGAGACTTAAGAGTTTCTTTGCAGTAACTATATCTTGAACGCCTTGGATGACTCTCTTTATGATATCTACTCCTCGTTCAGAATGGCGAGAGAGTTGTGGCAGTCACTTGAGAACAAGTACAAAACTGAAGTTGCTTGTTCCAAGAAGTTCGTTATCGAAAAGTTTCTAAACTTCAAAATGAGCGATGCAAAAGCAGTTGTCAAGCAAGTGGAGGAACTCCAAGTTATTGTTCATGAACTTGAGGTTGAAGATATGAGCCTTAACCCACATTTTCTTGTTGGTGCTATTATTGAGAAATTACATCATTCTTGGAAGGATTTTAAGGTTTATTTGAAGCATCTAACGGAGGAAATGAGTTTTGAGCAACTGATTCTCAAACTTCATGTTGAGGAAGATAGCCGGAAGTGTGACAAGGCAGATGTAGTTTCCTTGGAGCCAAATGCAAATGTGGTTGAAGGAAATTCATCAAAAGCCAGGTTTCGGAAGGGCAAAGGCAAGTTCAATGGTGCCAAGCCATTATTTGTTGCCGGAAGAAGCACACTCGCCCCACAAAAGGCCAATACGTTCAAGAAATAAGTTGGTGTTTGTTTGGTGTGCGGAAAGCCAGGGCATAAAGCAAAAGACTGTCGCCTTCGCAAGAGCCAATGTGGTGGTGGTGGAGGTTCGAGTAATGTCAACCAGTCCAACCATGCTGAAACTAATAACCAATTCATTGGTGTTGTCACTGCTCAAGCAAATATGGTTACAAATTCAACCGATTGGTGGATGGATATGGGTGCTACCATGCATATATGTTCAGACAAGGACATGTTTTCATCTTACCAAGCCATCAAGGATGGAGAACCGTTATTTGTTGGGAATGCTACTTCTGTGAAAGTGGAAGGCAAAAGGAAGGTGACTTTGAGGCTCACTTCCGGAAATGATCTTGTACTCACCAATGTACTACATGTGCCTGAAATTTATAAAAATTTAATTTCTGGCTATGTTCTTAGCAACAAGGGCTTTAAGTTAGTTTTTGAATCTGATAAATTTCTACTCACCAAAGGTGGGGTGTATGTAGGCAAGGGCTACCTCACTAAGGGGCTCTTCAATCTAAGTGTTGTATGTACTAAGACATTTGTCGTTATCAATGAAAATGCAGGCAATAACACTGCTTCTGAGTATGTGATTGATTCCCTTTCTTCTTTATGACATTCTCGATTGGGCCATGTAAATTATCATTCCTTACAAAGAATGGTAAAGATAGGCATGTTGCCAAGATGTTCCATGAACAAAATAAACAAATGTTGGGTTTGCATAGAATCAAAATATGCAAGTCATCCTCATAAATCTGTTGTGAAATCAAATAAAGTGTTTGGTTTAATTCATAGTGATTTGTGTGATTACCAAGCAACCCCCTCTCGTGGAGAAAAGAATTATTATATATCATTTATTGATGATTGCAGTAAATTTTTTTATGTATACTTAATACATACCAATGATGAGGCTTTGAACATGTTTAAAACATACAAAACATAAGTGGAAAACCAACTTGACAAAAGAATTAAGATTCTAAGGTCAGATCGAAGTGGTGAATATACGTCGAATGAATTCAAAGAATTCTGTTCTACTCATGACATAGTTCATCAAACCAATGTGCCATATACTCCACAACAAAATAGAATTGTCGAACGAAAGAATAGAACATTAAAGAATATGATAAATTCAATGTTGATTAGTTCGGGTGCACCTCTTAGTCTATGGGGTGGGGCATTAATTACTGCAAATATGATATTAAATAGAATTTCTCAAAAGAAAAGTGATCAATCTCCATACGAATTATGGAATGAAAGATTGCCTACTTTCAAAAGGATGAAAGTGTGGGGTTGTCTAGCGAAAGTTCAAGTTCCTTTACCAAAGAGAACTAAACTTGGACAAAAAATAGTGGATTGCATTTATGTTGGTCTAGCCAATAATAGTGCAGCGTATAAGTTTTTGGTGTATCATTCTGATGTTGAAGGTATCCACAAAAATACACTAATAGAATCTGCTGAAGCATAATTCTTTGAGGATATTTTTCCTTACAAAAATAAGGATAAAAGTGTTCCTAACAAAAAGAAGAGGACACTGCCTCAAAATGAATCAAACCAAAATGATGATCATCTTACTTCATCGGTTCAAGAAGAAAATTCTGAACCAAGGAGAAGTAAATGTGGGAAAGTGGCCAAAGATTTTGGGCCAGACTTTATGCCCTTTTCCGTGAAAGGAGAACCTCAAACGTATAGGGCTGCTATGGAATTATCCGAAGCACCTTATTGAAAGGAGGCCATCCAAAGTGAAGTAGAATCCATGTACAAAATAATACATGGATATTGGTTGATCTTCCTCCGGGACAGAAACCAATAGGCCATAAATGGATCTTTAAACGGAAGTTACGACCTGATGGTACTATAGAGAAATACAAAGCTCAGATAGTAGCCAAAGGATTCCGACAAAAAAGAAGGTGTGGATTCTTTGATACATACTCACCAGTGACGAGAATTACGTCTATAAGGACGTTAATTGCTATAGCAGCAGTTCACAATTTGGAAATTCACCAAATGGATATGAAGACTGCATTTTTAAATGGTGAATTAGATGAAGAATCTATATGGAATAACCCGAAGGATTTGTTATTAAAGGTCAAGAGAAGAAAGTCTGTAAGTTGGTTAAGTCGTTATATGGACTTAAACAAACGCCAAAGCAATGTCATGAGAAGTTTGATACTACATTATTATCAAATGATTTTCACATAAATGAATGTGATAAGTGTGTATACATTAAAGAATGCATATGTCATTATATGCTTATATGTGGATGATATGCTCATTATGGGAACAAGTAAGGATGCTATTAACCAAACTAAGAAGATATTACATGCCGCTTTCGATATGAAAGATATGGGAATAACGGATGTCATTCTTGGTATTAAAATTCAAAAGAATTCTGATGGTTATGTACTAACTCAATCTCCTTATGTTGAGAAGGTCCTTTGAAAATTTGGACACTATGATGATAGACCGGTGGTTACGCCATTTGATCCCGCTTGTCACCTTAAGAAGAATGAAGGTTCGTGTGTCTCAACTGGAGTATACGCAAGTTCTTGAAAGCTTGATGTACATAATGAATTGTACAAGACCGGATTTAGCATATACAGTGAGCCGACTTAGTCGATACTCACATAATCCTGGAAATGATCATTGGGTAGCGCTAATAAGGGCACTACGATACCTAAAACATACAATGAGCTATGGATTGCATTATACAAAATATCCTCCAGTGTTAGAAGGATATTGTGATACTTATTGGATTTCCAACCATTCAGAAAGTAAGTCCACAAGTGAGTATGTATTTACACTTGGTGGAGCGTCGGTATCTTGGAAATCATCAAAACAAATGGTAAATACGAGATCAACTATGGAAGCAGAGTTTGTAGCCATGGATAAAGTTGTCGAACAAGCAAAATGGCTAAGAAACTTCCTAGAAGGTATTCCGTTATGGACAAATCCAGTGACCGCCATTTGCATACATTGTGATAGTATGACTGCCCTGACGAGGGCAAATAATCAAATATATAATGGCAAATCAAGGCACATAAGGCGACGTCATAATACGATACGAAGCTTGCTGAAGAATGGAATAATTTTCATTGATTATGTAAAGACAAAGGACAATATAGCGGATCCTTTGACAAAAGGCCTTACAAGAGAGCAAGTCGTATTTACATCGAGGGGAATGCGATTAAAGCCAATACAATGAGTTGTGAACTGGTGGAAACCTTACCTATCATAATTAGAGATCCCATGATTTAGGTTCAAATGATAAATTAGCTGGGGAAGACTCAAGGAGCGTAAAACACACATATGCTCGTTCCTATGATGTACCAAGTGTGTTATTCCGTTGACGATATAGGGTTGAACTTCGATTCTTAATAATATTAATAGCCATTATGGTGGGATAGTACGAACTATTCTTGATTAATATTACCTATGTGAGATTGATGTGGGGTCGCATCTGGGAGAACCGAGATGGCTAAGTTCTCTAAAAATTCTCATGAAGATAAGAGTTGTTCATGACCGAAATGAACACAACCGTAAGAATTGAATATGTTGGTATGATGTGTGTGATTCTTGTTGTCTCGATTTACTACAAAACGTGAATAGTTCAAGACACTACGTCCACTACTTCACAAGTAGATCTGATAGGTACTCACTACGAGCGGTTCAAGTCCAAAAGACACCGTCTCCGATGCATGTCATATCGCGTTTGACATAAATGAATACATTATCTTATTTTATATCCACATGTGGGGTATTGTTGGATGTGTGAATAGAAAATGTGGGGTATTGTTGGAACTTGTAGAAGAAGAAGAGATTAAGTGATCAAAAATATCAAAAAAAAAATATGCGCTGTGAATATAAGGCACAGCGCCGCGGCGCCCCAGGACAGGGCTGCGGCGCTGAAACTTCTGAGAGCCTCAGGAATTCCGGCGCCAACGTGCAGGGCTGCGGCGCTGCGTAACGGAAAATTCCAGATTTGAACTAAAAGTTGCAACTCTTCACAACCTTTAGTTAATAGGTGCTTATGGACGTTTGGCTATAAATAGTATGTTGATCACTTGTTTTAACACAATGAATTAACAAGATTAAATCTTCTAATTTTGAGAATAAAAAACTTAAGAAGATTTCTACTTGCCTCTTCTTCTTCATCTTCAAAATCATTTCTGAAGAACACATATAGTAGATTCGCCAGGAGTGAAGTTCTTGTGCTAGAACTATCACTCAGATAGTTATATCTTCAAGGCAGACGTCCGATCAACTGCAGCACAAGCGGGGACGAATTTTTGTCTTAGGTCACTGCATTTGCAGGCCTATATCTACAAACAAGTTAGTATGTGATGTTTTGCTTTCCATTGTTGTTAATCTCTATATAGTTGAAATATCTATATAATAGTGTTGTTGAATTCAATTTCTTTGAATTATATATTTTGTATTGTGATTTATACATTGAAGGTCTAGATTGACAATAACAAGAAGGCCATGTTCGTTATTCATGAAAATGCTTATCATCTAGTCTAACAATATAAATATACTTCAAAAGTTCAAACCAAGCAGAGCTAAGCCAGAAGTGCTAATAATCATGGATCAATCAGATCTGTATTTCTCATTTACTTGGAGTTATGCTTACAGGATTTCTGTGCAGACAACAGCGTTAAGATACACTAAGAAATATCAAGTATTCCGGAGAGTGGAAATGAAAAAAATGATGCACTAATCATCTGTCGGAGAAGATCGATGCATGTATACATTTTCACCCTCATTTCAAGCAACCACTGCACTTATATCTGAATTTTGTGGCTTCAATATACTGTCTTCAAGTTTGATGTCACTAGGCATTTAAGTGGATTTAACTGCTACTTCCAGAAGCCATAGCAGTTCTCTCAACATGCTTCAGTAAGATCCTATATATGTATAAGGTGACTCTCTTCACCTTATACATCATTCCTGCTATTTGACTATCTTATACCAT
The DNA here is from genome assembly GCA_029844215.1 of Przewalskia tangutica. Lineage (NCBI taxonomy): Eukaryota > Viridiplantae > Streptophyta > Magnoliopsida > Solanales > Solanaceae > Przewalskia > Przewalskia tangutica. Next base: position 38,326,003 of record CM056738.1, read on the forward strand.
AGCTGATGCTTTTATTTCAACCTCATCTAGGTACTTCTCTACATGTCCCAAAAACAATTTTCTACGCTCGTACTGCAACGACGAAGCAAGGAGTGTCTGTAGGTATTGTGCTTCCCCTAGTCCATTCAGGTTGCTCATCTTTGTCACATGACAATAAGAAGGGAATCTAATCACTGTTCCTATGTGATTTAATGATACATGACCCTTTCGGTTTGGTACTTCGATTTGATGTGCTTGATGACTTCTTCGTCGTATTGGTGACTGCCATAGTGTTATGGATTGGATTGAGGGCAGTGGAGCATGGTGAAAGATCAAGAGCCACAACAGATTTTTCCACATAGATGATTTTTTCTTTCTCTGAACTGCAATGGTCAATGCTTCCTTAACTGAACCGGTGTTAGTTGAATGATCAGCTTCTCCTGAAGTTCTAATTGGACTTATATTTGTAAGTGACTGTAATATTAATCGTTTCTGAGCCAAGTCATCTTGAAGATCAAAAAATTTATCAACATGAGGCTGCAGATCATCTTCTTCAGCTAAATGGAACTCTGAGAACTTGCTGGAGAAAGGAATATGTGTTAGTTACCATCAACAATATGGGATACATGAATGGTATAATAGCGAAAATGAGAAGAAAGTAACACAGGAATCGCGCACAAAACGATAAGAAGATACATTTTAGAGTATTAGTTAATGGACAAAAACACAAGTATCACTTCTTTTTTAGTTTCCCAACTGAAGTATCAGAGAGTTTCTTATCTAAACTATCACTAACTAGTTAATAAAACACACCTCAACTATCAGTTGTTCACCTTTCCTACCTAATAGTTGAGGTAGGAAAAGTGAACAACTGATAGTTGAAGTGTGTTTTGCTAACTAGTTGGTGATAGTTTAGGTAGGAAACTGAAAGTATATTTATGTCTTAGAGACAATCTGTATTAGGACAAATGTATTTTATACACACATATTTATATTAATGGAGATTAATATTATGACATTTGCAGTTATTGAATTATTTGTTGATTGTTTGTAATATTCTATAATTGCATCCCTAGAGGTTACGTGGTTATTAATAATGTGAGAGATTAATATTATAACGTAACTCTTAAATTGTCTCAACTAATGATCATCGAGAATGGAATATCGATGATATGTGATACGTCGACATGTGGTCTGCATCATATCCTTAGGGATGTAGTATGTCTCACCTGCTACGAGTTAATGCAACTCATGATGGACACATGGATACTTGAAGAAGTATTGGTATACCCCGCTATTGTACTATTTGTTATATATATCTAAAGTGTCATCAACGTGTGGGAAATAGAAGTCCTTAGACTTGAGGTCGATACGCACCTTGTTTACAGAGTAATATACTTGATCCTGTCCTAAGCTCAAATGCTTTATAGGTTGAGACGCGACTTGTATTGAGTATATTGCGACGCAGACTAAAGGTGGTAGTTGAGCCAAGATTAGGATTCATTCCTCGAATGTATCTTCGAGAGAACACTCAGATTCTCATATGGTATTAGGTTGACTAAGTCGTTGGCCAACGCAGTAGACATATCTATGATATGGTCTTGTTGTCAGCTAATATATATAAGATATAATGATCAAGCCATTTTGATAGACACTTGACAGATCCTAAGCTTGATCGAGTGTGTCGTGAATGAAATGATTTTATCTACCCACATAGAGGTTCAGTTCACAGGTTTCGTGTAACTATACTTCACATATTGAGTTCGTCTTCCGGCGCCGTCTAGGAGTTCCGTGTAGACCCTAATGATATTAGTGTCGATATGTGAAAGCATGTGGGGTAACACTAAGTCAATTATTCCGTCGATTCAAGGATGTAATAAAAGAGAATATATATGTTCAGTTTATAAACGAGACATTAGAATAAATAATGATTATTTAATTAAATCGAGATGATGTATCAAATTTAATTAAAATAAAAACGAGGCAAAATTAGATCAAGGCCGCGACTCGTGGGACCCAGGGAACCGGCGCCGCGATGCCTCCCACTCAACGCTGCAGCGCCACGTCCAGTGGGTACGAAGTGACCCACTTTGTCTCGGTTTTTGGGCCTGGACCACTTGGAAACCCTAGCTGATTTTTCAGTTATAAATAGAGGGTTCAATCATTATTTTAATACACTCAATTCCCAAAAAATATTCTCTGCTGAAACTCTGCTGGATTTCCTAGCTTTTCAAAGGAGTATTACATCGGAGTGTTAGTGTCACGACCCGACCCCGGGCCCGTGACTGGTGCCCTACCTGGGCACCCTTACAGGTAAACATCAGAGATAATCAGCGGAACATACAAGAAACTTATAAAAATAAAACAGCAGTAATAAAACAACAGGTTAGCCGATAGGGCTACCTTCCTGGACGTACATACATAAACGAAGCAGTTGCCTTTTTCTTCTGATCGACCCACGATATGTGACTACAGACCTCTAAGAGTTTTATCATAACAACTGTGGCGGAACAAGGCCCCGCCGTACCCCTGAATAAACATAAACGTGACAACTCCGGAACACTAGAGCCATCTCGACTTGCTGAACCGGGATCCTAAGCTCGCGGATCCACAACTGTGTACCTAAACTCGCGGCATGAGCGCAGCCCGGGCGGGTCGATAACAAAAATTTAATATGGAATGTAAATAACGTGCGATGAAATGATCATAATCAGACAAAAGAATGACAAGGACAAGTATAAAAATATATACGGATCTCGCCGTGTCATTACCACTTATGAACTTAATCGTACATTAATCATTCTTTTCCTTCTTTCAATAGGAATTTAACATCATATTCTTACATACATACTTAAGAATTCAATCAAGTTTTTCCACATAACTTACATCAATATCCTTTTTCCATTCCATTAAGAGTTATAGTCATATCTTACGACTTACTTAGGAGAAGTCATTAAGTTCATTTCTATCTAACTTACTTATCTTTCATAACATAGTCCGCCCACTACGAGGGACATATACTACCCGCCCAAACGGACGCGATCAAATCACACCAATATCAAAGCATGCCCGTGGAATCCCCATCACCGTCGATACTAAAAGTGTAAACATAACCATGGGTCTCACGCCCATAATATCAATCAAAACAGTGGTATAACGTGCGGGGGCTTGCGCCATTTATACTCTTACCCCGGAGAAGGTGGTAAAGGCGGTATAACGTCTTGGGGCTTGCCTCATTTATACTCTTACCACGGAGAAGGTGGTATAACGTCTTGGGGCTTCGCCTCATTTATACTCTTACCCTATCTCGACTTCGTCAAACAACACATAAAGCGGGTGGTGCAGCGTCTGGGGTTTACCCTCACTTATACTCTTACCGAGAAGGTGGTATAACGTCTTGGGGCTTGCCTCATTTATACTCTTACCCTAGCTCGACCGACCATCAAACAAGACATAAGCACTACCATGTCTCTTATAAAATCCGAATTTAACCCAAGTGCTACAAATAACTAAGCATACCCGTGGAATCCCACATCACCGCTTTCGACGCCCAAGTAACTTATAACAAGACAATGCCCTCCAACCGAGAGTCGCGGCAACGTAATAAAACATAATACTTGCACTCAAAGGCTATCACCAACACATATAGGCTAAATCTCAATTAACCAAGCCAAAGTACTACGTACGTACATTCTTTTCAAAAACTCCTTTCCAAATAAAACTTCCCCGATACTAACCACCGTAGTATCAAGTCCTATCCACTTTTCAAGACAAGTCACAATACCTTTTTAGAAATACAATTACCGGCTTCTAAATCAAGTGACTTCTTTATTAAAAACCTTAAGCAATTGGTACCTTTAAACCAATTTGCCCTTACCTAATACAAGTTATTCCTTTGATTACTTTACTAGAAAACCATTCTCTTAATCTTCCATAAAGCCGTTATAACCGACTTCCCATAAAGCCGTTATAACCCTTTATGGTTTAGACTAACACGCCTTTTATAACCAAGAGATTTATACTTTCAAATCAATTCTCTTAACTTTCAAAATACTTCAAGTCTCTTAACTTTTAAGAAAACAAGTTTCAAAGTCTTAAAAGCTTCATACGTAAACTCTTTTAAAATTAGTAACAAATCTTTGGTGCGTCATGAATAAGTTATACTTATTAATAACGATCTTATTCAAGTAGCCATGATCTAGAAAATGTAATACAATTTTGTCTTATCTTAGCTTCTATGCAGATGGAGGATTTCTACTTGTTTTAACATAATGGATTGTCATTACATTTTCTTTTATTAACGCTGCAGTGGCTTGTTCGATACTTATTCTCATTTGTGCCGTAATTTAGCCAAATCAACTCGACTCCTTTTTATTATAAAACCTTAGGCAATTGATGCCGTAAAATCAAGTTGCCTTTTTACATAGTCAAGCCATTTATCTTTCCATAAGGCAAATATAACTAACTTCCCATAAAGCCGTTATATTCACTTTATACCTTAGCCATAAACAATTTCCTATCCAAGGGACTTATACGTTTAAAACGGGACAAGTATCACATACTTTAAAACTCTTCAAGTCCCTTAACTTTAAAATCAACTTAAGACATCCTTACTATTCTCAAAGAAGTGAGTTAATCTCCTAACCCACCCGACTTGGCATTACATAAAACAAGTAAAGAATATCATAGTCTCAGACGCTCACCGTACTACATACGCAACTAGTCATGCTCAAAAGATAGGAAAAGTTCTACATAGAGTAAATCACATAACTACCTCTTAACTTCTAAGAGTAGAAGGAAACATGAAATGATACCACAAGTATATTCCATACATGGATCATGCCAAAGGAAGGAAGAGGTTCACATACCTCGCGACGATTGTCGACAAGTAGCAAGATGCTCCAAAGTACTTCAACCTCGAGCTATCACAATCTTCCGAGGATACGCTATACTTAGTTCTTCAACCTATCATGGTCACAATACGTCCATTAACCTCTTACTTCAAACGTAGAATATTCTAAGTGCTAAGTCGCCAAATTCTATGGAAAATCGGGCAGACCTCCTTTGTTTCTACTCACTTTGCCACCTTTTCAAGGTCGATTACAATAACCAAACAGCCCCGATTGGCTCGCAATTAAGTAGAAGATAGTCCAATACAAATGGCTAACTAAACATGACCCCAATTGGCTCACAATTAAATAGAAGATAGTCCAATACAAATGGCTAACTAAACAGCCCCAATTGGCTCACAATTAAATGAAGATAGTCCAATACAAATGACTAACCAACTACTACAAACTACAAGTCCAAAATCGCCACCTTGAGTTCAACCAAACTAATTCTTATCCAATTTCCATTTCAATCCAAATTGGTAGCATAATAAGATATCAAGTCGCATTTGGTTATTACTACCATAAGCTTCAAGTCAATAACATGCGATTCTAACAACGATCAAATTGTAATCCAACTTAACATGGCCTACATTTCATTTCGAATTTCAAAGACTACAATCGATCTATAATCCTTATAAACTTCAACATATACTTCATGCTAGCAACAAGTAAAGCTAACAACAAAATAAATAATTTTGTAATACTTTCAAAGAACAAGATTATACCTCAACGCTTTTAATCCAATCTTCAAAACCGGTTGCTCTTTAGCAACCTAGAGCCTCCTTAAGACACCTCAATCCGCTTGTTGGGACCCTTAGAACAATACCAACAATTATCCTTCAATCTTTCAATCCAAAACCTAGAAAGCCACTAGGTTTTCACTTTGCGACTAATACGAAAACTCTCTTTTCCGGATTTTTCTATTGAGATACACTTACAATACACTCATGGACCTTGGTTTAAAGTGTGGAGCTTATTGACAAGAAACAAATTTTTCCTTATTGATGGGCATGAACCCGAGAGCTCCTTCTCTTGTTCTTCAATTTGTTGTGAAATTTGGCTAAGTGTTAAGCTCTCTTGCTACTAGTAGTAATATAAAGCCTGATGGAGGGTCAAGATGTGAACAATTGGGTGGCTAGGATGAAGTTCTCTTAAATATCAAGCTTGTGGACCCATTGACCAAGTCAAATATGTCAAGCTTGCTACTTGCAAGACTTGTCTTGCTAACAAAGGTCCAATGACCCTTTTGTCCATGTTCAAATTCGTCCAAGGCATCACTAAGGGGGGTGACACGTGTCGCCCTCCCATTCGTCACAATAATACGTTTTCCGACAATTCCATAATTCCGAGAAATTTTTTTACAAGTCTCAAATCTTAACACTGTGAGTTCTTACGTACGTTCTTACACCATGTCCTGTAAATACGGGGTGTAACATTCTTCCCCCCTTAGAAACATTCGTCCCCGAATGTTCTTTCGGAGTCAATCTTTAAAATTTGCGACATAGTTTCCTTTCACAACCCCGTCATACCAACAATGCCACACATGGCCCTTAACCTTGTACACGCATACTCGTCCATCTTAAGCCCAAAAGAGATTATCTTTTCATACTTCCAACTCATACTAGCATACATACATAACTTCCATACCGATTCTGGCCTCAAATCTTTGGAGTAACTCTATAAAACAATATAAGGCCATTTCCGCTTTCATGACTGGTTCGGTGGAACGCGTCCACGAACCCGTAAAATAATTAACTAGACTTGGGCCTAGCGCCCGTGACCGTCACGTGGCGAACTACTACCAACTGATCCCACTCCATTCCAGGATATGGGGAGACCCGTAACAGGTCCTCGACCCTACTCAGCGTCGCACTTAACTCTTATCCTTGGTCTGACTTAAAATCTTATTGCCAGAGAAAGCCTTATACATCTAAGGTCTCGGTAGTTATCAATATTCTTAGGCTCGCAATTTCCATGCTCCAAGCCTACCTTACCAATCCCCCAGTAACGGGTATAAAAACTTCTCATAAAATCATAACCATGTTGTCTCGATCACAACAACCATTACTTACTCTATACAGGCCTCATCCGTATAATTCTCTTAAGCATACTACGCAGCTTAATCTATTAACATGACATTCCGTTAGGTTCCTTAATATGGCTTCTTAAGGGTTCACTACCCTATCGAATGACTCATCCTTTCCCAATAATCTCAAAATAAACCACAAGACCTTGTGAAATTTCATTAACTATTCCATACCTTCCCGATCTAGTTAGTCTTTACCGATCCTGGTAATCTAAAATCATTCTAGGCAACACGCGCGTCGACCTCATACATAACTCCGTATAGATGTATGTCACAATACCAACTATATTATAATCAATACCAACCGGATACGCAATCCACATAGTCATTCTGGTCATCACGCTTTCTCGTATTGCAATCAACATAACTCGTTAGGTATAGACGACCCTAACAACACAGCTCTATGGCACGATCTCGGAGTGAGAAGAATGGAAACCAATCTTAAATGTCTGCGCAGCCTCGATTATAGATGTGGTGCACAACACACCGATAATCAAGACTCTACTAGACACGCGTGCAGACACTTTCCGAGACTAATCGCTCGATACCACTTTTGTCACGACCCACCAGGGCGTGGATCGTGCCCTACCAGGCACCCTTACGGTAAACATCGAGAGATAATCGGAACATACAAGAAACTTATAAAAATAAAACAGCGGAATAAAACAACGGGTTAGCCGATAGGGCTACCTTCCCGACGTATACATAAACGGCGGTTGCCTTTTTCTTCTGGTGACCCACGATATGTGACTACGGACCTCAAGAGTTTTATCATAACAATCGGCGGAACAAGGCCCCGCCGTACTTCGAATAAACATAAACGTGACAACTCGGAACACCGAGCCATCTCGACTTGATGAACCGGTATCCTAAGCTCGCGGATCCACAACTGTGTACCTAAACCTGCGGGCATGAACGCAGCTTCGAAGGGTCGATAACAAAATTTAATATGGAATGTAAATAACGTCTGAAATGCGGTCATAATCGTACAAAAGAATGACAATGACTAGTTTAAAATTATATAACAGATCCTGCCTTGTCATTACCACTTATGAACTTAATCGTACATTAATGATTGTTTTCCTTCTTTCAATAGTAATTTAACATCATATTCTTACATACATACTTAAGAATTCAATCAAGTTTTTCCACATAACTTACATCAATATCCTTTTTCCATTCCATTAAGAGTTATAGTCATATCTTACGTACTTACTTAGGAGAAGTCATTAAGTTCATTTCTATCTAACTTACTTATCTTTCATAACATAGTCCGGCCCACTACGGAGGACACATATACTACCCGCCAAACCGGGACGCGATCAAGTCACACCAATATCAAAGCATGCGTGGAATCCCCATCACCGCGATGCTAAAAGTGTAAAACATAACCATGGGTCTCACGCCCATAATATCAATCAAAACAGTGGTATAACGTGCGGGGCTTGCCTCATTTATACTCTTACCTCGGAGAAGGTGGTAAGCGGGGTATAACGTCTTGGGGCTTGCCTCATTTATACTCTTACCGGAGAAGGTGGTATAACGTCTTGGGGCTTGCCTCATTTATACTCTTACCCTATCTCGACCGGTCGTCAAACAACACATAAAGCAGGTGGTACAACGTCTTGGGGGTTTACCCCTCATTTATACTCTTACCCTGGAGAAGGTGGTATAACGTCTTGGGGCTTGCCCCTCATTTATACTCTTACCCTAGCTCGACCGACCATCAAACAAGACATAAGCACTACCATGTCTCTTATAAAATCCGAATTTAACCCGAGTGCTACAAATAACAAGCATACCCGAATCCCACATCACCGCTTCAGACGTCCAAGTAACTTATAACAAGACAATGCCCTCCAACCGAGAGTCGCGGCAGCGTAATAAAACATAATACTTGCACTCAAAGGCTATCACCAAGACATATAGGCTAAATCTCAATTAACTAAGCCAAAGTACTACGTATGCATTCTTTTCAAAAACTCCTTTCCAAATAAAACTTCCCCGATACTAACCACCGTAGTATCAAGTCCTATCCACTTTTCAAGACAAGTCACAATACCTTTTTAGAAATACAATTACCGGCTTCTAAATCAAGTGACTTCTTTATTAAAAACCTTAAGCAATTGGTACCTTTAAACCAATTTGCCCTTACCTAATACAAGTTATTCCTTTGATTACTTTACTAGAGAAAACCATTCTCTTAATCTTCCATAAAGCCGTTATAACCGACTTCCCATAAAGCCGTTATAACCCTTTTATGGTTTAGACTAACACGTTCCTTTATAACCAAGAGATTTATACTTTCAAATCAATTCTCTTAACTTTCAAAATACTTCAAGTCTCTTAACTTTTAAGAAAACAAGTTTCAAAGTCTTAAAAGCTTCATACGTAAACTCTTTTAAAATTAGTAACAAATCTTTGGTGTGTCGTGAATAAGTTATACTTATTAATAACGATCTTATTCAAGTAGCCATGATCTAGAAAATGTAATACAATTTTGTCTTATCTTAGCTTCTATGCAGATGGAGGATTTCTACTTGTTTTAACATAATGGATTGTCATTACATTTTCTTTTATTAACGCTGCAGTGGCTTGTTCGATACTTATTCTCATTTGTCGTAATTTAGCCAAATCAACTCGACTTTTTATTATAAAACCTTAGGCAATTGATGCCGTAAAATCAAGTTGCCTTTTTACATAGTCAAGCCATTTATCTTTCCATAAGGCAAATATAACTAACTTCCCATAAAGCCGTTATATTCACTTTATACCTTAGCCATAAACAATTTCCTATCCAAGGGACTTATACGTTTAAAACGACAAGTATCACATACTTTAAAACTCTTCAAGTCCCTTAACTTTAAAATCAACTTAAGACATCCTTACTATTCTCAAAGAAGTGAGTTAATCTCCTAACCCACCCGACTTGGCATTACATAAAACAAGTAAAGAATATCATAGTCTTGTACGTCTACTGCACTACATAATGCAACTAGTCATGCTCAAAAGATAGGAAAAGTTCTACATAGAGTAAATCACATAACTACCTCTTAACTTCTAAGAGTAGAAGGAAACATGAAATGATACCACAAGTATATTCCATACATAGGATCATGCCAAAGGAAGGAAGAGGTTCACATACCTCGCGACGATTGTCGACAAGTAGCAAGATGCTCCAAAGTACTTCAACCTTGAGCTATCACAATCTTCCAGTAGGATACGCTATACTTAGTTCTTCAACCTATCATGGTCACAATACGTCCATTAACCTCTTACTTCAAACGTAGAATATTCTAAGTGCTAAGTCGCCAAATTCTATGGAAAATCGGGCAGCACCTCCTTTGTTTCTACTCACTTTGCCACCTTTTTCAAGGTCGATTACAATAACCAAACAGCCCCAATTGGCTCACAATTAAGTAGAAGATAGTCCAATACAAATGGCTAACTAAACAGCCCCAATTGGCTCACAATTAAATAGAAGATAGTCCAATACAAATGGCTAACTAAACTGCCCCAATTGGCTCACAATTAAATAGAAGATAGTCCAATACAAATGACTAACCAACTACTACAAACTACAAGTCCAAAATCGGCCACCTTGAGTTCAACCAAACTAATTCTTATCCAATTTCCATTTCAATCCAAATTGGTAGCATAATAAGATATCAAGTCGCATTTGGTTATTACTACCATAAGCTTCAAGTCAATAACATGACGATTCTAACAACGATCAAATTGTAATCCAACTTAACATGGCCTACATTTCATTTCGAATTTCAAAGACTACAATCGATCTATAATCCTTATAAACTTCAACATATACTTCATGCTAGCAACAAGTAAAGCTAACAACAAAATAAATAATTTTGTAATACTTTCAAAGAACAAGATTATACCTCAACGCTTTTTAATCCAATCTTCAAAACCGAAGTTTCTCTTTAGCAACCTAGAGCCTCCTTAAGACACCTCAATCCGCATTGGGACCCTTAGAACAATACCAACAATTATCCTTCAATCTTTCAATCCAAAACCTAGAAAGCCACTAGGTTTTCACTTTGCGACTAATACGAAAACTCTCTTTTTCCGGGATTTTTCTATTGAGATACACTTACAATACACTCATGGACCTTGGTTTAAAGTGTGGAGCTTATTGGACAAGAAACAAATTTTTTTCCTTATTGATGGGCATGAACCCGAGAGCTCCTTGCTCTTGTTCTTCAATTTGTTGTGAAATTTGGCTAAGTGTTAAGCTCTCTCTTGCTACTAGTAGTAATATAAAGCACAATGGAGGGTCAAGATGTGAACAATTGGGTGGCTAGGATGAAGTTCTCTTAAATATCAAGCTTGTGGACCCATTGACCAAGTCGAATATGTCAAGCTTGCTACTTGCAAGACTTGTCTTGCTAACAAAGGTCCAATGACCCTTTTGTCCATGTTCAAATTCGTCCAAGGCATCACTAAGGGGGGTGACACGTGTCGCCCTCCCATTCGTCACAATAATACGTTTTCCGACAATTCCATAATTCCGAGAAATTTTTTACAAGTCTCAAATCTTAACACTGTGAGTTCTTACGTACGTTCTTACACCATTTCCTGTAAATACGGGGTGTAACAGTTAGACTTGCAATCGAGGAACAGTTGTGTGCTCACCCTCGGATTACACAATTGAAGTTTGAAGATTCTAGATTTGCTAAACTGTAAGTATTCGTTCGAAGTATTACAATTATCTATGTGTTTTACATTATATAATCATCCATCACTTTGACCGACCGTCGGGTTTGAAACAAAAAAAATCAAATTTTATTGTGTGTATGAACGTGACAAAACCCTACAGTGGTATCAGAGTCTGAGCTGTTTTGTGTGATTATATAATGTTTATTAATGATAATATAGGTTAGGATTTGTTTAAATCTAATTTTATGTCTTTAAGAAGCTTTAAAACCTTAAACCTCAAGAATACATAATCATTGTCTCTTAAACTATTGAACAATGATGTAATCAAGGAAGTCATTCCGATCTAACTCTTCTAAGTTGATGTGTGTTACCAGTTCGTTTTGAACATGGTGCACTGAGACAAAAAACGGGAAGGGATTGGATGATGGTCGATGAACGTGTTGTTTAATGGTGAAGGGGTACGAGGTTGAATCTGCAAATCTGATCCTGAACCAGTTTGAGGGTTTCAGAATTGTAGAATTTTGTGTTTCTGGGGCAGGGGTGTCGTGGCTCCACAATGAAGCGCCACGACGCTTGCTAGGGTTTGACGGCGGCGCCGCGGCTCCACGATGGAGCACCGCGACTCTGCCTGGGTTTGTCAGAAGCGCCGCGGATCTGTTCATCCCGAAAACTTTAAATTAAAAATTTTTTGTCACTGCCTCTGAGGCGCCGCGGCACCGACGGTGATTTTTCAAAAAAAAAAATCGGGATCAGAAACTGAAGTTTTAAATATTCTGATTCTGATTCTAAATGTTTACAATATTCAGAATCTGAAATTAAAACTTTTTAATTAGACAGATTTGGTCTTTTTGGGCAATTCTGTAATTAAATAAAGTTTCTGAAAACTGAATTTTTAAAATCTGAAAATTGCAAACAGGTCCCTGAAACTTAAAAATATTTTCTGAAAATTAAAATTGGATTTTCTTAATTTAATAGGGTTCAAATTGAATTTTAAATTCTTGAGGGACTAAACTGTAAATTCTAAAAGTTTACAGAATTTTCTGAAAATTAAAATTTTAAAATCAGAAAATGTTTATGGACTGTTTGGCATAGACATAGATTTTATAGTTTAGACAAATAGACTCATGATTATCATTAATTGTATATTATTGAATAATATACCAATGTGCTAAGTATTTTAAATCCAAGCATTTAATTATTAGCATAGTGTTCGCTATTATTGTCTGGGTAGGCGGCGCCCAGTAATTGATTTACATAAATGACCGCTATAACTGTCTGGGTAGGCGACACCCAATAGTTGATTAAAATCAACTTGTATCATGCCTATTGAGTTGATAGTTTCTCATTTAAATGTGTTTTAGAAATTGCATGATAGGATGTCGTATGAACTATGACATGTATGTTGATCTTGGTTGAAATTTCCGAAAGCTAAAAATGTTCCCCAAACATTGAATACAAGTCTAAAATTAAAACGCGTCGTCCATTATAATTGTTAGAGTGCAAAATCCTTTTCGGTGATACGAAAATTTATGCCAAAGCATTTGCTGTAAGTCTACGAGGACTCAGACACTTTCATAGATATATTAAATGTAAAAGTAGATGAGAAACTTTTGTGGGTATTTACACCAAAGTGTTTGCTTGCAAATACCAAGTTTACTTAGATACATAAACGCAGTCGTGTAATGGGGTTGACTTGCTTAGACAAATCTTGACGCCAAAGTATCGGACTAATCTAAGGACGCAGATTAAAATTGAATTATTTAATCAACCAAGAGTTGCAAATAAGTTTTGCAATTGGTTTAAGACCTATCAAAATATGTTATTGAAGTTATCAGCCAAAGCAAACGCGGATATAACATAGGTTTGGATCTTGGCCCATTATGATCTTAAAAATGTTTTAGGTCCGTATTCTACCTTGGGGTCGTAGAAGTATGCTAAAATAATGAGAGCTAATTAAACAAAATGTCATGTTAAATTAATTTAAAACGAATGTGTATAAAAGGGAAAATAAATTTTGATTGTATTTTTCATGTCTGTCTAAATCTTTAGATCTTCAGAATGTCTAATCTAAACTGAAAATGCCTATTGAAATGAACAAACTCAGCGGACCGAATTATCTAGATTGGCTTAGAAATCTAAGGATTGTCCTAAATCAAGAGAAAATTGAGTATGTATTGGACAAGGTTTTCCCCATAGTGCTTGCTGAAGACTCTGCTAAGTATGCTGCTTTTGACAAGGTTGCTTATCAAAAGCATCTTGATGATGTCACATCTGCACAATGCGTTATGCTATCTTTCATGTCAGTGGAACTGCAAAGACAAGATGGGAACATGGGTCCTAATGAGATGCTAGGACATTTAAATAGCCTCTATGACTCTCAGTCCCAGACACTGGAATATGAGTTATTGATAGACCTTTTTAAATGCAAGTTGATCGAAGGAGGCCAAGTGTCTCAACACGTGCTGAAGATGATAGGGCTAATTGAAAGGTCGGCCTCAATTGGTATTGATCTGCAGAGTAGAGTTTCTTCCACGCTGATCCTAAATTCACTTCCTCATTCATTTGAGAGTTTCATCATTAACTACAACATGAATGGAATTAAAGCGATTCTTCCGGAATTGCATAATATGTTAAAGACTTTTGAATCTTCGATCTCTAAGGGCAAAATTGTGCTCATGGTAAGATCCTCTATTCATCCCAAACCGAAAGGTAAGGAATGTCAGAACAAGAAGGTCAAAGCTAACTCTGTGCCCACAACAATGAAGCCCAAGAGAGGGGCGAAGAAGAAGAAAGTTATTCCGGCTAAGAATGTGTGCATGAACTGCAATAGGAAGGGGCATTGGAAGAGATATTGCACTGCTCCAGGTGGAGGGAAGGCACCTGGTTCTTCAGCTTCTAGTGGACAAGGTATGTTTGTAATTGAAATAAATCTATCTATAAATAATTCTCATTCCTGGGTACTAGATATCACTTGTGGCTCACACATTTATACAAATGTGCAGGGGCTAACTGACAGCAGGAAGGTCGGACCTCGAGAGGTGGACCTGCGCGTTAGAAACAGAACACGAGTTGATGCTGAGCGTGTGAGAACTTATAGATTAGATTTACCTTCTGGCAAATGTTAGTGTTGAACAATTGTTTTTATGTTCCCTCATTAACGAGGAACATCATTTCCATTCCTGTTTTAGACATGGAGGGTTTTTCCTCAAGCATATATAATGGCAGTATGATATTGTATTTTAATGATGTTGTATTTGGAATTGCGCCTCTTGTGAATAGATTGTATACACTAAATTGTTGTCGAGAAATTTTCAATATACAAAATAAACGAGCTAAAATAAGTAAAAGATATTCTACCTACCTGTGGCATGGTAGACTTGGTCATATCAATCAAACAAGGATAGAACGGTTGAGGAAACTTAACTACCTCGAATCATTTGACTTAGAATCTTATGGTAACTGTGAATCCTGTTTGAAATGTAAGATGACCAATAAGCCTCTTTCTGGAAAGGGGATACGAGCCAAGGAGGTGTTTGAGTTGGTACATACTGACGTATGTGGACCACTTCGACTCAAGCTAGAAGAGGGTTCTCTTACTTCATCACTTTTATAGATGACTTGAAAAGGTATGGATATGTGTATCTTATGAAATACAAATCTGAGGCTTTCGAAAAGTTCAAGGAGTACAAATGTGAAGTGAAGAAATAACTCTCAAAGAGTATCAAGACTCTTCGATCTGATCGAGGGGGGTGAGTACTTAAGTAAAGAATTTCTAGATTACTTGAAGCTACATGGAGTTCATTCCGAATGGACGCCTCCTGAAACACCACAAATGAATGGTGTTGCCAAGAGGAGAAATCGAACCTACTTGATATGGTTCGTTCCATGATGAGCTTTACAACTCTACCAACATACCTTTGGGGATATACTATACAAACCTCGATATATGTTCTGAACAGGATTCCTTCCAAATTAGTTGAAAAGATGCCATATGATATATGGTGTGGCAAGATGCCAGCTCTTAGACATATGAGGCCTTGGGGGTGTCCTGCATATGTCAAGAAAATGTTCACTGATAAGTTGGAATCCAAGAGTGAGAAATGTTACTTTGTAGGGTATCCAAAGGAAACTAAGGATACCATTTCAATATTCCTAGCGAACATAAGATCATTGTTTCTAGAAACACAACTTTTCTTGAAGAAGAATATATCTACAAAGAAGAGAGTTGCACATAGATAGAACTTGAAGAAATTCAAGAACAAAGTATCATAGAGGTTGAATCCTTGTCGAATGATCAGGGCAAGAATTCAGTGGTAGCTTTTGGCGAAGATTGAGTATTTAGGATATGCCCTTCGGCCAGTGGGAGTGTTGCGAGGAATGATGCAGAAATGCAAGACCCTCATACACAGACCTTGGGAGCAAGTGCAGTGATTGCACCTCCTCCCATTCAGGAAAGACATGAAAATGATATTTCTGAAAGCTCTCATGTTGGTGGATCAACCAACACACAAGAACCTTCTCACAGTCAGAACATAGAACTGAACTTTACGACAATCAACTCCGTAGGTCGACTAGAACTCATCGTCCTCCAGAAAGACTAAATCTACTTGTGGAAACACATAGTTAGATAGATATTCCAGATGATGATTCACCTACAACCTACAACGAATAAATGGTAGACATTGATTCGAAGAGATGGGAAGAAGCCATGAAATCTGAAATAAAATGTATGTACGTCAATCAAGTGTGGAACTTGGTTGATTTGCCAAATGAGGTTAAACCCATAAGATGCAAATGGGTCTTCAAGAAGAAGATTTATTCATTTGGCAAGATTCAACCTTATAAAGCTAGACTTTTGGCTAAAGGTTATAATCACGGTCTGGTGTCGATTATGATGAAACTTTTTCACATGTTGCTACGATTAAGTCTATTCGGATTTTACTTGCGATAGCTGCACATTATGACTATGACATTTGGCAGATGGATGTCAAAACTGCATTCCTCAATGTTAATCTAATTGAGGAAGTGTATATGAAACAACTCGAAGGTTTTTCATCCGAGTCCAGACCAAATATTATGTGCAAGCTACAGAAGTCCATTTATGGACTTAAGCAAGCCTCAAGGAGTTGGAACATTTGCTTTGACAATGCTATCAAGTCATTTGATTTCGTCAGAATCAAAGAAGATCCTTGTGTTTATAGCAAACACAAAGATGAGGGTATTGTCGTCATTGTTATATATGTTGATGACATATTGATAATGGGAGACAATAAGACTCTCATGTAGTCAGTTAAAGAGTGGTTGTCCAATACCTTCATGATGAAGGACTTAGATGAAGCCTGCTACATTATGAGAATTAGGATCTATAGAGATAGACCTAATAGACTGTTGGGGCTGTCACGATCGGTCTACATAGACAAACTGCTTAGACATTTTTCTATGGAGAATTCTAAGAAAGGCGGTACCTAAGAAAGATTTCCCTTCTAGTGCTGTAGAACTTGAGCGCATGAAGATGATCCCATATGTTTCGGCTATAGGATCAATCATGTATGCCATGACTTGTACTAGGCCAGATATGGCCTTTGCACTTAGTATGACTTGCAAGTTCCAGCAGAATCCTGGTGAGGAACATTGGAAGACAGTCAAAAATATTCTTAAGTATCTTAGACATACTAAAGATTACTTTTTGGTCTATGGTGGAGATGAAAAACTAGTTGTTACTGGATACACTGATGCTAGCTTTCAGAGAGATGTTGATGACTTCAAATCTCAGTCTGGTTACACATTCATTTTCAATGGTGGAGCAGTGAGTTGGAAGAGTTCCAAACAAGCTACAACTGCTGATTCGACTATTGAAGCAGAGTACATTGCTGGATCGAAAGCTGATAAAGAGGCTGTTGCGATTTCTGAGTTCCCGAAGGAACTAGAGGTTGTTCCGAGTGCTAGTTGTCCAATAACCATTTATTGTGACAACACTGGTTCAATTGCACAGACAAAGAAACCAAGATCAACAAACAGAAACAAACATGTACCAAGGAAGTACCACATACTCAGAGAGATGGTGGAGACTGAAGATATTAGATTAGATTATGTTCCCACAGATAATAATCTAACAGACCCATTTACTAAACCATTAAGCTTAGTTAAGCATAATGATCATTTTGAGAACATGGATATTAGATATGTTGGTGATTGGCTCTAGGACAAGTGGGAGATTGAAAGTATATTTATGTCTTAGAGACAATCTGTATTAGGACAAATTTACTGTATACACATTCATATTTATATTAATGGAGATTAATATTATGACATTTGCAGTTATTGAATTATTTGTTGATTGTCTGTAATATTTTATAATTGCATCTCTAGAGGTTACATGGTTATTAATAATGTGAGAGATTAATATTATTACGTAACTGTCGCGCCCGATTTCGACCGCGACTTTCTAAAAGCGAACCCTGCTTAAGTAAAAATGTTAGAAAATAAATAAAAAGTGCTAAGTGTTAAAAGGGATGTTAAAGTGTTAAAAAGGTGCTAGAATATAAAAGTGCTAAAGGGTTCGTAGGGAGTCGCCACCTAATTAGTTGGGTGAATTAGGACACCTAAATGTTTAACTAGTTTAAAGTAAACATTAACTCCATTTAATGGTCTGCTAAACTTAATGAGATTCTGGGTAAGGGTTCTTTATTATCCTAAAGGGAAGGGGTTAGGCACCCTAAAGGATCCGCTAACTTGCGGTTGTCCGTTCAAACCTAGGGTTTATTATTTATGCTAACAATGCGTGTTTTGAAAAGTATTTAAGTAAAAATATAGGAAGTATTTTGCTAGTATAAAAATGTGAGATTTATTTTTAAATATATAAAGCTAGTTCTAGCTAAAAGATGATTTATGCATTTTATGACGTATTAGATAAGATACATGTATTGTAATAATGCAAAAAATCTTATTATGACGAAATGTATACTTGTAAAATAAGATGTGAAATATCTATTATACAAAGGCTAACAAAATAATTTTTAATTATGAATGTTAGTAAGAGTTTATGAAGAAATTAATTTATTATGCTAAGGATTTAACAGAGTGATACTTTAACTACATGGATATTTAATGTCATTTAGTATAAATGCTAAAAGTGCAAAAAGGGTGCTTAAAAAGTGCTAAGGGTGTTCATGCAAAAGGTTATTTACGGACTAGTTATGTATACTGCTAGCTAAATTAATCTTGCTTAACTTGCGTGTAGTATAAAAACTGCTTAAGCTGGTTTTTTGAGAGTTTAGGAGAAAATTTGTGTATGGGTTTAACAAATTGTTGGTTTTATGATGCAAGTTAGATTATTTGGCAAAATTTAGACATGCATGACAATAATAAATTAAAAAAAAGCAAGTAAGTTAAGCGATAAACTTTAAATTATCTTCCCCACTTATATGTTTAAAGGCTTAATTGTTCTAGATATCCTAAATATTACAGAAATAGAGTAATTAAATTACAATAAACAAATAAATAAATGAATAGCAAGTAAAGAGAGAGGATGAGATTTAAGAATGCTCTTTACGACGGATGACGATGTCCTATTTGTTTTTCTAGGAATTTCTGAAGCGGGAACGCGAATGCGGATGCACATAGACGCGGGTTGCCATTTGAAGTAGCTCGTGATGAGTCTCGCCGTGAGACTCTTCATTTTGCTCCGATGCATTTCATGTAACAAAAAATAAAGATAAGGATTAGTATATGTTATGAGGCTCATCAAGTAATAAATAATTATTGATGTAAAATTAAATACACGAATCGCTTTATTTTAACAGTTCCAGAGGCAAACAGGTTTCCAAAATAGCAGTCAAACAACTTTAAGCAAACTGACCAAAACTATCTTACCCATAACCAAATAAAAAAATGATGATATTTCTACGTAAAAGTGCAGATCCCAGAACTCCCCTGAATGCATATTCCAATCCATTTTATTTTAAGGGAAGTTTTAGCCTGCCCTCAATCACTAAAAAATAATAGGCAGGGTATGCGAAGGATACTTAAGATGTATTTAAGAACATACGGAGGTATACGACCCTGCTATACAACCGATGCATACCAAAGTATGTATACCCTGTATACTTCAAAAATATATCATTTGCGGGTACACAAAAATAACAGGCTACAGGGAGATGACCAGCTGGAGAATATATCAATTTATGAGGCTTTGAATACCAAATACATCAGTTCTGGGTTCCATATTAATGCAGGGATGCACTCTCATTCAAGCCAATTAAACTGATACATAATCGATTCAAGACAAGTATATAAAAATGAACTTAAGGATCCCATCCCATATCCAAATTTGTCATTAATAAGGCCAACTAATACAACTAAAACAACTGAACCGATGAAACACACATAGCACATAAGCCAATTGAAATGCGAGAAGAATTCGGGTTTAAGCTTAAGTATGCACAATCATGTATATGCATCTGATAGAAGTAACCTTTAGGGAACCCAACTAATCATCTAAATCCTTTAACATGAAACAGCATCGCACAAATGTATCTATGCGAATAATATCGAACTTCCAAGCATTTTGACACAACAAAAAAAAAACTCTTAACAGGATACATATGTTTTAACATGTTCTTATATAATATATAGGAAGCATTTCAGTGACTTAAACATACACAATGGTCAATAAAACAGTGAAGAAATGCATTCAAACATATGAAGCTATTTGCGAATTACATGACCTTAGAAGTCTTCCCCTACTCAAGTTTCTTTGCCCCAAGCAAATACAATAGGTAACTTACATACCGATACCCATTCTGAGACATCCTAACGGTTAGTCAAATATTTTAGACATTACCAAATGCAGACACAGTCATATAACAGCCATCAAACATGTCTTTAAACTGAGCGAAACTGCATATTAACCTAAGCTTCCCGACTAAAATGCTTCAACAATTAATGCCCTGGACTCTGCACAATCAAGAATGCAAACATGCCACGAATGCCAATATTAACCTAAACATATTAACAATCGCAATCCCGAAGGTTAAGAACAGTCGACATTAGTTTAAACAGGTCTAGTAATCAACTCTATAAACATAAACAGTCATTCAGAACACATATTACACATATTAATGTTAAACAAAATCTAAGACTATGAGGATAGAATATTACCTTCTCCGGGCAGCGAACCGAGGCAGCGTATCAAGTCGTCGACGCCACTCGGAGAGTTCTGCGGTTATGCGATTGAAAGCGATAAAAGAGCTTTGGCTTCGAGATAGGATGGTTTTGTTTGTAAGAAGAAATGGTTTGAGAATCCTAGTTATTGCTACTGAATTACTCGCTTCTTCGATTATTCCATTACTGCTGGGATTTTTCTCTGTGCAGAAGGGTATCCCTGAGGGTAAAAAAAAAGGGTGTTCGACCTCTGTTTCTGCCTATGTGAGAGAAAGGTCCTCGGATTGTTCCCCCACCCTCGTCGATACCTTTGCATGTGCGGATTGTTGGTTTATATAGCCTCGATTTAGGCTCTAACTTAGGTAAAGTTTAAGACCATTTAAGGCTGAGATTTGTGCTTGATTCGTGCTTGATTTTGTGTGATTCGGGGTGTGATTCTTACTGTTTTATTTTTGGACGAATCTTGGCGATTTAGTGCGGATTTTATTGTTATGGTAGGAAAATCGTTGGTTGGGTGTGTGTGGGTAAGGTAAGGGAGAGGTTTGGTATGTGACTCGCCGGATTCTCAGGCGAGAATCTCGGGCGGCGATTGAAGCTTTCTAGGGTTGCGTTTGTGAGGGAGACGATGAGGCCTGCGTTTTGAAGATGAAGTGAGGGCTGTGGGCGTACGCGGGCTGACAAGGGGAAAAGTAAGGGATAGGGACGTGGGCCGGGGCGACGGGTTTGGGCCACGCGGGTGTTTGCCGCGGGTAGTTAGTTAATTAGGTGGAGTTTAAGTGTATTAGTAATTAATTAGTTTTAGGTTAGTTTTAATTGTTAGTTTTAGGTAAAATTAATTAGTGGTAAATCAGATTAATAAATTGTGATTAAATTATTTAGGTGCTTTATTAGTCTAAGTTTAGATTTAAATTATTATAATAATAAATGCGGGTGTGCTATTTAATTAGTGCTTAAATTTTTTAGAATGAGGCGCTATTATTTAAAATCTTATTATTGTGCATTATTGCGAAGTTAAATTAAAATTGAATTGAGTTTAGATTAAATTATTTAAATGTTAAATGCAAGTATGATATTTAAGAATTGTTTAAAGCTTTTATAAATGCGACACTATTAAATGCATGTATTAGATTAAAATTGATTTTAAATTACAAATGGTTATGAAATTCTCTTGCGTATTAATAAATGCGGCTATGCTACTTGACACGACGTCATTGCTAAATTATTTATTTTATGTATTTATTATTATTAAGAATTATGACATGGCTTTAAAATTAATAAATATGGCGCGAGACTCTAAGTGCGTAAGACGCGATGCCATTATTAAATTATTTATTTATGCCTGTATTAATGTTTTATTGCTGCATTTTATTATTTTAAAATTATTAGAATTATTGTGGAAAATTAGTGTAATTTTATAGTTAATGACTGGACGGGAGGGTCAAAATTGGGTGTCAACAGTTGTCCCTCTTTGTATGGAGATGATGGAAGAATCTTCGGACAAAGACGTTGACTCATAGCCAATTTTGTCTCGACCCTTAGAATTAGAATGTTGGGCAATTTAGGCAAGGCTGACGCGGACTCAAAAATTGTCCCAGTGTCGAGTTATGACGACACTGGGCTGTGGTGTAAAAAGAAAAGAGATAAAAATAACTGGCTTGAACCTGGGGTGTACTGCTATGGCTTATGGTGCTGTGGAATGAGTGGACCGACGCTTGAGGCCGCTTCTGCCATTCATTGGGAAGGTTGGCCCCCCAACAAATTGCCCCGGTTCGCTGTAAGAGAAAATCCACGTTGTGCTCCTGCTCCTGCATGCTAAGACTTAAGCAAACGGTTAGTGCATAACTGTTAAGGCAAAACAATGTAAGAATGTGAATTTGTGCTGTAGTCAGATTGTATAAAATGAAATGATGTGATGATACGCTGTCTTGTATAAACGAGATGCAGATGTTCATCGTTGTATAGACGAGATGCAGATGTTCGTCGTTGTATAGACGAGATGCAGATGTTCGTCGTTGTATGGACAAAATGCAGATGATCGTCGTTGTGTTGATGTTCGTCGTTGTATGGACGAAATGCAGATGTTCGTCGTTGTATGGACGAGATGCAGATATTCGTCGTTGTATGGACGAGATGCAGATGTTAAATGCGTTGTATGGGCGAGATGCGGATGTTACGCCGTTGTATGGGCGAGATGCGAGATGTTAAATCGTTGTATGGGCGACGCAGATGTTAAATGCGTTGTATGGGCGAGATGCGAGATGTTAAATCGTTGTATGGGCGAGATGCAGATGTTAAATGCGTTGTATGGGCGAATGCGAGATGTTCGTCGTTGTATGGGCGAGATGCAGATGTTAAATGCGTTGTATGGGCGAATGCGAGATGTTCGTCGTTGTATGGGCGAATCGAGATGTTAAATCGTTGTATGGGCGAGATGCGAGATGTTAAATCGTTGTATGGGCGAGATGCAGATGTTAAATCGTTGTATGGGCGAGATGCGAGATGTTCGTCGTTGTATGGACGAGATGCCGATGTTCGTCGTTGTATGGACCAGATGCAGATGTTAAATGCGTTGTATGGACGAGATGCAGATGTTCGTCGTTGTATGGACGAGATGCAGGTGTTCGTCGTTGTATGGACGAGATGCAGGTGTTCGTCGTTGTATGGACGAGATGCAGGTGTTCGTCGTTGTATGGACGAGATGCAGGTGTTCGTCGTTGTATGGACGAGATGCAGGTGTTCGTCGTTGTATGGACGAAATGCAGGTGTTCGTCGTTGTATGGACGAAATGTAGATGTTCGTCGTTGTATGGACGAAATGTAGATGTTGTATTGGAATGTTATTGTTGTTCGTCGTTGTATGGACGAAATGCAGGTGTTCGTCGTTGTATGGACGAAATGTAGATGTTGTATTGGAATGTTATTGTCCTCCTTGTTCCTGTTGACCTGCAAAATTCACTCAAAGAAAAAAAATTGTGAGTTCGGGGAGGGGGGTCGGCCGATTTGTGTTGGCTCTTGATATTTGCACGCGTTGTCTTGTCTGGACCATATAACCCCTGTCTGATTTCGAGTCTCGGTCGAAAACATTTGTTGAAAATATTCTATCTTGAGAAAATATACTAGTAGGAAATTATGTTGATTTTTGAATAGTGACATGTTGTGAAACAGAGCGAACATCCTTATTCGAAATCGGCGGTATATTCTCCCATACTCTCGGTGCTCCGCTGCCGTCAGGTTCTCTTTTAAAATTTGTCCCAGTTTATGTCGATCTTTCGAGCATATGGAATCATATTTGTCGGTGTCCTTTCGTGGCGAAGTCCTTAAAATTGTCCCAGTTTTGACTGACAAAACTGAGTCGAATATATGTCGTCGCCTGATAACGTCGTTGCCTGGACGTGTTGCTGCTGCTCCTGTAGAATAAATGCTCCTGCAAGCTAAGCTTGAGAAAAAGTTAGTGTATAACTGTTAAAACAGAATGATAAATATTTGAGAAAGGCAATTATGTGGGTAGAGATGTCGTCCCTGATATGTTTCTCAGTGACGAATTGCCATGATGCTTTTGTTGTGTGCTTTATGCCCGAGCTGATGCGCTAGACTTTGTTGCGGACTTTTGAATTCTGACTGTTGATTGTCGGTGCCTCTCTCTGCTTTTGCCAATATGAAGAACTTTTGTTGTATCTTCTTCTAATATGGAGGACCTGCGCTCAAAGAAAATTTTGTGAGTTTTGGGGGTGGTCGATTCGTATTTGACTTCGCCGCCTTGTTCCTTGATATTTGCGTGCCTGGCCTGTTTGGACTTGCAACCCCTGTCTGGTTTCCTACATTGTCCCAGTTTTGAAAAGGTGTTTGGCCTAAGGGGGTCTCAATGGAGTTGCTTGTATGTTATGTGTATTCTCGTTATCTTCAGAACGAAGGGAAAATTTCCTAATGGTGTGACCGAAGCCGATTTAGGCCGCCTACGTATCCCCATGAGGGAATCAGGTCATGACGTAGTTCATTACAAGCGAATATTGGGTAAAATTCTAAATGTGGGATCGAGGCCGATGTGGCCGCCTACGTATCCGCCAAGGGAATCAGGTCGAACGTAGTTCCAATTACAAGAAAAAGAACAATTGGGATTTTTTTCTAAAAGGTGGGACCGAAGCCGATATGGCCGCCTACGTATCCCTACGGGGGAATCAGGTCACACGTAGTTCCGATTACAAGCAAAACAAAGGAAAACATTATTAAAGCTTAAATATGAGTCTTGAATTATTCTGCTAAATTAAATTGTTCTTTCTTATCCGGGCTCTAGGCGGACCAGAACAAGGGTGCAAATCCAACCAATACGCCTTCTTGCTCTGCGTCATGGCTGGCTGGGTCTTCATGCTCTGCTATCAATATCTTCTTCTCTTGGCTTCTGCGTGGTGCATGCTCGGATAAATGATTGATTCAGGCGGAATGGGCCTAGGCAAGGGAGTGTATTCCTCATCTAAGGTTATCGGGTGCACATTGACGTGGCCGTGGTTTGGCAAGGGATTATCATGCACATTTGGGGCAGACTCCTTCAGCTGAATTACCCCTTCTTTGATCAACGCCTCGATTCTGTCCCTGAGGGAGTAGCAATTTTCGATGTCGTGCCCCTCGACACCGGAGTGGTATGCACAATGTTTGGTTTTATCGTGCCCTCGGGAAGTAGGCCTGGGGATATTTCTGGGAATTGGCTGGAGTATTCCTGCGGCTTTCAGCTCCTCATACACTTGGGCTATGGGTTTGGTTAAAGGTGTATAGGTTCTGGTTGGTTTTCTCTTAGCACCTATGCGGGGTTTGAAGGTGTTTAGTGAACGGGCATTTGGCTGTGGCGCATGCACGGATGGGTATCGTAAGGGGTTGTCGTATGCATTGAAAAAGTGGGTTTGTGGTGGCCTTTGGTTTGTGTTTGGCTGGGGCATAATTTGGTTTTGTGTGGGATGTATGGGTGCACTGTATATTGGCTGAATGGGATATGTAGTAAGAGGGTACTGGTAGTAATTTGGAGGATTTTGACTGTTTTGGTTATTTGCGGTGTGAGTACTTGATGATGTTTCGAGACTCCTTATTTCGGCTGTGAGTTTGCTATTCTTTGCGGTATTTGGCGATTTGCTCGCCGGATCTATCTTGCCTTTCTCTTCGAGACCCTGCTTTGCCTATAGGAACGAGCGAGTTAGGCTCGTTCCTTCGGATGCCCTTGAATCGATCGTCATTTGGACCGTGCCTTTGATCTTGTGAGATATCGATGTTCTGCCATTGTTTAGTCAAATACAAATCGACCTTTGGGGAGATGATAAATCTTCCTAAAAAAAATGCAACAAACGGTGTTAGCATAAAGCACGTAATTTGCAGGTATGTAACAGATATATCGCACATAGCACATTCGAACGTTTCCTAACATGCAGGGGGACCTCTTTATGCCAGAGGTAGGCCTAAACGTCACATATACGAGGCCATGATAGATTTGTACAGGCCGCCCAACTGTAATGCTTTCGTTGGAAATGGCGACCAAATGACGGTGCACTTTTCCCAATTTTGGCATGTCATGATTAGGTTTGGATTTGTCTATCATCGCCACGCTACACATAATATGCTGGTTGGTCGTTGGGTTGAGAAACCCGTCGACAAGTTTGGTGTCTTCCTAATTGTGGTGTCGATGCCAGGGACCGACCCACCTAAGGTAAATGCATGCATGCCCTAAAATAAGGGTGGTATAGCTTTATCTTAAGTTTCTAAGATTTGGCTTTCCTGGACGCAAGGTTCCCGAGCAGACAACTCGAGTGAGAAGGCTACGCGGCTGATCAGACGAACCGATCTAACTCCGCGCAGGCGCCAACTCTCTTAAAATTTGGATATTTTTTGAAAGAAATTTGCGGTGCCAAGCACACCAATAGCGTGAGTGTGTGATAGTGTGAATTTTCCAGAATGGAAGAAATATGAGCGGAATGCCAGTTTAAGGAAAGCAGCAAAACAGGTAGCAATTAAAATAAAACAAAATACAGCACACAAAATTTAAATGCAAAAAAGTAATGCCAAATAATAACCCTAGGTCTGTTGTGGTTTAGAACCTTAAATCCCCAGTGGAGTCGCCATTCTGTCGCGCCCGATTTCGACCGCGACTTTCTAAAAGCGAACCCTGCTTAAGTAAAAATGTTAGAAAATAAATAAAAAGTGCTAAGTGTTAAAAGGGATGTTAAAGTGTTAAAAAGGTGCTAGAATATAAAAGTGCTAAAGGGTTCGTAGGGAGTCGCCACCTAATTAGTTGGGTGAATTAGGACACCTAAATGTTTAACTAGTTTAAAGTAAACATTAACTCCATTTAATAGTCTGCTAAACTTAATGAGATTCTGGGTAAGGGTTCTTTATTATCCTAAAGGGAAGGGGTTAGGCACCCTAAAGGATCCGCTAACTTGCGGTTGTCCGTTCAAACCTAGGGTTTATTATTTATGCTAACAATGCGTGTTTTGAAAAGTATTTAAGTAAAAATATAGGAAGTATTTTGCTAGTATAAAAATGTGAGATTTATTTTTAAATATATAAAGCTAGTTCTAGCTAAAAGATGATTTATGCATTTTATGACGTATTAGATAAGATACATGTATTGTAATAATGCAAAAATCTTATTATGACGAAATGTATACTTGTAAAATAAGATGTGAAATATCTATTATGCAAAGGCTAACAAAATAATTTTTAATTATGAATGTTAGTAAGAGTTTATGAAGAAATTAATTTATTATGCTAAGGATTTAATAGAGTGATACTTTAACTACGTGGATATTTAATGTCATTTAGTATAAATGCTAAAAGTGCAAAAAGGGTGCTTAAAAAGTGCTAAGGGTGTTCATGCAAAAGGTTATTTACGGACTAGTTATGTATACTGCTAGCTAAATTAATCTTGCTTAACTTGCGTGTAGTATAAAAACTGCTTAAGCTGATTTTTTGAGAGTTTAGGAGAAAATATGTGAATGGGTTTAACAAATTGTTGGTTTTATGATGCAAGTTAGATTATTTGGCAAAATTTAGACATGCATGACAATAATAAATTAAAAAAAAGCAAGTAAGTTAAGCGATAAACTTTAAATTATCTTCCCCACTTATATGTTTAAAGGCTTAATTGTTCTAGATATCCTAAATATTACAGAAATAGAGTAATTAAATTACAATAAACAAATAAATAAATGAATAGCAAGTAAAGAGAGAGGATGGGATTTAAGAATGCTCTTTACGACGGATGACGATGTCCTATTTGTTTTTCTAGGAATTTCTGAAGCGGGAACGCGAATGCGGATGCACATAGACGCGGGTTGTCATTTGAAGTAGCTCGTGATGAGTCTCGCCGTGAGACTCTTCATTTTGCTCCGATGCATTTCATGTAACAAAAAATAAAGATAAGGATTAGTATATGTTATGAGGCTCATCAAGTAATAAATAATTATTGATGTAAAATTAAATACACGAATCGCTTTATTTTATGATTCGAGGCAAACAGGTTTCCAAAATAGCAGTCAAACAACTTTAAGCAAACTGACCAAAACTATCTTACCCATAACCAAATAAAAAAATGATGATATTTCTACTTAAAAGTGCAGATCCCAGAACTCCCCTGAATGCATATTCCAATCCATTTTATTTTAAGGGAAGTTTTAGCCTGCCCTCAATCACTAAAAAATAATAGGCAGGGTATGCGAAGGATACTTAAGATGTATTTAAGAACATACGGAGGTATACGACCCTGCTATACAACCGATGCATACCAAATTATGTATACCCTGTATACTTCAAAAATATATCATTTGCGGGTACACAAAAATAACAGGCTACAGGGAGATGACCAGCTGGAGAATATATCAATTTATGAGGCTTTGAATACCAAATACATCAGTTCTGGGTTCCATATTAATGCAGGGATGCACTCTCATTCAAGCCAATTAAACTGATACATAATCGATTCAAGACAAGTATATAAAAATGAACTTAAGGATCCCATCCCATATCCAAATTTGTCATTAATAAGGCCAACTAATACAACTAAAACAACTGAACCGATGAAACACACATAGCACATAAGCCAATTGAAATGCGAGAAGAATTCGGGTTTAAGCTTAAGTATGCACAATCATGTATATGCATCTGATAGAAGTAACCTTTAGGGAACCCAACTAATCATCTAAATCCTTTAACATGAAACAGCATCGCACAAATGTATCTATGCGAATAATATCGAACTTCCAAGCATTTTGACACAACAAAAAAAAAACTCTTAACAGGATACATATGTTTTAACATGTTCTTATATAATATATAGGAAGCATTTCAGTGACTTAAACATACACAATGGTCAATAAAACAGTGAAGAAATGCATTCAAACATATGAAGCTATTTGCGAATTACATGACCTTAGAAGTCTTCCCCTACTCAAGTTTCTTTGCCCCAAGCAAATACAATAGGTAACTTACATACCGATACCCATTCTGAGACATCCTAACGGTTAGTCAAATATTTTAGACATTACCAAATGCAGACACAGTCATATAACAGCCATCAAACATGTCTTTAAACTGAGCGAAACTGCATATTAACCTAAGCTTCCCGACTAAAATGCTTCAACAATTAATGCCCTGGACTCTGCACAATCAAGAATGCAAACATGCCACGAATGCCAATATTAACCTAAACATATTAACAATCGCAATCCCGAAGGTTAAGAACAGTCGACATTAGTTTAAACAGGTCTAGTAATCAACTCTATAAACATAAACAGTCATTCAGAACACATATTACACATATTAATGTTAAACAAAATCTAAGACTATGAGGATAGAATATTACCTTCTCCGGGCAGCGAACCGAGGCAGCGTATCAAGTCGTCGACGCCACTCGGAGAGTTCTGCGGTTATGCGATTGAAAGCGATAAAAGAGCTTTGGCTTCGAGATAGGCTGGTTTTGTTTGTAAGAAGAAATGGTTTGAGAATCCTAGTTATTGCTACTGAATTACTCGCTTCTTCGATTATTCCATTACTGCTGGGATTTTTCTCTGTGAAGAAGGGTATCCCTGAGGGTAAAAAAAAAAGGGTGTTCGACCTCTGTTTCTGCCTATGTGAGAGAAAGGTCCTCGGATTGTTCCCCCACCCTCGCCGATACCTTTGCATGTGCGGATTGTTGGTTTATATAGCCTCGGTTTAGGCTCTAACTTAGGTAAAGTTTAAGACCATTTAAGGCTGAGATTTGTGCTTGATTCGTGCTTGATTTTGTGTGATTCGGGGTGTGATTCTTACTGTTTTATTTTTGGACGAATCTTGGCGATTTAGTGCGGATTTTATTGTTATGGTAGGAAAATCGTTGTTTGGGTGTGTGTGGGTAAGGTAAGGGAGAGGTTTGGTATGTGAATAAAGGAAAGCCGCCGGATTCTCAGGCGAGAATCTCGGGCGGCGATTGAAGCTTTCTAGGGTTGCGTTTGTGAGGGAGACGATGAGGCCTGCGTTTTGAAGATGAAGTGAGGGCTGTGGGCGTACGCGGGCTGACAAGGGGAAAAGTAAGGGATAGGGACGTGGGCCGGGGCGACGGGTTTGGGCCACGCGGGTGTGGGCCGCGGGTAGTTAGTTAATTAGGTGGAGTTTAAGTGTATTAGTAATTAATTAGTTTTAGGTTAGTTTTAATTGTTAGTTTTAGGTAAAATTAATTAGTGGTAAATCAGATTAATAAATTGTGATTAAATTATTTAGGTGCTTTATTAGTCTAAGTTTAGATTTAAATTATTATAATAATAAATGCGGGTGTGCTATTTAATTAGTGCTTAAATTTTTTAGAATGAGGCGCTATTATTTAAAATCTTATTATTGTGCATTATTGCGAAGTTAAATTAAAATTGAATTGAGTTTAGATTAAATTATTTAAATGTTAAATGCAAGTATGATATTTCAGAATTGTTTAAAGCTTTTATAAATGCGACGCTATTAAATGCATGTATTAGATTAAAATTGATTTTAAATTACAAATG
Source organism: Przewalskia tangutica (assembly GCA_029844215.1). Taxonomy (NCBI): domain Eukaryota; kingdom Viridiplantae; phylum Streptophyta; class Magnoliopsida; order Solanales; family Solanaceae; genus Przewalskia; species Przewalskia tangutica. The sequence goes on from CM056738.1 coordinate 38,356,805, forward strand.
GTTATGAAATTCTCTTGCGTATTAATAAATGCGGCTATGCTACTTGACACGACGTCATTGCTAAATTATTTATTTTATGTATTTATTATTATTAAGAATTATGACATGGCTTTAAAATTAATAAATATGGGCGCGAGACTCTAAGTGCGTAAGACGCGGTGCCATTATTAAATTATTTATTTATGCCTGTATTAATGTTTTATTGCTGCATTTTATTATTTTAAAATTATTAGAATTATTGTGGAAAATTAGTGTAATTTTATAGTTAATGACTGGACGGGAGGGTCAAAATTGGGTGTCAACAGTAACTCTTAAATTGCCTCAACTAATGATCAGATATCGATGATATGTGATACGTCAATATGTGGTCTTCATCATATCCTTAGGGATGTAGTATGTCTCACCTGCTACGAGTTAATGCAACTCATGATGGACACATGAATAGTTGTAGAAGTATTGGATATGTTATTTGTTATATATGTCTAAAGTGTCATCAGCGTGTGAGAGATAGAAGTCCTTAGACTTGAGGTCGATACGCACATTGTTTACATAGTAATATAATTTGATCTTGTCCTAAGCTCAAATTCCTTATAGGTTGAAACGCGGCTTATATTGGGTATATTGTGACGTAGATTAAAAATGGTAGTTAAGCCAAGATTAGGATTCATTCCTCGAATGTATCTTCGAGAGAACACTCAGATTATCATATGGTATTAGGTTGACTAAGTCATTGGCCAACGCAGATGACATATCTATGATATGGTCTTGTTGTCAGCTAATATAAATGAGATATAATGATCAATTCATTTGGATAGAGATTTGGCAGATCCCAAGCTTGATCGAGTGTGTTGTGAATGAAAGGATTTTATCTACCCACATAGGGGTTCAGTTCACAGGTTTCATGTAACCATACTTCACATATTGAGTTCGTCTTCCGGCAATGTCTAGGAGTTCTGTGTAGACCCTAATGATATTACTATCGATATGTGAAGGCCTGTAGAGTAACACTAAGTCAATTGTTTCATCGATTCAAAGATGTAATCAAAGAGAATATATATGTTCGGTTTATAATCGAGACATTAGAATAAATAATGATTATTTAATTAAATCGAGATGATGTTTTCAATTTAATTAAAATAGAAACGAAGCAGATTTGGACTAGGGCCGTAGCTCGTGGGACCCAGGGCCCACGGCGCTCAGTGCCGCGGTGCCTCCCACTCAGCTTCGCGGCGCCACGTGTCAAGTGCGTCCGAAGTAACCCACTCTGTCTCGGTTTTTGGGCCTGGCCCACTTGAAAACCCTAGCTGATTTTTTTTTGCTATAAATAGAAGGTTCAATCATTATTTTAATACACTTAATTCACAAGAATTATTCTCTGCTGAAACTCTGCTGGATTTCCTAACTTTCCAAAGGAGTAATTACATCAGAGTCTTAGACTTGCAATCGAGGAACAATTGCGTGCTCACCCTCAGATTACACAATTAAAGTTTGAAGTGTCACGACCCAAACTGGAGGGCCGCGACAGGCACCCGGATCCCACCCGCCGGGTACCGCTAATCACATTTTCAACACCTAACCATAAATAAGCACGAACTAAGCCAGAAAAAGATTTTGAAAACTTTTGATCAGAAAATTGACTTATACATATATACTTGCCCACGCCAAAACCGGCAAGACCATACAAAACCACTATCCACAGAACACATGTCTACAAGCCTCTAAAGAGTATACGACATCAAAATATCATATCAAGACTGGACTGCAACTCTGGAACAAATAGAGTGCTCCAACATCAGCTGAACCAGCAACCTACCAGCGTGAACCATCACTCTCTTTAACTGAACCTGCGGGCATGAAACGCAGCGTCGGAAGAACTCATAGTATATAAATATGGAATACGAAGTCGGCTCGAATGGTACGATCCCTCCGTCACCCCAGAATGAAAGGGGTGATCTCGTAGTTCTTGGTCTGTGAAGATGCGTTGTTAGGTGCTCCATTTTATTTTCCCATTGAGGCCGAACCTAAACCTGTGCTCGAGAGATAGCTGTCCATACACTGATAAGGGATGTATGGATTCTCGAGAAGAGAGGAGCCGTAGTGGTCCCCCCCGGACCGCCCGGATCCCACGAGTGAATCGAAACCCAACAAAAGGAACGTCAGTACGACTGATGTACTGAGTATGTCAGGCATAAGAAATAACATAGTCAAGATATATCATAATCTAAAACAGAAACACTGACCAACAATACATACCTCTGAGGGCCCTAGTAGATATGTCTAAATGTTAAGCAATACCAATGCAATATACTGATGGCCACACATGCGTTTTTCTTCTCATAACAACCTCTGTGAGCATAATATACATAACTGTCATGCATGATGCAAATGTGGTATACTATTTATTTCTCATAACCACCACACAGGCTTTCAGTTATATTGGAATCCTACTGTCTGATAACCGCCACACAGGCTTTCGGTAGTATCGGAATCCTACTTTCCATGACCGCCACACAGGCTTTCGGTCAAATCATAGCCGCCACATAGGCTTTCGATTATATCATATAAGACATGCTGGCTAGCCCTGCTGGCTTCAATATCAATGTTGGTCTCTTAGGGCTCTTTTGTGCTAATCTATACCAGCTGCATGTGGTGTGTGTATATAACGCATTTCCATCTTTCTCCATATCCGCTACATACATATATAATATTTACCAGATAGTAATGTGCATAACACAAGTGGTCCAGGGTAATATGCGAATGCAATGCAAATGAAATGCATGAATGCTAATACCATGTTTCAATTTCAACGAGTGGCATATTACCTTTGACGACACTGTGAATCTCATTATCATCTTTTTCATATGCCTCATTAATGACTTAGAAACAATTTAGACATGCTTTCAGCATAGGAATCAATAACATGATTATTCTTAACTTCTAAGAGTTGAATAAATTTTGAAATCATATCACAGTTATATTTCATACGTAGAACATGTCAAAAGAAAGAATTAAACTGTCTTCACATACCTTGGTTAATACTTTAAGGTTCCTAAAATTCCCGTGGCAAGAAGCACCAATATACTTTCGTGTGTATAGACATACCAGCTCACATTCAATTTCTTAGTCTCTTCCAATTGAAATGATCTTTTTCCAGAACTGCACGAGAATAACTCCAGTCCACTAGTCTTCATAAAGACAATATCGCACGTCGGTGAATATGTCCAAAGAATCCAAGAATCCTTTCTGACTCGGACCTGCACTTGTGACTAAAAGTATTCCCACTCTCTCTGTTCTGGATATGAACCTCATGAGGGGATCGTGGTACAACCAAAAGTTTTAAATCTAAAGAATATCAATGGACAAAACAGGACCTTCACCTATTAAATCAGAGGATTGAGTTACATTTGGATTAAATGGAGTTGTTTTCCAACAGAAAACCTGATCAGCTGTGGGTAGAATAAGTTGTTTCGTGCAATCATCATAGAAAATATTTCTTAAAAATTGAAGCAGCAGCAACAGTTGGTTTCTTCTCTTTCATTATCTCCTGTCGACTGCCAATAATCTTTTCTGCAAATTTCCCGAGTGAAACCGTCTTCGTATGCTTCTCCTTATTTAAGCCCGATCTCAAGTTGGACTACTTGTGAAATCCGTGGTCGTTAGTAGAAGCATATGGTGTGAGATTATATAAATCAAGATCTTGGAAGGTTATATAAATCAATGGACAAAAGCTTTTAAAAGCTGCCACCTATTACTTTGATGCTTAGTCATAGGTGGATGACTCCACCACTGACACATACTATTCCCTCTACACAACTAATTCTGTTCCGCAATTAATTAATTATACACACAATTAATTCTTGAACTCAATTCACTTAAATTCAAATAATTCATAAGAACTTCGTATACTCAATGTCATAATTCTTGTAATATGACACTTGTCCATAACTTCCTTATGCACACACCAAAATTATTCTCGATCCCTGTCGTCACACTTGTCATGTCCAAATTATTTTGGGTTCACATTCTTTTGTATACTAATTTCCTTATTAGCATACGTAATCATAATATAAATTTTTCCAATGCTTGAATCTATTTTCACATGCCTAGCTATTCAAACCGTGACCTGAAAGTATGAAATGTTGAAAGATTATATAAATCAAGGGACAAAAGCTTTTAAAAGCTGATGCGCGTTAAGATGCACACACTTTAAACGCAAGTGCACGTTATCGTGACAAGTAGTATAGTCTTGATAAGACCAAATATCGTCCACAAGGATTAGGGTTCAATTACCAACTATCTATTTTCTAGTATCTATTTGGTGAATTGATAATTGATTTGTTGTTTATAACTAAGAATTATGCAAGCTATTTAAATATAAAGATTTACTTCAGTGGTGATGAGAATAGAGCTTCCATGTATCCTTACTATCCGCTTATGCTACTTACTAATGCATTAACTTATGGTATTCTTCTTTTGGAGAAAGCAGGTTTACGAAATCGTTTTATACTCCCGTTAGGGTTATATAAACACTCAACCCCAGTATCGCACCTTACCTACCTTTCGGTGATAAGGATAACTCTATAGGAGGATTAAGAACAAAAACCTAGTTGACCGTCACGCACAATGCACAAAATTAGGGTTGTTAAGCCTCTCATCAACGCTACATAAATAATTGAGGTATTTTCATCCCCAATCCAAGAATGTCTACCCAACTTACAGCATATTCACAATCCCCTTTGAATCGATTAGAAATCATATAGTGATAATTAGTTGTCAATTAATTACCAAGAATTCAACTCAATTATTGGATAGATCTCACAATAAGAAAAATAACCATAAGCATGCATTAATTTATAACATAAGTTTCTAGCAATTCAACATGGAAAGCCCTATAAGAGAATTAGTTCCTAGTCATTGTCATGACAAGAACTAATTCAAAGTTCATCATACAAAAATGAAATAAAGAACAAGAAATGGAAAAGAAATTACTAAACTAATGGTATCCAATCTCCAAGCAAAAGTCTTGAGTTGTGCAAGAAGGGGAGCCCTTAAAAACTGCCTAGGGTTCTCCTTTTATAGGCTGAAAACCGCCTCCCTCTTTTCCTTCAGGCCTGGCCCAGAATTTTTTCAAAAGACATAATTTTTCCGCGTCGGCGCCGCGCCTGCGAGCGAGCACGCGGCGAAAGTTCTGCAATCCGTCGGGTGTTTTGGCGCCGTGGCCCTGATATCTGGCATGCGAGGCGCGCGTACTGGATCTTCTGCATCCTCTCGAATAGTGGCGTCGCGGCCTGCTTTTGGCGAGGCCGCGGCCAGTGCAGATTTTACCCTCGTTCGCCACTTTCTCTGTTTCCAGCTCTGGCATCTCCTATTTTGCCCTCTTTTTGCTCCTTTTCCGCCATTTGGCCATTTTAACCACTTTGACTCAAAAGAAAGAAAAACTATCCTAATACGACACTTATATGTTCAAAATGAGACAAAAGACTAACTAAAACTGACTCAAAAGGTGTATATAAAATACACCGATCAAATACCCCAAACTTAACCTTTGCTCGCCTCGAGCAAAGATAGAAAGAAATAAAATAAAAGACTCAAAGGAACGAAAAATAAAGACTCACTGCCATTGATCACTTTTTGCTGCATTAGTGTTAACTAGAAAAACATGAAGGTTAGCAAAATAATATGCAGGAACATATAACATGAAATTTCGGCACACTAAACACATGAAGCTAAATATTTATAAACTCATATTCATCATGCTTAATGGAAGTCAATATACTAAACCATGCATATAAATTCAAGAATTCCTATGACATGCTTACTTGCTATTCTCCACTAATTCGGATATGCATAAAGAGATCTTGAGGACTTTAAGGGTTGTAATGTAGGCTTAGGTATAGGTAGGTAAAAATAGGCAATTTAGGCTCATTTAGGTATGCAGTAAGCTCTTGACTTTTCAAGATTCCCTTTTTCTTTTGTTCTTTTCTTCATTTCGATTCTATCTTTCCCCTCTTTTGTTTTGGGAGAGTGAAGTATATAATGACAAGCACCCCCAAACTTAGGCTTTTGCCTATTTCTTATTACTTTTGTATTGGGGTGCAACAGACTTATTCACTCTTTTTGTCTCTTTTTTAACACAATGTATTCCACTATTTCATATTTTCACTTATGGTACAATTTGTGGGAATATAGGGTGTCAAAGAAGAAGTTTCAAATTTAGGCTCAATGAGGCTGACTAGGGATATTTTTTTTAAAGTACGGGATAGAAATGAATGGTAAGAATTGACTATCAAAGAAATGCCTGAGTCATCTCCCTAACATGCATATCCTAACTATTTCGCCTCAAATAGCAAGCAATCATAACACATAAGTATTTATCATTTAGCATGCATAACTCAAGCAAGAAACTCCAAATAGACAGATTCTGTGAGTTTTTGGCATATCTAACTTAGGTGTTTAGATAGTTGCTTCAATTCCGTTACATTATTCCACCTTACTTCACTAGGTGTTTCTAGCAACTACAGCATACATGATCTTTGACAGACAATTATGACTCAAAAAGAAAAAATTTTGGTGACTCAAAATAAACATAAAAACAATCAAAAAGACTTAAGTAACACATAACATGACACAAAGAAAATAAAACCCAAATAAAACACCCCTAAACTTAAATCACACATTGTCCCCAATGTGTGTAGACTGCATGTAAATACAAGAAATAAGACACTTACATCCGTTGGCTAAAATGGTGGTGGTGGGGGTGGATAATGCATCGACCATTGGTTGAACAAGGAACTCAACTCGTTGATTTGTTGCCTTGTTTCTTCTTTGTCCTTGTACTCTGTGTCCAGTCTGCATCATCCTCACCGATTTTGATACAATTGCTCCATCGTGGGCGTTGGAGGTTACGCTCACTGTGGTTGGCCGGTGGCTGGGTCACGCCTCATGTGAGCCTATTTGGGCTCATCTTCGCCCATGGCGGCCTCTGCTGCTTCTTTGTTGGTTGTACTCTCTCTGGTTCTTTGGGGGCTTGGAGTGCAGGAAAGAGTGCACTATCCCATAAGACACGGCAATTGGTTTCTCTCGCGAGTGTTAGTGGGTAGTTTTGGGACGCACTCGTGTGACATAGCTTGGTGATAAGCGAGCCATGTCCTAATCCTTTGTTGTTACCAACTGCTGATTTCCTCAATGTTCGCACTATTTCTTTCCCACATCAATCGTCAACCCCGCCATAATTCCATATATCGGTTTAATCCTATCCTCCGCACTCTGGTGAAGTGCGTGGATGGAATCATCGCGGCCGATGAAATATAGCCAACCTTTGGCTACTTTGTTGAATTGGCACCTGTTCAGTGCTCTTGACCCATTTCTTCCAATATCAAAAACAGCCCATGGTAGCTCACGGTGTCTGCAACGGCATTCCAGTCGATGTGGTCAATGCTTCTAGACCATGTTCTAAAGTGATTCCAATCACTTCTTTCTTCAACATCAAGCTGTTTTCAATTGTATATTTATATCCTCTGTATCACAGCACATAACGTCCCTTACAAAGCATCCCTTTCCACCTCCGAAAATTGGCATAAAATTCACGCACCATTGTTGTGTTTACTGGTGCTATCTTCTCCGGATTCACAAATTTCCTCCAATCCCTTAATTCAATCATCGCCCGAATGGGCTCATAAACATCTTCTTCCCCATATGACTCCCTCTGGTAGTCCATTCCCCTTCGGTATTAAAGTGCAGTATCGCTTTTTGTATCTTTGGTAAGCTTGGTAGCTCACAAACCTATTTTCATCGTATTGTGGGGTTGGGGTGGATGTGGAGCCTCGTATTTTCCTGGTGGCCATGGTTAAAACAGTTTCTGGAGCTTACAATTTAGTGGCACAAATGTTTCCTACACAATTGACAACTAGCAGTGAACACAACACCCCCAAACTTCAACTTTTCTACCCAATACCCACACTCCTTTTCTACTATTTTCTCTAAACTTCACAATCAACTTTTCAGTACCCAATTACTTCAACTACATTACTCCTTCGAACTACTACCTCCTGTGACTTGATAAAGGATTGAAACGAGAAAAGATTACCTTTTTATGAGAAGCTTCAAGCTTGTTCTTGTTTCAATTGGTGGTTTGAGGCTATGGAATGAAGCTTTGTTGGTTGAGATGGCTAAGGGTTTTTGGGAATTTAAGAGTTTAGGTTGTGGTTAGGTTGGATTTGTGGAGGATTTGTGGGCAAATTTCTGGAATTTCGTGGGTTTTTGGAGAGGGAAGGTTAGGTTTTTTTGAATTTGGAATTGGGGAAAATCTGATTTTTGGGCGTTTTTAAGTTTATGGATTCAGCAGTCGCGGCCTGTTTTTAGCGCGCGGCTGAACTCTAACGCTCGCCGGGATTTTACGCGTATGGCTAAATTTGGCAAATTTTACGGAATTTTTGGCGCCGCACCTACAGCGCGCATGGCCGCAAACTCTGCGCTGTTCGATTCTTTTAGCGTATGGCTACACTTTTCTGAAATTACGGCTTTTCTTGATTTTCGCCTTGATTTATTTCCATGTACCTATCAATCACAGCACAAACACAAGAACCCAAGACCGTGAGATTGTTCTAGACAAAATAAAATAAACTAAAGACAGAAATTAAAATAACATAATTGAAAACGTTGGGTTGCCTCCCTCTAAGCGCTGTCTTTAACGTCTTTTAGCCGGACGCAAGTTCCTTATCCTTAATAACCCTGGGGTGGATTAAGCCCCCAACCTATCCATTTCCTCCACATTTGGCATTTTCTTTTTCTTCTTTTCTTCTTAGCATTATCAGTAAGGGGGAGTTCAGGAATACTCACCTCCTTTAGTGGCATTTCAGCAAACCATGCCTTCTTTCTTGGGCTCATCGCTCTTTGATTGACTTGTATTGGCTCGCATGGGGGTTTGATGGTGCTGATTGCAAAGCACCCACTCATTGTTGGTGGCTCAATGACGTGTTTAAAAACTTTAAACACCATTTCTTCAGACTCCACCCTTAGTGTTAATTCTCCTCTTTCAACATCAATCAAAGCTCGCCCCGTTGCTAGGAATGGCCTCCCCAATATGATAGGGATTTCCGCGTCTTCTTCCATATCAAGAATGAGGAAGTCTGCAGGAAAGAAGAATTTTCCTACTTTCACAATCACGTCCTCGATCTTGCCTCTTGGATGAACCAGCATCTGTCGGCTAGTTGCGGAGCTTCGTGGTTGGTTTGGCTTCGCTAACTCGATCTTTTAAATACCGATAGGGCATTAGATTTATACTTGCCCTAAATCACATAGAGCTCATTGCAAGTTACCACACTTGTTGTGCAAGGTAGTGTAAAGCTCCGGATCTTTTAGCTTTGGTGGCAACTTTTACGCAAGATAGCACTACACTCTTACATCGATTGCTACTATTTCGTGATACGCGACTTCTTCTTTTTCCCCAAAATCTTCTTCATAAACTGGAAATAGGAGGGCATCTGCTCTAATGCTTCTATGAAAGGTATGTTGATATGCAGCTTTCTGAATGTCTCCAAAAATTTGGAGAATTGTTTATCAACCGCCTTTCGCTGTAGTCTCTGGGGGAAAGGGATCTTCTCTGTATACTCCTTCTCTGGAGTATTCTCTACTGTTGGGCTAGGCTCAATCACCTTCTCTTTTTCTAACTCTGCTTTCTTCTCAACTACTGGCTGAGGTGACTGCCGCTCCAACTGTCTTCCACTTCTCAACTGCCTTTGCGACCTTTGCTCCCTCGGATTTACCTCTGTATTGCTTGGCAATGTCCCCTGTGGCCTGCTGTTTGCCTGTTTTGCTAGCTGACCCACATGTGTCTCCAAGTTTCTGAACGAGGATCTAGCTTCTGTCATGAACTGCGTGCAGGCGTTGGCAAGTCTTTATCCAATTGCTTTCAGCTCATCTGGCTTTTCTTGCTGAACCGGTGCATTGAACTGTTGAGGCTGTGGGGCTTGAATGAAGGGTTGTTGATTACAGCTCTGTTGGTTACATGCGCCCTATCTGGATTCTGCTGCCCGTACTGCGATTTCTTTGCCCTTGGTGCGGTCTGCTGGTTCTGCTGCCCCTGGTCTCCTCTCCATGAGAAATTTGGGTGGTTCCTCTACCCTGGATTATAAGTGTTGGAGTAGGGGTTGTTCTGTTGCCTCTGATAATTACCTATGGCCTGACACTCTGCCTGCTCCATGGGTATATTGTTGGGATCCGCTGAAGGACACCTATCAAATGTATGTGGGGCACCACATATTTCACAGCTTTTAGGCATCTGCACCGCATTTACTGACACTGTATGTTGCTGTAACTGTTTCGCTAGAAGGGCCACTTGAGCATTCAAGGCAGCAATAGCATCTATTTCGTGGACTCCCACTGTTCTTCTCCTATTTGTCAACCTCTCTTCCGTGACATGGTTGTTAGTGGCCATATCTTCTAATAACTCATTAGCGTCGTGGGCTGTTTTCCTCATGAATGCTCCACCCGCTGCTGCATCTATGATGGTTCTGGTTGTACTGCTCAGCCCGTTGTAGAAGATGTGGACCAAGTTCCACAACTCAATGCAATGGTGTGGGCACTTTCTCTGTAGATCTTTAAACCTTTCCCAAGCTTCATATAAGGACTCTCCATCTGCTTGGTAAAAGTTGTTCAACTCCCCTCTCAATTTTGCTGCTTTACACGGGGGAAAGAACTTGGCAAGGAATTTCTGTGCCAGCTCTTGCCATGTAAAAATCGAATCGGCCGGCAAGGAATTCAACCATACTTTTGCTCTATCCCTAAGTGAGAAGGGAAAGAGCCTCAATCTGACGGCATCATCGATGCAGCCGTTATACGAGCGTTGCACATAGCTCCAAGAAATTAGCTATGTGCATATGTGAATCCTCGACGGCGATCCTCGGCTGCGTGTCTTTGTACCGTGCTCGAATTGCCGGTTTTATCTCGGTTGTTAGCTCTGTGCGGGGAGCCTAATGCATGTCGTGCTCCATTTACTCTTGGCAACACATAGTCTCCCAAACGTTACGCTTGGACTTGGACTCTCTCTTCCACGTCTATTGGCGCTTGCCTAGGTATTCTGGATGGGGTTGATTCTCTCCAACCCTTCTCCCATCCGTTGTTGTTCAACGAGCCGTTCATCTCTAACAAAGTTGCAATCCGATTCTTTACGCTCGCTTGCGAGTTTTCTCAATTTCTGGATTGAAGGGAACAAGAGTGTCTGCTCCTCTTCTACTTCGCATAAACTGACTTCCTGAAGTAGATCAAAAACAGACAACAAATCACGGCACCTCGAATTTTCAAAAGAGAAAAAAAAACGTAAAAATTAAAAATTAAAAACCAAATTAGAAATTAAAAATAGCAAATTTGATATTGAACTATTGCCTAATCCCCGGCAACGGCGCCAAAAACTTGATGCGCGTTAAGATGCACACACTTTAAACGCAAGTGCACGTTATCGTGACAAGTAGTATAGTCTTGATAAGACCAAATATCGTCCACAAGGATTAGGGTTCAATTACCAACTATCTATTTTCTAGTATCTATTTGGTGAATTGATAATTGATTTGTTGTTTATAACTAAGAATTATGCAAGCTATTTAAATATAAAGATTTACTTCAGTGGTGATGAGAATAGGGCTTCCATGTATCCTTACTATCCGCTTATGCTACTTACTAATGCATTAACTTATGGTATTCTTCTTTTGGAGAAAGCGGGTTTCTGAAATCGTTTTATACTCCGTTAGTTATATAAACACTCAACCCAGATGTCGCACCTTACCTTTCGGTGATAAGGATAACTCTATAGGAGGATTAAGAACAAAACCCTAGTTGACCTCGCACAATGCGCAAAATTAGGGTTGTTAAGCCTCTCATCAACGCTACATAAATAATTGAGGTATTTTCATCCCCAATCGAGAATGTCTACCAACTTATAGCATATTCACAATCCCCCTTTGAATCGATTAGAAATCATATAGTGATAATTAGTTGTCAATTAATTACCAAGAATTCAACTCAATTATTGGATAGATCTCACAATAAGAAAAATAACCATAAGCGTCATTAATTTATAACATAAGTTTCTAGCAATTCAACATGGAAAGCCTTATAAGAGAATTAGTTCTAGTCATTGACATGAGAACTAATTCAAAGTTCATCATACAAAAGCGAAATAAAGAACAAGAAAGGGAAAAGAAATTACTAAACTAATGGTATCGATCTCGAGCAAAAGTCTTGAGTTGTGCGAAGAGCCTTAAAAGCGCCTAGGGTTCTCCTTTTATAAAGTGAAAACCGCCTCCTCTTTTCCTTGAGCTGGCCGTAATTTCGTCAAAAGACCTAATTTTTTCAGCGTCGGCGTGGCCTGCAGACAGCGCGGCCAAAGTTCTGCAATCCGTCGGGGGGTTTGGCGCCGCGGCCCTGATATCTGCTGTCGGAGGGCGCCGCGGCGCTGGATCTTCTGTAGCAGCTCGGAGGTTTAGGCGCGCGGCCTGCATCTGGCCATGCGAGCGCGCTGGATCTTCTGCGACCTCTGAATAGTGGCGCGCCGCCTGGCTTAGTGCGAGGCGCGCGCGCTGGTCTGGATTTTACCCTCGTTCGCCACTTTCTTTGTTTCCAGCTCTGGCATCTCCTCTTTTGCCCTCTTTTTGCTCCTTTTCCGCCATTTGACCATTTTAACCACTTTGACTCAAAAGAAAGAAAAACTATCCTAATACGACACTTATATGTGCAAAATGGGACAAAAGATTAACTAAAACTGACTCAAAAGGTGTATATAAAATACACCGATCAAAAGCTGACACCTATTACTTTGCTGCTTAGTCATTTGGTGGATGACTCCACCACTCACACCACGCACACGTACTATTCCCTCTACACAATTAACCCTCATCCGCAATTAATTAGTTATACACACAATTAATTCTTGAATCCAATTCACTTAAATTCAAATAACTCATAAGAACTTCGTATACTCAATGTCATAATTCTTGTAATATAACACCAGTCCATAACTTCCTTATGCACACACCAAAATTATTCTCGATCCCTGTCGTCACACTTGTCATGTCCAAATTATTTTGGGTTCACATTCTTTTGTATACTAATTTCCTTAGTAGCATACGTAATCATAACATAAATTTTTCCAATGCTAGAGTCTATTTTCACACGCCTAGCGTTCAAATCGTGACCCGAAAATATGAAATGTTGGAAGGTTATATAAATCAAGGGACAAAAGCTTTTAAAAGCTGCCACATATTACTTTGCTGCTTAGTCATTTGGTGGATGACTCCACCACTCACACGTACTATTCCCTTTACACAATTAACCCTCTTCCGTATTAATTAATTATACATACAATTAATTTTTGAACTCAATTCATTTAAATTCAAATAACTCATAAGAACTTCGTATACTCAAATTCATAATTCTTGTAATATGACACTAGTTCATAACTTCCTTATGCACATACCAAAATTATTCTCGATCCCTGTCGTCACACTTGTCATGTCCAAATTATTTTGGGTTCACATTCTTTTGTATACTAATTTCCTTATTAGCATACGTAATCATAACATAAATTTTTCCAATACTCGGGTCTATTTTCACACGCCTAGCGATTCAAACCGTGATCCGAAAGTATGAGATGTTACATGAAGATTCCAGATTTGCTAAACTGTAAGTATTTGTTCGAAGTAATACATTTATTTATGTGTTTTACATTATATAATCATCCATCAGTTTGACCGCCCGTCGAGTTTGAAACAAAAAAAATCAAATTTCACTTCGTATACGAACCCGATAAAATCCTACTGAAACTCTCACACGTGATAGTTCACGTAGGTGAGGTGTGTTTTTAACCATTATATCATTTTATAATGAAAAACAATATAATGACTTGGAATGAAAATCGGTAGCTTCTGTAGATTGTCAGCAATGCACTTGAGCAATATTTCAGCTTATGAGATAAAAGATTAATTGTACAAAATAGAATCTTTCTTTCTTCCTTATTAGATGTTACTGCTAATTTTATGCTAACAGTCTCACCACAACTATGTCATATGCTTTCCTCACTCTTTTCTATGTAGTGCTACCTCTATCTCTACCTTGTGTCTTTTCCTGTTTACAAAATGGCAAAAACGACACATTTCATGATCTTTACAGGCAAACACAACCATGCTAATCTCTACTGATTCAGGATCTGTAGTCTGAAATAATCCGGACACGGTTTGTCACGACCAAATCGGAGGACCATGACGGGCACCCGGACCTTACCTATCGGGCACCACTAATTACATATCTACCAGCTAACTACTGTAATTAGGCATGGCCATGAGGGTCATCACTGAGTACCCTGCTGACACATAGAAAGGATAAACTGGAAAGGTACTACGTAAAGTCTTACATCCGAAGAACCCAACCTATGTATATATACATACCAAGGCCGACAAGGCCATACATGACTACTATACACAGAGCAACTGTTTATAAGCCTCTACAGAGTACGTAACACCACGAGTTCGGGATAGGGCCTCGTCATACATCTATGCATGTTCAAAATACCATACCATCACCAGACTGTAACTCTGAAATAAATAGAGTGCTCCAATCAACTGAACTAGCAACCTACTAGTGCAGATGTTGAGTCAATTTTTAGTACTGTTTTAGAGTTTATATTAGGGAGTATTTTGATGTATTTTAATAATTTTTTATATTATTATGCGTGTTATGTTGTGTTTTCAGGTTTTAAGCAATTCATAAGGTTTGAGGCGAATTCAAAGAGAATAGGCGTTTATGGAGAACAAAAAATGCATATTGAGTCCCAAGCAGGCGGTCAAAGAAGTCTCGAGAAGCATAAAAGCAATCTGGCAAAAATCCGTATGAAATAGGCTGAAGAGCAGCGACACTTAGAGGCAAGAGTCGCGGCGCTATGGCACCGCAGCGCTTGAAGGAGGCGCCGCATCGCCTGATTGGCAGTAACTTCCGAGTGAATTAGCGTCGCGGCGCCGACGGCGGAAATACACGAGCAACCCTATTTTTAACCAGGGTAAAATTGTCTATTTGCGGAAATTTCGTAATATAAAGCTTTGGGAGGCAGATTTTATAGGGATCATACTTTTGGAGGCAAGAAACAAGAGGGCAAGAAGCAATGAGAGACAGTGATTGTTCAAGTTCCTTTTATTTACTTTAATTCAATTCATGTTGGATATTGAGTTAATTGGTTCTCTTAGCATGTCTATGAGCTAATTTCTTTATTAGTATTTTCTGTCGAATCGCTTGAACCTCTATTATGAATTAATGCATTATCAATAGTTCTTCTTCATCTATCATTATTTAATCTACTTGCATTTATTGAATGGGAATTGATTGGCCATTAGTTTTCATTATTTATATGATTTCAAATCAAGATCAGAAAAGTGAGATTTGAATATGCTATAGTTGATTAGACATATGTTTAATTTTGAACGAAAGTATCACGATTGCCTGGGTAGCATTTAGGTTATTGATCTTAATCCTCCTACGTGGTAGAATTTATCATAGAAATATAGAAAATTCCACTTAGGTTGAGTTTTTATATCTCCTAACCGAAATATAGAACACCTAAGTTAACCTGCTATTTTGATAAGAAGAATAATTTCTAGTTTTGCGTTAACGAATAATAGAGGGGATAGTTGATGAGATTGGAAATCCTAATTACCTCCATCAATGAATTAAAATCCAAGTATTTTCATTCTTAGTTTATTCCTGCATATTATTTTAGTTGTTAAATTCTTAGCTAGAAATCAAAACTCACACACGTTAGCCATATATAAATGAAAGGTTAGTTAATTGGTACTTGATAATTCAGTCTACGTGGACGATATTCGGTCTTACTGAGATTAATACGAATTGCAATACGTACACTTGCGTAGCATATAAAAAATTCAGAACAAGTTTTTGACGCCGTCGGGGACTGAAGTATTATCAATATCAAAGTAGCTAATCTTATTTCTAATTTGTTTTTTATATATATAACACATTTTTCCTTGATCTATTTGTATTGTGTTTGCTCAATTTTAGGTAAGCTTTGTTTATACGAAGCAGAAGAAATTAAATAACATTGTCCGTCTGAATCTGGAGATTGAGAAAGCATGCAAATAGAATAAAAGGAACAAAAGAATTGTTGATTCAACCGCGATGGAAAATCAACAGAGTGATAACGGGTTGAATGGAGGCGCACCAGCAGACCTGATAGAACGAGTCCACAATCCTACCGAGAAAAGCTTAAGGGATTACATCTTGCCAACGGTTACAGAGGTGCAAACATACATAAGGCTACCAGCTGTGGGAGCCAATAATTTTGAAATCAAGCCAGCGATCCTGCATATGGTACAGAGCACAGTTCAATTTGGTGGGTTGCCTTCAGAAGATCCGCACATGAATTTAGCGAACTTCTTGGAATTATGTGTGCCCTTTAAATACAATGGTGTTACTGATGATGTCATTAGGGACCGAGCTAAAAGCTGGTTGAACTCTCTTCAAGCGAATTCAATTACTACTTGGCAAGATTAGACACATAAATTTCTTGCCAAATTCTTTCCTCCATCAAAGGCTGCGAAGTTAAGAGGAGAAATGAATAATTTTTATCAGTTTGATGGGGAGTCCATATATGATGCTTGGGAGAGGTTTAAGGAGCTGCAAAGGAGATGTCCTCACTATGGGATTGAACAATGGATGTTACTCCATAATTTTTACAATGGTTTGTGTGGTACTACTCGTACCATAATTGATGTTGCTGCTGGGGGAACATTCATGAGCAAGAGTGCTAATGAGGCGCATGAGCTGTTGGAGGACATGTCAACGAATAATCATTAGTTGTCCGATGAAAGATCGACCAATAGAAGAAAGGTGGCTGGAGTTCATGAGTTAGATACTATCACTGCATTGACTGCTCATGTTGCTTCTTTGACAAAACAATTACAGCAGAGTACTAAGACTGCAAATATTGTTCAAACGCAGGTTCGATGTGAAATTTGTGGGGGACCACATACTTTTGATCATTGCACAGCAGTGGATCCAAACAATATACCTATGGAGCAAGCACATGTTCAGGCAGTTGGAAATTTTCAGAGGCCTTACAAGAATTCATTGTCCAGCACTTATAATCCTGGGTGGAGAAATCACCCTAAATTTTTATGGAGAAACGACCAAGGCCAGCAGCCACAGTTCCAAGGGCAGTACCAGCAGAGTAGTCAGCAACAACCGACCAATCAAGCTACATCTTATCAGCAACTCAGACCACCAGTTCAACAAGAGAAGCCTAATGAATTGAGAACAGCTTTGTTGACCCTCAACAATTCCCAAACCCAGTTCATGACTGAAACAAGATAATTTATCCGAAACTTGGAGACACAAATGGGTCAGCTAGCGAATATGTTAAACAACAGAACGCGGGGGAATCTCCCTAGCAATACTGTTATAAACCCAAGGGAGCAATGTCAGGCCATCGCCTTGAGAAGTGGTAAGCTAGTTGAACTGAATGCACATCTACCATCTTCAGAGAAGACCAGATAAATCAGGTGAAACATCCGAGTCAGAAAGCGTAGTGGTTACTGAAGACCAGTCCGCATCAAAAGAAGCACCACTAGCGGTTAGTGATACTCCGCAGATCAGAATTCTATAACCCAGAAGCTTAGAAAGAATTCTCTTAATAAACAATTTTCTAAGTTTTTAGAGGTTTTCAAGAAACTGCACATCAACATCCCTTTTTTTGAAGCTCTAGAACAGATGCCCATCTATGTCAAGTTTAAGAAGGAAATCCACTTTAAAAAGAAGAAGGTATAAAAGTATGAGACAGTGGAATTAATTGAAAAATGCAATGTTATTTTGCAGAGGAAGCTGTCCCAGAAGTTGAAAGATCCAGGAAGCTTCATCATCCCATGCACTATAGGGAACTTTGAGTGCCAACGTACTCTATGCAATTTGGGGGCAAGTATTAATTTGATGCCCTATTATGTGTTTTGTAGACTTGGGTTAGGTGAAACAAAGCCTACAACCATTTCTTTGCAGCTAGCAGATCGTTCAATCAAGCATCCACGAGGTATAATTGAAGATGTGCTGGTGAAAGTCGATAAGTTCATCTTTCCTATTGATTTCATTATTCTGGATATACAAGAAGATGAAAATATGCCTATCATCCTAGGGAGGCCCTTCTTAGCTACATGGCGAGCACTTATAGATGTTGAAAAGGGTGAACTAAAACTTCGAGTCCAGAGGGAAGAACTGCGTTTCAATATTTTCAGGGCAACAACCGATCCAAGAGCAAGTGACAACTGCTTCTCCATTGATGTGATTGCAAAAGCTGTGTCTGAGAAAAACTTTGAGAGTATTGAGGCTCTTGAAGTAGCAGTAACGCAATGTGGGAAGGATGATATTGAGGACATTAAGCGTATGGAATATGCCAAGTGTGTTGACCCTTCTGAACCTCTATACGGGAGAAGCAAGAGGAAAATGAAAAAGAAAGAGGTGCTACGTTGCAGGGGCACCCCTTGAATGAGGAAGAAATCCACGTCCGGCTAAATAATGTTAACGATGCTGTTGGGAGGCAACTCAACCTTTTACTTGTTTTATTTTATTTTATTTTGTTTTAAACAATCTCAATGCCTTGTTGTCTCTTGGTCTATGTTTTGATGTTAGGTAAATTGGGATGCCAACTTTGAGTGAAAAAGGACCGCGAAAGGCTAAAATTTGAAGAAAATAATTGCAGTTTCCGGACTGGTGAAGCGTCGCGTCGCCCAGATGAAGGGTCGCGACGCTTGAGTGACAAAGTGCCTGAATAATTTTTGGGTTAAAAGAGCCGCAACCACCACCATTTTGAATCGCTATTAGGTTTTTGTAAGTCTTCATTCCTTTGCTTTACTTTTTCACATTGGGGACAATGTGTTGAATAAGTTTGGGGGGAGTCTTATTGTTTTGTGTCAGTTGTTGTTGTTTTGAGTT
Organism: Przewalskia tangutica; assembly: GCA_029844215.1. Taxonomy (NCBI): domain Eukaryota; kingdom Viridiplantae; phylum Streptophyta; class Magnoliopsida; order Solanales; family Solanaceae; genus Przewalskia; species Przewalskia tangutica. The sequence continues at coordinate 38,375,780 of CM056738.1, forward strand.
AATCGGGGTTGTTGTTGTTTTGAGTTAATCGGGTTTAAATTATTTATGTTTAGTCATTTGTTTATTATTCGTGTCTTTGTTTTAGTGTCTTGTGTCAATGAATCAAGTTAAAAATAATAGCCCATGAGATTGAGTGAATGCATGTGATAGAATTGGATGTTATTGATAGACATGAAATGCATAAATCTGTGTGCTGAAGTTGGATAGTTTTTTAGTTTGCTTTTGATTATTAATAATGATGAAAACATGATCATGACTGTTGACTGTCTTGTACTCAATTGTTCGATTATGCATGATTAAATTTTATTTTGAGAAAAGATGGTGGAAAATTCTAGAACTTGCTTGCTTGCTACTTGAGACGAAATCCTAAATAATGCATGCTTAGGAAGATGATTTAGGCCATCTTTGGAACGTTTGAGTCTTTCAAGCCACCCTTGATTACATTAATCCCTAGTTACCCCTTTTGAGTCTTAATGAATCCTTCTTTGTTGATTAACACCCATATTTGAGCCTACTTGAAACCTTTTACTATTGTTCAATTCCCTTGAATTACCATAAGTATAGAAGCATATAAGTTTGGGGGTTGAATTCTAGTAAATGGTATTTTAGACTGGTTACTATCAATAAGAAGTGTAAAGGATTGAGAAAAAATATCTTAAAAAATGAAGTACACACCTCTTGTACATACAATGAAAAACAAGTTTGGAGAGTGTTGTAGTTCAAAAAGAAAAAAATGGAACGTCGCAATCTAGAAAAGAAGAAAAATAGGGAGTGTTGTGAATTGTAATGTAAATATCAAGTTGGTTGATTGGTGTATATGATTCTTGTAATCTTGAACCTAAATGACTTTCTATCTACCTCATACCTAAGCCTATTGTCAGAACCTATGAAAGTCCTATTGATTTTTAAGTATATGTGTCTACATTAGGAGAGAGTAGCAAGTTAGCAAGTTTATAGAATTTTGGCTTGACGGACTGTTGGAAAGAATACATTGTGCATAAGTTGATATTGAATACATGTTTGAGTCAGTAATCATGGTTGAGTGATCATATGCCTTAATAACTCTAAGCAAACTTGATAATTATCTAACTTGAAATTTTAGGTAGAAAATTAGTGGCTAGAATGTTTCTGAAAATGATATCGCATGTATTCATGATCTTCGGGACATAATCTACTGTAATTGACTTGATTCATTTTTAGAGTCAAATGTGTGTTTTTCTTTTTAGGGTGTCTAGAGTTCTTTACTCGAGGACAAGTAAAGTTTAAATTTCAGGGTGTTTGTTGAGTCTATTTTTAGTACTGTTTTAGAGTTTATTTTATGGAGTCTTTTGTTGTCGTTTAATTATTTTGTACATTATGCGTGTTATGTTGTGTTTTCAGGTTTTAAGCGATTCATAAGGTTTGTGGAAAATTCAAAGAGAATAGGCGTTTATAGAGGCCCAAAAATGCATATTCAGTCCCAAGCAAGGGGTTAAAGAAGTCTCGGAAAGCATAGAAGCAATCTGGAAAAAAATCGGACGAAATAGGCTGAAGAGCCGCGACGCTTAGAGGCAAGGGCCACGGCGTTGTGGCGCCACAATGCTTGCTGGAGGCGCCGTGGTGCCTGATTGGCATTAACTTCTGAGTGAATAAGCGTCGCGGCGCCTGCCTGAAGTGTCGCGGCGCCGACGACGGAAATACGCGAGAAACCCTATTTTTAACGAGGTTAAAATGGTCAATTTGAGGAAATATCATGATATAAAGCTTTGGGAGGCAGATTTTATGGTGATCATACTTTTGGAGGCAAGAAACAAGAGGGCAAGATGCAATTAGAGACACGGATTGTTCAAGTTCCTTTTCTTTATATTGATTCAATTCATGTTGGATATTGAGTTAATTAATTTTTTTAGCATGTCTATGAGCTAATTTCTTTATTAGGATTTTCTGTCTGATCGCTTGAACCTCTATTATGAATTAATGCATTATCAGTAGTTCTTCTTCGTCTATCATTATTTAATCAACTTGCGTTTGTTGAATGAGAATTGATTGACCATTAGTTTTTATTATTTATATGATTTCAAATCAAGATCTGAAAAGGGAGATTTGAATATGCTATAGTTGATTAGACATAAGTTTAATTTTGAACGAAAGTATCACGATTTCCTGTGTAGCGTTTAGGTTATTGATCTTAATCATCCTACGTGGTATAATTTATCATAGAAATATAGAAAATTTCCACTTAGGTTGAGTTTTTATATGTCCTAACCAGAATATAGAACACCTCAGTTAACCTGTTATTTTGATAAGAAGAAGAATTACTAGTTTTGAGTTTACGAATAATAGAGGGGATAGTTGATGAGATTGGAAATCCTAATTACCTACATCACTCTATTAAAATCCAAGTATTTTCATTCTTAGTTTATTCCTGCATATTATTTTAGTTGTTAAATTCTTAGTTTAAAATCAAAACTCACAAACTTTAGCCAAATAGAAACGAAAGGTTAGTTAATTGGTACTTGATAATTCAGTCTCTGTGGACGATATTTGCTCTTACCGAGATTATTACGAATTGCGATACATACACTTGTGTAGCATATAAAAATTTGCAACAACGGACCGTCACACTGTCTACCTGAACTTGCGGCATGAAACACAATGTCCCCCGATAAAAGGGACGTCAGTACGACTGATGTACCTAGTATGTCAGGCATGAAAAATAGCATAATAGAGACCTGAAAGTAATATGAGACAAGAAACAACCAACCAGTGAAGAATGCATATGAGGGACAAACAACCAGTGTAGAATGCTTATGAGGGCCATAATATGCATAAGTATCATGTCTGTGTAGAATGCCTCTGAGGGCCAAAATACGCATAAGTATCATGTATATGCAGAATGCTTTGAGAGCCATAATATGCATAAGTATCATGTCTGTACAGAATGCATCTGAGGACCATAATATACCTAAATGTCATGCACAATGCTGTCATGCATCTGCGTATATAACGCCATCAAGCCTCTGTAGGCATCCCATCATATCATATCAACTTCTGTGTGCATAATCATTATCGTGTATATTTATACCAGCTGCAGGTGGTGTGCGTATATAACACCTTTCCTTTTCCCCATATCTCATACGTATATATAATGCATACATATAGTAGAGTATATAACTCTGTTTGAGGTCAAGGTATGTACATGAATGTAATGCATGAATGATATGATAATAAGACATTATAATTTTGTCGGAGTGATATAATATCGATCCACCTCCGATTAACATTATGAATACTAACATATTTTCTATATACCTCAATAAGGATTTAAGAACATATTTAGACATGCTGCGACAATGGAAATGAATAATATGAACCTCCTTAGCTACTAAGAGTAGAATCATTTATGAGACAATATTACGTTTACGTTTCGTACTTAGAACATGCCAAAAAAAGAAATGATTTACCTTAACATACCTTGATTTTGAAACATTAGCTTACTATGAGGCAAACTTTCTGTTATAGTCTTCAATATTGATCATTTTTTGTGTGAACGATAGTTCCAGGAGTCATAAATGACTCAACAAACATTAATCTCTTGAAGATAAATTTCGAAAATCTCCATGTCAATATTTTCTTGAGATTTCATAAAATCAAATGTGGCCTACGTCGTCGTCATACTATTAATTTTCGTTGAAGCTAGACTAATATCAGTTGATATCTCCTCTCAAAGACCCCTCAAAACACATTGCAACGGTCGTAAAATTTGGACAAAGATACCATTGTTGTTTACATTTTTGTTTTGAAGTAAAGAGTAACTTACCAAAGTATTGATATGCTCTAAATAGGTCAATTAAATATGACCATTCTAGAACCCTTATCTATAAATACACCCAAGATATTACTCATAATGTGTCAAATTTGTTGATGTCCACGTGCAGCTCCCACTCCTCAATTCTTTAAGATTCACATGATTTGGGCTTACTTTTGTCGGCAAAAAGAGGTGGTATAAGACAAAAAAACAATTTGGTCCACTTTAAAACAGATAAGATTGACATAATGGAATTATATAAGACCATGGGTCCATTCCTTCACTATTTCCTGAAAACAGTATTATCTTATTATCATAATGATGTGGTATAACACTAATTTATAATCTAATTTTATAAACATCAAATATTATTTCTAATCACTGTCGTCTCACTTTTAAATCCTAAATAATTTTGAGATTTCATCTTCTTGATCTAAATACTTAAACACGACCTTATTCTTGCGGTTTTGGGTAAAGTTTCTCATCTTGGACGATTCAATTTCTAGTCCGAAAATACGAGGTGTTACATTCAGACCTCATATAGTTCCCAAGTATTAATTATAATAATATTGAAATAAAACTCAGCTTATGCTTCTCTCGGAACCTCGGCGTTGGTCTGAAATAGGTAGGAATATTTGTATTTCATCTCCTCTTTCGTATTCCATGTCATTTCTTCTACATTCTTATTCCGCCAAAGAACTTTTACATAGGCTACTTCTTTAGCGTGGACTTGTCGATCTAAGATAGCAATAGGAACATAGATCCTCTGTTACCTTCAATTGGTACATTCGTAAGCTACTTGGCCGATTCGTCGAATTATGCGGTGCAGCCCAATATACCTTGGGCTAAGCTTTTCCTTTTCCCCAAATCTCATTACACTCTTCATAGGTGAAATCTTCAAAAAGACTCAATCATCTACTTGGAATTATAAGTTTTGTCATCGCACATCTGAATACGAATTCTTACAATTCTGAGCAGTTAGCAGCTGTTCTTGGATAAGCTTCACCTTCTCTATGGCTTGGTGCACTAGTTCGGACCCAATTAATTTTGATTCGCCTACTTTAAACCATCCGATAGGAGATCTATATTTATGTCCATACAAAGCTTCATATGGAGCCATCTTGATACTATCATGATAACTGTTATTGTACACAAATTCAATCAGTGATAGATGATATTCGCAACTTCCCTTGCAGTCTAATATGCAAGCTCGTAGCATGTCCTCGAGCGTTTGAATCGTACGCTCATCCTGCTCGCCTGTCTGAGGGTGGAAAGTTGTGCTAGGATTAACTTGAGTGTCCAAGCTAATTTTTTAACATGATTTCCAGAAATTAACTGTAAATGCGCACCTCGGTTAGATATAATATAAATAAGTGTACACTGAAGGCGAACAATCTCCTTAACGTACAGCTTTGTGTAGTCCTCGATTGTATCGGTATTTTTTTGACCGCCTGGAATTTAGCTAATTTGGCTAGTCTATCAACAATTACCCAAATAGAATCAAACTCATGATAAGAGCGAGGTATACCCGTAACAAAGTCCATATTACTCATTTCCCATTTTCACATCAGAATCTCAATGTTCTGAGCCAAGCCACCGGGCTTTTGGTGATTGCTGATCATTAATATACTAAGCTAAAAACTCTGCAACATTCATCTTCATGTCATCCCACCAATACATACCTTTGAGATCATGATACATCTTAGTAGATCCAGGGTGAATGGAATATTGTGAGCAATGGACCTCTGTCATAATCTTGTCTCGTAAGCCTGCCATACTGGGAATACATAAATGAATTTCCCAATATTCTGCAAAAATAGGATCTTCATCATGACGTCCTTTTTCTTCCGATATGAGGGATGACCCTGCTGTATTTTAAGTCATAGGGCTATCACTATCTGAATCCTCTAATTGTAGTCCCACTTAGCTAACTGATGCATTTCCTCAGATCAACTACTCCCATTCGTCCTCACATTAGTCAAGCCACTTGTGGGTGAATGATTCTATTGTCACATTAGCTTTGTTTAATAACTAGTGTGTTGAAAACTCTTATATTTATAGTATCTCAATCATGAACACTTAATGGACAATTGCATCGAATTTGAGGTGCACGTATTATCGTAGTTAACTCTCATTCGTGGTCTGAAAGGAATCTTCCTTACTTTCTCACTACTCGTAATTATAAACAACTTCCTTGCTTTCTTCTTTTGACACTTGTTCACTCATTTTCTTACTTGTCGTACTCGTCTTCATTCTAAAATATCCGGATACGCCTGATTCCAATCCTTGGCGTTACTACCCCTTAAAGGATGAGTTATTAACCTATTTCCTTATTCTATACGTGGAAGATTCTTGAGAATTTCCATTACATGATGTTGGCCTATTATATTCAAACCTGGTCATTATACTTAGATTTGAATTCATTCACTGGCCTTATGGCTAAGACATTCTATCAATGGCGCTTTGGAAAATGATTTTCTTGATCTCGGTAAGTTGTAGACCCATTATTTTGTGTATCTCGTAGAATCTTTGGTCAGTTAAAAAATGCTCATAGACATATGTATTTGCCTGTCATTTTATCTTTTGACATATACCTTTAATGTCTATCTTGTATCCATAGGCGTCATTGGCCTATTTTTACCTGTTTAGGTGCTAACCTTGAGTTTTACTCATTGTTACTTCCGTTTACATATTTTCTGAAATGTATGACTGCATATGTTGTGGAACCGATGCTTCTTATGTTTAGATCCAATTTACGGTGTTACATGATCCCATGAATTGTCAAGCTTTTTGTCTTATCATTATTAGATCTTCCATCGACCGAGTGGTCATTCATCTTACCTTTATATTTCCATTTCAAGTTGCCTTTAGAGGTCTCTTATTTGAAAGTATTTCTCATACTATCTTCCCGAACATCAGAGGTTCATGACCTTTAGCTAAAGAGTTCTTATTGTCATTCCTATACCATTGGTATTTATGCTGTTCTGGAGTAATCATACCTTTGTAAAACCTGCATGACAATAATCTCATTCACCTTTATCTTTTTTGTCGTAATCCTTCCTTCTATTCGTCGAAAAATATTTTTGTTTTGATACTTGATCATACCATTCCATTCATACTTATTAATTGTTTTTTAGTCCTTACGACCATTCTTTGATTGTTCCATAGTTTTCGTCTCAATTGCCCCTAACAAGCTATTGTTATTCAGAGGTTATTTAGAATTGTAACATGCTGCACAATTAAGCTGAAGACCTTACCCGTCCAATACCTATAGCATACCTTAGATTACTAACATTGATATATGTAATTCTCAATAATACATGGTATGTCCCTTTACACACAGATGATAACAATTTATCCACACGTTTAACGCAAGTGCACGTATCGTACAAGTAATATAGTCTGGGTAAGACCGAATATCGTCCTCAGGGATTAGTGTTCAATTACCAAACATATATCTATGGTATCTATTTGATTATCGATATTGTTGTTGTGGTTTTTATCTAAGAACTACTGAATAATTGTAAAAACTAACTAGATTACTTTACTTAAATCAGATATGGTGGAAATAGGACTTCCAATCTCCTCAACTATCCGCTAGCTTTATTCATTAATGCAACAATCAAGGTTCTTCTTCTATGTTGAGATAACAGGTTAACTAGATTGTTTTATATTCTGGTTAGGATATATAAACACTCAAACCCGATGCAGAACCCTTCTATCTTTCGATGATAGAATTTACCACAAAGGAGGATTAAGAACAATAACCTATTAAACTACACAAGTATCGGGGTACTTTCGTCCACGATTTTAACCTATGTTTATTCAAATACAACATATTCAGAATCTCTTCTTTCGGATTTCGATTCGAAATTATATATGTGATGATAACTAGTGATCAATTAATTACCAAGCAATCAAAACAATTATTGAATAAATCTCAACTATATAAAGAAGAAACCAAAAACATGCATTAAATCATAAAACGAGGTTCAAGTGATTCGAATGGAAAACCCTAAATAAAGTTTAGCTCCTAGCCATAGACATGCCAAGAACTAAAATATTATCCAACATAAACTGAAAATAAATAAAGTAAAGAAAAACAATTACTCAAGAACAAGCCTCTAATCTTGAAGCCTCCAAGACTCTTAAGTGTTGTGATGAGTTAGGGATCGTGGAACCCTTCAAAAATCTGCCCTAAGGCCCTTTTATAGCCTCCAAAAATGTTTTCAACTTTTCCCTCTTGACCTTGGCCCTTTCCTTCTCGAATTTGGCGTAAACCCCGCGTCAGCGCCACAACCCTACAATTTGGCGCCGTGGCGCCAAAACTTCCTGCAACTGCTGATCATCCTGTGCGTCGTGGCCCTGCTGTTCCTGATAGAGTGGCGCCACGACGCCACCCTGTACTTCGTCCGGGGTGCCAACTTTTCGTCTCTTTTGGCTCTGGAACCTCTGTTTCTGCCCTCTTTTTGCTTCTTTTCGCCAATGTTCCATTTTAAACCACTGTGACTGATCGGTGTTTTTTATATACACTTTTTGAGTAATTTTTAGTTAGTATTGTACTCATTTTGTTGATGTTTAGTATAGTATTAGGGTCGTTTTTCTTCCTTTTGTGTCACAACGGCCAGAAATAGAGAAATGGCGAAAAGAAGACGAAATGAGCATAACTGAGATGGAATTGCACACTAAAAGAGCCAATAAATGAAGTCTAAGAAGTCCCAGGAAGTATAAAGGAGATCAGACGAAGCCCGGACGAAAACTGGACGATGAAACAAAAATCTGCCAAAATACCGTCACCGGAGCCACGGCGCCCGGTAGCAGCGCCGCCCCTGAATTTTACGAAAACTTGCAGATTTTTCGGCACCGTGGCGCCCAATCTCAGGGCCACGACGCCGACGCGTGATTTTTTGACGTTTTGGGCCGAATTTGACACGTTTTCAGAGTCTAAAAGGGATAACTTTTCCTACCTACAAAACCTATATAATCCCTAAAACCCTGCTCATTATTCATTCCATCCATTGTACATACAACACAACTCTAGGAGGCGAAGATTGGAGACCTAGTTTAAGTATTTTCTTTTCTTTATCTTTTCTTTGTTTATTTCAGTTCATGTATGGAGATTGTATTAGTTCTTAGCGTGGCTATGGCTAGGAGCTAATTACTTTATTAGGGATTTCCTTGTGATTCGCTTGAAACTCTTATTCATGAATTAATGCATTAGTTTGTTTTCTTGTTCACTTGATTAAGATTTATTCAATAGTTGTTTTGATTGTTTGATAGTTAATTAGCTACTAATTATCATCACTTATATGATTTCGAATCGAAATCCAAAAGGGGAGATTCTGAATATGCTATAGTTAAATAAACATAGGTTAAAATCGTGGACGAAAGTACCCCGATACTTGTGTAGTTTTATAGGTTATTGTTCTTAATCCTCCTTTGTGGTAAATCCTGTCATCGAAAGATAGAAGGGTTTTGCATCGGGGTTGAGTGTTTATATATCCTAACCAGAATATAAAACGGTCTATTTAACCTGCTATCTTAACGTAGAAGAAGAAATGAGTCTAATTGTATTCAGGATTGAATAGAGTGGATAATTGAAGATCTTGGAAGCCCTAATTCTCCGTCATAACTGATTTAAATCAAAGTACTTTCATAATTAGTTTATTTCCTGCATTATTAGTCTAGAATTCCAAACCAATTAACGTTAACCAAATAGAAACTAAAGCATAGATAATCCGTACTTGAAAACCAGTCCCCGAGGAAGATATTCGGTCTTACCCAGTCTATATTACTTTTACGATACGTGCACTTGCGTTAAGCGTGTGGATAAATCGCTATCAAGTTTTTGGCGCCGTTGTCGGGGACTGGCGTACTTTCAATGTCGATTTATCTATTCTTATTTCTAATTTCGTTGCTCCAAGAACAAGTTTCTAACTTGTTTTGCGAGCATCTTTTTATCAGTTTTTTTTTGTGTTTTTCTTATTTTGCAGGTAAAGTTAGTTTGTTTTCTTAAAAACAAAATCAGGACACATGGACTACTACTACTATCAGGGGCAGTGGAGTCATCAAAAACAGCTTAACCCATAGGTTTCAGAGGAAGATCTAGATGAGTTGCAGGCAGACATACTCAGGTTCACCAAGTGCCAAGCTCAGTTTATGGCTGAGACAAGGGTGTCCCTCAACAATTTGGAGACATAAATAGGGCAGTTAATGGATAGGATGATCAATACACCTCAAGCAATTCTTCCTAGCGACACCATGATGGGAAGTGGTAAGCAAATTGAGGAACCTAAACCACACCCAGCGGTTGAGGAATCTGGAGAGATAGTTGGTGTAGAGAAGGAAAATGTTACTAAGAGCCAATTTTTCACCTTTTTGGATTCCTTGGAGTTCTTTTTTCCTGTACCTATTGCAGAAGAAACACCATCAGCTGTCACTGTTGATCCCCAGAAAGAAAGTCAATACCCTCAAGGGCACCCCCAAAAGTTGAGAGATGTAGGGAATTTCACTGATCCCTACATTATAGAGAGCCTAAAAGACAAGCATGTCTTGTGGAATTGGGGGATAATTTTAGATCTGAGGCCCTTGTTTGACAAATGTGTTGTAAGAAAAGTGAGACCTACAACAATAATTATGCGGATTGCAAGCAGTTCGCAGAAGGAGCCGTCAGACAGTAGTAAAGGTTAAATGCGTCCGACTAAAAGATGTTAAAGACAACGCTTGTTGGGAGGCAACCCAATGTTATTAATTATGTTATTTTAGTTTTTGTTTTAGTTGTTTTATTTTGTCTTGAACAGTCTCACGGTCTTGGGTTCTTGTCTTGTGTTGTAGGATGACAGGTGGACTGAAAGCTAACTCTGAGGAAAAAGGAGCAAAAACGCTGAAACAAGAAAAAGTCTTCATCAGCACCACGACGCCGAATATCAGGGCCGTGGCGTCGAGAGTTCAGAAAGCCCGCAGAAATTTGGGCGCCACGGCGCCGAATCTCAGGGCCGTGGCGCCGAAAGTTCCGAGAGTCATATTCCGTGCAAATTCCAGAATTTTTCCTCTCAGACCTCCGTTATGACTGTTGTGTTGTGTCAGTAAGTTGTCTCTATTTTTAGTCTTCACACATTGGGACAATGTGTGATTTAAGTTTAGGGGGGTGTCTTATTGTTTTTGAGTCTTTTTGATTTGTTTTGTGTGTTTTTTAGTATTTTTGAGTCATGATTTTTTTTTATGATCATGCATGCTGTAGTTATTTGAAACGCCTAGTGAAGTACAGTGGGATAATGTAATGGAATTAGAAGCAGAAAATCTGAACGCTTAAGTTAGATATGCCAAGAATTCATGAAATCAAATTATTTGGGGTATCTGTGCTTGATTTATGCATTGTTAAAAAATAAAGCTTATGTGTCTGCTTGCTTGTTATTTGAGGCGAAATAGTTAAGATATACATGTTAGGAAAATGATTCAGCGCAAATTCTTTGTAGCCCTTCTTATCATTCACTGCCTATCCCTGACAACAATAAAATGTGTCCCTAGTCAGCCCCTTTGAGCCAAAAATAAAATCTTTCTTTGACATCCTATAATTCCATGTTTGTGCCATAAGTGAAAAATTAAAGATGTTTGGAATGAAAAGTGTTGAAAAAAGAGACAAAAAGAGAGTGAACAAATTTATGCACCCCAATGAAAATAAAATAAATAGGCAAAAGACTAAGTTTGGGAGTGCATGTTATTCATAATGCACCTCATTCTCTCAAAAAAAAAAAAAAAGAGAAAGATATGTATGGGATTAAATTAAAAAAAATCAAAATGAAGGAAAAAAGTTGAATGAAAAGAGCTTATGGTACGTAAATTGAGCCTAAATACCTACGTTTACCTACCCCTGTCTAAGCCTACATTACAACCCTGAAAAGCCGGAAGATTTTTATCATGTGTATCTATGATTAGTGGAGAATAGCAAGTGAACATATCATAGAATTTAGAATTTGACATGCATATGTTAATTACTCTTACTTCCATTGAGTATGATTGTAATGAATTTGCGAAATATCTGATTTGAAAGTTTAGAGTGCTAAAAATTCATGCTATACATGTTCATACATATTATCCAACTGACCTTCATATTTTCTTGTTACATTTGTGCAGCAGATTGATCAGAGTCTTGAGTCTTTTATTTTCTTTTCTTTCGTGTCATTTATTGTATTTTAATGCTTTACTCGAGGACGAGCAAAGTTTAAGTTTGGGGGTGTTTGATCGGTGTATTTTATATACACTTTTTGAGTCATTTTTAGTTAGTATTTTACTCAATTTGTTGATGTTTAGTATAGTATTAGGGTCGTTTTTCTTCCTTTTGTATCACAACGGTCAGAAATGGAGAAATAGCGAAAAGAAGATGAAATGAGCATAATTGAGATGAAATTGCACACTAAAAGGACCAATAAATGAAGTCTAAGAAGTCCCGGGAAGTATAGAGGAAATCAGGCGAAGCCCGGACGAAAACTGGACGACGAAACAAAAATCTGTCAAAATACCGTCACCGGCGCCGCCCCTGAATTTTCCGAAAACTTGCAGATTTTTCAGCGCCGTGGCGCCCAATTTCAGGGCCACGGTGCCGACGCGGGATTTTTTGACGTTTGGGGCCGAATTTGACACATTTTTAGAGTCCAAAAGGGATAACTTTTTCTACTTACAAAACCTATATAATCCCTAAAACTATGCTCATTATTGATTCCATCCATTGTACATACAACACAACTCTAGGAGGCGAAGATTGGAGACCTAGTTTAAGTATTTTTTTTCTTTCTCTTTTCTTTGTTTATTTCAGTTCATGTATGGAGATTGTATTAGTTCTTAGCGTGACTATGGCTAGAAGCTAATTACTTTATTAGGGATTTCCTTGTGATTCACTTGAAACTCTTATTCATGAATTAATGCATTCGTTTGTTTTCTTCTTCACTTGATTAAGATTTATTCAATAGTTGTTTTGATTGCTTGATAGTTAATTAGCTACTAATTATCATCACTTATATGATTTCGAATCGAAATCCGAAAGGGGAGATTCTGAATATGCTATAGTTGAATAAACATAGGTTAAAATCGTGGACGAAAGTACCCCGATACTTGTGTAGTTTTATAGGTTATTGTTATTAATCCTCCTTTGTGGTAAATCGTGTCATCGAAAGATAGAAGGGTTCTGCATCGGGGTTGAGTGTTTATATATCTTACCAGAATATAAAACGATCTAGTTAACCTGCTATCTTAACGTAGAAGAAGTAAGTCTAATTGTATTAAGGATTGAATAAAGTGGATAGTTAATGATCTTGGAAGCCCTAATTCTCCGTCATAACTGATTTAAATCAAAGTATTTTCATAATTAGTTTATTTCCTGCATTATTAGTCTAGAATTCCAAACCAATTAACGTTAACCAAATAGAAACTAAAGCATAGATAATCGGTACTTGAAAACCAGTCCCTGAGGATGATATTCGGTCTTACCCAGACTATATTACTTGTATGATACGTGCACTTGCGTTAAGCGTGTGGATAAATCTCTATCAAGTTTTTGCCCTCTTTTTGCCTTTTTTCGCCAATGTGCCATTTTAAACCACTATGACTCAAAAGAAAGAAACACTATCCTAACACGACACATATTTATACAAAAATGGGCAAAAGACTAACTAAAAATTACTCAAAAGGTGTATATAATACACCGATCAAACACCCTCAAACTTAACATTTGCTCACCCTCGAGTAAAGATAAAAAAATATAGAAATAAAGACACGAAAGAAAAGAAATTAAAGGACTCAAAGACACTGATCAATCTGCTGCACAATTGTCACTAGAAAAGCATGAAGGTTAGTTGGATAATATGCAAGAACATGTGTAACATGGATTTTTAGCATTCTAAACTCTCAAGTAAGATATTTCGCAAATTCAATTCAATCATGCTCAATGGAAGTAAGAATACTTAACTATGCATGTCAATTTCAAAATTCTATGGCATGTTCACTTGATATTCTCCACTAATCATAGACACACAATATAGAGATCTTCAGGACTTTTCAGGGTTGTAATGTAGGCTTAGGCAGGGGTAGGTAAAAAATAGGCATTTAGGCTCAATTTACGTACCATAAGCTCTTTTGCTTTCAACTCTTTTCCTTCCTTTTGATTTTCTTTTTAACCTCATACCTATCTTTCACCTCTTTTGTTTTGAGAGAATGAGGGGCATTGTAAATAACAGGCACCCCCAAACTTAGGTTTTTGCCTATTTCTCATTGGGGTGCATAAATTTGTTCACTCTCTTTTTGTCTCCCTTTTTTTTCCAACACTTTTCATTCCAAACATCTTCAAATTTCACTTATGCCACAAACATAGAATTATAGGGTGTCAAAAAAAAGATCTTATTTTAGGCTCAAAGGGCCTGACTAGGGATACAATTTATTGTCAGGGATAGACAATGAATGGTAAAAAAGGGCTAACAAAGAAATGTCTGAGTCATCTCCCTAACATGTATATCCTAACTATTTCGCCTCAAATAACAAGCAAGCAGACACGTATACTTTATTATTAACAATGCATAAATCAAGCAAGATACCCCAAATAATTTGATTTCATTAATTCGTGGCATATCTAACCTAAGTGTTCAGATTGTTTGCTTCTCATTTCATTACATTATCCCATTTCACTTCATTAGGCGTTTCAAGTAACTACAGCATGCATGATTATAAAAAAAAATAGACTCATATAAAACATACAACTAAACAACAAAAAGACTCAAAAACACACAAAAATAAAATAAACTAAGAACCCCCCCCCCCCCCCCAAAACTTAAATCACACATTGTCTCTAATGTGTGCAAGACTCAAAATAAAAAGACGGGACAACTTACAGACTTGTGGTTTAAAATGGTGGCGGTAGTGGCGGGTAATGCATGGCCCGCTGATTGAACCTGGAGCTCAAATCATCAACTCTGTGGCTCAAATGTTGTTGATCCTATCTTAGGTCTGGTTGACCTTGTATCATTGTGTCCAGGCTCTGCATCATCCTTCGTTGGTTCATGAGCAGTTGCTCAATTATAGGCACTGGAGGTTCCAAGGCTAAGGGTGGTTGGTGGCTACTGCCTGCCTCATATTGAGCCTCTGTCTCAGGCTCATCTTCTTCCATGGCAGCCTCTACTGGTGCTGGTGCTGGTGATGGGGCTCCTCTCCTCCTTGCTTCTGCTGGAGGGACTGGTTAAGTGAACATGTGCACTACACTATACATCACAAGAGGTTGTCCCTTGTTCTCAAAGGTATCAAGGTTGGGACCCCATGCCTACCGCATAAGGCACAAATAAGTGATCCATACCCCAACCCACCAGTGGTGGACAACCTGCTAATCTCTTCAATGCTCTGCTCTATTTCTCGCCCGATGTCAATCGTCTTGCCTGCCATGATTCCATACACCATTTTTATTCTATCTGCAGGCACTCTGGTGAACTGCGTCGATGGAATCAAGCGGACACTTACGAAGTACAGCCAACTCTTGGTTGTTTTATTAAACTGACACCTGCTCAGTCTCCTAGCTCTATTTCGCGCAAATACGAACTCTGCCCCTGGGTAGCATAATGTCTCTATCACTGCATCCCAATTGATGTGGCTGTCATTTCTAGCCAACTCCTGAAATGGTTTGGGTTGTAGCCACGGTCTTCGACATCTGCTGTCCTCAGCATTGCATTTATCACCTCAGAATTCACGGGCCCTCTCATAAAACATCTGACATTCGTCTGGTCCGGGTAGTTGGCATAAAATTCACGCACCATGATAGTGTTCTGTGGTGCAATTCTCTCCGGATCGACGAATCTTCTCCACCCATTTGCCTCTATCATAGCCCGAATCGGCTCATAGGCATCATTATCATCAAAATGATCCCTCCTGTACTCCATGCCCCTCTCAGGTATCAAGGGTCTAGTACTTAATCAGTTATATTTGTCTTCTGCCTTTTTACTAGCAAGCCTTGTGGTATCAAACACTGGAGCTGAGATGGATGAAGAAGCTCTGGAAGTTCTCTTTCAGGGACCCATTGAAAAATTTTGGCAGAGTTTTCTTTGTTTATGTGAGGTTTCCAACAAATATCAATCACAAAATCAACACAGCAACACAAGCACATCAACACACACTACACAATTCAACCTCAACTACACCAAAATTACACGTATAACACCCCACAACACTACGTACAACACCCCACGACGAGAATAGCCAACCCAAATCTCCCACACAGCAAAATATCCAACAATAACCCTCACACCCCCAAACTTACGAATTACCTCCCCTATTTTCTTAGAGGGTTCAAGAAAAATTGATGAATGTTATCTTGGAAGGTGTTCTTCACAAATTTCTTGTTTCTTGCGGTGGAATGAAGCAATTGAAGGAGGGTTGTTGTTTGTAATGGTGATGTGCGCAAGGAATTGAAGGAATTTGGTTGAGATTTGAGTGGAATGAGGTATTTTCGTGGGTTTTAGAGAGTTTTAGGTGTTTTGGGTTTTGTGTGGGAGAGGGAAATCTCAAATTAGGGCTTTTAAATTCAGAATTTCCATCGCGGCGCCACGGCCCTGCAGTTGGGCGTCGTGGCACCCAAACACCTGTAGCTTCTGATAGATTGGTGCCACGTCCCTGCAGTTAGGCGCCGTGGCGCCCAAACTCCTACGACCTCTCTGAATTCTCGGCGCCACGGCTCTGCTGCTGGGCGTCGTGGCGCTGAGCTTATTTTTCCCTTTCTCGCATTTTTCGTCCTCTACTTTTTAGCCCTGTATCTGTCATCACAACATACAAACAATATCATACGTGAGACTGTTCTAACTAAGAATTAATTTGCATACATTAAAAACTTTGGGTTGCCTCCCAAGTAGCGTTGTCTTTAACGTCTTGTAGCCGGACGCAAGTTTCTTATCAAGAAGCTTGGGGTAATTTAACCCCAGAGCCTACCCATTTCAGGATCATTTTTCTCTTTAGCCTTCTATTTTTATTTTTCTTCTTTTTCTTAAGAGGAGGGTTAGCAATACTTACCTATGCTGGCGGACTGGTCTCCTTGGCTTTGTCCTGTGCTGGCTCAACTGATGTGTTAGCAGTGCTGACTGCAAAACATTTGCTTATGACTGGGGATTCAATGGTGTGTTTAAACACATTGAACACCATCTCCTCGTCCTCAACTCTCAGTTTTAGCTCACCCTTCTCCACATCAATCAAGGCTCTCCCAGTTGCTAGGAATGGTCTTCCCAAGATGATGGGAATTTCATCGTCTTCCTCCATGTCAAGGATGAGGAAGTCTGCTGGGAAGAAGAACTTTCCCACCTTAACAAGCACATCTTCAATAATTCCTCTGGGATGCACTATTGTTCTGTCAGCCAATTGAAAGTTAACAGTGGTTGGTTTGGCTTCACCAAACCCAATCTTTCGAACACTGACAGAGGCATAAGGTTGATACTAGCCCCCAAATCACATAAGGCCCTATTGCATGTCACCCTACCAATAGTGCAGGGCAATGTGAAGCTCCATGGGTCCTTAAGCTTAGGAGGCAGTTTCTTCTGCAAGATGGAACTACACTCTTCTGTCAACGTCACCGTTTCATAATCAGCAAGCTTCCTCTTTTTCCCTAGAATTTACTTTATGAAGTTGAAATAAGTAGGCATTTGCTCCAACGCCTCAATGAAAGAAATGTTTATGTGCAGCTTTTTAAACATCTCCAAGAACTTGGAGAATTTCTTATCAACTGCCTTCCTTTGAAGCCTCTGAGGGTAAGGAATCTTCTCTGTGTACTCCCTCACTGGAACTGGTGGAGCCTTCTCTAAAATAGGGCGGTCATCAGTAACCCCCTCTTTTTCTGTATCAACTCTCTGCTCAACTCTCTTCTCTATCACAGGCTGGGGTGTAGGTTGTTCTAACTGCTTCCCACTCCTTAATGTCACTGCTTGACACTGCTCTCTTAGATTAACCTCTGTGTTGCTCGGAAGAGTGCCCTGTGGCCTGTTGTTTTCCATATTGGTCAGCTGTCCAACCTGGGTCTCCAACTTCCTTATGAAGGATCTTGTTTCTGCCATGAATTGAGTCTGTGAGTTGGTGAGTGTCAACAAGGCTGCCCTCAATTCATCTGGCTTTTCCCGTGATGCAGGTGAACTGAACTGTTGTGAAGATGAGGCCTGATTAAATGGTTGTTGATTCTGATACTGGCCTCTGTATTGATTCTTCTGCCCCTGGTCACCCCTCCATGAGAAGTTTGGGTGATTCTTCCATCCCGGATTGTAAGTGTTTGAATAAGGGTTGTTCTGGGGCCTCTGGTAATTCCCCACTGCCTGACATTCTACTTGCTCAATAGGGATATTGTTGGGGTCAGCTGATGGGCACATGTCAAAAGTATGAGGACCCTCACAAATCTCATAATTCATTGGCATCTGGACTGTATTTACTGATATTGTGTTTTGCTGGAGCTGTTTTTTCAGGAGAGCAATTTGTGCATTCAACGTTGTAATGGCATCGATCTCATGAACTTCTATCACTTTTCTTCAAATTACCCCTCTATCATCTGACACGTGATTATTAGTGGTCATGTCCTCTAGCAATTCATGGACCTCATGTGCTGTCTTTTTCATGAAGGTTCCACCTGCAGATGCATCAATAATGGTCCTCGTGGTCCCACTTATCCCATTGTAGAAGATGTAGACCAAATTCCACAGTTCAATGCTATGATGTGGAAACTTTATCTGCAGATCTTTAAACCTCTCCCAAGCCTCATAGAGTGACTCTCCATCATTCTGGTAGAAATTGTTCAACTCTCCTCTCAACTTGGAGGCTTTTGAAGGTGGAAAGAACTTTGCCAGAAACTTCTTGGCTAGATCCTGCCATGTGAATATAGAATCTGTCGACAGGGAATTCAACCTAACCTTTGCTCTATTCCTGAGTGCGAAGGGAAAGAGCCTCAACCAGATGGCGTCATCAGTAACACCATTGTATTTGAAAGTGGCACACAGCTCCAAGAAAATTGCAATGTGCATATGTGGGTCTTCAGATGGAAACCCTCCAAATTGGACTGTGTGTTGCACCATGCTCAGGATCGCAGACTTTATTTCAAAATTGTTCGCTTCTATTGCTGGGAGCCTTATGCATGTCTGTGCTCCAGTAACTCTTGGAAGCACATAGTGTCTCAAGCTCCTCTCAGCTTGGAACTGAACCCGTTCTTCTACATCTACAGGCAGCCCTTGGGGTCCCCTTTGGTTGGGTTGATGATTACCCATCCCCTCATTCAACACATTATTGTTAAGTAGATCCCCCATTGCTATCAACTCAATAATTCTCTTGTTTCGCCTGTTCTGCTTGAAAGTATTTTCAATCTCAGGGTTGAAGGGAACAAGTGTGTATGCCCATCTTCTTCTTCGCATAAACTAGATCCATGAAATAGATCAAAATCAACAAACAAATCACGACACACGGTTCCACAAATAAAAGAAAATAAAATACAAGAAAATAAAAACCAAATTAGAAATTAAGAATAGATAATCTGATATTGAACTACGTCAATCCCCGACAACGGCGCCAAAAACTTGATAGTGATTTATCCACACGCTTAACGCAAGTGCACGTATCGTACAAGTAATATAGTCTGGGTAAGACCGAATATCATCCTCATGGATTAGTGTTCAATTACCAAACATCTATCTATGGTATCTATTTGGTTATCGATATTGTTGTTGTGGTTTTTATCTAAGAACTACTGAATAATTGTAAAAATTAACTAGATTACTTTACTTAAATCAGATATGGTGGAAATATGGCTTCCAATCTCTTCAACTATCCACTCGCTTTATTAATTAATGCAACAATCAAGGTTCTTCTTCTATGTTGAGATGAGGTTAACTAAATTGTTTTATATTCTGATTAGGATATATAAACACTCAATGCAGAACCCTTCTATCTTTCGATGATAGGATTTACCACAAAGGAGGATTAAGAACAATAACCTATTAAACTACACAAGTATCGGGGTACTTTCGTCCACGATTTTAACCTATGTTTATTCAACTACAGCATATTCAAAATCTCCCCTTTCGGATTTCGATTCGAAATCATATATGTGATGATAATTGATCATCAAGAAATCAAAACAATTATTGAATAAATCTCAACTATATAAAGAAGAAACCAAAAACATGCATTAAATCATAAAATGAGGTTCAAGTGATTCGAATGGAAAACCCTAAATAAAGTTTAGCTCCTACACATAGACATGCCAAGAACTAAAAGATTATCCAACATAAACTGAAAATAAATAAAGTAAAGAATAAGAATTACTCAAGAACAAGCCTCTAATCTTGAAGCCTCTAAGACTCTAAGTGTTGTGATGAGTTAGGGATTATGGAACTCTTCAAAAATCTGCCATAAGGCCCTTTTATAGCCTCCAAAAACGTTTCCAACTTTTCCCTCTTGCCCTTCGCCCTTTCCTTCTCGTATTTGGCATAAAACCCGCGTCGGCGCCACGGCCCTGCAATTGGGCGCCATGGAGCCCAAACACCTGCAACTGCTGATCGTCCTGGGCGCCGTGGCCCTTCTGTTCCTGATAGAGTGGCGCCACGCCGCTACCAGATTCCCGGTGCCAACTTTTCGCCTTTTTGGCTCTGAACCTCTGTTGCCCTCTTTGCTTCTTTTCGCCAATGTGCCATTTTAAGCCACTGTGACTCAAAAGAAAGAAAAAATATCCTAACACAACACATATTTGTACAAAAATAGGCAAAAGACTAACTAAAAATGACTCAAAAGGTGTATATAAAATACACTGATCAACAGACGAGAGGCTTATGTCCCTTTCCACTATCGTGGATAACTCGATCCTTAAATATGACTTGGGCTCACAATCCTGGATATGTCACTTTATGTGATCTTCTTGAATTTAATGATGGTTATTCTTCACACAATTCGGTTGGAGCAATCCATTCTCGTTAATGATGTCCTGGGACAATTCCCAATCTATTCTAGGTAGGACATTATAATTAGGATCGTACGTACATAACATATTTTCTTATTCTAATCAGCAAAAGTCACTGTAAAATGTATAGTTTTTCATAGCATGCTAAACCTTCCAATTATGTTTTCTGCTTTTTAACTGTACAACTCATACTCATCTTATCCTTACCTTTGTGCGTCCACTTGGGACACTTCAGAATGTTATGGCCATAGCTGCCACACTAAACCAACCCCATGTACTTTTGCAGTATATTCTGACATGCGCTCGACCATACTAACTACAAGATGGTCGGGGCGGCCTCACTCAACATTTACAGCTTTGACCCTGAGATATTTGCATCTTTGAACCCCTTAAATATCGGCGTTCCTTGACTAATAAACTCCTTGACCCCTCAAGGGCCTATCTATATCAGATGCTCTAGGTTGAAGTCGTGCCTCGGAAAGTAACTTACTCATATCCTCTGATGGATCTGTCTCAATAGAGAGCATACTACTCGTATTTACACTCAATCCAACTTCATTCTCCCAGCTAATCATAATCCTACTGGAAGAAGGTATTGTTGTAATCATAAACATGGTAAGGTCTATAGAGAGAATCCTTACAATCTTCTACATTTTGGTGCTTAGTACTTCCTTTACTCTAGTTTTTTTTTTCTGCATCCCAAAACAAACATTTTGCTTTCCAGGTTTGCATTATCTCTTTCGTATATGTGTGAGATAATTACTCACAATATCAATTTTTTTAACATAATACTGCCATTCTTGCATATCAATAGTATGGTAGAAGCCACTCATTTACTGGCTACGAATGTAAACTAAACGAATCTTTTTGATAACCGACATTACTGAAACAGTATAAGACACAATTTAAACTCGAATTCTTAAGACTCATTTCTACTACATGATCTATGATATGAAATAATGAAAACCATCCTTAAATGCCTTATAGCCTCATGTTTATAAGTGTGGCGCGCATCAGACCTATAAACAAGACTCTACTAGACATGACTTACAGACTCCCTAGGATAAACCTGCTCTGATACCCAGTTTGTCATAACAAAAAATGGAGGGCTATGATGGGCACCCAAGCCCTACCTACCGGGCACCACTAAGTACATATCTACTAGCTAACCGTAATTAAGCATGGCCACGAAGGCTGTCACCAAATACCCTGCTGACACATAGAAAGGATAAACTAGAAAGGTACGGTAACATCCCATAATTTTTTATGATGGTTTGAGCGCCTAATGTAAGCAAGTAGACCCGAGCCTTGGGGAATTTATGTTATATATATGTATGCTAATAAAGAGCTTAGTATATGAAAGGATAAAATCCTGAAATAATTTTGGACGTAACGAGTGTGACTACGAGGATTAATAATAATAGTTGTATGTCCTAAAAAAGGTTAATGACTAGTGTCATATCACAAAATTATGACATTGAGTACATGAAGGTCTTATAAGTTAATAAGATTTAAGTTAATTGGGACCAAGAAATTAATTCTGTGTATAATTGATTAATTGTGGGATGTATTAATTTTAGTGAGGGGACAAAGTTGAGTGGGAGTTTTGACGCGTAGTATTTAAAAGGGATTCCTATATGACTAAGCCTAAGTAATCTATAGGTGGAAACTCGTGGGATTCGTAGGTAATGGGAGTCATTAAGGAGTATGAATGCAAGGGTGGCCACGGGTAAAAGAGGGAGTGTGTGTGATTAACTTTTTAAGTGCAATTAAGGTATTCTCCACTTATTGAGGTATGTGAAGGAAAATTCATTTCTTTCATTTGGCATAGAACGTAACCATGGTATTGCTCTATAAATTATTCTATTCTTAGTAGTTAAGAATATTCATGTTATTGATTTCTATGTTAAAAGCATGTCTAAATATGTTCCTAAGTCCTTATTGAGGAATACGAAAAGATGTTGATATTCATAGTGTTAGCCGAAGTTACAAGGATATTATGTTACCCGATAAGTTCATAATATTTTATTTCCATTCATACATTTGTATTTTATTCATGTATTACCCTGGACCCATATATGTTATATACAATATTATATTATATATATATATATATATATATATATATATATAGGGGATGGGGAAAAGGGAATGGTGTTAGATTCACACACCACCTGCAGCTGGTATAGATTATTACAAAAGAGCCTGAAGAGATCAAAATGATTTGATGTCCATGTGTGGACGATATGAAATGATGCCCACAAAGTCTGTTATGGGATACTAGATGCCTTTGTGTGGCCAATATTTATATGTATACCTTATTTGCATTGTGCATGACATTTTAAGCATATTATGACCCTAAGAGGCATTCACTACTATCTGCGGTTATTATTGGTTGTTTCTGTTTCAGTATATTCTTGTATTCCTGTTATGTTATTGTTCATGCCTAACATACTTGGTACATTAGTCGTACTGACGTCCCTTTTTTCGGGGGACGCTGTGTTTCATGTCCGCAGGTTCACATAGACAATACGACAATCTACGTTAGTAGGTTACTGACTTAGCAGATTTTGGAGCACTCCTTTTATTTTGGAGTATCGGTCTAATCTTGGTACGATATATTTTTGCTTGTATATATGGGTATTGAGGGGCCCTGTCTAGGTCTTTTGATATCGTATACTCTTTTAGAGGCTTGTAGACAAGTTTCCTATGTGTAGTGATCTTGTATGGCCGTGTTGGCCTTCGTACGTATATATATAAGTTGGGGCTTTCAAGATAAAGATTTCACATAATTTTCTTTCAGTTTAGTCCGTATTTAATTATGAATAGATGTTAAATGTATGGCTAGTGGTACACGGCGGGTAGGGTTCAGGTGTCCGTCACGACCCTCCAGTTTGGGTCGTGACAAACTTGGTATCAGAGTATGTCTGTCCTAGGGAGTCTACAAGTCGTGTCTAGTATAGTTCTATTTATGGATATGTTGTGCACCATACTTATGAATAGGAAGATATATGACATTTTGGGATGGTTTCCATTCTTTCATCTTATATATCATGCTATAGAGCTGATTATAAGCATTTCACTTCTAATCCATCTCGTGTTTCTGATTTCAGCAATACCTACAACAAGGAAAAAGTTCAAGAGTATGAGGGCGTTGGATACGGCTATAGACGAAGGTACCAGCCGATTGTCACCCGCTAGTGAACCTCGTGCTCTACCAGCAGGATGGAGAGAGTTTTTAGAGGCCTTCCTACAACATTTTCTTCTAGTCGAACTTCGAAGGGCCGGGCAGGATAGGTTCCTACATCTTGAGCAATGCAACACGAGTGTTCGAGAATATAGCTTGCAGTTTAATTCATTTGTCAAATATGCTCCTACGATTATAATAGAGATGAGTGAACGGGTACATAGGTTTATTACTGGCTTAGGGTCGTACTTGGTCAATGAGTGTACTACGACTTCTCTGAATCCGAATATGGATATCGCTCGCATTCAGGCTTATGCACAGAATTTAGAGGATCGTAAGAGGTAGCAGCGGGTAGATCGAGAATATGATAGGGGCCATCATAAGAGGACTCGATCCGTAGGTGATGTAAGAGAGTTCAAAGGTAGGCCCAGACCACAACTTTATAGAAAACCATCTTATCCAGCAGCTAGTGCATCATTACCATTGTTAAGGTCGAGGGTTGATTGGTATGTTCAATCGGGACCAGGTCAGAGTTCATGAGTATCAGGGTCTTATTATAGAAGGGATTCCACAAAGGTGAGACCACTGTTGACTCGATGTGAGCAATGTGGTAAGACTCATCCAGGGTCGTGCTAACAAGGAGCAATGGTGTGTTATTCTTGTGGTGAACTGATCGGTGTATTTTATATACACTTTTTGAGTCGTTTTTAGTGAATCTTTTGTCCCTTTTTGTACAAATACGCGTCGTCTTAGGATATATTTTCTTTCTTTTGAGTCAAATTGGTTAAAATGGCTGTTTGGCGGAAAAGGAGCTAAAAGAGGGCAAAAGTGGAGGTTCCAGAGCCTAAAATACGAGAAAGTGGCGAACCATGCAGAGGTATCGATGCAGCCATGGCGCCTCCATCAGAGCTAGCGCCCCGGCGCCCAATTTCCAGAGACCTGCAGAAGTTGCAGCGCCGCGGCGCCTCTAGACAGCAGAGTGCAGGGCCGCGACGCCTAATCACCAGAACAGCGCAGAAGTTCCGGCGCCGCGGCGCCGATAGCAGGGCCGCGGCGCCGACGCGGGAAAAATCAGGGTTTTGACGATTTTTTGGGCCAGGCCTGAAGGAAAACCTTAAGGGCGGTTTTGAGGCTATAAAAAGAGAACCCTAGGCAGTTTTCAAGGGTTCCCTTTCTTGCACAAACACAAGACTTCTTGGAGTTGAAGATTGGAGACCTTTACTTAGTAATTTTCTTTTCTTTTCTTTACTTTACTTTTAGTTTATGTTGGATATTGAATTAGTTCTTGTCATGTCAATGGCTAGGAACTAATTCTAATATAGGGCTTTCCATGTCAATTCACTTGAACCTTATTTTATGAGTTAATGCATGTTTATGGTTGTTCTTCTTATTGTTGAGATTTACCCAATAATTGCTTTGAATGCTTGGTAATTAATTAATCACTAATTATCATTATTTATATGATTTCTAATCAAACTTCGAAAGGAGGAGGTTGTAACTATGCTGTAAGTTGGGTAGACATAGGTCAGATTGGGGATGAAAATACCTCAATTACTTGTGTAGCGTTAATAGGGGTTTAAATACCTAATTTCACGCAAGGTGCGTGACGATTAACAAGGTTTTTGTTCTTAATCCTCCTATAGAGTCATCCTTATCACCGAAAGGTAGAAAGGAGCGCTACTGGGGTTGAGTGTTTATATAGCCTTAACGGGAGTATAAAACGAATTAGTAAACCTGCTAGCTCCAAAAGAAGAAGAACCATAATTTATTGCATTAATAAGTAATATAAGCGGATAGTTGAGGCGACTTGGAAGCCCTATTTCCATCACTACTGAAGTAAAAACATAGTTAATTAGTATTTATAATTGTTAGTTATAATCAACAAACTCAAATATCGGTTACCAAATAGATAACAAAGGATAGATAATTGGTACTTGAACACTAATCCTTGAGGACGATATTCGGTCTTACCTAGACTATATTACTATTCGGTCTTACCTAGACTATATTACTTGTCACGATAACGTGCACTTGCGTTAAAGTGTGTGCATTAAATCGCGCATCAAGTTTTTGGCGCCGTTGCCGGGGATTAGGCATAGTTCAATATCAATTTTATCTATTTTTAATTTCTAATTTGGTTTTTAGTTTTTTTATTTTTTATTTTTACGTTTTTAATTTTAATTTTTGTAAAAATCAGGGTACCGTGATCCGTTTGGTTGTTTTTTATCTGTTTCAGGCGCTCAGTTTATGCGAAAGAGAAGAGGAGCAAACACTCTTGTTCCCTTCAATCCAGAGATTGAGAAAACTTGTAAACAGAATAGAATGAACCAGCGAATTTCAACCTTGATAGAGATGGACGGCGTTCAAAACAACAATGTGCTGAGAGAGGGGTTAGGTGAAAATCAACCTAACCAAGGAATGCCTCGGCGAATATCTATGGATGTCGAGGAGAGAGTTCAAGTCCAGGCAGAAAGAAGTTTGGGAGACTACGTGCTGCCGAGGGTGGACGGAGCACATACATGTATTAGGCTCCCAGCAATAGGAGCGAATAACTTTGAGATCAAACCGGCGATTCTAAGCATGGTGCAGAACACAGTGCAGTTTGGAGGGTTGCCATCAGAGGATCCACATATGCACATAGCTAATTTCTTGGAGCTGTGTGCACTATTCAGATATAACGGCGTTACTGATGATGCCGTCAGATTGAGGCTCTTTCCCTTCTCACTCAGGGATAGAGCAAAAGTATAGTTGAATTCCTTACCAGCTGATTCGATTTTTACATGGCAAGAGCTGGCACAAAAATTTCTAGCAAAATTCTTCCCGCCATGCAAAGTAGCAAAGTTGAGAGGGGAGTTGAATAATTTCTACCAAGCAGATTGAGAGTCCTTATACGAAGCTTCGGAAAGATTCAAGGACTTGCAGAGGAAGTGTCCACCCCACAGTATCGAGTTGTGGAACTTGGTCCACATCTTCTACAATGGGCTGAGCGGAACAACCAGAATAATTATCGATGCAGCAGCAGGTGGGACCTTTATGAGGAAAACAGCCCATGAAGCTCACGATTTACTAGAGGACATGGTCACCAATAACCATGTCACAGAAGATAGACAAATGAGTGGAAGGAGAACAGTGGGAGTTCACGAGATAGATGCCATCACTGCCATGAATGCCCAAGTTGCCCTGTTGACCAAGCAGCTGCAACAACATACAATATCTGTAAATGCAGTGCATATGCCAAAGAGCTGTGAAATATGTGGTGGTCCACACACATTCGATAGATGTCCTTCAGCTGATCCTAATAATATGCCAATCGAGCAAGCAGAGTGTCAGGCCGTGGGTAACTATCAGAGGCCCCAGAACAACCCATACTCTAACACATATAATACAGGGTGGAGGAATCACCCAAATTTTTCATGGAGAGGAGACCAGGGGAAGCAGAATCAATATAGAGGCCAGTACCAAAACCAGCAGCACCAAAATCAGCAGCCATTTACTCAGGCTCCACCTTCTCAACAATTTAATGCGCCTATTCAGCCAGAAAAGCCAGACGAGCTGAGAGCAGCTTTGTTGGCACTCACCAACGCCTGCACTAGCCAGAATGTAAACTAGATCCTCGTTCAGGAACTTGGAAACACAAGTGGGTCAACTAGCAAAGCAATCGAACAGCAGGCCACAGGGTACACTGCCAAGCAACACAAAGATGAATCCGAGAGAACAATGCCAGGCAGTACAGCTGAGAAGTGGTAAACAGTTGGAGCAGCATTCACCTCAGCCGGTAGTTGAACAAAGGGCAGAAATAGAGAAAGAGAAGGTGGTTGAAGCTCGCCCAGTAGTAGAGAAAACTCCAGAGAAGGAGTATACTGAGAAGATCCCATTCCCACAGAGATTGCAGAGGAAGGCAGTTGATAAACAATTCTCCAAATTTTTGGAGACGTTCAGAAAACTACATATCAACATACCCTTCATAGAGGCGTTGGAGCAAATGCCCTCTTATTTTAAATTCATGAAGGAGATTTTGGGGAAGAAGAAGAAACTTGCAGAGTATGAGATGGTGGCGCTTACTGAGGAGTGCAGTGCCATCCTGCAGAAGAAGTTGCCCCCTAAACTAAAAGACCCAGGGAGCTTTACATTGCCTTGCACAGTTGGCAAGGTGACATGCAACAGGGCTCTTTACGATTTAGGGGCAAGTATAAATTTGATGCCTTTATCGGTGTTTAAACGGTTGGAATTAGGTGAAGCCAAACCAACCACGGTGAGCCTGCAACTAGCCGATAGAACAGTGGTTCACCCAAGGGGGAAGATTGAGGACGTGCTTGTTAAAGTAGGAATTTTTTTTTTCCTGCGGACTTCCTCATTCTTGACATGGAAGAGGATGCAGAGATCCCCATCATATTGGGGAGACCATTCCTGGCGACAGGGAGAGCCCTGATCGATGTAGAAAAATGAGAGCTGACGTTGAGGGTGGAGAAGGAAGAAATGGTGTTTAAAGTATTTAAACACATTATTGAGCCACCAATCATGAGCAGGTGCTTTGCAATCAGCACCATCAAAACCCTCTGTGAGCAAGTGCAAGCCAAACCAAGGGAGATAAGCCCACCAACGCAGGTACGCGATGCCGACCCTCCGCCAAAGCAGGTATGTGCTCCTGAACCTTACCTTGAAAATAATTTTAAGAAGATAAGAAGAAGAAGAAAATGAAAAATGTGGAGAAAATGGATTGGTTGTGGGGTTAATCCACCCCACACTTATTGAGTTAAGGAACTTGCGTCCGGCTAAAAGACGTTAAAGACAACGCTACTTGGGAGGCAACCCAAAGTATTTTAAATTATTTATTTTAATGTAGTTAGTTTTACTAAGAACAGTCTCACGGAGGTAGTGTTTGTGTTGTGTTAATGTGCAAAGCCAACAATAAAATTGAGGCGAAATCAAGAATAGCCAGATTTCGAGAAAAATGGGGTAGCGCACGGCGCCAGAGCGAACACGGCGCCAAAAGAGCAGAAAGGCGCTGAAGATTAAGCGCCGCGGCGCCAAAAACCCAGAAAAATTGCCAAGTCTAGGCGCCGCGGCGCCCCGTAGCAGGGCCGCGGCGCAGAAATTCCCGAAGTAGTGCAGTAAGTTGGGCGCGGCAAATACAGTGGCCGCAAGGCGTAAATCCAGAAATTTAAAAGACGCTCAAAAACCCGATTTTCCCCAATTTCAAACCAAAACCTAACCTTTCTTCTCCACAAAACCCACGAAAATCCACACTTTACCCATAAATCTTCCATAAATCAAACCCAAACACAACCAAAAACTCTTAAAGTCCCTAAACCCTTAACCATTTCAACCAACAAAACTTCACCCCAGTGCCTCAAATCACCATTAGAAGAAAGAAAACCTTGAAGAACATCGTAAAGAGGTAATCTTCTTCTTTTCTTGAGAGCTTTACTGTAGTCAAAAGAGGTAGTAGTTTGGAGGAGTGTTGTATTGTTGAAGTTGTGGGGAGTTGAAAAATTGGTTGTGAAAAAGTGAGGAAGAGTATACAAGGAGGGTGTGGGTGTTGTGTAGAAGCTTCTTAAGTGAAGATTGGGGGTAATTGGTGTTGTAGCTGTTGATTGGTGAGTGATAGGGTTGGTGAACAGTGATTGATACTAAGGAAACGCTGCAAAAAGTGAATTAACCATGTCTTCCAGAAAGAGAAGAGCCTCCACATCCACCTCAGCCCCTCAATACAATGATACTAGGTTCATTAGCCAACAAGCTTATGAAAGATACAAAAAACTTAGTACTAGGCCCTTAATCCCTGAAAGGGGAATGGACTATCAAAGGGATTCACTTGGGGATGAGGATGTCTATGAGCCCATTCGGGCAATGATTGAGATGATGGGATGGAAGAGATTTGTAAACCCAGAAAAGATAGCACCAATGAACACAGCGATGGTGCGTGAATTCTATGCTAAGTTTCCGGAGAAGGTGGACAATAAATGCTTTGTGAGGGGAAGATATATGTCTGTGACGGCAGAAGCGATAAATGTGTTTCTAAAAACAGCAGATGTTGAAGGAGGAGATGGTGATTGGAGTTACTTTAGAACATGGTCTAGAAGCACCACCAACATCGACTGGAATGTCATCGCAGACACAGTGAGCTACCCTGGGGCTGCATTTGATATTTCCAGAAATGGGTCAAGAGGACTGAGCAGGTGTCAGTTCAACAAAGCAGCCAAGGGTTGGCTGTATTTCGTCAGTGCCCGTCTGATTCCATCAACGCACTTTACCAGAGTGCCAGAAGACAGGATCAAATTGATATATGGAATCATGACGGGGAAGACGATTGATGTGGGGAAGGAGATAGTGCAAAGTATTGAAGAAACCAGCAGGTTGGTAACAACAGGTGGGTTGGGACATGGCTCACTTATCACTAGTTTATGCGCCATGAATGGGGTCCCAATCCTACCCACTGATACTCATGAGAGAAACCAACTGCCTGTGTCATATGGGATAGTGCACTCCTTCCCAGACCCAAGCCCCCCAGCAGCAAGAAGAAGAGCACCAGCACCACCAGCAGCAGCAGCAGAGGCCGCCATGAACGAAGATGAGCCTGAAATAGAGGCTCAATATGCGGCAGGAAGCAGCCACCAGCCACCCACAGAATCAGAACCTTCAGTGCCCATGATGGAGCAGTTACTCCAGAATCAGATAAGGATGATGCAGAGTTTGGACACGGTGATACAATGACAACAAGAAACGAGGCAGCAAATTAACGAGATGATTTCCTTGTTCAACCAATGGTCCATGCACTATCCAATGCCACCGCCGCCGCCACCATTTTAAACCAAGTCTGTAAGTGTCCTTTTCTTTTATTGTTTTTGAGTCTTGCACACATTGGGGACAATGTGTGATTTAAGTTTGGGGGGGTGTCTTATTTGTGTCTTATTGTTATAGTATGTTTGAGTCTTTTTTATCGTTTTTGTGTATTTTTGAGTCATAATTATCTGTCAAAGATCATGCATGATGTAGTTACTAGAAACACCTAGTGAAGTAAGGTGGAATAATGTAATGGAATTAGAAGCAACTATCTAAACACTTAGGTTAGATATGCCAAAAACTCACAAAATCTGTCTATTTGGAGTTTCTTGCTTGAATAGTGCATGATAAATGATTAAAACCTATGTGTTATGATTGCTTGCTATTTGAGGCAAAATAGTTAGGATATGCATGTTAGGGAGATGACTCAGGCGTTTCTTTGTTAGCCAATTCTTACCACTCTTTTCTATCCCTGACATTAAAAATATCCCTAGTCAACCCCATTGAGCCTAAAAATTAAACTTTTTTTTTGACACCCTATATTTCCATACTTGTGTCATAAGTAAACATGTGAAATAGTTGGAATAAAGTGTGTTAAAAAAGAGACAAAAAGAGCAAACAAGATTGATGCACCCCAATTAAAAAGTTATAAGAAATAGGCAAAAGCCTAAGTTTGGGGGTGCTTGCTATTATGATACACTTCACGCTCTCAAAACAAAAGAGGGAAAGATAGATTTGAAGTGAAGAAAAGAAATCAAAAGAGAAGGGAAACATTGAAAAGTTAAAGAGCTTATGGTACACAAAAATGAGCCTAAATGCCTATTTTTACCTATCCATGCCTAAGCCTACATTACAACACTTAAAAGTCCTGAAGATCTCTTAGATGCATATCCATGATTAGTGGAGAATAGCAAGTAAACATGTCATAGGATTGTTACACCCCGTAAGTCCAGGACATGTATAAGAGAATGTACGTAAGGAAGCAAGACTTGGAATTTCGTACGAAAGGAAGAATTGTTTTTCCGACGGAAAATCTTCCGAACGTCGGAAAGGAAAAATGTTCGTTGTTGAGAATTTAATTCTCCAAATGCATTATTTGAAGAGTATGGAACTTTTAACCTTATGGAATTTATTTTTTTACGGATTTGGTCACGTGGGGCCCACCCGAGGAATTTTACTTTTGTGGGGCCCACGAGGGTTACGGAATTTTATGGACGAATGAGAGGGCGACACGTGGCACCCCCTCATGTGGTCTTGGACGAAAATGGAAGGGGTAGAATGGTCATTTGACCTAAGTAGATGATAAGTCTTGCAAGCTTGACATAATTGACTAGTCAACTTGCCACATAAGCTTGATCCTTGTGATAATCATCCTAGCCTCACATTTGTTTAAGTCTAAGCCCTCCAAATTGTGTTATATACTAACTAGTAGCAAGACTAGCTCATTTTAACACTTAGAAAAATTAGAAACATTGTTGTTCTAGCAACATTGCTCTCGGGTTCAAGCCCTCTCCCACACAAAAATTTTGTGATTTTGATCCATTAGCCACAAGACTTTAACCCAATGTCCCCAAGGGTATTATAAGGATATCTCAATAGAAAGATTTCGGAAAAAACGCATTTTCACGTTAGTCGCAAGGCGGAAACTATTGGAGTTCTTCAACTTTGAAGTTGGAACTTGAAGATGGGTTCTTCATAGGCCTCTAAGGAGTGCTTGGAGCGGATTGGAACCTAAGGAAAGGAGCTAAGAATTGCTAAGGCGCGACTTTGGAATCTTGGAAATTTTAAGGGCTTAAAGGTATAAATTTTGTCGTTTTAGTAGTTAAGACTTACTTATTGTTGTAGCTATGGATTTTAGCAAGCATGTGTTATATAGTATGAAGTTTGATATGTTTATTGGAAATTGGAACCCTAATCCGAAAACTAGCATGTTTAGCCTTAAGATTTCAATTCAAGTCGACTTTTGGTCTAAGCGTCGCATGTTGTATAAAGAAGGAAATTGTAGTTGTGAAGTAGCTTATAACTATATAACATGTTAGACCTTGGAACTTGGAATTTGAAAAGGGTTGGAAAAGACTTAGTGTTGCTATGTAAGTTGGCCGAGAATTGGCTAGTGTGCATTAGACTACTTCGTATGAATTGTGGGGCGGAATTTTACACGTATTGTAAGGCGTGTAATCCCCTTTGTTTGGTTGTTGTTTGGAGCCTTAAAAGTGGCTTGTTGGTTATTGTATTCGGCCTTGAAAAAGGTGGCAAAGTGAGTAGAAACAAAGGAAGTGCTGCCCGATTTTCCGTAGAATTAGAGACCAAACACTTAGTATTATTCTACGTTGAGACTAGAAGTTGATAGTCTTGTTGTGACCATTATAGGTTGACACTTCTACGTACGGCGTATTCGGCTTAGCTTGTGGATTTTAGCCGAAAAGGTATGTGAACTATCTCCTCTTCTAGCATGATTCCGTAAGATAAAGAAAGTAGGTTCTACTCCTAAAATGATCCATTCCTTGGTTGTATTTGGATTGCCTAAAATAGAATTTGTTCTATGTACTTCCTTGAGTGTACTTTGATGTTTGGATTGTAAGTTGTAGAATCCATTTTCTTGATGAAGTTTGGATTCTTAAAAGTGAAGGTATTTTTACTTAAAGTACATGTAGTCTTAAAAAGGAAGTGGTTTCCAAATCTTTTGGCTAGTGCCTTAGTTCTAAAACCTAAAGGTCATTATAGTGACTTTAGGGGAGTCAAAGGAGTGATTTACTTATTTGATTTAAAAGAGGAGAAATGACATGATTTAAGAGAAGTAACTTGTGTTAAGGGTGAAGTTACTTGAGGTTTAAAAAGTAGAAGAAAACTTGTTTTCTAACTATTAAGAGGCTTGGAGTATTTTTGAAAGTTAAGAACTTGATTTGTAAGTATGTGATACTTGGTTTTAATAGTATAAGTCTCTTGGTCATCAAGGTATGGATATGTCTAAAATCATAAAAGGGTTATAACGGCTTTATGGGAAGTTGGTTATAACGGCTTTATGAAAGATTTAGAAAGTTGTCTATTTTGATAAAAGGGCATAAGTTGCCAAGATTGTGAAAATTTGGAGTTACTTGATTTCAAGACTTGAAATGAGTTTTCTAAAAGTGTAGTAACTTACTTTGAAAAATAGACACGCCTTGATACTACGGGTGTTAGTATCTTGGGGCTTTACATAGAAAGGAGTCTTTTATAAAAGAATGTACGTACGTAGTACTTTGGCTTGATAAATTGAGAATTTGTCTAAGTGTGCCTTGATAAGTACTTTGACTTGTTAAAAGAGAATTATTCTATGTATGCCTTGATTAGTACTTTGGCTTGATAAATTGAGAATTTGTCTAAGTGTGCCTTGATAAGTACTTTGACTTGTTAAAAGAGAATTATTCTATGTATGCCTTGATTAGTACTTTGGCTTGATAAATTGAGATTTTTTCTATTTGTGCCCGGATAAGTACTTTGGCTAGTTAAATGAGAATTTATTCTATTTGTGCCCTGATAAGTACTTTGGCTTGTTAAATGAGAATTTATTCTATTTGTGCCCTGATAAGTACTTTGGCTTGCTAAATGAGAATTTATTCTAATTGTGCCCTGATAAGTACTTTGGCTTGTTAAATGAGAATTTATCCTATGTGTGCCTTGATAAGTACTTTGGCTTGGTTAATTGAGAACTTGCCTATATGTGCTGGTAATAGCCTTTGAGTGCAAGTATTATGTTTTATTAAGTTGTCGCGACTCTCGGTTGAAGGGTCGGCTGTCTTGTTGTAAGTTACTGGGACGTACCGACAGTGATGTGGGATTCCACGGGTATGCTTAGCTACTTGTAGTACTTGGGTTAAATTCGGATTTTTATAGAAGACATGGTAGTGCTTATGTCTTGTTTGATGGTCACGAGATAGGGTAAGAGTATAAGTGAGGGTAAACCCCAAGACGTTGTACCACCTTCTCCGGTAAGAGTATAAGTGAGGGTAAACCCCAAGACGTGTACCACCCGCTTTATGTGTTGTTTGGACGGTTGAGATAGGGTAAGAGTATAAATGGCGGCAAGCCCCAAGACGTTATACCACCTTTTCCGTGGTAAGAGTATAAGTGAGGTAAACCCCAAGATGCTATACCACCGCTACCACCTTCTCCGTGGTAAGAGTATAAGTGAGGGGTAAACCCCCAAGAGGCTATACCACAGGGGGGACTTGGTGTTCATGTATGCGTATTGTTGTTATATTATATCATGGATCGCTGCGGTGAGGAAGGATTCCACGGCAGATTGATATTACGGGCGTGAGACCCATGGTTATGTTTTTAGTAATGACTTTGAGGACGTGCTTCCCTGGCTTGATATGACTATTTATGTATGGTGTACTGTAATTTGATTATCATACATGTCTCCTGTTTTGTTAGACTGTTATGATTTTGTTACAGTATTTTCAGTTCACATACTTGGTACATTCTTCGTACTGACCTCCTTCGGGGGGCTGCGCTCATGCAGCAGGTTTAGGTACGCAGTTTGGTGATCGGCAGGTGTAGGGCCCTGCTCAGAGTTTTTGGATAGCTCCTTCAGTTCGGGAGTTTATCTTTTTGGTATAAGTTCTTTCAGTACAGGCTTTTGTACAGTTTTGGGTACGGCGGGTCCTTGTCCCGTCATATTTCAGTTTAACTCCTAGAGGTCTGTATTCATATGTGGGATTGGACTCGTGTACAGTGTAGTGTCTTTTGTTTATGTATATGATATGGCAGCTAGTCGGCTTTGCCTTGTACGTGCGTTGGTTTTAAAAGAAAAAAATATGAGTGTTATTAATTTCCGCAATATACTTAGTTGTTAGGTAGCAGGTGCCTGTAGGGCACCATCCACGCCCGGGTTCGGTGTGACAGAGTGGTATCGAGCGATCGATCCTGAATGTTTACTGCATGTCTAGTAGAGTCTTGATTATCGGTGTTGCGCGCCACACCCATAAACAGGAGGCTACAGGACATTTAGGAGTTGGTTTCTATTCTTCTCACTCTAAGATCGTACATGAGCCGTGTTAGTAAGATAATTCCTCTCTGACGTATTGTTGTGTTCTGATTATGCCTCCAAGGAGGGCAACACCGCCTGAAGGCAAAAGAGTAGCAGGAGCTACTAGTCGACTCAGAGAGTTGATAGGCTTATGCCCGTGTTATACCGGATGTTGTTCCGCAATGGGCGAAGTTCTTCTTCGCGTGGTTTGAGAACACAGACCAGAGCCTCTGATTTCGCCAGGGGCGGACTTTAGTGGTCATGGCGAAGCCATTATGTTATTGACCAAGATAGCAATGCTACAGCTTTCCTCACGAGGAGGTTATTCGGCGATATAGACAGTGTACAGAGGTAGAGGCGGTCACGGAGATCTGCGTAAGAGAGGCTAGGCCGGTTGGTTATCCGGTGAGTTTTGGACGAGTGCCTCGGCGAAGTGTTATATTCGTCGGCCTACCCAAGACATACCCCGCGGCTCACGGTGGGAGATTTGATCTCACAAGGTATTTAGGAGCGGTCCAAGCTCCAGAGGTCGAGGTTCTCGGAGCGAGAGGATTTTCTCGATCGAGGCCACTTATTCCTCGGTGTTTCCATTGTAGTAAGCGTCATTTGGGAAATGCCGTCTTAGCACAGTGTTTGTTATTATTGTGGCCATCCGGCCATATCACGAGTATGTCCTTTTAGAAGAGGCACCGGTGAGGTGGCTCGGCTATGAGCGATGGTTGGTTCCCTTTCCTCCACGGTTGTCGTCCCCGAGCGGGGTGTTGGATGTCGATCGGTCGTGGTAGAGGTCGAGTGGAGTTTATAGTTCTGGCGGTACCGAACGCATAGATGGCGTGACTCGGGCGGGATCGGAGGCGACATCGCACGGGATTCTGGTATATTCGATTCTTTTGAATCATACGTGCGTTGATAGATTCAGATTTTACCCTAGCATATGTTTTCCCTTTATTCTTTGGAGTTGTAAAGTGATAGTACCCAGGTAGGGATACCTTGATTAGTAAAGTGAAAAAGTTAAGAATATTGACAAGAATGATAAGTGAATGAGACTATAGTTGTGTAGAGTTCACAAGTTGTATTTACCAGTAATGATGTAAGGCCAGATAGGGAAGGATGTCTGATGAAATACTTTGACTTATGTGGACGAACCTTTAGTGAATAGGGGATAGGGTAAGAAGTACCTTGAGATAAGAGAGATTTATTTCGGACTAGGAACGAGAAGTTAAGTGTGACGATGAGTCGGGTTGTAGACTCATTCGGTCAACCGATTGTATGGAATCGGGTGATGTCGATTAGAAATGGTCGTTTATGTGGTAGGGTCGAGGATGCCGTGCCCAAGTTTAGTAAATCGTTATGCGAGTTTGTGGGCCGTTCCACCGACTAGGTCGTAAGGACCGAGAAAAGCCTTAACGGAATGTAAGTAACAATATGGCCAAGTTTGGTTAGTAACTCTAAGGATTGGCGACGAAGCAATTTGAGATTTTATGCGTGTACTAGATGAGTTTGAAAATGCGAAAGTATGACAAGTAAGGAAAGAAAGGAACCTCTAAGGATCCGTGTTTGGGAAGACCGTAACCTTCGAGTTTTGTGAGAAGGGACCACGGACGGAAGGTCCATTATTATGTTTACGTATGTTATGTGGTGGCCGTGTGTGGCATCGTTGGTCTTGTGCATGTATTGGTATTAGGCATAGTATAGAGTTTATCTAGGAGTTTGTATAAGCGTGACAATCGACTAAGAACATTCGGGGGCGAATGTTTCTAAGGGGAAGAATGTTACACCGTAAGTCGGGACATGTATAAGAGAATGTGCGTAAGGAAGCAAGACTTGGAATTTAAATGCGAAAGGAAGAATTGTTTTTCCGACGGAAAATCTTAGAAACGTCGGAAAGGAAAAATGTTCGTTGTTGAGAATTTAATTCTCCAAATGCATTATTTGAAGAGTATGGAACTTTTAACCTTATGGAATTTATTTTTCTGGATTTGGTCACGTGGGGCCCACAGAGAATTTTACTTTTGTGGGGCCCACGAGGGTTACGGAATTTTATGGACGAATGAGAGGGCGACACGTGGCACCCCCTCATGTGGTCTTGGACGAAAATGGAAGGGGTAGAATGGTCATTTGACCTAAGTAGATGATAAGTCTTGCAAGCTTGACATAATTGACTAGTCAACTTGCCACATAAGCTTGATCCTTGTGATAATCATCCTAGCCTCACATTTGTTTAAGTCTAAGCCCTCCAAATTGTGTTATATACTAACTAGTAGCAAGACTAGCTCATTTTTAACACTTAGAAAAATTAGAAACATTGTTGTTCTAGCAACATTGCTCTCGGGTTCAAGCCCTCTCCCACACAAAAATTTTGTGATTTTGATCCATTAGCCACAAGACTTTAACCCAATGTCCCCAAGGGTATTATAAGGATATCTCAATAGAAAGATTTCGGAAAAACGATTTTCACGTTAGTCGCAAGCGGAAACTATTGGAGTTCTTCAACTTTGAAGTTGGAACTTGAAGATGGGTTCTTCATAGGCCTCTGGGAGTGCTTGGGCGGATTGGAACCTAAGGAAAGGAGCTAAGAATTGCTAAGGCGCGACTTTGGAATCTTGGAAATTTTAAGGGCTTAAAGGTATAAATTTTGTCGTTTTAGTAGTTAAGACTTACTTATTGTTGTAGCTATGGATTTTAGCAAGCATGTGTTATATAGTATGAAGTTTGATATGTTTATTGGCAATTGGAACCCTAATCCGAAAACTAGCATGTTTAGCCTTAAGATTTCAATTCAAGTCGACTTTTGGTCTAAGCGTCACATGTTGTATAAAGAAGGAAATTGTAGTTGTGAAGTAGCTTATAACTATATAACATGTTAGACCTTGGAACTTGGAATTTGAAGAGGGTTGGAAAAGACTTAGTGTTCTTATGTAATTTGGCGAGAATTGGCTAGTGTGCATTAGACTACTTCGTATGAATTGTGGGGCGGAATTTTACACGTATTGTAAGGCGTGTAATCCCCTTTGTTTGGTTGTTGTTTGGAGCCTTAAAAGTGGCTTGTTGGTTATTGTATTCGGCCTTGAAAAAGGTGGCAAAGTGAGTAGAAACAAATGAATTTCTGCCCGATTTTCCGTAGAATTAGAGACCAAACACTTAGTATTATTCTACGTTGAGACTAGAAGTTGATAGTCTTGTTGTGACCATTATAGGTTGACACTTCTACGTGCACGCGTATTCGGCTTAGCTTGTGGATTTTAGCCGAAAAGGTATGTGAACTATCTCCTCTTCTAGCATGATTTCGTAAGATAAAGAAAGTAGGTTCTACTCCTAAAATGATCCATTCCTTGGTTGTATTTGGATTGACTAAAATAGAATTTGTTCTATGTACTTCCTTGAGTGTACTTTGATGTTTGGATTGTAAGTTGTAGAATCCATTTTCTTGATGAAGTTTGGATTCTTAAAAGTGAAGGTATTTTTACTTAAAGTACATGTAGTCTTAAAAAGGAAGTGGTTTCCAAATCTTTTGGCTAGTGCCTTAGTTCTAAAACCTAAAGGTCATTATAGTGACTTTAGGGGAGTCAAAGGAGTGATTTACTTATTTGATTTAAAAGAGGAGAAATGACATGATTTAAGAGAAGTAACTTGTGTTAAGGGTGAAGTTACTTGAGGTTTAAAAAGTAGAAGAAAACGTGTTTTCTAACTATTAAGAGACTGGGAGTATGTTTGAAAGTTAAGAACTTGCTTTGTAAGTATGTGATACTGGGTTTTACTAGTATCAGTCTCTTGGTCATCAAGGTATGGATATGTCTAAAATCATAAAGGGTTATAACGGCTTTATGGGAAGTTGGTTATAACGGCTTTATGAAAGATTTAGAAAGTTGTCTATTTTGATAAAAGGGCATAAGTTGCCAAGATTGTGAAAATTTGGAGTTACTTGATTTCAAGACTTGAAATGAGTTTTCTAAAAGTGTAGTAACTTACTTTGAAAAATAGACACGCCTTGATACTACGGGTGTTAGTATCTTGGGGCTTTACATAGAAAGGAGTCTTTTATAAAAGAATGTACGTACGTAGTACTTTGGCTTGATAAATTGAGAATTTGTCTAAGTGTGCCTTGATAATACTTTGACTTGTTAAAAGAGAATTATTCTATGTATGCCTTGATTAGTACTTTGGCTTGATAAATTGAGAATTTGTCTAAGTGTGCCTTGATAAGTACTTTGACTTGTTAAAAGAATTATTCTATGTATGCCTTGATTAGTACTTTGGCTTGATAAATTGAGAATTTTTCTATTTGTGCCCGGATAAGTACTTTGGCTAGTTAAATGAGAATTTATTCTATTTGTGCCCTGATAAGTACTTTGGCTTGTTAAATGAGAATTTATTCTATTTGTGCCCTGATAAGTACTTTGGCTTGCTAAATGAGAATTTATTCTAATTGTGCCTGATAAGTACTTTGGCTTGTTAAATGAGAATTTATCCTATGTGTGCCTTGATAAGTACTTTGGCTTGGTTAATTGAGAACTTGCCTATATGTCTTTGGTAATAGCCTTTGAGTGCAAGTATTATGTTTTATTAAGTTCCGCGACTCTCGGTTGAAGGTCACCGTCTTGTTGTATAAGTTCTTGGGACGTCTGGCGGTGATGTGGGATTCCACGGGTATGCTTCCGTTACTTGTAGTACTTGGGTTAAATTCGGATTTTTATAGAAGACATGGTAGTGCTTATGTCTTGTTTGATGGTCGGTCGAGATAGGGTAAGAGTATAAGTGAGGGTAAACCCTCGACGCTGCACCACTTCTCCGGGTAAGAGTATAAGTGAGGGTAAACCCCAAGACGTTGTACCATCCGCTTTATGTGTTGTTTGTGGCCGGTTGAGATAGGGTAAGAGTATAAATGAGGCAAGCCCAAGACGTTATACCACCTTTTCCGTGGTAAGAGTATAAGTGAGGGTAAACCCCCAAGATGCTATACCACCTGCTTTACCACCTTCTCCAGGGTAAGAGTATAAGTGAGGGGTAAACCCCCAAGACGCTATACCACCGGTGGGACTTAGTGTTCATGTATGCCTATTGGTGTTATATTATATCATGGACTGCCGGCAGTGAGGAAGGATTCCACGGGCATGATTGATATTATGGCGTGAGACCCATGGTTATGTTTTTAGTAATGACTTTGAGGACGTTCTTCCCGGCTTGATATGACTATTTATGTATGGTGTCTTTGTAATTTGATTATCATACATGTCTCTCTGTTTTGTTAAGTATTATGATTTTGTTCTGATATTTTGATTCACATACTTGGTACATTCTTTCTTGACCTCCTTGAAGCTGCGTTCATGCCGCAGTTTAGGTCTGTTGTTTGGTGATCGGCAGTGTAGGACCACCTTTCGTAGTTTTGGATAGCTCCTTCGTTGGAGTTATCTTTTTGGTATAAGTTCTTTCGATGCAGGCTTTTATGCAGTTTTGGATGCTGGCGGGGCCTTGTCGTCATATTTCGATTTAACTCCTAGAGTCCGTATTCATATGTAGGATTGGACTCGTGTATGCAGTGTAGTGTCTTTTGTTTATGTATATGATATGGCGGCCTAGTCGGCTTTGCCTTGTATGCGTCGTTGGTTTTAAAAGAAAAAAAAATATGAGCTGTTATTAATTTCCGCAATATACTTAGTTGTTAAGGTAGCAGGGTGCCCAGGTAGGGCACCAGTCACGGGCCCGGGGTTCGGGGTGTGACAAGGATTTTTGAAATTAACATGCATAATTCAGTATTTTGACTTCCATTAAGCATGATAAAAATGAGTTTGCGAAATATCTAGCTTAATGTGTTTAGCATGTTAAAATTTCATGCTATATGTTCCTGCATATTATTCTGCTAATCTTCATGTTTTTCTAAGTAATACCAATGCAGCAAAGTGATCAATGTCATTGAGTCTGTTTATTTTTCGTTTCCTTGAGTCTTTATTTCTTTCTTTTTATCTTTGCTCGATGGCGAGCAAAGGTTAAGTTTGGGGGTATTTGATCGGTGTATTTTATATACACTTTTTGAGTCGTTTTTAGTGAGTCTTTTGTCCCTTTTTGTACAAATACGTGTCGTCTTAGGATAGATTTTCTTTCTTTTGAGTCAAATTGGTTAAAATGGCTGTTTGGCGGAAAAGGAGCTAAAAGAGGGCAAAAGTGGAGGTTCCAGAGCCTAAAATACGAGAAAGTGGCGAACCAGGCAGAGGTATCGATGCGGCCGCGGCCTCCGACCAGAGCCAGCGCCCGACGCCCAATTTCCAGAGACCTGCAGACGTTGCAGCGCGCGCCCTCTGCAAACAGAGTGCGGGCGCGATGCCTAATCACGAAGCAGCGAAGTTCTGCACTGGCGCCGACGCGGGAAAAATCAAGGTTTTGACGATTTTTTGGGTCAGGCCTGAAGGAAAACCTTAAGGGCGGTTTTGAGGCTATAAAAAGAGAACCCTAGGCAGTTTTCAAGGGTTCCCTTTCTTGCACAAACACAAGACTTCTTGGAGTTGAATATTGGAGACCTTTACTTAGTAATTTTCTTTTCTTTCCTTTATTTTACTTTTAGTTTATGTTGGATATTGAATTAGTTCTTGTCATGTCAATGGCTAGGAACTAATTCTAATATAGGGCTTTTCATGTCAATTCACTTGAACCTTATTTTATGAGTTAATGCATGTTTATGGTTGTTCTTCTTATTGTTGAGATTTACCCAATAATTGCTTTGAATGCTTGGTAATTAATTGATCACTAATTATCATTATTTATATGATTTCTAATCAAACTTCGAAAGGAGGAGGTTGTGACTATGCTGTAAGTTGGGTATACATAGGTCGGATAGGGGATGAAAATACCTCAATTACTTGTGTAGCGTTAATAGGGGTTTAAATACCTAATTTCACGCAAGGTGCGTGACGATTAACAAGGTTTTTGTTCTTAATCCTCCTATAGAGTCATCCATATCACCGAAAGGTAGAAAGGAACGCTACTGAGGTTGAGTGTTTATATAGCCTTGACGGGAGTATAAAACGAATTAGTAAACCTGCTAGCTCCAAAAGAAGAAGAACCATAATTTATTGCATTAATAAGTAATATAAGCGGATAGTTGAGGCGACTTGGAAGCCCTATTTCCATCACTACTGAAGTAAACACATAGTTAATTAGTATTTATAATTATTAGTTATAATCAACAAACTCAAATATCGGTTACAAAATAGATAACAAAGGATAGATAATTGGTACTTGAACACTAATCCTTGAGGACGATATTCGGTCTTACCTAGACTATATTACTTGTCACGATAACGTGCACTTGCGTTAAAGTGTGTGCATTAAATCGCGCATCATGAATATGGTCATTTTATGCGAGAATGTTCGATAGGAGGCGGAGGTGTTAGAGTCCAGCCGGTCGGATTTGTAGTAGCTTCATCACATTCAGTACGCTCGTCAGGGCAGAGTCAACAGACATTATCTGGTCGAGGCAGAGTTAGGGGCCAGAACTACATGTATGCATTGATGGGATGACAGGATCAGGAGTCCTCACATGATGTTATTACAGGTATATTACCAGTCTTTTCATATAATGTGTATGTGTTATTAGAT
This sequence comes from Przewalskia tangutica, assembly GCA_029844215.1. Lineage (NCBI taxonomy): Eukaryota > Viridiplantae > Streptophyta > Magnoliopsida > Solanales > Solanaceae > Przewalskia > Przewalskia tangutica. The sequence goes on from CM056738.1 coordinate 38,419,080, forward strand.
CTAGGCTCTAATCTATCATATATCACCCCTTTTATTTCCTGTAAATTTGGTATGGAACCTAAGTTGATAAAAGATCCATTTATGGTATCTACACCAGTTGGTGAGTCAGTAGTTGCTAGACGGGTCTATCAGAATTGTGTAGTATTAGTTTGTAGCCATCAGACCCAAGCGGATTTGGTAGAATTACAAATGGTTGATTTTGATATTATTATGGGCATGGATTGGTTGACATCGTTCTACGCTAATGTTGATTGCCGAACAGAAATTGTTAGATTTCAGTTTTCAAGGGAGCCAGTCCTTGAATAGAAGGGAAAAATGGCGACGCCAAAAGGTAGGTTTATTTTATACCTTAAGGCAAGGAAGATGACCCCCAACGGTTTTATGTACCATCTTTTTCGGGAGAGATGTCGATGCCGAACCACTTATTTCTCAGTCAATTTCGATGGTTAATGAGTTTCTTGATATATTTCCAGACCCAGTCCTTCCTCCCGAAAGGGAAATTGAGTTTGGTATAGATGTGTTGCCAGATACTCAGCCAATATCTATTCCTCCTTACAGAATGACTCCAGTCGAATTGAAAGAATTAAAGGAGAAATTAAAGGATCTGGTCGAGAAAGGATTTATTAGGCCTAGCATATCTTACTGGGTGCGCCGGTATTGTTTGTACGAAAGAAATATGGCTCGTTACAGATGTTTATCGACTATCAATATTTGAATAGAGTCACTATCAAGAACAAGTACCCTCTTCCCAGAATTGATGATTTGTCTGACCATTTACAAAGTGTACAATGGTTCTCAAAGAACGATCTAAGATTGGGGTACCATCATCTAAGGGTCAAATGGAAGGATATTTCGAAGACGACTTTCAGGACAAGGTATGGGCACTTCAAGTTCTTAGTAATGTTATTTTGGACTCAAAAACACTTCGACAACATTTATGGATCTAATGAACAACATGTTTCTCCCATTCTGATGTATTTGTGATTGTTTTATAGATGATATTTTGGCTTACTCTCACTCAGGGGTAGAGCATGTGGATCACTTGCGGATAGTACTACATACGCTCTGGGATCATAAGTTGTATGCAAAGCTCTCCAAATGTAAGTTTTGATTGAATTTAGTGGCTTTCTTTGGTCATATAGTGTTAGACGAGGGTATAAGAGTTGACACTCAAAAGATTGAAGCGGTGAAGAATTGACTGAGGCTTACGACTCCATCAGAGGTTCACAACTTTCTTGGCTTATTTGGCTATTATAAGAGGTTTATAGAAGGGTTTTCTACCATATCAGCACCACTAACAAAGTTGACACAAAAATCCATAAAGTTTCAATGGTCCGATGCTTGTGAGCATAGTTTCCAAGAGTTAAATTATAGACTAACATTGGCACCAGTCCTTACTCTTCCAAAGGGTCCAGAAGGTTACGTAGTGTATTGTGACACCTCGGGAGCATGTTTAGGATACGTGTTAATGAAACATGGTAAAGTGATTACCTATTCTTCAAGGCAATTGAGGAAACATGAGAGAAACTATCTGACAAACGATTCGGAGTTGGCCGCAGTGGTCTACTGAAAATTTGAAGGCACTACTTGTACGGTGTTCATGTAGACATTTTCATGGATCATAAAAGTCTACAATACATATTAAAACAGAAAGAGTTAAACTTGATACAGAGAAGGTGGCTTGAAATTTTGAAGGACTATGATGTGGACATCTTATATCATCCTGGTAAAGCTAACGTTGTAGCAGATGCGCTCAGTCATAAGTCTATGTTCAACTCGACTCCGGTGCAGGTCAAAATGAAGGAATTAGTAAGAGAGCTCCATCAGTTAGCTAGTTTGGGAGTCCGACTAATGGATGCGGAGGATGGTGCTTTTGTGATTCAGAATATGTAAGAATCATCCCTCATATCGGAAGTTAAGGAACGACATTGGAAAGACCCCAGTTTGAGAAAGATCAGAGAAGGCATTCAATAGAAGAAGATCATAACATTTGAGATTGATGAACATGGGATTCTCAGGCACCAGGGTCGTTTATGTGTTCCAAATATAGCGGGATTACGAGATAAAATTATGACGGAGGTCCATTGCTCACAGTATTCCATCCATCCTGGATCTACCAAAGTGTATCATGATTGGTGGAATAACATGAAGAGAAGCGTGGTGGAGTTTGTAGCTCAGTGTCCTAATTGTCGGCAAGTAAAAATATAGCACCAGAAGCCCGGTGGTTTGACTCTGAACATTGAGATTCCGATGTGGAAATGAGAAATGATTAATATGGATTTTATTACTGGTTTACCTCGCTCTTATTATAAGTTTGATTATATCTGACTAATTGTTGACAAATTGACCAAATCAGCTCATTTCTTGTCGGTCAAAACTACCTGCACAGCGGAGCACTATGCGAAGTGGTCTGTTAATGAGATAGCTCTCCTTCATGGAGTACCTATTTCGATTATATCCGACTGAGGTGCACAGTTTACAACCAACTTTTGGAAGTCATTTCAAAAAAGTTTAGACACTCAAGTTAATCTTAGCACAATGTTTCATCCTCAGACAAACGGGCAGGCCAAACGTACAATTCAGACGTTCGAGGACATGCTACGAGCTTCTGTATTTGACTTTAAGGGAATTTGGGATAATCATTTACCCCTTATTGAATTTGCATACAATAACAGTTATCATGCTAGCATTAAAATAGCTTCATACGAGGCTTTGTACGGACGAAGATGTATATCTCCTATCTTATGGTTTGAGATAGGTGAATCAGAGTTATTTGGGCATGACTTAGTACACCAGGCCATAGAAAAGGTAAAACTGATCCAAAAATGACTGTTAACAGCTCAGATTCTTCAAAAGTCATATGCATATGTGCAACGGCGAGACTTAGAGTTTCAGGAAGACGATTGAGTCTTTTTAAAGATTTTTCCTATGAAGGGAGTAATGATATTCGGGAAGAAAGGAAATCTCAGTCCAAGGTATATTGGGCCATATCGTAAATTTCGACGAATCGGTCAAGTAGCTTATGAATTGGACTTGCCTTCGGAGTTGGAATTTGTTCATCCGGTTTTCCATATTTCTATGTTGAGAGCATATGTGGGAGATCCTTCCCAGATAGTACCGATTGACGATGTGAAGATTATAGAAGATTTATCATATGAAGAAATTCTTATTACCATCTTAGATCGATAAGTCTGTAAGCTGAGGAATAAAAAAGTAGTCTCCGTGAATGGTCTGTGGTGGAATAAGAACATAAAAGAAATGACATGGGAGACGCAAGAGGAAATGATGCACAAGTATCCATGTTACACCCCGTATTTTCAAGAGAACGAGATGAGAAGGGACGTGAGGAAATAAGATTTGAATTTTGGAACGAAAGGAAAATCACTTTTCCTAAGGAGAATTTTCCGGACCTCGTGAAGGAAAAAGGTTCATTATTTGGAATTTGATTCTCAAATTTGGTATTTGGGAGTTATAGAATTTATCGGATTTTTGGATTTTTAAGTTCGGATTTGATCATGTGGGGCCCACCGGAAAATTTTACGATTATGTGGGGCCCACAAAGTTTCGAGATATTTTGACCAAATATAGACATTTTTGGTGAAGAAATAATTTTGGACCAATGGGAGGGTGACACGTGTCACCCCGCCACTTGTCGATGACTTGGACTTTAGATATTTTCATGAAAATGAAGACAAGTGGACAAGTGGGTCCCACCCACACTTGTCCACCATCTTGACCCTACACTTGTCCATATCTCATACCTTGATATAGTTATATATTCACATAAGGGCTTGCAAGACCAACACTTAGTCATTATTTTCATTACACACAAATTATATGTCTCTTTCTCTCTCAAGGCTCACGACCAAGGGCCATTGTGGAAGAACAAATCCTTAAATCTTCCAAGCTTAGTTCATAATACAAGATTAAGAATCCTAATCAAGTGTTAAGCCAAGATAAACCACCATTAACCCTAAAATTCCATTGTGGCCGAGAATAGGGTTGAGATTTGAGGGTTTTCCATCGACTTTTTGGTGATGGAACATGAAAGGAAGTTGCTCCTAAGGTTGTAGGGGATACATATATGTGATTGGATCTTGAAGAAGTGGAGCGAAACGAAAACTACGGGCAATTGTTGAGCATTCTGCCCGGGACGTTTTTGGGCACAAAATTGAGGTAATAGTTCTTCTTAAATTAAAGTAATTGGATATTACTCATTATTATAGTATATAGATGAACTTATATTAAGGAGGATATGGAAAATAAGGTGTGCATGTACCATTTCCAAGTTGAGGCCGAGACAAGGACTTTTCGGACCATTGGATTCGTTGATTCTAATTGTCGTCATCTACACTTGTCGCATGTTATATAATGAAGGAAATATTGTTGTTGATAGTTAATATAACTTATATAACATGTTGGAACTTGATTTGGATTAAAAAGGAATTAAGGAAAATGGATTTGGATTGAAAGTATGTTGGCCGAGAATGGCCCTTAATGTTGGTAAATAATGGATTGTTTTAATATAGATTGTGGGGCAGAATTTTACACGTTCAGTTAGGCGTGTAATCCCCTTTGGCTAACTGTTGGTTGCGCCTTAAATGTGGCTTGTTGGTTGATGAATACGGGTCTTGGAAAAGGTGGAAAAGTACGTAGAAACAAAGGAAGTGCTGCTCAAATTTCCGTAGAATTAGAGGGCATTATTTGGTATAAGTCTTATACTAGAAAGTATGACATTGATAGAAGTGCTATCGTCATTATAGGTTGAAGTACTACGTGTAACATATTCTACTTGGAGGGTGGAATAGCTAATAAGGTTGAAATACATTGGAGCGTATTGCTACTTGTCGTTTGGGTTAGTCGTCACGAGGTATGTGAACTTCTTCCTTCTTTTGACATGATTATTTGGGAAGTCTATGTGACTTGATTTATTGAAGTAAGTAAATTAATTTTGAAAGTATACGAGTCTTGATTATTAAAGTATGAGTGACTTGGCTTGAAATGTATAAGTTACTCGAAGTACTTTAAAGTTATGAGATTTGATTTAAAGATTATGAGACTTTATTTTTCAAGTTATGGGACTTGATTTCTAAAGTTAAGAGACTTGATTTATTTTGAAAGTTTGAGACTTTATTTTTCAAGTTATGGGACTTGATTTCTAAAGTTAAGAGACTTGATTTATTTGAAAGTTATGAGATTTGATTTATTTGAAAGGCATGCGACTAGATTTATTTGAAAGTTATGAGACCTTACTTGAAAAGTATAGATTACTTGGTTTGAAAAGAGTACAAGTAACTTGATTTAAATGTATAGGTTACTTGATTTTAAAAGGGGAAGTAACTTGATTTAAAGGTATAAGTTACTTGATTGATTTAAATAGAGTAAATGACTAGATGTAAAGAGAAGTAACTTGATTTAAATGTATGAGTTACTTGAGATTTGAAAGTAGAAGTTACTTGATTTCAAAACCTTGAATTGAATTTCTAAAGATGTAGTAACTTGATTGGAAAAGTAGACGTGCCTTGATACTATGAGTGTTAGTACTTTGGGTTTATTACATAAAGGGATTCTTTTAAAAAAAAAAGAATAGATGTACGTAGTACTTTTGGGGTCCAAGTCCCTAATATTGCACGAAATGATTCTTTTTATAAAGAATAGATGTACGTAGTACTTTTGGGTTCAACTCCCTTATCTTACATGATATGATTCTTTTATAAGTATGGATGTACATAGTATTTTGGGTTTAGTTTCCCTAGTGTTACAAGACATGATAATGCCTTAGTTGTATTAAAAGGAAAGAGGTAATAATGCCTTAGTTTTCTAAAATGAAAGTTTGTTATAATGGTTTTATGGGAAGTTGTTATAACGGCTTTATGAAAAGTCAGAAGATGGTTTAAAATGTTATAGGTACATATGTGAGGATGATGAACACACCGAGTCCCACAAATGGGTCGGGTATGTTATGTGAGTCACCGAGTCCCACAAATGGGCCGGGTATGTCATGTGAGCTACCGAGTCCCACAAATGGACCGGGTATGTTATGTGAGCCACCGAGTCCCACAAATGGGCCGGGTATGTTATGTGAGCCACCGAGTCCCACAAATGGGTCGGGTATGTTATGTGAGCCGCCGAGTCCCACAAATGGGTCGGGTATGTTATGTGAGCCACCGAGTCTCAGAAATGGGTCGGGTATTTTATGTGAGCCACCGAGTCCCGCAAATGGGTCGGGTTACATCATATAAAAAAGTATTACACCGAGTCCCAAAAATGGGTCGGGTTACGTCATATAAAAGAGTATCACATCGAACCCCAAAATGGGCCGGTTTATGTCATGTAGAGAAGTTTACATCGAGCCCCAAAATGGGCCGGGACATGTTACACTGATGATTTCATCGAGTCCTTCACTAAAGGCCGGGCAGTATGTAGTACAGTGATACAAGGTACATTTGGCTCTTATTGTTATATGACACGGTAGGATATGGTATTTGATTTTCATTCTTGCCCCTGTCATTCTTTTGTACAGTTATGATCTTGTTTACTGTACTTGATTTTCGTTCCATACTTAGTACTTGTTGTACTGACCCCCTTCGAGGGGTTGCGTTCATGTCTGTAGGTCTAGGTACTCGATTGTGGATCCGCGAGCTTAGGATCTTTGTTCAGCATTTTGGGATAGTTCCAATATTCCGGAGCTTGTCATTATGGCTAGGTATATTCAGGGGTACGGCGAGGCCTTGTCCCGTCATAGTATTTGTCCAAAATCTTAGAGTTTTGTATTCATATGTGGGCTGGACTGGCTAGAGTTGTATTTACATTGTTGAACAGTGTAGACCCTTTCGGTTGACTTATATTATGGCATCCTTTCCGGCTTTGCCTTTGTTTAAAGAAAAAAAAGTGAGCATTATTTATCTTCCGCAATTTACGTATGTTGTATGAATAGAAGGGTAGGGCACCAGTCGCGGACCCGGGGTTCGGGGCGTGACAATCCATACCTATTCCAGACCAACGCCTAGGTTTCAAGAGAAGCATAAGGTAAATTCTATTTTCATAGTATTCTAATTAATGCTTGCGTACCATGTGAGGTCTAATATAGTGATGTATGTTACCTTATATGGCAGTGAAAAAGATAGTTATACTTCATGCTACATAATGGGGATTAGATATGCACCCCAACATTTGAGGACGAATGTTTCTAGGGGGAGAATGATGTATCATCCCGTAATTTTGTGTGATGGTTTGAGCGCCTAACGTATGCAAGTAGACCCGAGCCTCAAGGAATTTATGTTATATCTATGTATGCTAATAAAAAGCTTAGTATATAAAAGGATAAAATCCTAAAATAATTTTGGACGTAACAAGTGACACGACTGAGATTAATAATAATAGTTGTATGTCCCAAAAGAAGTTATGGACTAGTGTCATATCATAAAATTATGACATTGAGTACGTAAAGATCTTATAAGTTATTAAGATTTAAATGAATTGGGACAAAGAAATTAATTATGTGTATAATAGATTAATTATGGGATGTATTAATTTTAGTGGAGGGACAAAGTTAAGTGGAAGTTTTGATGTGTAGTCTTTAAAAGGGATTCCTAAATGACTAAGCCTGAGTAATCTATAGGTGGAAGCTCATGGGATTCGTAGGTAATGGGAGTCATTAAGGAGTAGGAGTGCAAGGGTGGTCACGGGTAAATGAGGGAGTGTGTGTGTGTGTATATCCTAATCACTACTTAGAGTTAGTGAGATATAGATAGGTGTAGAGTACATATATTACATGAAGCAACAAACAATTCCAATACTTTTATATTTCAAGAAACATACCAAATTGTCTATTGTTAATATTCACAGTATTAGCCAAAGTTACAAAAATGTTATGTTACCCGATAAGTTCATAATGTTTTATTGTCATTCATACATTTGTATTATATTTATGTATTACCCTGGACCCACATGTGTTATATACAATATTATATATATATATATATATATATATATATAATGGATGAGGAAAATGGAATGACATTAGATCATACGCACACGCAATTTGGTGAGACTATCACAAAAGAGTCCAAAGAGGCCAAAATGATTTGATGCCCATGTGTGGACGATATGAAATGATGCCCACAGAGTCTGTTATGGGAAGTAAGATGCCCTTGTGTGGCCAATATATATATATGTATACCGCATTTGAATTGTGCATGACATTTTAGGCATATTATGGCTCTGAGAGGCATTCACTACTGTCAGCAGTTATTTGTTTCAGTATATTCTTGTATTCCTATTATGTTATTGTTCATGCCTGACATACTCGGTACATCAGTCGTACTGACGTCCCTTTTGTCGGAGGACGTTGTGTTTCATGTCTGTAGGTTCACGTAGATAGTACGATAATCGACGTTAGTAGGTTGCTGACTTAGCGGATTTTGGAGCACTCATCTTATTTTGGAGTGTCGGTTTAATCTTGATACGGTATATTTTTGCTTGTATATATGGGTATAGCGGGGCTCTATCCCGGCCTTTTGATTTCGTATACTCTTTTAGAGGCTTGTAGATAGATTTCCTATGTGTAGTGATCATGTATGGCCTTGTCGATCTTGGTATGTATATATATAAGTTAGGGCTTTCTGGATAAAAATTTCACATAATTTTCTTTCGGCTTAGTCCGTATTTAAGTATGAATAGATGTTAAATGTACGGCTAGTGGTACCCGACGGGTAGGGTCCGGGTGCCCATCACGACCCTCCGATTTGGGTTGTGACAGGTACTGCGTAAAGTCATACAACCCAAAGAACCCAACATATGCATATATACATACCAAGGCCGACAAGACCATACATGGCTACTATACATAGGATAACTGGTCTACAAGCCTCTACAGAGTACGTAACACCACGAGGTCGGGACAAGGCCCCACCATACCTCTATACATGTCTAAAATATCATACCACGATCAGACTGCAACTTCGGAACAAATATAGTGCTCCAATATCAGCTGAACCAGCAACCTACTAGTGTGGACTGTCACCCTGTCTACCTGAACCTGCGGGCATGAAACGTAGCGTCCCCCGACAAAAGGGACGTTAGTACGACTGATATACCGAGTATGTCAGGCATAAAAAATAGCATAATATAGACCTGAAAGTAATCTGAGACAAGAAACAACCAACCAGTGGAGAATGCATATGAGGGCCATAATATGCATAAGTATCATGTCTGTGTAGAATGCCTTTGAGGGCCATAATATGCATAAGCATCATGTTAGTGCAGAATGCCTCTGAGGGCCATAATATGCCTAAATGTCATGCACAATATGGTCATCATCTGCGTATATAACGTCATCAAGCCTCTATGGGCATCCCATCATATCATATCGGCCTCTGTGAGCATAATCATTATCGTGTATATCTGTACCAACTGCAGGTGGTGTGCGTATATAACGTCTTTCCTTTTTCCATATCCCATACATATATATAATGCATACATATAGTAGAGTATATAACTCTTTTTGAGGTCAAGATATGTACATGAATGTAATGCATGAATGATATGATAATAAGACACTATAAGTTTGTCGGAGTGATATAATATTGATCCACCTCCGATTAACATTATGAATACTAACATCTTTCCCATATTTTTTCCTCAATGAGAATTTAGGAACATATTTAGACATGCTTTGACAATGTGAATGAATAACATGAGCTAAGAATAGAATCATTTATGGGACAGTATTACGTTTACGTTTCGTACTTAGAACATGTCAAAAGAGGAAATGATTTATCTTAACATACCTTGATTCTGAACCATTAGCTTACTATGAAGAGGCAAACTTTCTGTTATAGTCTTCAATCTTCGTTTTTTGGGTGAACGATAGTTCCATGAGTCTTAAATGACTCAACAAACATTAATCTCTTGAAGATAAATTTCTAAAATCTCCATGTCAATATTTTCGTGAGATTTTTTGAAATCAAACGTGGCCTACGTCGTCATCATACTATTAATTTCCGTTGAAGATACGCTAACACCAGTTGATATCTCCTCTCAAAGATCCCTCGAATCACACTGCAACGGTAGTAAAGTTTGGACAAAGATACCATTGTTGTTTACATTTTTGTTTTGAAGTAAAGAGAAACTTACCAAAGTTTTTTTTGTTTTTTTTATTTTGATAATCGAGGTTTCCAGGCTTGGGTCTGACTACTTCACTGCTATTACCCAAACGTCCTCGAGGTGATGACACCGGTCCTTCAATAATATTACCAGTAAATCACGGGATGTGCTCCAATAGCTAGTTTCTGGGAGCGTACAACTGATCAATAAGACAAGATCAAATTTCCCAACATGCAAAATTTCTTCGCGCCTGTGGAAAATCGAACCCACGCTATCTATGTTAGAGCGTCTTATAACGCCCAGACTTTATCACTGAACTATGCCCCGAGGACAACTTACCAAAGTATTGATATGCTCTAAATAGGTCAATTATATATGACTATTATAGAATCCTTATCTGTAAATACACACAAAGATATTACTCATAATGTGTCAAATCTGTTTATGTCCACGTGCAGATCCCACTCCTTAATTCTTTAAGATTGCACATGATTTGGGCTTATTTTGTCGGCAAAAAGAGGTGGTATAAGACAAAAAAATAATTTGGTCCACTTTAAAATAGAAGATTGGCAGAATGGATTTATATAAGACCATGGGTCCATTCCTTCACTATTTCATGAAAATAATATTATCCCATTATCATAATTACTAGGTATAACATTAGTCCATAGCCTAACTTCATAAATATCAAATATTATTTCTAATTATTGTCATCACACTTTTCCTAAATCATTTTGTGATAACATCTTCTTGGTCTAAATATTTGAACGCGACTTTATTTTTGCGGGTTCGGATAAAGTCTCATTTTGGACTGTTTAATTTCTAGTCCGAAAATATAGTGTTACACTGTTCTTCTGATAATAGTGATGATCATCACTTGCCAATGATGTCACTCTATGACTGGTATAGATTCCATTTCGACGTAGATTTCTAATGATATTTTAACTGATCTCTACTTTTAAAGATTGTGCTACGGATCGTTAAAAATACTGATAGTTTCGGTAGAAAACTCTAGTTCAGGTGAAAAACTAAAAAAAAAAATACTTGAGTGTGTTTTTTACCCTTAACTAATACTCTAGAATATATCTTCTTATCGTTTTGTGTGTAATTCCAGTGTTACTTTTGTAGGCGTTTTGTCGGGTTCGTACACGCATCAAAATTTGAAAATTTATGTTTCAAATCCGATATGGCGGTCAAACTATAGTATGATTATATAATGTAAAGCACAGAGTAAAATGTAATACTTCGAACGAAGACTTACATTTTGTAGCAATTTTGGAATCTTCAATATTTTGTGTACGTCGAGGGTGTGCACGCAAATATTCCTCGATTTGCAAGTTCTTAAAACTTTGATTTAATTTCTAACTCTTGGAATGCTAGGAATTTCAGCAAAGCTTTAAAAGAGAATACTCTCTTGATTTAAGTGTAAAGAAATGGGAAGGGGAACCCTCTTATTTATAGCTGAATAGGACAACTAGGATTCCCCAAATGGGCCAGCCCATTAAAACCTCGTGATGGGCGTGATCGGACCACTCGACGTGCCTCGGTAGCGACGCATAAGTGGCGCCGCGGCCCCGAGTCCATGGCGTCGCGACTCTGTCCCATTTTCTGCCTTGTTTTCCATTTCTTTCTAATGTCTCGATCGTCAACCGAACATATATTTATTCTCTAATTACATACTTGAATCGACAGAACATTTGATTTAGTGTTACCCTTCAGACCTTTACATATCGACAATAATAACATTAGGGTCTACACGGAACTCCTAGACTGCGCTGGAAGACGAACTCAATATGTAAAGTATAGTTACATGTAACCTGTGAACTGAACATCTATGTTGGAAGATAAAATCCTTTCATTCACGACACACTCAATCAAGCTTAGAATTTGTCAAGTGTCTATCCAAATGACTTGATCATTATACTTCATCTATATTAGTCGACAACAGGACCATATCAAAGACATGTCCATTGCGTTGGCCAACGACTTAGTCAACCTAATACCATATGAGAATCTCGAATATACATTCGAGGAATGAATCTCAATCTTGGCTCAACTACGACCTTTAATCTACTTCGTAATGTACCCAAAATAAGTCGCGTCTCAACCTATAAGGTATTTGAGCTTAGTACAGGATCAAAGTACATTACTCCGTAAATAAGGTGGTGTCGACCTCAAGTCTAAGGACTTCTATCTCCCACACGCCGATGACATTTTAGACATATAACAAAACAGTGCATCAACAGGGTATATCAATACTTCAACAAGTATTCATGCGTCTATCATGAGTTGCCATAACTCGTAGCAAGTGAGACATACTACATCTCCTAAGGATATGATGCAAACCACATGTCGACGTATCGCATATCATCAATATCTCAATCTCGATGATCATTAGTCGAGGCTATTTAAGAGTTACGTTATAATATTAATTCTCACATCATTAATAACCACGTAAACTCTAGGGATGCATTTATAGAATATTATAAACAATTAATTAATAATTCAACAAATACAAATGTCATAATATTAATCATCATTAATATAAATACGAATGTGTATAAAGTACATTTTGTCCTAATACAAATTGTCTCTAGAACATACATATACTTTCAACTTTCTTCTCATTTCGCTGGTATACCATTCATGTATCCCATATTGTTGATGGTGACTAACACATATTCCTTTCTCCAGCAAGTTCTCAGTACCATTTAGCTGAAGAAGAAGAAGATGATCTCCAGCCTCGTGTTGATAATTTTTTTGATCTTCAAGATGACATGGCTCAGACACGATTAATATTACAGTCACTTACAAATATAAGTCCACTTAGAACTTCAGAAGAAGCTGATCATTCAACTAACACCGGTTCAGTTAAGGAAGCATTGACCATTGCAGTTCAGAGAAAGAAAATTCATCTATGTGGAAAAAATCTGTTGTGGCTCTTGATCTTTCACCATGCTCCACTGCCCTCAATCCAATCCATAACACTATGGCTGTCACCAATACAGCGAAGAAGTCATCAAACACATCAAATCGAGATTGTAACTAGACACTAGTAACTAGCTCTTTTAGATTCACCTAGACAGTCTAGAGTTCAAGATCCTACTTTCTATTGTTACAACTTACAACCCGGGCCTATGTATAAGCCATGTTAAGTTAAAGCAATAGGGACAAGACAAAACTCAATAACAATGCAAAAAGTGTTCATAATAGAGCCCTGAAACAAGAAGAAGCAAGACGAAAAGAGAGAAAATAATCAGGAAATTTTCTACTTAGTCCACCTGAACACATCTTTGCATAAAGTAACATTTGTATCAGAAAGTGCACCTTAAGGAATTGAGCAACCTCTCATCTGCACACGCTTCTTGCAAAGCATCAGTAGCTGCAACCAGAGCAATGTCTCTTTGCTTTACAACCTCCTGAATTACAAGAAAAATCACTCAACTATTCATGCAAGTATTACTATGAAAGTAACTTTTGCTTGAATTTATTACCTTTCCAAGCTTCACCAAGCTGGAGGAGAGTGAATCCCATGATATACCAGTCTCTGCCTGCCCCTTGTCTGTCAATAGCTAAGTGGTCAATCGGATGCGAGGCTTGCTCACAATTTATCTTGAAGAAATAAGTTTTGCTCTTAGTGTGTTGGAATCCGACACCGCCGATTAACGCAATCACTAGTGCGAGAAGGTGATGTCAGTATGTTCCTTTTTGATGTTTCTCACCACTGTGTTCTCTTGGTTTTCAGAGAGGACACTTCTTTACAGACGAAGAGAAGGCTGCCGGAACAGAGGGGTCAGAACATATTCATTATCTCCATTAATGGAAGAGAAAGCTTTTACAGAGAAGAAGTACTCAGGAAGATGAGAAAGCTTCCTGAGGAAGATAAGAGAAAGTAGTCTCGAATGTTCTGTCTATGGACAGAAGCCTTATGCCCTAATATAAACTGGGCGTTACCTTGGTGGCCTTTAATGGGCTGGCCTTTATCTTTTGGGCCAGACTTATTAAAGGCCAGTGACCATAACAAGAAATAGCCATACCAAATATACACAGTATATACAACTTATACATGGGCTTTTTCCTTTAGTTTTAACAGCCTCCCTCAAGCTGGCTGCTCGAATATATCTAGCAAGCCTAGCTTGGAACAAAGATGTAGATGTTGTAATCTTGTTAACCCTTTTGTAAGAATATATGTCATTGCTCTGCGATCAATATACTCTGTTTGAATCATCCCTTGTCGAATTTTCTCTCTAATAAAGTGAAGGTCAATTTCGATGTGCTTAGTCCTTTCATGGAACACAGGATTGGCTGCCATTTGTATAGCTGACTTACTGTCAGTGTACACAGTGACTGGTTGCCTGATAGTTATGCCAATGTCTTTCAGCAGCCCCAGAAGCCATGTAATTTCAGCAGCAGTATTGGCAAGACTTCTATATTCTGCTTCTGCAGAGCTGCGAGAAATTGTGCTCTGTTTTTTTGATTTCCAAGAAATGAGAGTGTCTCCAAGCTTGATTAAATAACCTGTGATAGACTTTCTTGTATGTGGACATGAAGCCCAATCTGCATCACAAAAACTAGTTAAAGTCTCTTGTTTATTACTAGATAATAGCAGCCCTTGCCCTGGATTACCTTTCACATATTTTACAATTCTGAGTGCAGCATCATAGTGTGATTTCTTTGGATTTTGTAGGAATTGGCTAAGTGTTTGCACACTATAAGCAATATCTGGTCTAGTAAGAGTAAGATATAGCAACTTACCAATTATCCTTTGATAAGAACTGATATCTTTTAATGGATCATCAGCAGTGACTGTTTTTCCTGCATTAGAACTCTGCTTCTCTACATACTCATCATACTCTTTTGTGGTGAGTTTCACATTAGCATCAGTAGGTGTATTACAAGGTTTGGCAGCAGCTAGGCCAAGTTCAGAAATAAGTTCTAAGACATACTTCCTTTGATGCATAACAATTCCTTTGGGGGATCTAGCAAATTCTATTCCTAGAAAGTACCTTAGTTCCCCCAGATCCTTCATTTTAAAAATATTATGAAGAGACTGCTTGGTTTCCTTTATGAGACTGATATTGTTCCCTGTAATTAACATGTCATCCACATAGATCGAATGATAATTATATCCTCGCTTACCTTGTTTAAGAAATAGAATGGTCAAATTCATTGTCAAATTCATCCGAACCAAGTGCCTCAAGAAGTTTGAAATTCCACCGCTCGAGCTTGTTTCACCATACAGAGATTTAGTAAGTCTACAGCAAGGTTATCGCCTCAGCCATCAAAACCTTGGGGCAAAGACATGTAAATTTCATCAAAAAGATCCCCTTGAAGAAAAGCATTATACACATCCATTTGATGGATATGCCATCTTCTGGAAGCAGCAATAGAAAGAATAGTTCTTATAGTAACCATTTTAACAACAGGAGAAAAAGTTTCTTGATAATCAATGCCTTCTTGTTGATTATAGCCTTTTGCAACAAGTCTAGCTTTCAGTCTTTCTATTTCTCCAGTGTCTTTATATTTTATCTTGTAGATCCACTTACAACCTATAGGCTTTTTTCCTTTTGGTAATGTAACAATTTCCCAAGTATGGTTTTCTTGCAAGGCATCTATTTCAGCTTTCATAGCATCTACCCATCTAGGATCTTTTGAGGCTTCCAAGTAACCTTTTGGTTCAACCAGTTCTGATACAGAAGTTAAGAAAGCTTGATATGCAGGTTTTAGGCTATCATAAGAAATATATTTGCTAATAGGGTAGATTACATTGTTGGCATTGGTGGTGACAAAGTCTTTGAGCCATATAGGAGGTTGTTTGTGTCTGCTGGACTTTCTTGTTGAGTGATCAGTTGTTTTCAGAGTAGTATCAGTGTTCTCCTCTACAGAATTATTATGAGAGGAGGTGATGTCCTCAACAGATTCAATATTAGTAACATCAACATACCTCCTTTCTGAACTGTCAGTGTTCTTCTGAAGGTTTTCTTGGGATATATTTTGGTATTCATTGTTATCAACCAAGTTCTGGAAGACTGGATTCTCAGATATATTTTCTCTAAAAGGATATTCTGTTTCTCTAAAAGTAACATCTCTACTAACCACAAGGGACATGAATTCCAGGTCATACAAGATATACCCCTTCTGAGTCTCAGAATAACCCATAAGAGCACACCTTTTGACTTTGGATCAGAATTTATCAAGAATGCTTAAGTCATTAGCAAAACATAAACACCCAATAGTTCTTAGATGACTTAGGGAAGGTTTTTTGTGATAGAGGCCCTCATAGGGTGTAGTATGAGTGACAGATGAAGGTAGTCTATTTATTAAGTAGACAGCAACCTGCACACATAGCCCCAAAGCTTTAAAGGAATATTGGCCCAACTTATCGCCTCGTAATATCAAGTATATGTCTGTTTTCTTTCTCGCAACACCATTCTCACGCGGGTATAAACACAACTTCTTTGGTGAATGATCCCTAAGTTCTGAAACAGACTTTGACAAGTATCATTGACAAATTCTGTTCCATTATCAGTTCTAATGATTTTGACAATTTGGTTAAACTGAGTAGAAATGTAATTAAGAAAGTCTTTAATAGCAACACAAACTTCAGATTTGAGTCTGAGCAGGTAAATCCAGGTCATCCTCGGTAGTCATCTACAATGGTGAGGAAAATTTCTTTCCATCAGATGTTTGATCTTATAAGGACCCCATAGGTCCATGTGGATAATATCAAATGCATTGTTACTATAAGTAGTGCTATTAGAGAAGGGTAATCTGTTCTGTTTTGCACAAGGGCACACATTACAGTTTTTTGTTGCCTCAGCAACTTTGTCATTACTAGCATTGATCAGTTTACTGAGTACCTTGCTGGAGGTGTGGCCCAGCCTTATGTGCCACAGAGTAATATCTTCTTTTGTCATGATTATCTTTGGCTTAGTAGCTTGCACATTTAGGATACTTTATCGAGTCCTGTGTATGATTAGTTAGCACATATAGCCCATCCTGGAGTCTACCAATCTCCTTCACCTTCCCACTGTAGAGATCCTGAAATAAACAGAAGTCAGGGTAGAAGATGGCTGTACATTTCAGCTCTTTTGTTAGTTGAGAAACAGATAGTAAATTATACTTGAATTGAGGTAAAAAGAAAACATTTTCCAATGTACTCTTGTTTGGGAGTGTACTGAAACCAGTGTGTGTAACATGGGCAGACTGACCATTGGGTAAGAATACCTTCTTTGACATAGTAGACTCATCATTACCAGTGATTTTATCTAACATATTTAGGTCAGATACCATATGGTTTGTAGCACCTGTATCTATTATCCAATTTTTGTTAGTGTTGAAAACATGCAGAGCTCTGGGTTCAGAAATACCTGCCATATTTGCAGAATTTTGACTACCTTGAGAGTTCTGAAATGCACCTGTCTGTGTATGATTGTTGTTCAAAGCTTGTACAATCTGCTCATACCGGTTTTGGAGAACTTTGGTGTTCCTTCAACTTCCCAATAGTTTTAGATGCCTGAGGAGGATTCAGATCCTATCGTGAGCATTATGAGCAGCATACTCTTTCCTTTTGGACTTGAAACCAGGGGGATATCCAACTAATCTATAGCAGGATTCCTTTGTGTGGCCTCTCATCTTACATTCTTCACAAACAAGGTTATTCCTCTTTGACCTCTGATTTCCAGTCTTAGAGTACATGGCAAGAGTAGTAGTGGACCACTCCAAGAATCCCTACATTCTCGCAGATATCCCCTTTGGTTTTCATCACTCACTATCATAGAGTAGGCTTTATTGACAGTTGGAAGAGGTGACATGAGGAGAATTCGGCTCCTAGCTTGCATGTAACTTTCATTTAAGCCCATAAGAAATTGATACAGTTTCTGTCTCTGAAGGTAGCTAGTAAAGTCCCTAGAGGTAGGGCATCCACAATTAGGTGGTGGCACAATGGCTTGATATTCTACCCAGAGATTTTTAAGTTTAGTGTAGTATTCTGCCACACTAGTGTTCCTCGCGAGAGTGTAGCAATTTCCCTATGCAAGTCATGTGTCCTAGACTCATCTATTTTATCGAATCTTTCTTTTAAGTCTTCCCATATCTCATATCGTCTCGCATATAGTACTCCACACAATAAGCTATTAGAGACAGATTCATTAGCCAAGCTCGAACAACAAGATTGACTCATCCCACTGCTCCCACCATTCCATCCCATACCGATTTTTAGTACGCTTTCCATTCACAAACCCTAGTTTATTTCTTCCAAGAAGAGCAATCCTTATTGACTTGCTCCAGACTGTATAATTTTCAGAGCCAAGTAACTGAAAAGATATTAAAGAGGCACCACTAACATCAGAGGCTTGTAAAAATAAAGGGTGGTTGTGGTCAAGAGTAGTGAATTTAGAGGTACTAGCCACCAAATTCCTGGGAATAGGTATAGTTACTCCATCTTCGGAGGAACTACTCTCACAGGAGGATCTGCATACCATTGTTACAGATAACACGCCTTTCAACAGCTTTATCAAGATGGGTGCTACCATATAGAGTGGAACAAGAGACATGCACAACGGAAACCAAGAATAAGAAACAAGATACACAAACAAGATCCGAACAAGATTTCAAAGTACAAGATACCTCGTGATCGAGACACATACCTCTTGATGATTTACTCAGATCTGGACGCATGCACAGTCGCCAGGATAGTCTGCTCTGATACCATGTTGGAATCCGACACCGCCGATTAACGCAATCACTAGTGCGAGAATGTGATGTCAGATGTTCTGATGTTTCTCACCACTGTGTTCTCTTGGTTTTCAGAGAGGACACTTCTTTACAGACGAAGAGAATGCTACCGGAACAGAGGGGTCAGAACATATTCATTATCTCCATTAATGGAAGAGAAAGCTTTTACAGAGAAGAAGTACTCAGGAAGATGAGAAAGCTTCCTGAGGAAGATAAGAGAAAGTAGTCTCGAATGTTCTGTCTATGGACAGAAGCCTTATGCCCTAATATAAACTGGGCGTTCTACCTTGGGCTGGCCTTTAATGGGCTGGCCTTTATCTTTTGGGCCAGACTTATTAAAGGCCAGTGACCATAACAAGAAATAGCCATACCAAATATACACAGTATATACAACTTATACATGGGCTTTTTCCTTTAGTTTTAACATAGTGGAACTCTTCATTTTCTTTGCAGAGCAAACTTCTCTTCTTCTTCGTATTGAACTTGAATTGTCATCGAAGCTATCATACCTTGCAGAACAAACTGATGAAACTTGTCTATATAAAGTGAATAAGGATGAACTTGAAGGAAAACCCACAAAAAAAGAGTATGCTAAAATAGTTAAACATAGAAATTAGACCAAATGATGCCTAATAAACAGAAAGAGAAGTATAAGTCCATGGGAACAATATAGTTAATCTGTAGCAGTGAAAAACGTGATACCGTTGGACCCTAATCACTAGAAAATTGAAAACGGGATGTAGCAGTCTACAATTATGTACATAGAAAATGTATCTCTCTCTGAAGTCCGTGTTGGACCCTAATCACTAGATATTACTCTGAATAGTTGCAAACGGTAATCACGATTATGCAGTATAAATGCTAAGACTCTATCAACATGGCATGCTTTCTTATCATGTTTACGTATTTGTACTTGACTTATGATTTAGTTGCATAAATCTATACAAAAACAATCTATCACAATGGATATGGAGTTCCCTTTTGTTAACATTTTTATGTGGTAACATTAACAATAATCCCAACTAAGCCAGGCTTTGGTATAAGCCAATTTCTAAGTTTCAGTTCAAGAAAGTTACTAGCAAAACCATGCTACTTTTTTGCCAAAACTTATACTACAATGCATTGATAGTACAAACCTTGTGTACTGACCAGTGCAAGAATCCCATAATAGATAATTGGAACAATGAACATTCAGGAAAGTAAATTTGACAGTTTGCACTCACAGTTGGACTAGGACTACGAGGTGGTCTAATATCGTGGTTGACAACTGAAGAATCGAATATTTCTTTAACTCACAAACTCTCTGAAGCATTCCAACTTTTTCTCTTGGAAAACGAAAATGAGAGAGATGACAATATGCTTTCTGTAGAACTATCAATATCAAAAGATCTTTTCCGATTCTTTTGTACAACACAACAATATACCCAGTGAAGTCTCACAGCGTGGGTGTTATACCCCGTAGTTCCAGGGTATGTATGCGAGGACGTACGTACGAGAATACGACATTAAAATTGGAAAGGAAGAAGATGTGACTTTTCGACGGA
The DNA here is from genome assembly GCA_029844215.1 of Przewalskia tangutica. NCBI lineage: Eukaryota > Viridiplantae > Streptophyta > Magnoliopsida > Solanales > Solanaceae > Przewalskia > Przewalskia tangutica. Next base: position 38,439,467 of record CM056738.1, read on the forward strand.
AAAGTTTCCGGATTTCGTGAAGGAAAAAGGTTCGTTAATGGGAATTGGATTCCCAGATTTGGTATTCGGTCTTCTTGGAATATTTGAGAATTATGGAATTTTATTTCCGGAATTGGTCACGTGGGGCCCACGGGAGAAATTTACGGTTTTGTGGGGCCCACTTTGTTTTCGAGATTTTGGCCTTTATGGATATTTTCGGAAGATGAAATATTTTGGACGAGTAGGAGGGCGACACGTGTCACCCCCTAGGTGGCCTTATGGCCGAAATGTGCTGGGATAGTGGCAAGACATGCCGCATTGTCTTGCAAGATATTTTAGTGTGGACAAGTGGCTTGTGGGACCCACACACACTTGTCCCCAATCTCAACCACACACTTGCCTTCATCCTAGCCCTTGGTTGTCCTATATATACACTACTAGTTGATGAAATCTTCCACACTTAACCATTTCAAGACTTGAGAAAAATCCCTCCTCCTCGACTCAGAGCTCTCGGCCATGGTGCCATTTCTTGAGCAAAATTTGTCCAACAATTCTTAAACTCTTAAGTGTTCTTCCCTAAGGTGTTAGGAAGATTGTGTACCAAGAGTTGGAAAATTTCACACCCCTAACCTCTATTGTTGCCTTGGCGAAACTTGCTAAGATTGGAACCCCAGTGTTCTTCACTTTTGAGTTGAATCTTGAATAGAAGTTGGTTAGGAGCTTCTATGGGTTGCTTGTAGCGGATTGGAACGTAAAGATTTGGAGCTAAGACTTGCTTGGAGCGACTTTAAGAACTTGGATATTCTTGGGCTATTTGAGGTAGTGAAACTTAAACCTCTTTGTGAATTGGTTATTATACATATATTATAAGTATATTATGGATTATATAATATATGGAGTAAAGTTTGGAAGGATTTGGATCTTGTTAAGTTGCTAAAATGAAAATTGGCAAGAAAGCCACAAAATGGTAAAACGTATCTTACTTGCTAAGAAAGCTAATAACAAAGTAACTATAACTTATATTAAGATGGAATATAAGTTGGATGACTAATGAAGTAAGTGGATAACTAAAATGGAAAAAGTAGGCCAAAGACCCCAACTTAAGGATCATTTACTTTGGATGTATTTACATCGACCAGTATTTACATTTCTAAGGGAAGATTGTTCAATCGCGTTCGCTTGGGCGTGTGATCCCTTTTTAATTATTGTATTGTATCGTTAAGGGAAGATTGTTAATCGCGTCCGTTTGGGCGTGTGATCCCTTCTTTAAATTTCGAAATGCGCCTTAAATGTGGCGTGTTGGTTCGTTATCGTGCCTTGAAAAGGTGGAAAAGTATGTAAAAGCGGGAAGTCTTTAATTTTTCGTAGAATTAGAGGGCTTTTTATTGGTATAAGTCTTCAATGGTAAGTAAGGTTTGATAGAAGTACTATGACCATTTTAGGAGTGAAGTACTACGTGTGGCGTGATCTACTTGGCTTAAGGAGTAGCCGACGGGTTGAAGTACTTGGAGCGTTTTGCTATTTGTCGATAATCGTCGCGAGGTATGTGAACCTCTTTCTATCTTTTCTAGCATGATTGTTGTGAACTATGTAGTACGGTAGACGTACGTGTGCTAAACGAATTTGGTTGGTTTAAAACATAAAGTGTTATAATAGCTTTATGGGAAGTTAGTTATAACGACCTTATGTAGGTAAAAGAATGGTTTATTGATTTTAGAAGTTAAGAGACTTGATCTTAAAAGATAAGAGACTTGACTTAATTGACTTGATATGAATTTTTGTTAAAAAGTTGTGAAACCTCATTCGTGAGTAATGAGTACTTGGTTTTTAAAGAATAATGTGTTATTGATTTCGGAAATGAGAATAAGTATCGAACAAACCACTGCTGCGTTAATAAAGGAAAGTGTCTTGGCAAATAATTAATTATATTAAAACCAGTAGAAACCTTCATCTGCATAGAAGCTAAGATAAGACAAAATTGTATTACATTTTCTAGATCATGGCTGCTTTAATAAGATTGTTATAAACAAGAATAACTACTCACACATAAGGCATATGTTACTCAATGGTTTTAAAAAGAGATTACGTTATTTGATTAAGACTATGAACTATGAAATCTTTCGAAAATAAAAGACTTGAGTATTTGAAATTAGGCAACTCGAACTTTTGGAAAAGAATGTTGGTACTTGACCTTAAAAAGGGAAAATGTGTTGGTTTAAAATGAAGGCATGGTATTATCTTAATCTGTCTTAAAAGAGGGTTTAAATGTTATGGACGATTCTTTATCGAGTCCCATGAGATGGGCCGAGACATGTATTCCATACGATCCTTTACCGAGTCCCATGGGATGGGCCGGGACATGTATTCCATACGATTCTTTATCGAGTCCCATGAGATGGGCCGAGACATGTATTCCATACGATCCTTTACCGAGTCCCATGGGATGGGTCGGGACATGTATTCCATACGATTCTTTACCGAGTCCCATGAGATGGGCCGAGACATGTATTTCATACGATTCTTTACCGAGTCCCATGAGATGGGCCGAGACATGTATTCCATACGATCCTTTACCGAGTCCCATGGGATGGGCCGGGACATGTATTCCATACGATTCTTTACCGAGTCCCACGGACGGGCGACACGATTCCATACGATTTTCTACCGAGTCCCACGGGATGGGCGACATGATACCACACGATTCCACCTCGTGTCCCGTGGACGGGCCGAGACATGTTATCGATCATACGATTTATACCTAGATCACAAGGTGAGGAAGGAGTTCCACGTGAGGATGACTTTGAGGGCGTAAGTCCCTGACTTGACATGACTACTTTTATGTTGTAACTGTAGTTGGGTTATCATACATGTCTCTTGTTTTATATAGACTGTCATGATTTCATTTACAGTATTTTTCAGTTTCGCATACTTGGTACCTGTTGTCTCGACCTCGCCCGGCTGCGTTCACGCCGCAGTAGAGGTACATCGTCGCGTCGATCCTCGCCATAGGATCACAACTCGCGTTTTTGGAAGCTCCGCTTCTCGAGGCTTATTCGTATAGTCCCTGTCATTGTAGGTACTTACATTCGTGGTATGGCGGGCCCCGTCCGTCATAGTTGTTGTTACATTCTGCAGGTCCAGTAATCGCTGTGGCGAGTTGTAAATGGGATGAATCGTTGGTTCGTGTTTTATGTATATACATGAAGGTAACCGTTTTGGTTAGCCTGGTTTATTATGTTGTCTCTTGTTTCCTGTTTAAATTTTATTTCCGCTGATTTTCTCTGATGTTGTTATCACTAGGGTGCCCGGGGTAAGGCACCAGCCGCGGGCCCGAGATCGGGTCGTGACAGTGGGGTCTGGAGAGGTTAGAGTGTACGCAGACCTTACCTTTGGTAGGTAGAGATGTTTCTTCCGAGAGACCCTTAACTCAAGATAAAATATAAACACAAGCAAAGTAAGAGAAACAGTCAGACTCGGACAAGAAATTTAAAGTAGTATGAAAATGCTAGTATCAAATGTGAATAAGTCATGCTAGCGCATTCTGAAAAAGAAGCAGTAACCAATGCAGATACATAAGATAAATAAACTACACTAAATAACATATAGCAGTAGAAATCAAACGCTACTATAAAACAATAATGTGTCAACTAGTATGATAGGCTACGCGGGCCTACACTAATAACATTATAACTACCAGTTTGTAAGCGTAAGTAGGGCTACGCTCGATTACCTACTATATTTCTACCCTATTTTGTGTCTTTCACAACCCCCTATCTAAGGTCATGTCTTCAGTAAGTTGCACATGTGTCATATCCCATCTAATCACCTCTCCCCAATACTTCTTTAACCTACCTCTACCCCTCCTGACTCCGTCCATAGCCAACCTCTCAACCTCGGCATTGGGCATTTGTGTCTCTCCTCTGCACATTCCCGAACCATCTCAACCTCGCTTTCCGCATCTTATCCTCCACCGCGGCCACTCTCACTCCGTCCCGGATGTCATCATTTCTAATTATATCCCTCCTTGTATGACCATACATCCATATCAGCGTCCTCATCTTCGCAATGTTTATCTTCTGGATGTGCGAAGTTTTGACTGGCCAACACTCCGCCCATACAACATAGTCGGTCTAACCACCACCCTATAGAACTTGCCTTTAAGTTTTGGTGGAACTTTTTTATCTCATAAGACTCCAGATGCGAGCCTCCATTTCATCCACCTTGCCCCAATACAATGTGTGACATCCTCATCAATATCTCCATTCCGTTTGATAATAGACCCGAGGTATATAAAGCTTCCTTTCTTCGTAATGACATGAGTATCAAGCCTCACCTCCACGCCTGTCTCAAGGTCACACCCATTACTAAAATCGCACTCCATGTATTTTGTCTTGGTCCTACTCAACCTGAACCCTTTAGACTCTAGAGTATGTTTTCAAACCTCCAGCTTAGCATTCTGTAACATCTCGTACTTTCGAGTCATGATTTAAATCGCTAAGCATATGTAAAATCGCTAGATATGTGTAAATAAAATCGAGCGTTGGAAAAAATTATGTTATGCTTTCGTATGCTAATAAAGAGATTAGTCTACAAAGGAACGCGATCCCGAAATAATTTTGGACGGAACAAGTGTGACGATGGGGTTTAATACTAAACATTGTATATCCCTAAAGAGGTTATAGACTAGTGTCATATCACACAAATCATGATATTGAGTATATACGGGTGTTATAAGTTATTAAGATTTAAGTGAATTGAGATCACGAAGTTAATTATGTGTGTGATTGATTAATCGCGGATTAATTAATTTAGGAGAGAGTTTGACGTGTAAGTAGTTAGAGGGGACTAAGGTTAGAAAGTAGACGCGTTATTAAGGGGTGCATGAGAGTTAATAATCGGTGGGAGACATCATGATGGTAAATGATTAAAGATAATTTGGGTTTGTGGAGAGAGTATATTATATCTCTTGAGAATACGTTTGAAGACCAAAAAAAATAAAAAGATCCAGCAACTTTGTACTTCATTTTCCATAAGCAACTTGTACTCCATTTTCTTTTCCTTAAGCAACTTGTACTTCATTTTCAATTGGGAAAAGAAAACTTTGCATGTTTGCAAAGTTTCGCTTCATGTAATTGTAAGGAATTTTGTACGAAGCAGTAGCAAATTGAGTAGGAAAATAGTGCAACTGCAATAATAATATTTTCGTTCCAGTTTAGCAAAACGAATGTATGTTAAAACAAATTATTTCTTTCTTTTGGAATGTTCCATGTAACGAAATATAATCATCATATTGTTCCATCAATTATTCTACTCCTAGAAGTTAAGGAATATTCATATTATTGATTCATATGTTGAAAGCATGTCTAAATATGTTCTTAAGTCCTTATTGAGGCATACAGCAAAAATGTTGATATTCATGGAGTTAGCCAAAGGTACAAGGATATTATTTCACCCAGAATGTGTTATTGTCATTCATGCATTTTCATTTGCATTGCATTCATGTATTATCCTGGGCCACTTGTGTTATGCACACTAATATATGGTAAATATTGTGTGTGTATATATATATATATATATATATATATATATATGGGATATGGGGAAATGGAAAGACGTTATATACGCGCACCACCTGCAGCTGGTACAGACTATCACAAAAGAGTCCTAAGAGGCCAAATATTGAAGTTTGTGTGGCATGTCTGTGTGACCGATATAACCTGATGCCCACAGAGGCAGTTATGGGAAGGAAGATGCCATTGTGGCCAATATATATGTATATCATATTTGCATCATACCTACATTCATTAACTATTATATGGTATGATGTCCACGGAGGTTGTTATGGTAAGGAAGATATCTGAAGAGGCTGGGGTATATGTATATTGCATTGTGCATAACATTTAGACATATGTATTAGGGCCCTTAGAGGCATTTATTGTTGGTTAGCTAAAGGCATTTACTGACATCCCTTTAGTTGGGGACGCTGCATTTCATGCCCGCAAGTTCACGTAGGCAATGAGATGATCCACGTTATTAGATTGCGAATTCAATGGATTTTGGGGCATTCCCCTTGTTTCAGAGTGTCGGTCTATTTTGGTACGATATATTTTTACATTCTATATGGGTATGGCGGGGCCCTGTCCCGATCTTTTGATGTTGTATACTCTTTAGAGGCTTGTAGATGGTGTCCTATGGGTGTAGTAGACTTATGGCCTTATCGGCCTTGGTATGGGTATGTATATCTATATAAGTTAGTTTCTGCATAAAGATTTCACATAGTTTTTTTTTGTCTTAGTATGTAATTGATTATGATTAGATATTAAATATACGAATGGAGGTACCTGGTGGGTGGGATCCGAGTGCCCATTGCGGCCCTCCGGTTTGGGTCATGACATATTCACTCCACTGCGAGTCTCATCAATCAGGACTATGCCATCTGTGAATAACATACACTATGACACCTCCCCTTGGATCTGTCGCGTTAGGCCATCTATCACCAAGGCAAATAAGAATGGAGTAAGAGTTGATCCCTGGTGCAACACCATCGTGATTGGGAAGTGCTCTGAATCCTCTTCTACTGTCTGTACCCTGGTCTTGGCTCCATAATACATATTCTTGATCGTCCTAGTGTACGCCATATGTACACCTCTAACCTTCAAATATCTCCATAGAACCTCTCTAGGGACTTTGTCATATGCCTTCTCGAGGTCGATGAAAACCATATATAGGTCTCTCTTCCTCTCCCTATACTACTCTCTACTAACCTCCTAATAAGAATGGATTCTGTGGTCGATTGCCCGGCATGAATCCGACTCTTTTGTAGTTCGCGAAGGCATACGACAAAATCCCTAGAGAGGACCAATAAATAGGTCGATGAAAACCATATATCGGTTTCTCATTATTTTAGGCGACCAATATATGAGCATCCTCCAATTTCTCAACATAAATTAATTGCCCGAGTTTCAATTTGTTTGCAAGAATCATCTCATTTTGTTCTTCAAGCAAAGAAACATACATTGCATGTGAAATATCTGAAACTTTGAGGTAAAATCCTCTGTTAGGCTAAAGATCACTGAAAGTATATCGTGATATACACAATATACACGACATCTATGATTTTGCTCAGTTATTTCCCGGGTAATTGGTCCCCGGTCCAGCCCAATCAGCGGCCTAATTTCTCGGTTCCTTATGGAAACTCGCAGCAGCGATATGGGCTGGGTCAGCAGGCCAATCTACTTGGGCCCCGGCCCTAGCATGCTTTCAACGTTGTGGGCCCGAATCCGATCCTGACACCCATCGACATTAATGCTTAATCTTCCAGACGCAAATTGGTACATGTACACCGACGCCACTTCTCACATGACGTCTGACCAAGGTACTCTCTCATCTTATTTCAATATGAGCAAAAAGCATAGCATTATTGTTGGTAATGACAATTCAATTCTAATTCGTGGTTACGGTAATACAACTTTGTCTCTCCCACATCCACCTCTTATTTTGAACAATACCCTTCATGCCTATAACTTAATTAAAAATTTGGTGTATGTTCGTAAATTCATCACTGATAATTGAGTTTCTATTAATTTTGATCCATTTGAGTTTTCTGTGAAGGATTTCAAAACGGGGATACCTCATATGAGATGCAACAGTAGGGGCGATCTTTATCCAATTACAATCACCACCACCTCCTCGAGTCAAGTCATGCCCTCGACATTTGCTGCTCTAGCTCCTTCCTTGTGGAATGCACGATTAGGTCATCCAGGGTCGTCAATTATTTCTTCCTTACATAAAAATAATTTTATTTCTTGTAAGGTTACGCGTAGTACTCCTATTTGTCATTCATGTCCGTTAGGGAAGCCTCTAATTCTCGCACTTTGATGCCTTTTGACATTATTTATAGCGATTTATGGACATCTCCCGTTCTAAGTTATGTGGGCCATTGTTATTATGTTATATTTTTGGATGATTATTCTAATTTTTTATGGACTTTTCTGTTAGCGAAAAAATCTCAAAAAAATTCCACGTTCTTACAATTTAGGTGCACTCATCCGTACCCAATTCGAATGGGAAATAAAAAATATACAATGTGATAATGGCAAAGAATATAATAACGTGTTGTTTCAGAATTTTTGTGAGGATAATGTCATAGTTTTTCATTTCTCCTGTCCTCATACGTCCTCACAAAATGGGAAAGCCAAACGAAAAATTCGTACCATTAATAATATTGTCTGAACTTTATTGGCCCATGCGTTCGTCCCTCCTTCTTTTTGGCATCATGCTCTACAAATGGCTACTCATCTCCTTAACATTCTTCCTACCAAAAGATTAGCATATGATTCTCCCCTTAAAATTCTCTATAATAAGAATCCTTCGTATTAACATCTTGTGGTCTATATAATATAATGCTCTTATTGAAAATAAGTTGTGGGAGTTGGTACCCCGTCCTTCCGGCGTTAATATTATTCGGTCTATGTGGATTTTTACACATAAATATAATTTTGATGGTTCTTTTGCGAGACATAAGGCTCGTCTTGTAAGTGATGGTAAAACTCAACAGGTTGGTGTGGATTGTGGTGAGACATTTAGTCCGGTTGTCAAACAGGCTACCATTCACACCGTTCTCAGTCTAGCTCTTTCAAAAGTCTGGCCCATTAATTTTCTAGACATGAAGAATGCTTTCTTACATGGTGATCTTAAGGAGATAGTTAACATGCATCAGCCATTAGGTTTTAGAGACCCCAAATATCCTCATCATGTATGTTTTTATTGAAAAATTCTTTGTATGGGCTTAAGCAGGCCCCACGAGCTTCGTATAAGAGATTTACAGACTATGTATCTACTGTTGGGTTTTCTCACAGTAGATCTGATAATTCTCTGTTCATATATCGTCGTGGTACTTCCCTGATATATATTCTCTTATATGTGGATGATATTATATTGATTGCTTCTTCTGATGAGTTATGCAAGCCTATCATGACCCTACTCGGTTCTGTGTTTGCTATAAAAGACTTGGGGCCGTTAAGTTATTTCTTCTGTATTGTTGTCACTTGTCATGCATGTGGGTTATTCTTTTCGCAGAGGAAGTATGCCACTGAGATTATTTAAAGGGCTGGTATGTCCTCGTGTAAGTCTACTTTCACTCCCGTTGATACTAAACCCAAACTCGATGTTGTGGTTGACTTACCTTACGAGGATCCTAGCCACTACCGCAGTCTTGTAGGTGCACCTCAGTATCTGATCGGTGTATTTTATATACACCTTTTGAGTCATTTTTAGTTAGTCTTTTGTCAATTTTTGTACAAATACATGTCATCTTAGGATATATTGTCTTTCTTTTGAGTCATATTGGTTTAAAGTGTCTCATTGGCGGAAAATGAGTAAATTGAGGGCAGAAACAGAGGTTCCAGAGCTCAAAAAGTGAGAAAGTTGGCGAATCGGCACGCGATCAGGCAGCGCGCTCCATCCAAAGCGGTCGAGCGCCACGGCGCCCAATATTCAGAGAGGTGCAGTAGTTCCGGCGTCGCGGCGCTAGTTGTAGGGCCGCGGCGCCGAGGCGGAAAAAATAGCAAATTCGAATGACAATGGGCCAAGGCCTGAAGGAAAACCTGCATCACGTTTTGGAGACTATAAAAAAGAGGACTCTATGTCAGATTTAAGGGTTCCTCTTCTTGCCAAATCACACAACTTTTGGAGATCAAGATTGGAGACCTATTCTTAGTAATTTCTTGTATCTTGTTTTATGTCTTTACAGTTTATGTTGGATATTAATTTAGTTCTTGTCATGTCTATGGCTAGGAACTAACTTAATCTAGGGCTTTCCATGTCAATTCACTTGAACCTTATTCTTATGAATTAATGCATGTTTTTTGTTCTTCTTCTTGTTGTTGAGATTTATTCAATAATTGTCCTGAATGCTTGGTAATTACTTGATCACTAATTATCATAATCCTTATGATTTCTAATCGAAAGCCGAAAGGGGAGATTGTGAATATGTTGTAGTTGAATAAACATAGGTTAAAATGTGGACGAAAGTACCCCGGTACTTGTGTAGTATTAATAGGTTATTGCTCTTAATCCTCCTTTATAGTCAATCTTATCACCGAAAGGTAGAAGAGTTCTATATTGGGGTTGAGTGTTTATATACCTTAACAGGAGTATAAAACGGCTTAGTTAACCTGCTATCTCAAAATAGAAGAAGAATCATAATTAATTGCCTTAACAAGTAAGATACCGGATAGTTGAGAAGATTTGGAAGCCCTATTTCCACCATTACTGAAGTAAAACAACGTAGTTTAATTAGCTTTCGTAATTATAGTCATAAACAACTTATCAATCATCAGTTATCAAATAGATACCATAGAATAGAATTTGAGCATTGAACACTAATCCCTGAGGACGATAACTCGGTCTTCTAAGACTATATTACTTGACACGACACGTGCACTTGCGTTAGTGTGTGCATAAATCGCTCATCAAGATTTTAGCACCGTTGTCGGGGATTGGCGTAGTTCAATATCATTTTATCTATTCTTAATTTATAATTTGGTTTTTATTTGTTTTTATTTTTATCTTTTATTTGTGAAAACCAGTGCGCCGTGATCCGTTTGTTGGTTTTGATTCATCTCAGGGATCCTGAAGACATGGATTACTACTATCAACAAGGTAATCCTCTGGCCCCACAAGAAGAGCAGGATGGGTTACGAGCAGCCATACTCAGGTTAACTAGGCACCAAACTCAGTTCATGGACGAAACGAGAGTGTCCTTGAAGAATTTGGAAACACAAATAGGACAACTCGCGGGCATGCTGAGCAGCAGAATGCAAGAAAAGCACTCTGCACATATTGGAGGAAATATAAAAGAGCAATGTCAGGCGATTGACCTGAAAAATGCCGAATCAGTGGAAGCAGAAAATTCGCAGCAGCTGCAGCGCCGCGGCGCCGAAGATTCTGGGACAGTGCAGAACTTTAGGCGCCACGGCGCCGAATCTCAGGGCCGCGGCGCCCAGAGCCGTGCTGAAATAAAATGGAAGGCTGTTGTGAACGCACCCCAGGTGAAGATATCGTACCCCCAGAGGCTAAAAACATGTGCTCTTGACAAACAATTATCTAAATTTGTGGAAATTCTCAAACAATTGCAAATCAATATCCCGTTTGCTGAAGCACTAGAGCAGATGCCAAGCTATGTAAAGTTCATGAAGGACATTCTTAGCAAAAAGAGGAGGATAGAGGACTACGAAATAGTGGTGTTGACTGAAGAATGCAGTGCCATCCTACAGAGAAAACTACCTCATAGATTAAAAGATCCTGGGAGCTTCACCATCCCATGCACTATTGGAAAGTTTGAATGTCAGAAGGCGTTGTGCGATCTGGGGGCAGGAATAAATTTGATGCCCTACCTAGTTTTTTGCAAACTTGGAATGGGAGAAGTCAAACCTACAAACATCACTTTGCAGTTAGCTGACCGCTCCATAGTCCACCTAGAGGAGTCATCGAGGATGTGTTGGTAAAGGTGGACAAGTTCATCTTTCCCGCTGATTTCGTCATCTTAGACATAAGAGATAACAACATAATCCCCATCATACTTGGCAGACCCTTCCTAGCCACAGGACAAGCTCTCATCGATGTTCACAAAGGGGAGTTGAAACTTCGGGTGGAAGAAGAAGAGGTGATTTTTAATGTTTTTCGGGCAGCAACCTTCCCAGATGCAAGTGACAACTATTCAGTCATTGACATAATCGAAGATGCAGTGTCAGAAAAAGGGTTCAGAAATGATGATACGCTTGAAGAAGTACTGACCAGATGAGATGATAGTAGTGGAAACGACCCAAGGCTAATGGAGTATGCAAATTGGATGAATTCTTATGAGAAATGTGATAAGAAGATATATGAAGAGCTTCGCGGATGCGGAGAGATCGCACCATCCACGTAAAAGGCTCGAGTTAGAGTTAAAAATTCTACCCGATCATTTACGCACTAACATCTAGGTGAAGATCAATCCTTACGGTGATCATCTCATGCCATTTATCCACGTAGAGATCGATAAGTCCGAGAATCGAGGGCTCACAAGTGTGCCATTGGGTGGACATTAGCGTACATAAAGGGGATAAGTCCGTCAACAAGAATGCATAAGATCTGCAGATGAGAGAGCGGACTCCATCGAGGCACAAATGAGACTAAACCCAAACATGAAAGAGGTAGTCGAAAAGAAATCATGAAATGGCTCGATCGGAGTAATTTATCCTATATCGGCAGTAGCACGGGTGAGTCCAAGATGTGGTACCCAAAAAGGGTGGTATGACAGTAGTGACCAACGAAAGGAACGAGCTCATTCCTTCTAGAACAGTTACTGGATGGAGAATCTGCATTGGCTATCGCAAGTTGAACAAGGCTACCAGAAAAGACCACTTCCCGTTGCCATTTCTAGATCAGATGTTGGATAGACTTGTGGGGCACAACTACTACTGCTTTTTGGATGGTTACTTAGGGTATCATCAGATTGCTGTCACGACCCGACCCTGGGGCCGCAACTGGTGCCCTACCGGGGCACCCCGACATGTATACTTCAGAGAATAGCAGCGGAACATACATAACACATAACCTGTATAAGATAAACATCACTGGTCAGCCGATAAGGCTGCCTTCCATAAAAATATACTTAATCAAAAGTACAACTTATTCTTACAGCCCAAAACACAGACATGACCACAGACCTCTAAGAATAACAACTGTGGCGGGACACCCCGCCATACCCCTGAATGTACAAAATACCTATAGCATCAGGGAAGAACCGTACCAACAAAATAAGCTTCCGGAGGAATGGAGCTTCTGACACCGGAACAGTGATCCTAAGAATGAGGATCCACCACCTGCTTACCTCTACCTGCGGCATGAACGCAGCCCCCGAGGAAGGGGGTCAGTACACAATATGTACTAAGTATGCGAAACTGGAAAATACTGAAAATACCTCAAGTATAAAATAACTGAAGACATGTATAAAAATAAGTTTATAGAACACTGTGCCTTACCAATAATGAGAATATCAACACATACCATACTGCATAAAATAGGAAGCTCATGGTCAAAGCAAGGTCATCCGCCCAGATGTCATTAAGCACTCTACTCGGGACTATTTCACCGCACGGGTCTGTGGACCGCATGAGGTATTCTCGCATAGGTCAGACTACCCGCATGGGACTATTTCACCCGCATAAGCCCTACGGACTCGCATGAGGTATTCCTCGCATCGTGGGTAGCAAATCCACGGAATATGTGGTATAACGTCTTGGGGATTTACCCCTCATTTATACTCTTACCCTGAAGCATGTGGTATAACGTCTTGGGGATTTACCCCTTATTTATACTCTTACCCTGGAGAAGGTGGTATAACGTCTTGGGGATTTACCCCTCATTTATACTCTTACCCTATCTCAACCGGCCATCATACATAACATAAATAAGGTAACATATCTTAGTAAAAGGAAATCCGGGAATTTAACCCAAAGTACTACATACTTCCATTCTTTTGAAAATGACTCTTTTTCACATAAAACATTTGGGCAATTGATGCCTTAAAACCAATTTGCCTTTCACAACCTCAAATCATTTATCCGTACCCATTTTACTTAAAGTAAATCTTTCTTTGTTAACCTTTCATAAAGCTAATATAATCAACTTCCCATAAAATTATTATATTAATGCTATACCTTAGTCAAATACATTTTTCCTAAAACCCAAGGGACTTACACTTTTTTAAATCATATACTTGAACACATCAAGTCCCTTAACTTTGAAAACTCAAGACATCCTTAAAACAAGTAAGGGATATCAAACCTTGTACGTCTATCGTACTACATAGGTAAAACCATTCATGCTCAAAAGATAGGAAAGTTCCACATACCTCTTCGATCAATCCACTTGCTAAGCCCAAAATACCGCACGTAATATGTCAACCTATAATGACTATAATACGTTTATTAACCTCTAATTCAATGTAGAATAATCCAAGTTCAAGTCACTAAATCCTATGGAAAATTGGGCAGCATTTCCTTTGTTTCTACATACTTTGCCACCTTTTTCAAGGCCGAATTCAACATCCAAACGCCACATTTAAGGCCCAACAATCCAAACATTTCAAAGGGGATTACACAACCAAACTTGGGTGTGTAAAATTCTGCCCCATAAGGTACAACAATTAACTTAACAATTTTAAGATAGTTTTTAGGCTACAACATGCTCACATAACCCTTTTTACCAATCCTATCATATCCAAACCATATTTCTTACATGCAATGAATGTAAGAGCATTATTTACTACTACAAGTTCCTTCTTCTTCACATGCAACATCAATAACTAGCTACAAGAGAAGAATTGTTACCTTAGAGCTTTAGCCAAAATTATTCCAACAATTTTGCTAGCCTCTTCTCCAAGAACACCACCACAACAACCCTTACAAGACACAAGCTTCCTTCTTGTCCTAACTTTTCAGATTTTCCTTAAGCTTTGAATTCCTCTTGGAATTCTAGAGAGAAGTGAGAGCTCTAGCTTTAGAGAGAGAGAAAGACTTGAAAGATGACCAAGTCTTCAAGACTTGGTCAATATAAAGGACATGCAAAAATCAGATGGGGGGGGGGGACACTTGTCACCCTCCCATGGCCTTTTTAAAAGAAGAATTCTGATTTTCCTCGCTTTTTCGCCAAATTCCCACCGGCGCGCGGCCCTACGGTGGCGCGCGCTTAAACTTCCGCCACCTCACTTCGCGCCATGCCCTGCTTCCCGGCGCCGCGGCGCTGCAACTTCAGCGACCCCTCAGAATATCCGGCGCCGCGGCCCTGCATCCGGCGCCGCGACCCTGTGGCTCCTGCCCGAAACACATTTTTGTCCGACTGCGCACTGAACTTGCAACTCCCATAACTTCCTACTCCGATGTCCTATCGACGAACGGTTGGTTGAGTTGGAAACTAGACTCAACAAACTACGCACTAGGCCTTTGAAACACCTAGGAACTCTCAATGTACCGGGTCATAACCCACCCCAAAGTTTACTAAAACCCGTCCGAAACAATCCGTCAACTTACCCTTCAAAAATTTTAAGTCTTACTCCTTTCGTACGCTCTCATACGCATGGCCAGAACTACGGGGTATCACATTCCCCCCCCCCCCCCCCCCTTAGAAACATTCGTCCCGAATGTTCCTTCTAGGCTTACTCAAATCACGATATCGACCTAGACCCCCTTAACTATTCTTTTTGCAATTAAAGACGCTCCACGAGCCACAACATACTTAAGCATAATTGTCAAATTAAACTAACAAGCAGGAAACTGGGTTACCTGGAGGTATAGGGAATAAGTGAGGATACTTCTTCATCATGTCATCCTCTGCTTCCCACGTCATCTCCTCCCTGTTCTCGTTTCGCCATAATACCTTGACGGAAGCTACATCCTTGGTCCGAAGTCGCCTAACCTGACGGTCGAGTATCGCTATGGGACTCTCCTCATACGATAACCCCTTTGTCACCTGGACATCATGAATCGGGTGCACTCTAGATGGATCTCCAATACATTTCCGCAACATAGACACATGGAAAACTGGATGTACCGCCTCCAAATCGGACGACAGATCTAACTCATAGGCAACCTTGCCTACCCTACGGACAATCTGATAAGGCCCAATGTACCTTGGAAGTTTCTTCTTTCCAAATCTCATCACGCCCTTCATGGGCGATACCTTTAGGAAAACCCAATCATCTATCTCAAATTCCAAGTGTCGACGCCGATGATCTGCATACGACTTCTGTCGACGCCGATGATCTGCATACGACTTCTGTCGACTCTGAGCTGACAATAACCGCTCCTGGATAAGCTTCACCTTATCCACTGCCTGCTGAACCATGTCTGGGCCGACTAACTGAACTTCTCCCACTTCAAACCAGTCTATCGGTGACCTGCGCTTCCTCCCGTATAAAGCCTCATATGGCGCCATCTGAATACTAGAATGGTAGCTGTTGTTATAAGCAAACTCCACCAGAGGTAAATGATCCTCCCAGCTACCCCTGAAATCAATAACACAAGCCCGCAGCATATCCTCGTTGTCCGGATAGTGCGCTCGGCTGTCCGTCGATGCGAGGTGAAACACCGTACTGAGACTCACCTGTGTCCCTAATCCCTTCTGGAAAGACCTCCAGAAGTTAGCCGTGAACTGGGCCCCTCTGTCTGAAATAATCGATACAGGAACTTCGTGCAGTCTCACAATCTCTCGATATCTGATGCCGCATAATCCTCGTAGAAAAAATCGCCCCGATCGAAGAAAATGGGCTGATTTTCGACCGCCGACGATAACCCAAATGGAATCATGCTTCCTCCGAGTGTGAGGTAACCGTAATAAAATCCATATTTACCATCTCCACTTCCAAGTCGGAATATCAATAGCTCGCAATGACCCACCGCTTCGTGCTCAACCTAACTCGCCGCAATTCGCATCTGCGCCACGAACTTCGCAACGTCCCTCTTCAGGCCGTCCCACCAATAGATACACCTGAGGTCATGGTACATCTTAGTCGACCCCGGGTGAATAGAATAACGAGCACTGTGTGCCTCCCGAAATCTGTGAAGTCTGTCATATCGGGAACACACAACCGGCCCTCGAATCTTAGCACCCCATCAGGTGCTACCTCAAATAGACTCTTCTCCTCCTGGAGAGCTGCATCTTGATACAGTACCATAATCGGATCCTCATATTGTCGCCTCTTCACCTCCTCGACGATGGAAGACTCGACAACCTCTCGAACCCGAACTCCATCACTATCCGGATCAACCAAACGAACCCCAAGGCTCGCTAGCTGATGTAACTCTCGGACCATATCCCTTTTCTCCGTCGCACATCGCATGCACTACCCATCGATCTGCGACTAAGGGCATCTGCAACTATATTGGCCTTCCCTGGGTGATATAGAATGTCGACATCATAATCCTTAAGCAGCTCCAACCACCGCTCTGCGCAAGTTCGCCTCCTCGGTCAAGATATACCGAGACTCTTGTGGTCCGTGTAAATGTCCATACGAACTCCATATAAATAATGTCTCCGCATCTTGAGGCACGAATCATCACGCCAACTCCAAGTCATGTGTGGGATAGTTCTTCTCATGCTTCCTAAGCCGCCGAGATCGTAGCTATAACTTTGTCGTCGCATCAGACGCACTCCAAGCCCGACACGACGCGTCACAATAAACCACATATCCATCTAAACCTCTGGAAGAGTAAGAATCGGGCGGCCGCCAATTTCTCCTTTAGCAATCGGAAACTTTCTCACAAGTATCCGCCCACCGAACATAATCGCTTCGAGTCACTTAGTCAAAGGTGCTGAAATGGAAGCAAACTTCTCCACAAACCTCCGATAATAACTGCAAGGCCCAAAGCTGCGCACTCCATTGGTGTAGCTGGGTATGGGCCAAGTCTGATCGCCTCAATCTTCATCAGACAACCCGAATACCATCGGCCCCGATAACATGCCCTAAGAAAGCCACTGGCCAACCAAAACTCGCGTTTCGAGAACTTGGCATACAATCGCCGGCCCCGAGGACTCCAATACCGTCCTCAAATGATCAGATGCTCGCGCTGCGTGCGCGAATAAACCAAGATATCATCAATGAATACTATAACGAACATATCCAAAAATGGCTTGAACACCTGCTCATCAAATCCATGAATCTTCTTGGGCATTGGTCAACCCGAAGACATCACCCGAACTCATAGTGCCCATACCGGTCCGAATCTGATCTTCGGATATCCGCCTCTAACTGCAGACTGATGATAACGGATCGCAGTCTATCTTGGAAAAACATCTCGCACTCGCAACGTCAAACAAATCATCAATCCCGGGAGGATATCTGCTTGATAGTTACCTTGTTCACCTGTAATCAATACACATAACTGCGTCCCATCCTTCTTCTTTACAAATAACACCGGTGCTCCCTGTGGAAACACTTGGCCCGATAAAGCCTTTCTCCAAAGAAATCTTTCACCGGTCCTTCAATTCCTTCAATTCGGCAGTGCCATCTGTATGGCGTAATAGATATCGGCCAGTGTCCGCGCCAAATCAATGCAAAACTCAATCTCCTCTCGGGAGGATACTAAGCTCGTGCGGGAATACGTCAAAACTCTCTAACGACCAATCGATCAAGGTCCGATATCTCAGCTTCAGTATCGAATACTCGAACCATATGGTAGATATACCCTTTCCGCACCATCTTCCTAGCCTTGAGGTAAGAAATAAACCTACCCCTCGGCGATGCAGTATTCCCCTTCCACTCGATAACCGGCTCACCAGGAAACTGGAACCGAACTAATCTCTCTCTACAGTCCACATTGGCATAGCAAGAGGCTAGCCAATCCATACCCATAATTACATCAAAGTCTGTCATATCCAACTCTATCAAGTCGGCTAGAGTCTGACGACTGTCTATAGTCACTGGGCAAGCCCTATATACCCGCTCAGCTACCACCGAATCACCCACTGACGTAGCCACCTCAAAATGTTTTATGGACTCGGGCTCTATCTCTATTCTACCAGCAATATGAGGAGATATATAGGACAAGGTAGACCCTGGATCTATCAAAGCATATACATCACAGCAAGAAACCAATAATGTACCTGTGACGACATTTGGTGACGCCTCCTGGTCCTGGCGGCTGGACATAGCATAAATGCGGTTCTGAGGACTGCTGGAACTGGGACCCCTACCACGACCTCTGCCGCGGCCTGCTGGCCCGTGAACACCCTGCCCTCCGGGGCGCATAACCGTCGAAGACGAAGATCCAAAGAATCGACCTGCCGGTGAACCATCACACTTCCGCCACCTCGACGGACAATCTCTCTCAAATGGCCTCGCTGTACAAGAGTAATAAGCTCTGAATGAACACGACACTCGCTGGGTGAGACCTACGCATCGAGCACACGAGATGGGGTGGTCTCGACGGTAGCGATCTGCTTCCTCGAAACCCGAAGTCCCGAGCCTCGACTGCCTCGAATGACCGGTGATCGGACCTCCGCCGTAAAATCGAGAAGGAGCACTCAGGCGGTGAAATGTGGACCTATTTCGCGGTGAGGCCGCCTCGAAAGCTGCCCTGAGACCCTGTTGTCCTGGCCCTCTTGGGATGGCCTAAGTCTAGCTGATCCTCCCTCTCTCTGTCCTCAATCCCTGCGCATACGCCGCATCTCCGCAATATCCATCCATGGTCAAGAGCCACTCCTAAGCAGCATCATGTCGTGACGGTCTAGCCCCATCACATATCTATGAACCCCATGCGCCATGTCGCCTACAATGGTGTGCATATCCGCCAAGGAGTCAAACTCGTGCCGTACTCGATAGTCCTCGCTCGCCTCAAGGTCAAGAATCTATCTACGTGGGCTCTCCTCATCTCGTGAGGTAAGAAGTGATCCAGAAAGCCTCGTGAATCTCCCCAAACACCGGAAGAGCATCCTCACCTCTCGACAACTACCATGACTCAAACCAGTTCAACGCAATGTCGCGTAACCGGTAAGAGGCTAACATGATGGACTCAGTCTCCGAGGCCCTAAGCACCTGCATAGTCCGCTGTAACTGCCGAACGAACTCCTGAGGATCCTCCTCGGACCTCGACTCATCGAACTCGGGTGGATGACAACCCAGGAAATCCGAATCAAATCGCCGGCTCTGGGTTGGTCGCCGCTCTGTCGCTTGCCACCTCGCTATGCTGGTCAATAACCGGATCTGCTCCCCGTAATCTCTATACTCACTCGCCGGGGGCCGAGGCTACGGTACCACGGTCTCGATGGCTGCCTCGAACTCCGAAATTGGGCGTCGTGGAACTCGCCGCCAAACATCATCTCGGTAAAGATTGGGCTGTGCCCTCGTGACCCTCCGCGTCCACTAGCATCTCTCACCGCCTTGCCGCCACGGCCGCGGTTGCCTTGCGTGGAGGCATAACTGGTACATAAAGGAAAATATCAGAGGAAGTTCAACCTATATCACAGCTCTATTGCACGATCTTTAGAGTGAAAGAATGGAAACCAATCCTAAATATCCTGCAGCCTCCTGATTATAGATGTGGTGCACAACACACCGATAATCAAGACTCTACTAGACACGGTCTGTAGACACTTTCCGAGGACTAACTGCTCTGATACCACTTTTGTCACGACCCGACCCCGGGGCCGCAACTGGTGCCCTACCGGGGCACCCCGACAGGTATACATCAGAGAATAGCAGCGGAACATACATAACACATAACCTGTATAAGGTAAACATCACTGGCCAGCCGATAAGGCTGCCTTCCATAAAAATATACTTAATCAAAAGTACAACTTATTCTTACAGCCCAAAACACAGACGTGACCACAGACCTCTAAGAATAACAACTGTGGCGGGACAGGGCCCCGCCATACCCCTGAATGTACACAATACCTATAGCATCAGGGAAGAACCGTACCAACAAAACAAGCTTCCGGAGGAATGGAGCTTCTGACACCGGAACAGTGATCCTAAGAATGAGGATCCACCACCGCTACCTTACCTCACTGCGGCATGAACGCAGCCGAGAAGGGGCCGATACACATATGTACTAAGTATGCGAAATCGAAAATATCAAAATACCTCAAGTATAAAATAACTGAAGACAAGTATAAAAATCAATTTACAGAACACTGTGCCTTACCAATAATGAGAATATCAACACATACCATACTGCATAAAATAGGAAGCTCATGGTCAAAGCAAGGTCATCTGCCCCGCAGTATCATTAAGCACTCCTACTCCTGGGACTATTTCACCCTCATGGGTCCTGTGGACCCGCATGAGGTATTCTCATAGGTCAGACTCACCGCGTGGGACTATTTCACCCGCATAAGCCCTACGGACTTGCATGAGGTATTCCTCGCATCGTGGGTAGCAAATCCACGCATAGGTGGTATACCGCCTCGGGATTTACCCTCATTTATACTCTACCCGGCGGTGGTATAACGTCTTGGGGATTTACCCCTCATTTATACTCTTACCCTGGAGAAGGTGGTATAACGTCTTGGGGATTTACCCCTCATTTATACTCTTACCCTATCTCAACCGGCCATCATACATAACATAAATAAGGTAACATATCTTAGTAAAAAGGAAATCCGGGAATTTAACCCAAAGTACTACATACTTCCATTCTTTTGAAAATGACTCTTTTTCACATAAAACCTTTGGGTAATTGATGCCTTAAAACCAATTTGCCTTTCACAACCTCAAATCATTTATCCGTACCCATTTTACTTAAAGTAAATCTTTCTTTGTTAACCTTTCATAAAGCTAATATAATCAACTTCCCATAAAATTATTATATTAATGATATACCTTAGTCAAATACATTTTTCCTAAAACCCAAGGGACTTACACTTTTTAAAATCATATACTTGAACACATCAAGTCCCTTAACTTTGAAAACTCAAGACATCCTTAAAACAAGTAAGGGATATCAAACCTTGTACGTCTATCGTACTACATAGGTAAAACCATTCATGCTCAAAAGATAGGAAAGTTCCACATACCTCTTCGATCAATCCACTTGCTAAGCCCAAAATACCGCACGTAATATGTCAACCTATAATGACCATAATACGTTTATTAACCTCTAATTCAATGTAGAATAATCCAAGTTCAAGTCACTAAATCCTATGAAAAATTGGGCAGCATTTCCTTTGTTTCTACATACTTTGCCACCTTTTTCAAGGCCGAATTCAACATCCAAACGCCACATTTAAGGCCCAACAATCCAAACATTTCAAAGGGGATTACACAACCAAACTTGGGTGTGTAAAATTCTGCCCCATAAGGTACAACAATTAACTTAACAATTTTAAGGTAGTTTTTAGGCTACAACATGCTCACATAACCCTTTTTACCAATCCTATCATATCCAAATCATATTTCTTACATGCAATGAATGTAAGAGCATTATTTACTACTACAAGTTCCTTCTTCTTCACATGCAACATCAATAACTAGCTACAAGAGAAGAATTGTTACCTTAGAGCTTTAGCCAAAATTATTCCAACAATTTTGCTAGCCTCTTCTCCAAGAACACCACCACAACAACCCTTACAAGCTAGCCACAACTTCCTTCTTGTCCTAACTTTTCAGATTTTCCTTAAGCTTTGAATTCCTCTTGGAATTCTAGAGAGAAGTGAGAGCTCTAGCTTTAGAGAGAGAGAAAGACTTGAAAGATGACCAAGTCTTCAAGACTTGGTCAATATAAAGGACATGCAAAATCAGATGGGGACACTTGTCACCCTCCCATGGCCTTTTAAAAGAAGAAATCTGATTTTCTCGCTTTTCGCCAAATTCCGCCTCGGCGCGCGCCCTGCGGTGGCGCCGCGGCGCTGAAACTTCCGCCACCTCACAGAACTTCCGGTGCCGCGTCCCTGCTTCCCGGCGCCGCGGCGCTGCAACTTCAGCGACCCCTCAGAATATCCGGCGCCGCGGCCCTGCATCCGGCGCCGCGGCCCTGTGGCTCCTGCCCGAAACACATTTCTGTCCGACTGCGCACTGAACTTGCAACTCCCATAACTTCCTACTCCGATGTCCTATCGACGAACGGTTGGTTGTGTTGGAAACTAGACTCAACGAACTACGCACTAGGCCTTTGAAACACCTAGGAAATCTCAATGTACCGGGTCATAACCAGCCCCAAAGTTGACTAAAACCCGTCCGAAACAATCCGTCAACTTACCCTTCAAAAATTTTAAGTCTTACTCCTTTCGTACGCTCTCATACGCATGGCCAGAACTACGGGGTATCACAATTGCGATAGCGCCAGAAGATCAGGAAAAGACAACATTCACCTGCCCTTTTGGTACATTTGCATTCAGAAGGATGCCATTTGGGCTTTGCAATGCACCTGCGACCTTTCAGAGGTGCATGATGGCAATTTTCTCGGACATGGTGGAAAGGACTATAGAGATTTTTATGGATGACTTCTCGGTCTTTGGAGCTTCGTTCGACGAATGTTTGAGGCACTTGGAAGCAGTGTTAAAACGATGTGAAGAATCCAACCTTGTGCTAAACTGGGAGAAGTGTCATTTCATGGTAAAAGAAGGGATTGTCCTGGGACACTATCGAACCAAGGTATTGAGGTGGACAAAGCAAAGATTTCAGTAATCGAAAATCTACCACCTCCAGTATCAACAAAAGGGGTCAGAAGTTTCCTTGGGCATGCCGATTTTTATAGAAGATTCATCAAGGATTTCTCAAAGGTTTCAAAGCCCCTTTCCACCTTGCTAATGACGGGGGTTGCTTTTGAATTCAATAAGGAATACATGACCGCTTTTCAGACACTCAAGGAGAAGCTTATCTCAGCACCCATAGTCATTGCACCAAACTGGGAGCTCCCATTTGAACTAATGTGCGATGCAAGTGATTATGCAGTGGGGGCAGTGCTTGAGCAGAGAATCGATAAGGTATTTAGATCCATTTACTATGCTAGTAAGACTCTGAATGACACACAGTTAAATTACGCGACTACAGAAAAAGAATTGCTAGCAATAGTGTATGCATTTGAGAAATTCAGGCCATACTTGATTGGGAATAAGGTGATAGTATACACTGACCACTCTGCCATAAAGTATTTGATGACAAAGAAGGATGCAAAACCTCGCCTCATTCGATGGGTCCTGCTACTACAAGAATTCGAAGTGGAGATTCGTGACAAGGGGACAGAGAACTCAGTTGTAGACCACTTGTCAAGACTTGAAAACACATAAATCCATAACACCAAGGATATGTAGATAAATGATCACTTCCCAAATGAGAAATTGTTTCAAGTAAGTGCGGTTTTTAAGTTACCTTGGTACGCTGATTTTGTTAATTTTCTTGCAGCTAAGATAATACCCCCAGGATTGACAAGACAACAAAGTGAATAGGTTTTACTCCGAAGTAAAATACTACTATTAGGAGGAGCCGATATTATACAAACACTGTGCCGATCAAGTCATCAGGCGATGTATACCAGAGGAGGAGATGCACCAGATTCTCACTCATTGTCACACTATACAATGTGGTGGACACTTTGGGGCAACAAGAACAGTGGCAAAGGTACTGCAAAACGGGTTCTATTGGCCAACACTATTTAAGGATGCCCACGCCTTTGTGAAGAGGTGTGATCGTTGTCAAAGAACAGGGAACATATCAAGACGAAATGAAATGCCTTCGCATGGGATATTGGAAGTAGAACTATTTGACGTGTGGGGAATCAATTTCATGGGTCCATTCCCGGCGTCCTTTGGAAATCAGTATATCCTTCTGGCAGTGGATTATGTGTCCAAATGGGTAGAAGCAGTAGCCACTAAATAAAATGATAGTAAGACTGTTCAGAGATTTCTTCAAAAGAATATATTCACAAGGTTTGGTACTCCGAGGGCCATCATCAGTGATGAAGGAAGTCATTTTTGCATCAGGCAGCTAAATACATTGCTTTCCCGATATGGAGTCTACCACCGCACCACACTTCCCTATCACCCTCAAGCGAATGGGCAAGCAGAAGTGTCAAATAAGGAAGTGAAGAGCATATTGGAAAAGACGGTGGATGGCTCAAGGAAAGAGTGGTCTATCAAACTGGATGACGCACTGTGGGCATACAGAACAACATTCAAAAACCCAATTGGAATGTCACCATATAAGTTAGTTTTTGGTAAAGCATGTCATTTGCCAGTAGAGTTGGAACACAGAGCCTATTGGGCAATGACGAAGCTGAACATGGATGCCAAGGCAGCAGGACAGAAGAGGCTGCTACAGCTGAGAGAGTTGGATGAATTCAGACACAACGCCTATGAGAATGCAAAGATCTACAAGGAACGAACGAAAGTGTCACGACCCAGCCCCGGGGCCATGACTGGTACCCTACCGGGGTACCCTGTCAGGTGTATGTCAGAGAATAGCAGCGGAACATACATAACACATTACTTAGAAAAAAAGGGTAAACATTATCGCCACCGATAAAGTCGCTTTCTATAAAACATACTTAAACAAAAGTATAGTAATACAACTGGTTCTTATAGCCCAAAACACCAACGTGACTACAGACCTCTAGGAATAACAACTGTGGCGGGACAGGGCCCCGCCATACCCCCTGAATGTACAAAAGTCTATAACCTCAGGGAATCATACCAAAAAGACAAGCCTCCGGAGAGATGGAGCTTCCCAAAAAATGAACAGTGATCCTAAGAGTGCGGACCAGCAAGCTACGTATCTCGACCTGCGGCATGAACGCAGCCCCGGGCGAGGTCGATAACAGTACCAAGTATGTGAAATCAAAATATCAGAATGAATTCATAATAGCATATATATAAAGCAGGAGACATGTATGATAGCCAAACTACAGTACACAACATATACGCAGCCATGTCAAGCCAGGGACTCACGCCCTCTAAGTCATCACTCAAATATAACCATAGGTCTCATGCCCATAATATCAATCGTGCCCGTGGAATTCCTTCATCATCGCCATTCTATGATATAACAACACTAAGGAGTACAAATGAATACTAGATCCCACTCAGATCATAAGAACTGTGACGATGCAAGTATAAGGCATAGCTACGATCCACCTGCATCCTCAATCGATCGGCAAGTACGAAGCCGCCTACCGATCCACCCGCACCAACAATACTATAATCAAATCACGGTCGACCGGCAAGTGCGATAGCCTCTACCAGATCCACCATGCGTCACATCATTGACCGGGGCAAGTACGCAGGCTAACCACCAGATCCACCCTGCATCCCACCACTTCGCCCTAACCCTGACCGGGGCAAGTACGAAAGCCAACTACCAGATCCACCTTGCATCACGTCTCCGACCGGCAGTACGAGGGCTAACTACTAGATCCACTCGCATCGAGACCCTATGGAGAGCTAATCCATGGAATAATATCACAGTGGAAACGAACCCTCATCATGGTCGATACCCGGAATCCTCCATCACCGACCAGACGCCAAATAGACTCATAATTACATGCTTTTAATTCGAATTGCAATACCATGCCTTTATATAAACCAAGACAATTACCATGCCTTCTTTTCACATAAACCAAGAGAATTCTTATTTAAGCAAGCCAAAGTACTTTTCAAGGCACACATAGAATAATTCTCAATTAAACAAGCCAAAGTACTATGTACGTACATTCTTTTCGAAAGCCTCCTTTTTATGTAAAATCCAAGATACTAACACTCGTAGTATCGAGGCGTGTCTATTTTTCAAAGTAAGTTACTACACCTTTAGAAAAATCATTTCATAGCTTGAAACCAAGTAACTTCAATTTCCCCACAATCTAGACAACTTATGCTCATTAATCAAAATAGACAACTTTCATAACCTACCATAAAGTTATTATAACCAACTTCCCATAAAGCCGTTATACTAACTTTATGCTTTAGAAATTTACGACATCTTTATCCATTCATAAGGCCGTTATAACTAACTTCCCATAAAGCCGTTATAACTCCTTATGAACCATTTCGTTCTTTTACTAGCCAAGAGGCTTATACTTCAAACAAATTCATACAATTTTCAAAATACTTTAAGTCTCTTATCTTTTAGAATAATTCAATATTCAATACTTTCACACCAAAAGTACTCTATACTTCATTAGGTCAAGAAAATCCTTGTCTATCTTATTTAGGATAAAACATTCCTTAAGAATGCGGGTTAACTTCTTAACCCAACCAACTTAGACATTTTCTTAAAACAAGTCAAGTATAACAAAAGGATTTACTTCATTCAAAACACGTACGTCTACCGTACTATATAGTTATAACTACTCATGCTCAAAGGATAAGAAAGTTTCCACATACCTCTTCGGTCAATCCTCTTGCTAAGCTCAAACTACCGCAAGTAATATGCCAACCTATAATAACCATAATACGTTTATTAACCTCTAATTTCAATGTAGGAATAATCTAAGTTCAAAGCCCCTAAATTCTATGGAAAATTGGGCAGCATTTCCTTTGTTTCTACATACTTTGCCACCTTTTTAAGGTCCGAATTCAACATCCAAACGCCACTTCTTAGGCCCAACAATCCAAACAATCTCAAGGGGATTACACACCTAAACTTGGGTGTGTAAAATTCTGCCCCAAAAGGTAAAACAATTAACTTAACAAGTCTAAGGTAGTTTTTAGGCTACAACATGCTCACATAATTTTCTTAACCAATTCTTTCACATCCAAACCATATTTCTTACATGCAATGACTCTAAGAGCATTATTCACTACCACAAGTTCTTTCTTCTTAACATGCAACACTAGAAACTAATTCTAAGGGAAGAAATGTTACCTTAAAGTTTTAGTCAAACTTATTCCAAATATTTTTGCTATCTTCCTTGCCAAGAACACCACCAACAAGCTAGCCACAAGCTTCCTTGTTCTTAACTTTTCAGATTTTTCCTAAGGCTAGAATTTCTCTTGGGATTTTAGAGAAGGAGGAGCTTGAACTTTTAAGAGAGAAGCGAGAGCTTTTGTCTAAGCGAGAGCTGAAGTATGACCAAGTCTTGAAGACGTGGCCACTATAGTGCCTGCAAAAGCCGATGGGGGGGGGGGGACACTTGTCACCCTCCCAAGGTCTTTTAAAAGAAAAAAATATGACTTTTCCTAAGTTTTTCCGCCTGCATCCGCCTCGGCGCGCCTGCTTTGGCGCCATGGCGCGCAACTCTGCGGACCTCAGATCTTCCGCGCCGCGGCTTCCCGGCGCGCGCTGAAACTTCAGCGACCCTCGATTGGCGCGCGCCCTGCATCCGGCGCGCGCCACGCCGCCTCTGTCCGAAACACATTTTTGTCCGACTGCGCACTGAACTTGTAATTCTCATAACTTTCTACTCCGACGTCCTATCGACGAACGGTTGGTTGCGTTGGAATCTAGACTCAACGAACTACGCCCTGGGCCTTTGAAACACTTAGGAATTCTCAATGTACCGGGTCATAACTCGCCTCAAAGTCTACTAAAACCCGTCCGAATAATCCACAACCTATCCTTTGGAAATTTTAAGTCTTTCATGCTTTAGACGCCTCATACGTAGGGTCGAACTACGGTATAACATTCTCCCCTTAGAAATATTCGCCCCCGAATGTTCTTTTGGAGCCAACTACTATTCTTGGTACATCCTCGTACTATATACTAATGGAACTTCATTATGCCACCTATGACCCTAATATATCGCACACGCATACCCATTCACCGTAAGTCAAACAGAAAACGAACCCAACATACGAACCATCACTACTTACTCTCATTCACGGCTAATGAATTTCCGCTCGAATTTACCACTCATTCTATCACATGTATACGCCTCAATATCCTCTGCTCATAACACTAAATCATACAACAATCCTATCATGCATACTAATCTCTAAAGGGTCAAAGATATACCGTAATTATTGCTTCACATTCCCTTGTCGCTCTAATCATGATCCCGCCGCACGCGCATAACAAAAGAAAGCGATGAACCAACCACCGATCCTCGAAGGTGAATCTCTACATCCGTGCTATCTCTCTCGGACAGCCTCGCATAATGGCCTCTGTTGGCCGCATGCATAGCAATTACCCCAACTAGCACGACACTCCCATAACGGGTGTTACCACATCGGCTACCGAGGTAGAGGTGGCTTCATCGACTAACACCCTACTCTCCCGAAACTCAACCCTCGAGCCCGCCCCGCTCCCGAATCTCGAACGCCCCAAGATCAGGTGGAGTACTCCGTCTTGGGCCGAGGAGCATAACTAGCTCGAGGCGGTCCGCCTCGAAATCGCCCGAGATCTCGCCTGTCACTGCCTCTTGGTGGCTCGAGTCAAGTCGGCCCTTCCTT
This sequence comes from Przewalskia tangutica, assembly GCA_029844215.1. Classification (NCBI taxonomy): domain Eukaryota; kingdom Viridiplantae; phylum Streptophyta; class Magnoliopsida; order Solanales; family Solanaceae; genus Przewalskia; species Przewalskia tangutica. The sequence goes on from CM056738.1 coordinate 38,468,309, forward strand.
TCTCTGTCCTCTATCCCCTGCGCATATGCCTACATCCTGGAGATATCCATACCTGACTGAAGAGCCACTCCCAAGCACGCAGTAATCATATGACGGTCTAGCCCCATCACATAGCGATGAACTCGTGCGCCATGTTGGCTACAATAGTGTGCGATACCGCCAAAGAGTCAAACTCAGTCACTCTCGATGCTCCTCCCATTCTGCCTCAAGGTCAAGAATCTATCCACGCGGGCTCTCCTCAACTCAGGAGGCAAGAAGTGATCCAGGAAGGCCTCTGCGAACTCCTCCCAAACCGCTGGAAGAGCACCCTCCCCTCTAGACAATTCCCATGACTCAAACCAGTTCAACGCAATATCGCGTAACCGGTAAGAAGCTAACACAACGGACTCGCCTCGAGGCCCTAAGCACTGCGTGGTGCGCCGCACTGCCGAATAAACTCCCGAGGATCCTCCTCGCACTCAACCATAGAACTCGGTGGATTACAACTCGTAAAGTCCCAATCCTTAAACTGCGCCATTAGGGTTAGCCATCGACCGGCGTGCCGCCGCCACGATGCTAGTCAACAACCAAATCTGCTCTCCGTAATCCCTATACTCGCCGCCGCCGCGGAATCGGGGCTCGTACCGAACCTCGAGCTCGCGCTCTCGGCTCCTCTAATACTGCCAGCGTAGCTGAACTCGCCGACCCGCCTACTGCCTCAGGCATAGTTTGTGCCCGAGTCCTGGTAACTCTCTGCGTACCACTAGCAGCTCCTGCTGATGCCTTGCCCTTCTGGGCTCTGGTCGCCTTCCGTGGAGGCATAACTGGTACATAAGAATAGGTCAGAGAGGACTCAACCTACTATGACAGCTCTACTGCACGATCTCAAAGAGAGAAGAATGGAAACCAACCCTAAATGTCCTGCAGCCTCCTGATTATAGATGTGGTGCACAACACACCGATAATCAAGACTCTACTAGACACTGTCAGAGACACTTTCCGAGGACTAATCGCTCGATACCACTTTTGTCACGACTCGGGGCGGCTATGATCGTACTTACCGGGTACTCGCCGTATATGTCAGAGAATAGCGGAACATACATAACACATTACTTAGAAAAAAGGGTAAACATTACTGGCCAGCCGATAAGGCTGCCTTCTATAAAACATACTTAAACAAAAGTATAGTAATACTGGTTCTTATAGCCCAAAACACCAACGTGACTACGCACTTCTAGGAATAACAACTGTGGCGGGACAGGGCCCCGCCATACCCCCTGAATGTACAAAAGTCTATAACCTCAGGGAATCATACCAAAAAGACAAGCCTCCGGAGAGATGGAGCTTCCCAAGAAATGAACAGTGATCCTAAGAGTGCGGACCAGCAAGCTACGTATCTCGACCTGCGGCATGAACGCAGCCCCCCGAAGGAGGTCAGTACAACAGGTACCAAGTATGTGAAACTGAAAATACTGTAATGAATTCATAATAGCATATATATAAAGCAGGAGACATGTATGATAGCCAAACTACAGTACACAACATATACGCAGCCATGTCAAGCCAGGGAATCACGCCCTCTAAATCATCACTCAAATATAACCATAGGTCTCATGCCCATAATATCAATCGTGCCCGTGGAATTCCTTCCTCACTGCCGGCAGTCTATGATATAACAACACTAAGGAGTACATATGAATACTAGATCCCACCTGTATCATAAGAACCGTACGAGGCAAGTACGAAGGCATAGCTACCAGATCCACCCTGCATCCTCAGACGACCGGGGCAAGTACGAAAGCCAGCTACCAGATCCACCCGTACCAACAATACTATAACTGAAATCACGAAGCTGACCGGGGCAAGTGCGATAGCCTCTACCAGATCCACCCTGCGTCACATCGCTGACCGGGGCAAGTACGCAGGCTAACCACCAGATCCACCCTGCATCACACCACTTCGCCCTAACCCTTACTGGGGCAAGTACGAAAGCCAACTACCAGATCTACCCTGCACCACGTCTCTGACCGGGGCAGGTACGAGGGCTAACTACTAGATCCACTCTGCATCAGTAGACCTCATGGAGAGCTAATCCATGGAATAATACTGTCAAAAGGGAAACGAACCCTCATCATGGCCGCATACCCGTGGAATCCTCCATCACTGACGGTACGCCCAAATAGACTCATAATTACATGCTTTTAATTCGAATTGCAATACCATGCCTTTATATAAACCAAGACAATTACCATGCCTTATTTTCACATAAACCAAGAGAATTCTTATTTAAGCAAGCCAAAGTACTTTTCAAGGCACACATAGAATAATTCTCAATTAAACAAGCCAAAGTACTATGTACGTACATTCTTTTCGAAAGCCTCATTTTTATGTAAAATCCAAGATACTAACACTTGTAGTATCGAGGCGTGTCTATTTTTCAAAGTAAGTTACTACACCTTTAGAAAAATCATTTCATAGCTTGAAACCAAGTAACTTCAATTTTCCCACAATCTAGACAACTTATGCTCATTAATCAAAATAGACAACTTTCATAACCTTCCATAAAGTTATTATAACCAACTTCTCATAAAGCCGTTATACTAACTTTATGCTTTAGAAATTTACGACATCCTTATCCATTCATAAGGCCGTTATAACTAACTTCCCATAAAGCCGTTATAACTCCTTATGAACCATTTCGTTCTTTTACTAGCCAAGAGGCTTATACTTCAAACAAATTCATACAATTTTCAAAATACTTTAAGTCTCTTATCTTTTAGAATAATTCAATATTCAATACTTTCACACCAAAAGTACTCTATACTTCATTAGGTCAAGAAAATCCTTGTCTATCTTATTTAGGATAAACCATTCCTTAAGAACAAGCGGGTTAACTTCTTAACCCAACCAACTTAGACATTTTCTTAAAACATGTCAAGTATAACAAAAGGATTTACTTCATTCAAAACACGTACGCTCACCGTACTATATAGTTATAACTACTCATGCTCAAAGGATAAGAAAGTTTCCACATACCTCTTCGGTCAATCCTCTTGCTAAGCTCAAACTACCGCAAGTAATATGCCAACCTATAATAACCATAATACGTTTATTAACCTCTAATTTCAAGGTAGGAATAATCTAAGTTCAAAGCCCCTAAATTCTATGGAAAATTGGGCAGCATTTCCTTTGTTTCTACATACTTTGCCACCTTTTTAAGGTCCGAATTCAACATCCAAACGCCACTTCTTAGGCCCAACAATCCAAACAATCTCAAGGGGATTACACACCTAAACTTGGGTGTGTAAATTCTGCCCCAAAAGGTAAAACAATTAACTTAACAAGTCTAAGGTAGTTTTTAGGCTACAACATGCTCACATAATTTTCTTAACCAATTCTTTCACATCCAAACCATATTTCTTACATGCAATGACTCTAAGAGCATTATTCACTACCACAAGTTCTTTCTTCTTAACATGCAACACTAGAAACTAATTCTAAGGGAAGAAATGTTACCTTAAAGTTTTAGTCAAACTTATTCCAAATATTTTTGCTATCTTCCTTGCCAAGAACACCAAATACAAGCTAGCCACAAGCTTCCTTCTTGTTCTTAACTTTTGATTTTTCCTAAGGCTAGAATTTCTCTTGGGATTTTAGAGAGAAGGAGGAGCTTGAACTTTTAAGAGAGAAGGGAGAGCTTTTGTCTAAGAGAGAGATTTATATGACCAAGTCTTCAAGACTTGGTCAATATAGTGCATGCAAAATCAGATGGGGGGGGGACACTTGTCACACTCCCAAGGTCTTTTAAAAGAAAAAAATCTGACTTTTCCTAAGTTTTTCCTCCCAAGATCTCGCCTGCCATGCCCCGCTTCAGCGCCATGGCGCCGCAACTCCCGCGACCAGATCTTCCGCGCGCGCCTCGCTTCCCGGTGCGCGCTGAAACTTCAGCGACCAAGACATTCGGCGCCGCTGCCCTGATCCGCGCCGCGACTGTCGCCTCGTCCAAACACATTTTTGTCCGATCACGACCGAACTTGTAATTCTCATAACTTTCTACTCCGACGTCCTATCGACGAACGGTTGGTTGCGTTGGAATCTAGACTCAACGAACTACGCCCTGGGCCTTTGAAACACTTAGGAATTCTCAATGTACCGGGTCATAACCCGCCTCAAAGTCTACTAAAACTCGTCCGGAACAATCCGTCAACCTATCCTTTGGAAATTTTAAGTCTTTCATGCTTTCGTACGCTCTCATACGTAGGGTCAGAACTACGGGGTATAACAGAAAGTATGGCATGACAAGATGTTGATCCCGAAAGACTTCCAAGCAGGACAACAAGTGATTTTATTCAACTCAAGGTTAAGGTTGTTTCCAGGCAAGCTAAAATCGCGCCAGTTGAAGTAAAAGGGAGAGAGAGAGCCCCCTTCAAGGTAAACAGACAGAGGTTAAAACCCTATTTGATCAATGAAATGGAATATATGAGCCTAGTAACCCATCTCACCCTAAAATGATAAGGAACTTGCATCCGGCTAAAAGACGTTAAAGACAGCGCTACCTAGGAGGCAACCCAAGGTTATTTTATTTAATGCAATTTAGTTTTTACTTAGAACAGTCTCACGGAGGGTATTTTTTATATGTTGTGATGACAGGTGCAGAGCCAAAAATTTGGAGGACGAAACTGAAAGAAACCAAAAGAAAATCGCCAGCACATGGCAAGCCGAATCAGAGCCACTACAGAAAAGTTCGTAGGAGCGTTAGTTCAGCCACGCGCCACAACGGGAAATCTGAATTTTTGAAGAAGCCCTAATCCGATTGTTCTTTCTCCAAATCAAAAAATCCAGAGCCCTTCCCCTCTCACGGGATTCCTGATATTATCTGCCGCCACCGCTACCACTTTAAACCAAGTCTGTAAGTTGTCATGTTTTCTTTTATCTTCTTTGAGTCTTGCACACATTGGGGATAATGTGTGATTTAAGTTTGGGGGGTGTCTTATTATCTTTGTATTTTTGAGTCTTTTGATTAGTTTTGTGTATTTTTGAGTCATAATTTTAGATCATGCATGCTGTAGTTACTGGAATCGCCTAGTGAAGTAAGGTTGAATAATGTAATGGAATTAGAAGCAACCATCTAAACACTTAGGTTAGATATGTCAAAAACTCATGAAATCTGTCTATTTGGGGTATCTTACTTGACTTGTGCATTGTCTATGATTTAACCTATGTGTTCCTATGTGTATGATTGCTTGCTATTTGAGGCGAAATAGTTAGGATATGCATGTTAGGGAGATGACTCAGGCATTTCTTTGTTAGCCTTTCTTACCACTTTTACCTATCTCTGACAGTCAAAATATCCCTAGTCAGCCCCTTTGAGCCTAAAAATTAAACTTTTTCTTTGACACCCTATAATTCCACACTTGTGCCATAAGTGAATTTTTTTGGTGATTGGAATAGAAAGTGTTAAAAAAGAGACAAAAAGAGTGAACAATTTTGATGCACCCCAATAAAAAAGTAATAATAAATAGGCAAAAGCCTAAGTTTGGGGGTGCCTGTTATTCATAATACACTTCACTCTCTCAAAACAAAAGAGGGGAACGATAGATATGAAGTGAAGAAAGAAAATCAAAAGAAAATGGAAGAATTGAAAAGCAAAAGAGCTTATGGTACATAAAATGAGTCTAAATGCCTATTTTTACCTACCCATGCCTAAGCCTACATTACAATCCTGAAAAGTCCTGAAGATCTCTTACATGTGTATCTATGATTAGTGGAGAATAACAAGTAAATATGTCATAGGATTTTGAAATTGACATGCATAATTCAGTATTCTTACTTCCATTAAGCATGATTAAAGTGAGTTTTTGAAATATCTAGCTTGATGTGTTTAGAATGCTAAAAATCCATGCTATATGTTCCTGCATATTATTTGGCTAATATTCATGCTTTTCTAAGTAAATGTGATGCATCAAAGTGATTAATGTCTTTGAGTCATTTTATTTTCTTTTTCCTTGTGTCTTTATTTATTTCTTTTGATCTTTGCTCGAGGGCGAGGAAAGATTAAGTTTGGGGATGTTTGATCGGTGTATTTTATATACACCTTTTGAGTCATTTTTAGTTAGTCTTTTGTCAATTTTTGTAAAAATACATGTCGTCTTAGGATAGATTGTCTTTCTTTTGAGTCATATTGGTTTAAAGTGGCTCATTGGCGGAAAAGGAGCAAATTGAGGGCAGAAACAGAGGTTCCAGAGCTCAAAAAGCGAGAAAGTTGGCGAACCGGCATGTATCGTGGCAGCCATGAGCCTCCACCAATAGGTCGAGGCCACTGCGCCCAATATTGAGAGGTGCAAGAGTTCAAGACCGCGCCAAGCAGGGTCGCGGCGCCGAGGTGGAAAAATTAGCAAATTCGAATGACAGGCCTGAAGGAAAATCTGCATCACGTTTTGGAGACTATAAAAAGAGGACTCTAGGTCAGATTTAAGGGTTCCTCTTCTTGCCAAATCACACAACTTTTGGAGATCAAGATTGGAGACCTATTCTTAGTAATTTCTTGTTTCTTGTTTTATGTCTTTACAGTTTATGTTGGATATTAATTTAGTTCTTGTCATGTCTATGGCTAGGAACTAACTTAATCTAGGGCTTTCCATGTCAATTCACTTGAACCTTATTCTTATGAATTAATGCATGTTTTTGGTTCTTCTTCTTGTTGTTGAGATTTATTCAATAATTATCCTGAATGCTTGGTAATTACTTGATCACTAATTATCATAATCTTTATGATTTCTAATCGAAAGCCGAAATGGGAGATTGTGAATATGTTGTAGTTGAATAAACATAGATTAAATCGTGGACGAAAGTACCCCGATACTTGTGTAGTATTAGTAGGTTATTGCTCTTAATCCTCCTTTATAGTCAATATTATCACCGAAAGGTAGAAGGGTTCTATATTGAGGTTGAGTGTTTATATTACCTTAACAAGAGTATAAAACGGCTTAGTTAACCTGCTATCTCAAAATAGAAGAAGAATCATAATTAATTGCCTTAACAAGTAAGATAAGCGGATAGTTGAGGAGATTTGGAAGCCCTATTTCCACCATTACTGAAGTAAAACAACGTAGTTTAATTAGCTTTCATAATTATAGTCATAAACAACTTATCATTCATCGGTTATCAAATAGATACCATAGAATAGAATTTGAGCATTGAACACTAATCTCTGAGGACGATAACTCGGTCTTCTAAGACTATATTACTTGACACGACACGTGCACTTGCGTTAGTGTGTGCATAAATCGCTCATCAGTATCTTACTTTCATGAGACCTGATATTATGTATACCGTACAACAAGTGTGTTTGTTTATACATGATCTCAGGGTTGAGCACATGAATGCGCTCAAACACATCATACAATACTTATAGGGAACACTTGATTATAGTTTGCATCTATATCCTTCGTCGATCTCTACACTTGTCTCTTATACATATGTTGATTGGGGTGGTTGTCTGGACAGCAGGTGCTCTACGTCTGGTTATTGTATATTTTTTTGTGATAACTTGGTCTCATGGTATACAAAATGGCAGGCTACCTTATCCCGCTCCAGTGCAGAGGCCGAGTATCGAAAGGTAGCCAATGTCGTGTCTAAATTATGTTGGTTACCTAATCTTCTCTTAGAACTTCACTTTTTCGTTCAAAAAGCTACCTTGGTTTATTATGATAATATTAGTGCATTCTGTCTTTCTGGAAATATGGTTCAACATTAGCGCACTAAACATATTAACATGGATATCCATTTTGTTCGCGAAAAGGTAGCTCGTGGATAAGTATGCATCTTACATGTCCCTTCCAGGTATTAAATTGCAGACATCTTTACAAAGGGTCTTCCCTCAGTTCTATTTTTGAAGATTTTAGGGACAGTCTCAGCATACGAAGACCGCTCGCTATGACGCGGGGGTGTGAAAGTATATCGTAATAAACCATATACAGGGCATACTATGCCTTGTGTATACCGTGTATATCACGGAAACACACGATATTCTTACCATACTTGGACTGTGATATCCACTGTAAATACAGTGTGTATATCACGGTTTGGGGCCCTATATTTTGTGTTGTATTTGTATTTAATTAGCATTATACACTTACCATAATTGTAGGATTCTTGTACAAATATAATAGAATTTTGAGAGTAGAGTAGGAATAGAATTTTCCATATTATGGAAATTGTAAATTGTATATATAATTTTTCATTAATGAAAGTATACCGTGGTATACACGATATACATGACATATACAATGTCTTGTGTATACCGTGTATATCACGGAAACACACGATATTCTTACCATACGTGGACCATGATATACATGGTAAATACAGTTGTGTATATCACAGTTTGGGCCCTATATTTGGTGTTGTATATATGTATTTAATTAGCATTTTATACCTATCATAATTGTAGGATTCTTGTACAAATAGAATAGGGTTTTGAGAGTAGAGTATGAATAGGATTTTCCATATTATGAAAATTGTAAATTGTATATATACTATTCATTAATGAAAATAATCAAGGGATTATTTCTTTCATATTATCAGAAGTCTAGGTTTAAACCACTTCTTCTGAAATAACCTTATGTTGCCTCGGTTATGTTTATATCGAAGAACATGTTTCATCCTGCCCTTGTTATTTCCAACATCAAGAACTATATCTCTATTATTCTTGAGATGAAAAACGTCCAATATATGACATGGGCATAATTATTCAAAATTCACGCACTCTTCCATCAAGTCCTCCATCACATAATTCCTCCGAAAACTGACACAACTAATGTACCTACCCCCGAGGAGAATCCTCATTTATGGATAACTCTTGATGCTATCGTCATTCAATGGATTTACTCCACTATTTCTATCGACCTTTTACAGCCGATCATTGAACCATACACGACGGCTATGTCTGCCTGGAATCGATTGTGTGATATATTCCAGGATAACAAACATTCCCGAGTTATCACTCTCATTAAGCAAGAGTTTTCACAAGTCATCATGGAAGATTTCCCGAATATTTTGGCTTATTGTAAATGGCTCAAGGAATTAGCGGACCAACTCTGTAACGTTGGAGCGCATGTTACCAATAATCGTCATGTTCTACAAATGGTTGCAGGCTTCTCTGAGGCCTATAATAATGTTGGAACTCTTCTCCGACAAAGTAATCCACTTCCTCATTTCATCAAACTTGTTTGATGCTCACATTGGAAGAAGTTAGCTTGTCCAAAAAGGCAGCTACCGGCGCAAGTTCCATGGCGATGATGTCTACGTCCGATAACTCTCACAGTTTGTTGACAATTCCGGCCAAAATCGCAACAACGGTGGCGGCAAAAAGGGTCAAAACCAAATAATAATGGCAAAAATTGCGGCGGCAACAATGACAGCGGATGAAACAGTGGAACTGCCGGTGGTGGGCCTCGGGGTACTGGGCCCCAATTATTTCTCGGGTAATTAGGCCCCGATCCAGCCTAATCAGTGGCTTAATTTCTCGGGTCCTTACGGAAACTCGCAACAGTGATCCGGGTTGGGTCAGCAGGTCGATCTACTTAGGCCCCGGCCCCAACAGGCTTTCAACTCTGTAAGTCCGAATACACCTACCGAAATTGATGCTGCCATGGATACAGTTAGATTAAATCCTCCAGATGAAAATTGGTACACGGACACCGGCGCCACTTCTCACATGACGTCCGACCAAAGTATTCTCTCGTCTTATTCCAATATGAGCAAAAATCATGACATTTTGTTGGTAATGACAAATCAATTTCAATTTGTGGTTATGGTAATACAATTTTGTCTCCTCCGTATCCACTTATTGTTTTGAACAATACCCTTCATGCCCCTAACTTAATAAAAAAATTGGTGTCTGTTCATAAATGCACCACTAATAATTAGGTTTCTGTTAATTTTAATCCATTTGGGTTTTCTGTGAAGGATTTCAAAATGGGGATACCTCTCATGAGATGCAACAGTAGGGGTGATCTTTGTCCAATTACAACCACCACCACTTCCTCGAGTCAAGTCATGCCCTCGACATTTGCTGCTCTAGCTCCTTCCCTGTGGCATGCACGATTGGGTCATCCAGGGTCGTAATTATTTCTTCATTGCATAAAAACAATTTTATTTCTTGTAAGGTTACGCGTAGTACTCCTATTTGACATTCATGTCCGTTAGGGAAATATGTTAGATTACCTTTTGTAGCCTCTAATTCTCGTACTTTGATGTCTTTTGATATTATTCATAGCGATTTATGGACATCTCCCGTTCTAAGTTTTGTGGGCCATTGTTATTATGTTCTATTTTTGGATGATTATTCTAATTCTTTATGGACTTTTCTGTTAGCGAAATAATCTCAAGTTTTTCCACGTTCTTACAATTTAGGGCACTCATCCGTACCTAATTCGGACGGGATATCAAAAATATACAATGTAATAATGACAAAGAATATGATAAGGGGTTGTTTCGGAATTTTTGTGATGCTAATTGTAACGGCTCGTAATTTTGGACAATAATTTGAGCACCTAAATGAAGGAAATAGATCCAAGCGTTGGAATTTTTTTTATTATATTTACATATGCTAATAAGGAAATTAGTATACAAGGAATGCGATCCCAAAATAATTTTGAACGTAACAAGTGTGACGATTGAGATTAATAATAATGGTTGTGTTTCTCAAAAAGAGGTGATGGACTAATGTCATATTATAAATTATGACATCGAGTATACGGATATCTTATAAGTTTTTAGAATTAAATGAAATGAAATTTATAATTAATTATGTATATAATTGATAAATTATACGAATGAAATATTGTGGCGTGAAATTAGAGCTCCCACCGCCCAAAACTATTAAGGGGAGGGTGGACATAATCATGGGCATGATTGAGATGTCATGATTGAAATGTAAATATCTATCTATGACCAAGTCACTAAGGTAAGTGATATATGTTACAATTTTATATAAATTGGGCAAAGCCTCAACAGAAAAATGGTCGGCCATAGAATTCCAAATATTACTACTGTTACATCCGATTTTCTGCAAATATCCACTTTTGAGAGTTTGGAATCTTAAAGTGAAATAGAGATATGTTAAGGAAAATTATTTGTTTCTTTTGATATATTTTATATTATGAAATATAACTATGGCATTGTTCTATAATTTATTCTATAATTTATTCTATAATTTATTCTACTCCTAGAAGTTAAGAATAATATGTTATTGATTCCTATACTGAAAGCATAATTAAATTGTTTCTAAGTCCTTAAAAAGGTATATAAAAAAGATGATAATGATTTTCAAAGTGTCGTCAAGGTACAAAGGTAATTTGTCACATGTTGAAATTGGAATATGGTGTTGTCATTGCATTCACATATTATCGTGGACCACTTGTGATATGCGCATTACTATATGATAACTATTATATATATGTAACCCGCAAGGGTAGCCAAGTTGGTGTAGCAGTAGAGCGCGGGACCGCAAAGTCACGAGTTCGATCCCCTGCATAAACCTTCTTGGTTGAGCCTATCACACATGGCTTGTCAAGTGTGGTTAATCGGCTGATGTGGTTTGCAGGCTATTGCGTCAGCCACCGGTTTACCTCGCGCACCGAAAGAGTAGCGGTTCCGCCTTCAAAAAAAAAAAAAAAAACTATTATATATATGTAAGGGAATGGAAAAAAAAAAGAAAAATGTGTTATATACGCACACTACCTGCAGCTGGTATAGATTATCACAAAAGAGACCTAAGAGGCCACATATCGTGCATGTGTGGCCTAAATGGATGCCTGTGTGGCCAAGACGATATGATATGAATGTCGGTGTGACCAATATAACCAAATGCCCACAAAGGCGATTATGGGTAAGATGCATGTGTGACCGTAGTATACCGCATGTGCATCATGCATGCCATTTATGTATATTATGCCCATAGAGACTGTTAAGAAAAGAAAGATGCATGTGTGGCCATCAATATACTGCATTGGTATGCATAACATATAGACATATGTACTAGGGCCCTCAGAGGTATGTAATATTGGTCAGTGTTTCTGTTTCAGATTATTATACATCTCTGTTATGTTATTTTATGCGTGACAACTCAGTACATCAATCGTACTGACGTTTCCTTTGTCGGGGGACGTTGGGTTTCATGTTTCATCAATTAATCCCATATGCCTTATTAATGACTTAGGAACCATTTAGACATGCTTTAGTATAGATTTCAAGAATATGAATATCCTTAACTACTAAGAGTAGAGTAAGTTATGGAGTAACATGATGATTACGTTTGTTCACAGAATTATGCCAAAAGAAAGGAATGAGTTTCTTCACATACCTTGTCGTCGAATGTACTCTAAGTTCCCACGATTCCTTGTAAACTCTACGAATGGTTTTCCATGCCCTATGAATGATTTAAATCCCACATAAATCAATATACTAATAATCAGATTTTATTGGGGCATTCTATCGAATATCTTATACGCGTAGAACCTATGATTCTTCTTTGTAGAAATCTATATATGTAACGCAATACACAACCTTTCTAATCCTTCTTTTACTACTACTACACCCAACACAGCTCAGAAATTTCACATGCAATCCCCAATTTCACACGGACAGTCTCAAAAATACCCAATTCCATATTTAAGCATATTCGACAACTCTCTTAGAAACTAGTGACATGAATCCGACCTTATAACTGATATAAAACTTGGGAATGATAAGGATTGCCTCTGTTAGAAGTTGCGACGAACATCATCGGACAATTTCTCGCCCATCCCGATGATATGAGTCCAAAAATTGGTTTGAGCTTGACTTCTTTGAAATTTAGGGCCTTGCTTGATTCCTGAGTATTCAAGCTTGAAAAAGGGCTTTGGTTTACTGGAATTATGGTTTAGAATACTTGGATTCTCTCTTATTGTTTGAACAAGAATTTGCGTGAAGAACACCCAACTTTGATCGAGATTCCAGAGGTTGATCACTAGGATTACTCCTTCTGCTTTCGAGGTGACTAATCGCTTCTTTAGGAAAAGGATTTACAGAGATTTGAAGGAGATAAAGGCTTTAAGAAGAGAAGAATGAAGAATGAAGAACGATGAATTTTTGGGAGAACAGATGAGAGTTTCATTGATCGTATGTTGAGCTTAGTCATAAGACATCAGGTTATAAAGTAACACGTAGCATCCCACTTGGCTTTGTCCCCTCATATAATTAATCCCACAATTAATTAATCATACACACAAATAATTTTCGATCCCAATTCACTTAAATTCCGACGACTTATAAAACCTTCGTGTACTCAATGTCACAATTCTCATAATATGACACTAGTCTATAGCCTCTTTGGGGATATACAATTATTATTATAATTCCTGTCGTTGCATTAATTAATTAAATTATTTCGGGATCACATTCTTTTACATACTAATTTCCTTATTAGTATACACAAGTATAATATAAATTTTTTGGGGTTCGGGTCCACTTGCCCACGTCTATGTGCTCAAATCAGTACCCGGAAATATGAGGTGTTATATTCTCTCCCCTTAGAAATATTCGCCCTCGAATGTTGGGGTGCTATATCTAATCCTGTCACGTAATGAAGGAAATGCAAGTACACCATATTTATACTTCATTAAAGCAAACCAATGTTATCAGTGGATTAGACATCTAAGGTATAAAACAAAGTTTAATAGATCCTATGCACATTGCCAAATTCATACAGAAGAGAACAATAGACATGTCACCTAGCATTACTGGTTACACACATAATTTAAAGGCACAAGGAGGTATACAAGAAAGTTAACTCATACAAGATTGTCCACTGAGTATCAATTCTTTAAGACCACATTCTAGTAGGAAGGCATACTAGTACACATGTTTAGAGTCACCCTTTTATCTCCATAAATGTTTTAATAGCATAATTGACCTAAATATTAGCAAGTCTGGACATAAAGGTAGATAATCGCAACTCTTTGGTTGAACTAATATGCAGACATGCTACAGCTTTGTGAATTAGATCATTTAAACTAGCATGGTCTAGTTTACTGTTAAAAAGAACAATTGGTAAATTGACAGGTAACACATAAACCTTTGAACCCTACCTAAATATATATTTAGCTAAGTATGTAGATCAGTAGATAATCAGCAGTAGCATGGGTTAAATGAGCACAGACAATAATCAGTCATTACACAAAAATAATATATTAGTTAAATTCAATTCAGCCTACACATGTCAACATTTATAACAAAAATGAAAAAAAAACAGACATGTTATATACCTAGCACAGATTCAGTCACATATCCAGCATCACCTTAAGTCAATATGAGCAGGACAATTTTTTTTTTCTAATTACACAGTACACAACATGTGCTTAAACATGGTGCCATCTTTTATTAAAGTGCAACAATGATGGAAAAACAACCACCAAACAGTGATAATAAGTGGTATTACACATCAGACATATTAATAGCAAGCAGCAACCAGTTTAGTGTAACTGGTGTCCCAAAATAGCAAGCATCAACTGTTGTGACAGTTTCAACATTTTGTCTCAAATTCTCATAATAAAGATAATCAAGACACATTAACAAATAGCAGTAACTAGTAGCAAAACAACAGACATACTCAAAGTGTAGTACCAGTTTGGCATCAGTTCAATAGACATCACCAGACAAATACCACTCGGTCCAGTAGGCCAAAGCACAAAAAGACATAAGAAAAATAAGATAGGTAACAACTGTTCCAGTTCATTTGTATTTGTTTATTAGGCATCCCAGATTTTAAGACTAGTCTTTACGAAGACACGAAATGGACAGAGGTAAGCTAATGTAATAGAATACATATGCATGATTTAACAGTAACAATTCAGTTTTGATTTGGATGAAAAACTGGGGAATAAGAATACACTTTGGCCCAAAAATCTATTCAAGCAATTAGCATGTCATAAACTTGTAGAACATATTATGTAGGTGGTGTTAAACTTGGGACTTATTTACATCCAGAATAGGGCAACCAGAGGGTATATACCCTGACCATCTCTGATCAAGTTTCCAGGTAAAAAAAATACAGCAACAACAGTCCAAGTACAGTGGTAACTTGACTCCCAATTGCAGCAACCAGTTGAATTCATAAATAACAACTTAACAAAACACTTAGTTTTCCTCATAATGTAACATCAAAACGGTATTGATAAATTAATTACACATCTAAGCATAGCCACATATATCATAATCCAAGTCAAAGTTTACCTAGGCTAAATTATAGCACACTAGAAACTCACATAAACCACACATTCTATAATTTCTCGATTTCCATCATAAATAACATCATATAACCTCAAACATATCAAAAGAAAGATTTAAAAGAATACTCTTATTCCAGAGAAAACACAGAACATCATTCTTCTCAAACCAAATAGGATAAACTCATATTTGTATGACATGGTGATAGTGATTTATCCACACGCTTAACACAAGTGCACGTATCGTACAAGTAATATAGTCTGGTTAAGACCGAATATCGTCCTCAGGGACTGGTTTTCAAGTACCGATTATATATGCTTTAGTTTCTATTTGGTTAACGTTAATTGGTTTGGAATTCTAGACTAATAATGCAGAAAATAAACTAATTATGAAAATACTTTGATTTAAATCAGTTATGACGGAGAATTGGGGCTTCCAAGATCATCAACTATCCACACTATTCAATCCTTAATACAATTAGACTGACTTTTTCTTCTACGTTAAGATAGCAGGTTAACTAGACTGTTTTATATTATGGTTAGGATATATAAACACTCAACCCTGATGCAGAACTCTTCTATCTTTCGATGACAGAATTTACCATAAAGGAAGATTAAGAACAATAACCTATAAAACTACACAAGTATCGGGGTACTTTCGTCCACGATTTTAACATATGTTTATTCAACTATAGCATATTCAGAATCTCCCCTTTCGGATTTCGATTCGAAATCATATAAGTGATGATAATTAGTAGCTAATTAACTATCAAACAATCAAAACAACTATTGAATAAATTTTAAGCAAGTGAAGAAGAAAACAAACTAATGCATTAATTCATGAATAAGAGTTTCAAGTGAATCACAAGGAAATCCCTAATAAAGTAATTAGCTTCTAGTCATAGTCACGCTAAGAACTAATACAATCTCCATACATGAACTGAAATAAACAAAATAAAATAAAATACTTGAACTAGGTCTCAAATCTTCGCCTCCTAGAGTTGTGTTGTATGTACAATGGATGGAATGAATAATGAGCAGGGTTTTAGGAATTATATAGGTTTTGTAGGTAGGAAAAGTTATCCCTTTTGGACTCTGAAAACGTGTCAAATTCGGCCCAAGACGTCAAAAAATTCCATGTCGTGCGGTTCGAGATTAGGCGCCACTACGAAAAATCTGCAAGTTTTGAAAATTCAGGGGCAGCGCCGGTGACGGTATTTTGGCAGATTTTTGTTTTGTCATCCAGTTTTCGTCCGGGCTTCGTCTGATCTCCTCTATACTTCCCGGGACTTCTTAGACTTCATTTATTGACCCTTTTAGTGTGCAATTCCATCTCAATTATGCTCATTTCGTCTTCTTTTCGTCATTTCTCTATTTCTGACCGCTGTGACACAAAAGGAAGAAAAATAACCATAATACTATACTAAACATCAACAAAATGAGTAAAATACTAACTAAAAAAGACTCAAAAAGTGTATATAAAATACACCGATCAAACACCCTCAAACTTAAACTTTGTTCGTCCTCGAGTAAAGCATAAAAAATACAATAAAAGACACGAAAGAAAAGAAAATAAAAGACTCAAGACTCTGATCAATCTGCTGCACAAATGTAACTAGAAAATATGAAGGTCAGTTGGATAATATGCAGGAACATATATAGCATGAATTTTTAGCACTCTAAACTTTCAAATCAGATATTTCGCAAATTCATTACAATCATACTCAATGGAAGTAAGAGTACTTAACCTATGCATGTCAAATTCTAAATTTTATGGCATGTTCACTTGCTATTCTCCACTAATCATAGATACACATGCTAAAGATCTTTAAGACTTTTCAGGGTTGTAATGTAGGCTTACGCAGGGGTAGGTAAAAGTAGGTATTTAAGCTCAATTTACGTACCATAAGCTCTTTTCATTCAACTCTTTTCCTTCTTTTTTATTTTTTTTCTTTAATCCCATACCTATTTTTTTTTTGAGAGAGAATGAGATGCATTATGAATAACATGCACCCCCAAACTTAGGCTTTTGCCTATTTATTTTATTTTTATTGGGGTGCATAAATTTGTTCACTCTCTTTTTGTCTCACTTTTCAACACTTTTCATTTCAAACATCTTTAATTTTTTACTTATGGCACAAACATGAAATTATAGGGTATCAAAGAAAGATTTTATTTTTGGCTCAAAGGGACTGACTAGGGATACATTTTATTGTTGTCAGGGATAGGCAGTGAATGGTAAGAAGGGCTACAAAGAAATGCCTGAGTCATCTCTCTAACATGTATATCTTAACTATTTCGCCTCAAATAACAAGCAAGCAGACACATAAGCTTTATATTTTAACAATGCATAAATCAAGCACAGATACCCCAAATAATTTGATTTCATGAATTTTTGGCATATCTTACTTAAGCGTTCAGATTTTATGCTTCTAATTCCATTACATTATCCCACTTTAATTCACTAGGCGTTTCAAATAACTACAACATGCATGATCATAAAAAAATATTATGACTCAAAAACATACAAAACAAATCAAAAAGACTCAAAAACAATAAGACACCCCCCAAACTTAAATCACACATTGTCAGCAATGTGTGAAGACTAAAAATAGGGACAACTTACTGACACAACACAACGGTCATAACGGAGGTCTGAGAGGAAAAATTCTGGAATTTGCACGGAATATGGCTCTCGGAACTTTCGGCGCCACGACCCTGAGATTTGGCGCCATGGCGCCCAAATTTCTGCGGGCTTTCTGAACTCTCGGCGCCACGACCCTGATATTCGGCGTCGTGGCGCTGATGACGACTTTTTCTTGTTTCAGCGTTTTTGCTCCTTTTTCCTCAAAGTTAGCTTTCAGTCCACATGTCATCCTACAACACAAGACAAGAACCCAAGACCGTGAGACTGTTCAAGACAAAATAAAACAACTAAAATAAAAACTAAAATAACATAATTAATAGCATTGGGTTGCCTCCCAACAAGCATTGTATTTAACGTCTTTTAGCTGGACGCAGTTAACCTTTACTAGTGCCTGACGGCTCCTTCTGCGAATTGCTTGCAATCCGCACAGTTATTGTTGTAGGTCTCACTTTTCCTACAACACCTTTATCAAACAAGGGCCTCAGATCTAAAATTATCCCCCAATTCCACAAGACGTGCTTGTCTTTTAGGCTCTCTATAATGTAGGGATCAGTGAAATTCCTTACATTTCTCAACTTTTGGGGGTGCCCTTGAGGGTATGAAATTTCTTTTTGGGGATCAACAGTGACAGCTGGTGGTGTTTCTTCTGCAATAGGTACAGAAAAAAGGAACTCCAAGGAATCTAAAAAGGTGAAAAATTGACTCTTATTAACCTTTTCCTTCTCTACACCAACTATCTCTCCAGATTTCTCAACAACTGGGTGTGTTTTAGGTTCCTCAATTTGCTTACCACTTCCACCATGGTGTCGCTAGGCAGAATTGCTTGAGGTGTATTGATCATCCTATCCATTAGCTGCCTTATTTGTGTCTCCAAATTGCTGAGGGACACCCTTGTCTCAGCCATAAACTGAGCTTGACACTTAGTGAGCCTGAGTATGCCTGTCTGCAACTCATCTAGATCTTCCTCTGGAACATGTGTGTTAAGCTGTTGTTGATGACTCCACTGCCCCTGATAGTAGTAGTAGTCCATGTGTCCTGATTTTTTTATTTTTTTTTAAGAAAACAAACTAACTTTACCTGCAAAATAAGAAAAAAACAAAAAAACTGATAAAAAGATGATCGCATAATAAGTTAGAAACTTGTTCATGGAGCAACCAAATTAGAAATAAAAATAGATAAATCGATATTGAAAGTACGCCAGTCCCCGACAACGGCGCCAAAAACTTGATAGCGATTTATCCACACGCTTAACGCAAGTGTTGTTGACAGTCAATTTTGACCCGTTTTTCGTATATTTGTTGTAATTTTATGTGTTTTAGGACACCGCATTTTAATCATCATTTTTTGCATTTTTATCTTTTTATTTTAAATTAAGCATCATGTCTTTGTTAATATTATATTTTTATTATTATTACACCGTCGTTTATTTTAATAATATTTGCATCTCTTTAAATAATTAATTGACATCCCGTTTTAATTTTTAATTAGACATTAAACATTTGTTAAATATTGTATTTTATTATTACTGCATCGGCGTTTGCATTTTAATAATTTTGCATCTTTTAAAATAATTTTTCTTTTAAATAATTAACCCATTTTTCATTTTGTCAAACCAGTTCAGTCCGAGGCACAATCCGGAATAGTCCAGTCCGTCAAAAATCGAAGCCCAAAAATGCCCAAAAAATGAGACCCAATGCACCTTTCATCTTTTCCCCCCCAAAAACCAAACTCAAACCCTAAACCTAAATACCCACTATAAATAAAACTATTCCCCCTCTTTTCATTTTCAACAAACAGGTCAGCCGCACATTTCACTTGTCCCATTTTTTTTCTACTCCCTCACCCCTATTATCTTCTTCAATCAATCCACTCATCCCACTCCCAAACCTCTCATCTTCTTCACCCAACACCACCACCACCGCTGACTACCATCCTGTGAACCCCAACATCAATCACACATCAGCAGAAGCCCACACACGCTATTGTCTCACCTCCACGCCACTACCCACCGGAGGTGATAACCGGCGGGAGCTCCTTCTCCACCCCTTCTGCTCCTTTCGTTTTCCGGTAACACTGGTTGTTTTCCCTTTCCCTTGCGGTGATATATGTCGTTGGTTGTGGACTGATTTGGTTTTCTATTTTGGTACCTTGCCACCCTTTTGTTCGGCTTTATTTTTGGGTTGGTATTTTGTTGGTCATGGACTGATTTGGTTTTCTGTTTTTGGGTAACCGGAGTTTTCAAAACTCCGGCAACCTTGGCTCCGCTTTATTTTACCGTGACTGTTTAAGTGGTTGGGGAGGACATATTTATGTTGTGACACCAACTGAAGTTCCTGTAGTCTTAATCTATAAGTTGGACACCATTTTCTGATTTAGTTTTTCTTGGTAATAGTTTATTTGTTATGATATCACAGGGTATTCCTAGTCGTATTTAAAATGCACAAACATGCTTATTTGTTAATTTTGTTTGTATCTCAAGTGTTTAAGTTTCTATTCCATTCGTAAAAAATGATCAGAATCTATCCTATGTGTCATGAACTTTTCTTTTTAACTCAAAGAAAGAAATGAAATATTTTATAGTACTTAGTTCCAGTGTCTTTGGGTTTTGACAACCGTTTACTTTTCCTTTTTTACAATACCTAGGTACATCCTTGTGTTAATTCTCAATTTCAAATAGCTTAATCATATTACTAGTTTTGATTTATTTTATGTCTAGCTATTTTACTACATTTGAGTTTTTTTTTTTTAATTCTGACATTGAATAGTAAGTCAAGGAACTCAGTATATATTTCAAGAGTTCATTTTTGCTAGATCTAATTAATCGGAAGGAAAAGGTGAGCCATGTTCCTCCTTATGTGGACAGTTTGGCCAATGAAAAAGTTATCCGTCGATTTTGAGGCCTCCACAGTTGCAAAGACGGAAAATAAAATAAATGAAGCTTTGATTTCTTCTACTTACACAGGATAACCAACATGCGCTGGCAGAGCGAATTCTCGCAGCCGCACTTGTTTAGGATGTCCCACTTTATTTTATATATATATCTGAGCCCTCCGTGTTTAAAACTATTACTGTTTTGGCGCGGATCTGAAGGTTTTATTTATTTTATTGTTTTTAACAATATTGGCCGATGAAGGAATCTCCGTCTGATTTCCAAGGCCTCCTCTGTGCAAAAGACGGATTTATTTTTGGCTTTACTAATTAATTCTTGTCATTGCATTAAAATTATTTATTCTATTACTAACACTTTTACTAAGTGTTTATGCAGGTACCCGGAGATCATCTTGTGCAGAAGGCCCAAAAAGGGCTAAAAGATGTCTCGGAGTTTTATTTTATGTCGCATTTAATTTTAGTTTTATTATTCTGTATTGCACTTTATTTTAATTATAAATTATGAAAAAATGCTTAGAATAGGTAGAATAAAAAGGCAATAAATAATTAACATAGGTTGAACGAATAACCGCAAGTTAGCGGATCTTAAAGTATGCCTAACACCTTCCCTTTAGGATAATAAAGAACTCTGATTCAGAATCTCATTAATTTCGCAGACCATTAAATGGAGATTAATTGCAGTATTTTTATTGCAATAAATCAAGTGTTCTAATTCACTTAACTAATTAGGTGGCGACTCCTCAAAATCAGCATTATTACTCCATCCAGGGAACTGCGCCAAAGAGCAATGTTGCGGATACCGTTCAGACCCCGAGGTCAAAAACGGGCGCGACAGCATGGCGACTCCACTGGGGATATCAGGTTCTTGATCATAGCAAACCCAGGTTAATTAAATATTGCGCTTTATTTTGCTTTATATTTGTTGCAAATGTTTTATATTTATTGCTTTTATTTTGTAATTAACTATTTTAATTGCTACATTCTTTTACTGCTTTCCTTAAATTGTCATTCCGCTCATATTTCCTCCATTCTGGAAAATTGAAGATATCACACACTACACACGAGGTGTGCTTTGCACACCCGCAAATTTCTTTCAAATATCCAAATTTAGGAGAGTTGGCATTTTACGCGGAGAATCCGGTCCAATCGGTGGCCGCGTAGCCTTCTCACTCGAGTAGTCCGCTCGGGAACCATTGTGTCTAGTAAGCCAAATTTTAGAAAATTTAAGTTAGAGATATACCGCTCTCTTTATTTTAAGTCATGCATGCATATACCCTAGGTGGGTCGATCCTTGGTATCTTCTCCACGATTAGGAAATCAACCAAATTGTCGACGGGTTTCACAACCCAACGACCAATAAACATATATGTGTAGCGTGATAATGATAGACGGATCCAAGCCTGGCCATGACACGTCAAAATTGGAAAAAGTGCACCGTCATTTGGTCGCCATTTTCAACGAAATATTGCAGTTTAATGGCTTGGACCTATTTATCATAATCTCGCATATCTGACGTTTAAGTCCACCTCTGGCATAAGGGAGGTCCCAAGCATATTAGGGCGCGCTTGATTTGCATGTTTTTTGTTTACTATTGTTTGTCGCTAGCAACTCTGTACATATTATTTAAAGCAATAATTACCTTTTTAAACTCTGTACATATCATGTCATGGACTTATAACTTCGGGCACGTGCATTTGTATTGTTTTTACACTTTTTGCTGTCATATTGCAATAAGGACTCCTACTGCGTAAATCACTCTTGAATAGCGCGACTTGGACTTTGTGAAGCATCAACCACCAGTCCGGTCGAACCAATCAGGGGATTCTTTGACTATATTGTCACGCCCTTACATTTTATTATTTTTGTGACTTGCCTACTCTCACCCATTTGTCATATTTTTTGCAGGAAGACCGTCCTCGCAAATAGTCAAGGGCGGCCGGAAGAAAATTAAAAGAAAAGGAGGAAAAAGAAAAAAAAAGCATCACAAAAATGAGCGGGAGTTATGTTGACTAATAGAAGTCAGTTTATACCAGATTCAACGAGACATCGCTCTCAGTTCTTCTATATTTTATATCTTTATTTGCAAATTCAATTGATATGTCTAGTGTTGATTACATAATTATTTATCATGCATTTTACAGCATAATCATTCTGAACTACGCGTGTCTGATTCTCACCACACGGTGTGATACGTAGGCAACTCATTTTGGGTTCGACACCACAAAAATAAAAAATAAATAAAATAAATAATAATAATAAAGAAACATATTTTTCTCACTCATGCATCTCATTCATCATATTTTCGGGCATTCATTTTTTCGTCACATTCATCTTACTTTGCATTCGTTCACAGTGGACAATCATTTGTTTTGCACAGCTTTATATTGTTGTTCTTTCATTGATAAATTCTTTTCCAAGCATACATTTTATAACATATTTGAATGAACTACGCACACCTGATTCCCTCGACGGGATACGTAGGCAGTCCTATTCGGGTTAGATACCATTTATTCAAAAAATACAAAAAAAAATGTTATTCAAAAAAATACAAAAAAAACATGTTTTCAATTGTTTGACTTGGTTGATACCAACACATTTAGGAGTGTGCATAAAAAAAATACAAAAACAAAACAAAGTAATAATCAGTATGGGTTGACTTTGTGGTAAACCATAAATTCTTTTGGTACCTCTTATTCACACCCGTAAATGGCATTGTCTTGCGTGTTTCCAAGATAAGGACGAAACCAACCTCATCGTTTCATATGCATTGTGTGGTGAGTTTTTAGAATAAGTTCAATCGCGTTGCATTGTGATCTAGAACTTGGCCTGAATGTTTGTTGAGGCGAACTCCTGAGTAACACTCGGTGTAGGAAATGATCGTAGGCTTTCTTTGATCCGTTTGAGCCTTTTCAGCCTACCAAATAACATTATCCTTAGTACACCCCTTTGAGCCTAAACCTATTTCTTTCGACAATCGCATATTACACATATACCCTTTCTCGAGCGCACGCAATATCCTCTCTCGCCCGACTCTTTGAGTGCTTTAGAAATGTGCAAGTGACTGACAAAATTCTAGCTGAAGTTTCCAAAGACGAAAGTTATCAAAGTCCCAAAAGGAAAAGAAAACAAAAGCAGAGACGACTTCACACAAAGAGGAAATCAAAAGTCCCGATAATAAAAAAAAAGGGAATATATAACCCCGAAAAAAAAAGGGCTCCAAATGAAAGATTCAAAAGAAGTCAGTACAGAAAAACTGGGACAAAAAGAAAGCAAGTCAGCATCAAAACACACAAATATCAAGCACGGATGCAGTCCAACTCTCGAGGAAGGATTAGTCACTTTTTACCCAAATGATATCCATCCCTTCCCCAAACCTACATTACAAGCCCGTGACAAGTCCTACATGATCTTATACTGAGGGTTCTCACATTAGTGGATACTTACATGACGGCCAAGCCTATGGTATCACAATTGCATGCATTGAACATCTTTTTTAGTGTGAGTGTACTTCTCTAAGCGTCCCAAAATTCAAAATACTGGAATATATGTGTGGAAGAGACTTTCTTCAGTGAGGGCATTTGAAACATGAGATTACGTGTGGTTCGAAACCTTGGATGCAAGCAGGTGTGTCGACACTCAGGTATGTCTGAGGTACTATCTGAAGCTGTGTGAATTACACCGGAGTCAATCTCGATCAGACTGAAAGCAATAAACGAAAATCCTTATGCACAATACTAATTGTTGGTATCAACTGAAGTCGGAATGTAATGTTGTCTTCCACTTTTTCAGAAAAAACAACAAAATGCATATTACATAAAATCCTTATTTTTGCATCACGAACTACGTCTTGACCAGATTCTCGTCAAAGATGAGATACATAGGCGACCATATTGGCTTCGGTCCCACATCATTTTAAAATCACAAAAAATGTACAATCATTTGTTGCATCACGAACTACGCTCTGACCTGATTCCCTCGGCGGGATACGTAGACAGCCACATCGGCTTCGGTCACACCATTAGAAATATTTATTCCTTGCTTCGTACAGGACTCGATTTTGTCCATTGGAGAGTTTAGCATCCTCATATGTTTTGCATCCATGACTACCTACACATGACTGGGGCATATTTTGAGGGTTGCATTCTCATCTACTCAATTGTACATTGTCCATATTCTCGCATTAGCTTTTCATTCATGATAAAGAAAAATAAAAATAAATGGCTTACCTGATCGCCTTGATAACGTCAAGACTCAACCTTTCCCAGTTGAAAGTTCAACATCTTCATTTACCAGAAACTGGGCATTTTAAGGATTCACTGCAAGAAAATGGAAATAGACAAAAAAAAAAGCAGGACAACTAGGTCTTCAGTTTAAACCAGTCTGAGCATGCAAGCGTCAAGTGCCAAAGCTACAAAGTCGACGCGAATCAACCACTCCTTTCCTAAAACTCACAAGTTTTCTTTGAGTGCAGGATCTTCATATCAGCAAAGGCAAGAGCACAACAATAAGTTCATGCGGGTTACAAACACACAACGTCTATGCAATGACGCTATCTCAACCCAGACGGGTCACAAAGTAGGTACGTCCATAAAACAATGTCATTTCATACAATCTTATGCAACGGCTTCATCTATGTTTCGTCTATGCAACGACGAACATCTACATCGCGTCCATGCAACGACGTCATTTCATATAAGCCTATGCAACGGCTTCATCTATGTTTCGTCTATGCAAAGACGAGCATCTGCATCGAGTCTATGCAACGACGCATTTCATAAAAACATATGCAACGGTTTTATCTATGTTTCGTCTATGCAACGACGCCCTTTCATTTAAGCATATGCAACGGTTTTATCTATGTTTCGTCTATGCAACGACGCCCTTTCATTTAAGCATATGCAACGGCTTCATCAATGTTTCGTCTATGCAACGACGAGCATCTGCATCGCGTCTATGCAACGACGCTCTTTCATCTAAGCCTATGCAACAGCTTCATCTATGTTTCGTCTATGCAACGACGAACATCTGCATTGCGTCTATGCAACGACGCCATTTCATTTAAGCCTATGCAACGGCTTCATCCATGTTTCGTCTATGCAACGACGAACATCTGCATCGCGTCTATGCAACGACACCATATCTCATTTAAGTCTATGCAACGACTTCATATATGTTTTGTCTATGCAACGACGAGCATCTGCATCGCATCTATGCAACGACGTCATTTCATTTAAGCCTATGCAACAACTTCATCTATGTTTCGTCTATGCAACGACGAGCATCTGCATTGCATCTATGCAACGACGCTATTTCATCTAAGCCTATGCAACAACTTCATCTATGTTTCGTCTATGCAACGACGAGCATCTGCATTGCGTCTATGCAACGACGTCATTTCATTTAAGCCTATGCAACGGCTTCATCCATGTTTCGTCTATGCAATGACGAACATCTGCATCGCGTCTATGCAACGACGCCATATCTCATTTAAGCCTATGCAACGACTTCATATATGTTTTGTCTATGCAACGACGAACATCTGCATCGCGTCTATGCAACGACGTCATTTCATTTAAGCCTATGCAACAACTTCATCTATGTTTCGTCTATGCAACGACGAACATCTGCATCGCATCTATGCAACGACGCCCTTTCATCTAAGCCTATGCAATGACTTCATCTATGTTTCGTCTATGCAACGACGAACATCTACATCGCGTCTATGCAACGACGCCATTTCATTTAAGCCTATGCAACGACTTCGTCTATGTTTCGTCTATGCAACGACGAACATCTGCACTGCGTTCAGAAACGACGCCATCTTCATTTCCTTTGCATTTTGACCTCGGGAACAAACACCCTAGAGGTATTTCAGGGAACAAACACCCTGTCTTTTCCAGCATTCCATCGCAATTGTAACCTAGTGTCATCAAGATTCGACACTGGGATATATTTTTGAATCGGTATTCGTCCGTCCATAATTTTAGCATCGCAGCAATTCAGTGTCCTCATAATTCGACACTGGGACATTTTTAAATCTGAGTCAGCTTTGCTTTTTATTTTCGCATCACAACGACCCAGTGTCATCATAATTCGACACTGGGACAATTTTGAGTCTGCATCAGCCCCACTTTTGAGTTCTAGTTTATAAAACATAACAAAATTGGATACAAGTCAACATCTTTGTCCGAAGACTCTTCCATCATCTCCATACAAAGAGGGACATGTTGTTGACAGTCAATTTTGACCCGTTTTTCGTATATTTGTTGCAATTTTATGTGTTTTAGGACACCACATTTTAATCATCATTTTTTGCATTTTTATCTTTTTATTTTAAATTAAGCATTATGTCTTTGTTAATATTATATTTTTATTATTATTACACCGTCGTTTATTTTAATAATATTTACATCTCTTTAAATAATTAATTGACATCCCGTTTTAATTTTTAATTAGACATTAAACATTTGTTAAATATTGTATTTTATTATTATTGCATCGGCGTTTGCATTTTAATAATTTTGCATCTTTTTAAATAATTTTTCTTTTAATAATTAACTCATTTTGCATTTTGTCAAATCAGTCCAGTCCGAGGCACAATACGGATCAGTCCAGTCCGCCAAAAACCGAAGCCCAAACCAATGCCCAAAAAATGAGACTTAATGCACCTTTCATCTTCCCCCCCCCCCCTCCCCCCCAAAACCAAACCCAAACCCTAAACCTAAATACCCACTATAAATAAAACTATTCCCCCTCTTTTCATTTTCAACAAACAGGTCAGCCGCACATTTCACTTGTCCTATTTTTTTTCTACTCCCTCACCCCTATTATCTTCTTCAATCAATCAACCCATCCCACTCCCAAACCTCTCATCTTCTTCACCCAACACCACCACCACCGCTGACTACCCTCCTATGAACCCCAACATCAATCACACATCAGCAGAAGCCCACACACGCTATTCTCTCACCCCCACGCCACTAGCCACCGGAGGTGATGACCGGCGGGAGCTCCTTCTCCACCCCTTCTGCCCCTTTCGTTTTCCGGTAACACTGGTTGTTTTCCCTTTCCCTTGCGGTGATATATGTCGTTGGTTGTAGACTGATTTGGTTTTCTATTTTGGTACCTCGCCACCCTTTTGTTCGGCTTTATTTTTGGGTTGGTATTTTGTTGGTCATGGACTGATTTGGTTTTCTGTTTTTGGGTAACTCACCGGAGTTTTCAAAACTCCGGCGACCTTGGCTCCGCTTTATTTTACCGTGACTGTTTAAGTGGTTGGGGAGGACATGTTTATGTTGTGACACCGACTGAAGTTCCTGTAGTATTAATCTATAAGTTGGACACCATTTTCTGATTTAGTTTTTCTTGGTAATAGTTTATTTGTTATGATATCACAGGGTATTCCTAGTCGTATTTAATATGCACAAACATGCTTATTTGTTAATTTTGTTTGTATCTCAAGTGTTTAAGTTTCTATTCCATTCGTAAAAAATGATCAGAATCTATCCTATGTGTCATGAATCTTAACCTAGGTTTTAACGAATAACCGCAAGTTAGCGAATCTTAAAGGATGCCTAACCCCTTCCCTTTGGGATAATAAAGAACCCTGATTCAGAATCTCATTAATTTCGCAGACCATTAAATGGAGATTAATTGCAGTATTTTTATTGCAATAAATCAAGTGTCCTAATTCACTTAACTAATTAGGTGGCGACTCATCAAAATCATCATTATTGCTCCATCCAGGGAACCGCGCCAAAGAGCAATGTTGCGGATACCGTTCAGACCCCGAGGTCAAAAACGGGAGCGACAAGTGCACGTATCGTACAAGTAATATAGTCTGGGTAACACCGAATATCGTCCTCAAGGACTGGTTTTCAAGTATCGATTATCTATGCTTTAGTTTCTATTTGGTTAGCGTTAATTGGTTTGGAATTCTAGACTAATAATGCAGGAAATAAACTAATTATGAAAATACTTTAATTTAAATCAGTTATGACGGAGAATTAGGGCTTCCAAGATCATCAACTATCCACTCTATTCAATCCTTAATACAATTAGACTGACTTCTTCTTCTACGTTAAGATAGCAGGTTAACTAGACCGTTTTATATTCTGGTTAGGATATATAAACACTCAACCCCGATGCAGGATCCTTCTATCTTTCGATGACAGAATTTATCACAAAGGAGGATTAAGAACAATACCCTATAAAACTACACAAGTATCGGGGTACTTTCGTCCACGATTTTAACCTATGTTTATTCAACTATAGCATATTCAGAATCTCCCCTTTCGGATTTCGATTCGAAATCATATAAGTGATGATAATTAGTAGCTAATTAACTATCAAGTAATCAAAACAACTATTGAATAAATCTTAATTAAGTGAAGAAGAAAACAAACTAATGCATTAATTCATGAATAAGAGTTTCAAGCGAATCACAAGGAAATCCCTAATAAAGTAATTAGCTCCTAGCCATAGTCACGCTAAGAACTAATACAATCTTCATACATGAACTGAAAGAAACAAAGAAAAGAAAATACTTGAACTAGGTCTCAAATCTTCGCCTCCTAGAGTTGTGTTGTATGTACAATGGATGGAATGAATAATGAGCAAGGTTTTAGGGATTATATAGGTTTTGTAGGTAGGAAAAGTTATCCCTTTTGGACCCTGAAAACGTGTCACCCGCCCAAAACGCCAAAAATCCATCGCCGTGCCGTGGCCTCGAGATTGGCGCCACTACGCGAAAAATCTGCAAGTTTTCGGAAAATTCAGGGGCGGCGCTGCTGCCAGGCGCTGCGGCGCCGGTGACGGTATTTTGGCAGATTTTTGTTTCGTCGTCCAATTTTCGTCCGGGCTTCGTCTGATCTCCTCTATACTTTCCGGGACTTCTTAGACTTCATTTATTGGCTCTTTTAGTGTGCAATTCCATCTCAATTATGCTCATTTCGTCTTCTTTTCGCCATTTCTCCATTTCTGACCGCTGTGACACAAAAAGGAGAAAAACGACTCTAATACTATACTGAACATCAACAAAATGAGTAAAATACTAACTAAAAATGACTCAAAAAGTGTATATAAAATACACCGATCACATGAAAGTAAGGTTCAGACACACACATACATATCTAGTACTGGCTAGCAAAATATCATTTTTTTAACTCACGCAAAGCCTCATGCTCCCCCTCACATCAGGCTAATGTCATCTTTTATCTTATTCAATATACATCCTCTTTAAAATGCAGTAGACATGTGAAACAGAGATAACATTCAGTCTTAAAGTCAGAAATGCATTAACCAAATCAAATACCAACCTACCTAACTCATTCTTTTCTAGTTTTAAATCATCATATCAGATGATACAAGATAAGTTTTGTTAAATAATACAACTAATCTTGTTCTTAATTAGTGGTACGTGTTTTAGGTAGATAATATGACTAAGCAGCTTACACATAGCCAAACCAGTTTCAAAACAGTACATTGGTTATCACATTAAATTAAATAACTCATACATGCTAAAACCAACCTCAATCCAACATGTCAATCCATTAATCAAATCTAGACACTGCATACATAATTAACAGCCTTAAGTTAGCAATATCAAGCATTAAATTACCCAAGTAGCATGTACATAACTAAACAAATCTGAAATTTACTTGTTTTGTTTCATTTCAACTGTACAGACTATTCTAAATCAACATGGGACATTTATCAGTTATCCAAAAATAGGCACATTCTCATTGTGAACTATTTTAGACCTAAACAAACTGAAATATACCCTATCAGTACAAAGTATCAACCAAACACACTAATCTAAACACATAGCACATAGTCATAAGTCTTATAACATAATTTAAATAGGAATTTAAAATGAATAGGGGTTACACAAGGATCTCTTAACCAAGGGTAAGTGTAGATTTTACAGGTTGAATCAGAATAAAGCAAACAGGTACATAGACCACTCAACTCCATTTATCCAAATATGGCACAAAAGATTAGACAAGGGATGACACAGGTATTGGCATAACAATATCCACAGCTTATGCCCAGTACAATCAAGAACCAACAGATACTACTACCATGTATTACTTATATAGTGATGAATCCTGACTTATCTCACTAGACAAGAGGAAAAAAAACAGAGCATTCAAAGGGCAAAATCAACAAATACATTCCTTCACTTTAACATAGGCAAAAAATACATCAAGGGATCCCCACATTATTCATGCTTATATAGATCTAGTTCAGTCAAGTAAACCAACACTTAAGTCTAGACATGTATATCCTTGAACAATCACATAAACCACATACTTCGACCAAGATCAAACATAAGATATCTTATTCAAGAAGGCCTTGGATATCTAATGTCTCAACGGTTATCTAATATTCTAAGATTCTCCAATATTCCGCTTCCCAAGCTTACATGATCTCTCCCCGTATACGAGTGGGACGACTTCTCATAATCTCAAAATCATATTGCCCTTCTGGCGTATATTTCATCAAGTAGAGTCTCCCATTTACTGGACACGAATATGGTTTAACCAAAGTCTTTTTTTTTTTGGTAGTCGGCACTTATCGAAATAGTAACAGGCACGAGTTAACTTGAATTCTTACGACTCAGCTTTACTGCACGATCTAGATAATGAAGGAGTAGAAACCATTCCTAAATGCCTTGCAGCCTACTGTTTATAGGTGTGGCGCGCATCATACCCATAACCAAGACTCTACTAGATACGACTTGTAGACTTTCTAAGACAGACATGCTCTGATACCAAGTTTGTGCTGACCCAAACCAGAGGGCCGCAACGAGCACCCGGACCCAACCCACCGGGCACCCCCGACCATACAA
Organism: Przewalskia tangutica; assembly: GCA_029844215.1. Taxonomy (NCBI): domain Eukaryota; kingdom Viridiplantae; phylum Streptophyta; class Magnoliopsida; order Solanales; family Solanaceae; genus Przewalskia; species Przewalskia tangutica. Next base: position 38,499,945 of record CM056738.1, read on the forward strand.
CCCATACTTAATCATATATATATACACCAAGGCCGATAAGACTATGTATGACAACTACCCACATGACACTTATCTACAAGCCTCTAAGAGAAGAACATATCACGATCAGACCGCAACTCTGAAATAAGTAGAATCCTCCAAGTATCAGCTGAACCAGCAACCCACTAATGTGAATCGTCACTCTCTCAATATGAACATGCGGACATAAAACGCAGCGTCCCCCAGAAAAAAGGAACGTCAGTACGACTGATGTACTGAGTATGTTAGACATAAGAAATAACATAACAAAGATGTATCATAATCTGAAATAGGAAACAACTGACCACCAGTAATTTCCTCTGAGAGCCCTAATGAATGTCTAAATGTTATGCACAATGTAATACGCGCATACCTCGGCCTCATCGAGCAATCTTTCTTACCATAATAGCCTATGGGGGCATAATTTCATATGATGGTTGATGAATGTATGCATGATGCAAATGAGGTCCATATATGTTAGTGTTGCGGATCATGCAACCCGTCCCATCACATCATGTTAGTGCTGCGGATCGTGCAACCCGTCCCATCACATCACATCGCCTCTGTGGGCATCACATCACAACACATCATTTTGGCCTCTTAGGACTCTTTTGTGATAGTCTGTACCAACTGCAGGTGGTGTGCGTATGTAACGTCTTTCCTTTTTTCCCATTTCACATATATATATAGTAGAACATATATCTCCTTTGAGGTCCAGTGTATTATATGAATGCAATGTAAATGAATGTGCATGAATGACAATATTCTCTGAATTTATTGGACGACAATAATATCCTTGCTCATTTGGCTAACATTTATGGAACCATCTGATTGGTAATAACAGATCCAAATTGCCTAATTAATCTTTATATGGGCCGTGAGTAATTCATCTTTTTATGAAGATCTTATCTAATCAGTTGTGAACTAGAAAATGTAAAACAAATTGATTATATCTTAGTTTCTATGCAGATGACATTCTAAAATCATTTTAATATAATTGTTAGTCGATACCTTTTTCACTTAACGCTGCAATGACTTATTTCAACATGTCTACTAAAACATACTCAATTATTTATTAAATCAATTTCAGCAATTAATCCCATATGCCTTATTAAGGACTTAGGAACCATTTAGACATGCTTTAGTATAGATTTCAAGAATATGAATATCCTTAACTACTAAGAGTATAGTAAGTTATGGAGTAACATGACGATTACGTTTGTTCACAGAATTATGTCAAAAGAAAGGAATGAGTTGCCTTCACATACCTTTTCGTCGAATGTACTCTAAGTTCCCACGATTCCTTGTAAACTCTACGAATGGTTTTCCATGCCCTATGAATGATTTAAATCACACATAAACCAATATACTAATAATCAGATTTTATTGGGGCATACTATCGAATATCTTATACGCGTAGAACCTATGATTCTTCTTTGTAGAAACCTATATATGTAGCACAATACACAACCTTTCTAATCCTTCTTTTACTACTACAACACCCAACACAGCTCAGAAATTTCACATGCAATCCTCAATTTCACACGGACAGTCCTAAAAATACCCAATCCCATATTTAAGCATTTTCGGCAACTCTCTTAGAAACTAGTGACATGAATCCGACCTTATAACTAGGGCTGTCCAACGGGTCGGGGTATACCGACCCCGCTTGATATTGTACCGGTATCGGATACCAGATTTCGGTATTAATCTTGCACGGGTCGCTAAAAATTCGATCCCGACTCACCCAAATTTCCACCCCACCCCGACCCTTTCCCACCCCATCCGACCCCTACTAGCCGTTGCACAACGGTTTTGTCCAATTTGGCCATTGTGCAACGGCCAAATACCCCCCCCCCCCCTCCCCCAACCCTCCCACCTCCTAATATTTATTTTTAACCCTTGAGTTATTATATTTACACTTTAACCCAATTTATTCAACTATAAATACTTCATTTTTCTTCATTCTTTCTCATAAATCTTCCTACAATTACAATCTCTCTAATAATCTCTCAATCTATCTCTCATTCTCTTTACATTGTGTTCTAAATATTCAATTTAATTTATTCATTTGGGAATTGACAACTAGCTTGAGGATCATCCGTTGAGCAAAGTTTTAATTTTCAACATCTCTCGATTACACGTCGACGTTACGTCGGCGTTTGATACATTCGTTCATTTATTAAATTATTATTGTTTATTTTAATTAGCGCACTTAATTTCATTATCTTTAACTATTTAAGTATTTATTAGCATAAATTAAAATGAAAGGATTAAAAGGTATTTTGGGTATGTCTGGTTCTAGTAGGGGTGACAAGGGCAAGGGTCATTCTTCTAGTCATCATATTCCTCCTAGACAGGATGATTTTATTGATAATGAGCATTTTCCTAAGTACCATTAGATTTAGACGATGAGCTATTTTCTGAAAATCAACAAGAATTTAATTTAGAAGAACATCTAGATGACACACCAACTAATCTCGATGACACGCCAACTAATGCACCTCAAACTGGAACACCTCCTATTCCCCCTAGTATGAGACGAGGCCCACCAGAACGAGATTAACATCACATGTATGGGCTTTTTTTGATACAGACGTACAAAATCAAGTTGCTACATGCAAAATTTGTAAAAATATTTATAAATTTAAAATGGGAAAAGGTTAGAGCGGGGCGGGAGGTTTAACTACGCATTTGAATAACTAACACAAAGTTAGGTGGGATGATATAAGGCTCAAGTGAAGGGTGAGTCAACAATGATCTCTCAGTCGGGACAAGCTTCACATACTGTCCCGCACCAGGTACAGGGTCAAATTGACCCTATGACGGGGGCAGTTGTAGGCCCTAAATACGATAAAATGAAAGATAGGGAAGAATTATCAAAATTAGTTGCAGTGGAGGGTTTGCCTTTTTCATTTTCTGATTCTCCTGGTTTTATTCATTATATAAGATCAATGTACAATCCTGCTTATAACAGTTTTCCTAGATCAACTGTTAGGAGAGATATTTTTAAATTTGCACACGAATATCAACAATATTTACGTTATTATTTATATCATTACCCTGGAAAAGTATCTATCACATCTGATATAGGTCGTAGTACTAACGGTCATGATTATTGAACTGTAACATGTCATTGGATAGACTATAAATGGTCTATGCAAAAATGTATTTTAGCATATAGATATATAGATAGTAGGCACACTAGTATTTTTATTCAAGAAAATATTTCTTCTGTTTGTGATTATTATGGCATATCTGATAAAGTCATGACTATTGCATTAGATAACACTTCTTCTAATATTTCTGCTGTTAAATTATTAAAAATTGTCTTAACTCCATCTTTTCCAGATCATTTTCATATAAAATATGTATGTCATATTTATAACTTAGTTGTAAATGATGGTATAAAACTTTTTGAAGACATTCTTGCAAAAATTCAATTTGCTATAAACTATATTTTTAAAAATAATAGAATACAACGACTAAAAGAATATAAAAAAATTTGTCACGATTGTGGTCTAGCTTACAGAAAAGTTCCCGAAGAAGTATGCACTAGATGAAATTATTTATTCAACCAACTACGTGTTGCTTATGAGTATAGACAACCTATAACCCAATTTTTTAACACCCGTAATCGAAATCCTAGTGATATGCTTATAGATTCCGATTGGGATACAATTTTAGAACTTAATATATTTTTAGAGAAATTTTATCTAGCTACTAAAGAATTTTCTGGGATTTATTATCCTACTATTTCATCAATGTTATTTTATATAGCTCTAATATTTATATTATTTAGTGAATATATGACAAAACCAGCTTATAAGGAACCTATTAAAAAAATGTTTAAAAAAATGAAAAATATTTTATTCTTACTCCCCCAATATTTTTTATTAGTGTTGTATTAAATCCGTCTATTAAAATAGACGGTTGTAAAAATCTTGTTGAAACTATTTACGATTGCATAGATACACTTCCACCTCCAACTCCTAAAAATCTAAATGACCCACCACCTGTTGAAATAAGTAGAGAAGAAGTGTTGTCTAGCATTCAAGATGAATGTAAAAAAGTATATACGCATTACCACCAAGAAAGTGCTAGAAACCAACCGGCTTCTATGCCATCTTCTTCTTCTTCAACACAACCTCAAAAACGACATGCTATTTCTGCAGCTAGTATTCAAAGCCTCAGACAGAGAATGTTTAGTAGTACCGTTTCTAACCAAATTAGCGAGTTTGATGTTTTTATTTTGCAGGGTGTTGTACCGTACGAAGAAATTGAAAATGAAGAGGGACGTGAAGACTTGCTAAAATACTGGAAGGAGAATGAAAAGAATTTTCTAACACTAGCAAAGATGACCCGATATGTGTTGAACATTCAAGCGTCATCAACAGCGTCCGAAAGCGCATTTTCTGCGGGAAGATTTCAAATAGGGGAGCACAGACATTCATTGGTAGAAGACTCATTAGAGATTACAGTTCTATTCAAAGACTAGATTCGTGCAGAGCGTAGGAGGTGCGGCTGTCACGACCCGAACCCCGGGCCCGCGACTGGTGCCCTACCTGGGCACCCCCCTCTAATACCCTCACATCCCATATAACACATAGGCCAGATAACATATGGAAAATTGTACATGTAGCAACAAGGCAAGCCGACGAGGTTGCCGCTATATATAAACGGGAACATCCCGACAATACTATATATAACTCTTGCAAGTCCAGCCCACATATGAATACAAACCTCTAAGAGTTTGGACAATAAACTTTTACGGGATAAGGCCCCGCCTTACCCCTGAATATACACAAGTCTATAATCAAAGACATGTACCAAAATGACAAGCTCCGGAACAAGGGAGCTATCTCAACAAGCTGGGCAATGATCATAAGCTCGAGGATCACCAACTGTGTACCTAAACCTGCGGGCATGAACGCAGCCCCCAGAAGGGGGTCAGTACAACTAGGTACCAAGTATGTAAACAGGAAGTACAGTAAACAAGATCATAACTGTACAAAAGAATGACAAGGGCAAGTATGAAAATCAAATACCAGATCCTACCGTGCCATATAAAATAAGAGCCAATTGTACCTTGTATCACTGTACTACTATGTTACACCCCGTAGTTCAGGTCCTGCTTATGGGGACGTACGAAAGGAGTTAAGATTTAAATTTTTGACGGAATATTTCGGACGGATTTTTAGTCAACTTTGAGGCGGTGTATGTCCAGTTACATTGAGAGTTCCTAGGTGTTTCAAAGGCCTAGTGCGTAGTTCGTTGAGTAAGTTTCCAACGCAACCAACCGTTCGTCGATAGGACATCGGAGTAGAAAGTTATAGAAGTTACAAGTTTAGTGCGCGGTCAGGCAGAAAGGAATTTGCGATGGGCCAGTACGGCCGCGGGATGCGGCCGCGCGGATATTCCGGCGAGCGCTGAAGTTGCAGAGCCGCGGCGCCGGAAGTTCTGAAAAGTTGCGGAGGTTTCAGCGCCGCGGCGCCGGCTGCAGGGCCGCGGCGCCGAGGCGGGTTCTGCGAGGCTGAGTGGAAAAATCTGAACTGTTTTGTTTTAAAAAAAGGCCATGGGAGGGTGACAAGTGTCCCCCCCCCCCCATCTGATTTTTCATGTCCTATTTATTGACCAAGTCTTGAAGACTTGGTCATTCTTCAAGCTCTTCTCTCTCTCTAAAATTAAAAGCTTTCCCTTCTCTCTAGAAAATCAAGAAGAAATCAAAGCTTGAGAAAAATGTAGAAAAGGTGGCAAGAAGAAAACTTGTTGGCAAGCTTGTAGGAGCTTTTGTGGTGGTGATTGTGGAAAGGAGGCTAGTGAATTTGTTGGATTAATTTGGCTAAGCTCTAAGGTAACAATTCTTTCTCTTTTTTCTAGTTTATGGTGTTGCATGTGAAGAAGAAAGAACTTGTAGTGGTAAATATTGCTCTTAGATAAATTGCATGTAAGAAATATGATTTGGATTTGAAGGGATTGAAAAAGGTTAGGATGTGAACATGTTGTAGCCAAAATATTATCTTTAACTTATTGATTTAGTTAATGTGCATTGTGGGTAGAATTTTACACATCCAAGATTAGGTGTGTAATCCCCTTGTATTGATTGGATTGTTGGGCCTTAAAAGTGGCGTTTGGATGTTGAATTCGGCCTTGCAAAAGTGGCAAAATATGTAGAAACAAAGGAAGTGCTGTCCAATTTTCCGTAGGAATAAGGGACGTTTCAATTAGAATGTTCTACGTTGAAGATAGAGGCTAATGGACGTATTATGGTCATTATAGGTTGACATACTACGTGTGGTATATTGGACTTGCAAGTGGATTGACCCGAAGAGGTATGTGGAGCTTTCCTATCTCTTGAGCATGAGTAGTTATACCTATGTAGTACGGTAGACGTACAAGATTTGACATCCTTCACTTGTTTTAAGTATATGATACTTGTTTCGTTTTAAAAGTATAAGTCCCTTGGATTTAGGGAAATGTATTTGACTAATGTATAACGTGAATATAATGACTTTATGGGAAGTTGGTTATATTAGTTTTATGGAAGGTTAACAAAAGAAAGATTTACTCTAAGCAAAATAAGTACGGATAAATGATTTGAATTTGTGAAAGGCAAATTGATTTTAAGGCATTAAGTGCCTAAGGTTTTAAAGGAAATGAAGTCCCTTGATTTAGAAGCCTATTATATTTCTAAAAGGAAAGGTGACTTGTCTTGAAAGTAGTCGTGACATGATACTATGGTTATTAGTATCTTGGAAGTTTTATATAAAAAGGAGTCATTTTCTTAAAAGGTTAGAAGTACGTGGTACTTGGGGTGCATTCCCGGATTTTCTCTTAAATAACATGTTAGTGCCGTAAGTAAACTAAAATGAGAGGATTTATTAATAATGTTAATAAGAAGTTAGGGGATTTCTTAACTTGCTTATGTTGTGATAAGCCGGTAGCGCTTATGTTATGTATGATAGCCGGTTGTGCTGGGTTATGTGTTCTTACGGGGTAGACCCCGGGTGATTGTTGTTATTTCCTTTGGACATACTGACACGATGGATGGTCCACGGGTATGCGTCCATTAGGATGGTTTATTACTTATTTTTGTTATTTCCTTTGGACATACTGACACGATAGAGGGTCCACGGGTATGCGTCCATTAGGATGGTTTACTACTTATTCCATGGATTTGCTACCCATGATGCGAGTGCGGCGCTTGTACTCATGCGGGCCCACCGGGTCCATGCGGGTGAAATAGTCCCATGCGGGTGAAATAGTCCCATGCGAGGCGGATGACCTCATGCGGGTGAAATAGTCCCAAGCGGGTGAAATAGTCCTATGCGAGGCGGATGACCTCATGCGGGTCCACAGGACCTATGCGGGTGAAATAGTCCCAGGAGTAGGATTGCTTGATGATACTACGGGCGAGGGACCCTGTTTTGATCATGAGCCTCCTATTTTTATGCAGTAATGTTTATACTTGTGACTCTCATTGTTAGTAAGACACGGTACAATGTAGTTTGATTTTCATCTATGACTCCAGCTTATTTTAGACTTATGATATTATTACAGTATTTTTCAGTTTTACATACTTGGTACATATTGTGTACTGACCCCCTTCCTCGGGGGCTGCGTTCATGCCGCAGGTAGAGGTAAGCAGGTGGTGGATCCTCATTCTTAGGATCTTTGCTCAGGTGTCAGAAGCTCCACTTCTCCGGAGGCTTGACTTTTGGTACAGTTCTCCCTGATGTTGTAGATGTTCTGTACATTCAGGGGTATGACGGGGCCCTGTCCCGTCATAGTGGTTATACATTCTTAGAGGTCTGTAGTCCTGTTATAAATTGGGTTGTTAAGGATGTAACTGTTCAGTTTTTGTTATATTTAGAGGTAGCCATTTTTGGGTTAGCCTGCTTTATATTCTATATGGGTTCTTGTTGTGAGTTTATTTTTCCGCTGGTTTTATCTGATGTTGTATCACGCGGTGTCCGGTAAGACACGATCCACGTCCAAGGTCGAGTCGTGACAAAAGTGGTATCAGAGCAGTTAATCCTCGGAAAGGGTCTACAGGCCGTATCTAGTAGAGTCTTGATTATCGGTGTGTTGTGCACCACATCTATAATCAGGAGGCTACAGGATATTTAGGATTGGTTTCCATTCTTTCACTCTAAGATCGTGCAATAGAGCTGTGTTATAGGTTGAACTCCCTCTGACATATTTCTATGTATCAGTTATGCCTCCACGCAAGGCAACCGCGACCTGTGGCAAAGAACCGGCGGAGCTGCTAGTGGGACGCAGAGAGTTACGAGGGCACAGGCCCAGTCTTTACCTGAGGTGATGTTTCGGACGGCGAGTTCCACGACGTCGCCAGCCCCAGCTGAGTTCGGGGCAGCAGCAGCGGCTACTGAGACCACGGTACCTGAGCCTCCAGTTACACAGCCTGGAGCGGAGGAGATGGGTTACAAGGAGATGGCCCAGTTATTGGCCAAGATCGTGGCAAGGAATGAGGACAGACGAGAGACAGCGGTTCCGGTTGTACCCATAGTTCACCCTAGGTCAGATAGCGTGAGACTTAGGGACTTTTTGAGTTGCAGCCCACCAGAGTTTTATGGGTCGAGGACTGAGGATGATCCTCAGGAGTTTATCCGACAGTTGCAGCGGATCATGAGGGTGATCAAGGCCTCGGAGACAGAATCGGTGGTATTGGGTGCACATCGGCTGCGTGATACTGTAGTTGACTGGTTTGATTCATGGGAACTGTCCCGGGGGGAACATGCACTCCCAGCTGGTTGGGACGAGTTCTCAACGGTGTTTCTTGCACACTTCTTGCCTTCGCAGATGAGGAGAGCGCGGGCGGATAGATTTTTGATGTTGAGGCAGAACGGGCAGACGGTTCGGGAATACAATGTAGAGTTTGACTCGTTGGCTCGGTATGTACCCGCTTTAGTGGCAGACATGGAGGACAGAGTACACCGCTATGTCACTGGGCTCGATGATTACTTAGCAGAGAGTTGTACGGGAGTAGCTCTTCAGCCGGGTATGGACATTGCCCGTATGCAGGCTTATGCACTTGGGTGTGAGGAGCGTAGAGGTCGACGGAATAACCAAGTTCAGCAGAAGAGGGCCAAGACAGCAGGGTCCTTTGGTAACTTTTGAGGCAGACCGCCTCAGCAACAAGCTAGTTATGCGCCTCAGCCAGTACGGAGTACTCCACCACAGTCTTCAGGAGCATGTCAGGGCTCCAAGGTTTCAGGTTTTCGGGGGAGCAGGGATGTTAGTCATATGGGGCCACCCCTACCTCGTTGTGGTCGTTGCTGTAGGCCCCATGATGGGGAGTGTCGTGCTAGTAGGGGAGCTTGTTTTACATGCGGCCAACAGGGCCATTTTGCGAGAAATTGTCCGACCAGAGATAGCACGGAGGTAGAGATTCAGCCTTTGGGATCAGTGGCTGGTTCATCGCCTTCTTTTGCTATGCGCCATGCAGGGCAGGATCATGATTAGAACGACAAGGGGAAAGTAAAGCAATAGTTACAGGTATATCTTTAACCCTCTAAAGATTAGTGGGTGTGATAAGATGGTTACATGTTAAGTGTTACGTGCGGGTAAGTTTATGTAAATTGTGATTTTTTTTAAAGCCTGGTTTGTAGAAGGGGTAAGTTTGGGGACATGGAAGTTGTGAGCCTTGGAATTCTGATAACCGTGGGAACCTTAGATACAGGGCCATCTTGAGTGGAAGATTTTACGGGTGATCTTTGTCGAGGAACATAGTATACGTGGGGTATACGTGGGTAATAAGTCCATGAGTGGTGTGAAATGATAGTGGGTAGCTAAGCTAAGGAAACCACTAGGTTTTCGTGACTTGAATAGTGAGATTGTCTCGGATCGGGAACAAGAGTGTGGTACGTATACTAGAAAGATTCGAGTGTGCAAGGAGGATACGACAAGTGGAAGAAGAAGAGAACATGTGTTAAGAGGATGGAAGTGATCTTTTTTGTGAGGAGAATACCCTTAGACCATGGATGAGAACTAATAAGTTGTTATACGCTTTAGAGGTAATTCCTCGTAGGCTGGGAGGTAAGCTTTTGCGTGGTTAGTATATTATGGCCATGTGTGACATGATTGGTTTTATAGGTGTAGTAGTGAAGACTACACCGGCGCATGCGTTTTGGAGACGTGGAAGGAATATCCGGGACGAATGTTTCAAAGGGGAGGAGAATGTTACACCCAGTAGTTCAGGTCCTTCTTATGGGGACATACGAAAGGAGTTAAGATTTAAATTTTTGACGGAATATTTCGGACGGAGTTTTAGTCAACTTTGAGGCGGTGTATGTCTAGTTACATTGAGAGTTCCTAGGTGTTTCAAAGGCCTAGTGCGTAGTTCGTTGAGTCTAGTTTCCAACGCAACCAACCGTTCGTCGATAGGACATCGTAGTAGAAAGTTATGGAAGTTACAAGTTCAGTGCGCGATCGGGCAGAAAGGAATTTGCAGTCGGGGCCACAGCGCCGTGGCGCCGGATATTCTGAGGGAGCGCTGACGTTGCAGCGCCGGAAAGCAGGGCCGCGGCGCCAGAAGTTTTGAAAAGTTGTGGAGGTTTCAGCGCCGCGGCGCCGGCTGCAGGGCTGCGGCGCCGAGGCGGGTTCTGCGAGGCTGAGTGGAAAAATCTGAACTGTTTTGTTTTAAAAAAAGGTCATGGGAGGGTGACAAGTGTCCCCCCCCCCCCCCATCTGATTTTTCATGTCCTATTTATTGACCAAGTCTTGAAGACTTGGTCATTCTTCAAGCTCTTCTCTCTCTCTAAAATTAAAAGCTCTCTTTTCTCTCTAGAAAATCAAGAAGAAATCAAAGCTTGAGAAAAATCTGAAAAAGGTGGCAAGAAGGAAACTTGTTGGCAAGCTTGTAGGAGCTTTTGTGGTGGTGATTGTGGAAAGGAGGCTAGTGAATTTGTTGGATTAATTTGGCTAAGCTCTAAGGTAACAATTCTCCACATTAAACATTCATATTTACAACTGAATTTTCCAGCATATACACGCCACAAAACAGTCCCTAAAACTGTACAACAATATCCAACAGTTTTATACAAGTCTCGGCCAAACAACTACAATCCAAAGCCCTTTTTCATAACTCTTTATAATCCAATTCGTTACAACACTTAATATAAATAGTTTATACTTTTAATAATAAGATTTTCTTCATCTAATATCATGCAATAGGTGAAGATAATTACAACAATAACCAACGAATCCAATCAACACCAAAACTGTCCAATTCAGCCAACATGCTAACAACAACCACATGCATTTCTTATTCTCTATTCTTCTTAACACAAGTTCATATATTGACTATAACAATATGTAATATCCAATTACTTCAAGAGAAGAAGAACTCTTACCACAAATCTCGACCAAAACAGTCCACAACCTCTCGGCCACTAGCTTTCCTTTTGCACCACTTCTTCAAGTTTCAATCACATCCATGTATCCACTACAAGCTTGTAACCACCTTCCCTTCTTGTTTTACTTCCAAAAGGTTCAAAAACAAGCCTAGGTTTTTAAGGGATATTCTCACCCAAAACCGTGATCACCAACTTTGGAAGGTTAACTAGGCTTAGCACTTGGTTAAAGAGCTTAATCTTGGAAAATAAGTTAACTTGTTCTTCTTGGATATGGGGTTTTCGAACTCCTTGAGGGTTATGAAAGAGATAGGGGTTTGTAGATGAAGATATTTGTTATGGCAAAGTCTTGCAAGACTTGGGTTTAATAGGTGTACAAGGACAAGTGGATGGGGGACCCTCTTGTCCACTTGTCTTCACAATAAAATATCTCCACACTTAGCCATATTTCACACATTTTCTATGGCCTCATATAATATAATACCAAGACTTAATTAATCCACACTAATCTCTTCACAAAATATTAATCCAACACTTAGCCAAATCTTACTATTTTCGATGGACACCCCCCCCCCCCCCCCACCAAATTGTGAAATTTTCAATTGACTCATATTCTTAACCCCAAGATTTAATAATACAATCCTAAGTCCATAACTTCATTTGGAAATAATTCAACCACTAATATAAATTCTCGTCGTCACCTTTTTTTATCCAAAATTTTTCCATATCTGAAAATGTAAATATGCTTTCCTTCCAACCTTTACATCTTATTTCCTTACTTACGTTCTCACTTATATGCACTGGAACTACAGGGTGTAACATTCTTCCCCCCTTAGAAACATTCATCCCCGAATGTTCATCCAAGGTCTCAAGCTATACAAATTCTCAATCGGCTCAACAATCATCACCCACCATCACAAGTGGGTTATACTCAAATCAAGGAATCATTACCTCTAATGTATTTCACATATACCATGTACTTTAACCACGATCACACATAAAATACTTTATTCTTGAAGGCCTTGTCTATCTAAGGTCTCAACGATTATCCAATACTCTAAGATCCTCAAATATTACATGTCCCAAGCTTACATTATCTCTCCCCGTATACGGGCAAGATAGATTCTCAATATCTCAAAATCATGTTGTCTTAATCACAACAACCCTATTTACTCCATACCAATATTATTCGTGCAAATCACTTAAGCATACAACACATCTTAATCTAACAACATGGTATGTCCTTATGTCAATTAAACATGATCTCTTAAGGGTTCATCACCGTCTCAGACAACTTATCACCTCCTAATTACTCCAAATTAGCACATATATAACCTTGATGTGGATTCATTAAACTGTTTCATACCTTCTAAGTCATTATCAAAGCTTAACCATCTCATGATACCATAATCATTCTAGGAAACACACATATGGCCCAAAATAAATATGTCTGTATAGATGCATGTCATCATCATACCAACTATACAATAATTTTACCAACCTGTATACCAAGTCCATATATTCCCTTCGGGGTCGTTGTCGCTTTCTCATAGTTGCAATCACAATAATACGTTAGGGAGGGACTACCCTAACAACATAGCTCTATCGCACGATCTTAGAGTAAGAAGAATAAAAACCAATCCTAAATGTATTATAGCCTCTTGTTTATGGGTGTGGTGCACAACACACCGATAATCAAGACTCTACTGCACACGGTCTGTAGACATTCTGAGGACTAACTGCTCTGATACCAATCTTATCACGTCCCGAACCCTGGGCCCGCGACTGGTGCCCTACCTGGGCACCCCCCTCTTATACCCTCACATCCCATATAACACATAAGCCAGATAATATATGGAAAACTGTACATGTAGCAACAAGGCAACCCGACGAGGCTACCGCTATATATAAACGGGAACATCCCGACAATACTATAGTACAACTGTCCAACAATATATACAACTCCCGCAAGTCCAGCCCACATATGAATACATACCTCTAAGAGTTTGGACAATAAACTTTGACGGGACAAAGTCGTGCCGTACCCCTGAATATACACAAGTCTATAATCAAAGACCTGTACCAAAATGACAAGCTCCGGAACAAGGGATCTATCTCAACAAGCTGGACAATGATCCTAAGCTCTAGGATCACCAACTGTGTACCTAAACCTGCGGGCATGAACGCAGCCCGAGAAGAAGTCGATCTGACAAGGTACCAAGTATGTAAACAGGAAGTACAGTAAACAAGATCATAACTGTACAAAAGAATGACAGGGGCAAGTATGAAAATCAAATACCAGATCCTACCGTGCCATATAAAATAAGAGCCAATTGTACCTTGTATCACTGTATCACTGTACCACTTTGTCACTGTACCTTCTGAAACTGAGAGTCATGTATGCCCATATGAAATCATCATGTTTACATAAGTTGCCCGACCCTCTGGTGAGGGGCGCGGTGAACATATACTGCCTGACCCTCGGGTGAGGGACGCGGTGAACATATAGTCATATACTGCCCGGCCCTCTCTGGGACGCGGTACCACTGTACTTTATAATAGTGAGAGTCAACTGTGCCTTTTAAAATATGTCTTTTAAAAGTGAGATCAACCGTATCATTTCAAATTATGAAATCATTACCATTTTGAAATATGAAATCAACCGTACCCCTTTAAAATATGAAATCATTACCATTTCAAAATATGAAAGTCATGTCAAAATCAGGGAAACCTGCCCTCAGAATCATTATGCAATTCTAATTATGGGACTCGAACCCGCATTATGAAAGCATGCCCATGGAATTTCGCCATCACGAAAGCATGTCATCATGGAGAGCTAGTCCATGAAATAATATGGCGGAAGCATGCCCATGGAATTCCTCCATCATGTAAGCATGTCCATGTAAATAATATAAAGGAAGCATGCCCATGAATTCCTGCATCATGTACGCATGTCCATGTACATAATATAAAGGAAGCATGTATATGGAATTCCTGCATCATGTAAGCATGTCCATGTAAATATTAGGGAATTGAACTCAAAATACTATGTACATTCACCGTAAATATCATGTAATATTATGGACTTGATCCCAATAGCACCATGTACGTCCGCCGTACATCCTTTCCTTTATAAAACCCAAGGCACTTATAAAATCAAGGTACTTTCACTTATAAAATCAAGACACTTTCACTTTTAAACTCAAGTAACTTACACTTTTAAAATCAAGGCACTTACACCTTTAAAATCAAGTAACTTATTCTTTTCAAATCAAATCACTTATACTTTTTTTAAAATAAAGTCACTTATTCTTTTAAAACCAAGGCAATATCGTGCCTTCCTTTTTAGAAATACCAAGGTAATAACATGCCTTCCTTTTTAGAATAAACCAAGGCACTCTCATACCTTTCATTTTAAATCCTCATTTGGAAAATCAAGACACTTATCAAATCAAGTATCACTTTAAAATCTCATTTGGTAAATCAAGATACTTATCATATCAAGTATCATTTTAAAACATCATTTGATAAATCAAGACACTTATCATATCAAATATCATTTTAAAACCTTATTTGGTAAATCAAGACACTTATCATATCAAGTATCATTTTAAAATTAAGATCCAATAAAACTATGTACGTCCACCATACACTTACTTCAAATAAACAACTTTCAAAAGAAGAAAGGATAGTTCACACACCGTTTGTCGTATGTACCAACTCGATAATCAAAATTCATCTCGCTCCTCTAGCTAACATTATGGAAACATTTGCATAGTGATAACCGATCCGAATTGCCAAATTAATCCATTTTATGAGCCTTTAGTAGGTTATATATATATAATGATCTTATCTAATCAGTTGTGAACCTAGAAAGTGTAAAACAAACTGGTTATATCTTAGCTTCTATGCAGATGGAAATTCTACTCATTTCAATATAATTGATTGTCGATTCCTTTTTCATTTAACGTTGCAATGGCTTGTTCGATACTTTTTCTCATTAGTGTTGTAACTTAGCAAGATCAACTCGACTCCAATACTTCAAAAAAGACTCTTGCCAACATCTCCCATAAGACTTGGTAAGTACTTAGGAATAATTTAGACATGCCTTTAGCATAAAATTAATAACATGAATACTCCTTAACTTCTAAGAGTAGAATAACTTTTGAAACAATACCACAGTTATGTTTCATACGTAGAACATGTCAAAAGAAGAAGGAAAAGGTTCACATACCTTATTGACGACTAACCAACACGACAAGTAGAATATGTCTCAAATAGGTACTTCAACCTATAATGACAACAACACGTCTATCAACTACATGCTTACTAATGTAGGACATATACCAAGTAAAGGTTCTCTTTTCGTATAAAAATTTGAGCAGCACTTCCCCTACTTATACGTACTTTTCCACCTTTCAAGAAGGCCAAATTTCATCAACAACCAAGCACCAATTAAGGGCACAACTAAAAAGGTAACCAAGGTGATTCACACACTTATTTCTCACGTAATTCAGCCTCTTATTCTACGTCAAAAGCGTCCATAAAATCGGTCCACAATCCAACAACAATGAGGGTAAAAAGTGATGTCTTTCTACACCTTTCTATGCCCTTATTCCTTTAGGACTTACATTAGCTTTTACCACATTAAACATGTATGTTTACACCTGAATTTTCCAGCATATACACGCACAAATAGTCCCTAAAACTGTACAATAATATCCAACAGTTTTATACAAGTCTCGGCCAGACAACTACAATCCAAAGCCATTTTTCATAACTCTTTATAATCCAATTCGTTACAACACTTAATATAAACAATTTATAATTTTAATAACAAGATTACCTTCATCTAATATCATGCAATAGGTGAAGATAACAACAACTGTCACGCCCTTTTTCGACCGCGACATTATAAAAACTCCTGCTTAATAAAATGTTAGAAAATAAAATAAAATAAATGCTAAAAGATGATAAAGGTGCTGAAAAGGCTAAAAGGGTGCTAAAGGTTGCGAAAAAGATGCTAGAGTGCTAAAGGGTTCGCGGAGTCGCCACCTAATTAGTTTTGATGAATTAGGACACCTAAATGTTAACTAGGTTAAGGTCAACATTAACTCCATTTTTCGGTCTGCAAAACTAATGTGAGATTCTGGGCAAGGGTTCTTTATTATCCTAAAGGGAAGGGGTCAGGCACCCTATAGGATCCGCTAACTCGCGGTTGTCCGGTCAAACCTAGGTTAATTATTATTGCTAAGAAAATGCATTTTTTGAAAAGTACTTTAAGCAAAGATATTTGTAAGTATAAAACGTATTTTTTGACCACTGTGAGAATGCAAGATTTAAAATATATAAAGTTAGCTTTGGTTAAAAAAAACATACCTCTTAAAGTACTTGGGGAACAAATGAAATTATTTTACAAGGTGTATATATTGCTTAACAAAATATAGAAATAGTAGTGCAAACATTCTTATGGAAAAATAAGTACCTATAAAGTAGAATGTAAAATGTCTATTATGCAAGGGACAGTAAAGTATGATAAAAATATATTTTTTATATGAATGTTAATAAGAGTTTATGAAAAGACGGGTTAGAAATATTTTGATGAATGATTCCCTAACTATATAACCAGTTATGCAAATGAGGATTATTAAGTGGTTTAGTATGGCTTAAACTATATATGGCAAGTTTTAAATAATTAACTTAAAAGGATTAAATTTTAATGTCACAACTACCTCTTAATAACGACTCCAACCTACTAATGTAATGTTAGCGTTAGACAATTAATTTACGATAAATGAATGGGGACGGGGTAGGAAATAATAAGACGACTCGAGGAATGGCGATGTCATTTCGCCCATGGTTTGGAATTTCCGATGCGGAGAGGATGATGCACATAAATGCGGGTCTTCATTTTTGCCGTGATGAGTCTCGCCATGAGACTCTTTGTTGCTCCAATGCATTTCATGTAAACAAAAGAAAGATAAGGATTAGTATCTGCCTAGATAATATTTGATGCAGATAATGCACACATATGTCCATGATTTAATTGTTATTTAGTTATATTATTCTAAAAGGGTGACAATTTGAAGCATAAAATATTATCGGCCCAGGCAGTGGGCTGTGAATGCAGACAGTAGGCAAGCAAATAAAAAATTCAGCAGGCCCAAATGACAAAGCTCAGATTCTAAAACAGATAACTGGTCCAAAAGCAAATTTCATATTTACAAGAAGACAGATCAGCCTACTACAGTATATAATACATCTAGATTCAAAATTTAAGCTTCGGCAAATGCTCATAGTCAAATGGTCACTCTTGGCAAACGGAAGTGGAAACAAGGCTTCATTTTGGCAAGCAGTTTTCAGCATAAACCAATCCAACATAGATAGACATTTCCCTAGATTAATTGGCCTGACAATGGCATCTATTGCAACTCGCTAAACATTCACAAAGATGGGACAAATGAGTTTTTAATTCTAGATGTCATATATTCAAATCATTTAAGAAGTCAGTTATATGCTTGCTTGATACCCTTTAAGGTCAGATTACATCCTCAACATGTCCACTACATGAGACAGAGTCATAAGCTTAACTGGTAAACATGCAAACAGGAGACATAGTTTAACATGACACCGCTTGGATTTGACATAGTACGGAATATTAATACCGACATCATTCAGGAAGTCCAATAGACAGGGCAGGATATAAAATAGATCAAACGACGAGATTTAAAACCCGTGAGACCACAAGCAAATGTGGAATCCTATTCATGTTATATATTAAACAATAACAACTCTCCAACAGGTAATGTAAATCACAAAGCACACACCATGATTTTGTTTCTGCTTGACAGAGGATTTCAAAATAAGATAATCCAACTTTAGACTAATCTTTTATATCATGGTCTTTGCTATACGAATGCTAAGATGGCTTTCTGATCACCTAATGCCAAATACGAATTGCAACACAACATTATGAGTATTAACAGTCAGATGGATAAATTAACAATCAAGTAAACAGTGTCGACATCACATAACAACTCTAATATGCTAACATTTAGGCACGATGCGAGATGCTTGATCCTATACTGTCAGATTCAAACACCCAGATAATCCTTATTAAACTCACTTCGCATTAGTTTAACACACCTACACGACAGTCTACATGATGCCAAATATATTTAACAAGATACAGTCGTCGTACAGATAAAATTGCAAATCAACAGAAAATCGAGAAGGGAACAATTTTACCTTCTCCAGGCAGCGAACCGAGGCAGCGTATCAAGCCGTCGATTCACTCGGGGTGTTTGGTTGCTATACGATTTGAAAGAAAAAAAACATGCTTGGGATGATTTTACTCGTATTCTGCTAAAATGAAGAGTTTGAGAGTCTTCTTTTTCTAATCTTGCTTGGATTGCGATTAAGATTATTTTGGTTATGTAGAAAGGTGTTCCTCAAATGCTTTTTCTCCGTCGAGATCGATGCTTACTGGTCTTTTTCTATGTCCCCTTATTGCATGCGTATAGCTCCCCATTTATAGTCTCAATCTTAGGTTCTAATTTATGGTAAGTTATTGGTACGATTTTAGACTGATTTCGTGCGATTTGGATACTGATTCAGTATTGATTTTGGACGAGATTTGTGCTTGATTCTTACTGTCATCTGATTATGGTAAAGATTTTAGACGATTTGGTGTAAGATTTTCGGGTGTATATTTGGAAGGGTTAAGTTAATATCTCGATTTTGGTACTGATTTAGGTACCATTTTGGATTATGGTGAGTTGTGTGTTGCAGATAATGAGTTGGCCGGATTTTCCGGTCGACTTGCGGGTGGAAGGTGCGGCGATTTTAGGTTTAGGGCTCTGTTGGTTTTTTTTTTGTGTTGGAGAAGAAGGATGAAGGGCTAAAAGGAAAGGGACGTTTGGGCTTGTGGGTATTGTTGAGGTAAATAGGAAATGGGCCGCGGGTTGGGGAGCTGGGCTGGGCGAAATTAAGGGGCTTGTGGGCTGGGTTTTAATTAATTTAAGGTGTTAGTTTTTAAGTGTTAAATTTTAATTAGTGATAAATAAATGGGGTTTTAATTATTGCTTACTATTAAAATAACAAATGTGGATATGACATTCAAGGATTGCTTATTGCTTTTATAAATGCAACGCTGTTTTTTAAAAATCTTATTTATTATGCATATTTTATCATTATTTAAGTTAAAGTTAAATTATCTTAATATGACTTTAGGTGTTTTATTATAATAATAAATGCGGGCGTGCTATTTGATTAATGTATTTTACAATGTTAATTCAATGGGGTTTAAATTATTTATGAAATTGCTTTGGGTATTAATAAATGTAGCTATAATTTTAAGGAATGCCTGATGCGGAGGTATTTGTTAAATTATTTATTTTGTGTATCTATTTGTTTATTTATTTATCATTAAGAATTGTTTGAGTTTTAATTAATGAGAAATAGGGCTTAAATTATGAATAATATTCATGAAATTGCTTGTTATTAAAATGACGAATGTGAACATGAGACTAAAAATGCGATGTCATTATTAAATCACTTATTTATGCATGTATTAATGTTTAATTATTGCATTTTATTATTATAAGATTGTTAAACTATTTTGGAAAATTGGTGTAATTTTATAGTTAATGACTGGACGAGAGGGTCAAAATTGGGTGTCAACAACTTGTCCCTCTTTGTATGGAGATGATGGGAGAGTCTTCGGACAAAGACGTTGACTTATAGCCAATTTTGTCTCGATCCTCAGAATTGAAAATGCTGGGCAATTAAGACAAGACTGACGCAAAATTCAAAATTTTATCCAGTGTCGAGTTATGACGACACTGGGCTACCATGGTCAAACACTAAGGAGGGCTGATGCGGGCTCAAAATTTGTCCCAGTATCGAGTTATGACGACGCTGGGCTACCATGGTCAAGCACCAAGGCGGGCTGACGCGGACTCAAAATTTGTCCCAGTGTCGAGTTATGACGACACTGGGTCGACGTGATGTTAAAAAATAAGAAATATAATGGCTTGAACTTAGGGGTGTACCGGTATCGACTTATGATGATGTTGGGCTTATTGGTGATGTGGGATGAGTGGACCGACGCTCGAGGCCGCTTCTGTCATTTGTTAGGAAAGTTGGCCCCCCAACAAATTGCCCCGGTTCGCTGTAAGAGAAAATCAACGTTGTGCTCCTGCTCCTGTATGCTAAAACTTAAGCAAACGGTTAGTGCATAACTGTTATGGCAAAATGATAACGCATGAATTTATAGGCAATGTAACTGTGTGAGCAGAAATGTTATCCTGTAAAATGTGATGCCTGTTGTGTTGGTGTGATGCTGCAAATGCTGTGATTTCGTCCTTGCACGGATGTATTGCGATTGTGAATGCGGATATGTTGTCCTTGCATAGATGTGTTGCAACTGCTCCTGTAGGCCAAAGCTCAAGAAAAAATTAGTGCATACTGCTAATAAATATAAGAAACGCAATCAGGTGGATAGGAATATCATCATGTGTAACGCGATGACGTTGTGATGCTTCAAATATTGAGATGTGTTGAATGATGCGAATGTTGATGTCGTCCCTGCCCGGACTTGCTGGATGTTGCGAATGCTGATGCCGTCATTGCGTAGGCGTATTGCGAATGTTGATGTCGTCATTGCGTAGACGAAATGCTGATGGTGTTGTTGCGTAGACGTAATGCTGATGACGTCGTTGCGTGAATGTAATGCTGATGATATCGTTACATGGACGTGTTGTTGCTGGCGTCGTTGCGTAGACGTAATGCTGATGACGTCGTTGCGTGGACGTAATGCTGATGACATCGTTGCCTGGACATGTTGCTGATGGCGTCATTGCGTAGATGTAATGCTGCTGGCGTCGTTGCGTAGATGTGATGCTGATGGCATCGTTGCGTGGACGTAATGCTGATGACGTCATTGTCTGGATGTGTTGTTGCTGGCGTCGTTGTGTAGACATAATGTTGCTGGCGTCGTTACATAGACGTGATGCTGATGGCGTCATTGCGTAGACATAATGTTGATGACGTCGTTGCCTGGACGTAATGCTGATGACGTCGTTGCCTGGACGTAATGCTGATGACGTCGTTGCCTGGACGTGTTGCTGCTGACGTCGTTGCCTGGACGTGTTGCTGTTGTTCCTGTGGCATAAATGTTCTTGCAAGCTAAATTTGAGAAATAATTAGTGCATAATTGTTAAAACGACATGATGAATATATGAAAATATGTTATTCTGTGAGTAGAGATGTCATCCCTGTACGATGTGTGGGATGCTCTGAATGCTGAGATGGTGTCCTTGGGCGGACGTGCTAAATGCTGCAACTGCTGAGATGTTGCTGTAATGCGTTTTATGGACCGTGCGTTTGTGCACCGCATGGATTGCAATTTGACTCTATGCCCGAGCTGATGCGCTAGACTTTGTTGTGGATTTTGAACTTTGATTGTTGATTGTCGATGTCCCTTTCTGCTTCTGCCGCTTCTACTGCAGACTTTGAACTTTGGGTTGTTGCCATATCCTCTGTCTCTGCTGCATTCTTTCTGCTTCTGCTAATGTGAAGAAACTTTTTGTCGTATTTTCTACTTCTGTTAGTATGAAAAAAACTGCGCTCAAAGAAAATTTATGAGTTTTGGGGGAGAGTCGGTTCGTATTGACTTTGCGGCCTTGATCCTTTTTGTCCATGCGCCTTATTTGTTTGGACCTGTAACCCCGGCCTGATCTCGTTGAGATGTTTGGTAGCAAAAATTTTGACGTAGCGTCCCAAAAGTATTTTCCAAAACAAAACATTTTCATGAGGTATGCACAAAACATCTTTTAGAAATAAATATTTATATGACATGCGTATAAAGTATAAAAGCCTTGTCGAATTTGCCGAATATGACACGTATTTTGACCAAACGAACATCTTTTGGAGTCCTTATTATGATCTTTTCATGGTGCGTTTCCCAAAATTATTCCAATTTCGTTATGCGGGGCGCGTGGGCAAGACTTAACTCTGGCGGAAATTGCTCATATCTCTTTTCGGAATAACCAGACACATTTTTTTGCACGCGAGCCAATGGGAAGATTTCTAATGGTGTGACCGAAGCCGATTTAGGCCGCCTACGTATCCCCATGAGGGAATCAGTTCATGACGTAATTCATTACAAACGAAATTTGGTAAAGCTAAATTTCCAAAGGTGGGACCGAGACCGATATGGCCGCCTACGTATCCGCCAAGAAAATCAGGTCGAACGTAGTTCCAATTACAAGTAAATGGGCTTTCTAATTTGAAGCGGCGAGACCCTATATGGGCTCTATGCATATCCCACCCAGGGAATGCAGCTTTTTTACAATGCAAAGGGAATTACATGGAAAACAAATGCTCCTAAACGTAATATCTCTTTACCGCATCTGCGTTGATAGCTTTAGGACATACTTCGTCATCCATCTCAGCTAAGATTAAATCTCCTCCACTTAATACTCGATGAACCATGTAGGGACCTTGCCAATTAGGTGTGAACTTTCCTTTAGCTTCACTTTGATTCGGAAATATGCGTTTCAAAACCAATTGTCCCGGTTTGAATAACCTTGGCCTTACTCTCTTGTTAAAAGCTCTAGCCATTCTGTTCTGATAAAGCTGCCCATGCATCGCATTCAACCTCTTTTAAATCAATCGGCTGTTCACAACGATCTTGTATCCATTCGGCTTCGCTCAACTCGGCTTCTTGGATAATTCTCAATGATGGTATTTCCACCTCTGCTGGTAGCACAACAACTGTTCCATAGACCAAAATATATGGCGTTGCCCCGGTAGAAGTCCGGATTGTGGTGCGATAACCCAAAAGTGCAAAAGGCAAATGCTCATGCCAATGTTTGTAGTTGTTGATCATCTTGCGCAACATCCTCTTGATGTTCTTGTTGGCTGCTTCTACTGCTCCATTCATCTGAGGTCGATACTGAGTGGAATTATGGTGAGTGATCTTAAAATTCTCACATATCTCACGCATCAAGTTACTGTTGAGACTGGTTCCGTTATCTGTTATAATCGACTCAGGAATTCCAAATCGGCAAATGATGTTGTTGCGAACGAAATCGACTACTACTTTCTTCGTCACTGATCTGTATGATGATGCTTCTACCCATTTAGTGAAATAGTCGATTGCTACGAGGATAAATCTGTGCCCATTTGAGACAGCGGGTTCGATAGGGCCGATGACATCCATGCCCCAAGCTGCGAATGGCCAAGGAGAACTTGTCACATTAAGTTCATTCGGAGGTACTCGAATAAAATCCCCATAAATCTGGCACTTTCGACATTTCTGCACAAAACGGATACAATCTGTTTCCATCATCATCCAAAAATAACCTGCTCGCAGAATCGTTTTCGCCAAAGTGAAGTCATTCATATGAGGTCCACATGTCCCTCCGTGTATCTCTTCTACTAGCTTTCTCGCCTCTTGAGCGTCGACACATCTCAATAATCCCAGATCTGGAGTCCTTCGGTATACAACCTCCCCATTCAAAAAGAAATGGTTTGCTAATCTTCGAAGTGTTTTCTTATGAATGTTGGTTATGCCTTCCGGATACTCTCCTGCTTTGAGGTATCTTTTGATGTCATGGTACCAAGGATTCCCGTCTATTTCTTCATCTATATGAGAGCAATAAGCAGGTTGTTCCAGCACACTCACTGTGATCGGATCGATGTAATTCTTGTCCGGATGTTGAATCATGGAGGATAAGGTTGTCAACGCATCAGCGAATTCATTCTGGATCCTTGGGACATGCTTAAATTCTATATTATTGAACTTCTTCTGCAATTTCTTCACACAATGCAGGTAGGGGAGTATCTTCATATTTTTGGTTGCCCATTCACCCTGTACTTGATGGACCAGCAAGTCTGAATCACCTATGACCAGTAACTCTTGTATATTCATATCTACGGCCATTCTGAGTCCCAATATGCAAGCTTCATATTCTTCCATATTGTTGGTGCATGGAAATCTGAGCTTCGCGGAGATCGGGTAATCTTGACACTGATTAAAACCAAAGCGCTCCAATGCCAACTCCTCAAGTTTGCGCCCATCAAGAACATCCTCCACACAGGTAATCCTCCGAGATATCTTCTCCGACAAATAATACCTCTTCATCAGGGAAATAGGTTCGGAGAGGCTCATATTCCTCATCGATCGGGTTCTCAGCAAGATGGTCACTAATGCACGCCTTTTACGACTTTACGTGGCGTACGATATCAAACTCGCTCAACATAATTTTCCATTTTGCTAGTTTTCCAGTGAGCATGGGCTTCTGAAGGATATACTTAAGCGGGTCCATCCTCGAAATAAGATAAGTAGTGTAAGCTGATAGATAATGCCTGAATTTCTGGGCGACCCAAGTTAATGCGCAATAAGTACGTTCCAGTAGAGTGTAGCGAGCTTCATACACTGTGAACTTCTTACTTAAATAATACATGGCCTGCTCCTTTTTCCCTGTTTCATCGTGTTGCCCCAACACGCATCCAAAAGCATTTTCTACTACAGACAAATAGAGTAGCAAAGGCCTCTCTGGTTCTGGCGGTACTAAAACTGGCGGATTAGAAAGGCACTCTTTGATTCTATCAAAAGTCTGCTGACAATCTGTTGTCCATTTGGTAGTTGCATCCTTCTTCAACAATTTGAATATCGGCTCGCATATCACGGTGGACTGAGCTATGAACCTGCTGATGTAGTTGAGACGACCAAGGAAGCTCATTACGTCTTTTCTGCTTTTCGGATGAGGTAAATCTTGGATGGCTTTTATTTTCGAATGGTCCAGCTCAATCCCTCTTCTACTCACTATAAAACCCAACAGCTTTCCAGCAGGGACGCCGAATGCACACTTCGCAGGATTCAGTTTCAGATAATACCGTCTTAGCCGCTCAAAGAACTTCTTCAAGTTTGCCAAATGGCCTTCCGCTCTTCGCGACTTGATGATGACATCATCCACATAGACTTCAATTTCCTTATGGATCATGTCATGAAAGATGGTAGTCATGGATCTCATATATGTAGCGCCCGCGTTCTTGAGACCGAACGACATTACTCGATAATAATACACCCCCACGGGGTAGTGAATGTTGTCTTTTCTGCGTCCTCCTCTGCCATAAGGATCTGATGATAACCAGCAAAACAGTCGACGAACGACTGTAGTTCATGCTTCGCACAATTGTCGATGCGTATATGAATGTTTGGAAGAGGAAAGTCATCCTTCGGGCTATCTCTGTTGAGGTCTCTATAATCCACACAGACTCGGACTCTTCCTTCTTTCTTCTTTACCGGCACGATATTTGCTAACCAAGTAGGGTACTTTGCAACTCAAATTACCTTTGCGTCGAACTGCTTAGACACCTCCTCTTTGACTTTCAAACTCATGTCTGGTTTGATCTTTCTTGGCCTTTGTTTTACAGGAAGGTAAGACAGCTCGATAGGCAACATGTGTGCGACGATATCCGTACTCAACCCGGGCATGTCGTCATATGACCAAGAAAACACGTCGGTGTATTGTTTTAGGAGCTCAATCAACTCTTTCTTCTGTGTGACACTTAGGTAGGCGCTGACCCTAGTCTTTTTTACAATTTCCTCATTGATCGGTGTATTTTATAAACACCTTTTGAGTCATTTTTAGTTAGTATTTTACTCATTTCATTTATGTTTAGTATAGTATTAGGGTTGTTGTCCTTTATTTTGTGTCACAACGGTCAGAAATAGAGAAATGGCGAAAAGGAGATGAAATGAGCATAAATGAGATGGAATTGCACACTAAAAGGGCCAAGAAATGAAGCCTAAGAAGTTCCGGGAAATATAGAAGAAATCAGACGAAGACCGGACGAACAAAGGACGAAGAAACGAAAAATACGGAAGAATGTCGTCACCGGCGTCGCGGCGCCTCGCGACTCATGGCGCGCGACCAAGCCGTCCGAAAGCCTCGATTTTCGGTATTCTTCTGATCTGCGAGCATGGCGGCCAGCGGGATTCGAGTTTTGGGCCGAATTTGACATATTTTCAGAGTCCAATAGGGATAACTTTTCCTACTTACATATTCCTTAACCCTTTTCCATAACTTTTCCTAAAACCTTTACCTAAAAGGATTCCATAACCTTTCCTACCTACATAATCCCTAACCCTTTACCTAAAGGATTCTTGGTCTATAAATAGTTTCTACATCATTAGAAGAATTCATTCTACATTCTACATCCACCCATCCTTCATACCATCCTACAATCCATCACCCATTCCATTCTCCATCCACCATTCCATCTTGTAAATATTCCACAACACAATTCATGGATGCTAGAAGGCTTGGAGACTTGTTCTTGAGTATTTTCTTTTCTTTCTTTTTGCTTTGTTTATTTCAGTTCATGTATGGATATTGTATTAGTTCTTAGCGTGACTATGGCTAGGAGCTAATTACTTTATTAGGGATTTCCTTGTGATTCACTTGAAACTCTATTCATGAATTAATATATTAGTTTGGTTTCTTCTTCACTTATTTAAGATTTATTCAATAGTTGTTTTGATTGCTTGATAATTAATTGATCACTAATTATCATAACTTATATGATTTCTAATCGAAAGCCGAAAGGGGAGATTGTGAATATGATATAGTTGAATAAACATAGGTTAAATCGTGGACGAAAGTACCCCGATACTTGTGTAGCTTAATAGATTATTGCTCTTAATCCTCCTTTGTAGTCAATCTTGTCACCGAAAGGTAGAAGGGTTCTCCATTGGGGTTGAGTGTTTATATTACCTTAACAGGAGTATAAAACGGCTTAGTTAACATGCTATCTTAACGTAGAAGAAGAAGTCAGTCTAATTGTATTAAGGATTGAATAGAGTGGATAGTTGATGATCTTGGAAGCCCTAATTCTCCATCATAACTGATTTAAATCAAAGTATTTTCATAATTAGTTTATTTCCTGCATTATTAGTTTAGAATTCCAACTCAATTAATGTTAACCAAATAGAAACTAAAGCATAGATAATCGGTACTTAAAAACCAGTCTTTGAGGACGATATTCGGTCTTACCTAGACTATATTAATTGTAACGATACGTGCACTTGCGTTAGTGTGTGCATAAATTGCACATCAAGTTTTTGGTGCCGTTGCCGGGGATTGGCGTACTTTCAATATCGATTTATCTATTTTTATTTCTAATTTGGTTGCTCCAAGAACAAGTTTCTAACTTGTTCTGTGAGCATCTTTTTATCACTTTTTGTTGTTATTCTTATTTTGCAGGTTAAATTCGAAAAAAAAAATCGAAAAAAAAAACTCAGGACACATGGACTACTACTATCAGAGACAGTTGAGTCATCAGCGGCTTAACCACGTGTTCTAGAGGAAGATCTAGATGAGTTGCGGCGTGCATACTCAAGCTCACCAAGTGCGGACTCGGTTTATGGTTGAGACAAGGGAGTCCCTCAAAAATTTGGAGACCCACATAGGGCAACTGATGGATAGGATGAGCAATACACTTCAAGAAAATCTGCCTAGCGACATCATTATGGGAGGTGGTAAGCAAATTGAGGAGCCTGAACCACACCCAGCTATTGAGGAATCTGGCGAGATAGTTGGTGTAGAGAAGGAAAAGATTGTTGAGATCCAATTATTCACCTTTTTGGATTCTGTGGCAATTCTTTTTCCTGCACCTATTGCAGAAGAAACACCACCGGTATCCTTTATTGACCCCCAAATAGAAAGTCCATACCTTCAAGGGCACCCCCTAGAGTTGAGTGATGGAGAGAATTTCACTGATCCCTACATTATAAAGAGTCTAAAAGACAAGTTTGTCTTGTGTACTTGGGGGATAATCTTATGTTTGAGGCCCTTGTTTGAAAAGATTGTTGTAGGAAAAGTGAGACCTGCAACAATAACTATGCGGATTGCAAGCAGTTCGCAGAAGGATCCAATGGGCACTCGTAAAGGTTAACTGCGTCCGGCTAAAAGACGTTAAAGACAGCGCTTGTTGGGAGGCAACCCAATGTTTTTAATTATGTTATTTTAATTTTTGTTTTAGTTGTTTTATTTTGTCTTGAACAGTCTCACGGTCTTGGGTTCTTGTTTTGTGTTGTTGGATGACAGGTGGACTGAAAGCTAAAACCGAGGAAAAAGGAGCAAAAACGCTGAAAAAAGGAAAAGCCGTCGTAGCCGCACTGAATCTCAGTCATGTGCGCGGAACTTCAGAGAGCCATATTCCGTGCAAATTCCAGAATTTTTCCTCCTAGACCTCCGTTATGACCGCTGTGTTGTGTCAGTAAGTTGTCCCTATTTTTTTTTAGTCTTGCACACATTTGGGACAATGTGTGATTTAAGTTTGGGGGGATGTTTTATTGTTTTTGAGTCTTTTTGATTTGTTTAGGTATTTTTGAGTATTATTTTTTTGAGTCATAATTTTTTTTTAAGATCATGCATGCTGTAGTTACTTGAAACGCCTAGTGAAGTAAAGTTGAATAATGTAATGGAATTAGAAGCAACCATCTGAACACTTAGGATAGATATGCCAAAAATTCATGAAATCGAACTATTTGGGGTATCTTGCTTGATTTATGCATTATTAGTGATTAAACCTATGTGTCTGCTTGCTTGCTATTTGAGGCGAAATAGTTAGGATATGCATGTTAGGGATATGATTCAGGCATTTCTTTGTTAGCCCTTTCTTACCATTCTTTGTCTATCCCTGGCATTACAATTGAATCCCTAGTCAGCCCCTTTGAGCCAAAAATAAGATTTTTTCTTTGACACCCTAAAATTCCATATTTGTGCCATAAGTGAAAAAATTGAGTTGTTTGGAATATAAAGTGTTGAAAACGAGAAAAAAGAGAATGAATAACTTTTGATGCACCCCAATGAAAAAGAAATAATAAATATGCAAAAGCCTAAGTTTGGGGGTGCTTACTATTCATCAGACACCTCATTTTCTCAAAACAAAAGAGGGGAAAGATAGGTATAAGGTTAAAAAAAGAATCAAAAGAAAAGGGAAGAATTTAAAGCAAAAGAGCTTATGGTACGTAAATTAAGCCTAAATGCCTATTTTTACCTACCCCTGCCTAAGCCTACGTTACAACCCTGAAAAGCCCTGAAGATCTCTAATATGTGTATCCATGATTAGTGGAGAATATCAAGTAAACATGTCATAGGATTTTGAAATTGACATGCATAGTTAGGTATTCTTACTTCCATTGAGCATGATTAAATTGAATTTGTGAAATGTCTGACCTGAGTGTTTAGAATGCTAAAAATCCATGTTATATGTTCCTACATATTATCCTACTAACCTTCATGTTTTTCTAAGTGACAATTGTGCAGCAAAATGATCAGTGTCTTTGAGTCATTTTATTTTCTTTCGTGTCTTTGTTTATATTTTTTATCTTTGCTCGAGGGCGAGCAAAGGTTAAGTTTGGGGGTGTTTGATCGGTGTATTTTATATACACCTTTTGAGTCATTTTTAGTTAGTATTTTACTCATTTCATTTATGTTTAGTATAGTATTAGGGTTGTTGTCCTTTCTTTTGTGTCACAGCGGTCAGAAATGGAGAAATGGCGAAAAGGAGATGAAATAAGCATAAATGAGATGGAATTGCACACTAAAAGGGCCAAGAAATGAAGCCTAAGAAGTTCCGGTAAATATAGAAGAAATCAGACGAAGACCGGACGAACAAAGGACGAAGAAACGAAAAATCCGGAAGAATGCCGTCACCGGCGCCGCGGCGCCGACCACTGAAGCCGTCCGAAAGCCTCTGATTTTCAGGCGCCGCGGCGCCAGTCTGCAGGGCCGCGGCGCCGACGCGGGATTTCTGAGTTTTTGGGCCGAATTTGACACATTTTTAGAGTCCAAAAGGGATAATTTTTCCTACTTACATATTTCTTAACCCTTTTTCATAACTTTTCCTAAAACCTTTACCTAAAAGGATTCCATAACCTTTCCTACCTACATAATCCCTAACCCTTTACCTAAAGGATTCTTGGTCTATAAATAGTCTCTAAATCATTAGAAGAATTCATTCTACATTCTACATCCACCCATCCTTCATACCATCCTACAATCTATCACCCATTCCATTCTCCATCCACCATTCCATCTTGTAAATATTCCACAACACAATCCATGGATGCTAGAAGGCTTGGAGACTTGTTCTTGAGTATTTTCTTTTCTTTCTTTATGTTTTGTTTATTTCAGTTCATGTATGGAGATTGTATTAGTTCTTAGCGTGACTATGGCTAGGAGCTAATTACTTTATTAGGGATTTCCTTGTGATTCACTTGAAACTCTATTCATGAATTAATATATTAGTTTGGTTTCTTCTTCACTTATTTAAGATTTATTCATTAGTTGTTTTGATTGCTTTATAATTAATTGATCACTAATTATCATAACTTATATGATTTCTAATCGAAAGCCGAAAGGGGAGATTGTGAATATGATATAGTTGAATAAACATAGGTTAAATCGTGGACGAAAGTACCCCGATACTTGTGTAGCTTAATAGGTTATTGCTCTTAATCCTCCTTTGTAGTCAATCTTGTCACCGAAAGGTAGAAGGGTTCTCCATTGGGGTTGAGTGTTTATATTACCTTAACAGGAGTATAAAACGGCTTAGTTAACCTGCTATCTTAACGTAGAAGAAGAAGTCAGTCTAATTGTATTAAGGATTGAATAGAGTGGATAGTTGATGATCTTGGAAGCCCTAATTCTCCATCATAACTGATTTAAATCAAAGTATTTTCATAATTAGTTTATTTCCTGCATTATTAGTTTAGAATTCCAACTCAATTAACGTTAACCAAATAGAAACTAAAGCATAGATAATCGGTACTTGAAAACCAGTCTTTGAGGACGATATTCGGTCTTACCTAGACTATATTACTTGTAACGATACGTGCACTTGCGTTAGTGTGTGCATAAATTGCACATCACTCATCGCCTAAGTTTATCAACTCAGTTTCTTCTAAATTCGGTTTAGGCCTATTCTCAAAGTTTTCCAGCTCTTGGCCAAGCTCTGATTGTGGACATTCTTCCTGTTTCTCGGGGTTATGCTCGCCATTTGAACTTTGTTCACTGGTTTCATTACATGTCATATTCGCATTATCGACAGGTTTACTAATATGATCGCTGAAAGAAGAATGCATAAAAATTTAATTTAACACAAGCAAGTTTTAAAGCTGCGAAAATATCCTGGAATTTATGATGAAAGCAAAATACGAGATTTAAAACATATCAAAGAAACGTAAATGCAGGTCTGTTTTTCTTTTTTAGATATAGAGTCACATCGCTAGAACTATCATAAACTCTACCAAGCTCCTCGGAAGGTCTGGACAGGGGTGCAAGTCCAATTATTCAGGTTGTATCCATGCTCTGCATCCCATATGGTGGGCTCTTCCTCGTGATCCCCAGGGATCATACAACATTCTGCTTCATCTTCACCTACGAACAGATTCTGGAACCCTGCTGCAAGATCCTCTGAGTCATCTTCTTTCAACATCTGGATGGTGCAAGCTTTGACGAACGACTGACTCAGGGGCGGAATGGGCATAGGCAAGGGAATGTCTCTCTTTTTCTGGAGGCTCGCAGTCACCAAATCCTTCGAGGTGGGCTGGTACCCCAAACCAAAAGTGTCCGTCTTCCCAAATAACTGGATAGGCTATGTGATCCCCTTCATACCGGATCCAAGACCTCTGCCGGGATCGAACCCATTTCTTAGCATTTCCTTGGCTACCATTGTGAGAGAATGTGGCAGCTGCAACGTTCTGACCCTGCTGGCGCTCTTGATCTCATTAACATGAAAGACTGAACCATCCAACTGTCTTATGTCCTCTATGATAGGGACTGCATAATCGGTGTTGATTTTTCCTTTTTTATCCCCAAGTACCACTACTTCGCGGTGATTCCATATAAACTTTAGGCACTGATGCAAGGTTAACGGGACTGCACCAGCCTCGTGAATCCACGGCCTTCCTATCAACAGATTGTAACATGTAGCAATATCCAATACTTGAAACTCCACAACGAATTTTGCAGGTCCGATCAGCAGCGTGAGATCAATTTCGCCTTCGACACCCCTATGAACTCCGTCGAAACCTTTGACCCTGATATGACTTTTACGAATTCTCTTGCAGTCTGTCCCCAATTTCAGCAGCGTCGACATGGGACAAATGTTGACGGTCGAGCCTCCGTCAATCAGCATTGTTGAAACAATCTTGTTTGCGACCTGGATGGTGATATTCAATGCAAGATTATGTCCGACGCCCCCAGCAGGTAACTCATCATCGTGAAAGGCGATTCTGCGGGCCTCTAGCACTTGTCCGACTAAGGCTGTCAAGTTCTCGTCTGTTGTACCCTCTGTAACATATGCATATTTCAGTACCTCCAATAACGCAACCCTGTGTAGGACCGAATGCATTAACAGTGAAAATAGAGAGATATGTGCTGATGTTTTCTTCAACTGCTCCACGACAGAATATTCCTTAGTGGGCATCTTCCTCCAAAACTCCTCAACTTCAGCCTCTGTCATGGATTTCTTTTGTGGTACCTCTCTGACTGCCTCTACATGTGCGTAATATCTCACTGGCCTGGTTATACCTGCAACGGTGACTTCTATGGCTTGCTTCCCAATTTCTCTACGATCTACTCTGATTGGCGGCTCCCAGCCGGGCATCTGAGCAACTATTATTGAACCATTATGTTTCGGCGGCGCCCTTTCCAGCTCAAATACCGCTTTCTTTCGAATATTGGCAACAGGGGCGACAAAAGCAGAAGGTTCAGCTTTTCCTTCACTTCAAACTGATCGGATGGTTCCCTCCAAGTTGTATTCCTCATCTAAGGTTATCAAGTGCACATTGGCGTTGTCGTGGTTTGGCAAGGGGTTATCATGCACGTTTGGGGCAGGATCCTTTAGCTGAATTACCCTTTTTTTTATCAATGCTTCAATTTTGTCCCTGGGGGAGTAGCAACTTTCAGTGTCATGTCCAGGGCTATTAGAGTGATATGCGCAGCGCTTATTCTCATCATACCATCTTGGGATAGGGTTAGGAATCCTTCCTGGATTGGTTGGATTAAGCCTTCAGTTCGCAGCCTTTCGTATACTTGGGGTATGGGCTCAGCCAGTGGGGTGCGAACTTTGGGTGGTCTTCCTTCAAAATTTGTGTTTAGTCTGGGTGCATTGGGCGTTCTATTTTGTTGGTGGGCTTGATGGTGGGTCGATGCGGGGCAGGATAAATGGGTGCTTGGGAAGCATTATATATAGGTTTTGTGTGGTAGTTGGGGTGTGGGGCAGGTTTATAGTGAGGTGTGAAGTTTTGGTTACTTGTGTGGTAGTATGGGGTTTGATAGGATGGGTTTTGGTATGTTATAAATGCTTCGGGTTTACGTTCTTGTATGAACATGGAAGGGGAACTGTTTTTTTTTTTGAAGTACCCCCGATCGTCCCTGACTGAATTGCCTTATTAGTTGCCTGCAACGCTGCCAAATTCGTAATCCTACCAGTTTTAATACCTTCCTCCACGAAGTAGCCCATTCTGACAACTTCTGCAAAATTCCGTCTGATGACGCTTATCATTCGTTCATAGTAGGTTGCGTCCTTCAGAGATTGTACGAATAGAGTGGTCATCTCACTCTCCGCCATGGGTGGTTGTACTTTTACTGCCTCTGAACGCCATCTCATGGCGTACTCTCTGAACGTCTCAGTAGACTTCTTTTCTAACTTCATCAAATAAAACATGTCTACGACGGTTTCTGTATTGAACCTGAATCGCTCCACAAAGTCTTGGGCCAATTCATTCCAGCTATGCCATTTCCGCGGGTCTTGGCTAGTATACCAATCTAATGTCTCGCCAGTCAAACTTCGAATAAATAACTTCATAACGACTGTTGGGTTCTGATGCGCGAAAAGATGCACACACTTTAACGCAAGTGCACGTTATCGTGACAAGTAATATAGTCCTGGTAAGACCGAATATCGTCCACAAGGATTAGGGTTCAAGTACCAACTATCTATCTTTTGGTATCTATTTGGTAAATTGATATTTGATTTTGTTGTTTATAACTAAGAATTATAAAGACTAATTTATCTAATGAGTTTACTTCAGTTGTGATGGGAATAAGGCTTCCATGTCTCCTCAACTATCCGCTTATGTTATTTATTAATGCAACGAATTATGGTCTTCTTCTCTCGGAGCTAGCAGGTTTACGAAATCGTTTTATATTCCCGTTAAGGATATATAAACACTCACCTCAGATTGCACCTTACCTACCTTTCGGTGATAAGGATAACTATATTGGAGGATTAAGATCAATAACCTAGTTAACCGTCACTCACAATGCGCAAAATTATGGTTGTTAAGCCTATCATTAACGCTAAATAAATAATTGAGGTATTTTCATCCACAACCCAAATATGTCTACCCAACTTACAAAGATATTCACAACCTCCTCCTTTCGAAGTTTGATTAGAAATCATATAAGGATAATTAGTTGTCAATTAATTACCAAGCATTCAAAGCAATTATTGGATAAATCTCTCAAAGAAGAACAATAACCATAAACATGCATTAATTCATAATATAAGTTTCTAGTGAATCAACATGGAAAGCCCCATAAGAGAATTAGTTCCTAGCCATTGACATGACAAGAACTAATTCAAAGTTCATCATACAAAAACTGAAATAAAAGAAAAGAAAAAGGAAAAGAAAGTACTAAATTATGGTCTCCAATCTCCAAGCAAGAAAACCTTGTGTTGTGCAAGAAGGGGAACCCTTAAAATCTGTCTAGGGTTCTCCTTTTATAGGCTGAAAACCGCCTCTCTCTTTTCCTTCAGGCCTGGCCCAGAATTTCGTCCAAAACCTGATTTTTCCCATGCGCCTGGCTTTGCGCGGCCTGAAACTTCTGAAGCACTTCGGGTGATTTGGCGTCGCGGCCCTTATTTCTGCTATCTGTGGGCTTCGCGGCGCTGGATCCTCTGCAGCCTCTCTGATGCTTAGGCGTCGCGGCCTGCCGCTCGATCGCAGCGGCCATGCGCTGTCCTGGTTTTGCCTCGTTCGCCACTTTCTCTGTTTTTAGCTCTGGAACCTCCTCTTTTGCCTTCTTTTAGCTCATTTTCCGCCATTTGGCCATTTTAACCACTTTGACTCAAAAGAAAGAAAATCTATCCTAATACGACACTTATTTATACAAAAAGGGACAAAAGATTAACTAAAAACGACTCAAAAAGTGTATATAAAATACACCGATCAAATACCCCCAAACATAACCTTTGCTCGCCCTCGAGCAAAGATAGAAAGAAAGAAATAAAGGACTCAAGAAACGAAAAATAAAAGACTCACTGACATGGATCACTTTTGCTGCATTTAGTGTTATCTAAAAAAACATGAAGGTTAGCAGAATAATATGCAGGAACATGTAGCATGAAATTTTTCAGCACACTAACACATTGAGCTAGATATTTCGCAAACTCATATTTATCATGCTTTAATGGAAGTCAATATACTAAATCATGCATATAAATTCTAAAATCCTATGGCATGCTTACTTGTTATTCTCCACTAATCTTGGATATGCATAAAAGAGATCTTCAGGACTTTAAGGGTTGTAATGTAGGCTTAGGTATAGGTAGGTAAAATAGGCATTTTAGGCTCATTCTGTGTACCATAAGCTCTTTAGCTTTTCCGTATTTCCCTTTTCTTTTTGTTCTTTTCTTCACTTCAATTCTATCTTTTTCCCTCTTTTGTTTTGGGAGAATGAAGAGTATTATAATAACAAGCACCCCCAAACTTAGGCTTTTGCCTCTTTCTTATTACTTTTTTATTGGGGTGCAACAAGCTCATTCACTCTTTTTGTCTCTTTTTTAACACTATTGATTCCACTATTTCACATTTTTACTTATGGCACAATCTGTGGGAATATAGGGTGTCAAAGAAGAAGTTTCAATTTTTAGGCTCAATGGGGCTAACTAGGGATATATTTTTAAAGTCCGGGATAGAAAAGAATGGTAAGAATTGGCTATCAAAGAAATATCTGAGTCATCTCCCGAACATGCATATCCTAACTATTTCGCCTCAAATAGCAAGCAATTATAACACATAGGTTTTCATTATTTGGCATGCACAATTTAAGCAAGAAACTCCAAATAGACAGATTTTTGTGAGTTTTTGGCATATCTAACCTAGGTGTTTAGATAGTTGCTTCAATTCCATTACATTATTCCACCTCACTTCACTAGGTGTTTCTAGTAACTACAACATACATGATCTTTTGACAGACAATTATGACTCAAAAAGAAATTTTGTGACTCAAAATAAACACAAAACAAATAATAAAAAAAAAACTTAACTGAAACATAACAAGACACAAATAAAACACCCCCAAACTTAAATCACACATTGTCCCCAATGTGTGTAGACTCAAAGACAATAAAAGAAATAAGACACTTACAGACTTTGGCTAAAATGGTGGTGGTGGTGGTGGCATTGGATAATGCATGGACCACTGGCTGAACAAGGAACTTATCTCATTGATTTGCTGTCGCGTTTCTTGCTGCCCTTGTATCACTGTGTCCAAACTCTGCATCATCCTCATCTGATTCTGAAGCAGTTGCTACATCGTAGGCACTGAGGGTTCTGCTTCTGTGGTTGGCCGGTGGCTAGGTCCTGCTGCATATTGAGCCCCTATTTCAGGCTCATCTTCGTTCATTGCGACCTCTGCTGCTGCTGCTGCTGCTGGTTGTGCTCTTCTTCTGGCTGTTGGGGGGCTTGGAGTGCAGGAAGAGTGCACTATCCCATATGTCACGAGCGGTTGGTTTCTCGTGAGTGTCAGTGGGTAGGGTTGGGACCCCATTCATGTGGCACAAATTCGTGATAAGTGAGCCATGTTCCAATCCACCTGTTGTCACCAACCTGCTGATCTCTTCAATTCTCTGCACTATCTCTTTCCCCACATCAATCGTCATCCCCCTCATAATTCCATATATCAGCTTAATCCTATCTTCTGGCACTCTGGTGAAGTGCGTGGATGGAATCATGCGGGCGCTGACGAAATATAGTCAACCCTTGGCTGCTTTGTTGAACTGGCACTTGCTCAGTCCTCTTGACCCATTTCTTGCAATATCAAATGTAGCCCCAGGGTAGCTCACTGTGTCTGCGACGGCATTCCAGTCGATGTTGGAGGTGCTTCTACACCATGTTCTAAAGTGGTTCCAATCATCACTTTCTTCAACATCAACCGTCTTTAGAGCCATATTTATCGCGTCTGCCGTCACAGGCATATATCTTCCCCTCACAAAGCATCCCATTTCCACCCTCTCCGGAAAGTTAGCATAGAATTCACGCACCATTGTTGTGTTCACTGGTGCTATCTTCTCCGGATTTACAAATCTCCTCCACCCCCTCAACTCAATCATTGCCCGAATGGGCTAATAAACATCTTCTTCCCCAAACGACTCCCTCTGATAGTCCATTCCCCTTTCAGGGATTAAGGGCCTAGTACTAAGTTTTTTGTATCTTTGGAAGGCTTCGTAGCTCACAAACCTAGTATCATCGTAATGTGGGGCTGAGGTGGATGTGGAGGCTCTTCTTTTTCTGGCGGACATGGTTAAAAACACTTTCTGCAGCTTACAACTTATTAGCACAAGTGTTCCCCAACACAATCAACACTCTAGCAGCTAAAACACAAACACCCCCAAACTTCAACTCTACTACCCAATATCCACACCCTCCTTGTCTACTCCTTCTCTAAACTTCACAACCAATTTTTCAGCACTCAAACTACTTCAACACTACAATACTCCTTCAAACTATTACCTCATGTGACTACAGTAAAGATCTCAAGAACAAACAAAGATTACCTTTTTATGGTGTTCTTCAAGGTGTTCTTGCTTCTAATGGTGATTTGAGGCAATGGAATGGGGTTTTTGTTGGTTGAGATGGCTGAGGGTTTTAGGAATTTAAGAGTTTTGATTGTGGTTGGGTTTGATTTGTGGAGGATTTGTGGGTAAATTGTGGATTTTTGTGGGTTTTTGGAGAAGGGGGTTAGGTTTTGGTTTTGAAATTGGGGCAAATCTGATTTCTGGGCGTTTTTAAGTTTCTGGATTTCCGCTTCGGCGCCACGGCCCTGCTTTTGGCGCGGCTGATCTTCTGCATTCGCCGGGATTTTCTGCGCGGCCATTTGCGGGCGCGCGCTGTTGCGGGCGTTGCGGCCCTGTTGCGGGGCGCCGCGGCGCCTAAACTTGGCCTTTTTCTGGATTTTTGGCGCCGCGGCGCTTAAACTTCAGTGCCTTTTCAGATCTTTTGGGCGCGGCCCCTGCTCGCAAGCGCGCCTACCCGCTTTTTCCGAAATCCCTGCTTTTCTTCAAGTTTTCGCCCTTCAATTTATTGGCCTGTACCTGTCAGTCACAGCACAAACACAAGAACCCAAGACCGTGAGATTGTTCTAGACAAAATAAAATAAGCTAAAGACAGAAATAAAAATGACATAATTGAAAACGTTGGGTTGCCTCCCAACAAGCGTTGTCTTTAACGTCTTTTAGCCGGACGCAATTAACCGGTACGAGTGCCCATTGGATCCTTCTGCGAACTGCTTGCAATCCACAGACTTATTGTTGTAGGTCTCAATTTCCCTACGACTATTTGTTCAAACAAGAGTTTTAAACATACAATTATCCCCCAAGTACACAAGACTGGTTTGTCTTTTATGCTTTCTATAATGTAGGAATCCGTGAAATTCTCTACATCTCTCAACTCTAGGGGGTACTCTTGATGGTATGGGCTTCCTAATTGAGGATCAGTCGTGATAGCTAGTGGTGTTTCTTCTGTAATAGGTGCAAGAAAAAGAATTTCCACAGAATCCAAGAAGGTAAATAATTGGATTTCTGCAATCTTTTCCTTCTCTACACCAACTATCTCACCAGATTCCTCAATAGTTGGGTGTGGTTCAGGCTCCTCAATTTCTGTTCATTGTTCAAAATGACTGCGAGCTCTCTATTTGCGATTCCAGCTTCTTCATGGCCAATCTCGTTTCGTCCATGAATCGAGCTTGATACTAGCGGCCGAGTATGGCTTTTAATTCCTCCTTTCTTATACATGGTTGGAGCTCTATCATATTGACAGTAGAAATTCATGTCTTCAGGATCCCTGAGATGCATCAAAACCAACAACGGATCACGGCACCCTTGTTTTCACACAATGAATACATAAATCGGAAAAAAAAAATATATAAAAAAAAAAAAAAAAAAAAAGAAAAATAACAGATAATAAAAAAAAACCAAATTAGAAATTAAAAATAGATAAAATTGATATTGAACTATGCCTAATCCCCGGCAACGGCGCCAAAAACTTGATGCGCGAAAAGATGCACACTGCTTTACGCAAGTGCACGTTATCGTGACAAGTAATATAGTCTGGTAAGGCCGAATATCGTCGCAAGGATTAGGGTTCAAGTACCAACTATCTATCTTTTGGTATCTATTTGGTAAATTGATATTTGATTTTGTTGTTTATAACTAAGAATTATAAAGACTAATTTATCTAATGAGTTTACTTGATTGTGATGGGAATAGGGCTTCCATGTCTCTCAACTATCCGCTTATGTTATTTATTAATGCAACGAATTATGGTCTTCTTCTCTGAGCTAGCGGGTTTCTGAAATCGTTTTATATTCCGTTAAGGATATATAAACACTCAACCCAGATGTGCACCTTACCTACCTTTCGTGATAAGGATAACTCTATAGGAGGATTAAGAACAAAAACCTAGTTAACCGCAACGCGTGCGCAAAATTAGGGTTGTTAAGCCTCTCATTAACGCTACATAAATAATTGAGGTATTTTCATCCCCAACCCAAATATGTCTACCCAACTTACAGCATATTCACAACCTCCTCCTTTCGAAGTTTGATTAGAAATCATATAAGGATAATTAGTTGTCAATTAATTACCAAGCATTCAAAGCAATTATTGGATAAATCTCTCAAAGAAGAACAATAACCATAAACATGCATTAATTCATAACATAAGTTTCTAGTGAATCAATATGGAAAGCCCTATAAGAGAATTAGTTCCTAGCCATTGACATGACAAGAACTAATTCAAAGTTCATCATACAAAAACTGAAATAAAAGAAAAGATAAAGGAAAAGAAAGTACTAAATTATGGTCTCCAATCTCCAAGCAAGAAAACATTGTGTTGTGCAAGAAGGGGAACCCTTAAAATCTGCCTAGGGTTCTCCTTTTATAGGCTGAAAATCGCCTCTCTCTTTTCCTTCAGGTCTGGCCCAGAATTTCGTCCAAAACCTGATTTTTCCCGCGTCGGCGCGCCAGCGGCCAGCTGGCGCGCGGCACAAAACTTCAAGCACCGGGTGATTTGGCGTCGCGGCCCGGATTTCTGCATGCGTGGCGCCGCGCTGGATCCTCTGCAGCCTCTCGATGTAGCCGCGCGCCTAGCCTGATCGCGAGGAGGCCGCGTGGCGTGCAGGTTTTGCCTCGTTCGCCACTTTCTCTGTTTTTAGCTCTGGAACCTCCTCTTTTGCCCTCTTTTAGCTCCTTTTCCGCCATTTGGCCATTTTAACCACTTTGACTCAAAAGAAAGAAAATTTATCCTAATACGACACTTATTTATACAAAAAGGGACAAAAGATTAACTAAAAACGACTCAAAAAGTGTATATAAAATACACCGATCAGGTTATTTCCCACTCTGATCAGCTTGTCACAATATGACATCAAATGTGCACGGGGGTTCCCCTTCCCATCGAATAAGTCAAACTTGGGCACCTTGTACCCCACAGGTAGCTCCACATCTGGATGCATGCAAAGATCCTCGTAATCTAATCCTTCATGACCCTTATCCGACCGCATGCTCCGAACAGCTTCTTTTAAGCTATGAATCTCTTTGGCCACGTCCTCGTCTATTTTGGCTCGAGATTCCCTCTCAATTTCTTCGTAATGATCTATTTCCTGGGGAAGCACAGGGATGGTAAAAGGCTGGGTTTTTGCTGTGTATGCTGGTGGTCTGGGTTGTTTGTTGGGGTTGGTAATAGCCTAATAGGTATGGTGTGTGGGTACTGGGTAGTTTGGCGATTCGGGCTGATTGGGGTGAAGTAAGTAGGCGGTGGCTGAGATATATGGGTAGTAAGAGGATCACTTTGAGGGTGGGGTTGAGGATTGGCTGGGCGAGGGATAGTTTGACATGAATCGGTAACCGGCATTTTTTGTGAGCAGTTTTGAGAGATATGTGGTGGCGGAGGTCGATCCTGGATAGTTTGTGAGGTAGTGGCCCTTTGCTCTGGTATAGGGGTATTCAAACTAATGGATAAGTTTGTCAGATTCCGTAGTCTTTCCATCTCAACCTGCATATCGGCAATTTGTTGTAGTAGTTGTACGATGCATTCTTCTTGACTAGTGACATTTCTCCCTTCTGAAGGTTCTGTTTCGCCGACAGGAATAATTCCCAAACCATTTGGCTCAGACGCCCCCGAGCTAGTCATGTCATCATTTCGTGTCTTGGACCTGATAAAGTGTTGATGCTCTGACATTGCTGAATCAAATATGACCCGATCTTTTGGGGGAAGTAATAAATCCTTCTAAAAATGCAACAAACTGCGTTAGCACATGATTTTAAAGGTGAATAACAATTAGCAAGTTTATGTTGCACATAAATTGTCACGCTGCAGGTGGGACTTAATCATGCATGGGGCCCCCTTATGCCAGAGGTAGGCCTAAACGTCACATATGCAAGATCGTGATAATAAAATCCAAGCCCTTAGATTGAAATGCTTTAGTCGGGAATAAGTTGCAATTTATTGAAATAACAATAAAACATCGAAAGCCTATAACTAAGTTGCTGATGTGATGGTGAAGCTTAGGTCTTCTTCGGTATAGCCTCTGCCTGTTCCAAGTACTGTAATGCATCGTGCATCAGGACCCACATGTCTGGAGTGATGACCTTCTCTTTGAGTTGACTATCCTTTATTCTGTTCCTTGAACCAATGTCTTCAATGCCATGCTCCCCTTCTGAACTATATTCTGCGCGGTCTAGAAACCATGCTTGATACTCCGGGGAGACCCCTGTTTGGTCCTTCCCAACTTCCATTTTATCAATATGATACCATTCATAAAGGATCTGCTTGGCTTCGGAAACGATGGTCCGGTCGGCCAATCGATTTAGAGGCCTGTATCGGCTATGAGAGGAATTACTTGTGTATGGTCAAACTGTCGGAGTACACGTAATAAAGCATATGGTTGCAGTCCCTTTAGACCTATAAGTCTGATATAATTAAGTCCATTATGTCTCAAGTAGACCCTCTTGACGATATGAAGCAACGGATACTTCCATTGAATCTGACTGCTACTGCGAGATGCTAAGTACCTGTACCAATCCTGCATCGATCGTGACACATAACACTTTGTTCTTTCATAAAAGGTGGAGATCTTGTTGTCTACGCTGTGGCATACATCGGTCATATTTGAACGCTGATAGAAATGCTCTACTGCCCACATCTGTAAGATAAGATTACTGCCTTCAAAGAAGTTTGATTCACCCCTTCTGCATCTGTTCAAGGCTCTAAACAGTTCTGCCAAAATCATGGGCGTCAAAGTGAGCCGTTTGTCACCAACTTCGTTGAACACTGCTCTAACTACTAAACATATGCATGTACTAATCCTTCCATGCTCGAGTGGAAATAAAAGAGTCCCTAGGAAAGCCATAGCAAATGCAATAGGACGCCTAACTCTCCAATGGTCTGCAGTGCAACAAAATTCATTCTTAAA
Source organism: Przewalskia tangutica (assembly GCA_029844215.1). Lineage (NCBI taxonomy): Eukaryota > Viridiplantae > Streptophyta > Magnoliopsida > Solanales > Solanaceae > Przewalskia > Przewalskia tangutica. Next base: position 38,543,121 of record CM056738.1, read on the forward strand.
CAACTTGTATCCATCTCGGCAACCATATCTCTCGTACAGGTAGTCTAGAGAAACCCAATTGTTTTCGAAGCAACGCAATTCTCTGGTATTCTTTAAACCCAAGTAACAGGGAGCTTTTTCCCCGACTGGCCATGCGGAATAACTGATTTTCTGTCATGATATGCTAAAGCAGTAAAATAGTTGACTTCTTCTAAGGTGGGGGTCATCTCGAAATCCCTGAATTTGAAGACGACTCGATCTGGGTCCCAAAATTGGATCAATGCTCTGACCAAGTGTTGATCGAGAGAGATGTCGAATAATTAGATGAGGCATCCCAACCTCCTTCTGATTGTCATCTGACTACCCAAGTTGAATTTTGACCACCACATCCTCAATTTACTCGGAATCCCATTCACCATTTTGATCTGAGAGATAGGTTCCATCTAAAAATAAATAATACAAAAAAATGAGTATGCATTTTCCAACTTAGGCATTTCGATTTTAGGCTTGGTTTCGTTTATCATGACTATGCAACACATAATATTCTGTTGGGCCGCGAGGTTGTAAAAACCCGTTGACCAATTTGGTGTCTTCCTAATTGTGGTGTCAATGCCAATGATTGACCCACCTAGGGTAAATGCATGCATGCCTTAAAATAAGGGGTGGTATAGCTCTATCCTAAGTTTCTAAGATTTGGCTTTACTAGACGCAAGGTTCCCGAGCGGACAACTCGAGTGAGAAGGCTACGCGGCTGATCAGACGAACCGATCTAACTCCGCGCAGGCGCCAACTCTCTTAAAATTTGGATATTTTGAAAGAAATTTGCGGGTGCGCGAAGCACACCAGCGCGTGAGTGTGTGATAGTGTGAATTTTCCAGAGTGGAAGAAATATGAGCGGAATGTCAATTTAAGGGAAGCAGTAACAAATAGCAATTACAATAGTGACAAATAAAGCAATTTACAATACACAAGAAAACTAAGTGCAAAAGTAATGTCAAATAATAACCCTAGGTCTGTTATGGTCAAGAACCTCAAATCCCCAGCAGAGTCGTCATTTCTGTCACGCCATTTTTCGACCGCGACATTATAAAACTCCTGCTTAATAAAATGTTAGAAAATAAAATAAATGCTAAAAGATGATAAAGGTGCTGAAAAGGCTAAAAGGGTGCTAAAGGTTGCGAAAAAGATGCTAGAGTGCTAAAGGGTTCGCGGAGTCGCCACCTAATTAGTTTGGGTGAATTAGGACACCTAAATGTTAACTAGGTTAAGGTAAACATTAACTCCATTTTTTCGGTCTGCAAAACTAATGTGAGATTCTGGGCAAGGGTTCTTTATTATCCTAAAGGGAAGGGGTCAGGCACCCTATAGGATCCGCTAACTCGCGGTTGTCCGGTCAAACCTAGGTTAATTATTATTGCTAAGAAAATGCATTTTTTGAAAAGTACTTTAAGCAAAGATATTTGTAAGTATAAAACGTATTTTTTGACCAATGTGAGAATGCGAGATTTAAAATATATAAAGTTAGCTTTGATTAAAAAAAGCATACCTCTTAAAGTACTTGGGGAACATATGAAATTATTTTACAAGGTGTATATATTGCTTAACAAAATATAGAAATAGTAGTGCAAACATTTTTATGCAAAATAAGTACCTATAAAGTAGAATGTAAAATGTCTATTATGCAAGGGACAGTAAAGTATGATAAAAATATATTTTTTATATGAATGTTAATAAGAGTTTATGAAAAGACGGGTTAGAAATATTTTGATGAATGACTCCCTAACTATATAACCAGTTATGCAAGTGAGGATTATTAAGTGGTTTAGTATGGCTTAAACTATATATGGCAAGTTTTAAATAATTAACTTAAAAGGAAACAAATTTTAATGTCACAACTACCTCTTAATAACGACTCCAACCTACTAATGTAATGTTAGCGTTAGACAATTAATTTACGATAAATGAATGGGGACGGGGTAGGAAATAATAAGACGACTCGAGGAATGGCGATGTCATTTCGCCCATGGTTTGGAATTTCCGATGCGGAAAGGATGATGCACATAAATGCGGGTCTTCATTTTGCCGTGATGAGTCTCGCCATGAGACTCTTTGTTGCTCCAATCCATTTCATGTAAACAAAAGAAAGATAAGGATTAGTATCTGCCTAGATAATACTCGATGCAGATAATGCACACATATGTCCATGATTTAATTGTTATTTAGTTATATTATTCTAAAAGGGTGACAATTTCAAGCATAAAATACTGTCGGCCCAGGCAGTGAGCTGTGAATGCAGACAGTAGGCAAGCAAACAAAAAATTCAGCAGACCCAAATGACAAAGCTCAGATTCTAAAACAGATAACTGGTCCAAAAGTAAATTTTAGATTTACAAGAAGACAGATCAGCCTACTACAATATATAATACATCTAGATTCAAGATTTAAGCTTCGGCAAATGCTCATAGTCAAATGGTCACTCTTGGCAAACGGAAGTGAAAACAAGGCTTCATTTTAGCAAGCAGTTTTCAGCATAAACCAATCCATTATAGATAGACATTTCCCTGGATTAATTGGCCTGACAACGGCATCTATTGCAACTCGCTAAACATTCACAAAGATGGGACAAATGAGTTTTTAATTCTAGATGCCATATATTCAAATCATTTACGAAGTCAGTTATATGCTTGCTTGATACCCTTTAAGGTCAGATTACATCCTCAACATGTTCACTACATGAGACAGAGTCATAAGCTTAACTGGTAAACATGCAAACAGGAGACATAGTTTAACATGACACCGCTTGGATTCGACATAGTACGGAATATTAATACCGACATCATTCGGGCAGTCCAATAGACAGGGCAGGATATAAAATAGATCAACCGACGAGATTTAAAACCCGTGAGACCACAAGCACACGTGGAATCCTATTCATGCTATATACTAAACAATAACAACTCTTCAACAGGTAATGTAAATCACAAAGCACACATCATGATTTTGTTTCTGCTTGACAGAGGATTTCAAAATAAGATAATCCAACTTTAGACTAATCTTTTATATCATGGTCTTTGTTATACGAATGCTAAGATGGAGTTCTGATCACCTAATGCTAAATACGAACTCCAACACAACATTATGAGTATTAACAGTCAGATGGATAAATTAACAATCAAGTAAACAGTGTCGACATCACATAACAACTCTAATATGCTAACATTTAGACACGATGCGAGATGCTTGATCATATACTGTCAGATTCAAACACCCAGATAATCCTTATTAAACTCACTTCGCATTAGTTTAACACACCTATACGACAGTCTACATGATGCCAAATATATTTAACAAGATACAGTCGTCGTACAGATAAAATTGTAAATCAACAGAAAATCGAGAAGGGAGCAATTTTACCTTCTCCAGGAAGCGAACCGAGGAAGAGTATCAAGTCGTCGATTCACTCGGGGTGTTTGGTTGCTATACGATTTGAAAGAAGAAAAACAAGCTTGGGACGATTTTACTCGTATTCTGCTAAAATGAAGAGTTTGAGAGTCTTCTTTTTTTAATCTTGCTTGGATTGCGATTAAGATTATTTTGGTTATGTAGAAAGGTGTTCCTCAAATGCTTTTTCTCCGTCGAAATCGATGCTTATTGGTCTTTTTCTCTGTCCCCTTATTGCATGCGTATAGCTCCCCATTTATAGTCTCAATCTTGGGTTCTAATTTATGGTAAGTTGTTGGTACGATTTTAGACTGATTTCGTGCGATTTGGATACTGATTCGGTATTGATTTTGGACGAGATTTGTGCTTGATTCTTACTATCATCTGATTATGGTAAAGATTTTAGACGATTTGGTGTAAGATTTTCGGGTGTATATTTGGAAGGGTTAAGTTAATATCTCGATTTTGGTACTGATTTAGGTACCATTTTGGGTTATAGTGAGTTGTGTGTTGCAGATAATGAGTTGGCCGGATTTTCCGGTCGACTTGCGGGTGGAAGGTGCGGCGATTTTAGGTTTAGGGCTCTGTTGGTTTTTTTTTTGTTGGAGAAGAAGGATGAAGGGCTGAAGGGCTAGAAGGAAGGGGACTTTTGGGCTTGCGGGTATTGTTGAGGTAAATGGGAAATGGGTCGCGGGTTGGGGAGCTGGGCTGGGCGAAATTAAGGGGCTTGTGGGCTGGGTTTTAATTAATTTAAGGTGTTAGTTTTTAAGTGTTAAATTTTAATTTGTGATAAATAAATGGGGTTTTAATTATTGCTTACTATTAAAATAACAAATGTGGATATGACATTTAAGGATTGCTTATTGCTTTTATAAATGCAACGCTATTATTTAAAAATCTTATTTATTATGCATATTTTATCATTATTTAAGTTAAAGTTAAATTATCTTAATATGACTTTATGTGCTTTATTATAATAATAAATGCGGGTGTGCTATTTGATTAATGTATTTTACGATGTTAATTCAATGGGGTTTAAATTATTTATGAAATTGCTTTGGGTATTAATAAATGTAGCTATAATTTTAAGGAATGCCTGATGCGGCATATTTGTTAAATTATTTATTTTGTGTATCTATTTGTTTATTTATTTATCATTAAGAATTGTTTGAGTTTTAATTAATGGGAAATATGGCTTAAATTATGAATAATATTCATGAAATTGCTTGTTATTAAAATGACGAATGCGAACGTGAGACTAAAAATGCGATGTCATTATTAAATCGCTTATTTATGCATGTATTAATGTTTTATTATTGCATTTTATTATTATAAGATTGTTAAACTATTTTGGAAAATTGGTGTAATTTTATAGTTAATGACTGGACGAGAGGGTCAAAATTGGGTGTCAACAACAACAATAACCAACGAATCCAATCAACACCAAAACTGTCCAATTCGGCCAACATTCTAACAACAACCACATGCATTTCTTATTCTCTATTCTTCTTAACACAAGTTCATCTATTGACTATAACAATATGTAATATCCAATTACTTCAAGAGAAGAAGAACTCTTACCACAAATATCGACCAAAACAATCCACAACCTCTCGGCCACTAGCTTTTCTTTTTCACCACTTCTTCAAGTTCCAATCACATCCATGTATCCACTACAAGCTTGTAACCACCTTCCCTTCTTGTTTTACTTCCAAAAAGTTCATAAACAAACCTAGGTTTTTAAGGCATATTCTCGCGCAAAACCGTGATCACCAACTTTGGAAGGTTAACTAGGCTTAACACTTGGTTAAGGAGCTTAATCTTGGAGAATAAGTTAACTTGTTCTTCTTGGATATAGGGTTTTCGAACTCCTTGAGGGTTATGGAAGAGACAGGGGTTTGTAGATGAAGATATTTGTTGTGGCAAAGTCTTGCAAGACTTGGGTTTAATAGGTGACCAAGGACAAATGGATGGGGGACCCTCTTGTCCACTTGTCTTCACAATAAAATATCTCCACACTTAGCCATATTTCACCACATTTTCGATGGCCTCTTATAATATTATACCAAGACTTAATTAATCCACACTAATCTCTTCACAAAATATTATTCCAACACTTAGCCAAATCTTACTATTTTCATGGACACCCCAAATTGTAAAATTTTCAATTGGCTCATATTCTTTACCCCAAGATTTAATAATACAATCCTAATTCCATAACTCCATTTGAAAAGAATTCAACCACTAATATAAATTCTCGTCGTCACCTTTTTTTTATCCAAAATTTTTCCATATTCGAAAATGTAAATAGACTTTCCTTCCAACCTCTTATTTCCTTACTTACGTTCTCATTTATATGCCCTGGAACTACGGGGTGTAACAGCGGCCAATCGGAGATCGACGAAGAAGAAGACTACAACTACAACGAAATCTTTTCTGACGGATGTGCAAGCGACGTCGTCCAATTTGACCACGATATACCAATTCCAACAGAAAAACCACAAGACATTATAAAGAAACTAGAAAATGTGTTTCTTAAAATGTAATTCTTTTAATTGTAATTTTACTATGTTATTTATTTGCAACTTTCAATATCACGAAGTTGCAATTTTGAAATTGTATTACCAAAAAAAAATCATACTTCTAGTCGAATAATATAAGAGGCACAAAAACAACTTTGGGATGTTTTTATTAAACTATCTTGTTGTGTATGTGTGTTATTTATTTATTTAATTTAAATACAAATAAAAAATGACCCACCCGACCCCACCCCCACCCCCTCTGGATCGGGATGGGGCGGAGGCACACCCCGTCAGCCCCCTACCCCCAGCCCCGCCAGACCCCGACCCCGCCAACCCCGACCACGCCCCACCACGCCCCGTTAGACAACCCTACTTATAACTGATATAAAACTTAGGAATGATAAGGATTACCTCTGTTAGAAGTTGCGACGAACATCGTCGGACAATTTCTCGCCCAGCCCGATTCTGACAACAGAAACAGGAGTCCAAAAATTGGTTTGAGCTTGACTTCTTTGAAATTTAGGGTCTTGCTTGATTCCTGAGTATTCAGGCTTGAAAAAGGGCTTTGGTTTACTGGAATTATGGTTTAGAATACTTGGATTCTCTCTTCTTATTTGAACAAAAATTTGCGTGAAGAACACCCAATTTTGATCGAGATGAGGTTGATCAATGGGATTACTCCTTATTCTTTCGAGGTGACTAATCTCTTCTTTAGGGAAAGGATTTACAGAGATTTGAAGGAGATAACGGCTTTAAGAAGAGAAGAATGAAGAACGATGAACTTTTGGGAGAACAGATGAGAGTTTCACTGATCGTATGTTGAGCTTAGTCATAAGACATCAGGTTATAAAGTAACACGTAGCATCCCACTTGGCTTTGTCTCCACATATAATTAATCCCACAATTAATTAATCTTACACACAAATAATTCCCGATCCCAATTCACTTAAATCCCGATGACTTATAAAACCTCCGTGTACTCAATGTCACAATTCATAATATGACATTAGTCTATAGCCTCGCGGGGATATACAATTATTATTATAATTCCTGATGTCGCACTAATTAATACCAAAATTATTTCGGAATCACATTCTTTTACATACTAATTTCCTTATTAGTATACGCAAGTATAATATAAATTTTTCGGGGTTCGGGTCCACTTGCCCACGTCTATGTGCTCAAATTATTACCCATAAATATGAGGTGTTACACTGAGAAGGGTCGCGACACCGGGGAGCGTCGTGGATCCAACCCCGTCGGGGTCGCGACGCTAATTCCGTCCTGAGTTACTGGAGTCGCGACGCCGCGGCGCTATCCAGGCAGAAAGTCTGAAACGAAAATCTGATTTTTGGAGATGTTTAGACTGCCCTCAATGGCATTCATTCCAGCATTATTGAGTCAAATGGCTGATAAATGGGTGTCATTACTTGGGTAATTCATTGTCATTACATGAGTGATACAATACCATTACTTTGTACTTGAAAAGACAAATCTTACACTATAAATTGAGGTATTTGGCTCAATTGTTAAAGACTTACACTTGTATTTTCAGAAAAGTCTTCTTCCTATCTAGCATATTTCAATACTCAAAGTTCTTCAGAGAAACACTTGAGTTTTCTTTGCTCAAGTGTGTTAGTAGTTGTTTTATCTTGGGAGACTATTGCCTCTGAGACAATCTTGTCTTAAAGACAGTGATATCACTCGACTCATCAAATATTCGGATCAGTGTTGGTTCTTGTTTTGATTGTTTGTTTAAGATTATGTTTTTGTTATAATCTTTTGTTCTTTGTTTTCTTAATTCTTGTAATAGGTGTTTACTATTTCCCGTTTGTTGCTTTCATTTTCCTCACAGTATTACAAAGTGAAATAAATATTATATATAAAGATGAGTGTGACAATGCTTATACGTTTTGGGTAGATCATGCTACTTGGATCTTCGTTATGCTTTTCGTTGGCACCCCTACGAGTCCGAGGTAGTGGACTGGTGCATTTCTCCACAATTTGCTTAATCATTTTTAATAGTTCAAGTTTACTTACCTCTATCATTTGTCTAGTGGTCCAGATTTGAAGAAAACCATACCAAGCTAATAAGATGTTAATAAGAGGTGTAAGATTTTTTTAATATAATTTTATATGTATACACATGTGAAAAATAGTATCACCATTTTTCATAATTGTTTATCGTTTAGTATTCTTACAAGGCATAAATAAAAAATATTACAAGCTAATAAGATGTTAATCATATGTTTGCAATACAATTTATTGAATCTTGTTGTAAGAAATTTATTTACTAAAATGAATATTTGAGTAGTTTAATCTGAAATTCTAAAATATTTCTATTATTTAAAGTAGACAAATTTTCATTTAATAGCCAACAAGACCTATTTAGGTCTTAAACTTAATTAAAAATCACTAAATAATCATTGTTGAATTTTGGTCCCAATTCATGTTATGTAATTCAATGCTTATTCATATTTAAGCTATTGAAATTCTTAAGATCATCACCCAACAACAATTTAAGAATCACCAAGTCGCTATCATCTCTTTTCTTATTCAAGAACCCTAGTTCATCAATACTATTTCAAAAACTAGTGTTGTTCCTTAACAAAATGGTGATTCCTACTCCATATTTAATATACGTTTGGGTAGAGACTTTACTTCTTGGGGTTAAAATCCTAGCTTGGAGAGACTCCTTGAAGATTGTGGAAAATTCTATGAATTTTGATTAAAAATATATATATATATATATATATATTAATTCTAGCACTTAATGATGTTATACAACTATTAATGCACAAAAAATCTTAATTACCTCAAAGATTTTAATGCCCTTAGGTAAGAGCTTCATCCTCTACAATCTTGCTTAGGTAAGAGCTTCATCCTCTAGAATCTTGCTCTTCAAGTTGAGGTTCATTTTTTATAAATATGTGATAAAATATGTTCATATGTAGCTAACTAGTTCAGGCAACAGATTTTCCATGGTTACATATTAAGGCTACAGATTGATATATGGATACGAATTCAGGCTGAAGATCCCAATGTGGCTACAGATGGTCGAAGCTTCCCCCCATCCTTTCTCTTTTGAATTGAATATTATTCCATCTGTGGCTACGAATGGAGGCTACGGATGCTTCAGTCATTTTAAGTCTCTTCCTGTACCCAATATTCATGAGTTATTCCCTTAGCCACTCAATTTAGAGACTTTCACCCTATGTAACACTCATGTTCAAGTATTCCAATGACTCCATTACCCTCGTGTGAGGCCACACACACTTCAAGAGAATTCTTCATTACTGTCCTATTTATTTATTTTTTTGGTAAATGCAAATATTATTACTAATAACGGAAAGAAAGGTGGCTACAATCAGTCATTGAGGGTTCTCAATCCTCAACGTAATATAAACAAGAAATGGAGAAGGGGAGGGGCGGTCACTCATAGGTGCCTGTTATAAGAGGGGATTAAATCATAGAGAACTCTATAAGATGTTGTTTTAATCTTTGCAATGACCTCCTCTGCCGGTAAGCTTGTGCCTTCAAAGAGCAATGTATTTCTTTGTATTAACAGTCAGATGGATAAATTAACAATCAAGTAAACAGTGTCGACATCACATAACAACTCTAATATGCTAACATTTAGACACGATGCGAGATGCTTGATCATATACTGTCAGATTCAAACACCCAGATAATCCTTATTAAACTCACTTCGCATTAGTTTAACACACCTACACGACAGTCTACATGATGCCAAATATATTTAACAAGATACAGTCGTCGTACAGATAAAATTGTAAATCAACAGAAAATCGAGAAGGGAGCAATTTTACCTTCTCCAGGAAGCGAACCGAGGAAGAGTATCAAGTCGTCGATTCACTCGGGGTGTTTGGTTGCTATACGATTTGAAAGAAGAAAAACAAGCTTGGGACGATTTTACTCGTATTCTGCTAAAATGAAGAGTTTGAGAGTCTTCTTTTTTTAATCTTGCTTGGATTGCGATTAAGATTATTTTGGTTATGTAGAAAGGTGTTCCTCAAATGCTTTTTCTCCGTCGAAATCGATGCTTATTGGTCTTTTTCTCTGTCCCCTTATTGCATGCGTATAGCTCCCCATTTATAGTCTCAATCTTGGGTTCTAATTTATGGTAAGTTGTTGGTACGATTTTAGACTGATTTCGTGCGATTTGGATACTGATTCGGTATTGATTTTGGACGAGATTTGTGCTTGATTCTTACTGTCATCTGATTATGGTAAAGATTTTAGACGATTTGGTGTAAGATTTTCGGGTGTATATTTGGAAGGGTTAAGTTAATATCTCGATTTTGGTACTGATTTAGGTACCATTTTGGGTTATAGTGAGTTGTGTGTTGCAGATAATGAGTTGGCCGGATTTTCCGGTCGACTTGCGGGTGGAAGGTGCGGCGATTTTAGGTTTAGGGCTCTGTTGGTTTTTTTTTTGTTGGAGAAGAAGGATGAAGGTGAAGGGCTAGAAGGAAGGGACTTTTGGGCTTGCGTATTGTTGAGGTAAATGGGAAATGGGTCGCGGGTTGGGGAGCTGGGCTGGGCGAAATTAAGGGGCTTGTGGGCTGGGTTTTAATTAATTTAAGGTGTTAGTTTTTAAGTGTTAAATTTTAATTTGTGATAAATAAATGGGGTTTTAATTATTGCTTACTATTAAAATAACAAATGTGGATATGACATTTAAGGATTGCTTATTGCTTTTATAAATGCAACGCTATTATTTAAAAATCTTATTTATTATGCATATTTTATCATTATTTAAGTTAAAGTTAAATTATCTTAATATGACTTTATGTGCTTTATTATAATAATAAATGCGGGTGTGCTATTTGATTAATGTATTTTACGATGTTAATTCAATGGGGTTTAAATTATTTATGAAATTGCTTTGGGTATTAATAAATGTAGCTATAATTTTAAGGAATGCCTGATGCGGCATATTTGTTAAATTATTTATTTTGTGTATCTATTTGTTTATTTATTTATCATTAAGAATTGTTTGAGTTTTAATTAATGGGAAATATGGCTTAAATTATGAATAATATTCATGAAATTGCTTGTTATTAAAATGACGAATGCGAACGTGAGACTAAAAATGCGATGTCATTATTAAATCGCTTATTTATGCATGTATTAATGTTTTATTATTGCATTTTATTATTATAAGATTGTTAAACTATTTTGGAAAATTGGTGTAATTTTATAGTTAATGACTGGACGAGAGGGTCAAAATTGGGTGTCAACAACAATAACCAACGAATCCAATCAACACCAAAACTGTCCAATTCGGCCAACATTCTAACAACAACCACATGCATTTCTTATTCTCTATTCTTCTTAACACAAGTTCATCTATTGACTATAACAATATGTAATATCCAATTACTTCAAGAGAAGAAGAACTCTTACCACAAATATCGACCAAAACAATCCACAACCTCTCGGCCACTAGCTTTTCTTTTTCACCACTTCTTCAAGTTCCAATCACATCCATGTATCCACTACAAGCTTGTAACCACCTTCCCTTCTTGTTTTACTTCCAAAAAGTTCATAAACAAACCTAGGTTTTTAAGGCATATTCTCGCGCAAAACCGTGATCACCAACTTTGGAAGGTTAACTAGGCTTAACACTTGGTTAAGGAGCTTAATCTTGGAGAATAAGTTAACTTGTTCTTCTTGGATATAGGGTTTTCGAACTCCTTGAGGGTTATGGAAGAGACAGGGGTTTGTAGATGAAGATATTTGTTGTGGCAAAGTCTTGCAAGACTTGGGTTTAATAGGTGACCAAGGACAAATGGATGGGGGACCCTCTTGTCCACTTGTCTTCACAATAAAATATCTCCACACTTAGCCATATTTCACCACATTTTCGATGGCCTCTTATAATATTATACCAAGACTTAATTAATCCACACTAATCTCTTCACAAAATATTATTCCAACACTTAGCCAAATCTTACTATTTTCGATGGACCCCCCCCCCCCCCCCCAAATTGTAAAATTTTCAATTGGCTCATATTCTTTACCCCAAGATTTAATAATACAATCCTAATTCCATAACTCCATTTGAAAAGAATTCAACCACTAATATAAATTCTCGTCGTCACCTTTTTTTTATCCAAAATTTTTCCATATTCGAAAATGTAAATAGACTTTCCTTCCAACCTCTTATTTCCTTACTTACGTTCTCATTTATATGCCCTGGAACTACGGGGTGTAACAGCGGCCAATCGGAGATCGACGAAGAAGAAGACTACAACTACAACGAAATCTTTTCTGACGGATGTGCAAGCGACGTCGTCCAATTTGACCACGATATACCAATTCCAACAGAAAAACCACAAGACATTATAAAGAAACTAGAAAATGTGTTTCTTAAAATGTAATTCTTTTAATTGTAATTTTACTATGTTATTTATTTGCAACTTTCAATATCACGAAGTTGCAATTTTGAAATTGTATTACCAAAAAAAAAAATCATACTTCTAGTCGAATAATATAAGAGGCACAAAAACAACTTTGGGATGTTTTTATTAAACTATCTTGTTGTGTATGTGTGTTATTTATTTATTTAATTTAAATACAAATAAAAAATGACCCACCCGACCCCACCCCCACCCCCTCTGGATCGGGATGGGGCGGAGGCACACCCCGCCAGCCCCCTACCCCCAGCCCCGCCAGACCCCGACCCCGCCAACCCCGACCACGCCCCACCACGCCCCGTTAGACAACCCTACTTATAACTGATATAAAACTTAGGAATGATAAGGATTACCTCTGTTAGAAGTTGCGACGAACATCGTCGGACAATTTCTCGCCCAGCCCGATTCTGACAACAGAAACAGGAGTCCAAAAATTGGTTTGAGCTTGACTTCTTTGAAATTTAGGGTCTTGCTTGATTCCTGAGTATTCAGGCTTGAAAAAGGGCTTTGGTTTACTGGAATTATGGTTTAGAATACTTGGATTCTCTCTTCTTATTTGAACAAAAATTTGCGTGAAGAACACCCAATTTTGATCGAGATGAGGTTGATCAATGGGATTACTCCTTATTCTTTCGAGGTGACTAATCTCTTCTTTAGGGAAAGGATTTACAGAGATTTGAAGGAGATAACGGCTTTAAGAAGAGAAGAATGAAGAACGATGAACTTTTGGGAGAACAGATGAGAGTTTCACTGATCGTATGTTGAGCTTAGTCATAAGACATCAGGTTATAAAGTAACACGTAGCATCCCACTTGGCTTTGTCTCCACATATAATTAATCCCACAATTAATTAATCTTACACACAAATAATTCCCGATCCCAATTCACTTAAATCCCGATGACTTATAAAACCTCCGTGTACTCAATGTCACAATTCTCATAATATGACATTAGTCTATAGCCTCCTTGGGGATATACAATTATTATTATAATTCCTGATGTCGCACTAATTAATACCAAAATTATTTCGGAATCACATTCTTTTACATACTAATTTCCTTATTAGTATACGCAAGTATAATATAAATTTTTCGGGGTTCGGGTCCACTTGCCCACGTCTATGTGCTCAAATTATTACCCATAAATATGAGGTGTTACACTGAGAAGGGTCGCGACACCGGGGAGCGTCGTGGATCCAACCCCGTCGGGGTCGCGACGCTAATTCCGTCCTGAGTTACTGGAGTCGCGACGCCGCGGCGCTATCCAGGCAGAAAGTCTGAAACGAAAATCTGATTTTTGGAGATGTTTAGACTGCCCTCAATGGCATTCATTCCAGCATTATTGAGTCAAATGGCTGATAAATGGGTGTCATTACTTGGGTAATTCATTGTCATTACATGAGTGATACAATACCATTACTTTGTACTTGAAAAGACAAATCTTACACTATAAATTGAGGTATTTGGCTCAATTGTTAAAGACTTACACTTGTATTTTCAGAAAAGTCTTCTTCCTATCTAGCATATTTCAATACTCAAAGTTCTTCAAGAGAAACACTTGAGTTTTCTTTGCTCAAGTGTGTTAGTAGTTGTTTTATCTTGGGAGACTATTGCCTACGAGACAATCTTGTCTTAAAGACAGAGTGATATCACTCGACTCATCAAATATTCAGATCAAGTGTTGGTTCTTGTTTTCAGTTGTTTGTTTAAGATTATGTTTTTTGTTATAATCTTTTGTTCTTTGTTTTTCTTAATTCTTGTAATAGGTGTTTACTATTTCCCGTTTGTTGCTTTCATTTTCCTCACAGTATTACAAAGTGAAATAAATATTATATATAAAGATGAGTGTGACAATGCTTATACGTTTTGGGTAGATCATGCTACTTGGATCTTCGTTATGCTTTTCGTTGGCACCCCTACGAGTCCGAGGTAGTGGACTGGTGCATTTCTCCACAATTTGCTTAATCATTTTTAATAGTTCAAGTTTACTTACCTCTATCATTTGTCTAGTGGTCCAGATTTGAAGAAAACCATACCAAGCTAATAAGATGTTAATAAGAGGTGTAAGATTTTTTTAATATAATTTTATATGTATACACATGTGAAAAATAGTATCACCATTTTTCATAATTGTTTATCGTTTAGTATTCTTACAAGGCATAAATAAAAAATATTACAAGCTAATAAGATGTTAATCATATGTTTGCAATACAATTTATTGAATCTTGTTGTAAGAAATTTATTTACTAAAATGAATATTTGAGTAGTTTAATCTGAAATTCTAAAATATTTCTATTATTTAAAGTAGACAAATTTTCATTTAATAGCCAACAAGACCTATTTAGGTCTTAAACTTAATTAAAAATCACTAAATAATCATTGTTGAATTTTGGTCCCAATTCATGTTATGTAATTCAATGCTTATTCATATTTAAGCTATTGAAATTCTTAAGATCATCACCCAACAACAATTTAAGAATCACCAAGTCGCTATCATCTCTTTTCTTATTCAAGAACCCTAGTTCATCAATACTATTTCAAAAACTAGTGTTGTTCCTTAACAAAATGGTGATTCCTACTCCATATTTAATATACGTTTGGGTAGAGACTTTACTTCTTGGGGTTAAAATCCTAGCTTGGAGAGACTCCTTGAAGATTGTGGAAAATTCTATGAATTTTGATTAAAAATATATATATATATATATATATATTAATTCTAGCACTTAATGATGTTATACAACTATTAATGCACAAAAAATCTTAATTACCTCAAAGATTTTAATGCCCTTAGGTAAGAGCTTCATCCTCTACAATCTTGCTTAGGTAAGAGCTTCATCCTCTAGAATCTTGCTCTTCAAGTTGAGGTTCATTTTTTATAAATATGTGATAAAATATGTTCATATGTAGCTAACTAGTTCAGGCAACAGATTTTTCCATGGTTACATATTAAGGCTACAGATTGATATATGGATACGAATTCAGGCTGAAGATCCCAATGTGGCTACAGATGGTCGAAGCTTCCCCCCATCCTTTCTCTTTTGAATTGAATATTATTCCATCTGTGGCTACGAATGGAGGCTACGGATGCTTCAGTCATTTTAAGTCTCTTCCTGTACCCAATATTCATGAGTTATTCCCTTAGCCACTCAATTTAGAGACTTTCACCCTATGTAACACTCATGTTCAAGTATTCCAATGACTCCATTACCCTCGTGTGAGGCCACACACACTTCAAGAGAATTCTTCATTACTGTCCTATTTATTTATTTTTTTGGTAAATGCAAATATTATTACTAATAACGGAAAGAAAGGTGGCTACAATCAGTCATTGAGGGTTCTCAATCCTCAACGTAATATAAACAAGAAATGGAGAAGGGGAGGGGCGGTCACTCATAGGTGCCTGTTATAAGAGGGGATTAAATCATAGAGAACTCTATAAGATGTTGTTTTAATCTTTGCAATGACCTCCTCTGCCGGTAAGCTTGTGCCTTCAAAGAGCAATGTATTTCTTGTCCTCCAAATCTCATAGACCACTATGCAAAAGGCTAGCAAGATAGATTTGGCTCGGATGCTCGTCCCGCGGTGGTCTTTCTTGATCCACTTAAGAGAGCTTTCAACAGTTGTCAGTTCTCTTCTAATACCCAACCATTCCCTTATGCTCCTCCAAATCAAGTGTGTGTAGGGGCACGTAAAGAAGAGGTGATCCCTTGTCTCATTAGCTCTCTTGTAGAACCCGCAAGACTTATCCTCCAAGTTTAGAAAGGAAAGAGTGTCTTTTGTAGCTAACCGCTTTCTACAAGTGAGCCACACAGTGAAAGAAAACTTAGGAGGAATGAAGCCTTTCCAAATTTGTGACATCCAAAGCTTTTTGTCTTGCGGAGTGCGCAAGATATCATACACGAGGCTAGAATCAAATTTTTCGTTGGTACAACACTTTTCCAAGCCTGCAATTGCGTCGCCTTGGCTACCAAAGATAGAAATAAATTTTTCGCGGATCCCACAAATTTTTTTGAATAAGGGGGAGTCCCTAGGACGTACCTCATAATCCCAAAATGATAGGCCTCTCAAATAGTAGCTATTGATCCATTGGACCCATAAGGAATCTGCCTCAGTGTGAGTTTGCCAAATGGTCCGGGATAGCAAGGCATGATTCCATTCTTTGATGTTCATAAGACCCAAGCCTCCTTCGGATTGGGGCAAACAAATGACATCCCAAGCAACTCTTGGTGGTTTACCTCCCCATAAGAACTGAATGCATGCAGACCGTACCTTGTTGAGGATCGTATGAATAGGAAGTGCCCGGAACCAAAAGCTCTCGACACCTTGAATGACTGACCTGATAAGTTCCAGCTTTCCCGCATAAGATAGCGAGTGATGCCCCCATTTCTGAATGTAATCCGATATTGCACTAGTGAATGGAGCAAACTGATCTATAGAGACTGAAATTAGGGACAAAGGGATCCCCAAGTATCGTACCGGAAATTTACCAATGCCGAATCCCACTCTGGACAAGATCAAGTCACGAACTGTATCATGCACTCCCGCTATGTAGACGAAGGATTTAGATGGGTTAAGAGTTAACCCTGAGACAACCTCCAATTTTTCAAGACACTCCATAAGAATCCCAACTGAAGACACATCTCCTTTGGCAAAAAACATGAGGTCATCCGCGAATGCAAGGTGATTAATGCCCAATCTCTTACACTTTGGATAATAGGAGAAAGCTTTTGCCGCAGCCTTTAGTTTTAGCATCCTTGAAAGGTATTCCATGCACAAGATAAAGAGCGTAGGAGACATAGGATCACTTTGTCTTAGGCCGCGCTTACCCTTGAAGTAACCATGTAGCTCCCCGTTGATTGAAAGAGAGAAAGAAGTTGAGCTAACACATTCCATGATCCATCTTACAAATCTGTCCGGAAAATTGAGACCTCTTAGTACCGACTCAAGGAAGCTCCAAGAGACCGTATCAAATGCTTTCCGAAGATCCACCATAAGCATACACCTTGGTGAGACTCTAGCTCTATTAAAACCTCTCACAAGCTCTTGTGCAATAAAGACATTGTCCATCATGTTTCTTCCTTTCACAAAAGCCCCTTGAGATTTGTCAACAAGAGTAGGAAGAACCATTGTCATTATGTTAGCTAAAATCTTTGCTATGATCTTGTAGACCACATTAGTCAATCCAATAGGCCTAAAGTCATTTACCTTGGGATCCCGATCGGTCTTGGGCAGGAGGGTAATGATGGTATGATTCACCTGCTTCAAAAGAATTCCGGAAGAGAAGAACTCTTGAACACTTCTTACTACGTCTTGTCCCACATCTCTCCATCTATTCTTGAAGAAGGCAGCCGAAAACCCATCCGGGCCAGGTGCCTTGTCATTGCCTATATCGGAAAGAGCTTCCCAAATCTCCTTTGGGGAGATAAAATGCAAAAGATGTAATCCATTCTCTTCACTTAGCTTCGGGCCAGAGTTGAACACTTCAGGATCAAAGTTGGTAGTGGATCGGGATGTGCCTAAAAGGTCCTTGTAAAATTCCACAAGCAATTCTCTAACTTCCCTGGGAGATGCTGTGATAGTATCATTGGCCTTGACAAGGTAGTTGATTGAGTTCCTGACATTACTCCTCTTGATCAAGCTGTGGAAGTATTTGGAGCATCTATCACTTCCAATCAAGTGTTTCTGCCTTGACTTTTGCCTTATGAAGTGTCCCTCGGCTTCCAGTAAGGTGTTTGTTTTAGCTCTTGAGGACTTAACCTTGGATTTTAGCTCATCATCAAAGGGATCTTCCATATATGCATTGATAGCCTCCTTAAACTCAATGTTTGCCCCATTTGCTCTTTGTTCAATGCTTCCAAAATCACTTATCTTCAATTCCCGCAATGGTTGCTTCAAGGCTTTCAATTTTGAGGCTAGAACGAATTGAGCAGTTCCCAAAATGTCTTGTCTCCAGCATGAAGCCAATATGTTCTCGAAGGCGGGGTGAGAGAGCCACATATTCATGAACTTGAAAGGCCGTTTCCCAACATTAAAGGATGCAATAACCGTAGCTATCACGGGACAGTGGTCCGAGACAGGCTCCATAGGCAAGTAATTGGTCGTGCATTCTAGGGTCAAATCACTCCAATGTTGATTCATCAATACTCTATCAAGCTTAGACCAAATCGAACCATTCGTCCAAGTGTAGAAGGAACCGGTAGAAGGAGTGTCTTCAAGTCCATGAGCATTCCTGAATTCTCCAAGATCCCTAAGAGCATAAGGCGTGAGAGGAGGACCCCCCGCCTTATCATGTGGGTAACAATAAGTGTTGAAATCTCCCATAATCATCCAAGGCTTAACAATGCCAATGCCCAAGTGAGTAAGGTGATGCCAAAGCTTCCTTCTATCCGGGATGCTATAAACCGGGTACACAAATGTGGCAAGGAAGGACACTTGTGTTATATTACATCTAGACTGGACATGGATATGTTGAGAATCCATTCCAAGAACTTCACAACAAACTCTGTAGGGATCCCAAAGTAATAGCATTCTTCCACCATCAATGAATTCTAAGTTAGAGCAAAGCTTCCAAGCTTTGAATCTTTGAGTAGAAAACGATTCTGTCCTTGCCCGAGAGAATTTAGTTTCCAATAGACAAACCATTGCCACATCATGTTGTTTAGTGAGTCTACACACAAGAGTTTGTGTGGCTGCCCTATCCCTTTGTCTGCAAAGACCACGGACATTCCAACAAAGTACTTTCATTAGGAAACAAAGGAGGTTTTGTTAGCACCTCCGCGATTTGCTGCCTTTGCCTTTCCACTGCCTTTCGGCGTGTTTTTCTTTGAGATTACTTCCTTCCATCCCTCCTCTTTGTTGTTGGAAGCCATAACATGTGTCTCAGCCAAGCTATGTTCCCCGCGTTCAAAATTTATGCACCGTGATGCAAGATTAGAATCCTCCGTAGCACACTTGTAGGTTCCCCCATCCAATGAAGGTTGCGGGTTCATTGGTGCTTCAGAACCAGTCTGCCTTGTCTCATTTCTCATCCTACCATGTTGCACAATGCCAGGATGTGGTTGAGGTCGTGAGGACCCTACTTGAGAATCCCGCAAGCTTGATGAGCCATGATGACCCATAACCGGAGGAACCGCAGCATGCGTAGCATCTCCCATACTTCCGGGAACAAGGGGTGGTGTGTGCTCACTGTCTTCGGTGTCCATCAAGTTTCCAGCATCTGCGGGATGTTGAGAAGGTGTTGGATAAGGGGAAGGAGGGTTGGTTCCACCCGTACCTCTGTTGGCATCCAAACAAGTAGAAACTCCCTCTTTGTTAGGGGGTACCACTGGATTGCGATTTTTAGGAGCTTCTTCAGTGTTGGCATCATCCCTCAGTTTTCTACACTTCAAGTGATTGTGTCCAAAAGCCGTACAATGATAGCAAAAGTCCGGGTAGTTCTCATAGTTCACCCTTTGAGTATACCTTCTATTGTCGGGGAGTTTGACACCAAATTCCATTACCGGTTCCTTGCTAACATCTACTTCCACTAATACTCTTGCATAATTCATTTTTGACCTTTTCTTAGTATATTGATCCGTGTATAGAGGCTTTCCTACACGTGAAGCAATCTTGCTAAGGCCCGTTGCACTCCAAATAGAAAGGGGAATGTCATGGAAAGTGACCCAAATTGGAATGTCCATGAATAAATCATATGTTATTAGAACTCCCTTATTGATAGGCTTAAGCATCATAGTTTTCCCGAAGACCATATAAGGGCCACCATGGAGTACATTTGTGCGCTCCTCCTCCGTCATGAATTTGAAAACAGTCCAACCTTTTCCATACGGTATAATACGGCACTTCACTCCCCATCCCTTCACAATGGTATTCAATGCCTCTCTTCCCGGGAAAGGACCCGTGAAGCAACCTATTAGGCAATATCCTCATGTTTCAATGAATGGAACTTCGTCCTCAGCTTCTATTTCTACTTCCTCCCCTTGTTGTTCAATGAATTATAACTTCATACCCTTTGCTTCAAGCCTAGTACCCGCAAATACTCCAGCATAAGTCTTCTTAGGAAGGATGGGACCTTTGCCAAGATTCGGGGGTAAAGTATTATATGTTGTACCAACGGGTGGAGTATCATGTTGTTCTGAAGATGCATTTGTGGGTAAGTCATTAGAAGGTATTTCTGGAGGTATAGACAGAGGGGAATAGGTAGATGGAATAGAACTTGGGCCCGCATTTGGAGAGAGGATTCGCGTGCCATTTGGAAGGGTAGGGAATTTATCATGGGTTCCGGGAAGAAATGATGGTAGGGAGGATAGAAGGGGTGAGGTATTATGAATTTCAGGAAGTAATGAAGAGGTATTGGATGAGAGAGGGGGTTGTTATTGACTATACCCGTGCCCAAGGTAGAATTAAAGGTGAAGGGGTTGTTGAGGTTTCTTTGATGGGTTCCACTTAGCAAGCTTGCTAAAGTAGGAAAGGATTCATTAGTGATACTTAAAGAATTCAGAGGTTGTTGTCCCATTAAGTGAGAAGACTCTTTGGTTCCCGCGGCATTTAAGTCTGTCACATTGGCACCCGCGTTATTAATGTTCATGGAGTACCTAGACTCCTTGGAAATAGAAGTCACTTCGTTTCTCACAACTGACCTTGGTCTTTGCATAACGGGAATATTCATTGACCCATAGACTCCCGCGTGACCCGTCTTAGCATGCTGACCCTCACATTGACCCATTGATGAAGATGCCTCATTGGTACCCGCGGCATTAAAGTGTGACGCCTCGGCTCCCGCGACATTAATGTTAGGCTCCTTGGGGATAGAGATCTCTTCGTTCCTACCAACTGACCTTGATTCTTGCATAATGGGAATATTCAAAGTCTCAAGGACACCCGCCTGACCCGCCTTAGCATTCTGACCCATGCCCCGACCCGGAATAGGAGGGGGCTCATTGGTACCCGCGGCATTAAAGTGTGACGCCTCGGCTCCCGCGACATTAATGTTAGGCTCCTTGGGGATAGAGATCTCTTCGTTCCTACCAACTGACCTTGATTCTTGCATAATGGGAATATTCAAAGTCTCAAGGACACCCGCCTGACCCGCCTTAGCATTCTGACCCATGCCCCGACCCGGAATAGGAGGGGTCTCTTTGGTACCCGCGGCATTAAAGTGTGATACCTTGGCACTCGCGATAGGCTCCTTGGGAATAGGAGTCTCTTCAATGCTCCCAACTGATATTGATTCATGCAAAACAGAATTATTCTTATACCCAAGGACACCCGCCCTACCCGCCCTGAACCTCTGACCCGCACCCTGACCCGGTTTTGACCCGAGTATGCCATCACGCTTAGTTTCATCAATTGCAATTCCTGGCCCAGATTTTTCCCTTTTCCGGCTTGCCTGAGTAAATTTCCAGGTAGTGTGGAGGTACTTGTGATGTCGTGGTTATCCTGCTCTTCCATAATGTTCCTGTTGTCTTCCAGTTGACCCGTGATAGGATCGACCACCCTAGAAGCATATGGGGTGTCAATGGCTATCGGAATAAGCCTCTGCTTGCCGGGAGTTTCAAGAGGGTTCTCCCCAGGAGGCATGTGGCCAGTGTCATGGTATTCAACTGTGGTCACTTCAGGAGGAGTAATAGGAGAGATTACTTCTGGATTGGTTGCTGATGGACCATGAAGTTTTCCGCCTTCAAATTCACTAATATCCAAGCTTTCAATTTCTATATTTTTGCCCCATTCATGTATCCTTTGCAGCATAGAATCATCTACTACATTTTCGAGTGGGATACGCAAATCAGGCTTGACATGAACTAACATCGTTGGGTCTGAAATTGCCGGAATTAGATTTTCTTCAACAATGGTTGGACTTCCGCCATTCTTTTTCTTTTTCTTGGTTCTAGCCTTCGTCGAACTTCCTGAATCATTGCTGGAGCGTTTGTAACGTTTAGTCTTTTTCATGTTGTGAACATTAAGCTTTAATCCGTGAAGAAACAATGGTTAATCTTAGGGGAAAAGGATAGAACGTAAGAGCAACTAAGGAAAAACGTTGATAGCGTTTTCCTTAGTGAGAGAAACTTCTCTCTAACTGTCCTATTCAATGCTATAAATAAGAGGTTTGCTAAAACAATTGCAAGAGATGGGTATGAAGTTCATCAACACTTCAACCATCTCTGTTCATTCAGTTGAAATAAGATAATGACAAGTGTGTCTCTAGAAAACAAATTATTGACCCATAAAATAAGCCACCAGTGTTCAGAGTCACTTCTCACAGTACGATTTCAATGATCGATCTACGCAACAAAACATCTTCTTATAAAAAAATTTACCTGAACAAAATAAATTGTCCACATGCTATGTCCGCCTGATGTTCGGCAAAAAAGGCATATATTTAGTCATTATTTTGCCTCACTTCTTAGTACTTTTATCGTCGTTTGAGTACAAATTATATTGCATTGAGCTTATTACGTATTTTGTATGTGTAGGAAGATTATTGGACGAAAGCGATTGGAAAAGAGCTTATTTGATGCAAGTTTAGATAAGAAAAGAAAGATCAGAGAATGCCCGAGCTCGCCTATCATGCTCGCCTTGCGAGTAGCTTGACGAGCCAAGAAATTTAATCACTAGCACAAAATAGCGAAGCGAAGGAAAAGGCAAGGAAGTTGACGAGCCAGGCTAAAAATATGCTTGAGAGGGCTCGTCAACATCCTCGCCTAGGCGAGCCCATAGACGAGCCAAGAAACAAGAGAAATTTTACAACTCGCTGGGCTCACATGTGATCCTCGCGAAGCGAGAGTTCAGGCGAACCAAGAAAAGTTTTCCAAATGAATTTTAAGTGGTTTATTTGACTACCTACACATTCTAGGTCATATAAATACATACTAAGACACATTATTTGTGAGGATTCAACCGAAGGAAAGTAAGAAGCCGCTGTGGAGCAAGAAGAAAGATCCGCCGACGAGTTTTTCCTTTCTTCTTCCTATTTTTCATTGTTTGTTATGAATTTTAGTACCGTGTTTTCACATACTTTTATGAGTAGCTAATTCTCTATCTAGAATTTTGATGGAACCTTTTGTAGGATGAATTCTTGTTGCGTTTTATATAATTGAGCCGTTGAATTTTCTACTTGTTCAAGTATATGTTTATTTTAGTTGATTGAATGGCCATTTATTAGCTATGCCTATGTATTATGTGTTACTCAAGAGAATTCATATTTAGGTAGTCATTGAACAACGTCACTTCCTAGGTATATGAGAGATCAATATTGTGGGTTTAAAGATAACGAAGCTTTGACGTATCATACTAAGTAGTGAGAAATTACTAGCTAGGGTTAGTTTTAGAGAATAACCCTAGAAAATTAATACAATTGATCGAGAGATAATTGCGGTAAGTTAAGTGCTCACGATCCGTAGAGAATAAATCAGTGAGATTATAGATAACGTAGCGAGAAAGATTCCGATAATTGGAAAAATCGTAACTCTAGGCCTCCTTAATATTGAATCTAACCCATTCCTCTTTAGTAGATAATTTTTATTGCTTTATTATTTATATGTTAATTAGTTTAAATAGAAATCTTAATCGTTACATTCCAGAATATTATTTGAACTTATTTTCTTAGTAATATTGAACAGTTATAGCTAATATTAGTTCTGTGGGATTCGACTCCAGACTTTTAGACCTGATTATATTTGCAGTGACCACTTATCCTTTTTAGGACTAGAGTTGGGCGTGATCAAATTTTGACACCGTTGCCGGAGAACTAACGATTTAGTTGTAGTTGTAAATATTGCTACGTTTTAATTTTGAACATTTTTATTTTAAAAAAATAGGTTTTGGCTGACTGAGTTGTTTAACGTCATTTTTAAGACGGCGAGAATTCTCGAAGAATGGATGTGGATTACAATGACCTTTGTACAAGAACAAAGGTGATATTCTGAGTTGCAACAACTATAGGGGTATAAAGCTGCTAAGCCACACTATGAAAGTTTGGCAAAGGGTCGTAGGGATGAGGGTAAGAAGAGACGTGTCTATTTCAGAGAACCAATTTGGATTCATGCTTGGGCATTCGACTACAAAATTCATTCATCTTATTAGGAGGTTAGTGGAGAAGTATAGGAAGAGGAAGAGAGACTTACATATGGTTTTCATTGACCCCGAGAAGGCATACGATAAAGTCCCAAGGGAAGTTCTATGGAGATATTTGGAGGTTAGAGGTGTACATGTGGAGTACACTAGGACGATCAAGGATATGTATGATAAATTCAAGACCATGGTACATATAGTAAGAGGAGACTCAGAGCACTTCCCAGTGATGATGGGGTTGCACCAAGGATCAACTCTTAGCCCATTCTTATTTGCCTTGGTGGTGGATGGACTGACTCGATAAATCCAAAGAGATGTTCCATGGTGTATGTTATTCGCAGATGACATAGTCCTGATTGATGAGACTCGCAGCTGAGTGAACCCTAAGCTGGAGGTTTGGAGACTTACTTTGGAGTTTAAAGGGTTCAGGATGAGTAGGACCAAGACAGAATACTTAGAGTGCAAGTTTAGTAATGGGAGTGACCTTGATACAGGCGAGGAGGTGAGGCTTGGTACTTAGGTCATTCCAAAGAAAGGAAGCTTCAAGTACCTCGGGTCTATTATCCAAGGGGATGGAGAGATTGATGACGATGTCACACACTGTATTGGGGCAGGGTGGATAAAATGGAGGCTTGTGCGATAAAAATGTGCTAGCAAAACTTAAAGGCAAGTTCTACATGGTGTTGGTTATACCGACTATGTTGTATGAGGCAGAGTGTTGGCTAGTCAAGACTTTGCAAATTCGAAAGATGAAAGTTGTAGAGACGAGGATGCTGACATGGATGTGTGGGCATACAATGATGTATAGGATTAGAAATGATGATATCCGAGATAAAGTAGGAGTGACCTCGGTGAAGGATAAAATATGGAAAGCGAGGTTGAGATAGTTTGGGCATGTGCAGAGTAGAGACACAAATACCTCAGTGTTGAGGTGTAAGAGGTTGGTTATGGACGGGTTCAAGAGGGATAGAGGCAGGCCGAAGAAGTATTGGGGAGATGTGATTAGATGGGGTATGGCGCATGTGTAACTTACTGAGGACATGACCTTAGATATGGGGTTGTGAAGGACACATATTAGGGTATAAGGGTAGTAGGTAGTCGAGCATAGTCTTACTTACACTTGCAAACTAGTAGTTGTAGTGTTATTACTGTAGGTCCGCTTATCCTATCATACTAATAGGCACGATAAGGATTTATAGTCCAATGTAGTTTTATTTCTTCTACTATGTGTTCTCTAGTGTACTTTGTGTAGCTTATTTACCAGCGCTAGTTACTGCTTACTTTTTCAGAATGCGCTATTATGACTTATTCACTTTTGATATCAACATTTTTATACTGACCGGATATGACCGTTTATCTTGCTTTGCTTTTGCTTATGCTCTGTCTTGAGCCGAGGGTCTCTCAGCAATAGTCACTCTACCTACCAAGGTAGAGGTAAGGTCTGCGTACACTCTACCCTCTCCAGACCCCACGTTGTGCGATTTCACTAGATATGTTGTTATTATATAGTCCTTATGCATATTATGGAGGAAACTACCCAAGACATAATTATCAAAATGTTCCCGGGGTCGAGTTATGTGCACCAGCTCAATCTTATGTGCGGAATATGTATGATACGTGTGGTGGTCAAGATGGTCACTTTTATGGTGCTTATATTTTGTATCCTTCCCCAACCCCTTATTATGATGATTCTACTTTTTCTTGTGAAATTAATAAAAACAAAGAACCAAGGGATGCTGAAATGAAGGAGATCAACGATATGTTAAAGTGTCTTATGGAGAAAGATGATGAGAAACAATTACATATACAAAGGCAAGAGACAACTATTCGCATGTTGGAGGCTCAAGTGAGTCAACTGGTTGAAGCTTTTACAACTCAACAGACTAATAGTGTCGATTGTAGCCAAGAAGAGTTCAAAATAGAATACCAACAACCTAACCAAGCAGAATTTGATGATGCCGATGTTGAAAAAGGGATTCTAGAATCAACAAAGGACCTTACAGATGCAATTCTAATTGACTTTAGTTTGTGTCAAGAAGAGGGGGTCTAAAATAAGTTGAATTTTCAATTTGAGCGCATTGGTCTTCACTTCAAATCATTTTGACATTGTGTTCGGAAGAAGATATGGAAGTTGATCTATACGAGTCAATACGAAAATTAAATGATGAGGTAGATGAGTCATATATTTAGAATTTTTCAAGGCCATCTGGACAAGGTGATACTCCTAGGTTAAAAGCCAAAGTGTGCATACGAAATTATTTAATTTTTGGCTCGCAATAATTTGTACCGCCCAAAGAGCAAATCATAAAACCAGAATCAAAATTGGGTGCAATTCATAAGTTCTAAACGGAGGCAAAAACTAATTTTAGTCGTGTCGCGACGTTAAATTGGACGTTTGTTGGGAGGCAACTCAACTTTATTATTTTTATTTATTATGCTTTTTTGTAGTGTTATTTTATTTTTGTAGGAGTTTGAGCATGGAATTAAAGCCATTGGAATGATGCAAAAGCAATCCACAAAGTTGGAACTAAGTGTGAGGTACCCGCACAAAGGACCATATCATATTGGGGAAGTTTGAGTACCCCGAACGCTGCTATTCTACGGCCTTTGGCCTACCAGGGAGTCTCTTTTACCATCTTCTATTTATACTGTACATTGGGGATAATGCACAGTTTTAAGTGTAGGGTGGAGGAATTGTTTGGTGGTTTCTTATACTATTTTAGTTAGGAGATTAGTCCTTAGGATGAACAAGCAAGTAAGAAAAGAAAGAGCTCTAGTGTCGTAAACTGTGTGACATATTTTATGTTGGGGTTTAGGGCTAAGCATGTGTATTGTATACATTCTTTAGATGCCTTGAGAATTTTTGTGATTTTTTTTACTCTTGAGGCTCGATTTCTGACTTTTATTATTACCTCCTATGCTTGAATTATATTTATTGATTGTGCTATTGCTTTAGCTTGAGAGTTATGACTAAACTATCTGGAGTGGATCATGTACAATATGTGAAGTGAGTCTTAGATGATAATATGTATTGTCCCTTGTTAGTGTAGAACTTGCCATATGTGTGGTCAAAGCGAAATAAATAAGTCGTGGCAAATCTAGGAGATGACATAGGCATTTCTTTGATTAGCCCTTTTATCCGTTTTTCGTGCCAATGTTAACAATCTCCCTCGTCAGACCTTTTGAGTCTATAAGCCTTTTCATTGTCACCCACATTACAAACCTATATTTTTTTATTCTTAATTGATTCTTTTTTAACCTTACCTCTAAAAGAACTTAATTTGCAAGAATAAGAGCTAGAAAGAAGTAAATAGGAAACATGAATAGCTTTTGAGTGGAACTAAAGAAAGGGAGTGAAGAAAAGAATAGTTTCATTAGCAGGAAAAAAATTGATTGAAAAAAAGAAGAAAAGAAAAGAATGAAGTGGAAAAAAAAAGAGAAAAATAATTACAATTTTGCTCTTAACTAGTGAAATTGCTAATATGTGTTGGGCAGAAAACAAAGGAATATGTGTGATGAATTTGTATAATGAGCAACTGAATGAAGACTATGAGAAGTATGCGCTGGAAAGTGAAAAAATTTATCTTGTATTAAAGCGCTTAGGAGGGTGGAGTCACTATTTTCCTAAATATATCCTACATGTCCCTTAGCCTACATTATAACCTATGAAAATCCTACTTGATACTAGATTTGATAGGCTTATATTAGTGGATTCTTACACTATGGGCGAGCCTATGGTACTACCTTGGGCGACTCATGATTTTTTTCTTTGTGAGAGAGAGTGAATTCTTTCTATATGTGAGTCCTTAAAATATATTTAAATTTTATTTGAGTGTGTGGACTGATTTCTCTCTTGGTTTGAGTGAAGAGGGTATATGATTCACAAAATATTGGTGAGATACTCGGTCTTAAGTTGGCATAGAAAAACAGGTCATGAATTAGATAGGAGGAAAGTCAATTTTCGAGGCTAGGATGTTAGAAGAGATCATTTGAAAATTTTAAATAATCTTGGCGTAAAAAGTGATCGGTGTATTTTATATACACTTTTTGAGTCAGTTTTAGTGAGTCTTTTGTCCATTTTTGTACAAATATGTGTCGTCTTAGGATATATTTTCTTTCTTTTGAGTCATATTGGTTAAAGTGGCTCATTGGCGGAAAAGGAGCAAAAAGAGGGCAAAAACGGAGGTTCCAGAGCTCGAAATGCGAGAAAGTGGCGAACCAGACACAGACACAGGTCAGCGCCGCGGCGCCTCCAGCCAGCAGGGCCAGGCGCCACGGCGCCTAATTTCCAGAGGCTCGCAGAAGTTCCGGCGCCACGACGCCAGTAGCAGGGTCGCGGCGCCGACGCGGGAAAAATCAGATTTTCGAATGAATGATGGGTCAGGCCTGAAGGAAAACCCTGCACTCATTTTTAAAACTATAAAAGGAGAACCCTAGAGCAGTTTTAAGGGTTCCCTTTCTTGCCAATTCACATCACTTCTTGGAGTTCAAGATTGGAGACCTTTCTTTAGTAATTTCTTGTTCTTCTTTTACTTTATTTTCAGTTTATGTTGGATATTGAATTAGTTCTTGTCATGTCTATGGCTAGGAACTAATTCTAATATAGGGCTTTCCATGTCAATTCACTTGAACCTTATATTTATGAATTAATGCATGATTGTGGTTTTTCTTCTTATTGTTGAGATTTATTCAATATATGTTTTGATTGCTTGGTAATTACCTGATCATTAATTATCATATTCTTATGATTTCTAATCCCTGAGGACGATAACTCGATTTTCTAAGACTATATTACTTGACTCGACACGTGCACTTGCGTAAGTGTGTGCATTAAATCGCGCATCAATTTTTTGGTGCCGTTGCCGGGGATTGGCATAGTTCAATATCAATTTTATCTATTCTTAATTTCTAATTTGGTTTTTATTTCTGTTTTTTATTTATTGTTTTTATTTTTATTTTGTGAAACCCAGTGTGTCGTGATCTGTTTGTTTATTTTGATCTATTTCAGGAACCCAGTTTATGCGAAGGAGAAGAGGAGCAGACACTCTTGTTCCCTTCAATCCATAAATTGAGAAAACTTGTAAACAGAACAGAAGGAACCAACGAATTTCAGCCGTAATTGAGATGGGAGGCGTACAAAACAACAACGAGATGAATGAGGGGTTAGGAGATCATCAGCCTAACCAAAGAATGCCTCGGAGAGTGCCGATGGATGTAGAGGAGAAAGTTCAGGTCCAAGCGGAGAGAAGCTTGGGAGATTATGTGCTGCCGAGGGTAAATGGAGCACAAACTTGTATTAGGCTCCCATCAATAGGAGAAAATAATTTTGAGATCAAACCTGCAATTTTAAGTATGGTGCAGAATACGGTTCAGTTTGGAGGATTGCCGTCGGAGGATCCTCACATGCATATAGCTAATTTCTTGGAGTTGTGTGCAACATTCAGATACAATGGCGTTACTGATGACGCCGTCAAATTGAGGCTCTTTCCCTTC
The DNA here is from genome assembly GCA_029844215.1 of Przewalskia tangutica. Taxonomy (NCBI): domain Eukaryota; kingdom Viridiplantae; phylum Streptophyta; class Magnoliopsida; order Solanales; family Solanaceae; genus Przewalskia; species Przewalskia tangutica. The sequence goes on from CM056738.1 coordinate 38,573,064, forward strand.
TCACTCAGGGATAGAGCGAAAGTGTGGTTGAATTCTTTGCCAGCAGATTCGATATTTACATGGCAAGAGTTGGCACAGAAATTTTTAGCAAAGTTCTTCCCACCATGCAAAGCAGCGAAGCTGAGAGGGGAGTTGAATAATTTCTATCAAGTCGATGGAGAATCGTTATATGAAGCTTGGGAGAGATTCAAGGACTTGCAAAGGAAGTGTCCACACCACAGCATTGAGTTGTGGAATTTGGTCCACATTTTCTATAATGGGCTAAGAGGAACGACCAGAACGATCATCGATGCAGCCGCAGGTGGAACCTTTATGAGGAAAACTGCGCATGAAGCTCATGACTTGTTGGAGGACATGGCCACCAATAATCATGTCACAGATGATAGACAAGTGAGTGGCAGAAGAACAGTAGGAGTTCATGAGATTGACGCCATCACTGCACTTAATGCCCAGGTTGCCCTACTGACCAAGCAGCTGCAACAAAATACAGTGTCTGTAAATGCAGTGCAAATGGTAATGAGCTGTGAAATGTGTGGTGGTCCACATACCTTCGATAGATGCCCATCTGCTGATCCTAACAATATTTCGATCGAACAAGCAGAGTGCCAAGCTATAGGGAACTATCAGAGGCCCCAGAACAACCCATACTCAAACACCTACAATTCAGGGTGGAGGAATCACCCAAATTTTTCATGGAGAGAGGCGAGGCAAGCAAAACCGTTTAGAGGCGATGCAAAACCAGCAACCATTCACTCAGGCCTCATCTTCTCAACAATTCAGCGCCTCTGTCCAACCAGAAAAGCCAGACGAGCTGAGAGCAGCTTTGTTGACACTCACCAACTCTCGACCGGCCATGGCGAGACTAGATCCTCTCGGGAACACGGAGACACAGTGGGGCAACTAGCAAAGCTAGCGAACAACAAAGCCACGGTGCGGTACACCGCTAGCAATACGAGATGAACTCAGAGAACGATGTCGCGGTCTGGTGAGAAGTGGGAAACAGTTGGAACAACGTGCACCTCAGCCTATGGTTGAACAGAGGGTAGAAACAGAGAGAGAGAGGATTGTTGAAGATCGCCCAATATTAGAGAAAGCTCCAGAGAAGGAGTACACTGAGAAGATTCCTTTCCAACAAAGATTGCAAAGGAAAGTAGTTGATAAGCAATTCTCCAAGTTTTTGGAGACATTCAGAAAGTTACATATCAACATACCCTTCATCGAGGCGTTGGAGCAAATGTCTTCTTATTTCAAATTCATGAAGGAAATTTTGGGAAAGAAGAAGAAATTGGGAGAATATGAGATGGTGGCACTGACTGAGGAGTGCAGTGCTATCCTGCAGAAGAAATTGCCCCCTAAACTCAAGGACCCAGGGAGCTTTACATTGCTTTGCACAGTTGGCAGGGTAACATGCAATAGGGCCCTTTGTGATTTGGGGGCGAGTATAAATTTGATGCCCTTATCTGTTTTTAAACGATTGGAGTTAGGTGAGGCAAAACCAACCACGGTGAGCTTGCAATTAGCGGACAGAACGGTGGTGCACCCCAGGGGGAAGATTGAGGATGTTCTTGTTAAAGTAGGAAAATTCTTTTTCCATGCGGATTTCCTCATTCTTGACATGGAGGAGGATGCGGAGATTCCCATCATATTAGGGAGACCGTTCTTGGCAACAAGGAGAGCCCTGATTGACGTAGAAAAGGGTGAGTTGACACTGAGGGTAGAAAGCGAAGAAATGGTGTTCAAACACATTATTGAGCCTCCGGTCATGAGCAGGTGCTTTGCAATCAGCACTGTCAGAACTTTCTGTGAGTCAGTGCAAGCCAAAACAAAGGAGATAAGCCCACCAAAGCAGGTGCATGATACTGAACCTCCGCCAAAGCAGGTATGTGATACTGAACCTTCTCTTGAAAATAATTATAAGAAGAAAAACAGAAGAAGAAAAAGGATAATGTTAAAAAAATAGATTGGTTGTGGGGTTAATTTACCCCACACCTCTTGATTCAAAGAAGTTGTGTCCGGCTAAAAGACGTTAAAGACAGCGCTACTTGGGAGGCAACCCAAAGTATTTTAATTTTGTTTACTTTAATGCAGTTATTTTTTTTACTTAGAACAGTCTCACGGAGGTGTTGTTATGTGTTGTGATGACAGGTGCAGGACCAAGAATGTGGAGGGCGAAAACTGAAGATAAGCCAAAATCAAAAGAAAAGGGATTTCCAGAAACGCATGCGCGAGCAGTGAACGCAGGCGCAGCGCCAAAAGAGCGCGAGAGATTGGCGCGCGACGCCTGGGCCATTGCGCAGCCAAAAGTCCAGAAAAATTCTGAAGTTTGGGCGCCGCGGCGCCCATTTGCAGGGCCGCGGCGCAGGATGTTTAGAAGAGTGCAGTAATTTAGGCGTCGCAGCGCCAGTTACAGGGCTGCGGCGCCGAGGCGGAAATCCAGAAATTAAAGAAGCCCCAAATCCGATTTTGTTTCCCAATTCCAAATCAAAAACCTAAACCTTCCTCTCCACAAAAACCACGAAAATCCACACTTTACCTAAAAATCTTCCATAAACCAAACCCAAACACAACCAAAGTTCTTAAATTCCCTAAACCCTTAATCATCCTAAACAACTACCCTCACCCCATTACCTCAAATCATCATTAGGAGCAAGAGAATCTTGAAGAACACCGTCAAAGGTAATCTTTATCTTTTCTTGAGAGCTTCACTATAATCAGAAGGAGGTAGTAGATTTGAGGAGGTGTTGTATCTGTGAAGGTGTGGGTGTGTTGAAGTTGGTTGTGAGACTTTGAGGAAGAGTATACGAGGTGAGTGTAGGGTGTTGTGCAGGAGCCTCTTGAGTGAAGTGAGGGGGTGATAGGTGTTGTAGCTGTTGATTGGTGAGTGATAGTGTTGGTTAACGTTGTTGGTACAAAGGAAACGCTGCAAAAAGTTATCTAAAAATGTCTGCCAGAAAGAAAAGAGCTTCCACATCCACCTCAGCCCCTCAATATGATGATACTAGGTTTGTCAGCCAAAGAGCTCATGATAGATATAAAAACTTAGTACTAGGCCCTTAATCCCTGAAAGAGGAATGGATTATCAAAGGGAGTCGCTTGGGGAGGGGGATGTCTATGAGCCCATTCGGGCGATGATTGAGATGATGGGGTGGAAAAGATTTGTTAACCCGGAAAAGATAGCACCAATGAACACAGTGATGGTAAGAGAATTTTATGCTAACTTTCCGGAGAAGGTGGACAATAGATGCTTTGTGAGGGGAAGATATGTGCCTGTGACGGTAGAAGTGGTGAATGTGTTATTGAAAACAATCGATGTTGAAGGAGGAGATGGCGATTGGAGCTATTTTAGAACATGGTCTAGAAGCACCAACAACATCGACTGAAATGCCGTCGCAGACACAGTAAGCTACCCTGGGGCTGCATATGAATTTGCCAGAAATGGGTCAAGAGGGTTGGCGGTGTCGGTCAACAAAACAACGCGGTTGGTTGTATTTCGTCGATGCCCGCTGATTCCATCAATGCACTTTACGAGTGCCGTAAGACGTAATCAAATTGATATATGGAATTATGTCAGGGAAGACGATTGATGTTGGGAAGGAGATAGTGCAAAATATTGGAGAGACCAGCAGGTTGGTAACGACAGATGGGTTGGGACATGGCTCACTTATTACATGTCTATGCTCCATAAATGGGGTCCCAACCCTACCCACTGATACTTATGAGAAAAACCAACTTCCTGTGTCATACGGGATAGTGCACTCCTTCCTGCACTCCAATCCTCCAAAGAAGAAGGAGACCAAGAAGACCAAAGAAGGCAGCAGAGTCGCCATGGATGAAGATGAGCACGAGATAGAGGCTCACCATGAGGCGAGAAGCCCATCGCCCACCCCCAGAATCAGAACCTCCAGTGCCTATGATGGAGCAGTTGCTCCTAAACCAGAGAAGGATGATGCAGAATTTTGACACGGTGATACAAGGACAACAAGAATTAAGGCAGGGGCAACAATAGTTGCACCAGAGAATTGACGAGATGAGTTCCTTGTTCAACCAATGGTCAATGCACTATCCACCGCCACCGCCACCACTTTAAACCAAGTCTGTAAGTGTCCTGTTTCTTTTATTTTCTTTGAGTCTTGCACACATTGGGGACAATGTGTGATTTAAGTTTGGGGGGTGTCTTATTGTTGTAGTATGTTTGAGTCTTTTTGAATTGTTTTGTGTATTGTTGAGTCATAATTTTTTTTTCTTTTTGAGTCATAATTTTCTGTCAAAGATCATGCATGATGTAGTTACTAGAAACACCTAGTGAAGTAAGGCTGAATAATGTAATGGAATTAGAAGCAACTATCTAAACACTTAGGTTAGATATGCCAAAAACTCATGAAATCTGTCTATTTGGGGTTTCTGCTTAAATTGTGCATTGTTAAAAGATTAAAACTTATGTGTATGATTGTTTGCTATTTGAGGCGAAATAATTAGGATATGCATGTTAGGAGAGATGACTCAGACATTTCTTTGTTAGTCAATTCTTACCACTTTTTCCTATCCCTGACATTAAAAATATCCCTAGTCAGCCCCGTTGAGCCTAAATATTAAACTTTTTCTTTGACACCCTATATTCCCACACTTGTGCCATAAGTAAAAATGTGAAATGGTTGGAATAGAATGTGTTAAAAAAGAGACAAAAAGAGTGAACAAGTTTGATGCACCCCAATAAAAGAGTAATAAGAAATAGGCAAAAGCCTAAGTTTGGGGGTGCCTGTGATTTATAATACACTTCACTCTCTCAAAACAAAAGAGGGGAAAGATAGTTATGAAGTGAAGAAAGGAAATCAAAAGAAAAGGGAAAAATTGAAAGCTAAAGAGCTTATGGTACACAAAATGAGCCTAAATGCCTATCTTTACCTACTCATGCCTAAGCCTACATTACAACCCTGAAAAGTCCTGAAGATCTCTTATATGCATATCCATGATTAGTGGAGAATAACAAGTAAACATGTCATAGGAATTTTGAAATTGACATGCATAATTCAGTATTCTTACTTCCATTAAGCATGATTAAAATGAGTTTGCGAAATATTTAGCTTAATGTGTTTAGAATGCTAAAAATTCATGCTATATGTTCCTGCATATTATTCTGCTAACCTTCATGTTTTTCTAAGTAACACCAATGCAGCAAAGTGATCAATGTCGTTGAGTCTTCTATTTTTCTTTGTCCTTGTGTCTTTATTTCTTTCTTTTTGATCTTTGCTCGAGGGCGAGCAAAGGTTAAGTTTGGGGGTATTTGATCGGTGTATTTTATATACACTTTTTGAGTCAGTTTTAGTGAGTCTTTTGTCCATTTTTGTACAAATACGTGTCGTCTTAGGATATATTTTCTTTCTTTTGAGTCATATTGGTTAAAGTGGCTCATTGGCGGAAAAGGAGTAAAAAGAGGGCAAAAACGGAGGTTCCAGAGCTCGAAATGCGAGAAAGTGGCGAACCAGGCACAGACACAGTCGCCACACGCGCCCAGCCAGGGCGAGCGCCACGACGCCTAATTTCCAGAGGCTCGCAGAAGTTCCGGTGCCGCAGCGCCAGTAGCAGGGCCGCGGCGCCGACGCGGGAAAAATCAGATTTTCGAATGAATGATGGGCCAGGCCTGAAGGAAAACCCTGCACTCATTTTTAAAACTATAAAAGGAGAACCCTAGAGCAGTTTTAAGGGTTCCCTTTCTTGCCAATTCACATCACTTCTTGGAGTTCAAGATTGGAGACCTTTCTTTAGTAATTTCTTGTTCTTCTTTTACTTTATTTTCAGTTTATGTTGGATATTGAATTAGTTCTTGTCATGTCTATGGCTAGGAACTAATTCTAATATAGGGCTTTCCATGTCAATTCACTTGAACCTTATATTTATGAATTAATGCATGATTGTGGTTTTTCTTCTTATTGTTGAGATTTATTCAATATATGTTTTGATTGCTTGGTAATTACCTGATCATTAATTATCATATTCTTATGATTTCTAACCGAAATCCGAAAGGGGAGGTTGTGAATATGCTGTAGTTGGATAGACATAGGTTGAATCGTGGATGAAAATACCCCGATTACTTGTGTAGCATTAATAAGGTTTTTGTTCTTAATCCTCCTCTAGAGTCAACCTTATCATCGAAAGGTAGAAAGGTGTTGTACTGGGGTTGAGTGTTTATATAACCTTAACAGGAGTATAAAACGGCTTAGTAAACCTGCTATCTCAAATAGAAGAAGAACCATAGTCAAGTGCATTAATAAGTAAGTTAAGCGGATAGTTGAGGAGATTTGGAAGCCCTATTTCCACATTACTGAAGTAAACAACATAGTTTAATTAATTTTCATAATTAGAATCATAAACAACAACTCAATTATCGGTCACCAAATAGATAACATAGAATAAAAATTGGTACTTGAGCACTAATCTCTGAGGACGATAACTCGATCTTCTAAGACTATATTACTTGACTCGACGCGTGCACTTGCGTAAGTGTGTGCATTAAATCGCGCATCAAAAAGATTAAAGAAAGGTGTTTATATGCATATGCTAGTTACTAAATATCAATATAAGTCATTGTCATTAGTTGTGATGCACGAGCATGCTCAATATTTGTTCTTTTCCATGATATGAATTTTTAAATTTCTCGAGGACGAGCAAGAGTCTAAGTGTGGGTGGTGACGTTCGGCCAAAAATGTATATATTTATTCATTATTTTTCCCCCTTCTTAGTACTTTTATCGTCGTTTGAGTATAAATTATATTGCCTTAAGCTTATTATATGTTTTATATGTGTATAAAGATTGTTGGACGAAAGCGATTGGAAAAGAGCTTATTTGATGTAAGTTTAGCTAACAAAAGAAATATCAGAGAATACCTGAGCCACCTATCATGATCGCCTTGCGAGCAGCTTGACGAATCAAGAAGTTTAATCACTAGCACAAAACAGAGAAGTGAAGGAAAAGGCAAGGAAGTTGATGAGCCAGACCAAAAATATGCCTGATAGGGCTCGTCAACATCCCCGCCTAGGCGAGCCCATAGACGAGCCAAGAAATAAAAGAAGGGCTCGTGTGTGATCCTCGCGAAATGAGAGTTCATGCGAGCCAAGAAACATTTTCCAAACGAATTTTAATTGGTTTATTTGACCCCCTACACATTCTAGGTCATATAAATACATCCTAAGACACATTATTTTTTAGGATTCAACCGAAGAAGAGTTAGAAGCCGTCGTGGATCAAAGAAAAAGATTCGGCAATGAGTGTTTCCTCTCTTCTTCCTATTTTCCATTGTTTGTTATGAATTTTAGTATCGTATTTTCACATATTTTTATGAGTAGCTAATTTTCTATCTATGGTTTTGGTGGAACTTTTTGTAGGATGAATTCTTGTTACTTTCTTATATAATTGAGTTGTTGAATTTTCTACTTGTTCAACTACATGCTTATTTCAGTTTATTGAATGACCATCTATTAGCTGTGCCTATTTATTATTTGTTGCTCAAGAGAAAATTCATATTTAGGTATTTGTTGAACAACATCACTCCCTAGGTATATGAGAGATCAATATTGTGGGTTTAAAATGGATTTAGAGATAACGAAGCTTTGATGTGGTCATAGTGAGCGGTGAAAAATTGCTAGCTAGGGTTAGTTTGAGAGAATAACTCTAGAAAATTACTACAATTGATCGAGAGATAGTTGCGGTAAGTTAAGTGCTCACGATCCGTAGAGAATAAATCAGCGATATTATAGATAACATCACGAGAAGGATTTCGATAATTGGGAAAATCATAACCCTACGCCTCCTTAATATTGAATACAATCCATTCCTCTTTAGTTGATAATTTTAATGCTTTATTATTTATTATTTAATTAATTTTAATAAAAATCTTAATCGTTATATTTTAGAATATTGTTTGAACTTATTTTCTTAGTAATATTGAACAGTTATAGCTAACATTAATTCTTTATGGGATTCGACTCCGGACTTTTAGACCATTTATATTTGCAGCGACCACTTCTTTTTTTTAAGAATAGAGTTGGACCTGATCACCGCCCCTAGAATTGAGTTTTGAGTTGAATATGGAAAAATGATTTCTTAATACACTTCTTCATATATGAGGTTGAATCATACCGAATGAATATATTCTAACAATCCGTATGGTACCTTCTGAAGAGTTTTGAGAGATTTCTCTTAAGTGTGTTGAGAGAAAAGTACTCCACCTTATACGAAGACCACAAAAGAAAGAAGGAAGAAAAAGTAAATGTCATAAGTCGGGGAAGTATTTAAAAAAAGAAAAATCAAATGCTCCACATCACTACAAGAAAAATGACCTACGGTGACGGTTAAAAACTGTCATCGGAGGGGGTGCATGACAGTTTTTGTAAGTGTCATTGTAGCTTGTGTCACAGTAGGTCATTCCTACGGTGACCGTTTAAATAACTGTCACATAATGTGTGACGGACATAAACCGTCGCACATTATTTCCCTTTTTTTTCACTAGAATTGGCAAATTTTGGGGGCAAATATTTGAATTTTATTAATTTAATATATTTTTTGGCGGTAAATTTTTAAATAAATAAATTTAATTTAATTAATTAATTTTTTAATTTTTCAATAATATTTAAATTGGAGAGAAAATAGCATATTGTAACTAAAATGTAACTAACTAATCGGCCAAGACCAACAAGAAGGCCGATGGCAATTCTGCCAAATCTTTGGTAGAGACTATCTTTGCTTGTGGCATAATGTTAGACAAAAATATCAAGACTTTTTGCAGCGGAACTGGTGGTGTCATGTCTTCTGCAATCTTAGCAGCACAAGAGTGGCCTTTTTTTTATACTCTCAGCTACACTTGGAAGAACTTGTACCAATGCAGCTCCAAGTAAGAGTGCCCAACCCAGCAAGAGAATAAGGCAGCTGTAAAATTGCAACAAAGAAAATTGGTGTTACTGCATATGGTAGGAATAATAAATAATACCTAATTCTGAATGCATAAAAAAAATATGAGTTCATATGAGCATGATGATACCTTCATTCATTTTTCCCTTCTTAATCTCTCATGGCAAGCTTTGTTCCCTTGTTTGTTGCAAGACTCATTACGACCTCTGTTAAAAAATACAACAAAGGAAGAGTTCGTAAACTAATCGCGAGTAGACATCACTTTTGTTTCCATGGCCTGATAAACTATAAAGTAGTCCTGAAATTTATACAGAAATACCAAACCGAAAACCCTGTTCCCTCCCATTTCTATCATGAATTCTCTCATAGGTCTATCATCCACTCTGTAATGAAGAAATCTCAAGCACATGCATGATTTAGGATAATAGATGGAGCCAATGCTTATGACCAAAACTATGCAAGTCTTCATGGGGGTATAGTGCAAAGCAACTAGCTTTTCTGCCAAATCAGAAATCAAGAAAGTAGCTAAACTTGTACTAGTTTTCTTTTTTGGACTTCCATTGGAAACTTGAACTGAATGTATCTAGTCTTGAACGTGTGTTATTTTTGGTTCGCTTCTTATTTCCTGTCAATCAACTACATTCCTCCTCCTAATTAACATAGATGAGAGGATATGTCAACTAAACCAGTGGGCCAAATCATGATTTAATTTGTGTCAACAATGACCAAAAGTAATCGTAGTGTACGACGATAGATGTGATGGATGGAGGGAATCGAATCCGCTTACGTAATCCGCTGTGGAACTAATAGAAAAGGCTCTTTGCCACTGTTAGCAGTTATTGAATCAGAAGAAAGCTTTGATGCGAGGAAAGTCAGTCTATAAAGACAAACTAATTCCCTCTTGGTTCGAACAATACCGTGATACAAAAATCAAGATACCTTAAAACTGGTCACTTTCATATTATTTTCCGGTTACTTTAATGTTTTTAAAACAATTATCATAAAAATATAAGTTAATATTAAGAGGAATAGTAAATATGAGGAGAATACCTTAGAGACTCTTACACTACAAATCTTATTAGATAACGTAAAATGCATATAATAGATATACCTTAGGTCTTCACATTTGTTGCAATTTAGATTTTAGAGATAGTAGATCATTGGATTGGTCTTTTTGGTAAGGAAACTGGCTGATACTGGCAGAAATGGTGAATCCAAGTTCTATTTGAAGGTATTAATTACAGATGGCTCTTTCTTTTTCCAGCAATTCACGGATAATCATAGTTTTGTCAAATTCATTCGGGGACTGTCGAGAGTTTGTTCTCCGACTTTTTGCCCTATCAAGTTAAAATTACTCAGAGAGGATTAACATTTCTTCTGCAAGATAGTGCTTCTAAGCAAATACTCCAATTAACTAGATACAAGCAGACAATGGCTTAGAATTGATGCACTAACACTATAAAATCAAAAAAGGAGAAAGATGAAGGTGTTACTGTAATGGACAAATTACACATGACCAAATCCAGATTTTAGCTTATAACACATAACTTTTCATAGGATATATAGTTTTGTTAAGCACATTTTGGAAGAACGAAGATCGATCTTTCATAACGTTGAAATAACAAGTTTTCAAGCAAACAGTAATGGAAAGACAGAGCAGTATACGCACCATCATTTTCATCCGTATGAAGCTTGAAGGACCTTTTAGAAGAATAAACCTCAAATGCATCGAGAATTAACTGCAGCAGCAGAACAAAAAAGACAATCAAGGCAAACAACAAAAAATAAACCATCGAGAAACACAGTGAGACAAATCGAGCGAAACGAACACAGAGTTCGACAGTGATTTTAGTGCACACATTGATTTTTCTTAGCTCAGAACGATTTTAGGGCTCAGATTTCGGTTTGCATGTGCACTTTGAGAATTTTAGGGCTCAAATTTAGGGCTAAGAATGAAAGAACGAAGGAAGAAAGTCAGATTTAGGTCTAAGAACGAAAGAAGAAACTCAGATTTAGGACTAAGAACAAAAGAAGAGAGAATTTATGGATATGATAAACTATAAAGTAGTCCTGAAATTTATACAGAAATACCAAACCGAAAACCCTGTTCCCTCCCATTTCTATCATGAATTCTCTCATAGGTCTATCATCCACTCTGTAATGAAGAAATCTCAAGCACATGCATGATTTAGGATAATAGATGGAGCCAATGCTTATGACCAAAACTATGCAAGTCTTCATGGGGGTATAGTGCAAAGCAACTAGCTTTTCTGCCAAATCAGAAATCAAGAAAGTAGCTAAACTTGTACTAGTTTTCTTTTTTGGACTTCCATTGGAAACTTGAACTGAATGTATCTAGTCTTGAACGTGTGTTATTTTTGGTTCGCTTCTTATTTCCTGTCAATCAACTACATTCCTCCTCCTAATTAACATAGATGAGAGGATATGTCAACTAAACCAGTGGGCCAAATCATGATTTAATTTGTGTCAACAATGACCCGAAAAGTAATCGTAGTGTACGACGATAGATGTGATGGATGGAGGGAATCGAATCCGCTTTTACAGAATCCGCTGTGGAACTAATAGAAAAAGGCTCTTTGCCACTGTTAGTGGTTAGCAATTGAATCAGAAGAAAGCTTTGATGCGAGGAAAGTCAGTCTATAAAGACAAACTAATTCCCTCTTGGTTCGAACAATACCGTGATACAAAAATCAAGATACCTTAAAACTGGTCACTTTCATATTATTTTCCTGTTACTTTAATTTTTTTAAAACAATTATCATAAAAATATAAGTTAATATTACAGAGGAATAGTAAATATGAGGAGAATACCTTAGAGACTCTTACACTACCAAATCTTATTAGATAACGTAAAATGCATATAATAGATATACCTTAGGTCTTCACATTTGAAGCAATTTAGATTTTAGAGATAGTAGATCATTGGATTGGTTTTTTGGTAAGAAAACTGGCTGATACTGGCAGAAATGGTGAATCCAAGTTCTATTTGAAGGTATTAATTACAGCTGGCTCTTTCTTTTTCCAGCAATTCACGGATAATCATAGTTTTGTCAAATTCATTCGGGGACTGTCGAGAGTTTGTTCTCCGACTTTTTGCCCTATCAAGTTAAAATTACTCAGAGGGATTAACATTTCTTCTGCAAGATAGTGCTTCTAAGCAAATACTCCAATTAACTAGATACAAGCAGACAATGGCTTAGAATTGATGCACTAACACTATAAAATCAAAAAAGGAGAAAGATGAAGGTGTTACTGTAATGGACAAATTACACATGACCAAATCCAGATTTTAGCTTATAACACATAACTTTTCATAGGATATATAGTTTTGTTAAGCACATTTTGGAAGAACGAAGATCGATCTTTCATAACGTTGAAATAACAAGTTTTCAAGCAAACAGTAATGGAAAGACAGAGCAGTATACGCACCATCATTTTCATCCGTATGAAGCTTGAAGGACCTTTTAGAAGAATAAACCTCAAATGCATCGAGAATTAACTGCAGCAGCAGAACAAAAAAGACAATCAAGGCAAACAACAAAAAATAAACCATCGAGAAACACAGTGAGACAAATCGAGCGAAATGAACACAGAGTTCGACAGTGATTTTAGTGCACACATTGATTTTTCTTAGCTCAGATTTCGGTTTGCATGTGCACTTTGAGAATTTTAGGGCTCAAATTTAGGGCTAAGAATGAAAGAACGAAGGAAGAAGTCAGATTTAGGTCTAAGAACGAAAGAAGAAACTCAGATTTAGGACTAAGAACAAAAGAAGAGAGAATTTATGGATATGAATTCGACCTAATGTATAACAAAATGTGGGTTTGATGTGGGTTTATGGATATGAACTCAGATTTTCACCTAATGTATAACAAAATGTGGGTTTATGGATATGAACAAAATGTGGGTTTATGGATATGAATTTAGAGAGGATTGATGTGGGTTTGAGAAAAAGAGGTATATGAATTTGAACTAATGTATAACAAAATGTGTATTTTAGATGGGCCAGTCCTGTTTTTAAGGGTTGGGTCGGATCGGGTCAATTCAAAATAAAATGGGTCATTTCTATAAAACCATCACATGTAAATATCCATCATATAACTGTTATAACTTTATGACGGTTTAAATAATTGTCACACACATACGTAAGTGTTTGTTGGCCAAATTAACTAAAATCGTTACACTATGCGATGTGCAAAATCGTTACACTACGCGATTCTGCAAAATCGTTACACGCGATTGCAAAATCGCTACACTTTAATCACACTGTAGGTCATTTTTCTTGTAGTGCATGAAAAAAGATTGGCCACAAAAGAACTACATGCGCTAGGTAGGAGCAAGTCATTGTACTATAACTTTTTGAAGTTGTTCTTCTACTGTATTGGGAGTTTGATGTCGATGTTGTTTGTATTTCATATGTTAGATTTGTACACAATTTTATTTTTAACATAAATATCTATTGTTATATGTTATTTTAGCTACCACCTATTGTGCTGAAGAATCAAATTCTTGAGTCACTTAGCAAGACATAAAATGCGGAATATAAAACATAAGATTTTTATCGTGAAAAACTCGTTGCTCAAGGAAGTGAAAAACACGACCTACCTCAGCAGGATTTGCCCCAAAAACTTTGCTAACTTAAGCAATTTTACGTTACAAACCAATAATCAAAGGGACTATAAACTTAGTACGTTTCACTCATATAATTCACCTAATTGTAGCTATCCCTTTCAAGATTGATCCCCTAGTCTAGAAAGCTTTAAACAACCTTAACAATGAATACCTATTACAATACTTCTAGTAAACTAAATACGTTACAATTGTTCGGTTTTGATATTGATAAATGGGAAATGATGGGATGAAATTATATTCTGAAATTATTTTCCAAAACAGATTCTGTTTTCATCTACTGTTTCATGATCAATTTACTGTTAAGTAATGTTTATACCGTTTTAATCTGTTTTACTAAGTGTTTAACAGATTGTGTTGAAACATTATTTAACCGAATACAAATTATTATTCCAACAATCTTAAGGAAATTATGTTTATTTTATTTTAATTTGTATTCTGGTTTGGAGATTAAAACCTGTGTGATTTCCTACTCCGTATGAAATTTCATATTCTAACTTGAAGACATAAAAACTTCGTTGGAATATTAAAGTCCAGAAAAAAGTGTTTTCCAAAAGGAAAAAAAAGTGTTTTCCAGAGGGAAAAAAGTGTTTTTCTTGTATGTTGTTTGGAGACTAAAATCTTCGAATTTTCTACTCCGGTTGAGATTAAAGTTTTCATAACTTTCTACTCATTTGGGTACTTGATTTGAAGATATAAAAACTTTATCAAGTACACAACATACAATCTACTGCACTTCGTTTCAAGCATAGTTGATTCGGTTTGAAGAAATAAAATCTTCACCGTTGTGTATTATATTTGTTGCATGAAATACGTGAAGATTATTTTCAAGGTAGTAAGAATGAAGTTGACTTACTCATGCGATACTTGTACAATGATTTGAAGAACATAAAATCTTCGTCGTTCTGTTTAAGGAGATTAAACTTGTGTAGTTTTTTTACTCCATATGAATATTAGTATTCTGACTCGAAGATATAAAAACTTCGTTGGAATACTAAAGTTTCATAATTATACTGCGATTTGAAGAAATAAAATCTTCATCGTTTAAGTTTATAATTCAACTGCGATTTGAAGAAATAAAATCTTCATCGTTGAAGTCTGTGAATTAATTGCTATTTTGGTTTTATTAACTAAAACAGTTTGTCGATTTGACAGTGACAAACAATGGCAATTGAGACTGGAACTACCTCTGCAAATACTGCACCAGCGGTTACTACTACAACCCGTACCGCAATACCACCGGCTGAGAAACCTGTGAAGTTCACCGGTGCCAACTTTAATGATGGCAACAAAGAATGTTCTTTTGGCTTACCACCCTTGGTTTGCAAAAATTCACCAGTGAGGACCCTCCCGTGTCTGCCGCCGACATGCCTGACAACCAGCAGTTTATGGTTACTGAGGCTTGGAAACAGGCTGATTTTTTGTGCAAAGGCTACATTTTAAGTGCCTTAGAAGATGACTTGTACAATGTCTACAGTGCAATAGAGACTTCCAAAGAACTATGGAGTGCACTTGAAAATAACTACAAGACAGAAGATGCTTGCTTGAAGAAGTTTGTGGTTGCCAAATTCCTAGACTACAAAATGGTTGATGGAAAAACCGTTGGAACCCAAGTTCAAGAGCTTCAACTTATCTTTCATGACATTATTGCTGAAGGTATGGTAGTGAATGAAGTTTTCTAAGTGACTGCAATGATTGAGAAGTTGTCGTCTTCGTGGAAAGATTTCAAGAATTATCTTAAGCACAAAAGAAAGGAAATGAAGTTGGAGGATCTTGTGATTCGTCTCAAGATCGAGAAAGATAACAAAACCGCTGAGAAGAGGTATCGTAAGAGTTCACCAATTGAAGGGGCCAACATCGTTAAAAATGTTGCTCCGAAAATGAACAAGAAAAGAAAGAGGTCTTCTGGAAAAAAGAAGGGTTCTAACAAGAAAAAGTTCAAAGACAACTGCTTTAATTGTGGGAAAGCTGGCCACAAAAGCCCAGATTGTCGTCTCCCGAAAAAGGACAAGGGAAAAGGACAAGTCAATATGGTGGAAATGAATGATGAAATGAATGATATGTGTGCAATGCTGTCAGAGTGCAATTTGGTTGGAAACCCAAAAGAGTGGTGGCTTGATTCTGGTGCCACTCGACATGTTTGCGCTGCAAAAGAAGCATTTGCAACCTATGCTCCCGCTGGACCCGAAGAGGTACTGTTTATGGGAAATACTGCAACAACCAAGGTTGAAGGATATGGGAAGATACTGCTGAATATGACTTCCGGCAAGGTCCTGACTCTCAACAATGTTCTGCACGTTCCAACAATTCGGAAGAATTTAGTTTCAGCCGGACTACTCGTCAAGAACGGGTTTAAGTGCGTGTTGGTTAGTGAGAAAATTGTAATTAGTAAGAATGATATGTTCATAGAAAAGGGTTACCTCACCGAGGGCCTTTTCAAACTCAATGTAATTGTTGTGATGATTAATGAAAATTCACTTATTTTACTTATCGAGTCAAATGATTTATGGAATGTTCGTTTAGGACATGTCAATTACAAAACCTTGCGAAAATTGATTAATTTAGAAGTATTGCCTAAATTCGAGTGTAACAAATCAAAATGTGAAATTTGTGTTGAATCTAAGTTTGTTAAACATCCATATAAGTCTATTGATAGGAATTTAAATCATTTAGACTTAATTCACACAGATATATGTGATATGAAGGTAATACCATCTCGTGGTGGGAAAAATATTTTATAACTTTCATTGACAATTGCACTCGATACTGTTATGTGTATTTGCTTAATAGTAAGGATGAAGCAATTGATACATTTAAGCAATACAAGAACAAAGTGGAAAATCAATTGAATAAAAAGATCAAAATGATTATAAGTGATAGGGGTGAAGAGTATGAATCTCCTTTTGCAGAGACATGTTTGGAATATGGAATTATTCATCAAACTACTGCCTCTTACACACCACAATCAAATGGAATTGCGGAAAGGAAAAACCGAACATTAAAGGAAATGATGAATGACTTACTAATTAGTTTCTGCCATCGCAGAGCTTTGGGGAAGCTATCTACATGTTAATCGAATACTCAACAGAGTACCCTACAGCAAAACACAATCTATTCCATATGATCTATGAAAAGGAAGAAAACGCAACTTGAAATATTTTGTGGGGGTGTTTTGCGAAGGTCCAAGTTCTTTTGCCCAAAAGGGTAAAAATTGGACCAAAAACTGTGGATTGTGTTTTTATTGGCTATACTACAAACAGCAAAGCTTATCGATTTTTGGTTCACAAATCGAACAATCCCGAAATTCATGTTAATACGGTAATTGAATCAGATAATGCTAAATTCTTTGAAAACATTTATCCGTATAAAACTGAATGTAAGTCATCAAGTGAAAGATCTAAACGACCGTGGAAAGAACCAAAAGAAAGTATACCAAGCAAAGAGGATCCAAGGCGTAGCAAACGTCAAAAGGCATCTACTTCCTTTGGACCAGATTTTGTAACATTCTTGCTTGAAAATAAGCCTCAAACATTTAAAGAAGCAATGTCATCTTCTGATTCAACATTTTGGAAAGAAGCAGTCAATAGTGAGATTGAATCAATTTCAAACAACCATACATGAGAATTAGTTGATCTTCCTCCTGGAAATAAACCTTTAGGATCAAAATGGATTTTTAAAAGGAAAATGAAAGTTGATGGCACTATTGACAAATATAAGGCAAGACTTGTGGTCAAAGGTTATAGACAAAAAGAAGGTCTTGATTACTTTGACACATACTCGCTGGTAACAAGAATAACATCTATTCGGGTGTTAGTGGCACTGACGGCCGTATATGATCTTGAAATCCATCAAATGGATGTCAAGATAGCTTTCTTAAATGGAGAATTGGAGGAAGAAATTTACATGAAACAACCTGAGGGTTTTGTGGTTCCTGGTAAAGAAAGGAAAGTGTGCATACTTGTTAAGTCACTTTATGGACTTAAACAAGCACCCAAACAATGACATGCGAAATTTGACCAAACAATGTTGGCAAATGAATTTAAGATTAATGAGTGTGACAAATGTATTTACATTAAAAATACTCCAAATTATGAAGTCATTGTTTGTTTGTATGTTGATGACATGTTGATAATGAGTAAAGATATTGTCGATGTAAATACTACGAAGCGTATGCTCGCTAGCAAATTTGACATAAAAGACTTAGGGGTTGCTGATTTGATCTTAGGAATTAGGATCCATAAAACTTCACAAGGTCTAGCATTATCACAGTCACATTATATTGAAAAAATACTTGAAAAGTTCAAGTATTTAAATTTCAATGTTGCAAAGACTCCAATTGATGTAAGTTTGCACTTCAAAAGAATGAAGGTGAAAGTGGCTCACAATTGGACTTTGCACGAGCCTTGGAAAGTTTGATGTATATTATGAATTGTACACGACCAAATATAGCATGTGCTATAAGAAAGCTGACTCGATTCACGAGTAATCTCAATCAAACTCATTGGATGACAATGAAACGAGTCTTGGGATATTTACAACACACCCAAAACTATACTTTGCATTATAATAAATATCCCGTAGTACTTGAGGGATATAGTGATGCAAATTGGATCACTAGATCGTTTGAAGTTAAATCCACGAGTGGATATGTTTTCACCGTTGGTGGAGGAGCAGTGTCTTGAAAATCATCAAAACAGACATGCATCGCCCGCTCTACAATGGAATCAGAATTTATAGCTTTAGACAAGGTCGGTGAAGAAGCTGAATGGCTCCAGAATTTCTTAGAAGATATTCCATTTTGGCCCAAACCTTTGGCTCCTATATGTATACATTGTGACAGTCAAGCAGCAATAGGTAGGGCAGGGAGTGTAATGTATAACGAAAAATCTCGTCACATACGATGGAGACACAATACCGTTAGACAACTCCTCTCTAGTGGTGTTATCACAATTGATTATGTAAAGTCAAGAGATAACGTGACGGATCCGCTTACAAAAGGCTTATCTAGAGAGGGAGTTAGTAGATCATCAATGGGAATGGGGTTAAGGCCAAGGACAAGTCATCATGGCGGTAACTCTACCTAGCAGACTGGAGATCCCAAGAGCTAGGTTCAAGGAGATCAAACAAAGTTGTGACTGACGGTTCAACATTGTCAAATAACTCAACCCATTCTCGGATGAAGACCAATGTTCAGAAATAAGGATAAGACTTTATGGCTTGTTAATAAGTTAATAAATCATTAAGGTTTTTTAATGGTTATCTAAATCTGATAATGTATGACCAAATAATGTGGCTATTGATCGGTGTATTTTATATACACCTTTTGAGTCATTTTTAGTTAGTCTTTTGCCCATTTTTGTACAAATACGTGTCGTCTTAGGATATATTTTCTTTCTTTTGAGTCATAATGGTTTAAAGTGGCTCATTGGCGAAAAGGAGCAAAAAGAGGGCAGAAACAGAGGTTTCAGAGCTCATAAAGCTAGAAAGTTGGCGAACCGGGCAAGAAAGCGAGGCGCGGCTACTCCAACCAGCGAGATCGAGCGTCGCGGCGTTAAAATACTGAATCGCAGAGTTTCAGCGCGCGGCTGATTCTGGGCAGGGCCGAGGCGGGAATTCTGCCAAATTCGAATGGGAATGGGCCAAGGCCTAGAGGGAAAAGGTTAAGAACGACTTGGAGGCTATAAAAAGCAGTTTTTAGGTCAGATTAAGGGTTCCAAACCCTTGTCAATTCATCACAAACTTGGAGATCAAGATTGGAGACTACTTTTGTGTAATTTCTTGTTTCTTTGTTTTATTTCTTTATAGTTTATGTTGGATATTAGTTTAGTTCTTGGCATGTCTATGGCTAGGAACTAACTTAATTTAGGGCTTTCCATATCAAATCACTTGAAACTCATTCTTATGAATTAATGCATGTTTTGGTTTCTTCTTATCATTGTTGAGATTTATTCAATATTTGTCTTGAATGTTTGGTAAATAATTGATCACTAATTATGATTTCTAATCGAAAACCGAAAGGGGAGATTGTGAATATGCTATAGTTGAATAAACATAGGTTAAATCGTGGATGAAAGTACCCTGATACTTATGTAGTTTAATAGATTATTACTCTTTTTCCTCCTTTATAGTCAATCTTATCACCAAAAGGTAGAAGGGTTCTATATTGGGGTTGAATATTTATATTACCTTAACAGGAGTATAAAACGACTTAGTTAACCTGCTATCTCAAAATAGAAGAAGAACCATAATTAATTGCATTAACAAGTAAGATGAGCGGATAGTTGAGGAGATTTGAAAGCCCTATTTCCACCATATCTGAAGTAAAACAAAGTAATTTAGTTAGCATTCATAAGTATAGTTACAAACAATTCATCAATCACCGGTTACCAAATAGATACCATAGAATAGAGTTTGAGAATTGGACATTAATCCCTGAGGACGATAACTCGGTCTTCTAGACTATATTAGTTGTCACGACACGTGCACTTGCGTTAGTGTGTGCATAAATCGCGCATCAAGTTTTTGGCGCCGTTGCCGGGGATTGACGTAGTTCAATATCATTATATCTATTCTTAATTTCTAATTTGGTTTTTTATTTTTATTTTTATTTTTTTTACTATATTTTTCTCTTTTATTCGTTAAACCGTGCGCCGTGATCCGTTTGTTGGTTTTGATTCATCTCAGGGATCCTAAAAACATGGATTACTACTATCAACAAGGTAATCCCTGCACACAGGGAAGAGGATGACGGGCTACGAGCACCATACTCGTGTTAACTAGGCACCAAACTCGGTTCATGGACGAAACGAGAGTGTCCTCAAGAATTTGGAACGCAAATAGAACAACTCGCGCATGCTAAGCGAGAATACAGGAAGCACTCAACATATGGAGGAATATAAAAGAGCAATGCCAGGCGATTGACCTGAAAAATGTCGAACCGGTGGAGGCAAACTCACCACCCCGTGTCCGAAGCGAAGGACCGAGAAAATTCACGAAGCCAGCTGGCAGTGCCACGACCGATGATTCCGGACGGTCAGAGCTTTAGGCGCCACGACGCCGAATCTCAGGGCCGCGGCGCCAAGAGCTCAGAAGGTGAAATGAGGTGGAAGTCGTGTGAACGCACCCAGTGAAGATACTGCACCAGAGGCTAAAAAC
This sequence comes from Przewalskia tangutica, assembly GCA_029844215.1. Taxonomy (NCBI): domain Eukaryota; kingdom Viridiplantae; phylum Streptophyta; class Magnoliopsida; order Solanales; family Solanaceae; genus Przewalskia; species Przewalskia tangutica. The sequence goes on from CM056738.1 coordinate 38,593,771, forward strand.
AAGTGCTCTTGACAAACAGTTCTCTAAATTTTTGGAAATTCTCAAACAATTGCAACTCAACATCTCGTTTGCTGAGGCACTAGAGCAGATGTCAAGTTATGTCAAGTTCATGAAGGATATTCTTAGCAAAAAGAGGAGGATAGATGACTACGAAACAGTGGTGTTGACTGAAGAATGCAGTGCCATCCTACGCAGAAAGCTACCTCGTAAATTAAAAGATCCCGAGCTTCACCATCCCATGCATTATTGGAAAGTTTGAGTGTCGAGGCGTTGTGCGATCTAAAGGTGCATAAATTTGATGCCCTACCTAGTGTTTTGCAAACTTGGAATGGGAGAAGTCAGACCTACAAACATCACTTTGCAGTTAGCTGACCGCTCCATAGTCCATCCTAGAGGAGTCATCGAGGATGTGTTGGTAAAGGTGGACAAGTTCATCTTTCCCGCTGATTTCATCATCTTAGACATGAGAGATAACGACATGATCCCCATCATACTTGGCAGACCCTTCCTAGCCACAGGACAGGCTCTCATTGATGTTCACAAAGGGGAGCTGAAACTTCGGGTGGAAGAAGAAGAGGTGATTTTCAATGTTTTTCGGGCAGCAACCTTCCCAGATGCAAGTGACAACTGCTTCGCCATTGACATAATCGAAGATGCAGTGTCAGAAAAAGGGTTTAGAAATGCTGATACGCTTGAAGAAGTACTGACCCTATGGGATGATAGTAGTGGCAACGACCCAAAGCTGATGGAGTATGCAAATTGGATGAATTCTTATGAGAAGTGTGATAAGAAGAGATATGAAGAGCTTGGGCAGATGCCAGAGATCGCACCATCCACGTAAAAGGCTCCAGAGTTAGAGTTAAAAATTCTACCCGATCATTTACAGTACCAATATCTAGGTGAAGATCAATCCTTACCAGTGATCATCTCATGTCATCTATCCACAGTAGAGATTGAGAAGTTGCTGAGAGTACTGATGGCTCACAAGTGTGCCATTGGGTGGACATTAGCAGACATAAAGGGGATAAGTCCGTCAACAGTAATGCATAAGATCCATCTGGATGTGGAGAGTAGACCCTCCATTGAGGCACAGAGGAGACCAAACCCAAACATGAAAGAGGTAGTCAGAAAAGAAATCATGAAATGGCTTGATGCTGGAGTAATTTATCCTATATCGGCGATGCACGAGTGAGTCCAAGATGCTGGTGCCCAAAAAGGGTGGTATGACAGTAGTGACCAACGAAAGGAACGAGCCCATTCCATCTAGAACAGTTACTGGGTGGAGAATCTGCATTGACTATCACAAGTTGAACTAGGTGACCAGAAAAGACCACTTCCCTTTGCCATTTCTAGATCAGATTTTGGATAGACTTGCGGGGAACAACTACTACTGCTTTTTGGATGGTTACTCAGGGTATCATCAGATTGCGATAGCACCAGAAGATCAGGAAAAGATAACATTCACCTGCCCCTTTGGTACATTTGCATTCAGAAGGATGCCATTTGGGCTTTGCAATGCACCTGCAACCTTTCAGAGGTGTATGATGGCAATTTTCTCGGACATGGTGGAAAGGACTATAGAGATTTTCATAGATGATTTCTCGGTCTTTGGGGCCTCATTCGACGAGTGTTTGAGGCACTTGGAAGCAGTGTTAAAACGATGTGAAAAGTCCAACCTTGTGCTAAACTGGGAGAAGTGTCACTTTATGGTAAAAGAGGAGATTGTCCTGGGACACAAAATATCCAACCAAGGTATTGAGGTGAACAAAACAAATATTTCAGTAATCGAAAATCTACCACCTCCAGTATCAACAAAAGGGGTCAGAAGTTTCCTTGGGCATGCCGGTTTTTATAGAAGATTCATCAAGGACTTCTCAAAAGTTTCAAAGCCTCTTTCCACCTTGCTAATGATGGGGGTTGCTTTTGAATTCAATAAGAAATGCATGACCGCTTTTCAGACACTCAAGGAGAAGCTTATCTCAGCACCCATAGTCATTGCACCAAACTGGGAGCTCCCATTTGAACTAATGTGTGATGCAAGTGATTATGCAGTGGGGGCAGTGCTTGGGCAGAGGGTCGATAAGGTATTCAGATCTATTTACTATGCTAGTAAAACTCTGAATGACGCGCAGTTAAATTACGCGACTACAGAAAAAGAATTGCTAGCAATAGTATATGCATTCGAGAAATTCAGGCCATACTTGATTGGGAATAAGGTGATAGTATACACTGACCACTCTGCCATAAAGTATTTGATGACAAAGAAGGATGCAAAACCTCTCCTTATCCGATGGGTCCTGCTATTACAAGAATTCGACATGGAGATTCGTGACAAGAAGGGGACAGAGAACTCAGTTGCAGACCACTTGTCGAGACTTGAGAACACAGAGAGCCAGAACACCAAGGATGTGCAGATAAATGATCACTTCCCAGATGAGCAATTGTTTCAAGTAAGTGCGGTTTTTAAGTTACCTTGGTACGCTGATTTTGTTAATTTTCTTGCAGCTAAGATAATACCCCCATGATTGACAAGACAACAAGTGAAGTGGTTTTACTCCGAAGTAAAACACTACTATTGGGAGGAGCCGATGTTATACAAACACTGCGCCGATCAAGTCATCAGGAGATGTATACCAGATGAGGAGATGCACCAGATTCTCACTCATTGTCACACCCTATAATGTGGTGGACACTTTGGGGCATCAAGAACAACGACAAAGGTATTGCAAAGCGGGTTTTATTGGCTAACCCTTTTCAAGGATGCCCACGCCTTTGTGAAGAAGTGTGATCGTTGTCAAAGAACAGAGAACATATCAAGACGAAATGAAATGCCTTCGCATGAGATCTTGGAGGTGGAACTATTTGATGTGTGGGGGATCGACTTCATGTGTCCATTCCCGTCGTCCTTTGGAAATCAGTACATTCTTCTGGCAGTGGATTATGTGTCCAAATGGGTAGAAACGGTAGCCACTAAAGAAAATGACAGTAAGACTGTTCAAAGATTCCTCTAAAAGAATATATTCACAAGGTTTGGTACTCCTAGGGCCATCATCAGTGATGAAGGAAGCCACTTTTGCAATAGACATCTTAATACATTGTTTTCCCGATATGGAGTCTACCACCGCACCACACTTCCCTATCACCCTCAAGCGAATGGGAAAGCAGAAGTGTCAAACAGGGAAGTGAAGAGCATATTGGAAAAGACGGTGGATGGCTCAAGGAAAGATTGGTCTATCAAACTAGATGACGCACTGTGGGCATACAGAACAGCATTCAAAACCCCAATTGGAATGTCACCATATAAGTTAGTTTTTGGTAAAGCATGTCATTTGCCAGTAGAGTTGGAACACAGAGCTTATTGGGCAATGAGGAAGTTGAACATGGATGCCAAGGCAACAGGGCAGAAGAGGCTGCTACAGCTAAGCGAGTTGGATGAATTCAGACACAACGCCTATGAGAATGCAAAGATTTACAAGGAACAAACTAAAGTATGGCATGATAAGATGTTGATCCCGAAAGACTTCCAAGCAGGACAACAAGTGATTTTATTCAACTCAAGGTTAAGGCTGTTCCCAGGAAAGCTCAAATCGCGTTGGTCAGGACCATACACTGTGGTAAGAGCATTCCCCTATGGTGCAGTTGAAGTAAAAGGGAGAGAGGGAGCCCCCTTCAAGGTAAACGGACAGAGGTTGAAACCCTATGTGATCAATGAAACGGAATATATGAGCCTAGTAACCCATATCACTCTAACATGATAAGGAACTTGCGTCCGGCTAAAAGATGTTAAAGACAGCGCTACTTGGGAGGCAACCCAAGGTTATTTTATTTTATTTAATTTAATGTAATTTAGTTTTTACTTAGAATGCAATTTAGTTTTTACTTAGAACAGTCTCACGGATGGTATTGTTTGCATGTTGTGATGACAGGTACAGGGCCAAAAATTTGGAGGACAAAAACTGAAAAATCAAAAGAAAAGAAAAATCACTGGCACATGTGCGCCATTGGCAGTGGTCATGCGCGCGATGAAGAATCTGAATTTTAAAGGAGCCCTAATCCGATTTTCCTTCCTCCAAATCAAAAATCCAAAACCCTTCCACTCTGACAGGACCTCTGACGCTATCTGCCATGCATTATCCACCGCCACCTCTTTAAACCAAGTTTGTAAGTTGTCATGTTTGCTTTTATTTTTTTTATTTTTTTAGTCTTGCACACATTGGGGACAATGTGTGATTTAAGTTTGGGGGGGTGTCTTATTATTTTTGAGTATTTTTGATCTGTTTTGTGTATTTTTGAGTATTTTTTTTTAGTCAGTTTTTTTTTTTTAAGATCATGCATGCTGTAGTTACTGGAAACGCCTAGTGAAGTAAGGTTGAATAATGTAATGGAATTAGAAGCAACCATCTAAACACTTAGGTTAGATATGCCAATAATTCATGAAATCGAACTATTTGAAGTATTTTGCTTGATTTGTGCATTGCTTATGATTAAACCTATGTGTATGCTTGCTTGCTATTTGAGGTGAAATAGTTAGGATATGCATGTTAGGGAGATGACTCAAGCATTTCTTTGTTAGCCCTTTCTTACCATTTTTGCCTATCCCTGACATTCAAATTATATCCCTAGTCAGCCCTTTTGAGCCTAAAAATAAGATCTTTCTTTGACACCCTATAATTCCACACTTGTGCCATAAGTGAAAAATTGAGGTGATTGGAATATAAAGTGTTAAAAAGGAGACAAAAAGAGTGAACAATTTTGATGCACCCCAATGAAAAAGTAATAATAAATAGGCAAAAGCTTAAGTTTGGGGGTGCCGGCTATTCATAATACACTTCATTCTCTCAAAACAAAAGAGGGGAAAGATAGGTATGAAGTGAAAAAGAGAATCACAAGAAAAGGGAAGAATTCAAAGCAAAAGAGCTTATGGTACGTAAATTGAGTCTAAATGCCTATTTTTACCTACACATGCCTAAGCCTACATTACAACCCTGAAAAGCCCTGAAGATCTCTTACATGTGTATCCATGATTAGTGGAGAATAGCAAGAAAACATGTCATATGATTTTGAAATTTACATGCATAGTTAGGTATCCTTACTTCCATTGAGCATGATTAAAGTGAATTTGCGAAATATCTAACTTGATGTGTTTAGAATGCTAAAAATCCATGTCATATGTTCCTGCATATTATTCTGCCAACCTTCATGCTTTTCTAAGTAACAATGATGCAGCAATTTGATCAATGTCTTTGAGTCATTTTAGCTTCCTTTCTTTCGTGTCTTTGTTTATATTTTTTATCTTTGCTCGAGGGCGAGCAAATGTTAAGTTTGGGGGTGTTTGATCGGTGTATTTTATATACACCTTTTGAGTCATTTTTAGTTGGTCTTTTGCCAATTTTTGTACAAATACGTGTCGTCTTAGGATAGATTTTCTCTCTTTTGAGTCATAATAGTTTAAAGTGGCTCATTGGCGAAAAGGAGCAAAAAGAGGGCAGAAACAAAAGTTCCAGAGCTCATAAAGCTAGAAAGTTGGCGAACCGGGCAAGAAAGCAGTGGCCATGGCTCCAACCAAAGAAGATCGAGGCCACAAGGCCAAAATACAGAGAACTGCAGGAGTTTCGGCGCCAAATTCGAATGGGAATGGGCCAAGGCCTAGAGGGAAAAGGTTAAGAACGACTTGGAGGCTATAAAAAGTAGTTTTTAGGTCAGATTAAGGGTTCCAAACCCTTGCCAATTCATCAAAAACTTGGAGATCAAGATTGGAGACTACTTTTGTGTAATTTCTTGTTTCTTTGTTTTATTTCTTTATAGTTTATGTTGGATATTAGTTTAGTTCTTGGCATGTCTATGGCTAAGAACTAACTTAATTTAGGGCTTTCCATATCAAATCACTTGAAACTCATTCTTATGAATTAACGTATTTTGGTTTCTTCTTATCATTGTTGAGATTTATTCAATATTTGTCTTGAATGTTTGGTAATTAATTGATCACTAATTATCATAATCTATATGATTTCTAATCGAAAGCCGAAAGGGGAGATTGTGAATATGCTATAGTTGAATAAACATAGGTTAAATCGTGAACGAAAGTACCCCGATACTTGTGTAGTTTAATATGTTATTGCTCTTAATCCTCCTTTATAGTCAATCTTATCACCGAAAGGTAGAAGGGTTCTATATTGGGGTTGAGTGTTTATATTACATTAACGGGAGTATAAAACGACTTAGTTAACCTGCTATCTCAAAATAGAAGAAGAACCATAATTAATTGCATTAACAAGTAAGATGAACGGATAGTTGAGGAGATTTGGAAGCCCTATTTCCACCATATCTGAACTAAAACAAAGTAATTTAGTTAGCATTCATAAGTATAGTTATAAACAATTCATCAATCATCGGTTACTAAATAGATACCATAGAATAGAGTTTGAGAATTGGACACTAATCCCTGATGACGATAACTCGGTCTTCTAGACTATATTACTTGTCACGACACGTGCACTTGCGTTAGTGTGTGCATAAATCGCGCATCAGCTATAGGACCACATGTTTAGAAATCACATATGTGAGTGTTAAGTGTAAGCCGCTTTAAAGGGGAATGATAGTAAAGGCCCATTCTCTATGCACTCATGAGACCAGGCGATGTTTATGGCTGAAACGAACACAACCGTGAGAATCATAAACGGTTGAGGGTTGATTGTGTGTCTTATGTTGTCTAGGTATACAAAAAAGTTCGACGGTTCAAAGATATCAAATCTACCGATTGATCGAGTATATCCTATATAAGTTCACTACGAAAAGTTCAAAGGAAAACGTACTTTTCCAGATGCAGTCAATTCTCGCTTGTATATCACACTCGTCCGTACATTCTTTTATCTTATAGTCATTCCCCATTCATGTGGGGGATTATTGGGTTTTGATATTGGTGAATGAGAAATGATGAGATGAAAATTAAAGGGAGTAAAAGACTCTTTTGTCCCACATCGAAAAAAGAGAAGGAAAGAGAGGTGTATGTATTACATTACACCTTCTCTAGTTGCTAAAAGGGTTGAGAGGGCAAGGACCCCTCGCGCTGTCGTCGTCGTTCGCTCGGCTTTGGCTTTGGATTTGGATTTGGATTTAGATCGATTGATTGATACTCTTTTCGGACAAACTTTTCTTTAATTAATTAATTAATTAATTATTTAATTAAAATAAATCCAAACGGATCGACCCAAGTCCTGCGACCGACCCGTCCGGTTTAAGTCCTTTTTCTTTTCGAATTTCCCTCCAAAATTTTAGTGACTATTCTGAATGGTTGCAAACATTCAGAATCAGTACCTCCAAAACCTATAATTCTTGATTTGTTCCAAGAATTCATGAACTGATTTCCAACTGAATTTCTCTACATTTAGAAAAATTCATTCTTTTTAAGTCTGTGTGATATACTACTGTTGAGTGGTTCGCTGCTATCGGAATTTGGAGTACTACTATTCTGGTAAAATAATTGTTCTATCCTGGGAGACGATATTCCATTAACCTCGAGTACTGTGAGGGGAATAATTTCCTTAAGGACACACTTTGAACTAAGTGGACTTGATTATATTCTGAAATTATTTTCCAAAACAAATTCTGTTTTCGTTTACTGTTTCATGATCAATTTACTGTTAAGTAATGTTTATACCGTGTAATTTATTTTATTAAGTGTTTAACAGATTGTGTTGAAACATTATTTAACCGAATACAGATTATTATTCCAACAACAACTCAAGAACAAAAGGCTCAAGCCTAACAACACACGAACTAAGCAGTAGCATCCTCTGAAACATGTTCTCTCGTTGAACAATTTGACTCTCTCAAAGCACTCCTCACAATGACTGATATTTGTCAAGACTATATCTATACTTGTGTGAATATCATAAGGTACAATAGAATCAATGTAGTGCTTTATATAGGAGTAGTAATGATCAGATTTCTTTTGACTTCGATCTCCAATTTTTTAAAGAAATTCATCCTATTTCACTTGGTTTCCTTATTTGTTCTGACATTCACGGTTCACTCCCAATTCTAAAGCTCTACCCATATATTCAAGTGTAGCGATTTTTTCATGTAGAAATTGTATTCTTTGATCCACACGTTTAATCCATAAATTCAATTTCTCAAGAAATCCTTCTTGCACTTGAAATGTGCTACACAACTTCTGATCAACAGTTGTCTCCAATTATTTGCTAAGAACCTGGTTCTTCAATGTCTGCATAATATTTATTTAACCTACTTGTCAGCATAAACAGTTCCTCCAAGAGACCTGTCAAGAATCTGATTCTTCTATATTATTTTAAAAAAAATTAATCATCAAAACTAATTTGAGTTTAGCTCAACATCATCAATGTTGTGTCAAATAGTTAGTTATCCTACTTGTTGTTTTGTGTTCTTTTCCACCTTCAATTTTGTTGTATATCCTTCGAGAAGTCTAAACTTCTATCAAGATACTTCTAACATGCATTTAAACTTCTCAAAGGATGTTTCAACATAAACTTATTAATTTGATCATAATTTAAATATTAACCTATTGATTGCATCATAATTTATACATTAATCTATTGAAATTGAACGTCAATCAAGTGTTTTTATGAATATTTGAGCATTAACCTATTGATTTGACGATATTTGATCATTGATTGAGTGATTTTATGAATAATTAAATCTTAATTAATTAATTTGATGATATCTTATCATTACTTCTTCAATATCAATTTGGGACCTAGGAAATTCACTAATTCTTTTTATTTATTTATTGTTAATGTTGAGGTTACTTTAGCTAATGTTATGCTTCTCTTGTTTTGTCCAAGAAAAAGAAAGTTCTTTCCTTTTTCCAATTATGATACAAAACAAAATATATTAGCCTATTGGTTAAGTAATTGATTAGGTTGAATTAAAAATAACTGCAAACGTAATATAATAATCAGTCTGGCAATCATTGATAATAGCGTTTGTAGTCCAACGGTTAGGATAATTGCCTTCCAAGCAATAGACCCGGATTCGACTCTCGGGCAGACGCATCGAATTCTTTTGTTCCGGATTGCCTTTATTTAATTTCCTTCAAACATGAATAATTTTGTACCTCGACATTCGCCCGGTTGGTTACAATTCCGAGGGAAAATATATTTGTTAAATGCTAAAAAATTCTCTCGCTCCTAAATGCCGCCTCGAGTTTTTCCGTTAGTACTCAATTTCGACTACCAAGTTTCATTTATTAGTACTAATAATACTTTTTAGTCACTTAAACTCCTTTAAAAGCTTCATTTTCCATTGCTTAAAATTTTATTTTGGCATCCTTAATTGCACAACTCAACCTGTTGGATTGTTGATTTTATTATTACCTGTTGTTTTGTTTGCTTCGATTATGTATTACTATATTATTTGTTGTTGCTAGTCTTCTTTTCTCTGTTATTTTCTACATAACTGTTTTATTACTGTATTTCCTTTTATTACTAATTTTGATATGCTTTACTCAACAGAGGGTCTATTGGAAACAACCCCAAGAGCTTAGTAGGGCGGGAGGCCATGGACCCCCTCAAAAAACTCAATTTAAAAAAAAATATATATAGTCTTCTTCTTTCTTTTTGTATGGAAATGATGTTTGCAATGTTATGGTGAAGAAGTGGTGGTTCTGGACTTCTGGTGGTGGTTATGGTTGTTTCTGATATCGGTCTGGTGATAGAACAATGTCGGCTACGAATTGTTGAAAGAGAATATATGAAGAAAGAGAAGCTAGGAAGAAAGATAAAGAATCTTTCAAATTCTACTTTTATGAGATTTATCGCAGATTGTATATGATTTGTTAAATAACTCTTTGTTTACGACATATCTTATATATAAATTAAAAAAAAATTAACTAAATTTTTCATAAATTAATTTGGGCTATATATCAACATAATTTTTGGGTAACTAAACTTTGTATTAATCACCAAAAATGAGTACAATGAAAGAACCCTTACAAGTTACAAGTCTCATTTTCGAGCATAGTAATTCTAGATTTTGAAATTACGATCTGGATTTTGTCTTTTGCCAAAATCCTAACTATTCTTTTATTTTTCCAAGGTTTCTCCTAGTCTATTTTTTTTTTTTTGTATGGCTGAGTTCGTGAGATTGAAGAACTTTAGAAAAAAACAGGGAAGGCGAATACATATTACTTGATTGACCGGATAATCCGCCTTATCTTAACTCTTCCAGTTTCTACGACTAATACAGAAAGATCATTTTCAACAATGAAGATAATCAAGACAAGGTTACGTAATATGATTTTGGGCAAGTTTCTACGGCTACTACCGCCCCCTTAATATTTTGGGCAAGCTCCGCAACCGGAAACAACATCTCTATCTTCATAAGGTACGGTACACTAACCTCGCCAGACCCCATTTGTGGGATTACTGGGTATGTTGTTGTTGTTGGGAAAGTTTACATTTTTGTTTTGTTTATAACGGCCAGCTTGCTACCTATCACCCGCATAAGTATCGGGTAACTCTCCTACTGAGGTTTAGGCCAATTTTTTTTTGGCTGGCTTTTGTTGGGTTTCAACACCGGTCTCCTCTGTATGATATTATTTGATAGTACTTATTACTGAGTAAGTGAGTATGAATCAGAACTTACAACTGATTTTTTCGATTTGTATCTAGGTAGAATACTCTGCACTGCTGAACCTTTTGGACTTTCTCATCCTGATCCTCTAATTTTATTGTTCTGGTTCGAGCTAGTAGGATCAGATTAACTAGTTTTATGTTGCTATAGTCCTGTTTTCTATGTGGTATTATTTAATATTGGTTACCGAGTCATGATTCAGAACTTACAACTAATTTCCACAGACAGTTGTATGCTAATTACTCATCGAGGTGCTAACACTTTGCTTATGAATAGAGTAAATGTGTACTGAGTAGTATAATTTCTTTCTCACGAGAAGAGTATTAACCTCCACCACCACGCATCAAAGACATATAGAGTGAAAATGTTAGGGCTAGGTGATTGAATTGACTTATAGGCCACCCAGAAATCTGGGACCTATCAGACCTACTTAAGAATGATACCACTAGTTCATACCTATTCATGTATCTCCGTTCTTCCTTTTTGGTATCACCTTTACCCTATTTTTATTTTTTCTGATTAGATAACCAGAAATGTGTGGAGCAAGGGTCTTTATAGAAAGAAAAGGGTGAGGCGACTTTTAATTGAAGTAGAGATAGAGCTCCTTGTAGAGAGTTAGAAACTATCCGTTCTCATAACAAGGCTTAGGCTGACGAGGTAGGGCGCGACCCCAATTCTCAACCCCGACCTACAAGTGGTATTTTAACCCACATGGTGAGAGTTTTGTTAGGTTCTTAGTAGAAACTAGCTACCTATCTTCTTTTACTTCACATAGCTTTTCGTCTCTTGGTAGCTGGAAGTTCTACTTAGACATTTTTCAACAATCTTTTTATCTCTTAGTCATCATGAATGAGATATTAGTTTAAAACAAATTGGTTCTCAAGCGCCAAATTTTGCTTAGTCCTAGGGAGAAGCAACATGGAAAGTTGTGAAGATTACAATTTTAATAACTCCATCGAAGTCGAGATGGGAATTCCTCATCTTGTAAAGGAACTTTGGGTCATAACCATAATAAACATCAGACACTAGGGCAAATTCTTTTAGACTTTTTCTTCAGCATTTGCCTCGAGTATTTTGTAGACGACATATTATTGATCGACGAGACTCGAAATATGGAGACGGACCCTAGAATCTAAAGGCTTCGGGATGAGCAGGACTAAACGAGAGTACGTGAAGTGCAAGTTGAGTGTCGCATCATAGGAGGCGGATGGGGAAGTGAGGATTGTTGCACAAGTCATCCCTAAGAGAGGAAGCTTCAAGTATCTTTGGTTTATAATACAAGGAAATCGATGAGGATATTGCACATCGTATTGGAGCGGAGAGGATGAAATGGAGACTCGCATCCGGTGTCTTATGTGATAAGAATGTGTCACTGAGACTTAAAGGGGTGGTGGATGAAATAGATCAACTATGTTGTACGGGGTGGAGTGATGACCAATCAAGAATTCACACGTTCAGAAGATAAATGTAGCAAAAATGAGGATCCTTAGATGGATGTGTGGGCATACTAGAAGAAACAAGATTAGGAACAAAGATATACAGGACAAGGTAGGAGTAGCTGCCATGATGGACAAGATGCGCGAAGTGAGACTGATATGGTTCAGTCATGTGAAAAGGAGGAGCATAGGTGCCCAGTGAGGAGGTGCGGGAGGTTGGCAACCATAGGTTTGAGGAAAGGTAGAGATAGACCGAGGAAGAATTGGAGAGAGATGATTAGATAGGACATGACACATATGCAGCTCACCGAAGACAAGACCCTAGATAGGAAAGCATGGAGGTCGAGGATTAGGATAGACAATTAGTAAGTAATGGAGTGTTTTCTCATCACAGTGGTAGAGCAGGGTTCTAGTCTAGAGCTTCTGTCTATTCCCTTAATGGTAATATTACTATTATACTAGCATTATTTTATGCTTTGATTTTATTATTACTGTTGTTTCTTTTACTTTGGTTAGACCTAATATTTGTACTGTCAGTACTTTTCTTTCTTCAATGTTTTCATCTTAGCTTTATACTCTTACATTTCTTTCATACTTTTTCAGAAAAACAATTTTTTTGAGTCGAGGGTATATCATAAACTACCTCTCTACCCTACTATACTACCTCCTTATTAGTGCTCTTAATGTTTGTTTCTAGATTGTGTAGCCGAGGAAGAAAATGTTTAGGTTAAAAATATCAGGTTCTGGAAAGTGGGGCATTCCGAGAATTGAACTTGGGACCTCTGCAACCGAAATCATACCACTAGAACCAAATGTCCAATTTTTTGTGTTTTGTTCTCTTCCCTGTTAGTTTGTCTTTGCTTATGTGTCCTCCTTAGCTTGCTTATTTTTTATATGCATCATCTTTATATGTACTAAGCAACTTGTAGGTCACTGTGTTGTCACTACTGTGATGATCGATTGATTTATTTCATACTTTTCTATTTGGCTATGAAATCTTAGTAAATATAAAGAGATGCTGAATTACTTATCCTAATAAATCTATAACCGTGGAGGGATCTCACCCTCTCCAAGCCTATGTTGGGTAACTTACGATGGAACGATGTACAAAGTACGGGGTGTAACAAGGAAGAAGTCAGTTTACATGCTGTATAATGAAAATGTACATTAGCTGAAAGTCTTAGTTGACTTACAATTAAAGTTCATACCGAACAGAAAATATAGAAAGCTCTGAAAATTGAGAACTATGTATATAAAAGGAAGAATTAGAGGTTGTCTGCATTGGAAGTTTGGATTAAAAATATATGTTGTAGTTTGCTTGAAGAAGTTGCCTAATTTTTGTTATTTCATATATGTGTCAAAGTTGACTTTGGATCAGATCTCTGACACTGTTAAGTAATGTCTGTTAACCGCTATAGAATTGCATGCCATATAGAAAGGTACGTTCTTGGTTAAAATGTACATAATTTGTGTTGGTTCTACCTTTAGAAGTTTAATGCACTAAATAGAGCATGGACTAGGAACTCTTGCAGATTAATACTTAAATTGTATCTGCACTTGTTTCACAAGTGGGAGTCAGATTTAAGGTTAAATATTAAAAGGAACAGGGAATGGTAGGTTGATGGTGCATTCAATGAAAACAATATCAGACATTTTGACTTGTCAGATTTTAAGGTTAATTTATTTAAAAGAAATTAGGAATATTGAGATGTCTATTCATTCAAAAAAAAGAATGGGGCATTCCGAGAATCGAACTCGGGACCTCTCGCACCCAAAGCGAGAATCATACCACTAGACCAAATGCCCAGTTGTTGATGAATGCCATTTTGACTCATGATCATTGTGTTTTCCGAAGATCAGCAGTAACTCAATCATAAATGTCACTGCTAAGTCGAAAAAATAAGAGCTTTAGGCTTCTTATTTCACACCTACTGATCTGCATTTACTTACCTAGAAATTTTTATTGCGCTTCTGCTGACTCCCATTAGAATAATGTTAGTAGATAAACAATGAGAGTTCTTAGACATTCCTTTCCTCTGACTTCTACTAACATGTCAGCTAAGCGAGTATCATATCACTAGACCAAATGCCCTGTTGTTATGTTCTATTCTCTTCCTTATGTAATTTCTCCGTGCTTATGATTCCTTCCTTAGTTTGCTTATTTTTTTCTATGCATAATGGATATATACATTGAACATTCTTTAGGTCTCTGTATTGTTACAACTCTGATAATCAATTTGTTTATTTCATAGTTTCTATTTGGCCATGAAAAATTACTTGTCTACTGGTAAAAGATGATTTTATAAAAGTCAACACCCAAGCACAAAGACACTGCTTGTGAGTTACAATATCTGAGATCCCCTATATAAAAAATTAAAACAAAAAGAAGGGATCTCAACTGTACAAAAAAGAGATTCCATTCCTGTAGTGTTTATGAACTCTAAACATGCTGTCTTCATCCTTTACTCTTAACATTCCTAGTTTAACATGAAGAAGCGCTAGATATAATGACATATGCAAGTTGTTGAAATTAGTTGTATCTTAATTGAAAATACATCCTTACTTAGGGGTAAGGTCTGCGTACACCCCACCCTCTCCAGACCCACTTGTGGGAATATACTGCGTATGTTGTTGTTGTTGTTGAAGCCTTGGATTTTCTCATAGTACACCCCACCCTCTCCAGCTACGACGTCTTGAGGCCTTAATTCTGAGACAATTTATTTATTTTCTGTATTAACTAAAACTATCTCCAATACCGTGCTATTTGGTTGCATGGACTTAATTTGCCTAAATTTTGGTTATCCTTTTTCTTGTGTATTTCTTGCATGTCCCACTGGTGGAATGTGATTCTCAGTAAAGCAAGTCATTGGTTTTACTAATTTGAGGCTTTGGCTTTTACTTTGTATTTTGATAAAAAGAAAAACCAAGAAAAGGTCCAAGTCTCAATACTAAAACCAACAGTTAAAACTATGACAGTTATTGGTTTTACTAATTCTTTTCCTTATTAGTGCTCTTAATGTTTGTTTCTAGATTGTGTAGCCGAGGAAGAAGATGTTTAGGTTAAAAATATCAGGTTCTGGAAAGTGGGGCATTCCGAGAATTGAACTTGGGACCTCTGCAACCGAAATCATACCACTAGAACCAAATGTCCAATTTTTTGTGTTTTGTTCTCTTCCCTGTTAGTTTGTCTTTGCTTATGTGTCCTCCTTAGCTTGCTTATTTTTATATGCATCATCTTTATATGTACTAAGAAACTCAGGTCACGTGTTGTCATTACCATCGTGATGATCGATTGATTTATTTCATACTTTTCTATTTGGCTATGAAATCCTAGTAAATATAAAGAGATGCTGAATTACTTATCCTAATAAATCTATAACCGTGGAGGGATCTCACCCTCTCCAAGCCTATGTTGGGTAACTTACGATGGAACGATGTACAAAGTACGGGGTGTAACAAGGAAGAAGTCAGTTTACATGCTGTATAATGAAAATGTACATTAGCTGAAAGTCTTAGTTGACTTACAATTAAAGTTCATACCGAACAGAAAATATAGAAAGCTCTGAAAATTGAGAACTATGTATATAAAAGGAAGAATTAGAGGTTGTCTGCATTGGAAGTTTGGATTAAAAATATATGTTGTAGTTTGCTTGAAGAAGTTGCCTAATTTTTGTTATTTCATATATGTGTCAAAGTTGACTTTGGATAAGATCTCTGACACTGTTAAGTAATGTCTGTTAACCGCTATAGAACTGCATGCCATATAGAAAGGTACGTTCTTGGTTAAAATGTACATAATTTGTGTTGGTTCTACCTTTAGAAGTTTAATGCACTAAATAGAGCATGGACTAGGAACTCTTGCAGATTAATACTTAATTGTATTCGCACTTGTTTCAGTGGGAGTCAGATTTAAGGTTAAATATTAAAAGGAACAGGGAATGGTAGGTTGATGGTGTATTCAATGAAAACAATATCAGACATTTTGACTTGTCAGATTTTAAGGTTAATTTATTTAAAAGAAATTAGGAATATTGAGATGTCTATTCATTCAAAAAAAAGAATGGGGCATTCCGAGAATCGAACTCGGGACCTCTCGCACCCAAAGCGAGAATCATACCACTAGACCAAATGCCCAGTTGTTGATGAATGCCATTTTGACTCATGATCATTGTGTTTTCCGAAGATCAGCAGTAACTCAATCATAAATGTCACTGCTAAGTCGAAAAAATAGGAGCTTTAGGCTTCTTATTTTACACCTACTGATCTGCATTTACTTACCTAGAAATTTTTATTGCGCTTCTGCTGACTCCCATTAGAATAATGTTAGTAGATAAACAATGAGAGTTCTTAGACATTCCTTTCCTCTGACTTCTACTAACATGTCAGCTAAGCGAGTATCATATCACTAGACCAAATGCCCTGTTGTTATGTTCTATTCTCTTCCTTATGTAATTTCTCCGTGCTTATGATTCCTTCCTTAGTTTGCTTATTTTTTTCTATGCATAATGGATATATACATTGAACATTCTTTAGGTCTCTGTATTGTTACAACTCTGATAATCAATTTGTTTATTTCATAGTTCTATTTGGCCATGAAAAATTACTTGTCTACTGAAACTGGTAAAAGATGATTTTGTAAAAGTCAGCACCCAAGCACAAAGACACTGCTTGTGAGTTACAATATCTGAGATCCCCTATATAAAAAATTAAAACAAAAAGAAGGGATCTCAACTGTACAAAAAAGAGACTCCATTCCTGTAGTGTTTATGAACTCTAAACATGCTGTCTTCATCCTTTACTCTTAACATTCCTAGTTTAACATGAAGAAGCGCTGGATATAATGACATATGCAAGTTGTTGAAATTAATTGAAAATACATCCTTACTTAAGTTAGGTGGCAAACAGTCTGTTGACTTTTGTTGATTTGCAATTTTATAGCACAAAAGAAAAAGCAAAATTAATAAAGAGGAAAAAGGATAACTAAATTCCACAGATTAATTCCTGTTTTTATTTTAGTGTCATAGTTGGTTTTGGATCTGATATCTGAGCTAATTTCAGTTAACCCCTGTTGAGCTGTAGTTCAAACATACGCCATTTATTTTTCTCCTACCATTAGAAGTTCAATTCTAAACAAGGCACTGGGTAGGAATTCTTTCAGATAAAACTATCTTCCCTTGTATATGTAGTTGTTTAATAAAGGGGAGTCAGATTTAAGGCTAAGTTTTCTTTTAAAGGAAAGGGGGCATTTTGATTATCATATTTTAAAGTTATTTTTTTAGAATAAAAAGGAAAAGTGAGATGTTTTTTAAATAAATAAATAAAAAAAGAATGGGGCATTCCGAGAATCGAACTCGGGACCTCTCGCACCCAAAGCGAGAATCATACCACTAGACCAAATGCCCAATTGTTGAAGAATGTCATTTTGACTCATGATCAATGTATTTTTCCAACGTTTAGCAATAACTTGACTATAAATGCCATAAAGGGCAAAGGGCAGCCCGGTGCACTACGCTTCCGCGGTCCACGGAAGGGCCGGACCACAAGGATCTTGCATTTCTGCCAGAGACTATTTCCACGGCTTGAACCCATGACCTCCCGGTCACATGGCAGCAACTTTACTAGTTACTCCAAGGAATGCCATGTTCATTGCAAATATATAACCTTTCGGCTTCTTATTCCATACCTGTTGATCTGCATTTCCTTACTGGGAATCTTTTTTAAGAAATTATGTTGACTCCCATTAGAATAATATTTAGTCGATAAACAGAGTGTTTTGAACTCCTCTTTAGCACCCTTCCCTCTGATGTTCACCTTTTTCTTATTCCTAAAGAGCCATCAGCTTTGATTGTTTGTGGTTCATAATATTTACATTCCTTTTTATCATATTCAATCATTTTGGCCATGTCACAAGGAACTATAATTGGAGAAGTTTAATGCTTCATGTTTTAACCCCATAATTTGTGTTGAAGTCACATCTTAAGTAGAGGATACCAAGCTTAGGAATGATAAAGAGGAAACTTTTTTTTTTTTAGGTAAATGCAAATATTATTACTAATAACGAAAAGAAAAATGACTACAATCAGTCATTGAGGGATCTCAAGCCTCAACGTAATGTAAACAAGAAATGAGGGAGGAGAGGGGTGGTCACTCAAAGGTGTCATTACAAGAGGGGATAAAATCATAGAGAACTCTATAAGATGTTGTTTTGATCCTTGCAATGACCTCTTCTGCCGGCAAGCTTGTGCCTTCAAAGAGCAATGTATTTCTTGCCCTCCAAATCTCATAGACCACTATGCAAAAGGTAGTCAAGGTAGCTTTGGCTCGGATGCTTGTCCCGCGGTGGTCTTTCTTAATCCACTTAAGAGAGCTTTCAACAGTTGTCATTTCTCTTCCAATGCCCAACCAATCTCTTATGCTCTTCCAAATCAAGCGGGTGTAGGGGCAAGTAAATAAGAGGTGTTCCCTTGTTTCATTAGTTTGCTTGCAGAACCCGCAAGACTTATCCTCCAAGTTAAGATATGAAAGAGTGTCCTTTGTAGCTAACCGCTTTCTGCAATTGAGCCACACAGTGAAAGAGAACTTGGGTGGAAGGAAGCCTTTCCCAATTTGTGACATCCAAGGCTTTTTAACTTGCGGAGTGCGCAAGATATCATACACGAGGCTGGAATCATATTTTCCGTTGGTACAACACTTTACCAATCCGGCAATTGCGTCACCATGGCTGCCAAAGATAGAAACAAATTTGTCGCGGATCCCACAAATCCTTTTGAATAAGGGGGAGTCCCTAGGACGTACCTCATAGTCCCAAATCGCTATGCCTCTCAAATAGTGGCTATTGATCCATTGGACCCATAGAGAATCTGCCTCCGTGTGAGTTTGCCAAATAGTCCTGGATAGCAGGGCATGGTTCCATTCCTTGATGTTCATAAGACCCAAGCCTCCTTCAGATTGAGGCAAGCAAATGACATCCCAAGCGACTCTTGGTGGTTTCCCTCCCCATAAGAACTGAATACATGCAGACCGTACCTTGTTGATAATTGTGGCCGGGATAGGAAGTGCCCGGAACCAAAAGCTCTCAACCCCTTGGACAACCGACCTGATTAGTTCCAGCTTACCCGCATAAGAAAGTGTGTGATGCCCCCATTTCTGAATGTAATACGAAATTGCGCTAGTGAATGGAGCAAATTGGTCCACCGAGACTGAAATAGGGGACAAAGGGATCCCCAAGTATCGTACCGGAAAGCTACCAATGGCGAATCCCACTCTGGACAAGATCAAGTCACGAACTGTATTATGCACTCCCGCTAAGTAGACAGAGGATTTAGACGAGTTAAGAGTTAGCCCTGAGACAACCTCCAACTCTTCCAGACAATTCATAAGAATCCCAACTGAAGATATATCTCCTTTGGCAAAAAGCATGAGGTCATCCGCAAATGCAAGATGAGTAATGCCCAATCTCTTGCACTTTGGATAATATGAGAAAGCTCTTGCCTTAGCCTTCATTTTAAGTAACCTTGAGAGGTACCCCATGCACAAGATAAAGAGAGAAGGGGACATAGGATCACCTTGTCTTAGGCCGCGCTTACCCTTGAAGTATCCATGTAGCTCACCGTTGATAGAAAGAGAGAAGGAGGTTATTTGGATACGTTCTTGATTGATCTAGTGTGTTCTTCTTGTTTGTTTTTTAGTCTGCTTGCTCACTGTATGTAAGTTTTGTCACAAAACAACATGAACCTTGTGATGTTCATACTTCATTGCTCAAGTAAACATTAAATGATTCATCGGCTGGGTTAGCAATCTTCCTTCTGATTGGAGCAGGAAAATCAAAGAGCTCTTGCCTTAAACAGCAACATACCACTAAACAAATGCTTGGTTTTTGTTAACACTTGCCATTGATCAATAATTTTAGTTATCGTTGTTGACATCCATGATCCATGAAAATGAACCTTGTTGATGAATCTTTGCCGAAGTACAATCTATTAGCTAATTGTCACTTCTCGGATGTCCTACTTCCTCTAATTGAAAATAAAGGCAAAACTGCAAAGACAAAACCATATGCTTATTGTCACTTCTCATTTTGCCTGCTCTTTGAAATAAACCAAGGCAAAGCTGTAAAGCAATATACCTTCAAAATCTTCACTTATCATAGTTGAGATTCTCCTCATGATCTCACAACACAAGATTCGGGATCACTTGAGAGTTCTGTGTTGTATTTTTGACTTACAGATCTGCTAAGTGGTAAACTGGCAGGTGAACATGCTTGGCAGAATCAAGATTCACCTTAGGTGTTCTCTTCTGCATTACAGTTTGGATTAAGAATATATGTTGTAGTTTGCTTGTCAAAGTTGCTTTTTTTATTATTTCATAAACTAATGAATTGTATCCAGTTTAACTGTGTTGTACATACATGACTCTGAGGGAAATTCCATCCCTGTATCATGAATGTCTGATTAGCTTTCTGCAGTTTTCGGAACACCAGTCTCAAAATGTAGATTGTTCTAGGGAGCTATTAACTAAGAACCCTACCTTATCCTTGGAAATACCTTATTGCTGTCAGAGTTTCAGGTTTGAAAAGAGTTACTCAAAAAATGGGGGCATTCCGAGAATCGAACTCGGGACTTCTCGCACCCAAAGCGAGAATCATACCACTAGACCAAATGGCCAGTTGTTGATAGCTTGAAGTTCACATTGCACTCAAAGGTGTGGCCTAGTGGTCAATGAAGTGGGTTGATAACCATGAGGTCTCAGGTTTAGATTCCAGCAGAGAAAAAAACACTAGGTGATTTCTTCCCATCTATCCTAGCCTTGGTGGACAAAGTTATTTGGTACATATTGCTAGTGGGAGGTGGCATGTATCCCGTGAAATTAGTCTAGGTGAGCGCAAGCTTGGCCCGGACACCACAGTTATAAAAAAATTCACATTTTGTTGTCTAGAAGAATAAATAACCCAATTCTTTGTTTTTATTAGGGGGTTGGGGGTGGCGAGGACGAATCATCGCAAGACACCTTGTTGAAAATAGACGAGGTAGAAGCAGTTGTTAGACTTTTGCTTCAGCATCTGCCTCAAACATACTTAATTAGAAGCTGAAGCCTTTGGATTTTCTCATAATACTCCTCCAGCTATAGTTCCTAGTGTTCTAAGTTCTGAGCCAAGATCCTTTTCTTGCTATGAATTAAAACTTTTTCACAACATCATACCATTTATTTATGCATGAACTTTGGTTTGTTTGATCCTTTCTCTTGTGTATTTAACTGATTAAATATGGTTCCCATTAAAGACAATCATTGGTTTTACTAATTTGAGTCTTGAGGGTGTAGTTAGTTAAAGTGTTCTGGACAAAATGGTTGTGGTTTCTTTCTTAACTATTAATTAGTACTCTTACTTTTTCTCACAGATGGTATAACTGAGCAAGAAAATGTTGTGTTAAAATGTCAAGTTCAAAAAAAGTGGGGCATTCCGAGAATTGAACTCGGGACCTCTCGCACCCTAAGCGAGAATCATACCACTAGACCAAATGCCCTGTTGTTGAATTCAATTTCTTTCCTATATAATTCATTTTGTTTTATGCATATCTAGCTTGCTTAATTTTCCTTTGCATCATGGTAAGTCAATTAATAACTCTGTAGATCTCTGAGGTGTCATAACCTGCGTAATGTGTTCGATTGCTTTGTAATTTTGTATCATCAATATGTTTATTTCATAGTTTTCTATCTGGCCATGAAATTCCTAGCATAACTTCAATAGACTCTGACTATACTGATATATGCTAGTCATAGGAATTATCTCTCATTGAATTTAAAATACATCCGTACATAAGTTATGTCAGTATTCACTAACTTTTTGCGGAAGCTTTGCATTTGAAGTAAACCAAAGGATAATTAAACTCCACCAATTCATCCCTCTCTTTTATATTTTAATATCATAGTTGGACTACTGATCTTATCTTTAATACTATCACTCACACTGAGCCACTCTAGAACTGCTTGCTAGCCGTATGTACAATTACATGTTTCCTCAGGCTCAGGCAAGAAAACCCAGTCAACCGCTCCGGAAAATAGACCACCACACTATCACGCGCCTCCCGGAGGACCTACGCCTGCAGCGAGTCAACCCCACGCGCCGACGCGTGCGGACTTTTCCGACCACTTTTCCGGGTAGTTCTTTTTTCTGTTACAGTCGCCATCCTTTTCCGAACACAACCATACAATTTTCTTAATGTTCCGATCACTTTTCGGCGATTGCTCCAAATTCCGGATATTGTTCCAACGTTTTTCCGGAGACTGCTCCACCTTTACGGTACTGTTCCGGCGTCTTCAACCTGTTTCATCACCCCAGGAGTCCCTCTTAAAGCTGAAGCTTCGTGCTTTTCTTTTGCTCAAATTTTCTTAAAGTTTTTAAACCATACCTCTCGGATTTGAAGTTTTTAATCCCAAAACATGGGAATTGGAACTTTAAGCCCTATGATTACTCCGAACCATTAATGGGAAGTTCAAACTATTTAGCTTGGGCTTCCTCGGTTGAGTTGTGGTGCAAGGGTAAATGTTTTCAAGATCACTTAATGCAAAAGACTATTGTGATTAATGAAAAAGCAGGGGCCAGTGAGACAGAAAAGACCAAAGCACAGTGGGAGATTAATGAAATAGCAGGGGCCAGTGACTATTGTGATTAATGAAAAAGCAGGGGCCAGTGAGACAAAAAAGACCAAAGCACAGTGGGAGAAGGTTGACGCTCAATTATGTAGTCCTTCTGTGGTGATCTATTGATCCCAAGTTGATACCCTTGTTTCGTTGCTTCCAGACATGTTATTCAGTTTGGAAAAAGACTCGCGCTTTATACACTAATGACATAGCTCAATTTTATGATGTGATATCTCGGATGACCAACTAAAAGAAATAGGAATCAGATATGTCTACTTACTTGGGACAAGTATAAGCAGTCATGGAGGAATTCGAACAGTTGATGCCAAACACTACAAATGTTGAAAAACAACAAGAGCAAAGACATATATTGTTTCTAGTTCTTACACTTACCGGACTTCCTACTGACCTTGATTCGGTGCGTGATCAGATTTTGGCTAGTCCTACGGTTCCTACAATTAATGAACTATTTTCTCGTTTGCTTCGTCTTGTTGGGCCTCTTAATCACACAGTGGTTCCATTATCAACCGTTGACTCCTTTGTTCTCGCATCTCAAACCATAGATAATCGAACATCTCAGTCTATGGATAATCGACGAGGAGGTCGTTTTGGAAAATGTTGAACTAAGTGTAGTTATTGTCATATTGGACACACTCGTGAGGTATGTCGTGCTCTACATGGTCCACTACCCAATGATGTTCAGTGCAGTCATTGTCATAAGTTTGGTCACACTCGTGACGTATGTCCTGTTCTGCATGTCAACCACCCAACAATGCTCATGTTGCTCAGACTGACACTACAGGAAATTCGAGGCTTTTATCTAAAGGAAAATACAATGAGTACCTTAGTATTGAGCAAGTAAGCAGACGTCTCCACAAGTAGCCACAAATTCTCAGCCTAATACTTCTGTTGCTGGTAATTCCTTCGTTTGTGTTTCACAGGCTAGTATCCGTCCATCGTGAGTCGTTGACTCAGGCGCTTCTGATCATATTTCTAGTAACAAATTACTTTTGTCAAATATTATTTATTCACAGTCCCTTCCTCCTGTTACTTTATCCAATAGGATCCAAACAAAACCAAAAGGGGTTGGACAAGCTAATCCCCTATCTTCTGTCACTCTAAACTCCGTTCTTTATGTCCCTAGTTGTCCCTTTAATCTTGCATATGTCAGTCGTTTGACACGTGCTCTAGATTGTTCCATAATATTTTTTGATGATTCTTTGTTATGCAGGACCGCAGTACGGACAGGTGATTGGTGCAGGATATGAATCACAATGTCTCTACTATCTTACCTCTCCTAGTTCCTCCACAGCATGCTCCATTATAGATCCTCCAGACTTAATCCATAAACGATTGGGACATCTGAGTCTGTCCAAGCTCTAAAAGATGGTGCCTAGTTTGTCTAGTCTGTCCAAATTAGATTGTGAGTCGTGTCAACTTGGGAAACACACTCGCACTACCTTTTCATGTAGTGCTGAGAGTCGTGTAGAGTCTATTTTTTTTCAATAGTTCATTCTGATATTTAGGGCCCTAGTAGAGTCAGTTCACCTTTAGAATCTCTCCGAATCAACAACCGAGAGGAGAAATTTGGATATGTTGTAGTTGAATAGACATAGGTTAAAATTGTGGACGACAGTACCCCGATACTTGTGTAGCTTTATAGGTTACTGTTCTTAATCCTCCTATGTGGTAAATTCTATCATAGAAATATAGAAGAGTTCTGCACTGGGGTTGAGTGATTATATATCCTAACCGGAATATAAGACAGTCTAGTTAACCGTTATCTTAACATAGAAGAAGAATCATTCTAGAACGCATTAAGGATTGAATAAAGTGGATAGTTGATGATTTTGGAAGCCCTAATTCCTTCATAATCTGAATACAACCTAATTAGTTTACTTATTTCTTGCAATCATTCCAGTAGTTAAATAAAAACCCCAATCAATATTCGTTCGCCAAATAGATAACACAAAATAGATGCTCGGTACTTAGAAACCAGTCTATGTGGACGATATTCGATCTTACAGACTATATTACTTGAGACGATACATACACTTGCGTTTTGCGCGTGTGGAAATCGCCTAACAAGTTTTTGGCGCCGTTGCTGAGGACTGCCGTACTTTCAATATTGAATTATCTATTCTTATTTCTAAGTTGGTTTGTATATATTTGATTATGTTATTTTATTTCTAATTTGGTTGCTCCAGGAACAAGTTTCTAACTTGTTCTGCGAGCATCTTTTTATCACTTTTTGTTGTTTTTCTTATTTTGTAGGTAAAGTTGAAAAAAAATAAAAATGGACTACTACTATCAGGGGCAGTGGAATCATCAACAACAACCTAACCCACAGGTTCCACAAGAAGATCAACATGGGTTGCTGACAGCCATACATGAACTCACCAATTGCCAGACTCAGTTTATGGCTGAGACAAGGGTGTCAATAAATTTTTTGGAGACACAAATAGGGCAGCTGATGATATGGTGATCAATACACCTCAAGAAAGTCTGCCTAGCGACACCATTGTGGGAAGTGGTAAGCAAATTGAGGAGCCTGAACCACACAAAGTTGTTGAAGAATTGAGAAAGGTGGTTGGTGTAGAGAAAGAAGGGGTTACTGGAATCCAATTTTTCACCTTTTTGGATTCCTTGGAGTTCCTTTTTGTTGTTCCCATTGCAGAAGAAACACCACCAGATGTCTTTGCTGACCCCCAAACAGAAAGTCCATACCCTCAAGAGAACCCCCAAAAGTCTAGAGATCCATGGAGTTTCATTATTCCCTGCTCTATATGGAATTTTTAATGCAAGCAAGTATTGAGCGATTTGGAGGAAGGCATAAAAGTACTACCCTTTTCTGTGTTCTATAGAAATGGTGTAGGTGAAGTGAGGCCGGCAAAAATAACTATTCAGATTGCAAGCCGTTCGCAGAAGGATCCACCAGGCATTAGTAAGGATTAATTGCGTCCGGCTAAAAGACGTTAAAGACATCGCTACTTGGGAGGCAACCCAATGTTTAAATTCTGCAATTTATTTTAATTAGGACAGTCTCACTTTTGGTGTGTTTGTTATGTTGTGATGCCAGGTGAAGGACTCAGAGGATGGAGCATGAAGGAAAGGGCGAAAAGACACGAAATCAAGTCAGCACCGCGGTACCGATCTGCAGAACCGCGGTGTCGAATCTTCAGGAAAGCCTCAGTACTTTATGCACCGCGGTGCCACAGAGGCAGAACTGCGGTTTCAGTTCACGATGATGGGGCTTCCCAGTGATGATGGGGCTGCACCAAGGATCAGCTCTTAGCCCATTCTTATTTGCCTTGGTGGTGGATGGACTGACTCGATAAATCCAAAGAGATGTTCCATGGTGTATGTTCTACGCAGATGACATAGTCCTGATTGATGAGACTCACAGCTGAGTGAACCCCAAGCTGGAGGTTTGGAGACTTACTTTAGAGTTTAAAGGGTTCAGGATGAGTAGGACCAAGACAGAATACTTAGAGTGCAAGTTTAGTAATGGGAGTGACCTTGATACAGGCGAGGAGGTGAGGCTTGGTACTTAGGTCATTCCAAAGAAAGGAAACTTCAAGTACCTCGGGTCTATTACCCAAGGGGATGGAGAGATTGATGACGATGTCACACACTGTATTGGGGCATGGTGGATAAAATGGAGGCTTGTGCGATAAAAAGGTGCTAGCAAAACTTAAAGGCAAGTTCTACATGGTGTTGGTTATACCGACTATGTTGTATGAGGCAGAGTGTTGGCTAGTCAAGACTTTGCAAATCCGAAAGATGAAAGTTGTAGAGACGAGGATGCTGACATGGATGTGTGGGCATACAATGATGTATAGGATTAGAAATGATGATATCCGAGATAAAGTAGGAGTGACCTCGGTGAAGGATAAAATGCGGGAAGCGAGGTTGAGATAGTTTGGGCATGTGCAGAGTAGAGACACAAATACCTCAGTGTTGAGGTGTGAGAGGTTGGTTATGAACGGGTTCAAGAGGGATAGAGGTAGGCCGAAGAAGTATGGGGAGATGTGATTAGATGGGGTATGGCGCATGTGTAACTTACTGAGGACATGACCTTAGTATAGGGTTGTGGAGGACACATATTAGGGTAAAAGGGTAGTAGGTAGTCGATCATAGTTCTACTTACACTTGCAAACTAGTAGTTGTAGTGTTATTACTGTAGGTCCGCTTATCCTATCATACTAATAGGCACGATAAGGCTTTATAATCCCATGTAGTTTTATTTCTTCGACTATGTGTTCTCTAGTGTACTTTGTGTAGCTTATTTACCTGCGCTAGTTACTGCTTACTTTTTCAGAATGCGCTATTATGACTTGTTCACTTTTGATATCAGCATTTTTATACTGACCGGATCTGACCGTTTATCTTGCTTTGCTTTTGCTTATGCTCTGTCTTGAGCCGAGGGTCTCTCAGAAATAGTCACTCTACCTACCAAGGTTGAGGTAAGGTTTGCGTACACTCTACCCTCTCCAGACCCCACGTTGTGCGATTTCACTAGATATGTTGTTATTGTATAGTCCTTATGCATATTATGGAGGAAACTACCCAAGACATAATTATCAAAATGTTCTCGGGGTCGAGTTATGTGCACCAATTCAATCTTATGTGCGGAATATGTATGATACGTGTGGTGGTCAAGATGGTCACTTTTATGGTGCTTATATTTTGTATCCTTCCCCAACCCCTTATTATGATGATTCTACTTTTTCTTGTGAAATTAATAAAAACAAAGAACCAAGGGATGCTGAAATGAAGGAGATTAACGATATGTTAAAGTGCCTTATGGAGAAAGATGATGAGAAACAATTACATATACAAAGGCAAGAGGCAACTATTCACATGTTGGAGGCTCAAGTGAGTCAACTGGTTGAAGCTTTTACAACTCAACAGGCTAATAGTGTCGATGTAGCCAAGAAGAGTTCAAAATAGAATATCAACAACCTAACCAAGCAGAATTTGATGATGCCGATGTTGAAAAAGGGATACTAGAATCAACAAAGTACCTTACAAATGCAATTCTAATTGACTCTAGTTTGTGTCAAGAAGAGGGGGTCTAAAATAAGTTGAATTTTCAATTTGAGCGCATTGGTCTTCACTTCAAATCATTTTTGACCTTGTGTTCGGAAGAAGATATGGAAGTTGATCTATACGAGCCAATACGAAAAATAAATGATGAGGTAGATGAGTCATATATTTGGAATTTTTCAAGGCCATCTGGACAAGGTGATACTCCTAGGTTAAAAGCCAAAGAGTGCATACGAAATTATTTAATTTTTGGCTCGCAATAATTTGTACCGCCCAAAGAGCAAATCATAAAACCGGATCAAAAGAATCAAAGCGGGTGCAATTCATAAGTTCTAAATGGAGGCAAAAACTAATTTTAGTCGTGTCGCGACGTTAAATTGGGCGTTTGTTGGGAGGTAACTCAACTTTATTATTTTTATTTATTATGTTTTTTTGTAGTGGTATTTTATTTTTGTAGGAGTTTGAGCATGGAATTAAAGCCATTGGAATGATGCAAAAGCAATCTACAAAGTTGGAACTAAGTGTAAGGTACCCGCACAAAGGACCATATCATATTGGGGAAGTTTGAGTACCCCGAACGCTGCTATTCTACGGCCTTTGGCCTACCAGGGAGTCTCTTTTACCATCTTTTATTTATACTGTACATTGGGGATAATGCACAGTTTTAAGTGTAGGGTGGAGGAATTGTTTGGTGGTTTCTTATACTATTTTAGTTAAGAGATTAGTCTTTAGGATGAACAGGCAAGTAAGAAAAGAAAGAGCTCTGGTGTCGTAAACTGTGTGACATATTTTATGTTGGGGTTTAGGGCTAAGCATGTGTATTGTATACATTCTTTAGATGCCTTGAGAATTTTTGTGATTTTTTTACTCTTGAATTATATTTATTGATTGTGCCCTATTGCTTTAGCTTGAGAGTTATGACTGAACTATCTGGAGTGGATCATGTACATTGTGTGAAGTGAGCCTTAGATGATAATATGTATTGTCCTTTGTTAGTGTAGAACTTGCCATATGTGTGGTCAAAGCGAAATAAATAAGTCGTGGCAAATCTAGGAGATGACATAAGCATTTCTTTGATTAGCCCTTTTATCCGTTTTTCGTACCAATGTTAACAATCTCCCTCGTCAGGCCTTTTGAGCCTATAAGCCTTTCCATTTTCACCCACATTACAAATATATATTTTGTTATTCTTAATTGATTCTTTTTTAACCTTACCTCTGAAAGAACTTAATTTGCAAGAATAAGAGCTAGAAAGAAGTAAGTAGGAAACATGAATAGCTTTTGAGTGGAACTAAAGAAAGGGAGTGAAGAAAAGAATAGTTTCATTAGCAGGAAAGAAATTGATTGAAAAAAAGAAGAAAAGAAAAGAATGAAGTAGAAAAAAAAAAAGAGAAAAATAATTACAATTTTGCTCTTAACTAGTGAAATTGCTAATATGTGTTGGGCAGAAAACAAAGGAATATGTGTGATGAATTTGTATAATGAGCAACTCAATGAAGACTATGAGAAGTATGCGCTGGAAAGTGAAAAAAATTATCTTGTATTAAAGCGCTTACGAGGGTGGAGTCATTATTTCCCTAAATATATCCTACATGTACCTTAGCCTACATTACAACCTATGAAAGTCCTACTTAATCCTAGATTTGATAGGCTTAGATTAGTGAAGTCTTACACTACGAGCGAGCCTATGGTACTACCTTGGGAGACTCATGATTTTTTTCTCTGTGAGAGAGAGTGAATTCTTTCTATATGTAAGTCCTTAAAATATATTTAAATTTTATTTGAGTGTGTGGACTGATTTCTCTCTTGATTTGAGTGATGAGGGTATATGATTCACAAAATATTGGTGAGATACTAGGTCTTAAGTTGGCATAGAAAAGCAGGTCATGAATTAGATAGGAGGAAAGTCAATTTTTGAGGCTAGGATGTTAGAAGAGATCATTTGAAAATTTTAAATAATCTTGGCGTAAAAAGATTAAAGAAAGTTGTTTATATGCATATGCTAGTTTCTAAATATCAATATAAGTCATTGTCATTAGTTGTGATGCACGAGCAAAGATTTGTTCTTTTCCATGATATGAATTTTTAAATTTCTCAAGGACGAGCAAGAGTCTAAGTGTGGGTGGTGATGTTCGGCCAAAAATGTATATATTTATTCATTATTTTGCCCCCTTCTTAGTACTTTTATCGTCGTTTGAGTATAAATTATATTGTCTTGAGCTTATTATATGTTTTATATGTGTAGAAAGATTATTGGACGAAAGCGATTGGAAAAGAGCTTATTTGATGTAAGTTTAGATAACAAAAGAAATATCAAAGAATACCCGAGCCACCTATCATGATCGCCTTGCGAGCAAACGAGTCAAGAAGTTTAATCACTAGCACAAAACAGAGAAGTGAAGGAAAAGGCAAGGAAGTTGATGAGCGGACCAAAAATATGCACGAGAGGGCTCGTCAACATCCGCCTAGGCGAGCCATAGACGAGCCAAGAAATAAGAAGAAGGGATCTTTGTGATCCTCGCGAAACGAGAGTTCAGGCGAGCCAAGAAACATTTTCCAAACGAATTTTAATTGGTTGATTTGACTCCCTACACATTCTAGGTCATATAAATACATCCTAAGACACATTATTTTTTAGGATTCAACCGAAGAAGAGTTAGAAGTCGTCGTGGATCAAAGAAAAAGATTCGGCAATGAGTGTTTCCTCTCTTCTTTCTATTTTCCATTGTTTGTTATGAATTTTAGTATCGTGTTTTCACATACTTTTATGAGTAGCTAATTTTCTATCTAGGGTTTTGGTGGAACTTTTTGTAGGATGAATTCTTGTTACGTTCTTATATAATTGAGTTGTTGGATTTTCTACTTGTTCAACTACATGCTTATTTCAGTTGATTGAATGACCATCTATTAGCTGTGCCTATTTATTATGTGTTGCTCAAGAGAAAATTCATATTTAGGTATTTATTGAACAACATCACTCCCTAGGTATATGAGAGATCAATATTGTGGGTTTAAAATGGATTTAGAGATAACGAAGCTTTGATGTGGTCATAGTGAGCTGTGAAAAATTGCTAGCTAGGGTTAGTTTGAGAGAATAACTCTAGAAAATTACTACAATTGATCGAGAGATAGTTGCGGTAAGTTAAGTGCTCACGATCCGTAGAGAATAAATCAGCGATATTATAGATAACATCACGAGAAGGATTTCGATAATTGGGAAAATCATAACCCTACGCCTCCTTAATATTGAATACAATCCATTCCTCTTTAGTTGATAATTTTAATGCTTTATTATTTATTACTTAATTAATTTTAATAAAAAACTTAATCGTTATATTTTAGAATATTGTTTGGACTTAGTTTCTTAGTAATATTGAACAATTATATTTGCAGTGACCACTTCTTTTTTTTAAGAATAGAGTTGGACCTGATCACCGCCCCTAGAATTGAGTTTTGAGTTGAATATGGAAAATGATTTCTTAATGTTGACACCCAATTTTGACCCTCCCGGCCAGTCATTAACTATAAAATTACACTAATTTTGCAAAATAATTTCTCATAATTTTTATAATAAAATGCAGCAAATAAAACATTAATACATGCATAAATAAGCAATTTAATAATGGCACCGCGTCTTACGTAGAAAATCACGCACTTAGAGTCTCGCGCCCATATTTATTAATTTTAAGCCCTGTCATAATTCTTAATAATAAATAATAAATACATAAAATAATAATCTAACACACGCGTTTTAATAATAGCTTTCATAAAAGAATTAAGAAGTCCTATCTGCATGTAGAATTTAAATAACTCAATTTTTATTTAATAGGTTTTAATAACGGCATCGCATTATAAACATTAAGAACTAATTAAATAGCACACCCGCATTTATTATTGTAATAATTTTAAACTCAAACTTAGATTAATGAAGCACCTAAATAATTTAATCACAATTTAATAATAATTTACCACTAATGAAATAAAACACCTAAAACTAATACACTTAAAACTCTACCCCTAATTAAAATAACTACCCAGCCCAACAGCCCAAATAACTAATTAAAATCAATCCATTACTCACCAGCCCACGCCCCGGCCCACACTCGCTGGCCCATCGCGACCAGCCCCTTATTTCCCCCCGATCAGCCCAGAAACCCTCAGCCCTCTACTTCCCTCGTCCCTTTCCTTTCATCCAGCAAATATCATTCTAACCTAAAAAAAAAACCATTACCGCCGTACTTGCACCCACAGACACCCATACAACTTACCATAATAAAACCTTACCATAACCAACCCTTAATTGATTTTTACACCAAAGAATCTGGGAGAATTTTACACCAAATCGTGTCCTAATCAGTACTCAAAATCGTCCCTTTAATTACTGAGATTAATATCAAGATTTCGTCCAAAATTAATAAAGAAAATCAGCCTTAAATGGTCTTGAACTTTACTTAATTTAGATCCTAAACCGAGGCTATATAAACCAACAATCCGCACATGCAAAGGCATCGGTTTTTCCGCAGGGAGAGACCCGTTAAAAAACACAGAGGGGGGCAGGAAACTTGGCTAGAAGGCATCGGGGGAATCACTCAGCAGGGAGAAGATTTAACAATGAAGGAGTAATAAAAATCCTAAAAACGATAATAAAGCAGCAAGAAAGGAAGTTCAGACAAAAACCTTTCTTCTTCGCAATATCAGTCAAGAACCAGGCAAAGTTTCATTCCCTTTTTCAATCGCATCGCAATACCAAAACCCGAGTGAATCGACGACTTGATATGCTGTCTCGGTTCGCTGTCCGGAAAAGGTAAACCCATTCCCTTTCATATTTTTATTCGATTTACATTTTCGGGTATATGCGACGGTTGTATGTTTTTTTTTGTTAAATATGTTCAATGAAATTTAAGTTATGTATGATTGTTGTATAAGTTTCCCTGTGCTTGGTCTAAGTAAAAAATGATCGTTAAAGCTATTTCTATATCAATACAGTATGTTAAAGATGTTACTAGAAATCTGTTTTGAAAGGATTATGTCTGATTCGGTTAAATGATTATATGATGTTTCATTTATCTAATAGATTATACATATTTAAATCTTGTATGGGATTCCTTTTACAATATAATGTTTGAGTTAGTGTCACTTAGAATAAAACTTTCTCTTGAAAAGATGCAAGATTCTTAGTTGGATGTCTTAAGTTATTAATTATTTAAGTGTTGATGTATGTCAAAACAGGTTAAGTATTAAAACTGATCATATGTATATATAAGTTATCTGGTTGGCTCGATATCTTGTTTAAGAGTTATTTGATCATGTATGACTTGTTTGAGTGATTTCGAGCTGATTAGCATGCTAGTTCTAAATTTGTTTTGACTAAGCGGCTGTGCAAAAATTCAGAAAATGCTAGCATAAGTTTAGTGTATATTTGTCAACTATATGGGTTGTTTAATAGGTAAAAGGCTGATTCTGGGCCATTTCTCGGATTGATTTTCTGGCCATTTTTTGGCTACTGGTTTTGGACTGATTTTCTTAATCATTTCTGGACCGATTTTGGCTATTTGACTGTTGGTTTTTTTTTTTTGGACATTTCTGTTGCTGATTTTTGGCCGATTTTTGGATCCTTTACTTTGCTTAGATCTGCGAGTAATGAAATACATGTGTATTTTAAGTTTATATGAATACTTTATTTATTTGCATTATTGTATATGGTTGCGCCTATACTAATTCCTTATCTTTCTTTATTTTTTACATGAAATGCATTGGAGCAAAAATGAAGAGTCTCACGGCGAGACTCACCACGAGCTACTTCAAATGGCAACCCGCATCTTATGTATTTCTCTATCCACATCCGCGACTCCAAAGCCACAGGCGTAATGACATCGCCATTCCTTCGAGTCACTATTAATTCATATCCTCACCCTATTATTTGTTGTAATTATTTGTCTAACATTACGCTACTAGTAGTACACTTAGAATAATTAAACTTTGGGCTGTCATTAGAAAATAGTTTGACGCTAGAAATTCACTCTCCCTAAATTAGTTATTTTCTTATGATTAGTTATGCATTGCCTAAGCCATACTAAAATGACATAAATACTCGCGTAACTAAAGCGTCACTCGCTATTAAATCCTTAGCAAAATAAATAAATTTCTTCATAAACTCTTACCAACATTCATAATTAAAAAAATATTTTGTTAGCCTCGCATAATAGATATTTTACATCTTATTTCATAAAGTACACATTTCGTCATAATAAGATTTTGCAATACATGTATATTATCTAATACGTTATGAATGCAAGTTTTTATCCAAAGCTAGTTTTATATTCTAAATAAATCTTACAATTTTTTTATTTAAACACTTTTAAACATGCATTTTTATAGAATAATAATTCCCTAGGTTTGAACGGACAACCGCAAGTTAGCGGATCCTTTAGGGTGCCTGACCCCTTCCCTTTAGGATAATAAAGAACCCTTGCCCGGAATCTCACATAAGTTTTGCAGACCATAAAAATGGAGTTAGTGTTGACTTTAACCTAGTTGACATTTAGGTGTCCTAATTCACCCAAACTAATTAGGTGGCGACTCCACGAACCCTTTAGCATTTAGCACCTTTTAACCCCCTTTTAATATTTTAGCACCCTTTTAAGCTTTTTAGCACTCTTTAGCTCTTTTAATATGCTAGCCTTTTTTTTTTAAAACATTTAACACCTTTTGACACTTTAACATTCTTTTAGCATTTATTTTATTTTTCTAACATTTTCATTAAGCAGGGTTCGCTAGAAAAAATGTCGCGGTCGAAAAAGGGCGCGACACTTAATACACTTCTTCATATATGAGGTTGAATCATACCGAATGAATATATTCTAACAATCCGTATGGTACCTTCTGAAGAGTTTTGAGAGATTTCTCTTAAGCGTGTTGAGAGAAAAGTACTCCACCTTATACGAAGACCACAAAAGAAAGAAGGAAGACAAAGTAAATGTCATAAGTCGGGGAAGTATTTAAAAAAAGAAAAATCAAATGCTCCACATCACTACAAGAAAAATGACCTACGGTGACGGTTAAAAACTGTCATCGGAGGGGGTGCATGACAGTTTTTGTAAGTGTCATTGTAGCCTGTGTCACAGTAGGTCATTCCTACGGTGACCGTTTAAATAATTGTCACATAATGTGTGACGGGCATAAACCGTCACACATTATTTCCCTTTTTTTCCCACTAGAATTGGCAAATTTTGGGAGCAAATATTTGAATTTTATTAGTTTAATATATTTTTTGACGGTAAATTTTTAAATAAATTAATTTAATTTAATTAATTAATTTTTTAATTTTTCAATAATAGTTAAATTGGAGAGAAAATAGCATATTGTAACTAAAATGTAACTAACTAATCAAATCATTTTAATACACAATATTGAAACATTTATGAATTATTTTACAAAACAAAATATCTCAAAAGAAATGAATGGCCTTGGCCAAGACCAACAAGAAGGCCGATGGCAATTCTGCCAAATCTTTGGTAGAGACTATCTTTGCTTGTGGCATAATGTTAGACAAAAATATCAAGACTTTTTGCAGCGGAACTGGTGGTGTCATGTCTTCTGCAATCTTAGCAGCACAAGAGTGGCCTTTTTTTTATCATGAATTCCCTCCCATTTCTATCATGAATTCTCTCATAGGTCTATCATCCACTCTGTAATGAAGAAATCTCAAGCACATGCATGATTTAGGATAATAGATGGAGCCAATGCTTATGACCAAAACTATGCAAGTCTTCATGGGGGTATAGTGCAAAGCAACTAGCTTTTCTGCCAAATCAGAAATCAAGAAAGTAGCTAAACTTGTACTAGTTTTCTTTTTTGGACTTCCATTGGAAACTTGAACTGAATGTATCTAGTCTTGAACGTGTGTTATTTTTGGTTCGCTTCTTATTTCCTGTCAATCAACTACATTCCTCCTCCTAATTAACATAGATGAGAGGATATGTCAACTAAACCAGTGGGCCAAATCATGATTTAATTTGTGTCAACAATGACCGAAAATGTCGTAGTGTACGACGATAGATGTGATGGATGGAGGGAATTGAATCCGCTTTTACAGAATCCGCTGTGGAACTAATAGAAAAAGGCTCTTTGCCACTGTTAGCAGTTATTGAATCAGAAGAAAGCTTTGATGCGAGGAAAGTCAGTCTATAAAGACAAACTAATTCCCTCTTGGTTCGAACAATACCGTGATACAAAAATCAAGATACCTTAAAACTGGTCACTTTCATATTATTTTCCGGTTACTTTAATGTTTTTAAAACAATTATCATAAAAATATAAGTTAATATTAAGAGGAATAGTAAATATGAGGAGAATACCTTAGAGACTCTTACACTACAAATCTTATTAGATAACGTAAAATGCATATAATAGATATACCTTAGGTCTTCACATTTGTTGCAATTTAGATTTTAGAGATAGTAGATCATTGGATTGGTCTTTTTGGTAAGGAAACTGGCTGATACTGGCAGAAATGGTGAATCCAAGTTCTATTTGAAGGTATTAATTACAGATGGCTCTTTCTTTTTCCAGCAATTCACGGATAATCATAGTTTTGTCAAATTCATTCGGGGACTGTCGAGAGTTTGTTCTCCGACTTTTTGCCCTATCAAGTTAAAATTACTCAGAGGGATTAACATTTCTTCTGCAAGATAGTGCTTCTAAGCAAATACTCCAATTAACTAGATACAAGCAGACAATGGCTTAGAATTGATGCACTAACACTATAAAATCAAAAAAGGAGAAAGATGAAGGTGTTACTGTAATGGACAAATTACACATGACCAAATCCAGATTTTAGCTTATAACACATAACTTTTCATAGGATATATAGTTTTGTTAAGCACATTTTGGAAGAACGAAGATCGATCTTTCATAACGTTGAAATAACAAGTTTTCAAGCAAACAGTAATGGAAAGACAGAGCAGTATACGCACCATCATTTTCATCCGTATGAAGCTTGAAGGACCTTTTAAAAGAATAAACCTCAAATGCATCGATAATTAACTGCAGCAGCAGAACAAAAAAGACAATCAAGGCAAACAACAAAAAATAAACCATCGAGAAACACAGTGAGACAAATCGAGCGAGAAATTAACGGAAAAACTATCACACTATGTGACAGTTGCAAAAACTGTCACACTATGTGACAGTTTCAAAAACTGTCACACTTTGACTGTCACCGTAGGTCATTTTTCTTGGAGTGCATGAAAAAAGATTGGCCACAAAAGAACTACATGCGTTAGGTAGGAGCAAGCCATTGTACTATAACTTTATGAAGTTGTTCTTCTACAGTATTGGGAGTTTGATGTCGATGTTGTTTGTATTTCATATGTTAGATTTGTACACAAAATTTTATTTTTAACATAAATATCTATTGTTATATGTTATTTTAGCTACCACCTATTGTGCTGAAGAATCAAATTCTTGAGTCACTTAGCAAGACATAAAATGCGGAATATAAAACATAAGATTTTTATCGTGAAAAACTCGTTGCTCAAGGAAGTGAAAAACACGACCTACCTCAGCAGGATTTGCCCCAAAAACTTTGCTAACTTAAGCAATTTTACGTTACAAACCAATAATCAAAGGAACTATAAACTTAGTACGTTTCACTCATATAATTCACCTAATTGTAGCTATTCCTTTCAAGATTGATCCCCTAGTCTAGAAAGCTTTAAACAACCTTAACAATGAATACCTATTACAATACTTCTAGTAAACTAAATACGTTACAACTGTTCGGTCTTGATATTGATAAATGGGAAATGATGGGATGAAAATTAAAGGGAGTAAAAGACTTTTTTGTCCCACATCGAAAAAAGAGAAGGAAAGAGAGGTGTATGTATTACATTACACCTTCTCTAGTTGCTAAAAGGGTTGAGAGGGCAAGGACTCCTCGCGTCGTCGTCGTCGCTCGGCTTTGGATTGATAACCTTTTTGGATAAACTTTTCTTTAATTAATTATTTAATTAAAATAAATCCAAACGAATCGACCCAAGACCCGCGACCGACCCGTCCGGCTTAAGTCCTTTTTCTTTTCGAATTTCCCTCCAAAATTTTGGTGACTATTCTGAATGGTTGCAAACATTCAGAATCAGTACCTCCAAAACCTATAAATTCTTGATTTGTTCCAAGAATTCATGAACTGATTTCCAACTGAATTTCTCTACATTTCGAAAAATTCATTCTTCTTAAGTCTGTGTGATATACTACTGTTGAGTGGGTCGCTACTACCGGAATTTGGAGTACTACTATTCTGGTAAGATAATCGTTCTATCCTATGAGGCGATATTCCATTAACCTCGAGTACTGTGAGGGAAATAATTTCCTTAAGGACACATTTTGAACTAAGTGAACTCGATTATATTCTGAAATTATTTTCCAAAACAGATTATGTTTTCATTTACTGTTTCATGATCAATTTACTGTTAAGTAATGTTTATACCGTTTTAATCTGTTTTACTAAGTGTTTAACAAATTGTGTTGAAACATTATTTAACCGAATACAAATTATTATTCCAACAATCTTAAGGAAATTATGTTTATTTTATTTTAATTTGTATTCTGGTTTGGAGATTAAAACCTGTGTGATTTTCTACTCCGTATGAAATTTCATATTCTAACTTGAAGACATAAAAACTTCGTTGGAATATTAAAGTCCAGAAAAAAGTGTTTTCCAAAAGAAAAAAAAGTGTTTTCCAGAGGGAAAAAAAGTGTTTTTCTTGTATGTTGTTTGGAGACTAAAATCTTCGAATTTTCTACTCCGATTGAGATTAAAGTTTTCATAACTTTCTACTCATTTGGGTACTTGATTTGAAGATATAAATTTTTTATCAAGTACACAACATACAATCTACTGCACTTCGTTTCAAGCATAGTTGATTCGGTTTGAAGAAATAAAATCTTCACCGTTGTGTATTATATTTGTTGCATGAAATACGTGAAGATTATTTTCAAGGTAGTAAGAATGAAGTTGACTTACTCATGCGATACTTGTACAATGATTTGAAGAACATAAAATCTTCGTCGTTCTGTTTAAGGAGATTAAACTTGTGTTGTTTTCTACTCCATATGAATATTAGTATTCTGACTCGAAGATATAAAAACTTCGTTGGAATACTAAAGTTTCATAATTATACTGCGATTTGAAGAAATAAAATCTTCATCGTTTAAGTTTATAATTCAACTGCGATTTGAAGAAATAAAATCTTCATCGTTGAAGTCTGTGAATTAATTGCTATTTTGGTTTTATTAACTAAAACAGTTTGTCGATTTGACAGTGACAAACAATGGCAATTGAGACTGGAACTACCTCTGCAAATACTGCACCAGCGGTTACTACTACAACCCGTACCGCAGTACCACCGGCTGAGAAACCTGCGAAGTTCACCGGTGCCAACTTTAAATGATGGCAGCAAAGAATGTTCTTTTGGCTTTCCACCCTTGGTTTGCAAAAGTTCACCAGTGAGGACCCTCCCGTGTCTGCCGCCGACATGCCTGACAACCAGCAGTTTATGGTTACTGAGGCTTGGAAACAGGCTGATTTTTTGTGCAAAGGCTACATTTTAAGTGCCTTAGAAGATGACTTGTACAATGTCTACAGTGCAATAGAGACTTCCAAAGAACTATGGAGTGCACTTGAAAATAAGTACAAGACAGAAGATGCTTGTTTGAAGAAGTTTGTGGTTGCCAAATTCCTAGACTACAAAATGGTTGATGGAAAAACCGTTGGAACCCAAGTTCAAGAGCTTCAACTTATCTATCATGACCTTATTGCTGAAGGTATGGTAGTGAATGAAGTTTTCCAAGTGACTGCAATGATTGAGAAGTTGTCGTCTTCGTGGAAAGATTTCAAGAATTATCTTAAGCACAAAAGAAATGAAATGAAGTGGGAGGATCTTGTGATTCGTCTCAAGATCGAGGAA
Organism: Przewalskia tangutica; assembly: GCA_029844215.1. NCBI lineage: Eukaryota > Viridiplantae > Streptophyta > Magnoliopsida > Solanales > Solanaceae > Przewalskia > Przewalskia tangutica. The sequence continues at coordinate 38,633,471 of CM056738.1, forward strand.
GATAACAAAACCGCTGAGAAGAGGTATCGTAAGAGTTCACCAATTGAAGGGGCCAACATCGTTAAAGATGTTGCTCCGAAAATGAACAAGAAAAGAAAGAGGTCTTCTGGAAAAGAGAAGGGTTCTAACAAGAAAAAGTTCAAAGGCAACTGCTTTAATTGTGGGAAAGCTGGCCACAAAAGCCCAGATTGCCGTCTCCCGAAAAAGGACAAGGGAAAAGGACAAGCCAATATGGTGGAAATGAATGATGAAATGAATGATCTGTGTGCAATGCTGTCAGAGTGCAATTTGGTTGGAAACCCAAAAGAGTGGTGGCTTGATTCTGGTGCCACTCGACATGTTTCTTACCGCAAGAAGCATTTGCAACCTATGCTCCCGCTGGACCCGAAGAGGTACTGTTTATGGGAAATACTGCAACAGCCAAGGTTGAAGGATATGAGAAGATACTTCTGAAGATGACTTCCGACAAGGTCCTGACTCTCAACAATGTTCTGCACGTTCCAACAATTCGGAAGAATTTAGTTTCAGCCGGACTACTCGTCAAGAACGGGTTTAAGTGCGTGTTGGTTAGTGAGAAAATTGTAATTAGTAAGAATGATATGTTCATAGAAAAGGGTTACCTCACCGAGGGCCTTTTCAAACTCAATGTAATTTTTGTTGACAGTATTAATGAAAATTCAGCTTCGTCTTACTTATTGGAGTCAAATGATTTATGGCATGTTCGTTTAGGACATGTCAATTACAAAACCTTGCGAAAATTGATTAATTTAGAAGTATTGTCTAAATTCGAGTGTAACAAATCAAAATGTGAAATTTGTGTTGAATCTAAGTTTGTTAAACATCCATATAAGTCTATTGATAGGAATTCAAATCATTTAGACTTAATTCACACAGATATATGTGATATGAAGTTAATACCATCTCGTGGTGGGAAAAAGTATTTTATAACTTTCATTGACAATTGCATTCGATACTGTTATGTGTATTTGCTTAATAGTAAGGATGAAGCAATTGATGCATTTAAGCAATACAAGAACGAAGTGGAAAATCAATTGAATAAAAATATCAAAATGATTATAAGTGATAGGGGTGAAGAGTATGAATCTCCTTTTGCAGAGAAATGTTTGGAATATGGAATTATTCATCAAACTACTGCCCCTTACACACCACAATCAAATGGAATTGCGGAAAGGAAAAACCGAACATTAAAGGAAATGATCAATGACTTACTAATTAGTTCCGGTTTACCGCAGAGCTTGTGGGGGAAAGCTATCCTTACAGCTAATCGAATACTCAACAGAGTACCCCCACAGCAAAACACAATCTATTCCATATGATCTATGAAAAGGAATAAAACACAACTTGAAATATTTTGTGGGGGTGTTTTGCGAAGGTCCAAGTTCGTTTGCCCAAAAGGGTAAAAATTGGACAAAAAACTGTGGATTGTGTTTTTATTGGCTATGCTACAAACAGCAAAGCTTGTCGATTTTTGGTTCACAAATCGGACAATCCCGAAATTCATGTTAATACGGTAATTGAATCAGATAATGCTAAATTCTTTGAAAATATCTATCCGTATAAAACTGAATGTAAGTCGTCAAGTGAAAGATCTAAACGACCGCGGAAAGAACCAAAAGAAAGTATACCAAGCAATGAGGATCCAAGGCGTAGCAAACGTCAAAAGACATCTACTTCCTTTGGACCAGATTTTGTAACATTCTTGCTTGAAAATGAGCCTCAAATATTTAAAGCAGCAATGTCATCTTCTGATTCAACATTTTGGAAAGAAGCAGTCAATAGTGAGATTGAATCAATTTCAAACAACCATACATGAGAATTAGTTGATCTTCCTCCTGGAAATAAACCTTTAGGATCAAAATGGATTTTTAAAAGGAAAATGAAAGCTGATGGCACTATTGACAAATATAAGGCAAGACTTGTGGTCAAAGGTTATAGACAAAAAGAAGGTCTTGATTACTTTGACACATACTCGCCGGTAACAAGAATAACATATATTCGGGTGTTAGTGGCACTGGCGGCCGTATATGATCTTGAAATCCATCAAATGGATGTCAAGATAGCTTTCTTAAATGGAGAATTGGAGGAAGAAATTTACATGAAACAACCTGAGGGTTTTGTGGTTCCTGGTAAAGAAAGGAAAGTGTGCAGACTTGTTAAGTCACTTTATGGACTTAAACAAGCACCCAAACAATGACATGCGAAATTTGACCAAACAATGTTAGCAAATGGATTTAAGATTAATGAGTGTGACAAATGTGTTTACATTAAAAATACTCCAAATTATGAAGTCATTGTTTGCTTGTATGTTGATGACATGTTGATAATGAGTAAAGATATTGTCGATGTAAATGCTACGAAGCGTATGCTCGCTAGCAAATTTGACATAAAAGACTTAGGGGTTGCTGATTTGATCTTAGGAATTAGGATCCATAAAACTTCACAAGGTCTAGCATTATCACAGTCACATTATATTGAAAAAATACTTGACAAGTTCAAGTATTTAAATTTCAATGTTGCAAAGACTCCAATTGATGTAAGTTTTGCACTTCAAAAGAATGAAGGTGAAAGTGACTCACAATTGGACTTTGCACGAGCCTTGGAAAGTTTGATGTATATTATGAATTGTACACGACCAAATATAGCATGTGCTATAAGCAAGCTGACTCGATTCACGAGTAATCCCAATCAAACTCATTGGATGACAATGAAACGAGTCTTGGGATATTTACAACACACCCAAAACTATGCTTTGCATTATAATAAATATCCCGCAGTACTTGAGGGATATAGTGATGCAAATTGGATCACCAGATCATTTGAAGTTAAATCCACGAGTGGATATGTTTTCACCGTTGGTGGAGGAGCAGTGTCTTGGAAATCATCAAAACAGACATGCATCGCCCGCTCTACAATGGAATCAGAATTTATAGCTTTAGACAAGGCCGGTGAAGAAGCTGAATGGCTCCGGAATTTCTTAGAAGATATTCCATTCTGGCCCAAACCTTTGGCTCTTATATGTATACATTGTGACAGTCAAGCAGCAATAGGTAGGGCAGGGAGCGTAATGTATAACGAAAAATCTCGTCACATACGACGGAGACACAATACCGTTAGACAACTCCTCTCTAGTGGTGTTATCACAATTGATTATGTAAAGTCAAGAGATAATGTGGCGGATCCGCTTACAAAAGGCTTATCTAGAGAGGGAGTTAGTAGATCATCAATGGGAATGGGGTTAAGGCCAAGGACAAGTCATCATGGCGGTAACTCTACCTAGCAGACTGGAGATCCAAAGAGCTAGGTTCAATGAGATCAAACAAAGTTGTGACTGACGGTTCAACATTGTCAAATAACTCAACCCATTCTCGGATGAAGACCAATGTTCAGAAATAAGGATAAGACTTTATGGCTTGTTAATAAGTTAATAAAGCATTAAGGTTTTTTAATGGTTATCTAAATCTGACAATGTATGACCAGATAATGTGGTTATTGATCGGTGTATTTTATATACACCTTTTGAGTCATTTTTAGTTAGTCTTTTGCCCATTTTTGTACAAATATGTGTCGTCTTAGGATATATTTTCTTTCTTTTGAGTCATAATGGTTTAAAGTGGCTCATTGGCGAAAAGGAGCAAAAAGAGGGCAGAAACAGAGGTTCCAGAGCTCATAAAGCTAGAAAGTTGGCGGCAAGCAAGAAAGCAGCGGCGCCATGGCCTCAACCAGCGAGATCGAGGCCGCGGCTAAAAATCTGAAGAATCTGGGGAGTTTCAGCGCCCGCGCTGATTCTGAGGCGGGAATTCTGCCAAATTCGAATGAGAATGGGCCAAGGCCTAGAGGGAAAAGGTTAAGAACGACTTGGAGGCTATAAAAAACAGTTTTTAGGTCAGATTAAGGGTTTCAAACCCTTGCCAATTCATCACAAACTTGGAGATCAAGATTGGAGACTACTTTTGTGTAATTTCTTGTTTCTTTGTTTTATTTCTTTATAGTTTATGTTGGATATTAGTTTAGTTCTTGGCATGTCTATGGCTAGGAACTAACTTAATTTAGGGCTTTCCATATCAAATCACTTGAAACTCATTCTTATGAATTAATGCATGTTTTGGTTTCTTCTTATCATTGTTGAGATTTATTCAATATTTGTCTTGAATGTTTGGTAATTAATTGATCACTAATTATCATAATCTATATGATTTCTAATCGAAAGCCGAAAGGGGAGATTGTGAATATGCTATAGTTGAATAAACATAGGTTAAATCGTGGATGAAAGTACCCCGATACTTATGTAGTTTAATAGATTATTGCTCTTTTTCCTCATTTATAGTCAATCTTATCACCGAAAGGTAGAAAGGTTCTATATTGGGGTTGAGTGTTTATATTACCTTAACAGGAGTATAAAACGACTTAGTTAACCTGCTATCTCAAAATAGAAGAAGAATCATAATTAATTGCATTAACAAGTAAGATGAGCGGATAGTTGAGGAGATTTGAAAGTCCTATTTCCACCATATCTGAAGTAAAACAAAGTAATTTAGTTAGCATTTATAAGTATAGTTATAAACAATTCATCAATCATCGGTTACCAAATAGATACCATAGAATGGAGTTTGAAAATTGGACATTAATCCCTGAGGACGATAACTCGGTCTTCTAGACTATATTACTTGTCACGACACGTGCACTTGCGTTAGTGTGTGCATAAATCGCGCATCAAGTTTTTGGCGCCGTTGTCGGGGACTGGCGTAGTTCAATATCATTTTATCTATTCTTAATTTCTAATTTGGTTTTTTATTTTTATTTTTTTTACTATATTTTTCTCTTTTATTCGTGAAACCGTGCGCCGTGATCCGTTTGTTGGTTTTGATTCATCTCAGGAATCCTGAAAACATGGATTACTACTATCAACAAGGTAATCCCCAGGCCCCACAGGAAGAGCAGGATGGGCTACGAGCAGCCATACTCAGGTTAACTAGGCACCAAACTCAGTTCATGGACGAAACGAGAGTGTCCTTGAAGAATTTGGAAACGCAAATAGGACAACTCGCGGGCATGCTAAGCAGCAGAATACAAGGGAAGCACTCTGAACATATTGGAGGGAATATAAAAGAGCAATGCCAGGCGATTGACCTGAAAAATGTCGAACCGGTGGAGGAAAACTCACCACCCCCAGGTCCAGAAAGGAAGGACCCAGAAAATTCGCAGCAGTTGCAGCGCCGCGGCGCCACTGAGCAGCGCCACGGCGCCGATGATTCTGGGACAGTGCAGAGCTTTAGGCGCCACGGCGCCGAATCTCAGGGCCGTGGCGCCCAGAGCTCAGAAGGTGAAATGAGGCTGGAAGCTGTTGTGAACGCACCCCAGGTGAAGATACCGTACCCCCAGAGGCTAAAAACAAGTGCTCTTGACAAACAGTTCTCTAAATTTTTGGAAATTCTCAAACAATTGCAACTCAACATCTCGTTTGCTGAGGCACTAGAGCAGATGCCAAGTTATGTAAAGTTCATGAAGGATATTCTTAGCAAAAAGAGGAGGATAGATGACTACGAAACAATGGTGTTGACTGAAGAATGCAGTGCCATCCTACAGAGAAAGCTACCTCAGAAATTAAAAGATCCTGGGAGCTTCACCATCCCATGCATTATTGGAAAGTTTGAGTGTCAGAAGGCGTTGTGCGATCTAGGGGCAGGCATAAATTTGATGCCCTACCTAGTGTTTTGCAAACTTGGAATGGGAGAAGTCAGACCTACAAACATCACTTTGCAGTTAGCTGACCGCTCCATAGTCCATCCTAGAGGAGTCATCGAGGATGTGTTGGTAAAGGTGGACAAGTTCATCTTTCCCGCTGATTTCATCATCTTAGACATGAGAGATAACGACATGATCCCTATCATACTTGGCAGACCCTTCCTAGCCACAGGAGAGGCTCTCATTGATGTTCACAAAGGGGAGCTGAAACTTCGGGTGGAAGAAGAAGAGGTGATTTTCAATGTTTTTCGGGCAGCAACCTTCCCAGATGCAAGTGACAACTGCTTCGCCATTGACATAATCGAAGATGCAGTGTCAGAAAAAGGGTTCAGAAATGCTGATACGCTTGAAGAAGTACTGACCCGATGGGATGATAGTAGTGGCAACGACCCAAAGCTGATGGAGTATGCAAATTGGATGAATTCTTATGAGAAGTGTGATAAGAAGAGATATGAAGAGCTTGGGCAGATGCCAGAGAGATCAGTACCATCCACAGAAAAGGCTCCAGAGTTAGAGTTAAAAATTCTACCCGATCATTTACAGTACCAATATTAGGTGAAGATCAATCATTACCAGTGATCATCTCATGTCATCTATCCACAGTAGAGATTGAGAAGCTGCTGAGAGTACTGAGGGCTCACAAGTGTGTCATTGGGTGGACATTAGCAGACATAAAGAGGATAAGTCCATCAACAGTAATGCATAAGATCCGTCTGGATGTGGAGAGCAGACCCTCCATTGAGGCACAGAGGAGACTAAACCCAAACATGAAAGAGGTAGTCAGAAAAGAAATCATGAAATGGCTTGATGCTGGAGTAATTTATCATATATCTGACAGTACATGGGTGAGTCCAGTATAAGTGGTGCCCAAAAAGGGTAGTATGACAGTAGTGACCAACGAAAGGAACGAGCTCATTCCATCTAGAACAGTTACTGGGTGGAGAATCTGCATTGACTATCACAAGTTGAACTAGGTGACCAGAAAAGACCACTTCCCTTTGCCATTTCTAGATCAGATTTTGGATAGACTTGCGGGGCACAAATACTACTGCTTTTTGGATGGTTACTCAGGGTATCATCAGATTGCGATAGCACCAGAAGATTAGGAAAAGACAACATTCACCTGCCCCTTTGGTACATTTGCATTCAGAAAGATGTCATTTGGGCTTTGCAATGCACCTGCAACCTTTCAGAGGTGTATGATGGCAATTTTCTCGGACATGGTGGAAAGGACTATAGATATTTTCATGGATGATTTCTCGGTCTTTGGGGCCTCGTTCGACGAGTGTTTGAGGCACTTGGAAGCAGTGTTAAAACGATGTGAAAAGTCCAACCTTGTGCTGAACTGGGAGAAGTGTCACTTCATGGTAAAAGATGAGATTGTCCTGGGACCCAAAATATCCAACCAAGGTATTGAGGTGAACAAAGCAAAGATTTCAGTAATCGAAAATCTACCACCTCCAGTATCAACAAAAGGGGTCAGAAGTTTCCTTGGGCATGCCGGTTTTTATAGAAGATTCATCAAGGACTTCTCAAAAGTTTCAAAACCTCTTTCCACCTTGCTAATGACGGGGGTTGCTTTTGAATTCAATAAGGAATGCATGACCGCTTTTCAGACACTCAAGGAGAAGCTTATCTCAAAGACCATAGTCATTGCACCAACCGCGGCTCCATTTGAACTAATGTGTGATGCAAGTGATTATGCGATGAAGCGATGCTTGGCGGAGGTCGATAAGGTATTCAGATCTATTTACTATGCTAGTAAAACTCTGAATGACGCGCAGTTAAATTACGCGACTACAGAAAAAGAATTGCTAGCAATAGTATATGCATTCGATAAATTCAGGCCATACTTGATTGGGAATAAGGTGATAGTATACAATGACCACTCTGCCATAAAGTATTTGATGACAAAGAAGGATGCAAAACCTTGCCTTATCCGATGGGTCCTGCTATTACAAGAATTCGACATAGAGATTCGTGACAAGAAGGGGACAGAGAACTCAGTTGCAGACCACTTGTCGAGACTTGAGAACACAGAGAGCCAGAACACCAAGGATGTGCAGATAAATGATCACTTCCCAGATGAGCAATTGTTTCAAGTAAGTGCGGTTTTTAAGTTACCTTGGTACGCTGATTTTGTTAATTTTCTTGCAGCTAAGGTAATACCCCCAGGATTGACAAGACAACAAGTGAATAGGTTTTACTCCGAAGTAAAACACTACTATTGGGAGGAGCCGATGTTATACAAACACTGCGCCGATCAAGTCATCAGGCGATGTATACCAGAGGAGGAGATGCACCAGATTCTCACTCATTGTCACACCCTACAATGTGGTGGACACTTTGGGGCATCAAGAACAACGGCAAAGGTATTGCAAAGCGAGTTTTATTAGCTAACCCTTTTCAAGGATGCCCACGCCTTTGTGAAGAAGTGTGATCGTTGTCAAAGAACAGAAAACATATCAAGACGAAATGAAATGCCTTCGCATGAGATCTTGGAGGTGGAACTATTTGATGTGTGGGGGATCGACTTCATGGGTCCATTTACATCGTCCTTTGGAAATCAGTACATTCTTCTGGCAGTGGATTATATGTCCAAATGGGTAGAAACGGTAGCCACTAAAGAAAATGACAGTAAGACTGCTCAAAGATTCCTCCAAAAGAATATATTCACAAGGTTTGGTACTCCTAGGGCCACCATCAGTGATGAAGGAAGCCACTTTTGCAACAGGCAGCTTAATATATTGCTTTCCCGATATGGAGTCTACCACCGCACCACACTTCCCTATCACCCTCAAGCGAATGTGCAAGCAGAAGTGTCAAATAGGGAAGTGCAGAGCATATTGGAAAAGACGGTGGATGGCTCAAGGAAAGATTGGTCTACCAAACTGGATGACGCACTGTGGGCATACAGAACAGCATTCAAAACCCCAATTGGAATGTCACCATATAAGTTAGTTTTTGGTAAAGCATGTCATTTGCCAGTAGAGTTGGAACACAGAGCTTATTGAGAAATGAGGAAGCTGAACATGGATGCCAAGGCAACAGGGCAGAAGAGGCTGCTACAGCTAAGCGAGTTGGATGAATTCAGACATAACGCCTATGAGAATGCAAAGATCTACAAGGAACAAACTAAAGTATGGCATGATAAGATGTTGATCCCGAAAGACTTCCAAGCAGGACAACAAGTGCTTTTATTCAACTCAAGGTTAAGGCTGTTCCCAGGCAAGCTCAAATCGTGTTGGTCAGGACCATACACTGTGGTAAGAGCATTCCCCTATGGTGCAGTTGAAGTAAAAGGGAGAGAGGGGGCCCCCTTCAAGGTAAACGGACAGAGGTTGAAACCCTATGTGATCAATGAAACGGAATATATGAGCCTAGTAACCCATCTCACTTTAACATGATAAGGAACTTGCGTCCGGCTAAAAGACGTTAAAGACAGCGCTACTTGGGAGGCAACCCAAGGTTATTTTATTTTATTTAATTTAATGCAATTTAGTTTTTACTTAGAATGCAATTTAGTTTTTACTTAGAACAGTCTCACGGATGGTATTGTTTGCATGTTGTGATGACAGGTACAGGGCCAAAAATTTGGAGGACAAAAACTGAAAAATCAAAAGAAAAGAAAAATCAGCTCAGTATGCCTTCATGAGCGCCATGGCTGATTGCGAGGCAACTGCGATGAAGAATCTGAATTTTAAAGGAGCCCTAATCCGATTTTCCTTCCTCCAAATCAAAAATCCAAAACCCTTCCACTCTGACAGGACCTCTGACGCTATCTGTCATGCATTATCCACCGCCACCTCTTTAAACTAAGTTTGTAAGTTGTCCTGTTTCCTTTTAATTTTTTTTTTAGTCTTGCACACATTGGGGACAATGTGTGATTTAAGTTTGGGGGGGTGTCTTATTATTTTTGAGTATTTTTGATCTGTTTTGTGTATTTTTGAGTATTTTTTTTAGTCAGATTTTTTTTTAAGATCATGCATGCTGTAGTTACTGGAAACGCCTAGTGAAGTTAGGTTGAATAATGTAATGGAATTAGAAGCAACCATCTAAACACTTAGGTTAGATATGCCAATAATTCATGAAATCGAACTATTTGAAGTATTTTATGATTAAACCTATGTGTATGCTTGCTTGCTATTTGAGGCGAAATAGTTAGGATATGCATGTTAGGGAGATGACTCAGACATTTCTTTGTTAGCCCTTTCTTACCATTTTTGCCTATCCCTGACATTCAAATTATATCCCTAGTCAGCCCTTTTGAGCCTAAAAATAAGACCTTTCTTTGACACTCTATAATTCCACACTTGTGCCATAAGTGAAAAATTGAGGTGATTGGAATATAAAGTGTTAAAAAAGAGACAAAAAGAGTGAACAATTTTGATGCACCCCAATGAAAAAGTAATAATAAATAGGCAAAAGCCTAAGTTTGGGGGTGCTGGCTATTCATAATACACTTCATTCTCTCAAAACAAAAGAGGGGAAAGATAGGTATGAAGTGAAAAAGAGAATCACAAGAAAAGGGAAGAATTCAAAGCAAAAGAGCTTATGGTACGTAAATTGAGCCTAAATGCCTATTTTTACCTACCCATGCCTAAGCCTACATTACAACCCTGAAAAGCCCTGAAGATCTCTTACATGTGTATCCATAATTAGTGGAGAATAGCAAGAAAACATGCCATAGGATTTTGAAATTTGCATGCATAGTTAGGTATCCTTACTTCCATTGAGCATGATTAAAGTGAATTTGCGAAATATCTAACTTGATGTGTTTAGAATGCTAAAAATCCATGTCATATGTTCCTGCATATTATTCTGCCAACCTTCATGCTTTTCTAAGTAACAATGATGCAACAATTTGATCAATGTCTTTGAGTCATTTTAGCTTCCTTTCTTTCGTGTCTTTGTTTATATTTTCGATCTTTGCTCGAGGGCGAGCAAAGGTTAAGTTTGGGGGTGTTTGATTGGTGTATTTTATATACACCTTTTGAGTCATTTTTAGTAGGTCTTTTGCCAATTTTTGTACAAATCTGTGTCGTCTTAGGATAGATTTTCTCTCTTTTGAGTCATAATGGTTTAAAGTGGCTCATTGGCGAAAAGGAGCAAAAAGAGGGCAGAAACAGAGGTTCCAGAGCTCATAAAGCTAGAAAGTTGGCGAACCGGCAGAAAGCAGGCGGCGCATGGCCTCAACCAGCGACATCAGTGCGCGGCGCTCAAAATCTGAATCTGCGGGAGTTTGCGCCAGCGGAATTCTGCCAAATTCGAATGGGAATGGGCCAAGGCCTAGAGGGAAAAGGTTAAGAACGACTTGAAGGCTATAAAAAGCAGTTTTTAGGTCAGATTAAGCGTTTCAAACCCTTGCCAATTCATCAAAAACTTGGAGATCAAGATTGGAGACTACTTTTGTGTAATTTCTTGTTTCTTTGTTTTATTTCTTTATAGTTTATGTTGGATATTAGTTTAGTTCTTGGCATGTCTATGGCTAGGAACTAACTTAATTTAGGGATTTCCATATCAAATCACTTGAAACTCATTCTTATGAATTAATGCATGTTTTGGTTTCTTCTTATCATTGTTGAGATTTATTCAATATTTATCTTGAATGTTTGGTAATTAATTGATCACTAATTATCATAATCTATATGATTTCTAATCGAAAGCCGAAAGGGGAGATTGTGAATATGCTATAGTTGAATAAACATAGGTTAAATCGTGAACGAAAGTACCCCGATACTTGTGTAGTTTAATAGATTATTGCTCTTAATCCTCCTTTATAGTCAATCTTATCACCGAAAGGTAGAAGGGTTCTATATTGGGGTTGAGTGTTTATATTACATTAACGGGAGTATAAAATGACTTAGTTAACCTGCTATCTCAAAATAGAAGAAGAACCATAATTAATTGTATTAACAAGTAAGATGAGCGGATAGTTGAGGAGATTTGGAAGCCCTATTTCCACCATATTTGAAGTAAAACAAAGTAATTTAGTTAGCATTCATAAGTATAGTTATAAACAATTCATCAATCATCGGTTACCAAATAGATACCATAGAATAGAGTTTGATAATTGGACACTAATCCCTGAGGACGATAACTCGGTCTTCTAGACTATATTACTTGTCACGACACGTGCACTTGCGTTAGTGTGTGCATAAATCGTGTATCAGCTATAGGACCACATGTTTAGAAATCACATATGTGAGTGTTAAGTGTAAGCCGCTTTAAAGGGGAATGATAGTAAAGACCCATTCTCTATGCACTCATGAGACCAGGCGATGTTTATGGCTGAAACGAACACAACCGTGAGAACCATAAACGGTTGAGGGTTGATTGTGTGTCTTATGTTTTCTAGGTATACAAAAAAGTTCGACGGTTCAAAAATATCAAATCTACCGATTGATCGAGTATATCCTATATAAGTTCACTACGAAAAGTTCAAAGGAAAACCTACTTATCCAGATGCAGTCAATTATCGCTTGTATATCACACTCGTCCGTACATTCTTTTATCTTATAGTCATTCCCCATTCATGTGGGGGATTATTGGGTTTTGATATTGGTGAATGAGAAATTATGAGATGAAAATTAAAGGGAGTAAAAGGTTCTTTTGTCCCACATCGAAAAAAGAGAAGGAAAGAGAGGTGTATGTATTACATTACACCTTCTCTAGTTGCTAAAAGGGTTGAGAGGGCAAGGACCCCTCGCGCCGTCGTCGTCGTTCGCTCGGCTTTGACTTTGGATTTGGATTTAGATCGATTGATTGATAATCTTTTTGGACAAACTTTTCTTTAATTAATTAATGAATTAATTATTTAATTAAAATAAATCCAAACGGATCGACCCAAGACCCGCGACCGACCCGTCCGGTTTAAGTCCTTTTTTCTTTTCAAATTTCCCTCCAAAATTTTAGTGACTATTCTGAATGGTTGCAAACATTCAAAATCAGTACCTCCAAAACCTATAAATTCTTGATTTGTTCCAAGAATTCATGAACTGATTTCCAACTGAATTTCTCTACATTTAGAAAAATTCATTCTTCTTAATCATGTGATATACTCTTTGTTGAGTGGTTATTTGCTCAGGAATTTGGAGTACTACTATTCTGGTAAGATAATAGTTCTATCCTGGGAGGTGATATTCCATTAACCTCGAGTACTGTGAGGGGAATAATTTTCTTAAGGACACACTTTGAACTAAGTGGACTTGATTATATTCTGAAATTATTTTCCAAAACAAATTCTGTTTTCGTTTACTGTTTCATGATCAATTTACTGTTAAGTAATGTTTATACCGTGTAATCTTGTTATACCCCGTGGTTCGGGTCTGGACCGCGGTCAGGGGTTTCAGCGCCGCGGCGCCAGAGGCAGGGCCGCGGCGCCAAGGCGGGTAATTGTAGGGCCGCGGCGCCGGAAGACAGGGCCGCGGCGCCGAAAGATCTGAGGAGTCGCTGAAGTTTCAGCGCCGCGGCGCCGGGAATCAGGGCCGCGGCGCCGGAAGATCCGAGGGTCCGCAGGAGTTGCGGCGCCGGGAAGCAGGGCCGCGGCGTCGAGGCGGGAAATCTGGCAGAAAAACTTAGGAAAACCTGATCTTTTCTTTTAAAAGGGCATGGGTGGGTGACAAGTGTCCCCCCCCATCTGATTTCTGCATGCATTATATTGACCAAGTCTTAAAGACTTGGTCATCTTTCATCTCTCTCTTAGAAAAGCTCCTCCTTCTCTCTTAAATTATTTCAAGCTCCTCCTTCTCTCTAAAACTCCAAGAGGTATTCTAGCCTTAGGAAAAATCTGAAAAAGTAAAAGGCAAGAAGGAAGCATGTGGCTAGCTTGTGAAGGTTGTTGTGGTGGTGTTCTTGGAATAGAAGCTAGCAAATTGTTGGATAAATTTGGCTAAAGCTCTAAGGTAATGATTCTTCCTCTATTATTAGTTTTTAGTGTTGCATGTTAAGAAGAAAGTACTTGTGGTAGTAAATAATGCTATTAGAGTCATTGCATGCAAGAAATGTGGGTTGGGTATGAAGGTTTTGGCTAAAGAGATATTATGAGCATGTTGTAGCCTACAAACTACTTTAGAATTGTTAAGTGTAATATTATAACTTATGGGGCAGAATTTTACACACCCAAGATTAGGTGTGTAATCCCCTTTGTGTTGGTTTGGATGTTGGGCCTTAATGAGGCGTTTGAGTGTTGAAAATCGGCCTTTGAAAAAGGTGGCAAAGTGAGTAGAAACAAAGGAAATGCTGCCCAATTTTCCTTAGGAATTGGTAACTTGAATTTGGAATTTCTACATTGAAATTAGAGGTTAATCAACGCACTATGGTTATTATAGGTTGACATATTACTTGCGGTAGTTGGACTTAGCAAGTGGATTGACCAAAGAGGTATGTAGAGCTTTCCTATCTCTTGAGCATGAATAGTTGTATCTATGTAGTACGGTATACGTACAAGATTTGATAATCTACACTTGTTTTAAAGTATATGATACTTGTTTCATTTCAAAAGTATAAGTCCCTTGGATTTAGGGAAAATGTATTTGACAAAGGAATAACGCTAATATAATGACTTTATGGGAAGTTGGTTATATTAGTTTTTGAAAGGTTCACAAAGAATGGTTTACTCTAATTAAAACAAGTACGGGTAAAGGATTTGAAACTATGGAAGGTGGATTGATTTTTAGGCATTGGTTGCCTAAGGTTTTAAAGGAAATGAAGTCACTTGATTTAGAAGCCTATTATATTTCTAAAAGGAAATGTGACTTGTTTTGAAAAGAAATTGTAACTTGATACTATGGTGATTAATATCTTGGAATCTTTGTATAAAAAGATTTTTTTTTTTTAAAAGTTAGAAGTACATGGTGCTTGGGTTGAATTCCCGGGTTTTCTATTAAAAGACATGTTAGTGCCTTAGGATACTAAAATGAGAGGATATATTAGTAATGTTAATAAGAAGTTAGGGGATTTCTTAACTTGCTTATGTTATGATAAGCCGGTAGTGCTTATGTATGATATGATAGGCCGGTAGTGCTTACGTTGTGATATGATAGGCCGGTAATGCTTATGTATGATATGATAGGCCGGTAGTGCTTATGTTATGTATGATAGCCGGATGAGCTATGTTATATATTTGTATTATTACGGGATAAACCCCGGGTTATTATCTATGCCATGGATTTGCTACCCATGATGCGAGTGCGGCGCTTGCACTCATGCGGATCGGACGCGTGATCCATGCGGGTGAAATAGTCCTATGCGAGTACGGCGATGGTACTCATGCGGGTCCACGGGATCCATGCGGGTGAAATAGTCCCATGCGGGTGAAATAGTCCCATGACGAGGCGGATGACCTCATGCGGGTCCACAGGACCCATGCGGGTGAAATAGTCCCAGGAGTAGGATTGCTTAATGATACTACGGGTGAGGTACCCTGTTTTGATCGTGAGCCTCCTATTTTTATGCTATAAGATTTATACTTGTTACTCTCATTGTTAGTAAGGCACAGTGCAAGGAAATTGATTTTATCTATGACTCCAGCTTATTTTGACCTATGATATTGTCGCACCCGATTTTGAACTCTCAGGCTTAAATGCGCGACAGAATGGTTATCCTCCCAAAAAATAAATGTTAAAAAATGTTAAGGGAGTCGCCACCTAATTAATTGGGTGAATTAGGACACCTAAATGCTAACCGATTAAAGTCAACATTAACTCCATTTAAAGGTCTGCTACACTTGGTGAGATTCTGGGCAAGGGTTCTTTATTATCCTAAAGGGAAGAAATCAGGCACCCTAAAGGATCCGCTAACTTGCGGTTGTCCGTTCAAACATAGGTTAATTTTATTTGGCTAAGGGATGTATGTTTTAGAAAAAAAGATTATTTAAGTAAAAGGGGTGTGGCAAATATCTAAATAATATATGTTGATAACTAAAAGGGTCTTATAAGACTCACGAAAATATACAAAAGTTGATTATGCATTTATAAGACATGAAATTGTTTTATTTGACAAAAGTAAGAAAATGGTAAATTACTCCTATTAGTATATTTAAGACTCTTATCTAAAAGTTAATTATGAAATTATTTTTTATACGTGTACGCGAAAATTACTTCCTATGATATTTATGAAGAGTTTATGAAAAAGTTTAAGAATTAAATATGGAGGAATATATTAACTACATGACTAAAGCATAGCTAGGATTAATTATTTTAGATTTAGATTTATATGATGAGCCTAGACTAAGTAAAAGACGAATTTATCTTTAAACTACCCCTTCTAAAGTATTCAAAGACTAGTAGAGTTAATTATCCTATTAATTACAAGGTTAATAAGTATGACAATAATAAATAAACAAATAAATACATGCATAAATAAGCAAAAGGAGGAGTGAGATTGGAGTTGTTGTAACGTCTAGAACGGATGGTGACACCATCTATCCTATAACTGTTTGGAAGCCCTGCGGCGGAAGTGTGGTTGGCGATATGGAAGTCACGATGAGTCTCATACCGAGACTCTTGATTATTCTCCCGATGCATGTCATGTAAAAAAAATAAGAAAGAAAAGGATTAGAGTATCTCAAAATTTTAATAATGCAAATAGATAATATGCTAAATAAACTTAGATAAACATCCAGTGATGACATTTTAGGCATAGGGTTATCACGCAATGCTAAAACAGTATTGAGGAAAGGGTTATACAATTTAGAACTGAACACAGGGCACACGTCAGTACACTAACATAACATTAAAAAATGCAGCTTCGTATCAAGTTTAACATATACTCTAAAACTGGGGACATATATTCAAGATTATCAAGGCAAACCAATCAAATTCACCGACTTATATAATTCATCCATTAAGCTTAACAAAACATTAAGGATTGTATCGGAACCAAACTTTAAATAACCAAGAACACATATCAGGCATATAGAAAGTCTAAACAAGCTTTGAGACATACATTATTCTAAACAGTAAGCAACAACTCAATAAGTACACTTAAGGATTCGTAAACCGCCATAGCCAACATAGATGATAATCATCTTAATAGACTCCGATGACAGTTAACATTCGTTTAAAACATGTTTAAAACCAATCGACAGACCTAAGTAATAACTGAATTGAGATAGAACAATTAGCCAACACATAATTTGATCATACAGGCCACACAACACAGACTAAATGGACAAAACTTAAAAGGAAATGAGTTTACGGATGGTCAATGACAACAGGGATATTAGAGCACATTTCATAGATAAAATGCAGCAGCAAATTAACCCAAAATCAGCAGCAAAATGGCAAAAACCAGTCCAAACAGGGGCTGAAAATCAGTCTAAGCAGGGGCTGAAGATCAGTCTGTCATATGCTGAACAGATTGGTCTAAAAAAATAGCCAAGATAGTGGCCCAAAATGACCAAAATCAGTTCCAACAATCCTATGGGATTACAACAACATTTCATATTAATCATACGCATGTTAGATAACCTTTGATGTAATGTTCTTAAAAACAAGCTGAATTGATTCATATACCAAACATTTTTTAGAACAGTATATTAGCAAGATCTTGATACGCGATAACTTGGAAATCCAAATGAGATAACAACTTCTATACTTCACTAACTTTCAGGTCCAGTAGTATATGTAGAGGGTTATAAAATCCAGAGGCAATATGCTTTATGTACTGGATTCTGGATTATATTAAGACAGGGGGGGCATGTAGAGATCTGACATTGAATCACACAACAATATTCATAGGTATTGGGCAGTCTTCGTGAATTCGACAAATAGCAAGATGGGTATTACACCTTTCTAGGTTTGAAGTAATCTTAACAGACATATAATGGAATCGTAACTGATGACACAAAAAGATCTAGGACTCTTATGCAAAGGTTGTACAACTATCCATACCCATAGAAAACATAATCGGACACACACACATGCTTAAAAGAAAACAGAATCGACACCACAAATAATGAAGAACCACAACTAACATATTTATCTGGAAACGACGACTAAATTAAGTCAAGCAGATTCGATAGAACAACATACGGATCCCATCATAGAACACACAATACCATTTAAGCAACTAAACAGTAGAAAGAGAGTAGATTTCCAGACCTTTTGTGGGTAGCGAACTGAGGCGATGACAAATGTTTCCCAGAATCGTCGAAGGAAAGTTCACAAAGGACTGTTTGCAGAAAAGATAGTAGTAAACTGAATAGACAGATAGGGGTTCTGAGTACGATGCTATGAGTAATCCCGATAATTCCCTCCCTATTGCATGTCGAAACATTGGTATTTATAACTCCTAGTTGGGCTTCGTTTTTATGGTAAGTTTAGGACAGATTCAAAGGGACAATTCCTATTGATTTTGACGCGATTTCAAGGCTATTTTAGGACGATTCGCAGAAGATCTTCGTGTAATTTCTATGAGTTTTGGTACTTGTCGACGCGGTTTAAGGATTCATTTTGATATGGTTACAGTTATGGCAAACACGAGATTTTGTTGCCATTTTCGTACTGATTCGAAGGTTAATTGGTAAGGTCTGAAACAGAAAGGGAGGTTTGATTCGGGGCGTGATTTGAGGAAAGCTTGCGCGATATGGAAGGAGACAGAAGCGGGATATTATTGACCTGCCGGATTCTCCGGCGAGAAATCCGGCTGGTGATGGAGCGAGGGTGCGGCGGTCGAATGATGTTAGGGTTTGGTTTTTACGAAAAGGGAAAGTCGGACGAAAAGTGCAGGTGAGGAGGAAGCAAAGGCTTAAAGGGAAATGGGCTGAGGGCAAGAAGTGAAGAGGTAAAGGGGGGAAAGGGTTATGGGCTGCGGGGAATGTTGGGCTGGGTAGAGTTTTAGGCGAAAATAATGTGGGCTTGGGGTGGTTAGTTTTAATTAGGTGTTAGTTTTAGGTGCTTAATTAGTTAATTAGTGGTGAATTAATAAATTATGATTAAATCATCTAAGTGCTCTATTAATCTAATTGTTATCATAATAAATGTGGGCGTTCTATTTAATTAGTGCTTGATTTTTATAATGCTAGACAGTTTATTAAACTTACTTACTTTGTGTATTTTGCGAAGTAAAATTGCGGTTCTAAAAAGAAAAATTGTTTAATTTATTGGTTATTTATTTAAGGGGGAATGGACAAAATTGGGTGTCAACAGTTGTCCCTCTTTGTATGGGGAAGATGAAAGAATCTCCAGACAAAGACGTTGACTTATAGACAATTTTGTCTGGGTCATCGGAATTGGGAAAGATGAAAGAGTCTCCAGACAAAGACGTTGACTTATAGCTAATTTTGTCTGGGTCATCGGAATTGGGACGAATGTTGTTGGTGTCTGAAAACTAAAGGTGGGGCCGATGCGGATTCAAAATCTGTCCTAGTGTCAAGCTACGGTGCCAATGAGTTATTGTGGTGCTAGAATGTTGGGAGAGAGTAGGTCGACGTTCGGGTCCACTTTTGCCTTTTGTTGGGAAGTCTTGCTCCCAACAAATTACCTCAGTTCGCCGTAAGAGGTAGGTCCACGTTGTGCTCCATCTTTTGTAGTTTGTTAAAGTTCTTGTAGATTGAAGCTAAGATAGAAGCATTAGTGCATAACTGTCAAAACAAAACAATGTAAGAATGTGAATTTGTGTTGTGGTTGTAGTCAGATTGTATATACTATATAATGAAATGATGTGACGATACGCCGTCTTGTAGTGGCGAGATGCAGATGTTCGTCGTTGTATAGACGAGATCACGAGATGTTAAATCGTTGTATGGGCGAGATGCGGATGTTAAATCGTTGTATGGGCGAAATGCAGATGTTAAATCGTTGTATGGACGAAATGAAGATGTTAAATCGTTGTATGGACGAAATGCGAGATGTTAAATCGTTGTATGGGCGAATGCGAATGTTAAATCGTTGTATGGGCGAGATGCGAGATGTTAAATCGTTGTATGGGCGAGATGCGAGATGTTAAATGCGTTGTATGGGCGAGATGCGAGATGTTAAATCGTTGTATGGACGAAATGCAGATGTTAAATGCGTTGTATGGGCGAGATGCGAGATGTTAAATGCGTTGTATGGAAGAATGCGATGTTAAATGCCGTTGTATGGGCGAATGCGAGATGTTAAATGCGTTGTATGGATGAATGCAGATGTTAAATCGTTGTATGGGCGAATGCGAATGTTCGTCGTTGTATGGGCGAAATGCGAATGTTAAATGCGTTGTATGGGCGAGATGCGAGATGTTAAATCATTGTATGGGCGAGATCGAGATGTTAAATGCGTTGTATGAGCGAATGCGAGATGTTAAATCGTTGTATGGAAGAATGCGAGATGTTAAATCGTTGTATGGGCGAAATGCGAGATGTTAAATGCGTTGTATGGGCGAGATGCAGATGTTAAATCGTTGTATGGGCGAGTGCGAGATGTTACGTCGTTGTATGGGCGAGATGCGAATGTTAAATGCGTTGTATGGGCGAGATGCGAGATGTTAAATGCGTTGTATGGGCGAGATGCAGATGTTAAATCGTTGTATGGGCGAAATGCGAATGTTAAATGCGTTGTATGGGCGAAATGCGGATGTTAAATCGTTGTATGGGCGAAATGCGAGATGTTAAATCGTTGTATGGACGAAATGCGAGATGTTAAATCGTTGTATGGGCGAGATGCAGATGTTAAATGCGTTGTATGGGCGAGATCGAGATGTTAAATGCGTTGTATGGGCGAATGCGGATGTTAAATCGTTGTATGGGCGAGATGCGATGTTAAATGCGTTGTATGGGCGAATCACGGATGTTAAATCATTGTATGGGAGAAATGTAGTGAGATGACGCCTCACCATAGATAAAATTGTTCTAGATATGGAGTTGTGTTATGCATAATCAAAGCTAGATGAAATAATTAAAGTGTAAATGATGTAGCCTGAGTAAAGAAGATGTGGCTTTTACGAGATGTATTTGATGTAGACTTGTTACAGATGAACTTCGTGAGCGAATCTGTTGTATTGGAATGTTGTTGCCCTCCTTGTTCCTGTTGTCCTGCAAAATTCACTCAAAGAAAAATTGTGAGTTCGGGGAGGGGGTCGGCCGGTTTGTGTTGTCTCTTGATACTTGTACGCGTTGTCTTGTCTGGACGTGTAACCCCTGTCTGATTTCGAGTCTTGGTCAAAACATGTGTTGAAAAAATATTCTATCTTGAGAAAATATACTTATATATGCTAGTAGGAAATTATGTCGATATTTGAATAGTGACATGTTGTGAAACAAAGCGAACTTCCTTATCCGAAATCGGCGGTATATTCTCCCATACTCGGTGTTCATGCATTCGAGCTCTCTTTTAAAATTTGTCCCAGTTTTGGGACATAAAACCCTTTGCGTAAATTAACCATGCCCATTGATGTCATTTGTAGTAAAACCCTTAAAATTGTCCCAGTTTATGTCGATCTTTCGAGCATATGGAATCATATTTGTCGGTGTCTTTTCGTGGCGAAATCCTTAAAAAATTGTCGATTTGGTAATGGCCCAGGTCGGATATATGTCGTTCATTTGTCTCGTGTGTATGGCGGGTGATCAATTCACAAAACCGTCAATCGACAAAGAAGATTTCTAATGGTGTGGCCAGAGGCCGATGTAGGCGCTGCGTATCCGTTAAGGGAATCAGGTCGAACGTAGTTCGTTACAGACAAGATTTTAAAAATTTAAAGATGGGACCGAGGCCGATGTGGCCGCCTACGTATCCGCCAAGGAATCAGGTCACACGTAGTTCCGATTACAAGCAAAGTGATTAGGCATTTTCTAGAAATGGGACTGAAGCCGATATGGCCGCCTACGTATCCTGCAAAAGGGGAATCAGGTCAAACGTAGTTCAGATTACAAGCAAAAGAGAAATTGGGATTTTCTAAAAGGTGGGACCGAAGCCGATGTGGCCGCCTACGTATCCGCCAAAGGAATCAGGTCGAACGTAGTTCCAATTACAAGCAAAAGAGAAATTGGGATTTTCTAAAAGGTGGGACCGAAGCCGATGTGGCCGTCTACGTATCCGAGGAATCGGTCGAGCGTAGTTCAATTACAAGCAAAAAGAACATGGAAAATAAAGCATTCTAAATGTAGTATCTCTTCTGCATCTGCGTTGGCGGCTCGGCACGCCGCCATCCATTTCAGCTAAGATGAGGGCCCCTCCTGTAAGCACTCGGTGAACCATGTAAGGCCCTTGCCAATTAGGCGCGAATTTCCCTTTCGCCTCACTTTGATTAGGGAATATACGTTTCAGCACCAGCTGTCCCGGTTGGAAGTTTCTTGGTCGTACCTTCTTATTAAAAGCTCTGGCCATTCTGTTCTGGTAAAGTTGTCCGTGACAGACTGCATTCATTCGTTTCTCATCAATAAGCATCAATTGTTCGTAAGTACTCTGTATCCATTTGGCTTCATCTAGTTCGGCTTCCTGGATGATTCTCAAAGACGGTATTTCCACCTCCGCTGGCAGCACAACTTCCGTTCCATAAACCAAGAGATACGGTGTTGCTCCTGTGGAGGTCCGGATTGTAGTACGGTAACCCAAGAGGGCGAAAGGCAAATTTTCATGCCAATGCCTGTAGTTATCTATCATCTTCCTCAGTATCCTCTTGATGTTCTTGTTGGCTGCTTCGAATGCTCCATTCATTTGTGGTCGATATGGAGTAGAGTTGCGATGAGTGATCCTGAACTTCACGCACATCTCGCCGTGGACCACTATTGAGATTGGACCCGTTGTCGGTTATGATTGATTCTGGAATTCCAAACCGACAAATGATGTTGTGATGAACAAAATACACTACTACTTTCTTGGTCACAGACTTGTATGATGATGCTTCTACCCATTTTGTAAAGTAATCAATCACCACTAGGATAAACTTGTGTCCATTTGACGCCGTCGGCTCAATAGGACCGATGACGTCCATGCCCCAAGCTGCGAATGGCCATGGGGAACTAGTGATATTGAGTTCATTTGGTGGCACGTGAATCAAGTCGCCATGGATCTGGCATCGATGGCACTTTCGCACGAAACTGATGCAATCTGTTTCTATCGTCATCCAGAAGTAACCTCCTCGTAGTATCTTCTTTGGTAGCATGAAACCGTTCATGTGGGGTCCGCACATACCTCTGTGTGTCTCTTTTAATAACTTGTTTGCTTCTTGAGTGTCAACACATCTTAACAAACCCAAATCCGGAGTTCTCCGATAAAGGACCTCGCCGCTCAGGAAGAAATGGTTTGCTAACCTCCGAAGAGTCTTCTTTTGTATGTTGGTCGTGCCTTCCGGGTACTCACCTGCCTCGAGATACCTCTTGATTTCGTCATACCAAGGTTTGCCCTCTGATTCTTCATCTATCTGAGAACAATAGGCTGGCTGCTCTAGCACATCTACTTTGATTGGGTCAATATAGTTCTTGTCTGGATGTTGAATCATGGAGGACAAAGTTGCTAGAGCGTCTGCGAACTCATTTTGAGCCCTCGGAGTATGCCTGAACTCTATCTTAACGAACCTCTTGCGCAATTCTCTCACGCAGTGTAGGTACGGAAGTATCTTCCTATTCTTGGTGGCCCATTCGCCTTGCACTTGGTGAATCAACAGTGCAGAATCCTACGACCAGCAACTCTTGTATGTTCGTATCAATAGCCATTCAGTCTAGTATGCACGCCTCGTATTACGACATATTATTGGTGCGGGAATCGAGCTTTGCGATATTGGGTAGTGTTGTCCGTTTACGATGCAAAGCGCTCCGATACCTACTCGGCTGAAATTGGCGCCATCGTGAAGAACATTCTCAACTGGATATTCTTCTAAAATGTCTTCTCCTACAAACATCACTTCTTCATCTGGAAAGTAGGTCTGCAAGGGGATGTATTCCTCGTCTACCGGATTCTCTGCGAGATGATCTGCTAATGCTTGTCCTTTGACTGCCTTTTGGGTGACATATACGATGTCGAATTCACTTAAAAGAATCTGCCATTTTGCAAGTTTTCCAGTAGGCATAGGCTTCTGAAAGATATACTTGAGCGGGTCCATCCTTGAGATGAGGTAGGTGGTGTATGCGGATAAGTAATGTCTGAATTTTTGTGCAACCCAAGTCAAAGCACAACACGTGCGTTCCAGCATTGTGTAACGAGCTTCATAAGGCGTGAACTTTTTACTCAAGTAGTATATTGCTTGTTCCTTTCTTCCCGTCTCATCATGTTGTCCTAACACACATCCGAATGCATTTTCCAATACAGATAAGTATAATAGCAAAGGCCTCCCGGGTTCTGGAGGCACTTCCACACTTTAAACCTTAGTCTTTGTATAATTGTAAACTCGTCATAGAAAAAAGCCGGCGGATTTGACAGATACTCTTTGATTTTGTCAAGGGCTTGTTGGCACTCCAATGTCCACTTAGTGGCGGCGTCATTCTTTAACAACTTAAATATTGGTTCGCATATCAATGTTGATTGTGCTATGAACCTGCTGATATAATTCAAACGACCGAGAAAACTCATCACTTCCTTGCGATTTTTGGAGGTAGTCCTGAATAGCCTTTATCTTGAAGGATCAACTCTATTCCCTTACGCTCGCAATGAAACCCAATAATTTTCCATTGGGGCCGAAGGCACACTTTGCCGGATTTAACTTGGCTTGTATTGCCTCAATCGTTCAAAAACTTCTTGGATGGACGGATGGTGCAGCCCTCCGTGACTTGATAATGGCGTCATCGCGTAGACTTGATTTCCTTATGGATCATATCATGAAAAATGGTAGTCATGGCTCTCATGTAAGTGGCACTGCGTTTTTAAGTCCAAATGGCATGACTCGATAATAATATACCCACGGAGTGTGAACGCGATCTTCTGCTGCATCTTCGTTCATTAAGATTTGATGGTACCAATGAAACAATCGACAAATGATCGCAACTCATGCTTCGCACAATTATCGATGAGTAAATGAATGTTCGGAAGGAAATCATCCTTAGGGCTTGCCTTGTTGAGATCCACATGTAATCAACACAAACTCGTATCTTACCATCCTTCTTTGTTCTTGCACAATATTGGCTATCCAAGTAGGGTATTTTGCTACGAATGACATTTGCGTCGATTGTTTGGAGATCTCCTCTTTGACTTTCAAACTCTTATCCGCTTGATTTTCCTTGGTTTTGCTTTCTTGGAAGGCATGATGGTTCAATGGGCGACTTATGAAAGCGATGTACGTCTTTACACCGCGTATCATCGTAGGACCAGCGAATATGTCGACATCTTTGCTGATAGGGCATGGATCTTCTGCATGCGATATTCAAGTGAGCGATCCTTGTCTCCTTCACGACTTTATCATCTCCTAGGTTTCTTGTTTTGTTTCATCCAGTTAGGTTTGACTTATTCTCGAACTTTCCTAACTCTTAGTTAATTCCCCAATGAAAATTTCCTTGGGTTCTGTTGGATTATTCGACTTTGTTCGGTTGTTTCATGACATGTCACATTTTCATTATCGACAAGTATATTATTGTGTATCTTTGAAAGAAAGGGAATAAAGCGTTGATTAAAACATAACTTGTTATTAAAACTTCAAAGGAAATAAGCTCATAAAAGCGTGTTCCATAATTCGAAAATATCTGAATTTAATTGTTTAAAAGCGTCTAATTATTAATTCTACCGGACTCATGAAAAAAGCGATGTTGAGTGCAGTCCGGTTGCTCAAGACATCTCACGGCTCTGCACTCCAAATGGTGCAGTCGTGCGTGTAGTCTTCAAAATCGCATGACATTCTCGCCTTCCTCGAGAAATGAAAAGGCCTTGAAGTCCTCATGAGAATATGCGCATCCTCCTCTTACGGTAGTGGCGGGGTATGCTTTGATGAATGAATGATTCGGGGTGGAGCAGTCTTGGCGGATGAGACTCACCCTTCCATACGTGATCAAATAACATCATCTCGCCGGCGGTGAGGTGATATCCAGGGCCAAAGTGTCCTTCTTCTCCGGCGGTGAATCGGCTCTGTGATTCCTCTAGTTTTGGTCAAGTCCTCGACGGCTCAAAACCATTTCTCGGCGTCTCGGGCCACCATTTTGGGAGTGCGGCGGTTGCATTCCTTTAGCCTTGCTAACGTCTACGATCTTGTTCATGTGGTAGACAGATCCATCCGAT
This sequence comes from Przewalskia tangutica, assembly GCA_029844215.1. NCBI lineage: Eukaryota > Viridiplantae > Streptophyta > Magnoliopsida > Solanales > Solanaceae > Przewalskia > Przewalskia tangutica. The sequence continues at coordinate 38,659,351 of CM056738.1, forward strand.
TTTCCATACTCTCGATGGTGGAATTGCCCCTTTGGTGTTAACAGTGTTGTCCTTGTCTCCCTCAACCACAACTTCATGATGATTCCAGATGAATTTCAAAACCTGATGCAAAGTGGAAGGGACGGCTCCTACCACGTGGATCCAAGGTCTACCGAGTAACAAATTGTAGCATGTGGATATGTCCAATACCTGGAATTCTATCTCGAACTCTGCGGGCCCGATCTATAGTGTCAAATCAGTCTCGCCTGCGACGCCCCTCAGGGTCCCATCGAAACCTGTTACCCTTGTGTAGCTCTCATGGAGTTTCCCAATGTTGACTCCTAAAGTTCGAAGAGTATTCAAAGGGCATACATTAACAACTGACCCTCCATCAATCAAGACTCGAGAGATAAACTTATTAGCACACTTGACTGTTATGTTCAATGCCTTATTATGACCCCGACCTTCAGGAGACAATTCATTCTCATGGAAAATTATCTTTAGCACCTCTTTAATTTGTCCGATCAGTGCTGAAAAGTTCTCATCAGCAGTCTTGGCTGGCACATGAGCCTCTTTCAAAACCTCCATCAAAGAGGTTCGGTGGTTCACGGAATTCATCAACAGTGACAATAGAGAGATTTGTGCTGGTGTTTTACTCAACTGTTCTACAATGGAATAGTCTCATGTAGGCATCCTTCTCCAAAATTCCTCTACTTCTGGTTCGGTCACAGTCTTTTTCTGGGGTGTCTTTCGCGATACTTCTACAGATGAGTAACGTTGTCCGGACCTCGTCACCCTCGCTGCAACAATTTCTACCACCTGTTTCTGTTTACCCTCATTATGTTGCTTGATCGAATGGCTCCATCCTGGTACTAACGGCTTATGACGGCTCAACTCTACTTCCAACGGCACCCTGGCCTTGGCAGTAATCACATGGGCAATGTGGGCTGAAGATCCCTCTGTCTCCTTCTCCTTGATTGGTACGATGGTCCCTTCCATATCGTACACATCATCAAAGGTGATCATGTGCACGCCAGCATTGTCGTGATTTGGCAGGGGATTGTTGTTGACATTAGGGGAGGGCTCTTTCAACCGAATAGCTCCTTTCTTTGATTAGTTCCTCAATTCTGTTTTTCAATGCATAACAACCATCTGTATTATGCCCTGATGCTCCAGAGTGGTATGCACAATGCTTATTTTCATCATGCCATGGTGGGAGTGGATTGGGATTTTGCCATGGGATCGGATGTATAAAACCAGCGGCTCTTAGTCTTTCATATAGTTGGGAGTATGGTTCGGACCAGGGTGTATGATTTTGTGGGCCTCACTCGGTGTTGGTTCGAGTGCAGGTGTGTTTTGTGTGTGGTATTGTTGTGGGGGTGGGTATGCTGGTCGGTATTGTGAGGAATTTGTGTGGGCGAACGCCCGTGGCGGGTTGTATATTGGCTGGGTGGTGTAGATGGGTAAAGGTTGATTGTATGTGGAAGTATTTTGGCTAAAATGGTCATATGGAGGGTTTTGGAATGTGGGGGTTTGGTATGTTTGGGGTTGGTATGTTTGGGGTTGGGGTTGGTATGTCGGGCCAGGTCGTTTCTGTTGTTGCACCGTCATGATAGGGGCTGCTCCATCCTTCTTCTTCTTATTCATCCCTCCCATTGACTCTGATTGTATTGTTTTGCTTATTGCTTGCAAAGCGTCCAGGTTCGTGATCCTACCTGTTCTAAGTCCCTCTTCCACAAAATCTCCCATTTTTACCACTTCAGAAAAATTGCGTCCAATAACGCTGATCAACCTCTCATAGTACGTGGGGTCCTTCAGGGATTGTACAAACAGTGTTGTCATTTCACTTTCTTCCATAGGTGGCTGGACCTTCGCTGCTTCAGATCTCCACCTCATCGCATATTCCCTAAAGGTTTCTATTGACTTTTTCTCCAATTTCATGAGATAGAATCTGTCTAGGACGTTGTCCGTATTAAATCTGAATCTGTCTACAAAGTCCTGTGCCATCGCCCCCCAACTACGCCACTTCCTTGGATCCTGGCTAGTATACCAATCCAAGGCTTCTCCAGTCAAGCTCCTTATAAACAACTTCATGATGATCGATTGATCCCTTCCCACACCCACTAATTTGTCGCAATAGGATCTCAAATGTGCACGAGGATTACTTTTGCCGTCAAACAGGTCAAACTTTGGTACCTTGTATCCAACGGGCAGTTCGACGTCGGGATGCATGCATAAATCCTCGTATTCTAATCCCTCATGACCCTTGTCCATCTGAAGGTTCTTAAAAGCTTTCTTCAAATCGTGGATTTCTCTGGCCATGTTTTCATCTATCCCAGCTCTTGTCCTCTTCTCCATATCTTCATATCGAGCAAACTCCGGGGAGGGTATAGGTACGGGTGTGAGATGTGGGGCATGGGTCACATATACGGGTGATCCGTATTGTTTATTATGGTATGTCATCGGTGCGGGTTGAGTAGGTTGGTTGTCTTGGTCGGGTAAGGTGGCTTGTATTATCTGGGGCTGGGGTGTGTGCGGGTTAGGGTCATTTATGGTCTGTGGGTTATGAGGAGGTGTGTTGTTGTGTTGTGGCTTTGGGGGCTGTGGGTTATGAGGAGGCGTGTTGTTGTATTGTGGATTGGGAGGTCGTGGGTTATCTGTTGGGTGTTGGGGATGGCGTCGAAAAGACGGTGAATTAGGAAGTGTGGGTAGTTGTGTGTTGAGGCTTATGGATAGCTTAGTAATTTCTCGGAGTCTATCCATTTCTGCTTGCAAGACCGCCATTTGTTGCAGTACTTGAGCAAGGTATTCGTCGGAATATGGAGCATTCCCCCTTTCTGATGTTTCTGGTTCCTCTCGTTGAATGGCAATGAGTCCCAAGCCATCCTGTTCGTTTGCCCCTGAATCATTCATTTTTGTTGCTCGTGCTTTAGATCTTGTGAAATATGGGTGCTCCGCCAGTGCTTGTCAACACAAACCGGCCGATAAGGGGAGTAGTACAGCAAAATCCTTTTATTCAAAACATGTGTTAGTATTAAACAGAATAGCAAAATATATGGGCATATAATGAAGCTTCACCAAATAAAGTAGATTAAAGCGCGTCCTAATATGCAAGGGGCCTCTATTATGCCAGAGGTAGGCCTAAACGTCACGTTAGATGTACCCAAGCCATTGTATTGGAATGCCTTTATTGGAAATGAAGCCAATTGAAATGACACTTTATAAGAGAAACAATGAAAATCTCAAACTATGTTGTCGATGTGATAGTGAAACTTAGGTCTTCTTTGGTATAGCTCCTGCCTGTTCCAAGTATTGTACTGCATCGTGCATTAGGGCCCACATGTCTGGGGTGATGACCTTTTCTTTTAGTAGACAATCTTTCATCCTATTGCTCGTGCCCACGTCCTCGAAACCTTGCTCTCCTTTTGGGCTGTAGGTTGTGCTGTTGTGATCCTCTTGCAACCATGTCTGATATTCGGATGTGCATCCTGCTTGTTCATCTCCGATGTTTACCTTGTTAATGTCGTCCCATTCTCTCAAAATTTGTCTAGTTCGGGGCACGATAAAGCTTGGTCCAAATGTGACTTCTGAAACTCCCATGTCTGATCGGAGTGGGATTATCTGTTTTTGGCCGAATTGTCGAAGTACGCGTAGGGGAGCGTATGGTTGCAGACCCTTTAAACCAATGAGCTCAATATAGTATAATTCTTTACCGCGTACAAAGGCTCCATTTTTGTGAGGGAGTAAAGGATATTTCCATTGGATCTGATCCTGGGTGCGGGATGTCAAAAACTTGCACCAATCTTTGGTGCCGACCGGTGACACAAACCGTTTCGTCCTATCATAGAAGCTGTTGATCTTGTAAGATGCGCTGAAACAAACGTCTGTCATATTTGACCGTTGGTAAAAATGCTCCATGGCCCACATTTGTAAGATAAGATTGCAACCTTCAAAGAAGTTTGTTTGGCCTCTTTTGCATTTCCCAAGAGCTCGGAATATTTCTGCCAAAATCATAGGAATCAAAGTGGGTTGTATGCCGTCAATTCCCTCGAAAAGTGATCTGGCCACGGAACATATGCAAGTACTTATCTTGCCATACTCAAGAGGAAAAATCAAGGTGCCAAGTAAAGCGACAGTGAATGCAATAGGACGCCTGTTTTGCCAATGGCGTAGAGTACATGAGAATTCTGTTTTGCATGTCTTGTAAGCGTTATTATGTCCATACCTCTCGTAAAGATAGTCAAGAGACACCCAGTTGTTCTCGAAGCAACGCAATTCCTTAGTATTCTTAAGACCCATGTAGCGGAGGAATTTCTTCCCTGATTGGCTGTTGGGAATAATCTGTCTTCTACCTTGGTAAATTAGGCTGGTGAAATAATGCACTTCTTCCAATGTAGGAGTTATTTCGAAATCCTTAAATTTGAAAACGACTCGGTCTGGATCCCAAAACTGGATTAAAGCTCGGATCAAATGCGGATCCGCGAAATACCAAATAGTGAGATGAGACACCCCAACTTCTTCCTAATCATCGTCTGACTGCTGATGTCGAAATCTTCCCACCATACTCTTAGCTTATTAGGAACTCCGCTAACCATTCTTATATGATCCATGTTATGATACAAATGCTGAAAAAGAAATAAATAATAATAAACTTACATTTCCAACTTGGGCATGTCTTTTGGCTTGGATAGATCTATCATGATTGTGCAACACATAATATGCTGGTTGGTCGTTGGGTTGAGAAACCCATCGACAAGTCTGGTGTTTTCCTAATCGTGGTGTCGATACCAAGGACCGACCCACCTAAGGTAAATGCATGCATGCCTTAAAATAAAGGGTGGTATAGCTCTATCTTAAGCTTGCTAAGATTTGGCTTACTAGACGCAAGGTTCCCGAGCGGACTACTCGAGTGAGAAGGCTACGCGACCACCGGTTGGACCGGATTCTCCGCGCAAAATACCAACTCTCTTAAATTTGGGGTATTTGAAAGAAATTTGCAGGTGCGCAAAGCACACCCGCGTGTTGTGTGTGATAGTGTGAATTTTCCATAAGGGAGGAAGTATGAGCGGAATGCCAGTTTAAGGAAAGCAGTAACAAATAGCAGTTAAAACAATATGCAGATGTTTATATGTAAAGCAAAATAGTTTAGGCAAAACATAAAAGCAAATAAGTGTGAAACACAAAATAAGCAAATTAAGCAAATAAATAAAAAATAAAGAAAGAAAAATAGTGAAGCACAATAATTAACCTATGTTTGTTATGGTTAAGAACCTGTCTATCCCCAGTGGAGTCGTCATGCTGTCGCACCCGATTTTGAACTCTCAGGCTTAAATGCGCGACGGAATGGTTATCCTCCCAAAAAACAAAATGTAAAAAAATAAATGTTAAAAAATGTTAAGGGAGTCGCCACCTAATTAATTGGGTGAATTAGGACACCTAAATGCTAACCGATTAAAGTCAACATTAACTCCATTTAAAGGTCTGTTACACTTGGTGAGATTCTGGGCAAGGGTTCTTTATTATCCTAAAGGGAAGGAATCAGGCACCCTAAAGGATCCGCTAACTTGCGGTTGTCCGTTCAAACATAGGTTAATTTTATTTGGCTAAGGGATGTATGTTTTAGAAAAAAAGATTATTTAAGTAAAAGGGGTGTGACAAATATCTAAAGAATATATGTTGATAACTAAAAGGGTCTTATAAGACTCACGAAAATATACAAAAGTTGATTATGCATTTATAAGACATGAAATTGTTTTATTTGACAAAAGTAAGAAAATGGTAAATTACTCCTATTAGTATATTTAAGACTCTTATCTAAAAGTTAATTATGAAATTATTTTTTATACGTGTACGCGAAAATTACTTCCTATGATATTTATGAAGAGTTTATGAAAAAGTTTAAGAATTAAATATGGAGGAATATATTAACTACATGACTAAAGCATAGCTAGGATTAATTATTTTAGATTTAGATTTATATGATGAGCCTAGACTAAGTAAAAGACGAATTTATCTTTAAACTACCCCTTCCAAAGTATTCAAAGACTAGTAGAGTTAATTATCCTATTAATTAAAAGGTTAATAAGTATGACAATAATAAATAAACAAATAAATACATGCATAAATAAGCAAAAGGGGGAGTGAGATTGGAGTTGTTGTAACGTCTAGAACGGATGGTGACACCATCTATCCTATAGCTGTTTGGAAGCCCTGCGGCGGAAGTGTGGTTGGCGATATGGAAGTCACGATGAGTTTCATACCGAGACTCTTGATTATTCTCCCGATGCATGTCATGTAAAAAAAATAAGAAAGAAAAGGATTAGAGTATCTCAAAATTTTAATAATGCAAATAGATAATATGCTAAATAAACTTAGATAAACATCCAGTGATGACATTTTAGGCATAGGGTTATCACGCAATGCTAAAACAGTATTGAGGAAAGGGTTATACAATTTAAAACTGAACACAGGGCACACGTCAGTACACTAACATAACATTAAAAAATGCAGCTTCGTATCAAGTTTAACATATACTCTAAAACTGGGGACATATATTCAAGATTATCAAGGCAAACCAATCAAATTCACCGACTTATATAATTCATCCATTAAGCTTAACAAAACATTAAGGATTGTATCGGAACCAAACTTTAAATAACCAAGAACACATATCAGGCATATAGAAAGTCTAAAAAAGCTTTGAGACATACATTATTCTAAACAGTAAGCAACAACTCAATAAGTACACTTGAGGATTCAGAAAACCGTCACAACATAGCCAACATAGATGATAATCATCTTAATAGACTCCGATGACAGTTAACATTCGTTTAAAACATGTTTAAAACCAATCGACAGACCTAAGTAATAACTGAATTGAGATAGAACAATTAGCCAACACATAATTTGATCATACAGGCCACACAACACAGACTAAATGGACAAAACTTAAAAGGAAATGAGTTTACGGATGGTCAATGACAACAGGGATATTAGAGCACATTTCATAGATAAAATGCAGCAGCAAATTAACCCAAAATCAGCAGCAAAATGGCAAAACTACCCAAACAGGCTGAAAATCGATCTAGCGGTGAAGATCGATCAGTCATATCTTTGAACAGATTGGTCTAAAAAAATAGCCAAGATAGTGGCCCAAAATGACCAAAATCAGTTCCAACAATCCTATGGGATTACAACAACATTTCATATTAATCATACGCATGTTAGATAACCTTTGATGTAATGTTCTTAAAAACAAGCTGAATTGATTCATATACCAAACATTTTTTAGAACAGTATATTAGCAAGATCTTGATACGCGATAACTTGGAAATCCAAATGAGATAACAACTTCTATACTTCACTAACTTTCAGGTCCAGTAGTATATGTAGAGGGTTATAAAATCCAGAGGCAATATGCTTTATGTACTGGATTCTGGATTATATTAAGACAGGGGGGGCATGTAGAGATCTGACATTGAATCACACAACAGTATTCATAGGTATTGGGCAGTCTTCGTGAATTCGGCAAATAGCAAGATGGGTATTACACCTTTCCAGGTTTGAAGTAATCTTAACAGACATATAATGGAATCGTAACTGATGACACAAAAAGATCTAGGACTCTTATGCAAAGGTTGTACAACTATCCATACCCATAGAAAACACAATCGGACACACACACATGCTTAAAAGAAAACAGAATCGACACCACAAATAATGAAGAACCACAACTAACATATTTATCTGGAAACGACGACTAAATTAAGTCAAGCAGATTCGATAGAACAACATACGTATCCCATCATAGAACACACAATACCATTTAAGCAACTAAACAGTAGAAAGAGAGTAGATTTACGGACCTTTTGTGGGTAGCGAACTGAGGCGACGACAAATGTTTCCCAGAATCGTCGAAGGAAAGTTCGCAAAGGACTGTTTGCAGAAAAGATAGTAGTAAACTGAATAGACAGATAGGGGTTCTGAGTACGATGCTATGAGTAATCCCGATAATTCCCTCCCTATAGCATGTCGAAACATTGGTATTTATAGCTCCTAGTTGGGCTTCGTTTTTATGGTAAGTGATCGGTGTATTTTGTATACACCTTTTGAGTCTGTTTTAGTTAGTCTTTTGTCCAATTTTGCACATATAAGTGTCGTATTAGGATAGTTTTTCTTTCTATTGAGTCAAAGTGGTTGAAATGGCCAAATGGCGAAAAAGGAGCAAAAAGAGGGCAAAAGAGGAGATGCCAGAGATGAAAACAGAGAAAGTGGCGAACAAGGCAAAAATCTAGACCAGCCGCGCGGCTTCCGATCGAAGCGAGGGCGCGCCACTATCGAGAGGACGAAAACTTCAGCGTCGCGCGCCTCGAGACCGAAGCGAGCGCGCGCGCTAAACATCCGAGGAGCTACAGAAGATTTAGCGTCGCGGCGCCCTCAGACAGCAGATATCAGGGCCGCGGCGCCAAAACACCCGACGGATCGCAGAACTTCCGGCCGCGCGCGCTATCTGCGCAGGCGCGCCGACGCGGAAAAATTAGGTCTTTTGACGGATTTTTGGGCCAGGCCTGCAGGGAAAAGAAGGAGGCGTTTTTAAACCTATAAAAGGAGAACCCTAGGCAGTTTTTGAGGGTTCCCCTTTCTTGACAACACAAGATTTTCTTGCTAGGAGATTGGAGACCTAAACTTAGTAATTTCTTTCCTTTTTCTTTTCTTTAAATTCAGTTTTTGCATGATGAACTTGGAATTAGTTCTTGTCATCTTTATGGCTAGGAACTAATTCTCCTATAGGGCTTTCTATGTTGAACTTCTTGAAACTTATGTTATAAATTAATGCATGCTTATGGTTATTTTTCTTATTGAGAGATCTATCCAATAATTGAGTTGAATTCTTGGTAGCTAATTGACAACTAGTTATCACTATATGATTTCTAATCAGATTCTGAAAAGAGGGGATTGTGAATATCTTTGTAAGTTGGGTAGACAGCTTGAATTGGGGATGAAAATACCTCAATTAGTTTTGTAGCGTTGATGAGAGTCTTAACAACCCTAATTTTGCGCATTGTGCGTGACGTCAACTAGGTTTTGTTCTTAATCCTCCTATAGAGTTACCACTTATCGTGAAAGTTAGGTAAGGAACAATCTGGGTTGAGTGTTTATATAACCCTAACGGGAGTATAAAACGATTTCGTAAACCTGCTTTCTCCAAAAGAAGAACACCATAAGTAATGCATTAGTAAGTAGCATAAGCGGATAGTGAGGATACATAGAAGCCCTAGTCTCATCACATCTGAAGTAATTCTTTATATTTACTTGTCTTTAATAATTCTTAGTTATAAACAAAACAATCAATCATTAATTCACCAAATAGATACTAGAAAATAGATAATTGGTACTTGAACCCTAATCCTAGAGGACGATATTCGGTCTTATCTAAGACTATACTACTTGATATGATAACGTGCACTTGCGTTTAAAAGTGTGTGCATATTACGTGCATCAAGTTTTTGGCGCCGTTGCCGGGGATTAGGCATAGTTCAATATCAAAATTATCTATTTTTAATTTCTAATTTGGTCTTTAATTTTAATTTTAATTTTAATTTTTTTTAGTTTTTCGCTATTTTTCGGAAAATCAGGTTGCCGTGATTTGTTTTCTGTTTTTGATCTATTTCAGGCAATCAGTTTATGCGAAGGAGAAGAGGAGCAGACACTCTTGTTCCCTTCAATCCAGAGATCGAGAAAACCTGCAAACAGAACATAAAGAATCAACGGGTTGCAACTTTGATAGAGATGGACGGTAATCTAAACAATAACAGGATGAGAGAAGGGTTAGGTGAAAATCAACCTAACCCAGAAGATCCTCATCAAGTGCCAATAGATGTGGAGGATAGAGTCCGAATCCAAAAAGAAGTTTGGGAGATTATGTCTTGCCAAGAGTGAATGGAGCACGACATGTATTAGGCTCCTGCACAGAGCCAACAACCGAGATAAAACCAGCAATTTTGAGCATGGTACAGACACGCGTGCAAATCGGAGGACTGCCATCGGAGGATCCACACATGCACCTAGCTAATTTCTTGGAGCTCTGTGCCACTGTCAGATATAACGGCGTTACTGATGATGCCGTCAGGTTGAGGCTCTTTCCCTTCTCACTCGAGGATAGAGCAAAAGTATGGTTGAATTCCTGCCACCGATTCGATATTCACATAGCACGGTAGCACGAAATTCCTAGCCAAGTTCTTTTCCGCAATAAGCAAAGAACCGAGAGGAGTTGAACAACTTCTACCAAGGTGATGGAGAGTCTTTATATGAGCGTGGGAAAGGTTCAAGGATCTACAAAGAAAGTGCCCACACCATTGCATTGAGTTGTGGAACTTGGTCCACATCTTCTACAACGGGCTGAGCAGTACAACCAGGACCATCATAGATGCAGCAGCAGGGGGAGCATTCATGAGGAAAACAGCCCACGATGCTCATGAGTTATTAGAAGATATGGCCACTAACAACCATGTCACTGAAGAGAGGGCGACAAGTGGGAGAAGAACTGTGGGAGTCCACGAGATAGATGTTATTCTTTGCCTTGAATGCCCAGTGACCTTCTAGCGAAACAATTGCGGAACATACGATTCGGTGAACGCGATACGGATGCCTAAAAGGCATGAGATATGTGGTGGCCCACATACATTTGATAGATGCCCTTCGGATCCCAACAATATACCAATGGAGCAGGCGAGTGTCAGCGAGGCGATTACCGGAGGCAACGAACAACCCCTACTCAAACACTTATAATCCGGTGGAGGAATCACCCAAATTTCTCATGGAAAGGAGATCGGGGCGTGAGAATCAATATCGGGGCGGCGCAGACCGATGCGATCGGCGGCAACAGAACCAATACAGGGTCGATGCGAACCAGCAGAACTGAATCAAGCCTTTTATTCAAGCCCCAGCATTTCAATCAATGCACCGGTCGTAAGAAAAACCGATGAGCTTAGCGGCTATGACAACACTTGCCAACGCCGGACGCGGTTTATGAAGCTAGATCCTCGCTCGTAAACTTGGAAACACAGTAGACAAATAGCAAAGCAAACATCGGGCCACGGGGACATTGCCAAGCAATGCGAGGTAAATTCAGGAGAAATGTAAGGCAGTGCAGTTGAGAAGTGGAAGACAATTGGAGCAACAGCCACCTCAGCCAATAGTTGAGAAGGAAGCAGAGTTAGAAAAAGAGAAGGTGGCTGAACCTAGCCCAGTGATAGAGAAAACTCCGGAGAAGGAGTATACGAAAGATTCCTTTCCCCCAGAGATTACAAAGGAAGGCGGTCGATAAACAATTTTCCAAATTCTTGGAGGTATTCAGGAAGTTGCACATCAACATACCGTTTATAGAGGCTTTGGAGCAGATGCCGTCTTATTTCAAGTTCATGAAAGAAATCTTGGGGAAAAAGAGGAAACTAGCCGAATATGAGATAGTAGCACTAACAGAAGAGTGTAGTGCTATCTTACAAAAGAAATTGTCACTAAAGCTAAAGGACTCGAAGCTTTACACTACCATGCACAAGGGCAGGGTGACGTGCAACAGAGCTCTATGCGATTTAGGGGCAAGTATAAATCTGATGCCCTTATCAGTTTTCAAAAGATTGGAGTTGGGAGAGGCTAAACCAACCACTGTGAGTCTGCAACTAGCCGACATGACAGTAGTTCATCCACGAGGCAAGATTGAGGACGTGATTGTGAAGGTAGGAAAAATTTTCTTTCCTGCAGATTTCCTCATTCTTGATATGGAAGAAGATGCGGAAATTCCTATCATATTAGGGAGGCCGTTCCTAGCAACGGGAAGAGCTTTGATTGATGTTGAAAAAGGGGAGTTGACATTAAGGGTGGAGAGTGAAGAAATGGTGTTTAAAGTGTTTAAACATGTCATCGAACCACCACCAATGAATAGGTGCTTTGCAATCAGCACCATCAAACCCCCATGCGAGCCATTACAAGTCAACCAAAGAGTGATGAGCCCAAGAAAGCAGGCATGGTTTGCCGAAATGCAACTAAAGGAGGTAAGTGTTCCTGAACTCCCTATTACCGATAATGCTAAAAAGAAAAGGAGAAAAAGGAAACGCCAAATGTGGAGGAAGTGGATAGGTTGGGGGCTTAATCCACCCCAAGGTTATTAAGACTAAGGAACTTGCGTCCGGCTAAAAGACGTTAAAGACAGCGCTACTTGGGAGGCAACCCAACGTTTTCAATTATGTTATTTTAATTTCTGTCTTTAGTTTATTTTATTTTGTCTAGAACAATCTCACGGTCATGGGGTCTTGTGTTTGAGCTGTGATTGACAGGTACAGGGGAATAAACTGAAAGAAAAGCAAGGATTTCCAGAAAAGCGCCGTAGCGTGGCCATGCGGTAGAATTCCGTAAAGTTTGCAGAATTTAGCCGCCGCCAGAGCAGGCCGTGGCTCGAAAGTCCCGGGCGAGCGCAGCCAGCGCGCTAAAAGTGCTGCGCCGAAGCGGGAATCCAGAAATTTAAAACACCCAAAAATCAGATTTTCCCCAATTCCAACTTCCAAAACCTAACCTTCCCCCTCCAAAAAACCCACGAAATTTCAGAAACTCTCCCAAAAATCCTCCACAAATCCAATCCAACCACAACCTAAACTCTTAAATTCCCAAAAACCCCCAACTATCTCAAACAACAAAGCTCCATTCCATAGCCTCAACCCACCAATTAAAACAAGAACAAGCTTGAATCTTCTCATCAAAAGGTAATCCCTATCTTTGTTCTTGAAGCCTTTCACTGAAGTCATATGAGGTAGTAGTTAGGAAGAGTATTGTAGTTGAAGTAGTTTGAGTACTGAAAAGTTGGTTGTGAAGTTGGAGAAAAGAGTAGAAAAAGAGGTTGTGGGCATTGTTGAAGTTTGGGGGTGTTGTCGCTGCTAGTTGTTGAGTGTGTAGGAGACATTGGGCCACAAAAATTAGAAGATGCAGATCTTGTTTAAAAATGGCCACCAGAAAGAGAAGAGGATCCACATCCACCCCAAACCCACAATACGATGAAAATAGATTTGTGAGTTACCAGGCCTTCCAAAGATACAAAAGGCTTGATACCAGACCCGTAATTCCAGAAAGGGGAATGGATTACCAAAGGGATCATATGGGAGGAAGACATTTATGAGCCCATCCGGCTATGATAGAACTAAGGGGTGGAAGAGATTTGTCAATCCGAGAAAATAACACCAGTGAATACAACAATGCGGGAATTTTATGCAAACTTTCCGAGAGGGCAGAAGCGGGTGCTTTGTAAGGGGAAATTATATGCCTGTGACGGCGGAAGCAATAAATGCGACTCTAAAAACAGTGGATGTTGAAGGAGGAATTGGTGATTGGAGCCATTTTAGAACATGGTCTAGGAGTACCAACAACATCAACTGGAATGTCGTCGCAGACACAGTAAGCTACCCTGGAGCTGCTTTTGAGATTGGAAGAAATGGATCTAGAGCACTGAGCAGGTGTCAATTCAACAAGGCAGCCAAGGCTTGGCTATACTTCGTCAGTGCCCGCATGATTCCATCCACGCACTTCACCAGAGTGCCAGAAGATAGAATTAAGTTGATTTATGGAATTATGAGGGGGCTGACGATTGATGTGGGGAAAGAGATAGTGCAGAGCATGGAAGAAATCAGCAGGTTGGTAACGACAGGTGGATTGGGACATGGTTCACTTATTACCAGTCTAGGCCACATGAGTGCGGTCCCACAACTACCCACGGATACTCATGAAAGAAACCAACTGCCAGTGTCCTATGGGATAGTGCACTCTTTCCTGCACTCCCACCAAAGCCAGCCTGACGGAGAGCACCACCAGAAGAAGCGGCGGCAGCAGAGGTCGCCATGGATGAAGATGAGCACGAAATAGGGCTCAATGAGGCGAGACCCACCCACCGCCAACCACAAGAGCAGAACCTTCAGAGCCCACAATGGGGCAATTGTACCAACACCAGAGGGAGATGATGCAGACCTTGCAAACAGTAGTACAAGGACAGCAAGAAACAAGGCAACAAATCGACGAGCTGAGTGCCTTGTTCAACCAATGGTCGATGCATTATCCACCGCCACCACTACCATTTTAACCAAAGTTTGTAAGGGTCTTATTTTCTTTACTGTCTTTGAGTCTACACACATTGGGGACAATGTGTGATTTAAGTTTGGGGGTGTGTTTTTGTGTTTTAGTTTTTATTTGTGTGTCATGTTATGTTTTATTTAAATTTTTTTATTTGTTTTATGTTTATTTTGAGTCACCAAAAAAATTTCTTTCTTGAGTCATAATTGTCTGTCAAAGATCATGTATGTTGTAGTTGCTAGAAACACCTAGTGAAGTAAGGTGGAATAATGTAAAGGAATTGAAGCAACTATCTAAACACTTAGGTTAGATATGCCAAAAGCTCACAGAATCTGTCTATTTGGAGTTTCTTGCTTGAGTTATGCATGCTAAATGATAAATGCTTATGTGTTATGAGTGCTTGCTATTTGAGGCGAAATAGTTAGGATATGCATGTTAGGGAGATGACTCAGGCATTTCTTTGATAGCCAATTCTTACCATTCTTTTCTATCCCGTACTTTAAAAATATCCCTAGTCAGCCCCATTGAGCCTAAATTTGAAACTTCTTCTTTGACACCCCATATTCCCACAAAATTGTGTCATAAGTGAAAATATGAAATAGTGGAGTACATTGTGTTAAAAAGAAGAAACAAAAAGAGTGAACAAGTTTGATCCACCCTAATGGAAAAGTAATAAGAAAGAGGCAAAAGCCTAAGTTTAGGGTGCCTATTTGTATAATACACTTCACTCTCCCAAAACAAAAGAAGGGAATGATAGAATTGAAGTGAAGGAAAGAATCAAAAGAAAAAGGGAAAAATTGAAAAACCAAAAAGCTTATGGTACAGAAAAATGAGCCTAAATGCCTATCTTTACCAACCCCTACCTAAGCCTACATTACAACCCTCAAAGTCCTGAAGATCTCTTTTATGCATATCCAGAATTAGTGGAGAATAGCAAGTAAGCATGCCATAGGAATTCTTGAATTTATATGCATGATTTAGTATATTGACTTCCATTAAGCATGATGAATATGAGTTTGCGAAATATTTAGCTTCATGTGTTTAGTGTGCTGAAAATTTCATGCTATATGTTCCTGCATATTATTCTGCTAACCTTCATGTTTTTCTAGCTAACATTTATGCAGCAAAAGTGATTAATGACAGGGAGACTTTTATTTTTCGTTCTTTGAGTCTTGTTATTTTATTTCTTTCAATCTTTGCTCGAGGGCGAGCAAAGGTTAAGTTTGGGGGTATTTGATCGGTGTATTTTGTATACACCTTTTGAGTCTGTTTTAGTTAGTCTTTTGTCCCATTTTGCACATATAAGTGTCGTATTAGGATAGTTTTTCTTTCTATTGAGTCAAAGTGGTTGAAATGGCCAAATGGCGAAAAAAGAGCAAAAAGAGGGCAAAAGAGGAGATGTCAGAGATGAAAACAGAGAAAGTGGCGAACAAGGCAAAAATCCAGACCAGCACCGCGGCGCTTCCTGCAAGCGTGGCCGCGCCACTATCCGAAGAGGACAGAAACTCGTCGCCGCGCGCCTCGAAGACCGAAGGTGGTTGCGGCGCCTAAACATCCGAGGAGCTACAGAAGATTTAGCGCCGCGGCGCCCTCAGACAGCAGATATCAGGGCCGCGGCGCCAAAACACCTGACGGATCGCAGAACTTTCGGCGCCGCGGCGCCTATCTGCAGGGCCGCGGCGCCGACGCGGAAAAATTAGGTCTTTTGACGGATTTTTGGGCCAGGCCTGCAGGGAAAAGAATGAGGCGTTTTTAAACCTATAAAAGGAGAACCCTAGGCAGTTTTTGAGGGTTCCCCTTTCTTGACAACACAAGATTTTCTTGCTAGGAGATTGGAGACCTAAACTTAGTAATTTCTTTCCTTTTTCTTTTCTTTAAATTCAGTTTTTGCATGATGAACTTGGAATTAGTCCTTGTCATCTTTATGGCTAGGAACTAATTCTCCTATAGGGCTTTCTATGTTGAACTTCTTGAAACTTATGTTATAAATTAATGCATGCTTATGGTTATTTTTCTTATTGAGAGATCTATCCAATAATTGAGTTGAATTCTTGGTAGCTAATTGACAACTAGTTATCACTATATGATTTCTAATCAGATTCTGAAAAGGGGGGATTGTGAATATGCTGTAAGTTGGGTAGACAGGCTTGAATTGGGGATGAAAATACCTCAATTAGTTTTGTAGCGTTGATGAGAGGCTTAACAACCCTAATTTTGCGCATTGTGCGTGACGGTCAACTAGGTTTTTGTTCTTAATCCTCCTATAGAGTTACCCTTATCAGCGAAAGTTAGGTAAGGAACAATACTGGGGTTGAGTGTTTATATAACCCTAACGGGAGTATAAAACGATTTCGTAAACCTGCTTTCTCCAAAAGAAGAACACCATAAGTAATGTATTAGTAAGTAGCATAAGCGGATATTGAGGATACATAGAAGCCCTATTCTCATCACATCTGAAGTAATTCTTTATATTTACTTGTCTTTAATAATTCTTAGTTATAAACAAAACAATCAATCATTAATTCACCAAATAGATACTAGAAAATAGATAATTGGTACTTGAACCCTAATCCTAGAGGACGATATTCGGTCTTATCTAAGACTATACTACTTGATACGATAACGTGCACTTGCGTTTAAAAGTGTGTGCATATTACGTGCATCAGTAAGTTTAGGACAGATTCAAAGGGACAATTCCTATTGATTTTGACGCGATTTCAAGGCTATTTTAGGACGATTCGCAGAAGATCTTCGTGTAATTTCTGTGAGTTTTGGTACTTGTCGACGCGTTTTAAGGATTCATTTTGATATGGTTACAGTTATGGCAAGCACGAGATTTTGTTGCCATTTTCGTACTGATTCGAAGGTTAATTGGTAAGGTCTGAAACAAAAATGGAGGTTTGATTCGGGGCGTGATTTGAGGAAAGCTTGCGCGATATGGAAGGAGACAGAAGCGGGATATTATTGACCTGCCGGATTCTCCGGCGAGAAATCCGGCTGGTGATGGAGCGAGGGTGCGGCGGTCGAATGATGTTAGGGTTTGGTTTTCTGAAAGGGGGAAAGTCGACGAAAAGTGCCGAGGGAGGAAGCAAGGCTTAAAGGAAATGGGTGAGGCGCGAAGAGGTAAAGGGGGGAAAGGGTTATGGGCTGCGGGGAATGTTGGGCTGGGTAGAGTTTTAGGCGAAAATAATGTGGGCTTGGGGTGGTTAGTTTTAATTAGGTGTTAGTTTTAGGTGCTTAATTAGTTAATTAGTGGTGAATTAATAAATTATGATTAAATCATCTAAGTGCTCTATTAATCTAATTGTTATCATAATAAATGTGGGCGTTCTATTTAATTAGTGCTTGATTTTTATAATGCTAGACAGTTTATTAAACTTACTTACTTTGTGTATTTTGCGAAGTAAAATTGCGGTTCTAAAAAGAAAAATTGTTTAATTTATTGGTTATTTATTTAAGGGGGAATGGACAAAATTGGGTGTCAACAGATATTACTACAGTATTTTCCAGTTTTACATACTTGGTACGTTGTGTACTGACCCCCTTCCTCGGGGGCTGCGTTCATGCCGCAGGTAAGGGAAAGCAGGTGGCAGATCCTCATTCCTAGGATCTTTTACTCAGGTGTCAGAAGCTCCATTCCTCCGGAAGCTTGTTTTGTTGGTACGGATATTCCCTGATGCTATAGGTATTTTGTACATTCAGGGGCATGGCGGGGCCCTGTCCCGCCATAGTTGTTATCTTTAGAGGTCTGTGGTCACATATATGTTTTGGGCTATAAGAACCAGTTGTACTACTATACTTTGTTTATGTATGTTTTATGGAAGCGCGATTTATCGGTGGCGATGATGGTTACCCTTTTTATAAGTTAGGTGTTATGTATGTTCCGCTGCTATTCTCTGACATATACCTGACAGGGTACCCCGGTAGGGTACCAGTCGCGGCCCCGGGGTTGGGTCGTGACAAATCTATTTTATTAAGTGTTTAACAAATTGTGTTGAAACATTATTTAACCGAATACAGATTATTATTACAACAACAACTCAAGAACAAAAGGCTCAAGCCTAACAACACAAGAACTAAGCAGTAGCTTCCTCTGAAACATGTTCTCTCGTTGAACAGTTTGACTCTCTCAAAGCACTCCTCACAATGATTGATATTTGTCAAGACTATATCTATATTTGTGTGAATATCATAAGGTACAATAGAATCAATGTAGTGATTTATATAGGAGTAGTAATGATCAGATTTCTTTTGACTTCGATCTCCAATTTTTAAAGAAATTCATCCTTTTTCACTTGGTTTCCTTATTTGTTCTGACATTCACGGTTCACTCCCAATTCTAAAGCTCTACCCATATATTCAAGTGTAGCGATTTTTCCATGTAGAAATTGTATTCTTTGATCCACATGTTTAATCCATAAATTCAATTGTGTTCTTTTCCACCTTCAATTATGTTGTATATCCTTCGAGAAGTCTAAACTTCTATCAGGATACTTCTAACATGCATTTAAACTTCTCAAAGGATGTTTCAACATAAACTTATTAATTTGATCATAATTTAAATATTAACCTATTGATTTCATCATAATTTATACATTAATCTATTGAAATTGAACGTCAATCAAGTGTTTTTATGAATAATTGAGCATTAACCTATTGATTTGACGATATTTGATCATTGATTGAGTGATTTTATGAATAATTAAATATTAATTAATTAATTTGATGATATCTTATCATTACTTCTTCAATATCAATTTGGGACCTAGAAAATTCGCTAATTCTTTTTATTTATTTATTGTTAATGTTGAGGTTACTTTAGCTAATGTTATGCTTCTCTTGTTTTGTCCAAGAAAAAGAAAGTTCTTTCCTTTTTCCAATTATGATACAAAACAAAATATATTAGCCTATTGGTTAACTAATTGATTAGGTTGAATTAAAAATAACTGCAAACGTAATATAATAATCAGTCTGGCAATCATTGATAACAGCGTTTGTAGTCCAACGGTTAGGATAATTGCCTTCCAAGCAATAGACCCGGGTTCGACTCCCGGCAGACGCATCGAATTCTTTTGTTCCGGATTGCCTTTATTTAATTTCCTTCAAACATGAATAATTTTGTACCTCGACATTCGCCCGGTTGGTTACAATTCCGAGGGAAAATATATTTGTTAAATGCTCAAAAATTCTCTCTGCTTCCGGAAATGCCTGCCCCTTGAGTTTTTCCGGTTAGTACTCTGAATTCTGTCAGCTCTCAAGTTTCATTTATTAGTACTAATAATACTTTTTAGTCACTTAAACTCCTTTAGAAGCTTCATTTTCCATTGCTTAAAATTCTATTTTGGCATCCTTAATTGCACAACTCAACCTGTTGGATTGTTGATTTTATTATTACCTGTTGTTTTGTTTGCTTCGATTATGTATTACTATATTATTTGTTGTTGCTAGTCTTCTTTTCTCTGTTATTTTCTACATAACTGTTTTATTACTGTATTTCCTTTTATTACTAATTTTGATATGCTTTACTCAGCAGAGGGTCTATTGGAAACAACCAGGGGCAGAGCTTAGTAGGGGCGGGGAGGGGCCATGGCCCCCCTCAAAAAACTCAATTTTAAAAAAATATATATATAGTCTTCTTCTTTCTTTTTGTATGGAAATGATGTTTGCAATGTTATGGTGAAGAAGTGGTGGTTCTGGACTTCTGGTGGTGGTTATGGTTGTTTCTGATATCGGTCTGGTGATAGAACAATGTCGGCTACGAATTGTTGAAAGAGAATATATGAAGAAAGAGAAGCTAGGAAGAAAGATAAAGAATCTTTCAAATTCTACTTTTATGAGATTTATCGCAGATTGTATATGATTTGTTAAATAACTCTTTGTTTACGACATAACTTATATATAAATTAAAAAAAATTTAACTAATTTTTTCATAAATTAATTTGGGCTATATATCAACATAATTTTTGGGTAACTAAACTTTGTATTAATCACCAAAAATGAGTACAATGAAAGAACCCTTACAAGTTACTAGTCTCATTTTCGAGCATAGAAATTCTAAATTTTGAAATTACGATCTGGATTTTGTCTTTTGCCAAAATCCTAACTATTCTTTTATTTTTCCAAGGTTTTTCCTAGTCTAAAATTTTCTTTTTTTTGTGTGGCTGAGTTCGTGAGATTGGAGAACTTTAGAAAAAACAGGGAAGGCGAATACATATTACTTGATTGACCGGATAATCCGCCTTATCTTAACTCTTCCAGTTTCTACGACTAATATAGAAAGATCATTTTAAACAATGAAGATAATCAAGACAAGGTTGCGTAATATGATTTTGGGCAAGTTTCTACGGCTACTACCGCCCCCTTAATATTTTGGGCAAGCTCTGCAACCGGAAACAACATCTCTATCTTCATAAGGTACGGTACACTAACCTCGTCAGACCCCACTTGTGGGATTACTGGGTATGTTGTTGTTGTTGGGAAAGTTTACATTTTTGTTTTGTTTATAACGGCCAGCTTGCTTCCTATCACCCGCATAAGTATCGGGTAACTCTCCTACTGAGGTTTAGGTCAATTTTTTTTTGGCTGGCTTTTGTTGGGTTTCAACACCGGTCTCCTCTGTATGTTATTATTTGATAGTACTTATTACTGAGTAAGTGAGTATGAATCAGAACTTACAACTGATTTTTTCGATTTGTATCTAGGTAGAATACTCTGCACTGCTGAACCTTTTGGACTTTCTCATCCTGATCCTCTAATTTTATTGTTCTGGTTCGAGCTAGTATGATCAGATTAACTAGTTTTATGCTGCTATAGTCCTGTTTTCTATGTGGTATTATTTAATATTGGTTACCGAGTCATGATTCAGAACTTACAACTAATTTCCACAGACAGTTGTATGCTAATTACTCAATGAGGTGCTAACACTTTGCTTATGAATAGAGTAAATGTGTACTTGAGTAGTATAATTTCTTTCTGCTGAGAAGAGTATTAACCCTCCACTCAGTCACAGACCAAAGACATATAGAGCTGAAAATGTTAGGGCTAGGTGATTGAATTGACTTATAGGCCACTCCAGGAAATACTGGGACCTATTGCACCCTACTTAAGAATGATACCACTAGTTCATACCTATTCATGTATCTCCGTTCTTCCTTTTTGGTATCACATTTACCCTATTTTTATTTTTTCTGATTAGATAACCAGAAATGTGTGGAGCAAGGGTCTTTATAGGGAAAGGGGGGGGTGAGGAGCGACTTTTAATTGAAGTAGAGATAGAGCTCCTTGTAGAGAGTTAGAAACTATCCGTTCTCATAACAAGGCTTAGGCTGACGAGGTAGGGCGCGACCCCAATTCTCAACCCCGACCTACAAGTGGTATTTTAACCCACATGGTGAGAGTTTTGTTAGGTTTTTAGTAGAAACTAGCTACCTATCTTCTTTTACTTCACATAGCTTTTCGTCTCTTGGTAGCTGGAAGTTCTACTTAGACATTTTTCAACAATCTTTTTATCTCTTAGTCATTATGAATGAGATATTAGTTTAAAACAAATTGGTTCTCAAGCGCCAAATTTTGCTTAGTCCTAGGGAGAAGCAACATGGAAAGTTGTGAAGATTACAATTTTAATAACTCCATCGAAGTCGAGATGGGCATTCCTCATCTTGTAAAAGAACTTTGGGTCATAACCATAGTAAACATCATACACTAGGGCAAATGCTTTTAGACTCTTTCTTCAGCATTTACCTCGAGTATTTTGTAGACGACATATTATTGATCGACGAGACTGGAAATATGGAGACAGACCCTAGAATCTAAAGGCTTCGGGATGAGCAGGACTAAAAGAGATTACGTGAAGTGCAAGTTGAGTGTCGCATCATAGGAGGCGGATGGGGAAGTGAGGATTGTTACACAAGTCATCCCTAAGAGAGGAAGCTTCAAGTATCTTTGGTTTATAATCCAAGGAAATCGACGAGGATATTGCACATCGTATTGGAGCGGAGTGGATGAAATGGAGACTCGCATCCGGTGTCTTATGTGATAAGAATGTGTCACTGAGACTTAAAGGGGTGGTGGATGAAATAGATCAACTATGTTGTACGGGGTGGAGTGATGATCAATCAAGAATTCACACGTTCAGAAGATAAAGGTAGCAAAAATGAGGATCCTTAGATGGATGTGTGGGCATACTAGAAGAGACAAGATTAGGAACAAAGATATACAGGACAAGGTAGGAGTAGCTGCCATGATGGACAAGATGCGCGAAGTGAGGCTGATATGGTTCAGTCATGTGAAAAGGAGGAGCACAGGTGCCCAGTGAGGAGGTGCGGGAGGTTGGCAACCATAGGTTTGAGAAAAGGTAGAGATAGACCGAGGAAGAACTGGAGAGAGGTGATTAGATAGGACATGACACATATGCAGCTCACCGAAGACAAGACCCTAGATAGGAAAGCATAGAGGTCGAGGATTAGGATAGACAATTAGTAAGTAGTGGAGTGTTTTCTCATCACAGTGGTAGAGCAGGGTTCTAGTCTAGAGCTTCTGTCTATTCCCTTACTGGTAATATTACTATTATACTAGCATTATTTTATGCTTTGATTTTATTACTACTGTTGTTTCTTTTACTTTGGTTAGACCTAATATTTGTACTGTCAGTACTTTTCTTTCTTCAATGTTTTCATCTTAGCTTTATACTCTTACATTTCTTTCATACTTTTTTAGAAAAACAATTTTTTTGAGTCGAGGGTTTATCATAAACTACCTCTCTACCCTACAAAGGTAGGGGTAAGGTCTGCGTACACCCCACCCTCTCCAGACCCACTTGTGGGAATAT